>JAYKKO010000008.1:12515833-13773750 GCA_037074685.1 Glyphodes pyloalis | reverse complement strand
TATTTTGCAATATTCTACATATATAGTAAATAAGTTACTTTAGCCAACAGTTAGTGGGCAAAACGATTATTAGCATAAATCTGCTGTCAAAAGATTCTGTTGGTCAAACGTTCACTGGCGTACCGTTCTGTTGGCGAATAGTTTATGGGCCAAATGCCTTTTGGGTGAAAAGTTCAATGGTCAAAGATTATGTTGGCCAAACGTTCATGGATCAAACGATTGTGGGCGAATCGTTTCAAAATCATATTCGGCGGCCGGATACCGGATATTCGGCCTAATCACCGGCCGGATATCCGGTACAGCGGCCGCCCGCGACTTCGTCCGCGTGGATTTCGGTTTCCATACAAACTTTCACCCCCCTTTTCACATTTTCCATTATTTCTTCGCTCCTAATAGTTGCAGCGTGATATTATATAGCCTAGAGCCTTCCTCGATAAATGGTCTATTTAACACAAAAATATTTTTTCAATTCGAACCAGTCTCTCCTGAGATTAGCGCGTTCAAACAAACAAACTCTTCAGCTTTATAATATTAGTATAGATTCGGCCAACCAACTATCCGTTTCATCTCTAGTCATAACTTCGCAGCATAATATTGATAAGACGAATCGTTACACAGGTGGTAGCGAGGTCAGGGCAGACAACGTACAACGGCGTCATCGATGCGACCAGGAAGATTTACGCTGAGGAAGGAGCGAGAGCCTTCTGGAAAGGAGCTCTAGGTAAGTATATTTAAGAGCTAAGTCCAGCGACTTCCAAAGTTGGTTATGTGTATACTCCAAAATAGCCAATAGTTCCAATCATACGTACGCTCATGGTATTGGCCATAAGCCAATAATAATTATTAGAAACACAAAATGTTTATCTTCCCTTGCGGTGCGGGAATCGAACCCACGACCTTCACGTATCGCGCGTACTGTTCTTCCAACTGAGCTATCCGCAAGTTATCGTAGGCGATGAAATTTTTCTACTGTATCAACCGTTAGCCTTCGGTAAGTGCCCTCTGCCGAATATGTTTTAGAACTACATACTTATCGGCCCTAATGTTCGCTAGTACGGCGTAAAGTACTATAAAAAAAATCGTATAGTAGGTAATTGTTTGATTACATGAAAATGTGTCTTATATTTTGTGGTAAAACGTAAAACAATCATGTTTTAGACATATCCGGGAACTCTTTTTAATCAAAACTTTCGGTCGCCCGATGCATTTTTTAGCAGTTTTTGTGTGATCTCTTATGCTCTTTTCTTGCCAAAACTATGTTAAGAACAAACGCAGAACTTATCATAAAACAGAACTATATATTTTTTTCCAGCCCGTGTGTTCCGCTCGTCGCCACAGTTTGGTGTGACGCTAGTCACATACGAAATTCTACAGCGTCTATTCTACGTCGACTTTGGAGGATCGTAAGTTCAATAATATAATCATAGAAGGATTGTATTTAAACGAGCAACTAAAATATACTAACCTAACCTGATCGAAACAATAAATTGGCGACAAATTTCAAATTTCTCAGCTGTCATCCAAAATATTAAGAAGAAATACTAGGTCAGTGTTGGGCTTTAATCAATTAATTTGTCAATTACCTTGTTAATTGACTAAAAAAGTAATTGCAATTAAATTAATTACAATTAAATTAATCGCAATTGAACTTTTATTTGCACCTTGCAATTAAATTAATTTGATAAACGTGTGACAATTGCAACTCACAATTAAAATAATTGCATTTAACTTTTTTAGTTGTTTTATAAAACAATTAAAACTAACAATTAACTTTCTGTATCAAAATGAAATTAGTAAAGGTTTATGAAAATTAAGCTCCAAGTGAGACAAGTATATTTTCAGAGTATAGCCTAACAATTTAAATAAGACTTTAGAAAATATGTTAACGAAAATTTCTTATTAATAATTCCAAAAAGGTATTGATTATTATTTAGATCGGTCTTTTACTTCTTGCCAACATATTTATTTAACAAAACAATTAAAAATATATTAATTGTTAATTGTTACTAATACAGTTAACAATTAAATAATTGTTAATTATATTTTTTCACAATTACAATTGATTAATTGTTAGTTATTGTGGTTACATTTACCAATTAATTAATTGTTAATCTTTAATTGTTCTTGCAATTAAAACTTGTCCAATACTGTACTAGGTTAACATATACAATACCTTTTATCCCAAAATAATACAAGCAAATTTTAGGGGTGTGAGCCCTCCGGTCCCCCCTCTAAGCTCGGTAAAGGTGAAAAAGCCATCTGCGGCTATTATCTATAGTCAGTTAGTACAAAGAAAAAAAAATCGAGCTAAGTCACGAGCAATGGCTAGTAAAAATTATTAACTTCTTCGTGTCATCGTTGATTCGTTGATTGTAACGATTTCAACCTAATTGACGACCTCCGTAGCCGAGAGGCAAGCGGGCCGGACTTTGGAGACGCGCCCTTCTGAGATCCCGGGTTCGATCCCCGGTCGGGTCTATATGAAACGAACTTTCCTATATTGACTCGGGTCTGGGTGTTGTGGTACCGTCGCTGTTTCTGATTTCTGTAACACAAGTGCTTAAGCTTCTTACCACAGAATCAGAGCAATGTATGAGATGTTGTCCAATATAATATAATAATAATTATTATCTCGTTTCAGTCGGCCAAGCGGCTCGGAACTGCACGTGGCGACACCTATCGAGGAAGCAAAGAAGAAGCCGGACCACATCGGCGGATACCAGGTCGCGATACCAGTACTCACGGGTCTCGAGACCAAGTTTGGTATCTCTCTGCCAAGATTCTCCTTTATGAAGCCGGCGCAGCAGTAGGTAATCAAATCTTTAGCTTTTTTTTGTTATGGCAACCGAACCTCTTTGGTTTATTTCTGCCAGTGTCCAGTGGGATATTGGATTCTAGACTCGTCAGATGAACACTTAAGTCAAGGTTTGTTGATGTTAGATGACGTCACAGTATATTGTTAATTTTTTTTGTTCTTTCTTTGAATCTACGGAAATTTGTGTTTCAATGTCGCACTTTCCCCGTTTTTCCACATATTCCCCGAAGTTCATCGCTTCTATTGGTCCTAGCGTGATTTTTTATATTCTTCCTCGACAAATTGTACTATCCAATAAAAAAAAATTAATTAGAATATATTGTTCCTAAAATTAACGCGTTCAAACAAACAACTCTTCAGCTTTTTTATATTCATGTAGATCGAAAGTTTAATAGAGAGAGAAGGAGAAGTTCATTTCAGAGTATAATGCCTGAACCATTTGGTGGTAACGCCATAGGATGCGTGTTTTATCCTGAAAAATTAAACCTTCATTGATGTATACTTGTTATATATCTACATGTACAAGATATATTATAGTACGACCAAAAGCTCACCATACTTTGGCCTTTGCAGAACCCTTATGTCGAGGGTATAAGTACTAATATTGAACTGCAAGAATTGAATTTACCTTGACGTGCTGTAGACCGTATCAACGCTGATTTTGGTTTGCAAAATAAAAAAATAGCTACTTTGAAACAGGTTGATGTGGAGTTCATATTATTTAACCGAATCTTTTTCGACAGACGCTACGTTTCACCGAAAATCGTTTCGCCGAATCATAGAACTTTCAACTGTCGAAAACAGATTCGGTAAAATGATATGAGCCCACGTATGTGATGTTGTCTAATATATTTATTTACATTCTTATACAATTTGAATTAAGTGGTCATCTGTTTCGTGTCTAGATTTTACAATTAAGACGTGTGTTCATTTGATTTCTAAGATGCGAAATGCGCGTTTTTGTTTCTACGAAACCGCACTTACCATCATCTCCACACTTAAACAGACGAAATTAATTAGGAATTATAAAAATGCGGAACATGAAAATGTACGTTGATGGAAAGTCAGCTGTTTTAGTCTGTGAACAACTCAGTACCTTGTCATAATGAATTACTGTCTGACTTACTTCAACAGTGGAGTTTAAATGTGACAAGATACTGAGGTTTATGCATACCAGTGAACGAAGAAAACATGGAGGAATTTCCGGCATACTTACTTCGACCAAATATTGGTACCAAAACACACAAATGTAAAGCACACAAGCAATAGATACGCTGTATAGTAATAAAGTGTCGACACTTGAAGAAAATGTTTAAGACGAATGCGTTAAGGTCGACAAAAAGACGTTCGTTAGTTAAGTTATCTCAGAATGGGATGGGCCACGCGCTGTGATTGGTCCGCGCCTCTGACTCGCGGCGTCAATGGAAGCGGTATTCGTACCGGCGCTTGCTCACTTTTTTAAGCCACGCCCACCGTACCTTACTTTTCATGGTGCCATTTTCAAGCGTTAGAAGTGCTTCTATGTTTTTTTCTTTCACTGATGGATATACTAATGATTCTGACTGTACTTGCTAATATGCGGGCGTCTTTTGGTAATGTTGTTTAACGATTGACGTAGTTGTACCAAAACGATATCGTCGACGCGCGTGCAATACCGCGTAAGTTAATTTTTCCGTAAGTTCTAATTTGGATTGAAATAATATGAAATAACAGACAAAATTTATCTTTATGAAAATGCTAGATACTCGGTATTGCACGCGCGTCGACGATATGTGACAAATTGTGTGGTAGGCTATGGAAATATGTATATCTATTGATATCAATAAGGATAATCTAGAGATTGTAAGTTTGAATGTTTTAATACAACTAGATCGATGTAGCAGAATCTGCTACCGTGCAGTCATGTACAACCAAGATATGAATATACTAAAATCATTGCAATAAAAACCATAGATTTATGAGATAAGGTAATGTCAGGGCTAAAAAATCTTTTTATGATTTTTAACGTACTTTACGCAACACTAGCGAACTTTAAATATTTTAAAGAAACAGAAAATCTTACCGTAGGTTAACGGGTTTATACAATAGAAAAATTTCATCGCCTACGATAACTTGTGGTTAGGTTCGTTGCAAGAGCAGCACGCGCAATACGTGAAGGCGAGTTCGATTCCCGCACGGCAAGGGGAGATTATTTTTTTCTGTTTCTTTATAATATATAATATCCTTGATCGTAGAGCTTATAGCATGTATTTTGCCCTTCCCTTAAGCGTTGTGACTGTGCGGCAATACCATCAAAACATTCGACGCATTTTCATGCATGTAATGTTCTCTAGATTAAACCGTCATGTCGCTACATGACACGTGGTTTTGACTACAAACTCGAAAATTATTTAGTGTATAGTCGAGTGATTAACAGTACGATACGAAATTTGGTTTTGCACTAAAATAAGACAATGTTGAACTAATAATTTATTTGACCTTTATAGCAATATTATTTTAACTTTAATATTACTTTAATTGAAGCAATATTTCTTTGAAGCAATGAAGAATCTGCAAAGAGTTATTCCTGTAATATTATTTGTAGTAAACTATAATTCGAATGGAATGCCTTTGGAAAGAATTCAAATCGAATTTTATGATATTACATATTGATTTAAATTTATACACTCTTTAATAATGCGAACTCTTGAACGGATGATTCCTAATCGGTATGCGGTTAATTTACCTTGATTTACACGCGCAGCGTTTATTAGTAGGTATTATTGTCGATTCGCACCATATAGCATTTTATGTTACACCCTTCTTTTTGTAAAGAGGTGAATTTTAGATTGTTTTATTATGATTAAGCGAAAATCGAAATCAAAGACGAACTTATTGTTGATTTTTGTTACTATGATTTTTAATTGTAAGCTGAAAGTTAGCTAAATTGTATGATACTGAGATTTTTTATGTATGGCATTACTTTTAATCTATTCGTTAAATACGGTTGTAGCTAAGAACGATACACACTGAATGGTCACCAGTGTTTATTATCAACGGTAGCTGATCACCACATTGCACAAGCATTTATTAACTTTTGTCTCTTTCTTACCTTAAATAATTGGACGAACATACTAAGACTTTCCGTGCCAGAAGCGATCTTGACGTATACAATTAAAGAAGGTTAAATATACAGACGACGAGTGTTAGGTACCTACCTGTCATCAAAAAGAAAATTATGTGTTTTTGGTATTTAATTGCATTTTGAAATAGCATTTGTAGATAGACAGAACACATTGTTGACAAATACAATGATTGTAATTAAAGCATTTAGGTCCAAATTTTTTCATTAAAAATTACGTTTTTTCTCGTTCCTAGCTACAACTCTTGAGACAACTTTTAACGTAAATTAAATGTCTACCAGTGACCATTTATTTTATCACAATAAAATCTTCCTGTGAAGGAGCCTAACTCAACTTTTGATATACATAGGTATACTGACCTAAATAAATTGTACAAAAACTACCTGATGTTAAACATTTGGAGATACTGAGATTATATTATGTATTTTTAGAACATCCTAGTTAGAAGAATTAACTAATCAGTATATAGTAAATATATAAATCGCTTGGGCACGTCCATAGTTTGCTTTAGGAAAAATATAGTTATAGCGAGCTGTGTATACGCTTCAGTGAAATACAGTCGACTTACAAAATATGTCAGTATTAAACATGCCACAATAAATAATACAAACGTATTTTCGAAATCGACTAAGTAATTATAAATGTAGATTTCCTGGATATTTTATTTTTTTGCATCTTACCAATAAACTTAGCGATTGTACACAAACTTATCAATACAAACTAAAGTATAGCGATTTGATAAGATACAAATAATTTCGAAAATTATATTTCGAATTTGTACGCTCTGGTTTTCACTAACAATTATATTTTTATTGGTGAGGTGACGAAAAAAATATTCCTAATCTGAAACCACACTTTTACTATTGCACCTAGATTTCAAAATCGCTCACGAAAAAGTTTTTCTAACTTTCTGAACTATTCTAGTCCCTAAGTTCACTAAACGTCGGAAAGTGATTCTAGTTTCAATACTATGCTGTCTCGTTTTAACCGGTTCATCATCAGACCATCGCAGTGCACTACTGGTTAGGTCTCTGTTTTGTGATCTCGTGCGAGAAATTTGACGTATTTCGCGTTTTACGGCTTAGTGGCGTTAACCGATTAGACAGTGACAAAGCTGACTTTTCGAATCGTAATAATTTCTGACGTTTTTGAATAAGGGCCGTTGTATTTTCAAAACTCTAACTTGTTAAGTAGTTCATATTTAAAGAATGAATTGTATCTTTTGGACTTTACATCTAAATCATGTCAACTGAAGAGATTATTAAATAAATAAATAAATGCGCCAGACAATCACACCTATCATCTGGTCTCAAACTAAGGTTTTCCCTTGTACTATGAGTACCAGACGACGGATACCAACTGGGGGCGTCATCCCAGCACACCCAGACCCAAGTCAATTTAGAAAAGTTCGTTTTCCAAATTGACCTGATCGGGAATTGAACCCGGGACCTTACGCGCTTTGGCCGCCTACCTTAGCCACTGCGCCACCGAGGTCGTCAAAGTTGTATGAGATACATAATACTCTATAACTATTAGCAATTTGTCCTCTCCTAGATCTATGTTAGACTAAGCACTAATCGGTCCGTAGTCCCGCGTCAGACTTTGGTCTTTAAATTGCCCTGATGTCGTAGGCATGAGAACTAATTTCGAAATGCAATTATTTA
Source organism: Glyphodes pyloalis (assembly GCA_037074685.1). NCBI lineage: Eukaryota > Metazoa > Arthropoda > Insecta > Lepidoptera > Crambidae > Glyphodes > Glyphodes pyloalis. The sequence goes on along the minus strand of JAYKKO010000008.1, from coordinate 13,766,149 downwards.
CCATGATGGAGGTTTGTCAGCGCATAAGTGCAGTCAACGCTATAAAATCTAAATGCTATTGATTCTTAATATATAGGTATGGAAAATTTGCAATGAATATCTACAATTCTGAATTACGCAGCTCGAATTCCAATCACCCATTTATTTTACTATGTACCTATTGTTAAACCGTAGTTAAAGCGAAATACGATACTGTAAGCTGAGATTATTTTCCTCTATTTTGAGAAACACTTTTATATATATCAAACTCAACACTCGAAAGTAGGATATTTTTAACTTTTAAAATATACGAAGCACGAATTTATGATTTTCATATCAAATTAAATAGATAGCTATTTGAATATACAGACTATTATCTAATTAATAAATCCCAGAAATCCTCTTTATATACGCTGTACCTATCTTTACTCATTGTTAAAATCAAATTTAATTTTGATGCGAGAGAATTTATGTTAAGTATATTTATTTAATAAAATTGAGGGCACGCCGTTTAGCAAATGCAATTATTATGTGATGCTGTCCAATATTTATTAATTATAATGCAGTAATGAGTACATTCGCGGCCCCGTACAAGGTGATGGTGTTTCTGGGACAATTGCCTAAGTGTCTAAATAAATAGGAATAGAGTTTGACGACAATGCAACCTACCCTAATATGTATGAAATCGAACTTTACGAGCTTAAGAATTACGTCGATTTCGACACTGGTGTATCATTGAATATGCTATTTGAAACGGTCTTTTAATCCAATGTTTTGTCTACTATAAAATATAACGTTACTTCCCTTTTATGACAACGTAGTAGGTACCTTGCAAAATGTTCACTATGGATGGCCCAATACACAAATGCACAATGCCCGTATATCTCTTTGTATCTGTAATTATTATGTAAGCGATAATGTTGTGAAACAACGTTGTAAAAAGTGAATCATAGGAGTAAAGACAAGTGATAGAGAACCGATGTGACTACTATATTTATTGATATTGTACATTTTTGTGTTAAAAATAAATCGAATGAAACCTCAATTTGTTATTTTATTGCATACCCACATCTTTCATATGCTTATCTACTGGGATTTGTGATTCAGATCCTAATGGCTGAATAATAGGGATTTTGACTTGGTATAAAAACAATGATTAAATTTAGTCCGTCAGTTAGATTAACAAAATAAAATGAAAAACTAATTAATGCTTTTACAAATAAATAAAAACCGATGACGATACAGCGCATCCAAGTTCAGTGGAGGTGTGTATGCGTCACTATTTCGTACAAAATGAACGAAGAAGTGAAGTTGCGCTTAATTTTAACGCAATGTATCTTAGAAGGTAAATGTTTACATGGTAAAAAAAATTATGTGTCCTATATTTCTTGGTAATCTAACTGTTGGACCAAACATCCATTTTGAGTCATCTACCTATAAGACCTTTAACCGGTGGTGGATGATATATTTCCACCACAATTTTGAACCTTATTAATAAAGATAAGGTCCATAACCAATGAGAAATATTTTTTATTTTGCTGGTTAAGCCGCGCAGAATATGCAGGCTTCTCGATTAGCCTGTCCGATATATTCTTTAAGTAAAAAAAAGTAATGATGTGTATGTTATTGGTGAACTTACTCGGCATTTTAATAAATATTTTTTTTTTAATTATTGACGTAAGTAGTATTACATATTAATAAGTATCAAAAGGTGTAAATTCAGCTGTGAACTTAGAAAAACTATATATTAAAACTTTTCAATAAAAAAAAAGAAAAATTAAAGCTCAAAAGAGTTTTATTAGACTTAATGTGCTGTAAAGGTAATGTATAAACACTACTTTGGTGACATTAGATTACATTGAGCGTTTATTTACACAAAACAATAAATAAATAGTTACAAATAAAACTAAAAGAGGACGTTCAAAATAACGTTGGAAGAGACAAAACGAAACACTAATATAGATTTTCAAATGTGATGATAAAACAAAGTATGAACTTTCTCAATTCCAGTGTATTTTGTTAAGCGATTATTAACTTATGTGCATGAAATAGGTACCTACTAACATTAATGTACTGTAGGCTATTCCACTAAGGTTGAAATTTGAAATTATTATTACGGTTTCAGCGGTAAGCTAGAACCGTTACGATTGCAAATGTCAACCATAGTTCAGTTGTCATATATTGTACATTACTGTTCGTCACCTTAAAATCCCTTGCCGTACCGTCCCGAAAATGAGCGGACGCCTACAAGCTCAAGTATTAGGCCTAGCATGCGCAAAACGTCAAATTTATCGCATGACACAAGTTTCGATACTGTTGATTGGCCAATAGCACACCGCACTCGTATTTTCAGCCAATCAGCAGCTGACGCACTGACTTCAATCGATTTTGACGTTTGTTAAGAGCGCGATAAAATTAAGTCGCGTGGCTTATGCTAGGCCTGATTGTCATTTTATTTCTCGTGACTGCCGGCCCCAATGTGATTACTACTCCACAGTGGATAAGGGAACAAGTCCCTCCTATTGAATTGCTGTTTTGCCCACAAAAATAACTCTTGGTTGACAAGAATATGTTAAAGTCTACTGACAAGAACTATAGCGAAAAATGTTGTCACTGTCTAGCTATGATGGGGCTAAAGTAATTTTAACAAATCTTTTTCGACCGAATCATAGAACTTTGTATGGTTCCGCGAAACGATATTCAGTGATGCGATGCATCTGTCGAAAAAGATTCGGGAATAATATGAGCGCGCTCTGATGCAAATGAAAATATTTTGAATTTAATTTAACTACAGATCCCGACTTGCCGTTACCTATGTTGAGACCGTTAAGGATGTGGGTTAATTTCTATTACCTGTATCATTTTATTGCACAGACTCAAAAGACTTAACGCATTCACAAACACGTAGGAGGTACTTATAATCCCATTGCGTATGTCTGCCGATGAACTGTTAAGGTTTTGCTATATAAAATTATACGGGATATGTGTGGCCTTAAAACACTAAGAGTACACTGTCACAGTCCATATGTATTTACACAAGCATCAGTTTATTTATTTTGCTGTATCACCACATCAAAACATTTCTTTACTATCCTACATTCCCTCAAAAACGAAAAATCAGATCAAAATACCTTCTAATAAAAAAAATCAAACAATTTTAAAAACAAAAATCAATATTAGAAGGTACTTAAATCAACAATATTTGTTTAAAATTACCTAAAATAACACTAGTGTCTTATGCCTAGCTGTGTCCACTTGAATAAATGTACAAACAAAAGAAGGGTTTTTCAAAAAATAAACAAAAGGAGAAATGACACTACAGCAACGATGTAGAGCATTTTAATATCAATGAAATCGATGACACATTGCGACGTTATAATTTAACTAACAATCCGTAATTCGCTCAATTCGATCTGTCTGCTTTACAAAATTACAAAGTTCTCATAAGTATTATTATTTGTGTTACAAAAATAAATCAATATGCACCACACTTTGTCCACATAGGTATTGTACTTGCTGTAGTAATGTCAAAGACTCGCTGCCCGCGGGAATATATCTTGTAGAACTAATAAAGTGCATGCTCGTAAGTACATCTCTCTCGTTTATACTTATATAGGAGCAGCATGCGCAATACGTCAAATTGTTGCATGAGACGACAAAGTTTCGATACTGTTGATTGGCTAATAGCACATTGCACTCGTATTTTCAGCCAATCAGCAGCTGACGCACTGACATCAATCGATTTTGACGTTTGTTAAGAGCGCGATAAAATTTAGTCGCGTTGCGTATGCTAGGCCTGATATAGCCAATGTGAAGGCGTAGTGTTGAGCCAGTATAGTGTAGGACTGTGTTTTGATAAGTTGTCGATACTAATGATATGATGTGTTATCATAGTATGATAGACTTATCGTTCGGCAACACTATTGTAGCATCGATATTCGACACATAAATGTGCTTTTTAATAAAAACGTCTTCACGAAGGATTTTTGCGTTTTAACACGTGTTTGTTCATATCATTCGTTGGCACAATTAGTAAAATGATAAAAGCACAGTTTACGATGTTCTTTTCTACTACTATGCGCAATACGTCAAAATTCAAAAGTCAAAGTCAAACTATTTATTGCGTTCATGAATGTAAATTACAGGTGTTATTTAAATGTTTACAGAACATCATGTTACCCATTTGGGCATAGCCTCTCTCCTTTGATTCACGTATGAGATGACAAAATTTTCGACACTGTCAATTGGCCGCACTCGTACTTTCAGCCAATCAGCAGCGATTTTATCGATTTTGACGTTTAAGAGCGCGATAAAATTAACTGGCGTGTCGCATCCTAAGCGGCCAGGTACAAAGAGGGTAGTTATCAATAGGTGATGCCCAGCACGAACATTTTTGGTGCACGAACGAAGTGGTACCGGAGTAAGTATTTGACATTACTGTAGTAAGTTGCTACGCGTGGTATCGTAACAATCTCAAGTTTTTCGTCTTCAACTACATTCGCCGAACAAACTTTAGATCAACAACATTTATATGTCATTAGACGTTCTATAAATAGGCAACGTTTTTTAATTGGAGAGCACGAAAGTATCATGAGAATCTAAATTTACACACGACGACAAAATCTTATAATAGACAAAGTCAAGCAATTAATCAAATGTTTATTTATTTATATAGGTTACATCACTCTTAAATGGTCATTGAATACAATGCAAAGTAACTCTACTAGGGATTTGGAACTTACGGTAGATAGGTTCTGTGAAGACACCAGTAAGAAACTCCGTAGATTTGTTGCAGTAGCAGCAATTAACTTTGCATTATAATAAAAGGAACAAATGCAAACAAATTATGTTTATACTTTGTCGTCGTTGATCCGTGACCTTCTAAATTTCAAGGAATTATAACAGACATTCCCAAAGGCCGACTTAAATAAGACCTAACGCGGCTTAATTTAGAAATGTCTAATCTGACATCTTTTATATACGATCGACTGCACTTCAAGGTAAACACTTGTAGTTCAATATGAGTTCTTATGAGCACGAGATAAGGGTGATGTAAAGTCCAGAATGTATAGTTGACTTGCTGTTGATCGTATGGACAGAATCCTTTGTAAACAACTCAGTACCTTGTCAAGTAACCAGTGAACGACTAAAACATGGAAGAATTCCCGTTACTAACTTTATACGAATGTCGGCACCAAAACACGTACATAAGCAATAGATAGGTACGCAATTAAGTAATAAAGTACTGACACTTGACAAACAAAACTTTAATGCTAATTCGTTTAGGTCGACAAATAAACAGGGTTCGCTAGTTACGTCATTTTATAGAATAGGATGGAACAAGAGCTGTGATTGGTCCGCGCTTGTGACTCGCAGCGTCTTTGGAAGCGATATGTAAAACCGTCACTAGCTCACTTTTTTAAACCACGCCCACCGTGCCTTACTTTTTGTGGTGCCATTTTCAATTACAAATAGCTCCATGTTTTTTTTCATTCACAGAAGTTAACCGAGTAACTGATTACATATTTAATTTAACAGGTTCAACGTGAAGTACTGAGGTGTATACAAAGTAAAAATGTTGTCTGTACACCAAGTAAGTTCTTAAAAGTAGGCAAGATAAAACAAACAGAAAAGGTCTGACAACTATTTGCGTTATACGACAAAATCGAAGAATGTAAACAATTTTAAAATTTATGCGTCCGAAATACATTCTATGGGAAACGCTAATTTCCAAATCACTAAACTACCAATTTAAAACTAATCACTAATTATCTAACTTTAATATTCGACTCTATTAAACTGACACAGCATTTGTGTAGTGTTGAGGTACCTGTTAACAATTTATTAGGAACCTTAAGACTGATACTTACTAAGTAAAATATATCAGCCTGAATCTCAACACCAATTCCGTACATTTAATTTGTGACAAATGAAAACAATAACGGCTATGAATAGCGTTGTTTTAAACAAGTTCTCATTCAATGTTATCATTTTGCTGTTCAGAAATCATAATATTGTTTTTCAAAACTAAAAGACATTTAAACTGAGTATATCTACCATATTAGCGTAGTGAACCAATCAAAAAGTTTTCGCTGCACCCACATTAGCATACAATAATAAGGACAGACATTTTAAAAGCGCTTGGGCCTGGTTTTAAATCATAGGGCGTGTTCCTATTAGCCTAGCGCCACAATATTTGCAGTTTGCCAGCGTGTTTAATTATTTCCATTATTAAGATGCGGATGGGCATTCACTGATGCGCTTGGGCCTGGTTTTAAAACATAGGACGTGTTCATATTAGACGCGGCACAATAATGGCGGTTTGCGGGCGTTTTTAATTATTTCCCTTATTAAAATGCGAAACGGCGTTTACAGCGCGGACATAACGAATTCTTTCCTTTTAAAAAAGCCTACAAACCGTCAGTGTGTTAAGGCCCAAAAACCGCGACAAATTTTGTTTTCTAAGCGTACATATAAACTAAACCTACTAGCACTGGTTTATTTATAGTATTCTATTAACTTTATATATTGTTTAAAACAGCGCTATTATGAACTAAATACACCAAAATTCAGTACATCACTTCAAATATAATATATTATTAATCTATTTATCTGGCAGTGCACTTAATATGTTAACGAGTTTACATAGTGTTCAACAATGGAGTTATAGTCAAGATATAACTGAAGTGTATATTACCTAGGGTCTAATGTGTATTCTGGAACATAAATTAACAGAAAGACTTTCGTATCACAGTCAAGCGTTTTAAGTAAAATAATTACTAAGAAAATCACATTAATAAATAATGGACCTACATCGATACATTGATCTGATCCCAAATTAGCTCAAGCATTTGCTTTATGACCCCCATTATCAACTGTGTTATCAGCAAATTTAGATAAATACCTGCATATAGTTTCTCGTAGGATCAACAAATAAGTTCTAAAAACAACTATTTCAATGTTTGTAGCAATTTTTGAACTTCTTCTGATTTTAGTTCTCAGCCTTAAAACGCAGTTGACTGTAGGTACTTGCTTTATGATTAATTTGTAAAATAATTGAAATTTATTGTAAGCTTTCTTGTTGTTTTTACTGCCAGGACAAGTAATATAATTTATATTTTGTACAATTAAGCCTATATTCACACTAAACGTATTTAACACAGCAGATGGTTTCAAAAATAGAAGGATTTCCAGTTTGCCACAAAATCTATTCATCATTGTTAGATATATGTCGAATAGATGTGCAATAGCGAGTTATAAAACTCATGGTGACTGGCTTTAGATGACGCTCTGACGTTAACGCACTTACACTAACTTCACGATAGTCAAGTCACAACATCTGCACAGTGTTAATAAGTAAATGTTCAAACAAAGTATCGTATTAGCCATTAGGCAGCCTGGTATTTTTTTTCGCTAATAATTTATGGGCCGATTTTTTCTTTCAGATAAGAAATAAACGTCAAATACAGTTTAAAAATAAGTCCTATTGTACTGTACAATAGGACTTATTTTTAAAAGTTTTCATAATATTCCATAACTAAATTACTTAACGACGTTCTTAATTGAAACGTATATACTTTATTGCCTTGTTAATTTTTATCTGACAGTAGAAAAATAGAAGCCCTAAGACGGTTTAGACCGGTTTTAAAGAAACAGAAAAATAATAATATCCCATTGCAGTTTGGAATTCGAACCCCCGACCTTCACGTATTGCGTGCTGCTCATCCAACAGAGCTAACCGCAAGTTATTGTATTTTTTTTCTGTTACAATAACCTTTAAGCCCAAAGTCATTAAGGTTGGTTTTCATTACACTTACAGTGTGGAACTCACTGTTCATTCATAACTATTCGTCTACTCATTCAATGAACGGCTATTTAGCACTATAGCTCACTGTTCACTCAACTTTGAATTTGTGATTGTGAATACACCGATCAGTCAGATATGCGCTCATTATTAAATCAATGTGGACACAACCTAGTACAAATCGCTACACTAGAATGAAATCTGCCTTTTACTAATTCATGATCAACACACTCCCTCCTATGGCGGCAGTGTGTTGTCATATAGCCTTCCTTAATAAATGGACTACCGAACAAAAAAAATATTTTTCAATTCCATCCAGTAGTTCCCGAGATTATCGCGTACACAAACAAACTCTTCAGCTTTAAAATATTAGTATACATTCATAGATTATTTAACTAATCTTATTCTTTTCAGTAGACTGGGCTTTGAATTTGTCATATATAAATATCTGTTTTCAGGAATAATTTGTTGTAGACCATATCACATATTTTGATCTACAACAACAATAAAATACAGTAACAAACCTTTGTACTGATTTTGACCGTCCACAGGTATTATGTTTTGGCGGTGCGTAACACATACACTTCCACATATTGTGCATCAATTCAGTACCAATACCTCTTCATTTTGTGGCAACATCTCATAAAACAAAAGTGGACACAACTAAATAAAGAAAATTAAACTAAACAAACACAGTCCGTCCACTGCTACACCTCCCCGAAGGATGTGTGCATAGTTTCCTTGGCATGCTTTTGAGCCTCCACTTGTCCGGTCAAGAACTTGTCACAAATCATACACTTCAAAGTGAACTTGTTTAAATCAGTGAACTGTCTTGAAGATTTCGCTTCGTGAGCTAACTGTTCTGCCTCTCTGTATATTTCCATGTCTTCAGCCGGGAATATTGTTTGAATACCTCCCTGAAAATATTTATGACATATTAATAACCACTATGAATTACAAAGTTTTGTGACTAAGATCAAAGTCTGTGCCTGTGTGTGTAATAAATTATATTCGTGAAAAAACAAAACAATATTTGGCTACATGACAGTGTTAACAATAAAATATGAAGAATTTGGATATGTTAGCTTGTTAGTTAAGTAATGATTTTATATTATTATTTTTGCAAAATAAATTTTACTTTTTTTATCTAGGGAACAAAAGAACCGAAACAAAAACCACCATTTTCACTAAACACTGAATTCTCAAATGACAGCTGTCTGCAAATTTTATTTATTTTAATGTGGCGAAACGATAAAGTTTTTGCCGATTAAATGAAATTATTGTGTCGCTTACTGTATTAAATTTTTTTTAAACATTTTTCATTTATTTAAAAATTCGATATTTTCATAAAATTAAGTTGTTCCGACCCGTATCGGTTTGATGTATGTCTCGGTGTGATGTGTATTAACGTTGAGGTCATAAATTTAACAGTCACATGACTTGGCGTTTTCGCGCGCTTTTAAATGTGTTACACAATATCTTTTTTTTCTTTGGTAATTTACATTTTTTCAAGATTAATCGAATTGCTTGGGATATAAAATGAAAGGGCGCACATTTTACAATACTTTTTCAAAAACTGTCAAGTGGCCAATTACGTTAAATGTTTGTTTTTAACATAATGGTTTACCAGTGTCATGCAATTAAGTACTGAAAAAGTAAAAAAAAACTCTTTCAAACACACTATACTTTAAAATTATGTTCAATGTGAATGATTATGCCAGTTTTCAGTTATAAATGTAAAGTAATAAATATATTATCACCTATATAAAATAAGCAACGCAATAAAGTCTTATCAGAAATAAAGTAACAACTTATTAATTTTGTAGTAAACAGTGACTTACATCAGATTGTTCTAAATATAGAGGGTCATAGTGTACTCCGTCGAACAATAGGAAGACCCTTTGTCCATAATTCTTGTCTTCTCCAAATCTGTTTATAATTGCATTCAATGTATCGACTACTGCCATTTCTAGGCCATAGAACCGTGACAGAATTGCGACCTGAAATTAAAAATGATATTGGAATTTGTTGAAATGTCTTCAATAAATGATGAGTTTACTTTTAGGCTTATTTATTTACTCAAACAAACTTTGCTTTGCATGGCACAAGAGTTGACAGGTAGAGAATACTCATACATTTAATAGAAAATCAAATGTGTAGGTACGTTTGAGTGCAAAAAAATTAACAAATAATACAGTTTTGTACTTTTTAATCGCAATATTTTTTAAATTCAATAAAATTATTTCATTTTAGGAGCCCATTTTTTATTAAAAAGTTTCTGAGTGTATGTAGTGTGTGGATGTGCACATCCACATTTAGTCAAACAAACCTCAATCGCTCCACCCCAAGAACTTGGTTGCTGTATCCAAGCACAATACTCTGCATTTGGCTTGCCGAGCATCGCTTCATTATATGTGTCAAGGTCACTGGCCACTTCCATTGCTATGATTTGCCTCATCAAAGTGTGAACTGATGTGTCTATGTTTCCATTTAATACAAAACCTAAAAAATAAAAAATATATTAAAATTCTTGTGTTAATACAGTTTAAAACAGTTATCTTAGGAAAATTTATTAATAGACAGAACAACTTGATAACTTACTAATATTCTAGTTGCTTAGGAGCAAAATTAATAAAACACTCAGGAAGTAAAGCATAAAATAAGTCATAACTGTACACTTCAACCATTTTAAAAATTTGCTTTAGAATGTAGTCCCCCAAAGAAGTTATGACTATACAACCTTCAATGTATGCTAGTATACTAGTAAGAGGCGCGCTGCCTAAGCAGACACTAATGTGAATTATAAAAATATATGACAAAATATGTTCCAGGACGAATTATTGTTAATTGCTTGCTAATTATTTAATATATCCCAGAACCATCAAATTAATACCATAATCAGTAAAAATTGATAATGTTATTTCAAGAGCCTTGTAAAATTAATTTCTTTGTCAGCATTTGTGACATTAAAACAAAGTCAGGAGCACAAATAATATACTGTCTTTGTTTCATTGCAAAACTGACACGCTTTTGATATCAAACAAATACAATGAATGGGGTCAATAACTTCATGTCATTAAACAACCTTGGTAGCTCCGTAGCAAAGGTTCAAAGTGCAATGGATCTTTTTTTAATGAATGATTTTCAGAGCAGTCAATAAAAAAATGTTAAGCAACAAATAAGAGTAGTTTAGAAATTTTTGAGGAACAAACTGGCCTGTATCTTTGTATGATGGGTCCTTGCTTTTACTTATTTAATTACATAATTACTTTGAGAAATTTAAGTCTGAAAGAATACTTAAACAGAACAATTGCTGTACATTTTCCTAGGCTTCAATAATTGTTAGAATAGAGAAGGCAATAAAGATGTGAACAGACTTTGGCTATAACCCCTTAAATGTCTGTTGAAATCTTTCAATTCAAGTTGACTTGGTCTTGCTAGCCCAACTCTGAAAGTACCTCTACCTGGTTTATAACAATGCATAGGAGAACAAGCTGTAGAATTATTTGCAAATAAAACTAAGTTCTATGTATATCTTTTAAACTGTTAAAACACAAACATGTTTACCATTTAGTGAGTTAATGGCAACAATAAACATGAATCCAGATAAACTCAAGCTGTAATTTATCAAATGAATTTAAATACTTGAGTAAGTAATTCTATCAAGTAGTGTTCTATTCTACACCTACACAATAGTATTGATCAGTAAAAAAGAAACACAATTTCCCCTGATACTAAAAATATCACCCACCCACACAGAAAGTGGGAGCCTGTCTAGACTAGTTTCTAAGAACATCAATAGAATATAGATTTATACACATACTGAGATGTATGTGAACCTATTCTAATATACCTGGCAAGAAGTAAACAGAAATGGGATAGATAAAATAACCTGCTTCTCATTGTTAAATTAATAGTAAAAAACTATGATGTCGATTACCTATACTGGTGAAAAGGCAAGAGTTGTCTGATGGAACTACTTTCTTCATTAAAATCCCTGGTCTACACGGTCCTATTGTTTCGTGTGAGGCCACGCCATTTTCCACTGGTTTTTTCTCTAAAGGGTTTTTGTCACTTTTACTGGACTGAGGTACAGACGCCCCCGCCTTCTCTTCAACTATCAGGGTCTCGCCAGTCTTAAGTCCTATGTCACTTATTTTCTTATCATCATCACTGATATCCAAAGGTTTCGGCGGGTAACCACACAACACACAAATCCTCTCAAAGCTAACATCAGAAATGCTCGCAAGAAAACCTTTTAGTTCACCAACTGTACTATCGGAGGTCAAATCTTTCAATACTTGCTGACCGTTTTTGCTTTTTACTTTAAACGCTACTGCGGCCATTTTATTATATGAGGCACACTAAGATTATGAGCTAGTCTACTAGAAGCTATTGCGTCGTGGCGACTGCGGTTCCTAAATAGGGTCAAATAGATAGACGCCACAAATGAAATAAAAATTACGGGATTTGACTTTTTGAAATGAATGAAATGAAATGACAAGACAAACAAAATTGACAAGTGAAATGACAAACCAAATTTGACGTCTTACGAACAGTATTGCTATATTAGAAAACGTTTTTGAGGCCCAATACGAAGAGAATTTGCGAAACTTCATGTATTTCTATTCACTAGAACTATGACCTAAAGAAATTCTAAGCATTAAATCACTTTTTGTACGTTTATTCAGATATTTTACAAGGTCGCCGCCTTCTTGAAATTTTAAAATAAATGAATATATAAAAAATATACCAGTTTAAAAAAATAATAAAAATTGAAATCGTAAAATTATTTTTCTTCCAAAACTCTGTAAATATAAATTTATAAAGAAATATTTTTACTAAAACATGTTAGGATTGTGATTCCGGAGGTCGCCGCCTTCTTCATTTTCGATACAATCTATTAGTTATTAAAATAATTCATTTAAAACACAAACGCCGTTTATTTTCAAATATAAAAATTTGCCGTTATAAATATATCAGGCGCTCCGATGTGTACCTAGTGTAAGGGGATTTTAGTTAATTGTGTCTGTATTGACTATAACAGTGAAATAATGTTAGGACAAGAAATAAATATTACCTAAGACCTAAAATTAAAAGAGTTTAGTACAAGAACGCAGCTCGAATTGTAAAAACTCCATTTTGAAATTATATTTTTTGTAGTATTTTACAATACAATAATATTTTTTTGTTGGGAGGCTGCTTAGGCTGCATTTTTACTTATTTACATTAGCCAAACTGATCATTTATACGTTTCTAGGCAAGTGAGAAACTCAAAAATGCAATTCGTCGACGCGCGTGCAATACCGCGTATGTAGCATTTGCCATAAAGATTAAATTTGTCTGTTATTTCATATTATTTCAATCCAAATTAGAACTTACGGGTAAATGTCATTACACGGTATTGCACGCGAGTCGACGAAATATCACAACCGAGTCGGAAAATAATGAACAGAGGAAGTGCAAACACAGAGACGGCAAATAATGTCATATATTGTCATAGGGGTATGATTGACTGCTTGGAATTGTCTAGTAAGAATTAACACACTCAGGACCTAACCCCCACTATGGAGAAAACAGAATGAAGTTTTTAATTTTTTATTCTTGCAATTTTTACAACGACATTTTGTAAGACTCACAAGAACAATAATTTCAAAGTACGTAAAGTTATTTTTCGTACGTAAGAGCTCTTGCCCAAAAATTTTTTTCGTTTTTTTCGTTTTAATGGCCTATGATACGCCTACACATTTTTTTTTTGTAAATTTTGGACAAAAAATAAGACTTTTATAGCACAAAATTCGTTTATTGTAGGTAAATTAAATACCTTCATATCACATGAATAACAAAACACGCGTCTATTGAACATAGCTGGGCACCGTTAATCAAATAGTTAACTTCGTTAATCGTTAATCCGTTAATAAAAAAGTTAGCTTCGTTAATCGTTAAAACGTTACATTTCTGAAGAATTAACGCAAGTTAACGTTAATCGTTAATCCGTTAAAATATAATCCATATAGATGAATGAATGGTTATCGATTCTCACCTGGAATCCGATTCCATGTCTTTGATTATCCGAGTCCATGGGGTTTGATCACTGCACTGCTCAGTACATTTTTTCAATTTACCTAATAGGTACTAACTGTTACGACTACGTTCGCGTGGACTACAGGGTTTTCCATATATATATCTATTTTCATGTTCGCTGTTAGCCCTCCCCGTCTCCCCTAATATTCAAAACCAAAGTAGTCCATATTTAAGCCAAGTTTTGAGCTATGTTTTGAATGTTGAGTTTTCTGCCAAATTTCATATCCCTAATTTAAAAAGTAATTATTTTTCCATATTAACTTTTACGGGCGGTATTACCTCTTTCCCCCTCATTTTCAAAACAAAAAGTAGCCTATATCCGTTCTAGAGGTTCAACGGTTACCCATACCAAAAATCATCAAAATCTGTTCAGTGGTTTAGGCGTCAAAGCCGGACAGACAAACAGACAGACTGAGTTACTTTCTCATTTATAATATTAGTCTAGATTTTAACTTGGTAAGTATAGTGATTTTTAATTAAAGGATTTGTTGTTTATCTCATAAACATTCTGCATTAATATAATATATTACTTATGCATTAATATAATGCATTACTTCCTATTTCATCCCTTTTTCTTTACTTTAAATGTTATTACATACTTTTTCCTTCTTTTCCATACACTTTTCCATAAATCTACAATTAATTAGAACATTTTATGGTTCTTTTATAGTTTAGGCAGCGAAATAAGTAACTTTTCTGGTTGATTTTTTCCACCTTGTCTCCGAAAAACCCAAATACTTTAAGAAACCAATTTTTTTCCAAAATAAAATTTAACCTATATTACTCTTGAATAATGTCGCTTTTGAATGGTGAAAGAATTTTTAAAAACGGTCCAGTAGTTTTTGAGCCTATTCATTACAAACAAACAAAGTTTTCATCTTTATAATATTAGTCTATATTATCCACACGCAAATGATCACTGTCAGTAATTTATGGAGCGTTCGAGTATTACGTAACGTAATTTGTGACTATGTAAAACGTTACGAAGCGGTCCAATAAAAACTTAAGCCAAACCGTACGGTTTCCGGAGAACCCTTCCCGATCCGACATGTTGAAATCAAATTAACAAAATGAATCTATTCGCAGCTTTCTCACTCGCACTCGCTGCCATGCAGTGAATAGTAGGCATTGGATGAACGATTAACGGACTTCCTGATTATTAACGGAAGTTAATGAGTCCGTTAACGGTTTTTAAAGTTAACTTAAAAGTTAATCCGTTACTCAAAATGTTAACTTCGTTAATTAACGATTAACGGATTAACGAGTTAATGCCCAGCTATACTATTGAATATATTTGTTGGCTATACTATTGAAACAAGTCACAAATTTTTCACTAGAATAATAAAATTATACCTATGTTTTTTTTTGAATACTGAGAAAATCGATAGATTTATTTTCTTAAAAAATATATGAGCTGAAATATGTTTAACCTTTAATATAATTTATACATTAAATATATCTATTCATTACGTCATTAAAGTAATGTGATTTCAAACGTTTTTATGGTTTCCTGAAAAGTTGTAGTTTTTCGTTTGCACGTTTATTCGTTGGAGCCATCGATATGTTTGTATGTAACGAATAAAGTACAAAATTGATAATCTATTGGTACTTACTAATATTACAAAGAAGTAAGATTTAATAAATTAATACGTACGCAATGCTGTCTCTATTGTATTAGTACTACATGGCATTCGCTCGTACTAGCACCGCACACTCGTGCTGCGCTAGCACGAGCTAATGCCAAATGCGTTCAATAGATGGCGCGCGGTTCGCCGCGAAACGGGTAATGTCAATTGCTTCGTATAGGGCCTTAATTTATTTATTTCGAAACAGCAAAATTAAACTAAAATTGAAAACTATAAAAATGTTTCTTGATTTTCTCGTTATTTTAAAGTCTAATTCATTTCGTATTCTTTTTTTATATGGTACATACATGAAAAGTGAATTTTTTGATAAATATCAAATACGAGATTATCTATTACTTTAACTTTCAGCATTTACCCACCATTCTGACCGTCAGGAACGCGGCAGGTACTTACATACATAGATTTTTTAAATTAATTATTTAATTTCATTATTTTTCTTTCTTTTTAAAGGTAGATTTGTAACTAATATAACTCATTAATTTCTGTAACATTACACTCATCATTCTGAACCACACAGATATTCGATTTTATTATTTTTATAGTACTTTACGCCGTACTAGCGAACTTTAAATATTAGAAACAGAAAAATTTTATCTCCCCTTGCGGTGCGGGAATTGAACCCACGATTACAATAACTTGCGGTTAGCTCAGTTGGTAAGAGCAGCACGCGCGATACGTGAAGGTCGTGGGTTCTATTCCCGCACCGCAAGGGGAGATAAAATTTTTCTGTTTTTAATACACACAGATATTGTTGTGATTTGTTTAACCCTTTCGCTGCGGTGGACGAATTATTTCATTTTAAAAAATCTGTTCTTAGCCGTGTGGACGAGAAAACTCATACAAACCTATAACTAGAAATATCTAAGTATTAAATACAAAATAATTTAATTAAGTAATTGATGTGATCACCGAAACATAAATAAATTTGTTTAAATGGGAAGAAATGAAAACTTTTCGTTGGGCTAGCTTTGCTTAGTGAATTACGGGGTTATGCCGTATAAAAATCCCGCTTATCGGCAAAAGGTAGGATTATAATTTTACTTTTACATGATTGGTTGATTTAATTATTAAATAATGTATATACCTACTTAGCTATGACTTCATTAATCAGGTGAGAAGTGCGCTGAGAAGTAAGTTAAGAACGATATATAGGTAGATAAGTAATAATAATAGACCTAAATTCCAATAGAAATGGAAAGAAAGTAAAAGCACTTAGTTTTGTGATTATAATGAAACAACAATAGGTGTTTCATGTAATTTTAATAAAAATAACTTCCTACTAAATATTTTCATATTTATGTTATCAAAACACTAGTATATATGCTTAAGTATTAATTAATTACCTACGACTATGACGTATTACAATCAGTGACTATGTTTCTTTGGCACTGCTAATTGGTTAACATTGAGTTCAATAATAAAATGGAGGTAATATTTAAAAACTCTTCTATACAATATTTTCTTTAACATGATTCTGTAAAAATAAAAGGCTTCAATAAATGTAAAATTAAAAAAAAAACAAATAATTCGGCAAGCATTGAACAAAAATTGTACTTATAATTCTATCAGTATACTTTAATATTTCGTGAAACAAACTGAGAGCAGCTTATCTTATTCAATTGATATGGATATCCGAACACCTAACTTTCAACAACAAAATTAATTTACACATTAGTCCTTAATGTTACATATTGTCTCAGTAATTATTATTTCTATTTGTGCTTCAAGGATATTTTGTAACATTTACAAAATTATATTATCTGAATACCTACTATAAATGCACTAGTTAACGGATTGCTATTTTTAATAATCAATTAGTTTAGCTATTTGAAAAATATAAAAAATAATAATATGGCACTATACATATCAAAGAATAACCAAATTTCTAGTTGTGTAACTATGTTAGTAGGTATGTATTATTATTTGACATATTATAAGATTATCTTTGGAAGTTGTAAGGAATTATCTAGTAAACTATAACCGGACCTACATTCAGATTATAGCACATTAAGCCTACATAATATTTACTCTAGTCCATTTAATGAGTATTTTTGTGGTAACCGCTATTTTAATTAAGTAAATAGACCTATAATTATTTTATATACATTTTCAATCAGTCACAAAAATAATTTCTTTCTTTTTGAAATTTGACCACCCCATCCGAGACCATTTCAATGCCAATTCCTTTGGAAATAATAAGTGCCAGATCTTTAAACGAATTCGCAAATAAATTGACGGTAATCAGTTTTTCAGAAAGGGAATTATAGGTTATAATTGGTTCTAGTTTTTAAACCTGGCAACATTATCCAACTTTTTAAAATCTAAAAATTAAAATGACTTTTAAGGAGTTTCAATTTCTACTTTTAGATTAATAACTTCTTAAAGCTCAAATCAAAAAAATTACAATGGACCATTGTTTGTGAAAAATTTGTTGTGCGTGTTTCTATGCGGTCGACGATGCCTTGGGTGTCGTGGTAACGGCCACCGTCACGTTGGCCTTCTCACGAATCGCGGCAACGGTGCACGGAGGCCCCGCCTCCCCACCACGAGTGGGGGCATGCGTTCATCCTCCTCCTCTTCCTCGTCTTCTCCACCTTCTGAGCTGTCCTCTCCGCTCCAAACTTCGGGAGCCACGGCTTGATATGACGCAGAAAACCCTTTGAATACTATGGAATCATCGGTGCGGAATCTTACTAAGAGAGCTTCGGTGGTTGACACTATTTCTGGGGGCATCTGTAATAAAAGGATGTGTTTGAATTCAAACGAAATTATCTTCAAGATTATCAGGCCTAGCATACGCCACGCGACTAAATTTATCGCGCTCTTAACAAACGTCAAAATCGATTGATGTCAGTGCGTCACCTGCTGATTGGCTGAAAATACGGATGCGGTGTGCTATTAGCCAATCAACAGTATAGAAACTTTTGTAGTCTCATGCGATAAATTTGACGTATTGCGCATGCTAGGCCTACATTTTTCTAAAACACATTAAACGAATTTTATTTACAGTTAGGTATTTAAAAGTATCTCAGTTGAC
Organism: Glyphodes pyloalis; assembly: GCA_037074685.1. Taxonomy (NCBI): domain Eukaryota; kingdom Metazoa; phylum Arthropoda; class Insecta; order Lepidoptera; family Crambidae; genus Glyphodes; species Glyphodes pyloalis. The sequence continues at coordinate 13,747,599 of JAYKKO010000008.1, read as the reverse complement.
TTGGCCAGCCTTAAGGATCTATGGTAGAATGGTAGAATTTTAGTGTGGTAAAATGGTAAAATTTACCTTGGTTCCACAAAAAGTTCCATAATCGCCTGCACTGCCCTCGAGACCTCCAAACACTTGAACGTAGTCATAGCCGCAACTCGCTTCCGGCTCCAACTCGAAGGTCAGGAAGGTAAGCCTCACGAACTGGCCTAAAGGCGCCACGATGCTCCAGTCGCAATCAGCTCGGGACTCGTACGAGTCGTCTCCATACCGCGCGTGTGAGTAGAGGTGCTTCACTGTCTCTGAGGCAGCGAGGTAGCCGCCACATGCTGAAAAAAGGAATAGTCGTTTTTTCGTTCGAAGTTTTCAATTACTTTCATGATTTTTTTTATCGACAGGAGATGTTTTGACGCACCTTACCGCAGGTAAGGGAGACGGCGGCCTATGTGCGAGTCCCAGGGGTCAACCGCCACAGGTCCACCGACATGTTTTTTTAGATACCTACTCCCATTTCAAAGATAAGTTCCGCTTACCATAGACTCCGTTCTGAAAAGGGCGGGACTACCCACTGTCCTGTCAGTGAACCTCATTGCTTATGTGCCATGGGTATCTCGGTCAAAAAAGAACTACCTACTTCAGCACTGGCGATTTTTTCAATATCTTTGCATATTGCAACAGTGACTTTCTACTTGTGTTTATACAAGTACCTACTGCATATATATAGCTTTATTGTTTAAGCATTTGATAAATTTTAATTTTGTTTTGTGTGTTTGCAACGGCGTTAAAATTATAGATTTTTCCTTGACGACTATTGAATAAGTAAAGCCTTTTTATTTTATTGGTAGAAACAATTTAATAATTAAATCCTATTTGTATGCATACTCGCGTTTAGCGCCTTAGTCATCACCATCATAATTGAGTATTGCATAGTGAAGCGAAAGTTCGCTACAGCATTAGAGTTCCACGTCCCACTAGTACCTATAACGCTTTTCATAGATGAAACACCTTTTTTAAATTTGAAAATATCATCTTTGAACTTTCAAAGTAAATACTTATTTACCTGTAGAGTGTGTAGCCAAGAATCCTTTTCTCTGTACGGAAGCGTCAGACTTGAAGACGACGTACATCTGGTTCTGCGAGGCCACAACTGGGTGTGGGATCTTGCTACCGCAGAACCGGCCCAAGGTCTTCTCGTCGGCGGAGGCTCCGTCGTAGATGGTCACGTGGTCGTACGCACATTCCTGGAAGGTACGAGAACAAATGACATCGTACAGTGACTTGATTCCAAAGTAGGTAGCTTAAGCATTTGTTTTATGGAAACCAGAGCAGCACCTAGATAATTTGAAAGCTAATACTAAATTCCAGGTCCTGGATTCTGTTTAGGTAATCTTTTATGCATGGTCTAAGTTGGTAAATTGTAAGCTGAGTCATCATTTTAAAACATTCATGGAGCAAAATGATGGATGGTCGTCATCAAAACGATTCGATTTAAAACACTATTATTAGTGCTACTATATTATCTTCTGACCAATTAACAGTTTTATCTGTCGAGCATATCTCAAAAATATTGTATGATAGACGATGCAGTGGCTAAAGCGTTTGGTTTAATGACGGGGCACACTTAGACTTTCAAGTAACACAGATGTATCTTTATAATAAACTAGCTGTGCCCGCGACTTCGTTCGCGTGGACTACATCCTTTTATGGTCGGTTTTACCCCTTTCTCCCCTAATATTCGAAACAAAAAGTAGTCTATATTTTAATCAAGTACAAGTACAATGTAGTACAAAATAAACATTTTTCCATAAAACTTTCAAAGGTGGTATTACCCCCATCCCCCCCTTATTTTCTGATAAAAAGTAGCCTATGTCCGTTCTTGAGATTCAACGTATACCTATAGCAAATTTCATCAAAATCGGTTGAGAGGTTTAAGCAGGAAAGCGTAACAGACAGACAGACAGAGTTACTTTCGCATTTATAATATTAGTAGGGAAGTAGGGATAATATCAAAAGTGACGCTACCATTGGTTTGGAACCTAATTTTACCGTGTAGACTCTCTAACAGATGCACAGCCAAGATACGTGTTAAGCGTAATGGAGATGGCGACATCTTACGCCCTTCTGCCATAACTGAGTAGGATTGGTGTGCATACCTGATGTGGCTCAAGTTCAAATACATTAAAGATCAGCTTGATCCGATGACCAGGAGTGGTGGAGAACTGCCATACGCAGTCCTTTCTTGATGGGTAAGTATCGGGGTAATTGGGGCTGCAAATAAAAAGTGCGAAAATAAATGACTAATTTAAAATCTGAATAAATGAAAAACAACATTTTCTAGAACAATCAATTACAAGATACATAATTATATCCCCGAGTCTGTTTATCCGATGATAGTCCCTAAAAGTTGCGTGACATTGTTTTGGCACCTGCCTTTCTGACAATTATGTTAAATTAGGTGTGGATATTTTCAAACACAAAACTTGAGTAGCAGGCAATCATCAGGGCAGTAAGGCGACTACAGTACCTACTAAGTAATGGAATATTATAGACCATTTACCTGATAATAGTTCCGTGAGGCTGAGTGACGTCATGTTTGCACCCGCCCTCCTTACAGTCACGCTTGTTAGGGTGGAGCGTGAACCCACTGTGGCAGGCGCACTCGTAACCACCCAGCGTGTTGTGGCACTCGTGCTGGCAGCCGCCGTTGTTCTCAGCGCATTCATCCACGTCGATGTAATAAACTGCTGCGAAGCCTGAGCGGTGGACCGAAGAGTCTGATGTGAACTGGTGAAAGATGTGAACTGGCATGAGTTAATCTGATTTGTATTTTGTAAATTTGCTGTCTCCTGCCAGGGTCTTAAAGTCCCAAAAAGAGGTCCAGCTATTTTGTATCTGGAGGTGGCCTGGATCACCGTTTAAGAACTTCAACTTAGCACCGACCGATCGATAAACCGACCTTTTTGCAATGACGTATAATAAGGTGAGTCAAGAAACTTACCATTGAGAGGCGTCCTGTTAACGTAAGGACCATAGAATTACTGCGGAAGAAGGAGAAAATCCGGTCTTTTATACCGACTTCCCTATCCTCTGTGATTAGGCGGGGTTGAACACTGTATTGTTACGAGACTGCGGAAGTATGAGAAGATGTGGTATTTTTCCATATTTTTAGCACCTCTTTAGTTATAAGACTGCAGTCGTGGCAAAGGTTGCCGAAGGGACATTTCAAAATGACCACAGTAAGCAGTTGGCAGCGAAAAAATCCATCTGGTTCACTAGAAGAGTCGAAGACAAAGGAGGCCTTGCGTCAACTACCCCAAACCCCTTAAATGTCAATAGAATACTTGGAGATGGTTTTCACAAGATAAAGAGACGAAACAACATTCAACAACAAATCGTTATTTAGATGATAGGGAGGCAATGGAGTCTTCGGTGGATGCTATAAATTCAAAGTAACCATAATATACTTACTAGTGGACTAGTCATTTACTGTAATTGACTTGGCTGACTTGGAAATCAATAAGAAGGTTGTCTAATCAAGAGTTGCTATAAGTACCTGTACTCGCAAGAATGATCCATCAGAGGTGACCGGTGGTGGCAAAGCGTTGCCACAGAAAGCACCATGACGACGCAGGACATCTGCTCCCAGCTTCGAGTTGACGGTCACGCTGTCGTACTCACATTCCTTGAAATGCAAATAAAGAAAGATTAAAAGTATGTAAAGATATTCACCAAATAGAGTTCAGTGGAGGGTAGTAGAAGATAAAGCACGGACTCTCCATTATAGGATTTTATTTATGAGGTAGTGAATTTTAATGTGTTAGGTTAGGTTAGAGTGTTAGGTTACTTCGGTAACTCGCGGTAAGCTCAGTTGGAAGAACAATACTCGCGATACGTGAAAGTCGTGGGTTCGGATCCCACACCACAAGAGGAGATAAACATTTTCAGTTTTTTTAATGTGTGTAAATTTGGACCATGTACCTTGGTAACAGCTAGAAATGATGTAACAGAATTGAACTGTTTGATTATGAAGAAACTGTAGTAATACCTAATTCAAAAGCAACACACAAAAACGTAGTTACATTCATTTCAAAAGAATCGCCTCTATAACTCTTTACAATTCGGAATTCAAGACACAATAGAGTATCTTGACCCATCAATGAGACATCGAGATGAGTTAAAGAGTTCATTGGGCCTAAGGGACCTAAAGTCATTAGTTTAGCGGTATCGAGAAGTTGCTGTCGTATCATAAAGCTGCTATACCTGCTGATACATGCTGTTCCCCTCCAGGTCAAAGTGGGTGAAGTTGAGCGTGATCCTGTGAAGTGGTGGGGCAACGATCTCCCAGAGGCAGTTCTTAGAAGGAGGGTACAAGTCAGGGAATGAGGGTGAGGTAATGGTGCCGTTGGGTGCTGTTAGAAGACCTCCGCAGGCGTCTGAAATAGGGTTTAGTTTATGATTAATTCAAGGCTTTTTGATAGTTCGTTTTTAGAGTTATAATTATTGATGGGATTCCAATCATTTTATTTTAGAAATACATCTCATCCTTTAATAAGACCAACAACAAAGCGCGAGTGGTAAAATATTAGACGTGCTAATAAATGAAATGAAGCTAAATCTTTTTATAATTTCTTTTTACGATTGCTGTTATGTAAATAATGCGTAGGTACGTCATAAGTTATACACGTGCAGACTGCTGCACGTGTATATTCCCATCTTCGAACACTGGTTCGAAGAGGGGATTTCTTAGTTGGACCATCAATTTATCTCGAATACCTACATCTGTACAGATTCGAACTGCAGGCATTCTATTTAAAATAGGTAATACCCTTTCTTAGAAGCATAGAAATTGTACCAAAAATATCTCGACTTATCTTATCTTGTAAGTAGTAAGTTACCGCTTACTTTCACACTTCTTCCCATCAGAGTGCAACTCATATCCGATGTCACAGGCGCACTCATATCCTCCCAGAGTGTTGACACAGGAGTGGCTGCAACCATGCTCGATGGATGCACACTCGTCGAACTCCTTCATGAAAGTGGCAGAAAACCCTGCCTTCTGTACCGTGCTGTCGGACTCGAAGATCACGAGCAGCTTGTTGGATGTTGATCTGTAAAGAAAATAAGTAAATATACTTCTTCAATGATGACGGTAAAATGTTAAGAACCACTGACCTATAAACTTAATACACCTTATTTTAAGGGAGGAAAATAACAGTGCCTGTGGAAAAGGCAGTGGTGGACTCCCCCGCTCTGAGAAGATCGGAGACTACCAAAAAACCCTTCCCCGACCTATTATCGCCTATCGATGGCGCCTTTGATATATAGTGAAACCATAATGGCCACGGTATAAACCTACATAAAACAATGGCACAGACCCTAGTCATACCTGAATTTATATTTTTGATCCATCTTTTCTTTTCTGAAAGTCTTGGAAAGGCAATGGTTCTCCCAAAGAAAAAAATACTGTATCTTTGCATACAAATTAAGAAGGTTCAACACACCTTATATCTGGAGGTATTTTATGTCCACAGAACATGCCGAGGAGTGGACTTTCCATGGAATCACCGTCCCGAATGAGCACTTTGTCGTAGGAGCAAGTGTCATGGTTCTCCACCTCAAATGAATGGAACCTTAGTGCCACTTGGTATTCCTGCAAAAATATTTAATTTAAAGAGTATGTTTTTTGGAAGGAAGATCGCGAAATCATATTATTCATTCAGTTTTAGGAAAATAAGCTTACCTGTGGAACGGATAGTTTCCAAACGCAAAGTTTGTTCGGCTGGTAATCATCTGGGTAGTTTGGCGACTCCAGATGGCCACTGGAATCCACTTCAATGTCTCCACCGCAGACAGCTGCCAACAAGAATGAGTCTGTTTAATATTAACTGAATGTAAGCCTTTCCCGATTTGTAAGAATAAATAAGGACTTATTTATGCTAAATAAGTTCACAGGAATTGTATTTGGGAAACAAGAGTTAAATTAAGTAGGTTTGGTTTTAGAACTTCATGATGTTTATTTAATTTGATCTTTCTAACTCTAAATTTGAAGTTTCTCATTCCAATGACAAGAAAACCTATTGTTAGCAAGCGAACATGTATAGCTAATCTACACGTCAAAAGTAGACTCTGACTATAAACTTGGGACTCTTTTTTTGTCCTTACCTATTAGGATTTATTTCCGGAGTCATAAGAACTAATTGAACAGCAAGTGTTTACCGTGATGTATATTTCCGATTATGTAGTAGGCACTAAATTTACTCTTTTCTTATTAGTGGTTGAATTGAAAACCATCTAAATTTTTCTGCAGATCTCTTCGGGCCATGCTAACAGGGACAGCTAATGCTTATGTATAGATGCGATGCTTATGTTTACCTTCATAATGGGCCCTGAATCCTTTATGCTGTTTCAGCCTCGGACCCGGCTGGTAGACTACCGTTAGCCTGGAGCCAGTCGAGCGCATAATTGGCCCCTTTCCTGACCCACAGATGCGGCCCAGCACTGGCGCATCAGGCATGTATCCGTCGCGTATCTCCACCCACTCGGAGCGGCATTCTTCAGACTTGTGGATGTCAATCTCTGGAATATTTAAAGAGAAAACTTTTGAGAGATATGGTCGGTCGAACTGCCATCATGAGTTGCAACTCATCATGCATGTGCAGATGTAACTCAAATGAGTTACATCTGCAGATGCAGTGGAGCTTAAAAGATTTGTATGTTATCCTCTTCTCGTCTTGCCACCTAGAAGCCAGAATCATTGCCCCATCAAGCTACAGAGCGCCTATTTTCGAATTTCCCCAATACATTATTGACTATTATTCACTAAAAGATTTATAGTATTAAGTAAATATACAAAGAAGTAAAAATTAGGAAGGTATGTCAAAATTTGGCGAATAGAGAAGTGACGTCAGGTAAGACAATATGCCTGATTAAAGATTTAATGCCTGTTTTTGTAAATAACTGAAAATCCATTGCGCTTTGTAGCATTTGCACCCTATATAATTATATTACAAGTATAAGTGTCAGATGGATTTCGAAGATGTTCTTTGTAGCTGAGATCTTCTATGTAAGTAAAGGGTATCAAACCGGAGGTAGCGTCGTTTGCATGATATAGACGTTGCATAAAAATTACTGATGTAATTTACATGAATAAAATATATAATTTTGAACTTTGAACTCTGACTTTGTAGTAGAGAACCGATATCACCATCGGCAAATTGAATCTATTGTAAAAGTATTATTTTCTCTTGTTCCAAATTAAATTTTAATTTATCCGTCTACATCCTACGTATTTCGAAAGCAACTTGTTTAAACATCGCGAAACATCCTTACCAACCGGCGGTAATAAACACGTCTGTAAAGTTTCCCCGACAAGTGGAGACTGATGACTCGCTACACTTGGCCGGCAGATTTAATTAACAAAACTACTGGTCCAACTTTCAGTTACCACCCGACAGATTAATAGCGTTTAACTCCGCCACAATCGTAAACTAGTGAGTGACCGGTGATTTACGACTCTGGCAGAACCAGGCTAGTCTGAACTCGACTTGCTTCTTTTAGACCGAAACATTAGCAGAAGAAAATAAACTACCCACAATTTTTTTTTGCGGAACGAATGTCGGCACAGATTACTTAACTATTTACCTCTTTTAATAAAGTTGCTTATTAAATCACTCATTTGTGATTTATTTATTTACTAGCTGTGCCCGCGACTTCGTTCGCGTGGACTACATCCTTTCATGGTCGGTTTTACCCCTTTCTCCCCTAATATTCGAAACAAAAAGTAGTCTATGTTTTAATCCAAGTTTCGAGCTATATTTGTGCCAAATTTCATATCTCTAACTTCAAAAATAAACATTTTTCCATATAAACTTTCAAAGGTGGTATTACCCCCATCCCCCCCTTATTTTCTAATAAAAAGTAGCCTATGTCCTTGGGCCGTTCTTGAGATTCAACGTATACCTATACCAAATTTCATCAAAATCCGTTCAGCCGTTTAGGCGTGAAAGAGTAACAGAAGGACAGACAGACAGACAGACAGAGTTACTTTCGCATTTATAATATTAGTCTGGATACCAAACGATCTGAGTGAGTTTGTTTAATTATTTTGGTATCTTTCATATTTGGTAGAAATTGTTTAATCCTTCCAATATTACAAACGCGAAAGTTTGTAAGAATGTATAGATGTATATAGATATTTGGATGTCTGGATAAAAGTAATCAATTGATTTGGATGAAATTTGGTAAAACTAAATAAAATACTAGATAAACTACGAAAAAAATACGTTTTTTTCCCGAAATCACGCTAACGAATTCAAGCGCAACAGCTAGTAAGTCATTAATTTAGCTTCGTTATTAATACACACACATCACAATTTTATACACTTTGCCCGGGCATATATCTCAAGATTTTAACCTTGTATTCAAACCAATAGACGTTAATGATGTTCTCGTACTAAAGAAAAAACATATCCCAATACACAGCATGGATCACGAGAAGTGATCTGATAATCAGGGTTGATGAAGTTTATTTTGGTTCTTATCCTGATTAGAGACCCGGAAGCTGATTCACATGTCTATCTTTTATCTCTGTCAAATCGTTGTTTCTTGTTTGTTTAAACTTAACAGAACTTATGTATTTAAAAAGTAACATGGGTAACGTTGTTTTACATCTAAATCTTTGTAAGCTAAAGATGACTGACTGACTGACTGACTGCCTCCCTGACTGACTGACTGACTGATCTATCGTCGCGGGGCCTAAACTGTAAGGTCTGTCGTGGGTTCAATTCCCGCACCGCAAGGGGAGATAAAAATGTTTATGTTTCTAATATTTAAAGTTCGCTAGTACGGCGTATAGTACTATAAAAATAATAAAATCGATTAAGATGCCAAGGTGTCTTCGATTCCGTGGTTTTCAAAACATTTCTGCAACGAATGTACCACGGGCCGATAAGAATGTAGTTCTAAACATATTCGGCAGAGGGCACTTACCGGAAGGCTAACGGTTGATACAGCAGAAAAATTTCATCGCCTACGATAACTTGCGGTTAGCTCAGTTGGTAAGAGCAGCACGCGCGATACGTGAAGGTCGTGGGTTCAATTCCCGCACCGCAAGGGGAGATAAAAATTTTCTGTTTCTAATATTTAAAGTTCGCTAGTACGGCGTATAGTACTATAAAAATAATAAAATCGACTAAACTGTAAGGGTTAGAAACTTAAAAAGTGTTTCGAATTCGAATCCGATTCCGGCGTGTTGTGAATAGGTATGCAGAGATCAGACTATAGTGGGAGGTTTGCTTTTAGGTACAAGACCGTAGCCGGTCCACTAAAAAATCTTCAAAAATTGCGTTACGTAATACTTGAACGCTCCCAAAGGAAAAAATTAAAAGCGTTACGTAGGGGAATTTTGGTCTCTTCTTTTTACTAATATCTACAATTACACGGAAGAAATTACCCAAAATTTGGTAAAAACACTATCCCTACTAATATTATAAATGCGAAAGTAACTCTGTCTGTCTGTCTGTCTGTCTGTCAGTCTGTTACGCTTTCCTGCCTAAACCTCTCAACCGATTTTGATGAAATTTGGTATAGGTAAACGTTGAATCCCAAGAACGGACATAGGCTACTTTTTATTAGAAAATAAGAGGGGGAGGGGGGTTATACCAACTTTGAAAGTTTATATGGAAAAATGTTTATTTTTGAAGTTAGAGATATGTATAATTGATATAATAATGATATATATAATTTGGCACAAATCTAGCTCGAAACTTGGATTAAAATAAAGACTACTTTTTGTTTCGAATATTAGGGGAGAAAGGGGTAAAACCAACCATGAAAGGATGTAGTCCACGCGAACGAAGTCGCGGGCACAGCTAGTTTCCAATAATTTTTAACGCGCACTTACTTAGTTTGTAAATCGGTTATTCATGAGTTATTCAATAGTCATTGAAATTGTGAGAGTAATTGATATTATTGATTGCATCATACTGAAAACTATTTACTATTAGTTCATAAATTGAGACAAGAACCATAAGGCAGATAGAAAAAATAGAAATGGTTTTCGATATCGACAAGTCAAAATTAGATTTGGAAAAATCATCTTCGGCTGCTAAATTAGAGTCTTGCTTATAAATCTTTTAATGTATTTCGTATTTGCCCTTTGATGGTGCAATAAATTAATTTATCACTTCGTCGCTATACTTCTAGCTAATTGGTGGACTTAGGGGCTTTCGTGGAACCTCGCCATGCAACGTTACCCATTAAAGAGGGATTTCCCATCATCCCGAGGCGTGAAAAGGGTTGAAAACTTGAAATATACGGATCTTAAGGACAACCCAGATTCTTAATTAAGGGTTTTATGAAGGTTACCGAGATAATTATAACGATACCTTGTAGGTCACGTATTTAATTTGATTTTAATATAAAAGAGTTGTATAATATCTAAGGCTGGTTAACAAAGCGTGAAGACTTACAATTTGATGGATTTTGGAATTAAAAAAAGTGCAAGTGAAAATCATCAAAGAAATTACTCATAGATGAAATTAAATATTTCCAATCAGTAGGTCTACTTACAAATATGAACGAAACAAACAAATTAAAGGTATCATTTGTTAAGAATATCTAAACTCGGGAGTAATCTTTCAAAACATGGTTGTTAATGTGGATTTTGTTTTTTTAATCCAGTGGCACCAAGATGAGAGACGTGTCCTCCCGAAGACTTTTTGGTGAAGGCATACGCGAGGTAGGCATCCTTCGATTTTCAAAACTGATTAGCAATTAGCTGTTGTATCAGTGAACTACTGGTTTCCACGCGTATGACCGTTTTTCCCATTTTGTTCACTGATTCCGCTCCTATTGGTGGCAGCTTTAAAAAGCCTTTAAGCCTCTCTCAATACATGAATTATACAAAGCAAAAAAAAAAAAAATCGATCCAGGGGTATATCACTAAAAACGAAAGGAACAAACAGAGGGTTTCGTTTTTAAGATTAATAAAAAGTTTGGGAATAAAAACGTGGTTTTATATTTTTTTTATTGAATTTGTATATATTCAAAATTTTGGTTTTTAAAAAACGCTTAACCCGTCTTCGAATTGAATTGGTTACGATTCTGGGAGTTAAAAGTTGCTTTTCATCATCATAATGTGAAATATTTCGTTTTTGGGTCTCCTTGACTTCCTGAGATTAGCGGATTCAAACAAATAAATTCTTCAGCTTAACAATATGTGTATAGATTCAACTTCCCGTTTTCATTTTGCGAACCTAACAGTAATTGCAAAAATGGAGTGTCCATCACGCTGTAACAGGAATTTTCACCAGACAAAAATGCCAGTTCATTAAATGTTACCAGTAATGAAGCAACGCGTAAAAGTGATTAATCCTGAGCGGGCAGCGAGCAGCAATTAACTAGTTGATTGATGCCGCCGGCAGGCCAAAGCTGATCTAGTGGCTACAAGTTGGCACTACTGCAAGAGAAACTGTCACGTTCGCAAACTAAGTTCCTGTCATCGTTCCAATTTGGGACCTCACGCTTCAACGCCTTGGTGCTTCTCTGTCTTTTTTTTTATAAAAGCACAGTATATTTGACTCCTCCCAGCCTGATGGTACGCTAGCGAGGAACCCACATCGCGATGACAGTGTCGCGGCTTTGCGTACTACCCCCGTTTTTTTATTAATTTTTCACTGATTTCACAATCAATGTCACAATTAGGCCACAAATGTATAAAATTATGTATAGGTATATAATGTTGCACATTAAGTCCTACAGTTTTTTATAAATCATTTAATTAAAAATATATAAAAAAAAATAACTAACATAATTGATTTTAATATTTGTTTTACAATTGACAAATTAACTGTACCTACCTATGTCTTGGTGCAAAATTGATAATAAGGTAAGCTTTTGTAAAAAAAAACTACTGAGTTTCTTAACGGTTTCTTCCTGGTACCTAGGTTCCGAACCGGAGGTATCTTCATTTGACTTTCATACAGGCCTACCATGCGCCGCGAGAGTAAATTTTATCGCGCTCTTATGAAATGTCAAAATCAATGCGTCAACTGCTGATTGGCTGAAAATACGAGTACGGTGTACTATCACCCAATCAACGATGTAGAAACGTTTGTCGTCTCATGCGAGAAATTTGACGTACTGCGCATGCTAGGCCTGATAGAGACTATTCATAAGTGTTACTGATGTAATAAAATTTGAATATTGATTCTTGTTTTTTTTTCAATAATTGATTTTTAATTTTTGTTTTACAATTGACAAAGTAACTGTGTGTCTTAGTGCAAAATTAGTAATAATTGTAGCTTTCATTTGTAAAAAAACTACTGAGTTTCTTGCCGGTATCTTCTCTTTAGTTATAGGTTCCGAACCGGAGGTAGCTTCATTGGTTTTATATAGAGACTATTCATAAGTATTACTTATGTAATCTATGTGAATAAAAAAGATTGACTTTGACTTTGACTTTGGTTGCAGGGTAATGTCATATAGCCTGAAGCCTTCCTCGATAAATGCACATCCAACACAAAAATATTTGTTCAATACGAGAAATTCAAATTCAACACAAACGATTGAATACCTACAATGGAAAGTGATTCTACTGCCGGTTCAGAAGTTATATCTACATTCCCTTCAATATGGTTGAGTGAAGCGATGGCTGGCACATACGTCATGCTTGTGAACAGGTGCCACCTTTGGGGACTGGTCTGCTCCAGTTTACCTCTTAAAATGACATAATACTTAATGCTTTGTTTCACTCATCAAAATAAAACTATATGACTTGGTCCAAAGTGTTCTACATATAGCTATAAGTTAGATACTGCCACTGTAACTAATCTGCTGAGTTTGATACCGGTATCTTCTCGGTAGATATAGGTTCCGAACCGGAAGTAGAATCACTTTGCATTATATACAATGACGATTCGAAAGTGTTATTATATGTAACCTATTTGAATAAACAAATATTGAATTTGAATTCGAGAAGATATTATTGGAAACTCAGCAGATTAGTTACAGTAGCAGTATCTACCTTATAGCTATGTATACACATAGCTATAAGGAACTGGAAGTGTTCTCAAGTATACACTTGAGAACACTTCCAGTAATAAATTTACATTGAAGTTGTCCTCGACGATTAGCGATATTGAAGTAACCGAAATTTATAAATAAAACAAGTATATCATTAAGTGGTTCAAGTATTAATACAGATAATATATAAAAATATAAAAAAAAGTAATCCTGTAAACTTTTTGCTTGTAAATAAGGAATCATTGAAATAATCGTTGAGTACATTTAGGAAGAAGTACGGTCCAACTAAATACGGCCATGGTCCAACGTTTAAATATATTTTGCACGTTATATGGTATAAACCTTGGTTGGTTTTCCCTTAACAATATTTTTCATTATTTAAAAAGGTTCAATCTTACTGTTATTTTGGGGACTCATATGCAAAATAAGAAGCGTAAGCACTTTTTATATTGAATTAGATTTTTCCACATGAAAACCTGTTCACATAATGTGCCCTGGATGGGAACCAAACCTACAGTCCGGTATAGCCAGAAACGATAACGCTCAACCGGGCTAGTCATAAAGATAAATGGCGGTCGATAGTGTTGGTCAGCCCTTTTGTAGTTTGTTATAGGTAAGATTTAAAAAATAATGTATTAAAGAATGCCTAAGTAAGTACATTTGTTCCTTTTTTGGACATAAAAGATTGTTTTTAAAATATTTTTAAGAGGGGGCATAGCGATTTCGTTCGAACTGGAGCAGCCCGGCTGGTGAAATACCTCGGCACCTTACAGAAGACCGCGGCCAAATAACAATCACTTGTGTTGTTGTGTTCCTGCGTGTAAGTAAGGTTTCCAGAGCTCCTGGGGGGTGCGACAATAGTAGCAGGGTCAAGCCTTCAGTAACAGATTTATAATGCTGTACTTGTCGCCCTTAAGCTAGGACCTCATTATTACTGAACATCAATGTGGGATGAGGTCAATCTAGAAGTGTAATATAAAAAAATACCTTTATTCTTCTTAACCCGTCATAAGTTTTGCTTGTTTTGCAAGGCCTTGAAATATTACAATGTAGGTATTTATATAACTAACTTAATCCATCAACCAGCTACAAATCTCAAGCCCAAAACAATGTGACAAGTCTTACAAGTTTCGAAGTTGCTATCCAAAATAGTTTCAAACAAACGCGGACCATCTGCCGTCCGAAGTTGTCACAGTATTGAATATTCTATACTCAATACATTATTGCATATTAATGTTTCATTTACAAAGTAAAATACACATCAGCCCCTGTTAGGGCACAGCAAATTCTAACCACTTGGGTACCGAGTAAAAACCACAATGCTGCGTTTTATGGTTTCATAAAAGCTTATGTTGAGTGAGGTCCTTTTTAAGGTTCGGCAGCCAAATAGCTAAAAACGCAACCTTTATGTAAGTATGTCAAACATCGATCAGAGTGGATCGAGTCTGACTCGCACTTGGCCGCTTTTTATTTCTTTAAATGGTACCTAGACTTCTTTATGCATCATAAGAGATTGAGGTCAAACGTGAGCCTAATTTGTATCAAGAAATGTATTTCCACCAAAGCCGCTCTAGAATAAAGCGGCTTTCAAGGACTCCATGGAGGTCAATGATCCAGTTTATCCTTATTTCACGGCACAATCGGGTCAAAACTATGTTTTCCCCGTCCCAATATAGCGTATCCCCGTGTGAAATCTGTAAGATACTTGAATCGACCAGGGAATCGTATCTAGAATCTTGATGATCATAGTCCAGTGCTCAAACTATGAGACTCTAAAATCGTTCATAAGTAGAAAGAAAGAAAGAAACATTTATTACTTAAAGACAGATAGAGATGGAGACAGTAGGCTTCATAATTTAAAATACGAGATATTTATATATAGTTAGGACTTTTCAATAGCCTTCTGATGAATAAAAATGTATTACTACGCATAACTTCAGAAATACTACCCTATTATCATTGTATTGTTGTTACTTTTGCAATTGTGGAGCAAGGATATGGAAACCTACTCCAAAAAACTGAAATACGTCGGAT
Source organism: Glyphodes pyloalis (assembly GCA_037074685.1). Classification (NCBI taxonomy): domain Eukaryota; kingdom Metazoa; phylum Arthropoda; class Insecta; order Lepidoptera; family Crambidae; genus Glyphodes; species Glyphodes pyloalis. Next base: position 13,732,554 of record JAYKKO010000008.1, on the reverse strand, counting down.
CTGATGACGAAAAGCAATTTTATTTAAATTCTCACTTCGAATGCAACGTTTTCAAAAAACATAATAATTATTTATACCAATAGAAAACCACGTAATAAATCCAAAACTTTCGAATAATATTCAAAAACAAACCTTTCGTTTGTTTCTTTCGTTTTTTGTAGAAGAAAATTTTGAAAAAATGAACATTTACCGGGATCGTTACACGTGCAAAAACGCGGCTGGTCGTTGGTATTTCAATAAAATCTTAATGAGTGTTATTATTGAAAAACAATCAAAGAAGAATAAAGCAAAAAAAGAGAAATCACATTGGATTAATTAATAAACATCACCAAATTGAATTAAAATGGCTGCCAGAGGCGATTGAGCGCAAACCGACGTGTGTCGGCGGACAATCGCAGCTGAACAATTAGTGTAATTATAAACTTAATTAAATTCCTGACAATCGGCCGCCGAACAGGAAATTTATTTGCATTACACTGTGGCTTATATCGTTAAAAAATCCATACATTTTATTGTTCGCGATCCACTTGTCCACTAGGTAGATTACCAAAAATATAAGACATATATTTATTTTTTATCACGTAAGCAATAGGTACTTTACTTACAGGCCTAGCACGCGCCACGCGACTAAATTATAACGCGCTCTTAACAAACGTCAAAATCGATTGAAGTCAGTTCGTCAGCTGTTGATTGGCTGAAAATACGAGTGGGGTGTGCTATTAGCCAATCAGCAGTATCGGGACTTTTGTCGTTTCATGCGATAAATTAACGAATTGCGTATGCTAGGCCTGTTAGTCGTACATTGCGTTGGGTTAAAATTTAGCGCGATGTCACTAACTCACGCAGTCTTTAAATTTAATGCGCTGTAATATCAAACATTTTAATTTTTTTGTTGAAGTAAAAAATACGTTTTCATTGTACATATTTTAAAAATACAACTGAGGGACTAAGTAGAAAAATTGCTTTTTTACCCACTCATAGTCCCAATTTTGCTTTTCAACCCTCACTTTATCAGACATAATCCAAGTTCCTCGAATTCCAAAATGAGGCCAGTTGACAATACTGTGCAAGGTGTCAAAAACGTGATAACCTGTGACCCGAACACGCCATTAGGGATTGGGTCAGATCGTGACGTTACAGAAATACAAGAATACCCGTCAAAATAAGTAAATCTTCGTAGGAAAGATTTTTGAGGAATTGGTTTTGAATAAGTCTTATTCAGAAAAATACGCTGAGAAGATTTTTGCATGAGTTTTTTTATTTTTATTTCATAATAGCTGGTGCAGTCGACTATGTTTGTGTTAGATTGATGAACATCTTGAGGCCAAAGTTGCACCTTCTAGGCACACGTGTACCTACCTACTCGAGAGCTCAATCAAGAAATCAAGAGTCAAACGTAAGTAAAATTTAAAACTATAAGTGTTGCTTTTGTGGTAAAATATGTTTAATAAATAAGTAAGATTTTCATATTATGACCTTTTTTCTCGTCAGTAACCCATCTTGCCCCGGTCTTCCCTACTCGAGAGCTCAATCAAGACTCAAACGTAAATAAGTTAGCCTATTTTATAAACAAAATATCAATATAATAATGTTACGCGCCACGATCGATGTAACCAGCGCCATCTAGTGTGGAAAGGCGGGACTACAGAGAGTCGAGACGCGTACGCCAGAATTTACTAGAACAATGACCTTGACCGAGCGTACGGCCGTTCAAGGCCGCACTGCGCGCGAATGTTCCGGATGTTTCTGCGTTGGAAGGTTCGGGAACGGCCGCGGCAATATAAAAGGCCGGGATTCACCGCGAACGGGACAGTATTGAATTAGCGATACAAGTGATTACTTCGAAAGCGATTTTGAAGTGCGACTTGGGAGCGATTGTTGTTTTAATTAGTGCGTTTTAAGGTTGTAATTAGTGGCGTTCAATTAAAGTGTGACTTTTGGTAATTTTTATCGGCTGTTTTTATTGTCACGAACCCGAAGCTCGTAACAATTGGTGTCAGAAGTGGGATTTAAATTATGCCGATTTTACCTAAGGACGACACGGAGGGTATCCGTACCCGGAGTCAACGCCAACAGGAGACGGACCAGAGACGTTTTGGTGGAGCTTTGCCGCAGGAGTCGGAGAGCCAGTTATTAACCACGGAGGCTGGCCCGTCCACAGCAACACCAGCAGCATCGGCAGCACCAGACCTTGCTGCCCTGATGATGATGCTGCAGGAGCAGGCTCGCCGCCAGGAGGAACAGGCTCGCCGCCAGGAGGAACAGGCTCGTCGGTTGGAAGACCAGAGGCAGCAGGACAAGGAGGAACAGGCTCGCCGCCAGGAAGAGCAGATGCTTCTTTTGAAGGACCTTCATGCCTCTTTCGGAAAAGACATGAAAGAGGTGAAGGACAAGGTTGCTCAACACGACAACCGCCTGTCGGAAGCTGAAATCAGGATCGACCAAGTGAAGAATCGGGTTGACGACGTGGTAGAGGATGTAAAGAAAAAGCTGGATTGCCTCAAATTTGGGGAAGCACTCGCAGCTCCTGTAGGTACAACACCTTCACTGCGTGGATTCAAAGTGCCACCGTTCGACGGAACTTCTTCCTGGTCGGCCTACAAAATCCAGTTTGAGGCAGTCATGAAAGCGAACGGCTGGAATAAAAATCAGGCCATGACTGCCCTCACCCTAGGACTTCGTGACCAGGCCTTATCAGTTTTGGAAGCTCTCGGTAAGGAAGTGACTTACGAGCAGCTCCTTGAGGCACTGGAGTCTCGATATGGCGACGCTCACCTGGAACACGTGTTTCGCGCACAGCTCAGGGACCGCGTGCAACGCAGTAGTGAAAACCTGCAGCAGTGGGCCCTTGAAGTGGAGAAGCTGGTGCGTAAAGCTTACCAGTCCGTACCAGCGCTTATTGATGGGAACCTTGTGCAGGCGTTCATCGATGGCATCCGCGACATTGAAGTTAGGGCTGCTGTAAGGCTCGGGCACCACGAGACGCTAAAGGATGCCTTGGCCCATGCCCTGGAGGTGGAAGGATCATCAATCCTATCGCGTTAGGGAGGTTGTAGCGGCTACAGTTCAGGACTGCAATAAAAGATACAGCCCTAGATGTTACGGCTGTGGGGAAAGGGGGCACCTGCGATCCAGTTGCCCTAAGCGAACTGCAGAAAGAGAACTACGGCTACCTGCAGACCTGATCATCAGAATACGACCTGATGCTCCAGGCAGTATAATCGATTATGCGAATAACTGGCGGTACAAAATAAATGACATTTGTGAGCACGTCAGACAATCGGGCCAGAAAATGTCGGGAAAAATGAAACCCCTTGGTGACCGCAAAGTGAACAGTAGAGTGTTCGACGAGGGTCCACAGATGAGGTTGCGCAATCCAGTCCACAGCAGAGGGAGATCTCCTGGGCTTCAGTCTAGATGGGAGGGACCATACCAGATTGGGACTGGGGGCAATGACGTAACCTACTGGAAACAGAAAGGTGCAAGAGGCACTCCTAAGATTGTTCATGCGGAGAGATTGGCGCGTTATTATGGAGCCGATAATGCTCGGGACGAGCATGTCTTAGGAGGGGGCAGTGTTACGCGCCACGATCGATGTAACCAGCGCCATCTAGTGTGGAAAGGCGGGACTACAGAGAGTCGAGACGCGTACGCCAGAATTTACTAGAACAATGACCTTGACCGAGCGTACGGCCGTTCAAGGCCGCACTGCGCGCGAATGTTCCGGATGTTTCTGCGTTGGAAGGTTCGGGAACGGCCGCGGCAATATAAAAGGCCGGGATTCACCGCGAACGGGACAGTATTGAATTAGCGATACAAGTGATTACTTCGAAAGCGATTTTGAAGTGCGACTTGGGAGCGATTGTTGTTTTAATTAGTGCGTTTTAAGGTTGTAATTAGTGGCGTTCAATTAAAGTGTGACTTTTGGTAATTTTTATCGGCTGTTTTTATTGTCACGAACCCGAAGCTCGTAACAATAATAATTCCTATGTTAATTAAGTATCTTGTCTATCTTTTTCTAAAAGCTCTTCCAAACCTTGTAGTCGCTTTATCGAGAAATATCAGCTAATAAAAAATACCTCTGTTATCTCTGCGTTCACTATATTAAGATATTCGCGCAAATTATTTCCTATAAATCTTTTACAGAAGACGAATACATCAACCTACCTATGATGTAGACGTCCAATTATCTTATAGAGTCCAAAATGTTCAAAATATAAGCATGTTTTAAAAATTGGGTAGACCCATGTGTTCTAGTTCTATACATTTAATTGTAAAACTTTATTACAGTTTGACGCTTACAAGTTTTATTGATAGAACTTGTAAGCGTCAAACGCTAGATACACTCTGATTCTGTGGTAAGTAGCTTACAGACCACGTACCACCAAGCGCAGTGTGGGACGGCCACCTACCAGATGGACTGACGACTTAGTAAAAATTGCTGGGTCTCGTTGGATGCAGGTGGTAATGGACCGGTCGCGCTGGAAATCGGTTGGAGAGGCCTATATTCAGCAGTGGACAGTAACAGGCTGAAATGATGATGATGAGCTTACAGAAATCAGAAACAACGACGGTACCACAAAACCCAGACTCGAGACAATATAGAAAAGCTCGTTTTCCATATTAACCCGATCGGGGATAGAACCCGGGACCTCAGACATGTTGTCAGACACGTCAGTGTCCGCTCGGCTACGGAGGTCGAGGTACGAAAGATATGAATTAATTTCTCAAAACGACGTGAAAATATATTTGATTTACTTAACAGAACCCAAAAACAGAAATGCGTAACACATTGAAACGAGAACAGACCTTGGGCGTGAAGATTTATGGTCACCACTGACCGTTGGATTCGCACTTAAAATAAAAGCGGCCCGATAAATTCATTAATTCAACCGAATACATTACCCCCCCTCCCTTTCAAGAGCTAAGGAATATATTTGCATGCATCCTTCAGTCCGACTGAAGATGGAAGTAAATGTTTGCCCGCTTCAAATAGTGCTGTTAAAAGACTAGACCCGTTGTTAAGCAGAGATGATTGTTTGTACTTGCTTGGATATTGTTCATTTCGTTTTAGCTTATTTTTAAAATGCAATGTAATTGGTGAATTCACCAATCATTAGAATGAGATTCGGATTCGGAAACTATATTTTGTCTTTTCCATAATAATATAAACTATTGCTTGGATACAAAACATTGTCTTCGGAATGGAAAGGGACAGCTGTCCTTCATGACTTATATTTTAGAATAGAATAGAGAATAGAAAATAACTTTATTCATGTAAGCTTTTACAAAAGCATATATGAATCGCCAGTAACCTACAAATTCAGTATTCCACCGCCTAGTTCGAAACGTTGATGGTGTCGAGATGAATCGGCAAGAAAGTCGACACTTACTCTTTTATGAATCAAAAGAACAATGATTCACTATACCAGGTATTTAAAGTTAATATCCAATCTTATATTTAGGAATACGATAATTTAAATTAGATAATTTAGATCCAAACATTTTTGTAATTCAAGTAATCGTCTATTTTGTAGTAGCCCCTTTTAATTTTTTTTATGAGACTTGAAATCTGTGCAAGAGCAACTAAAAATAAGTTTCAATGTTTAAACCTAAAGCTTTCTATTTAGCTAACATTTGGAAATGGTTAGTTCTAAAACAGACATTGACATCAAAATATCATAAATAATGTCTGATTAAACATTATGAGAATAGATAGAATAAAATGTACATAGGTCTGTACTGGTTTTATCTCGAGTCAGTGAACAAGAAGTAATGCCGCTTTTACTATCTTTCTTTTACTGAATATTATCTCTCCTCATTGAACCTTTAATCGAAATGTTGTATTCCAGAAATAGCTGAGACGTTGTTATTTATCTAGAAAGTTTAGTAATAAAACGTAATAACTTTTAATTTTCAAAACAAACTTAGGAAATTACTTTTCAATTTCATTTAAGTTAATGTGTGGGTGTGTTTGTTTTAACGAACGTTTCATACAACCTAATAGTTTTAACAAGCCAATATTTGCGTTTACATGATAAAAGAAAAAAATATACAAAAAATACTTAGGTAGATTACGTTAAAATTTAGTTCGTTTTTTTTAGTAGCTCAGTATATTGACTTCTCCCAGCCTGATGGTAAGCAAGAGAGGACCCATATCGCGATGACGATATCATACCGTTATACCCTATTCGGTATTACTGCCGTACTGGCCCGCAAGATGTTTCTTCACACTCCTTTTAAAGAAATATGATGTGAATGCGATGTTACTACTTCACACAATTTTCAACGTAATCACCCGACCATCGTACTTTGTTATACCTATATAAACGTATAGTGTATATAAATAGTAAATTGGTGAATGATGATGTCTACCTACGTAGCCGAGGTGAGTGGGCCGGACTTTGGCGTTATATCTGAACTCCCGGGTTCGATTCCAGGTCGGGTCAATATCTAAAAAACGTACGTTTCTATATTGTGTGGGTGTCGTTGTACTGTAATTATTTCTGATTTCTGTAACACAAGTGCATAAGCTACTTACCATAGAATCAAAGCAATGTATGTGATGTTGTCCAATATTGATATCTATTTATTTACTATCAGCTCGCTGCGACTTCGCACGCGTACTATCACTTTTTTTCACATTTTCTTCTGATTTTTCGCTATTATAGGTTGCAGCTTAATGTTATATAGCCTAAAACCTTCCTCGTTAAATATATTATCCAACACATTTTTTTTTCAATCGATTCAGTAGTTACTATGTGAAGCGTGTTCAAACAAACAAACTACCAAACTCTTCAGCTTCAGAATAGTAGTATTGATTTATTATGATGAATGGCTGTTTGGTAATTTGAACCCACGGCCACCATTATTAGGGTCGATAATTAGGCTATACAGTCAGTATGCAACCGTAATATTCAAGATGCCTTCATTTGGGAGCCTCAAGACATTACCACGTAACGACTAAAACAAAGCCCGTTACTTAACAGTTGACTGTATCCTCGAAGTTTCCTCATACCTCCCAAAGTAACGCCAAAGCCCTCTGCAACTAGTCCACCAACAATAGGGGATTAGTACGGTTGTCAAAACAACCGTTTGTCTCGCGGGACAGCAGATTAACGAGTTGACCGCTGTCAAAATATATTTGTTACGTTGACAGCTGTGAAGGATTACGGTACTACGGAGACGTATCCAATGAAAGTGCCTTAAATCGGTAGAGGGTAGGTAGTCAAAGAAAAAGTATGGTTGATCCGAAGTATTGGTTTTTAACACGCTTTTTGACTTGTAACTTGTATGAAAATCTTGGAATCTCAATTTGACCCACTTTCTGGTCTTCGATTTGGATGAAATTTTGCATACGCTCTGAATTCTGATGACAATACATGTTTAGCTACGAAACGTCATTGCAAATCCAATATGGCGGCGCACTCAAGATGGCGGTCTAGCTGTTTGAAATATCAAATGAAACGGTTTGCTGTCACGAATACGAAAAAAGGAATAGTCACGGGACCTTAAGCGTGTTTTTTTAGTTTTTTAAACTATTAAATATTACTAGCGACCTGCCTCTCATTTATGCTGGTACAATCACATTTGACAACCTAGGAATTGTGGTGTTTATGTAATTTACTCTTTTTAACCAAACCGCTCCACGCTCTCTTTCATAATAAATCATGTGAATATATAATAAAGATTACCTATTACCTATTATAACCATTTTATGAAATTGTTTCTATTTAAAGTTTGACGACCTCAGTGGCGCAGTGGCTAAGGTAGGCGGCCAAAGCGCGAAAGGTCCCGGGTTCGATTCCCGGTCGGGTCAATTTGGAAAATGAACTTTTCTAAATTGACTTGGGTCTGGGTGTGCTGGGATGACGCCCCCAGTTAGTATCCGTCGTCTGGTACTCATATTACAAGGGAAAACCTTAGTTTGAGACCAGGTGATTGGTGTGATTGTCTGGCGCATTTATTTATTTATTTATATTTAGGTACCTGCCTGCCTACCATCTAATGAAAATTTGGCAAAGGGAAAAATCTTGAGTCATCGAACTAATCCGAATTGTTTTGTAATTTTTACTGCGTGCTAAAAGCGTGTTTTTTAGTTTTTTCAACTATAATTTTATACAGACGTTTTAATATATCACTAACATGAACTGAATAGTCAGTGGTGAGTAATAAATAAACTATAAATCTTACCATCTGAGGGTAAGAAGAGATTGCTTGCTACAGATAATACCGTGTACCTACTATAATTTATCTGTAAAACCATTGTTTGTTAATATTTTTAGCATTAAAGTATAGGTATCTATTTTACGTGTGTACGACACAGTTTTCATCAAAACAGTGAACTTAGTGTTGACATTTTTATTCGGACCCCGGGCACCTAAAGTATTCAATAGTTTTAACTACTTGACCGGCAGATGGTGCGCATTTGTTTGCTACGAAATATTTCGAATTGTAACTTCGCATCTTTTGTGAAGACTTGTAAAATTCTTTTTTACTGACTGATGAAAAAAAAACTATGTTTTTGTAGCTCTTTTTCTAAGCTCAAAATATACGGTCAGCAGCAAATTAAGGAAAACCGTTCAAATTTAGTTGATGTATCTACGATTACAATGTCCAAAATGCATCTTCCTTGCTTGACTGTACCTACCTATAACCTTTGAAATATTTTCAATGATGCACCTTAAACATAGTTCATGTCTGCACGACCTAACGGTTGACTGGCAGAGAATGCTTTTAGTATTAAGTCCACTTTTTGTAATTTTTTGTGCAATAAAGTTTTTAAATAAATAAATCAATAAACAGAAGAAAATTTAAAAATTTAAAATAGAAGTAGACAATTACATTTAAAGCGGTTGAAATAAATAGCGCAGTTGGAAAAAATAGTATTTGAAACAACATTGTTAATTTAAAGTTGGTGTTTTTATCCGAAGCTATGCAAATAATAACGGTATTGATAAATATTGAATATAGGAAATCACTGCAAACAATCGGATATTTAGCTTTAACAACCATTTGTACAGTCATCGGCGCGTCAAAAAAAATTATGCAATTCGAAATTTGTTCTTATGCCATCCACATAAGGATGGTGCAAAGTTCAAAATTTATATATAGAGCCTGACGTGCTTTTGGTCATACCCATACGTTATTATTTATTTTTTTTATTGGACAACATCACATACATTGCTCTGATGCTATGGTGTGTTACAGAAATCAGAAACATCGACAATACCACAACACCCAGACCCGAGAAAATATAGAAAAGTTTGTTTTCCATATTGATCCGACCGTTTTTCAGATTTTTATAACTAAAGTAACCCACAGTCTCTAATTAATTTAAAATTTTAATCAATCTCAATACTTATCCCGATGTACTGCGACTAAAACTTTTTAAGTAAAAGTAATTTATCTCAAGCTTTTAAGGTTGTTCAGAAATCAGGTATGATGTTTCATTTTGATATTATGTACGTATGGCTAATAAACTATAATTAAGGATTTTATTACCAACAAGAGCGGATTATAAATTGGATTATTAAAATTAAATACCCATACTTTTTTTTTGGAAGGTCATTAACTATTAACATTTGTAAAAAAGTATATTGCTGTCCCGTTCGAGTTTTTTTTAAACCTTACGTAAGATTTGATGTTCACTACCGGTTTTAATATTTAACGATTCGTAATGTGTCAAAAACGACTATTGGTTTTTTTCAACCGACTAAGAGTCGTTAAAACCGTTCCACAATTTACTTTCCATATCTGCTGTCATCAGTCGCCCATCAGTCTTTTTTAGCTTACGCCTCGTATAATTTATTACCGTCTGTAACGAGAACGGACCGTTTTTCAACTATTGGAACCGGGCGTAAGAGTGAACTGATACTAAGGTATAATATAATGTTTCGGTATCAAATCCGTTGTCATCGCGATGTGGGTCCCTCTCTTGCTTACCATCAGGCTGGGAGAAGCCAATATACTGCGCTACTATAAAAAAAGAGGTAACAGTAGTGACCACCATATACAGAAGTGGCGATAAATACCTATCAAAAGAAGGTCGCATGATCGATCCCCATAAAGAGCATCGTCGGCTCTCGACTTGTTTGCCGAGGGCTCTGGGCCCAATTTCACAGTAAGAGCCCACTCGAGCCGGCTCCAAATTGTTACGACGCTATGATTTTGCGGACGCATGTTGGAGCGTGTCGTGGCACCCATTTTAATATCGAAGAACTAGATTGATGGAATCGCTCAATCAGTTATCGTTTGTTTTACTATATGACAGATTTATAAATAAACGAGCGTGTAAAATAAATGAATCATTCATTCTCACTTCCTTTTCCTAGAAAATATTTCAATCTGGCGTTATAACAGCTATATTCGACAATTGTGTTTTTTTTTATATTGCACTTCAAGATTGGCCTCATCCCACGTGATGTTAAGTGGTAATGAGGTCCTAGCTTTAGGGTGACAAGTACAGCATAATAAATATGTTACTGGACTTGTCGCCCTTACCTTGAAGGCTTGACCCCTGCTACTAATGTAGCACCCCCCAGGAGCTCTGGAAACCTTACTCACACGCAGGAACACAACATAACAGAAGTGATTGTTATTTGGCTGCGGTCTTCTGTAAGGTGGAGGTATTTCACCAGTCGGGCTGCTCCAGTTCGAGCGATTAATCGCTATGGCCCTACCTCTGAAAGTATTAAGTAGGTCACGGTATATACATAAGATATCCGTAGGTAAATCGGTAGATATGTTCCAAGCAGTATTTTGCTTATTACAGTTATATTAACCGAAAAAAACTGACTTTCCTTCGATTTGTCTGGGATTCTATCATGAGATCTTTACCACTATGATAGCATCACTGTCGAAACTAACGACGGTAAATGAAGAAGTTACGCACAACAAAATTGTCGAATTGAGACACTTTTGTTCCAATAAATTAATTTTCTTCTGACCAAGTCATACAGTTTTAGTCGAGTGAAGTAGAAAAAGGTAAGTAGGTAGGTACGTAGTTTTGAGGCAAACTGGAGCAAATACTTCCTAAAGTTGGCACCTGTTCTCAATTATGTATGCGTAGTTTATATTCCTTATCTTAAGTATGTATGCGTCATATTGATGACACTATGGTATCGAAGACTTACCTGTGATGTTGAGCACGACCCTTTCCCCATGGGTGGCGACGATACGCCACTCGCAGCGCTCCGGAGTCGCTACAGTTGTCTCACTCCCCCAGCCTGGTGAGTTGAACCAGCCTGAATTCCCGAGAAGAGTTCTGCCGCATTCTGTAAGAGAATCGTGTAACTGTAGTTTGTGCCATATTAACAAGCATTAAAGTTCAACACAGGCCTCTCCAATAGTTCGCCACTTTGAGCTATCTAAGCCTTCTTGCATTCAGCCCCTACCCACCATGTTGCGCAGATTGTCACTCCACCTAGCTTGAGGGCGTCCCACACTACGTTTGCCGAAACGGGGTCTCCATTACAAAACTCGTTTACGCCAACGATTATCGGTTCTGCGGCAAATATGACCAACTTACTACCACTTCAGTTTGCTAATCCGGTGAGCTATTTCGGTGGCTTTTTTGCTCTCTAACTATTTTTGGGTTCGATCCTTGAGAGAAACGCCGAGCATTGTCCTTTCCATAGCTCACTGAGCATCCTTAAACTTGTAGACTAGCCGTACTGTAAGTTACCAAGTTTCGGCTTTGTTTTTAATAATAAAGTTCATTAAACTTGCTATATGACGTCATAGCTAGTCCCAGCACGCCCAAGGAGTCTTTTCGGCCTGTTTTGTGAGGGACATTTATGATTTATTATGATAAATGCTACTGATTTGTAAATCCGATAATATCATATACATTGATCCAAAGCAGGTAATTAAGCACTTGCGTAATGGAAACAAGAACTACTGGTGATATACATATTTTATTTAAAAACATTTATAAAACACCCAGACACAGAATCCTGTACACGGATCGAGAACCCTTGCATCAACAGAGAAGCGCTAACTGTTTTTCCATCGGGCCAGTCATAATACAAAAGTTGGAATGGCTCGTGCCATGAAAACATGCATTACAGATCATTGAACCTTTGCTATGACGTCATGTGCCCAAGCATGCCCAAGGCGCATCGTTTGGGCCATTTAGCGATGATAAAACCTGTATGAAAATACATAATTAATATTATAATTTAATAAGGCGATGAGAACCAGTGTGACCTATCTAAATTTTTTAGGTATTAATATAAAATATAGAGATGGGTATTTTAATGTATTAAGTTGAAATTAGAGCAGAGAAACCTAATTTAAAATTAGATATAGGTTTTCTTGGTACAACAGATTTCAGGTATTATCAGGAATTCTCAAAACAAAATTTAATAGTAAAATTACTACGGCGATACTGATTTTCATGGCCTCTTAGTATACACTCATATTAAAAATAACTTCTTAATTTAAGTCATAAAATTAGCTGACTGGCTAGATGGTACATTTGTTGCTAGTTTGCTTAGGACACTGTACCATGATTGTGATCTTATCCGGAACAGAAACAAAAATGGGGTCACATGCCACAGCTATCCTGCTCATATTTACGTCGATATAATTGTAAAAAAATAATATCTTGTTAATGTTATAAACATGAAAGTTTGAAAGAATATACGGGAGTCTGGGTGTAGGTATGTTTGTTACTCCAATTTGTAGCAGACGTGAGGGATCAGGGAAGAAACGTTTTAAAAACGATGGAAAAATAATGTATTGTTCAAGTAATGGAAAGAATGACAGAATGAAAAGTAAACAAAAAGAATATCAAAATTACACGTCAAATTTAAAAATATAAAAGTAAATCTATAAAGTACGAGTATGTAGGTTCGGTTGGCCACAATCTGACGCAAAAACTTCCCAATGCATTGGAGTGAAATGTGACGGATAGTTTATTATATTAGGTCTATGCGGATAGATAGATGAAATACTAAATGATGTATGTTTTATGATACAATTCATCCCAAAATAATGTGAACAAATTTGCGACAGTTAGCATAATACTCATTATAAGAGTATATTTATCAGCTGCAACCTTCTATACAAAGACTTAATTGTCGCTACACATTTTTGCTCTTACTTATCTGTGACGCTAGACTGGACAAGGGACGTTTTTAGGGACACACCGGCTTAGGAAGCTGACACTTTTCAGACGCGACACGACTTAAGCCGAACGTACATTTACTTTTAGTTGAAGGGGAAAAAAAACGTACTTATCTATTATAACTAACAAGCCACCCTATTTTTGAAACAATATGTAGGTCATTGAACCAGACTTTTCCCAGATTTGTATGAGTCTAAGAGCGCGACCAAAATTGTCACATGCAAATAAAAAATAGAAAACATCTTTATTCATGTATGTAGGCTTTATAAAAGCACTTATGAATCGTCAGTACCAATTAAGTATTCTACCGTCGTGTTCGGAATGTTGATGATGTCGAGAAGAATTTGCAAGGAACTTGACACTTACTCTTTTCAAATATACCAATGTTTCCTTATACAAAACTAGATTTTTATTATTTTTATATATTGTAAATCCATACAATTTGTCATTTAAATAATCATCTACCTAGTAGAAGCCCTTGTTTATTGAATATTTTTTATGATGAAAAGATGACTACCGGTGAAGAATAAGTGCTGTAAACTAAATTCTAATGAAAAGAAGCAGCATTTACGTGCTTCTGACAGTACTAACTACGATGACGGTGCTACGAAATCCGTGTAGCAGAACTAAATTCGTAGTAGATGCTACGAAATCATAGCAGCTTGCGTTTAAAAACTTCGATGGAACTAGCAATCTGGTGGTAAAAGATAGTCCTAGAGATGTATCAGAAAAAAAATAATGGAACTCCTAAGGGTCCGATTTGTTTTGCTCAGGAAAGACCATTCACAAATAATTTTAAGGTATTGATGTCGCAAAAAAGGACTTAATGTGACATCGGCCATATTATTTTTTGCAAATAATCATTCGTATGCTTCGAAACTTGTTAGAGTCCGTCATATTGCTATTTTCATACAAAATATATGAACAAATCATGTTTTGAGAAGTATTCAAAAGAACAAAAAAGTTCAGTTAACTATCTAGTCAAGAACAAAAAAGTGCTCGCTTGTTATTTCAATACGGTAGAAATTTTACTTTTTAAATCCACTTGAAAATATTGTAGGTACGCTAGATTGACAAGTTATTATGCTTTTAAATTATTTAAGACCTGCTAGCACGCGCAATACGCCAACTTTCTCGTATGATGCGAAAAAAGTTCAATATTATTGATTACCTGATAGCACTTCGTACCTACTCGTATTATGAGCCAAACACAAGCTGACGCACTGAATTATATCGATTTTAACAATTGTTAAGTTTGAGAGAGGCATAGCGAATTATCGCTCAAACCTCCACCTTACAGAAGACCGCAGCCAAATAACAATCACTTCGGTGTTGTTGTGTTCCTGCGTGTGAGTAAGGTTTCCAGAGCTCCTGGGGAGTGCTACATTAGTAGCAGGGGTCAAGCCTTCAAGGTAAGGGCGACAAGTCCAGTAACATATTTATTGTTACGCGCCACGATTAACGTTCTTAGTAACCAGCGCCATCTAGTTTGGAAAGGCGGGACTACAGAGAGTCGAGACGCGTACGCCAGAATTTCCTAGAACTATGACTTTGACCGAGCGTACGGCCGGTCAAGGCCGGACTGCGCGCGAATGTTCCGGATGTTTCCGCGTTGGAAGGTTCGGGAACGGCCGCGGCAATATAAAAGGCCGGGATTCAACGCGACCCCGACAGTATTGAATTAGCGATACCAGTGATTACTTCGAAAGCGATTTTGAAGTGCGACTTGGGAGCGATTGTGGTTTTAATTAGTGCGTTTTAAGGTTGTAATTAGTGGCGTTCAATTAAAGTGTGACTTTTGGTAATTTTTATCGGCTGTTTTTATTGTCACGAACCCGAAGCTCGTAACATTATTATGCTGTACTTGTCACCCTTAAGGTAGGACCTCATTACCACTTAACATCAGGTGGGATGACGTCAATCTTGAAGTGCAATAATAATATAAAAAGAAAAGAGCGCGATCAAAATTACTCAAGTGGCTGATCCTAAGCGGCTTTGAATGGAGGTAACTTTTAGCCGAATACAATAAAATATTGTTAGATTAGTTTATTGTAATTATTTTTATTTTAATGCCGTTACTATTCTTATGCAAAAGAACTGAAATTGTTATCCATGATATCCTTTTGTCCGTACTACACTTGGCTGAATTAAAAGTAATCATCCATATCACGTGAATACAATTTTCCGGACGTGAAATATATTATCGTCCAATATTAGCGAATGTGTTTTGTCGTAACACGTATAAGGCAGGGTCCTCAGATCGTGTAAACATTTATCTTATGCAGACACTTTGCTGCAGGGACCCAGGGACTATCCATAAATTAACCCCTCCTCACAGTGTTTAATGTAATTTATTACACTATGTACCTATTTGTCACCATGAAGATTTTTATCGCAGTACATGTAATAGGGAAGCGGGTTTAGAGATGTTTGTTTGTCCGTCTGTTAAATTATCCAAAATTAGAGAATATCAAAAAACAACGGCGTTGTAGGTGTTGAGCTGAACTGTTGTATGGCGCCATTAGTGAATAAATAAATAAATAAATAAATGTGCCAGACAATCACACCAATCACCTGGTCTCAAACTAAGGTTTTCCCTTGTACTATGAGTACCAGAGGACGGATACTAACTGGGGGCGTCATCCCAGCACACCCAGACCCAAGTCAATTGAGAAAAGTTCGTTTTCCAAATTGACCTGACCGGGAATCGAACCCGGGACCTTACGCGCTTTGGGCGCCTACCTTAGCCACTGCACCACCGAGGTCGTCAATATTTATCAATTTATACCCACGAGTGATCTAAATTATATTTTATTTTATTAAAAAATAATAACAGCCAACTTTATTCTTAAGGTTACAAATAATTGTTAAAGTCTAAACTTATTAGGCCAGTAAATAAAAATATCAGTGAAAAATATTTAACTTTTTCCTTAATTTACACACTAAACACTTGAACTTGAAGCTTCTATATCTACTAGAAGAGCCTTAGAACTCGATGATCAGTCAGTGAGAGAGTGAGTGACAAAACTAAGAAACTTTGACTCGTTCTAATTCTTAAACTACTGGTAAAATTAATCGAAACTTAAAATTCTGGCGTGTTTATACAATGCCTGCCTGGTAAATGAGTTTTGAGAGTAAAAAAACAGGTTTCTGGTTTTATCCTCAAAAAAGTTACAGATCGAAAATGGCCTGAACTGCTTCGAGAAAAATATGGTCCTGCCGCCGTGCCGCTTTTTTGCTTGACTTGGCTGCCGTGCCCCCAAATACGAATAAATAAATAAATAAAAATTGGACAAAAACACATTACATTGCTCTGATACTGTGGTAAGTAGCTAAAGCACTTGTGTTACAGAAATCCAAAACAACGACGGTACCATAATACTCTGAATATTACATATAATACAGAAAAGTTTGTTTCCCATATCGACTCGACCGGGGATCTACTCAGAGACCTCAGAGACGGCGCGACGCCAAAGTCGGGCCCGCTCTCCTCTTGACTACGGATGTTATCATATAATAGTAATGAGGTTACTCACTTGCACACTTATAAAGCAGGTTGGTCTGCGCTATATCGCTGACGCTGAGCCTGACGCGCTGCCCGATCTCCGGTCGCTTCTTTCCGTGAACCTCCAGAGGTAGAATGGTGTCCAAATACGTTCCCTTGCTGAATGTGTTCCGAGCGTAGTGCATTATGGAGTCATAGTCGTAAGTCTGCCCGAGGGAGTTTACCTCCTCTGCTGTGAGCTTGTTGAAGTTGTATTCTTGGCCTGTGGGGTAAGACATAATTTTCTTTAGCTTGAATTATCGAATATGGCATACAAAAAATTGATTGTTAGGGTGTACTTAATGACTTTTACAACGCTTAGTAGTTACTACTGTTGTTTATTATGGGTTTTTTAGATTACTTATGCACTTTTTCACTATTACCGCATCCATAAACCGCATGACCCAAAGGTTGACTGTTCTTCCACAAAGTTTTTAAAGGAATATGGCATAATTACTATCGGAAGTTATTCGTTTTATTTTTGAGGAGGATATTTTTTAGTCTCTTAATACGGAAATCTTAATATTAGGTATACTAACTCCTTTTTTATGAGGCATATTGTTTTACCTTTTTATATAGGTAAATGAATAGCTATGAAATTAAAGAATGTCCTGGAAATCGCTTTTTTAATTTTCTTATAGCCTTACAATCAAAGATGAGTAATTTTTAAAGTAATACGCTTGTTTTGCATGCAAAAGAAACTTTCTTGTATATGTATATGTCACCGTAAGATTGTAAAAATCGATAGATTACAATCTATCTCGCGAGATTGTAAACTGTCGACAGATTGTGAATCGTAACATTATGATTGCAATTTAACGCATTATTTTTCGCTATATTGTAATCTGTCCCGCGTCAAACTGTCAACTGTCCGAAAGCTCTTCCTTATTGGTCGGTTTATTGTATGAGCGACCAATCATGACCAGCCTTTCTATGTCCCCGTAAAGTTAGGAATGAAATTGAATTAAAATCATTTATTTTATTTAAAGAAATAGAGATGTCGTTTAAATAAAATAGGGGGCGGCATCCCAGCACACCCAGACCCAAATCAATTTAAAAAAGTTCGTTTTTCTAATTGACTCGACCGGGAAACGAACCCGGGACCTTTCGCACTTTGGCCTACCTTAGCCACTGCGCCACCGAGGTCGTCAAAATTATGATTTAGATATTTAAATTATGCAACACATTTTGATTGGGCTTTTTTTAAATTGATAAAGTGTTTCAAGAAAAACGTTTGTATGTGTATACTGGTTTAGATATTATAGTACAGAAACGCTGAAAAATTATTATGTAAAATTAATTTACCCCGTCAAACAAAACCGGTGGTTGGAGCTTGACTACATAGTATAAAACTAAGTCGCTTTTTCTCTCCCTATATCCATATGGACGCTTAAATCTTTAAAACGACGCAACGGATTTTGATGTTGTTTTTTTAATAGATAAAGTGATTCAAGAGGAAGGTTTATATGTATAATAACATCCATCATTCACAGTTTTTCAGTAGTGTATTTAGTATCAGAATTGCACCCGAGCGAAGCCGGGGCGGGTCGCTAGTTGTGTTCTAAAACCATAGCCATGCCACCCACGATTTTACCGCTATATAAAACGTCGTTACCGCGTTAATATCGTGGTCCGCTGTCGCATCTCCAACAACATAACCAGTTATAATCAAAACCGTCGTCCCAATCATAACTAGATTACTTCTGCGGGTGTTTACTATCACTTAATTGATTTCGGATGAAGCTATTACGCGGGGTTTCCCAGAATTATTGCTTTTAATTAGCCGGGAATCCGTGGAAGCAATTTGTTAACAATTAACTGGTTTATGTAAGGGAATTGGCTAAGATCCTTGCTGATTGCCGTTGTTTATTTACGGAATTAGGAGAAGGCTGGTAATATTTTAACCCAGTTTTGAATGAGGTTGTTTTGAATGTTCTGCTTGCGCAAAGTGAGCAATGGAAGTTAGTTAAACTTTTTGATTACGCGATTTTGTAACAGCTTCTTTATCATACGTATTATAAGTTATTTTGTATATGCTAGAATTCATTCTTCAACATATGCGTGTGATTGTTTCCTATGTTTAATGTTACTTCCCAAATTTATAATAACTAAATTACTAGCGGTCCCGGCGAACTTCGTTTCGCCTTAGAAGATTTTCCCGCATTTTTGTTGAAATTTTGCCTAAATTTTCTTTGCTTTAAACCTCACGAAGACCGAGACCTTTCCAACGAATGCAAAAGCGTGGAAATCGGTTCTTGCGCTCTGGAGTTATAGCATCAGGAAGGAAAACCCGACTTATTTTTATATAGTACATTCGCTGTCCTGGCAGACGTCATAACTCCTATTTTATTCCCAATCTTTCAAACCTTCCCTGGACCTTCACAATTATTTGAAATCCAACATTAACCAAATCGTTCAAGTCGTTTTCGAGTTTTAACGAGACTAATAAACAGCGATTCATTTTTGTATAATAAAAGATATGTGCAAAATTTGAACATGATTTTTATCATCGAATGGTCTAGAAGATGACGTTGTTTTTATACGCATATGAATTCCTATTTTATTGTCACCTTTTGAATTTTGTGCAATATTGAATACACACCTGCGTTGTACTAACTCTGTGGTAAGTAGCTAAAGCACCTGCCTTATAGAAATAAAAAACAACGACGGTACCACAACGCCTAGACCCCGATATAGTATGGAAAAGTATGTTTTCCAAATTGACCAGACAGGGAATCCAACCCGAGACCTCAAAAATGACGCGCTGCCAAAGTCCAACATACTCACCTATCGGCTACGAAGGTCGTAAAAAAGAATTTTAAAATCAAACATGTTTTTTACTTCAGCCGTGTACATTATGAAAAATAAAAATCAGTATATTAGAATTACACAAACAATCCTAAAATCGTATAACAACAGTTACAAACAAACAGTTCAAACAGAGCTTATATTTCTCGCTCAATATATTGTCACTCGTGAAAAGCTCCCAAAGGAAAATCGCTGACAGCGGGATATAAATTCATTGCAAGGATATTGGAACACATAGTTTTGTCGGTACATCTATTGATTTGCACAGGTTTTGTAGATAATATTTTGCTCTCTGTCATAGATTCTTTCTGATTTGTTTTGGCTAGACTCAAAGTTAAATTGAATATGGAAAGCACATAATAATTAAATAATTTTCTCTTTTTGCTTCCAGCCTGTAATTGACAAGTACATTATTTCATTCTTATATGTACATAGGTACATGTGAGTCAAATTGAAGTGTCTGTTTGCAATATTGAAATAACCTCTTTTTCCAATAAATAAAAATAAAAAGAGTTTATTTCAGACAAGTTACGTCCATATACATGCTTTTTTTTAAGAGATATTTCAATTTTTAATTTCAATATTACAATCGGTGACCATCACGAGAGAGGGTATATCCCCGTAGTCGTGACGCTTTGCAAAATACATCTCCACAGGGCGATGTGAACCCATCCGCCAATGTCCTCAGAATGCCGTTGGGACTGTTTCTCAGTCTATTGATCAGGGACACATTTTTTTGGCGGATATTGGCCTCAAAGCCATCAGTTTAGTACTCCGCAAACAACCCTGAAGCACTGCAAAAACGAGGCAGACCCAACATCATTCTAAAGACATTATTGTATTGGATTCTTAGGGTCTTTAGCAATTTTTTAGTATACCTGACCTACAGATTTCCCGCATGTATATATTTCCCTTAAGCTTAAAATCTTCTTTATTCAAGTAAGTTACTTTATACACACGTCATTCGCGTGGATGACATACTTTCACGGTCGGTTTTACCTATCCCCCCTAATATTCGAAACAAAATATAGTCCATATTTTATCTAAGTTTCGAGTTATATTTGTGTCAAATTTTAAAACTGTAACATCAAAAATAAACATTTTGCCGTTTAAATTTTCAAAGGCGGTATTACCCACACCCCCCTTATTTTCAAAACAAAAAGTAGCCTATTTACTTTCTTAGAGGTTCAACGTATACCTGTACCAAATTTCGTCAGAATCATTCAGTGGTTTAGGCGTGAAAGCCAGACAGACAGACAGAGTTACTTTCGCATTTGTAATATGAGTATGGATGACTTTAGACATACATAATATTAGGTACGCAATGACGCAGGGGACAATAATTTGTTTGTATTTTGCATATAACGGTGAATGTACAAAATATTTGATACAAGGTAAAAACATCGAATTTACACCTTCCTTTTCTCAAAAGATCCCTTTGTTAAACGCCCTAAATTTATTAGGAAATTTCCCCTCACTGCCAATAAGATATTCAATTTGCCACATATAAATGAGCTCTATCAATCCTTATTAAATTAGAACTCTGAATGTCATAAACTATTTAATATCTTAGCACGTCGTTAGAATCTTAACTATTTGAAATTTCGGAAGCTTCCTTCTGGGAGACTCATAAGTTTTATTGAACTTTTAACTTTAGCACTGCACATCAAAGTCTATATTCCTAAAGCGGTTCCTTATAACCGAGTCAGTAGAAATTCGGATCTCGTGTTTGTGTTTTAGAGTTGAAAATGGGATGGTGGGCGTGTTTGATGTGAAGATATCTAATTTAAATAGTTGGTTGAATATTAGCGTAATGTGTTAGCTGAGTTATTTCAGTAATTTATGTCTGAGAAATGCTAGAACAATGACCTGATTATGCGTCGTTAAATGCTTACTAGTATCTTGAGTTTTCTGTATTCGGGTTTTTTTAAAAGATTGACTAACTGTGTAGTAAGCAGCTTTTAGTTTATATACTGAAAACATTCGTTTTAAAAATTTGTGGGAACGATGACGATAAATCATACCAGATAGATATAATAATATGCTGAGTGAAGACCTATTAAGTACCGTGTTGGTTTAAAAAAATACTTTTAATTTTTGAAGTCCTATCCATAGATACCGAACACGTATTGGTTTGTAGAAAAAATAATTTGAAGCCCCTAAAATTTACTGTTTTTTTGCGGTTTAAAGAATACATCTACATATCAAGTCTCAAAAGTATGGGTCTAATAGTTTTGGAAAAAAGTGGCTAAGACATACGGACGGACTCACAGACAGACAGACATGACATCCATAAGGGTCCGTCTTTCGCCATTTTGCCTAATGTCTGTTTAAACACGGAAGGAAACTTTTTTTTTAAAGACAGACTGATTTTATTTATGTCTAGTAAATAAGTCTTACGACCTTAATGATCAGCGCTGTCTATTATGCTAAAGGACGTGGGTTCGATACCTTCCAGAATATATTTATATGTAATTTTCTTTCTCTCTTAGCACTCGACGTAACTTACTTATACATTTAAAGTACTTACTTAATTATTTCACTGAACTGTTTTTAGGTACGAGTACATCAAATTAGGTTCTATTATTTTTAACTGAGAATTTTGGAACAGATCAAGAAAAGCAATCTGTTGAATCAATCAAAGCTTCAATCAGCTTTGTTAAGCACTTATCAAATTATCATTAACAATTTCAATTGTATTCAACCCAGTTTTAGTTTCCGACGAACTGTTTTCTGCGAATATTTTGATAATTAAGTACTGACTCAAAGTTTACCGTTCGTATCGTAATGTAATCAGAGTTTCAGCAAATCTGATTCGCTTTTAGAAACAACCAAGTGTTGTGCTAACTTGCGTTTTGTTCTCCATAGTTTTCCAAACTTTTTGCAAGGCTCATTTGAAATTTAAATGCTACTGTGTTTCAAAAATAAACTAATAGTGTGTATTTCAAACTACACAAATAGTAAAAAGTGTGTGCAGTGGGATTTTGTATATGCAATATGGAGGATTCCTAATTTTAAATATATATTTATTTACAGTACCTAGTTTCGAATGGAAAATAAACAAAAATATAAATGTATTGTATTGTTCTGCTACTACCTACTAATAAGTCTGTTTTAACTGCCTTGATAATCAATTAGGCTCAACGATCTCGGGGTCCCGGGTTCGATTCCAGGGCCGAGAAAACTACACAATGCTACGGCTTTTTAACGTAGCTCGCGTTGATCATTTACCCGCATTTTCTAGTTTAACTATTAAACCAATGCTATTGTTTTAACTTGAAATTCAATCATAGAAAGAGAGGAAATCATAGGCTTAGGAAAAGAGATATTAAATATATTTATTATAGTAACAAATAAATTACTCTACTCTCCTGTTAAATCTAATTAGTGGCTACATAAAATTGGCCTTTAAAAAATAATGATTACATTTTTAATATCTGCATAAGTATATCAAAAACATTACAACTAGGGTAATTTTGTATTCCTTCTTTTCTTAAGAATAAACATTATTCGGTTCTGTGGTACTTAAAAAGCACCTAAAAGCACTTGTTTCATAGAAATTAAATCAACGATAGATCACAACATCCAGGCCTTAGGCAATAAAGGAAATTTCGTATTCCATATTGGCCCGTGAATCGTATGAGGGTGTTCAAATGTGTCGTGATGCTAAAGCTAGGTCCACTAACCAATCTGCAAAGCAGGTCGAAGCATAATCGACCTTGAACATATTAGTATACATCCACTTTTTAATGGCACATTAAAATCAGTCTGAGAGAAGTTTGAGAATCGCTGGGGTAAACAGTAGTCAAACTAAAGTAATTGTCCGAGTAAACGATTCTCGTGGTCGAGCCAAGTTCTGTTTTACAGTTACATTTAGTTCTGAAGGGTTCAGGCATTCATTCAATTTTACGCGTGTAAAAGATTCCTGGTTTAATGATCGGAGAAACACTCGTGAGTTTTATCGTAGACCCTTCGAATACGGAATTGAATCTTAAATGGTTGGATTTACTTGAATCTGACTTAATAGTAGGTATTTTAGCTTGGCTAGTATTAATAATCGACACATTTTTAATTAATATAAAACACTGGGGGTCTACTCTCAAAAACGAAACGAACATACGAAAGGATTCGTTTTTAAAGATTTATCAAAAGTTCGGGGGTTAATGATTTGCATAAATAATATTGTGTTTTTTTTAAACGCTTTAGTCGCATTCGAAGGGAATTGGTTGCGACTATGAGAATTAAAAATTGTTATCCGTTGTCGGATCCGACATATCTCGTTTTTGAGAGTAGACCTCCTGGTTACCCGACAGACGTTGTCCTGTCGTAAAGACGTCTATTTAATAATACATATTTTTTTTATTTTTTCTTTCATAAGAACCTTATTGTGACAAAAACAAACACAATTTTATTCCCATACCGCAAGGAGAGATGATAATTTTCTGTATCTTTAAAATATCATAATCTCGTCTCGGCAACCCTGTTTCGGCTAATCACATTGCACCAAAACATGATACACGAATATTTACAAATTTGGATAAATTCACGCAGGATCGAGTTCATTCATGAATACTTAGAATCGTGCGTATTTATTTATTATTAATATGATTTAATGAACAATAAACAGCCACAATTTATTGTAAATGAAAGGCTTAAGATAATGAGATACTAAGTGTGTGCGATACATCTGTAATCTATTGTTTTGAGGATTAATTAATCTCGAGTATTGTAGTTAATTCTATTATTGCATTGCACATACGAGTTATCTATTTAATATATAATATTGTTTGATTGTTTTGAGCATACATGTTGATTTAAGGGATAGTGTTACTAAAATGAGGTTATAGTAGTTTTTTATTCAAGCTTTCTACTATTTAATGAATTTATTTAAATTTTATTGCACACTAGCTGTGCCCGTGACTTCTTTTGCGTGGACTACAGGATTTTGAATATATATTTTCGGAAAGATTTTTCTAAAATAAATCTAAGTTACTCCTGATTACATTAGCTACCTGCCAATAAAAGTACCGTCAAAATCGGTCTCGCTATTTCAGAGATAAGACGAAACAAACAGAACGACAGCTAGACAAAAATTTTTTTGGTGTATGTACCGTATATAAAAATGCATTTGCATGTAGTAAAAGCACAGTTTTTTCAATATTACAAACAGACACTCCAATTCTACTTATATATATATATAGATAGATGTAATAAAAAATAACAAACAAATCTGTATGCCTATTGTCATTCTCCGCCAGACAACCCCAAATAATTGAGCGGAAAATAAAAAAAATATTTTTTTCAGTGAATTAAGTTTGATAAAAGTATTTCTTGTAAATTTCTGTCGGTCGCCATAACATTAAGAATTGTATCACGCGGTTATATTTTTTCCAGTAAGCTGAATAATATTAAAACAGCTTTACGATTGTTCAAATAAACCAATTTATATATTTGTATGTAAACCGGCCTCCCGCGCTTTCGCACGCGTAGACTTCGTTTTTTCTAGCAATGAACATAGCCTATGTTACTCAAAGTGAATGTAGCTTTCCAATGGTGAAAGAATTTTTGAAATCGGCACGGTAGTTTTTGAGTTTATTCTTTAAAACATACTCACAAAAAATCAAAATTTTCTTGTTATAATATTAGTGTAGAAATAGGCTCCTTTGACGCCAATCTTGCTTGATGGATTGCGTAGATAAGTCCTAAGATTGTAGAACTTATGTTTAGAAATTTATTGTGTAATAAAATATTTATTTATTTTTGGTCCAATCCAAAAAAAAGCTGGACTAAGCATCGTGCCAACTCTGGGGTCCCAAGTTCGTACCCGATCTGGTCAATATGGGAAACTAACTTTTAAAATGATCTCTAGTCTGGGTGTTGTGGTACCTATATTGTATCCGATGTATGTAATCAGACCAATAATAATATAAATGTATGCGATGTTATACAATTTACTTATATTTACTAGATGAATGCAAAAAAATAACAATAGATATACAATTTTCCAGTAAATCACATTTCGATAACACTTACATATGTATCTGTGACCTAAAGGTTAATGATGCAACATTATCTGTACTAAGTTTGTCCTAAAAATAGGACATCGGGTCGTTACCACTTCCATTACGCACTAGACAGCCATTATAGCATGCTTGGATGCCAGAATAAGATTGATATAGACCACTTAGCGGATTACCATCCAACACTGTACTGACAGACTCTACATGTACTCTACTCTACAAAGCTCTACATAGAGTGCGTATCAGTAATGTGCCACTCTCGTGCTCCCACTACACACGCCATACTTGACCCGAATACATTACAAACATCTTCCTGAATCTTTGGAAGAGGTCCTCAATTACACTGTCATGTCACGCGAATGTTAGGTAGAGTTTGGAGCAGATGCGAATGGCGTGGATGACAGTTTGACGGAGAAGTTTCAACTTAGGCGAGTTAATGGCGTCGAATTAATTTTAGTTAAAATCTAGCACGCTTGAAATTTTCACGATATCTTTGGTTATGCGGAAAGTTTTTTTTTGTAAAAAAGGAAAATAATATATATACACTCAGTAAATATCGATGCAAGAGCATTAAAGCACATTTGTTAAGAAATCTAGATTTTGTCAAGTATATTTTGTGCCAACAGAATTTGCACCATTATCGTACCTACTATCAGGGATTTTTGTAATTTAAATTATGATATTTTTTGGTACGCTACGGTGTGACAGAGTTCGACAGTGACACTCGCGGCACATTGAATGCGTCACGTCACAGTGACAACTGACGCATAATCCGAGCTCAGCACCTCATGTCAGGAAGAAAGAGCCACTTCCTGTCAACACCGCATCACGATTGTGTCTATTGACCAAGCATAAAGACCTAGATCCAAGTGTTCATTTCAAGCTGTAAGCTACGAATCTTTGGGTACTTCTGGTTTAACTAACGAGAACATTTTGGTTGACATGTAGGTATGCTCATATCTTTGTTCACAACTGCTTAACTTAATATTATACATTGATCAAAGTATCTTCTTCAAGGTACGAGTCTTTTGGGATTCTTGGTTTAACCAACTAGAAGAAAAAAAGGAATATTTTGACCGGGATGTATTTTAACTTCAGTTGCGACTTAAATGTTTTTTTTTATTGCACTTCAAGATTGACCTCATCCAACCTGATGTTAAGTGGTAATGAGGCCCTAGCTTAAGGGTGACAAGTACAGCATAAGAAATATGTTACTGGACTTGTCGCCCTTACCTTGAAGGCTTGACCCCTGCTACTAATGTAGCACCCCCCAGGAGCTCTGGAAACCTTACTCACACGCAAGAACACAACAACACAGAAGTCATTGTTATTTGGCTGCGGTCTTCTGTAAGGTGGAGGTATTTCACCAGTCGGGCTGCTCCAGTTCGAGCGATAAATCGCTATGCCCTACCTCTCTTAAAAGGCAACAACAAATATATAACATTATAAATGTTCGGTTCCATGGGTTTCACTCTCATTCGAATTTGGAATAAGATTAAACATGTATGATATTTTAAGCCTTTTTGCAATATGTACGTTTTTGCATGGAACTGTGGAACAATGAATTATATGATCGAGGGTTAGAAGCATGTCAAATTGTCCGTTCATATGTTATATAACGTCACAATATAATTAATATGGTGCCTCCTCTTAATATAAAAAATCAATGTTAGACAACATCCGTACATTGCCCTGAACGCAAAGTAACGGTGGAACCACAATAAATACTTAAATACATTTATAAACACCCAGACACAGAACAAACGCAAATGTTCATCACATGAATATTTATCCTGGGTTAAGATCGTACCCATGGCCCTTAGATTAATAGCCAGGAGAGCTAACCATTGTTTTACAAGGCCAGACAAAATAAATCTAAAGTTACGATTACATATGAACAAACAGAATAATTTCAATTCCCCTTGCGAACCCTTTTGATATTTAAGTGCTGGAAGGTCTTCCTACTTATTTATTATACCGCAAGTAATGGAAGGCGACGAATTTTTCTGTTATAATTTACCTTTCAGCCTGAAATAACTTGTGGTTAGCTAATTCAGAAGAGAAGCACCTACAATACGTGAAGGTCAGAATCAGTATCAGAAATTATTTTCTTAGCACACACAATCAATACACGGTACATACATATTAAAGTAACTAGGACAAAAGATAAACAGTAAAATGAACAAACAAAAAAAGGAAGAACATATTGATTGCGCAGCTAACAAGGTCCCAGCCTCAGCATGAGCTGCTACAAAATTGGATCCAATGCTGCAGCAGCGCTGGTATTCTGGCGGAACCTTAGTTCGAGTCCCACCATGCAAGTGGAGATGTTTTTTTTCTATGGCTTCAAAATATAAAAGCGTGTGCGGCGTGATACCCTACACAAATTTGAAATACCTATAAAATTACGCAATTCACAGCTAAAGCAGGTCAGTATTAATTTGCCCTTGAAATAGATAGCCCTGGCATAATCTAATGTAAATTACAATAACTGGAGCAAGGCATTTAGAACCGTTACATTCAGGTTACAGGGCGCCCATTTGCATATTTAACTAACACCATTAAACACCATGCTATTCCTATGGGCTTACGAATGTAGGTTGATCGTTTTACGTATAAAGTGAAAGGTTTCATATTGCGAAAGTTAAATAACTAATTATCACGCCATTAATTTTACAGAGGGTGTTAGGGAAGTGTTTTAGCGAGCGAAACAGGGAATAAACCATAAATATGAAACTTTTGGTATGGGACCGAGTTTGACGTTGGGATAAATAAAATAAGCACAGGTCCACTGAAAATCAGCGTCATAGCTTGCTGGCGTGGGCCATGACTTATGCTGAGTGAGGACCTTTTATTTAAGACAGCTTGACTTGCCATTTTCTACATCTTTCGGTTAGCGAGGAAAACGCTGACTTTTTACTTCACCAACATATATTTAGCGGCCTATGTTTAGGTCAGGCAATACTATGAAATATAATGGACCAACTTCCCCAAAGGGGGAACCTAAGGCGTGTTTAAGGCAAGTGTCCAACAATCTCCCAAGATACCACAAAACATTTTACTTGCAAATATATAAGAACAATACTTCCTACTATAATCCATTAGCAAGAATGTGTCGTCACTTTAACGAGTTAGTAAGTCAACACTCACATTTGGATATATTCGATCCCCGACTACATAAGTTCAAAAAGTCTGTCATGCGTCTCTATTAAAATATGAAAATTTTGTATCTAAGTACTCACTTTGCTTTTGTTTTTTAACTTAATTCTCAAAAGTTCATAATGATGTGTTAACAATATTAGGATTATAATCTAGATGTAAAATCTATTTGCCCTTGTATCTAACATTTGTTTTGATTGTAATCTGTTTTGTTTTCCAAATAAATAAATAAATAAATAAATAAATCTCAATGTATGTGTTTGCTCTACGAGTATATCAATACAACTTATCATTATCGGGATATCAAGGGAGAGATGTACGACATCTCTATACGACATCTTTCCTTCTGAAATTCCCCGCCCCTTCAATCTTAACTATATTCTAACTCAATCTTCTTCTAAATATATAAAATATTTATGTAACTATATTGTAATGTATGATATTAGTCTATAATTTTTCCTTTCCCCCTTACCTTTAATGTTGTGCTGTCTCAATGTGTTATTTGTGTTTGTTTTAGGTAATGAAGACCTCAAGTTAGTAAGAAATATCTCATATCACCGCGCAGTCTTCTTTGTGACGTGTCTCTCTAAACACTTGACATTGGCGGAATCACTGCGTTGTGTTTGAACGCGGGATAGAGTCCAAATTAAAAAATAAAAGGGAGTAGCTTACGTCACGACTTGATTTAAAACAAGTGACTGTCCATATTCTTACTGGGCATTTTTTGCTGTGGATTTATTAGCCTAAACATCGCTGGCGTAGTGGCGACCGCGTTCGTAGAAATCGCTCAATTTCAATCTGATCTTCGAGCCGATTTCAGTGGGCTTAGCTGAGTAGCAGCTAAACTAGCGTCATGTCCTGCTACGTAGGTATCATCATACCTTATGCTGAGCAAGGCCTTTTTAAATATTTCAGACATAACGACTGTCTGGATCGTTCGGTTGGCGATGATAACGCGGTATTTTTACGCTTTTTTTCTGTCTCCAAACCTATAATGTTTTGTGTTACTTATATGGCTTTGTTGTATTTAAGTTACGAATGTTTCTTTCTTCTTTTTCTTTCTTTCACTTTTAAATAAATATAACACAATATCACATTAGATTATGTGATAAGTGGCCTGTGTTGCAGAAATCAGAAACAACGACGGTACCACAACACCAAGACAATTAAAAAAAGTGCATTTCCCATATCGACCTGACCGGGGATCGAACCCGGGACCTCAGAGATGGTGCGACACCAAAACCCGGCCCGCTCTCCTCTCGGCGACGGAGGTCGTCATAAGCTCAATAATGTTTCCACCCTCCTAATGCCTCCTCTACACATAGACAGATTAATCTGCAGATGGCATCGGCGTGTAGAGGTTGTGATTCGCTCGTCTGTGGTGGGCATTTGATATCGGCAGACGAGCTAATCACTGTAATTGACTTGATTGGTGTTGCCATCTACAGACGAATCTGTCTACTTTTAGATTAAATCAAAACTTTCCTTACCTGACATGATATTGTCCCTGATGATCTGGACATGGTTGTCTCTGTCGGGGCGCGTGTGCTCGTGCCAGAAGCCGACCACGTGGCCTAGTTCGTGGACCACGATCCCAAACTTATCGCAGTTCTTTCCGATGGATATGGCCTGGGCACCACCACCGCGTTTGCCCACAAAGGAACAGCATCTGGGATGAAACATGATTTTTTTATCTCACTGTGGCCTGCAACTTCATCTGTGTTATTTTGGGATAAAAAGTATCCTTTTTTTACCACTCTCTGTCTTATATAAAAATAAATCGGGTTATCCTTCCTGACGCTATAACTCCAGAACGCACGAACCGATTTCCACGGTTTTGCATTCGTTGGAATGGTCTCGGGCTCCGTGAGGTTTATAGTAAAGAAAATTCAGGAAAATTTTCAACAGAAAAGCGGGAAAATCTTCTCGGGCGAAACGAAGTTCGCCGGGACTGCTAGTTTCATATAAATCAGTTCAGTAGTTTTGACAAACATTAATCCAGATATACATATATTTAGACATAGATACATTGTTAAAAATTTATATTACTTAGTAGAATGGTTAGGTAAAACAAGTTTAAATCTCCAAGTTATATTTACGACTTATTTTAAATGGTAATATTATTCCGCAACAAAATCACTTATGCTCGGTTTTTCGTAATGTGTCAAAAATTACAATCCGTTTTGCTACGAGTCATTAATTCTAATTTCAAATTAACTTTCCATATCAGCTGTCATCAGTCGTCCGTCAGTCGTTTTTAGCTACGCCTCGTATAATTTATTATTATACGTAGCTAGAATGGATCGTATTTCAAATATTGGAACCGAGCATTTTGTGACGTTCTTTATTCAAACAGCTTATAATTTAACAACTTTTCTACTTTTATTACCTGACGATTGAAAAAATCACTCTCACATACACTTTTTTTCCTGTAAAGGCAACTAAGCTTCTAAAATGAAGTCTTTACTTAAGTTTTAATGACGATTGAAAAATCATCCCAAAATTTGTTTAAAGTAAAGCTTTGTTCTTCTAGTTCTTTTTGTTGAAATGACAACTAAGGTTTTTTATTTTAAGTTTTTGTCTAACGATTGAAAAATCAACATTGCTAACTCACCCACAAGGCCTCTCAGTGAACACAATGTAGTCTTTATGCAGTAAAGCATCCCTCTCTACAAACTTGACGCACGTAAAATTCTCCCAGTGCCTCATGGCCTGCTTGAACAGTGACTTATGAGCTCCACTGAAGTTTCCATCGATCTCGTATGGAATCACTCCATTTTCCCATATTCGTTCCTTCCTGTTAGTGGCGGCGCGGACTGAGCGATGCCTTTTATGCTGTGAAATGAGTTATTTTTGAGTAAGCAATCTTAAGTAACATTTTTGGGGTTGGGCTGCTTCGTCGCCCAGGGTGTGAGCCATCATGAAGGCTCTACGGGAATATATGCAACTGACACAAGGCTCGACGTAATAATAACATTGTCGTTTATATCGATTAAAATTTTATGAACATTTGCTGTTTTTTATTTATTCTATTAATGTTATTAGTCTATGTATGTTTATTTCAGCATATAACTCTTTGGATCAGAATCATATTAGGTAGGTACTATAATGAACAACTTATCGACTGTAATAACGCAGCTGGCGTCCTTAGCGTGTATGGCCCGGGTTCGATCTTTGGTCAAGTCAACTTGGGAAACGAACTTTTCTGAATTGGCTTGCGTTTGAGTATGCTATGTGTCCATCCATCGTCTGGACATTGTAGTAATGTCTTCAACACTGGTCCTTAAGTTATTTACCACATTATTATTAGCAACGTGTGTGATGTTATCCTATTTTTATTTATATAAAGATCTAAAAAAATGCATTCAAATGCGCATAAAGTGTCAAGCAACTTGTCCATGTATTATCCATGAACAGGTATTTCTTGAAACAAGATTAAATAGGTCATCGGCCTCCATAGACACCTTTGAAAGCAATAGCTACAAACAGCTGGAAATACCGAACAATCGGGTTCTATTATAAAATAACAAAAAAATCCAACGACATGGGAAGAAATAGTTTACGATAAAGAACAAAATACAGATATCTATCTTTTAAAACGTTATAATTCACAATCTTACCTCAGTCGTGTTAAAGGAATATGCTTGACTCTCCATGGCTTCTAAGTCATCTGAGGAATCTCGAAAAAACCAGCCTTTAAAAGGGCCGTCGTCTTCAGTCTTGTTCACTTTCTCTTTAGGCGGGGGCCTGAGATCAAATTTCTTCTCAAACTCATGTACTGGTATTTCGTATCTTCTGGGCTCATCTACTTCTCTACTGTTGTACTTCTTTTGGTGTCGAAAAAACTTTTTCTTATCTAAAAGCGACTCGCTAGTGCTCTCTTCGAATTTTACTGAGTTCTGCCCTTGTCTTTCACTGGAATGTATGTTTCTTAGTCTGAAACAAGTTATATTTTGTTTAAATAAATATTTTGTTCAAGGTATGTGCTTTATGCAAACCTCAGTACGATCAACAGTAAGTCAAGGTAAGCACTTGCAATTTGATATTAGGTCTAATACGTACGACATAAGGTTCAAAGTGTAATGTGTGTCTGTAAATCGACACATTAATCTTCGATATACAGACAACTATGATATATAATGGCATTATAATAATATTATTAATGTTAATGTAATTTGACGATTATTAAATAAGAACAAATTTGAGTTTTGTTAACATTTTATTAAGACAATTTGAATACGTTGCTAACTTTGATATTGTATATTTAAACGAGTGTTCCCATATAAAACAAACTAAACTCTGTAGTTTAGTTTGTTTTCGTACATATCTTGATAACTGCAACTATAGATAGGTACTAGCAAAATCAAACGTCTCATAGTACTGTTCAATTCAATGCTTGTCAAAAATAAATGAAATTCCTCTTTAAATGCTATGATTGAATTTAAAAAAAAATCTCAATACAGTTTCATTACAAAAAAAAGGATATTTTTTATCTGACGCTGACATATGTACAGCTGACGTGCACATGCATCGGGCTGACTAACAATTCTCGGTTCCGATAGCGCCTGAATAAGGTTCATTATTTGAATCTTCTTGCGACACACGTAATTGCAATAGAGCCTGCAGCTTTTGCTACCGCTCCGCTTTAATCCTACAGCTCAACTTTGCGCCTTCTAGTTAAAACTGATGAAGGTCAGGCACTTGTTACCCTCGTAAAAGCTATAATTAACTGACGTCTTTCCTTAATTGTGACTTGTTTTAATGATAGAAAATCGGGATAAGAAGATCATTAATTGCATAAGAAGGTCCTTCGATACGACCTGGTGTAATTTATAGGGTACGCGTATACGCTGTTGTTGATTGTAAGATGAGCAAATCAAAACAACACGAGATAATTATTGGATTGATGACAAATTATTTATATTTAAAAAAATATAACTCATGTTTTCAATCAAACTTAACAAAACTTAAGAAATTCACATGTTATTAGAGTTATTTACAACAAATCTCAAACTAAGATGGGATAGTGTTACGTAAGTAAAACGAAAGGTCTCATTAAGGAATTTATTTTTTACGATGAGATTGAAATGAAAGAAGTCACGAATAGTTCTAATTGCGAGATAACTAGCAAAAACGGACTTCATTTTAGCTGACGCTGACGTGCCGCCGTGAACACGCGTCGGGCAGACTAACGAGTCTCAGTTCCAATGGTGTCTGAATAAGGTTCATTACTTGGACCGACGCACGTAATTGCAAAGAAACCTGCAGATTTTACAGCCGTTTCGCTTTAATCCTGCAGCTTAACTAGTGCACCTTCTTTTTAACAGGTCAGGTCAGGAACTTTTGATAAGAGCCATGACATTATTAAGGAAGGTTTTTTTAATTGCGAGACGGTTGCGGGAGAAAAAAAATAATTTATAGGTGTGTCTGATATAAAAAAAATACAGTTCATAGCAGTTTGCCCTAGGATTCTGTGATAAGTGGTTTAATAATAAGTAGATACGAAAATAGTAAGATGGTACCTCTTTCAATGTATGATATTAGTTACCCCATCATGAGACAGCAACCCATGACATAATAATTATTCTTTCGTGTTTTGAAAATTTGTGTAAGTCATGTGTAACTTTAAAGTGTCTTTAAGTATCTATTGTTGTTCCATTGTTTTGGTTTCTATAACAAAAGAG
Source organism: Glyphodes pyloalis (assembly GCA_037074685.1). NCBI lineage: Eukaryota > Metazoa > Arthropoda > Insecta > Lepidoptera > Crambidae > Glyphodes > Glyphodes pyloalis. The sequence continues at coordinate 13,698,207 of JAYKKO010000008.1, read as the reverse complement.
TCTTACCTACTTATATTGGGATCAGATCACCGTTTGTGAATGTAAAAAATATATTTTGCTTTACCTGTAGGTTATATAACTAAGCGATTGATTGTAAATCTCTATTAACTATGTAAACATTACCTTCTTCCATTACCATGCCGTCTCCTTCTCCGTCGTTTTCTAGTGTTTGTTTCTTCTACTAAGCTTTGTAAACTTTCTGTAGGTTTCAACAAATCATTTGCCTCAATATTAGCGCTCAATTCTGGCAACGTTTTATTAATAATGAATTTCTTCGCATTTAGTTCTTCATCCTGCTCATTTGTAGATAGCACTCCATTTGTTGGCGCTGGAGCTACCGTTATGTTGTCTGGAATGTCTTTTACCCTTATGTTTTTGGAATCGCCTGTAATTTCTCTGCTATTGCTTTGTATTTTGTTCGTTACATCTTCCATCTTGTTAGTAATGTTAGCTATTTGAATGTTCAAGTATAGTTCATCTAGATTTAAGATATTGTCAGTGGAAATATTGACTACTAAAACACCGTCTTGCTCTAAGCTATCGTATTCAGTAAGGTTATCAATGGCAGTTTGGTTGGAGTGATCTAGTCTACTTTGATTGGTAAGGTATGGTGTATTTTCCATTTCACTCGGCGTTATTTTTCCATTCTTCATAAGTATGGACTTATCTAGTCCTGCAGGTAAAATCTGGAAATTCATTTTTGTTTTAGATGAGTTTTCATTATTTCAGTTAGTTAGGAAAATATAAAATTGGGAAACAGATTTAAAACATAAGGGTGTGTTTGTATATGAAACACTAATTAATATTTTATGAACATTTCCTTAATCCGGTTTAGATTTTGACCGGACCAAGAAGATACAAATTCTTTGCCAATTAAAATAATTTTAATCACTATATAAAGAAGTGAATTAAATTAGATTCTAGGAAAAAACACTATTTCGGTTTTGCATCTGACTATGATTGTCATTTGATCACTCCGCTTATTATAATTATGCAGTTACGATCTGACCATAGCAACCCTTAGAAGGCCTTCAGAACTTTAAGTATCGTAATTGTGACCAACCGGTTAAAGTGCTTTACGCAGCTATGAATCATCTTTCTTATCTGACAAACAAATGATTCATGTCTACAATGTTTTAACTTTACTTAAAAAACCTCATTGAGCGGTAATATTCCCTGATGGGTTTCGACCTATAACGTCCGGGTATTTAGACTCAACAAAATTTGTATCAAAACAAGCAATTTCCTTAACACTAATAGGCTGACCTCAAATTAAGTAGGTACCTTAGCTGACAAAGTAGCATCATTATACTTTTTTGGCTTCTCCTGCGACAAAGGCACTGGCTGCTTGGTTCTCTTCCTAAGTATATCAGTGAGTCCTTCTTCTTCTACCTGGAGACCTTCAAGAAGGACTTCCTTCTTTAGCCTCTCGACTTCTTCTTGAAGGGACTTGTTAATTTTGTTTGGGGGCGGGGGCTTGGTTACTGGTTTCAGGAAATCCGAGTCTGGAATTGCGATGTCTCCCATAAAGTTTTCTGTGAACAAGAGAAAAAAAGGTTCATCATTTTGTTGTCTGGTCAAAACATTTCCGGTAATATAATTTATTACCTAAATTTCGATTCTTTGCTTTGGTTTACAAAACTAAACACAACATTTGAAGAAACCTAATTATGAAAATGATGAAAACATTACATGTATTAAACATTATTGATTGAAAATATACAGGAAGGTAATTGAAGACATTCGCTTTTTATAATACGATATTTTTTTTAGGAATAAGATTTTTTTATAAAAGACACCAAATTAACTATTTTGATAATTTAAACGCTGTTTTCTTATATTAATAAGAATACCATGTTCTTCATCTTTAACAATGCAAAAGTTAAATTCTGCAATTGACTGACTGATAACTTTTTAGTAAAACAATTAGTTTTCTTTGTATATTGATTTGCTCATTTTGTTAATCCACTTTGTATGTATCAATTAAATGACAAAGCTATTTATAGACCGTATAATATTATGTTATTTACATAAAGTGTTATCACAAAGGTGAACTCTTGTGCTCGATTGCAGAGGTCGTTTTGCCTGGGTAGAAAGTCACGTGTTATTGTCATAATATTGTTTACTCAATAAATATCGAAGAAACACCAGCTTGCGTAACTTTTCTACGAATTAATTAAAATATGCCTTTATGGTAGATAATGTCTTCCAGTTATAAAGATGCGACAGCAAAATATAACATTTTAGTGATTTCGCGTTTTCATAATAAATGGGCACATAATCATCACGTCTTCACTACTGTGGAGCCGCGAAAACTATTTGTGTCTCTTTCACATACAATAAAAGTTATTTATAAAGCGAAAATATTACAGCTGGGATACATTTAATATGCGATACATATTTTAGACTAATTAAATTTATTTATGACAGATTTTGTAAAATACAGGGGCTCAAAAATCTTTAAACGCGTTTTCTCAACAATCATGTTTTTCGAATTGTACCCCTATAGTATGAAAGCAGCGATATTGTTCTTTAATATTATTGTTATAAGCTGTGGTTGCCATTTTATTCGTATTTATTGCGTTAAGGGTTTTTTTTTGTTTCAGACGTGGCACCATGCAGTTGTGTGGCGGTATGTACTAAATGCATGCAGTGAGCATCAATACTTGTTCTGAAAAGGCTCGTCCGAGTGATCCGATCACGCGGCTGAGCGCTACCGCAGTCAATGACCACAATAATGACGTCAAACGTCATATAGATAGATCATTACGAAATAAGCAGAGCTTCGAATTCTGATCTAAACTAGGGGTAGTATTTTGCCGAAGTAAAGTTCTATCATTCAATGCCTAATACATCTATGAATTTACCAATGATATGCGTATTTGGTGGTGGCTAAGAATGATGTCGCTCGGCAGATTCGATGACATTTAATGCTTGTTAAAATGGCATGACTTATATTTGCATGGACTCAATCTCAGGCCTTAAAACAATGCTATTATTCCGAAATTATCACGAGTTCACACAATAACACGTTATTTTAAAAAAAATACGGTGATTATGACCTATAGTTAGTTATTCCAAATAACATATCACTAACACATGCTCTTATTTCATTATCCTTCATTTGTTTAGTAATAGAAACTTTATACTTTTCGAAATAACAATGATTTGCTTTACTAGGTTAATTTAGAAGACATAGTTTGCATATTCTCGTACTTTAACAATTTCAGGAATTCACATCATGTGAGATTTCAGACAATAATACTGTTTAAAAGTTTTTTTTTACAAATTGAAAGTTGATCATCAGAAAATTCTCTTGACATTGTGACATGTGAAAGCAGCCATAACTCATCCCTTACCTGTAATGCCCGATTCCAATATTTCAAAAACGACCCATTTTAGTTACGAATAGTAACACATTATATGAGGCGTAAGCTAAATAGGACCACAGACGACTGATGACTGCTGATATGAAAAGTAAATTATGGAACGGTATTAAGGACTTGTAGTAGGTTGAAGAAAAACGGATAGTAATTTTTGACACATTATGAATCCTGGCATAAATCAAGGGGTTTTGCGCAGTAAACATATTGGAAGTGCATGACCATCATCTCAATATGGCAATAAATTTCTATGTCCTTTTCACTCAATCTGAACATAGAACACAGCAACTGCACAGCCTGCCCAATACCCACTACATCCGATCGTAAAATTTAACGAGCATTGTCGCAGCTGCGGCCTATTGCTGGGCGGTCGTTAGTCAGCCGTGTGTACGGGCTTACACGGCGCGCGGTGTACTACACAGCTTGCGATAGCTCCGCCGTGAATATTCATGTGCGGTCGTGTCCGATAGAATTCGATCAGGCCGTTAGTTTGACGTTAGAGCCTTAGGAAATATACATGTTAAATGGAAATAAACGACATTAAATCTGCACAAAACAAAAGTTATTTATTTTACGAGATATTAAATATCAAAGCAGCAATGATATTTAATATCTCGTAGATCAATCACACAACGCAGTTTCTCTGTCTTACATTTACGGAGGACAGCCGCGGCACTTGTTTTGATGAAAAAACAATACAGAAATTAGTTCAAAGAATAAAACAAGATATTATACCTACTGTGATTGCACAAAGCTGTTACCAAAACTGAAATGAAACAAACGAAAACATTCGATTTGGAAGATCAACTGCAAACTCGAAAATTAAAACATCGGAATTGCACAAATAGTATTGTGTTTTTTTAACGGTATTTTTTCGCACTCCAATTAGGTAAGTTGATTACCTAATACCAAAAACGAAATTTATTATGTCGGATCTGATGAATAGTACTGGACAGAAGGAGAGATAAGAACGATGTGGAGTCCAACGGCTGACTTCCATGGAATATGGCGACTACACCCATCAGCTTCTCAATTGCAAAACCTATCTATTTATTGCATAGCGGCAGCTACGGCCTATTGCTGGTCGACCATTAGTTGTTTGCGCTTACACGGCGCGCGATGTATTACACAGCTAGCGATAGCGCCATCGTGAATATTCATGCGCGGTTGTGTCGAATTGAATTTAATCGGCCTGTTTAGTTTGACGCTTATAGCCCTAAAGCTTTATAGCTGAGCGGCCCGTCTCGATTTCGCTTGCGTTTATAGATATTTAAAAAACACTTTTTTCAAATCCAACCCCAGTGATGCTATATCGAATGGTCTTGCGTATGTAGCCGAAACGATGTGAACGGCAACCACACATTTTATTTCTAATATTTACAGTTTAAACGCATTATATCTTTTAGGTAGACTGACCGAATTCAATAATTCATAATAAGAATAGCCCAAAAGTATAATATCAAGCACAGGCATTAGATCTCAGTTTTTTGTAAAAAAAAAACGTCTTATTTGTAGCGTAAGGATTTTTTTAAATAGCGTATTGTACTCGGTAATAAAACAGATTTATAACGGCTACATTGTTTTAAAATAATTTCTTTTATTTTTAAATTTATTCCTTACATACAAAACTACAAATCTTCTCTTTTAATTAGGTTAGTAGAAAATGAACATGTAAAGACTAGCAGACAGCAGAATTAAACGAAAATGTTGTGGGACCGCTATTTTTTTTAAATGTAATTATATGTTGTTATTTAAAAGTAATTATAAGTATATTGCTTCTTGAATAGTAGTTTAAAGTTTAATCAATATATCGTATTGCAAGCAAGCAATGCGCTTGCTCTATCATACATTTGCATACGAATCCATGGATGTAACATTTACTATCGTTTATCAATTTCAAAAGATAAGCGGTAGCTTTATCTGATTAGAAAACTACAAGGCAATTAGTACAAACCGCAAACAATCAAGATTATAGATATTATCTTTAGTTATACCTACATTCTTATAAAGTCTTAGCCAAATTGCAAGCAAAATGGTGTTTTGTTTAAAACGACGTTGATTTTGTATATAATTAATAATTTTAAAACCGTTCACACCGTTCACAAACCACATTCAGTTGTTTTAGGCATTTGTGTTTAGGAAATTAACGCTATTGTGACTTAAATTTTGTAATTACTGATTAAATATATCTTAATTTTGTATTTAATTATATAAAGTTTATTTTAGTGACTAAATAACTGATGAAAGAATGATCTTAATGACACATCATTCAATAAATTTTTCATATTAATTTGACCCGAAGAAACATGTCCTTTACACTATACTTAATACATAGTAAATTGCTACAGATCTCTTAAAATGACATTAACTTTAGAAAATGAGTTGTGTTCAAACAATCGTAAAGTTTCGGATATAAAATTTCGATTTAATGCCGTTTTTATGATCGCCTGTGAAATGGCGACTGTAAAACAAACAAAAGAGACGGGGGCATCAAAAAATGTTTCGTTATCTATACGTTATCTAATGATTATTTCGAATTATTATTTGAAATGAAATATGAATCAGTTAGGGAAGCAGGTAGAATAATATTATTTTATTGGCATATTATATCAATAAATGAACCTAAAAACATGGTACAAACAGCTAATGGTATATATTTGTGAACTTTATAAAAATACCCTATCTAAATCAAAAAAAGAACTTTACTTTAAGCAACATACAATTTGATGATTAAGTGACCAAATGTGTGTTGTAGTGACTTCAGAACGAGAAACAGATACATACATTACTACTTCAAATATATTTATTTTCTTTTGTTGCAATATCTTTATCATCTTGCTTAAATTAAACATCATTATTACAACTAGTGCAAGATTTCATTATGTATGTAATACAAAATATCATCAAAACATTGTTCATAATACATTTTTTTCTAAACTTTCATACTTACTTTCAAAATTAAACTCATACTGCGATATTCTATTTGCTTTGTATTTGCAATCATGTATTATTTTAATTTATATATACTCATAGATCGCCTATTGAATATCCGAATAAATATATAAAATTAGATAAGGCAGTAAAAAATAAGGCAGTATAGAATTAACGACTCGTAGAAAACGGGTAGTCATTTTTGACAAAATACGAATCGTAAAATAGTGGAACCGATGCATTAGTCATAACATCTACCTGCACGCCAAATTTTAGCCCGATCAATCCTAGATTTGGGCTGTGCGTTGATAGATTACTATGTCAGTCAGTCGACTTTCAAGCTATATATTTAGATTTATCCCTCAAATTGGAAACTTTGATGCAAAGCTCAGCCAAAATTGACTGATCAAATTTATTTCTGTACCCGTGAAGGCAAGAGTAATACGGCGGACATTTGATATGCAAAATGTGTGCAACGCAAATCGATCGCATCCAGATTGCAAGCTATGCGGTATTCTCTGATTAAATTATACAATGCATAACCACTTGGCGTAGTTTAGAAGCGGAGCGGTTGATTGAGAGTCTGTTATGGAAGTTCGGTGACTATAATAATAGTTCGCAGCCATTATTCGGTAGTTAATTAGACAAAACGCAGCTATTTGGTTTTTTATTCCATAATCCGCCAATCAATTTTTTTTCCACATAGTAATGACTTAATTAGTTTTTACTTCATTTTCATTTAGACAAATCTTGTTTTTAAGTAATTCTTAGCCAACGTTTTTAAAAGTCCGAAATAAATGTTTTGCGTATAGAATTCGCAAAGTAAGATTACTTTCTGAATTTAATGTTTTTTTTTATTTAGGCAGACCGACTTGTAATGATCGTAGTTCGTACTTGCAATATTGTATTTATTGTTCTTAATATTGTATTAATTGTTTTGGTCTATTTTACAACAGATAACCTTTAAAAACATTCATTGTTTTAACATTATAATTATTGTGACCACCGTTTACCACCGTTGGTTCTGGTTCGCATAACACAAGTGTTCGAGCGATTTTTTTGATTAATGCCCGGTTCCAATATATTACGATTCGTAATGTGTCAAACTCAAACTCAAATATTTCTTTATTCAAGTAGGTTACTTACATTTAACACTTTTGAATATTCATTGAATACAATGCAAAGTGATTCTATTTCCGGTTCGGAACCTATATCTACCGAGAAGACACCGGTAAGAAACTCAGCAGATCAGTTACAGTATATTATCTAACTTATTGCTATGTGTAGCTCACTTTGGACCAAATCATATAGTTTTGTTTTGATGAGTGATGAAATAATTAAGTACTCAAGTAAGTATAAAACAAAAATGACTATCCCTTTTTCCACGAGTCGTTTTTCTTATTTCAAACTAGCTTTCTGCCCGCGGCTTCGCCTGCGTGGAATTCGGTTATATTGCTGTATAAAGCACAACTATAAGAAAACTTCTCATTTACACGGACAAATCTTAAAAGCGCGATGTAACGCTGGATACGATTAGTTGTTAAACAAAAACTGAATGGTACACTCACTATATACTTCTAACTTTACGTCTGCAAAATTTCAAAGCAATCGGTTCGGTAGTTACGGCGTGAAAGCGGAACAAACAAACAAACTCATTTTCCGATTTATAATATTAGTAAGGATTACTTTCCATATTAGCTGTGTCAGTCGTTTTTAGTTTACGCCTCGTACAGATATTACTATCCGTAAATATAACGAATCGTTTTTCAAATATTGGAGCCGGGCTCATGTCAATGTATGTAAACAAAATTATTTATGTGTTTACTTATATAGTTACTAGTTGTGCTCGCGACTTCGTTCGCGTGGACTACATCCTTTCATGGTCGGTTTTACTCATTTCTTCCCTAATATTCGAAACAAAAAGTAGTCTATAATTTAATCCAAGTTTCGAGCTATATTTGTGCCAAATTTCATATCTCTAACTTCAAAAATAAACATTTTTCCATATAAATGTTCAAAGGTGGTATTACCCCCATCCCCCCCTTATTTTCAAATAAAAAGTAGCCTTTGTCCGTTCTTGAGGTTCAACGTATACCTATGCCAAATTTCATCAAAATCGGTTGAGAGGTTTAAGCGGGAAAGCGTAACAGACAGACAGACAGACAGACAGACAGAGTTACTTTCGCATTTATAATATTAGTAGGGATAAGACGCAGAAAACCAAATACAATAGAAAAACAATAATGTGCCTGGTTTATAAAGGACATTTGGTATAAATAACCGCTCATCTCTCAAAACTCGGTGCACCATCTCGTTGTAATAATGCGATATCTAATTCAATTCCGGCACAGGATTCTGCACTCATGTTATTATTCCCATTTCGTAATCATGTTCTCGTATTGCTGACTGTGGAATGCGAGTTTGCTGGGAAATTTAAAAATGACGGTTTTGCCGTCTGATAAATCTATGAACACGTGTTGATGGCTGGTAATGGGTTTTGGAGTAGTAAAGCAGACAGTATCTTATACGTTAATAAAGTTCACAAATTGACGAAATTATGTTATTTTCAAACTTTTGCAGGCCTATGTAAAAATTTATTCTATAATAATATTTAATCAAGAAACTATATAACATATTTTTTTAATAATCTAGATTGCGTAGTGGCTGAGGAAGTCTCTTGAAACGCGAAAAGTACATGGTTCCATTTTCAGTCAGGTTAATGTGGGAAAAAAACTTTTTTAAACTGGATTGAGACTGGGTGTGCTGAGTTTAAGCCCCAGTTAGTAATATATTGGACAATATCATTATATACTTTATATATTACATACATTCCCCAAAAACTGTGGTATTAAGTAGCTAAGCCTTATATATTTATCCATACTCATCACATACATTGCACGGATTCTGTTGTAAGCACTTGCGTTATCGAAATCAGAAACAACGACGGACACACAAAAGTTCGTTACTCATATTGACCTGACCGGGAATTGAACCTGTGACCTCGGAAATGGCGCGATGGCAAAGTACGCTAGCCTCTTGGCTACGAAAGTCGCCATACCACTAGCTAGTATCCGTCATCTGGTAACAGAGAGAAAATCTTAGTTTGAGACCAGTTGATAGGTGATCGTCTGGCAAATATATTTTAATTATATCATATTAAAGTATCTGAAGTGTGGAAAAGTATAAAATATTATATTTCATATTAGAGAAATTTATCATTGAGAGTGCAGACAACGTTTGCAACTATTTGTATCGATACATTTCCATTTAAAAGTTTAGCAAAAAATTTAAAGACCTGTGTATTTTATGCCTATGTCCACACATGCAATTTTATAAAGGAAAAGATCCAGTATGCGGCTCCAGCTATGTTGGTATTTTAGACACATTCCGGCAGCAAACAGTTGGGCCGGATACCGGAGAGGTTTCACTTGAGTGTCTCACATACCACGCAGTCTTTTACAGCCTAAGCTGTTTACGTAATAACTGTTAATAAATCTAGCCCCTAAAATTACATATTTGAACAAACTCAAGTTATTTTATAGGTAAATAGCCATTGTTTTGTAAAAAAGTATCCTATAAACTTAAAGACTTTCGCGTTCCATTTTAATCATTTAAAACAAATTAACTGGTCAAAACGCGACACCATTTTTATTTAGTAGTTAATACGAACTACTTACTGCCCGACATTTCGGTTAGGTTGCACGAGTTGACTCTAGTCAACTCGTGACCACGGTTGGTGGTGTTAAAAAAAGTATCCTATTTGTTAATCTAGCATGTTAACTCACTTCCTACTAAATAACATCTGAATCCGTTCAGTAATTTTTCCGTGGAAGAGTAATAAACATATCCAGACATTCACACACTCTTACAAACGTATGGGTTTATAATATTAGGTGTCCAAAGGCGATAAAAAAATAATCTATTATTAAATTCTTGTAACGTAAACCTGCAGTATACGTAAAAAATAAGAAAAAGAAAACAAAAAAAAACCGCATCGGAACCTGTCCATTTGTTTGAGAGTTACGATGTCACAGACAGAGATCAAAGGCAAACATATAACACAGATCTTTTTGCGTCAAGGCTTAACCCTAAATCGTCCAATGGGATCCTCAATTTGAACCTTGTCACCTTGACTCTATGGCGAAAACCAGTGAAAAATTTTTACAGTGCATGCATATGCAGTGCATAACTTCAGGATGGCAAGTCAGCAATATGCAACGGGCCTCCAGCCAGAAGAGGGCCCAGTCAGAGGAGAATACTCTTAAATATTATTTTTTATCGTCAAGCTTTTCTGAAGTACTCCACTTCTGTTTATAGTTACATAATGTAATAAATATGTTTTATAAACGTAAGAGTAGACAAAATAGAATAGAATAGAATAGAACACATCTTTATTCATGTAAACTTTACAAAAGTACTTAAGAATCGTCAGTACAAATTAAGTTTTCTACCGCCGGGTTCGGAATGTTGATCATGTCGAGAAGAACCGGCAAAAAACTCGAGAACCGGCAAGAAACTCGATAATATAATTAGAAAATCCGGACTGCTAAGCTTTTGGGAGTCACAATAACACATTAATGTGAGTCAACCATAAAAGATTGACATAATTATTATGCTGTCGTGGGATACATGTCATCAGGGCACACCGTCATATATGATTTCTGTGTAGCTTAAACCGTCATAGCGTTTTCGGCGGGGGAAATGCTTGACACACCCTACCGTCACCAGAAAGAGATGAAGGCATGTGTGGGACTCTTTTGTCACTGCAAGCCTACCCACTTAAATGCTCCGTGAGGCCCTAATGGTGGTGATCATTAAGGCGATGATTGTGGGAAACTCAAAACTACCACCATCCGACTACTGGTGGGGGGCCTGAAATGATTATGCCACAGGTCTTGAAAGGTAAAGTTACGCGACTCACGGGTGACAAATGTGTTAGACCACATGTTTCATCGATCGTACTGGCCAATTTAAGCCAAACCCCTACAAAAAGTCGTGTGATCTCCCGTAAAACAACTGTCAAACGCCAGCTTGCACTACAGAGCAAACTGTAAACATGAACGCTCTCTCTATCCGCAGATTCTGCGGGCTTGAAAAGATTTATATCGGGGACGGTATTGGCGATAGCTGTGCTTGGATGAATCTGTCACGTGTTCGTATTACTAGGGTTTTGTACGGTCGAAAGCACAGACTAAGACTTTGGACACAATGTCCACCAACCGCCATTATGTTGCGAGCATAAGAACTCATATTGAACTACAATTGTTTCCCTTGGTATGCTGTTCACTGTACTTACTACTTTAGTGGCAAATGGTGTATTTTTCGCTTACATTGGGCAAAGCAAGTGAATGATGAACGGGTCAGGGAACTAGCGAAGTCACAACTTGGATTGCATTAATAGTCACTGGTAGATAATGCTCTTAGCGTTAAGTACACCTTTTATACTTTTTTGTAGAATAGTGTTGACATTAACCTACTATGGAACAAATATGCCATTATTATTACCTGCTTAAGTCACATAAAAGTAAAATAGATTTGGATATTGATGAAATTTGGTATTTGGCTAGATGTATTCGGTTCTAAAACAGCATCTATGTAGAATACTTTTTGTCCCCAGAATAACGTTTGCCTGCCACACTCGTGTACAGTCTCGCAATGCAGCTTCGTTCAACTCTGAACCTTATCGAGACGATTTATGAATTAAAGAGCTTTAAATCTTATTGCCCGTTTATACGGCTCCCTGCATAAAGGGTTGGCACTAAATTACGAGCGCTGCTGCGTTGGTTTCCTTTTTTTGTTAAAGGTGATGTCACTAACTAAACAGTTAATATTTTTATTTAGTACTTACATTTCGGAAAAATCATAGAAATAAATACTTGTTTATATTTAAAAGCCACTAAATCCTCTAATTGCGATGAGTGCGCTTATCAGAGTATCATTAAACTAGTATGTTCACGGTGGCCACGGAGGAAGAGGAGGATCTGGTACTACGTTTGCCGGCCCTCACATTTTTTTCAGATAGTTTATTTAAGCTATAAAGACAGTTTCACGAGCTTCGTAATTGAAAAGTTAGGCGGTCTTTGGCGTCGCGCTATCTCTGAGGTCCTGAGCTCAAAACCCGGTCTGGTGAAAATGGAAAACGAACATTGTATACCGTCTCGGTTCTGGGTTCAGTAACACAAGTGCTTTAGCTACTTTAAATTAGAGCAATGTATATGATATGTAATGTTGTCCAATATATATTTATTGAATATTAGTAGTAATGACTATTAGCAAATGTTTTGCTTTGGTTCATTTATTTTTCTAAATAACTTTTTTATTGAGCACTTTGCCTCATTCTTCGTTGTTTATTAAGAATCAGTGACATGATGCCAGTGCCAACCCTAGGAACACAGGTAGAGGTTGAACCGGCATGCTTGGAAGAAACACATCGCAAAATAAATGGGTAAAAGTGGTTTTGACATGTGCATGGAAGGGCTCGTGTCGCTGTTGTATGAGATTTTAACATTATGATTTACAAGGGTCGAGTTTATTGCACGGAAAGTGGTCTGTGAACCAATCACTAGTAAATTGTTTTGCGTTACGCTCACATGGACTAAGTTATTAAGTAATGCGGTGGAGTGAAATAGGTTTAGTTTTTGCTAAACATATCAGCAGTGTTTTACTTCAGGGTTAGGGCATCCATAATTTTGCTCGCTTTTCATGCCAATTTAAAAACCAACTAGAATATTTAATAATGTATTTTTTAATTTATCCTGATTTTCGCCTAAATGTATTCTATAATTTGGTTTTCATACAAAAATAATTTTATCACCAACAAAAATGAGCCATAAATTTTATGACATAAAATGATATTTAATTTGAAAACTAATTAATATCAATTGGGGCTATTAGTTACCATGCAACGAATACAAGTGCTTTCCGCAGGATAAATTTATTTTTCCGGATAAAAGTGTTTAAGTATGTATCGAAATATCAGAAATACTTACATACATTTTATATTTTAATAGTAGATACCTATCTTTACATTGCATAGCTTTGCAAGAAATTGCGTTCGCTAAACAAGAAAGCGTAATACGTACATCCAACCGTTTAATTACTTAGATTGAATTCAAAAACCCCGCAAAAGCATTTAGACTAGAGTTACCATACATGCGCAATTCCCCGTAGGGACATTTATGATTGGAGTCTTTTTTAGTCTTTAATTTGTTCGTCGGCGTGCAGGAGTGACTTAAAAACAAAATTATCGCATCGAAAAAAATATCAAGCAACCTTTAAAACAAAATAATTTTGAATATTCTTTTTTTTTAATATTTATCGGATGATTTTACTTAGGCCAGTAATTGTTGGCTAATTTTTACGAATTTATAAATTATTTACTTTAGTTTCATTATATTAACATTGAATAATAATTTCCACGGCGAGGACAGTGATTACGTTCGTCTGTGCACTGGGGTTAGCCAAGTGACAGTTATCGAACAAGTTGGACAAGTTTGCAATGTGCGTGCGATTGAAAATTCAGGATCACGTGATTTTTCAAGTGAATCGGCTATCACATACAATTTGGACTTGTCGAAACGAGATCAAAGTTCGATAAAGTTTCGGACAAGTTCGAAATCTAGATACATGCGATGGACATTACAAGATCACGTGACTTGTCTAACTGACATTAGTCAGGCCCACGGTGGACTGACGAACATAATCGCTTGGTGTCGAGCTATAAAATGTACTCATACATTTTATAGCTCGCTGGAAAGTTTAACTCAGTTAATAACGTTGACAAGTCCCAACGTATCGGTACGAATGGCAACCCTAATTTATAAGAACGGTGTTTCAGACAAATGGTAATGGATTCCCGCCAGAAGATGAAAATAAAACGCTCAAGAGTGGACTACTTCCTTCTTTGTCTGCACCAGACGTTGACTGACTGCGATTAAACTGCGAAAACGGAACGTTTGAAATCACGTACAATACGGAGGTTTTAGGTGCATGCAATACCTATTGTTGTTTTACAAAGATTATCAATATTTCTTAGTTTTAATTTTATTGCACGTATTAATAAAAGTAAAGTTTGCACCTAATGCTTAGTGATATTTTTTACCTCAAATAAGGATAAGATAAGCTCCATTGTATGTGTTTTTGTTATTTTTTCGTATTTTAAGTTGTGAAGAGTGTGATCTACCTATCGAGTTTCCTGACAATTTATAAATATAGTTGTTTTAGTTAACATATGAACCAAGCTATATTCTATTAAACCTACTAGATTTTTCATTTTCTATTATAGTTTATAATTAATTAAATGCCTTGTATTGATTTGCTTCGACTCTAAAAAAAGAGAGGTTACGTCTTAGATCATATATTTGGTAAATTCATAGTTCTATGCAAAATGAAACCAATCACCCCTGTGTCATTACGTACAAATTGCAAAAAAAATCATGACACTCTATGTCATTCGGTTTAATCTATTCAAAAATTTGAATCATAGCGAAAAAAGCCATTACATTACGCCTATTTTTTCTGGTGCCATTTTTTATATATTAGAAACAGAATATTTTTATTTCCCCTTGCGGTGCGGGAATCGAACCCACGACCTTCACGTATCGCGCGTGCTTCTCTTCCAACTGAGCTAACCACAAGTTATCGTAGGCGATAAAAAATTGCTGCTGTATCAACCCGTTAGCCTCCAGGCGTGAGTTCCATTCCCGCACCGCAAGGGGAGATAATTTTTTTCTGTTTCTTATATTTAAAGTTAGTACGCGTAAAGTACTATAAAAATAAAAAAGTCACTTTTTATGTCACAACTCAGCATCTACGAAATATCTGATCGAAGAGTTTAGGCATTTCTTTTAATTAAAAACTTGCTTGATTAAATTTGTATCGTTCAACGTCGCTGTTACACTTCACAGTACCAATTTAAGTCACTCGAAAATCCTTTGAAAATAGAAAACCTCCCCTCAATAGAATCAAAATCGAATCACGTTCTTGAATCACGGCTCGAATCGAATGAAGGGTTACAGCGAAGCCCTATTAGGCCAAGAGCTGTCGAACGTTGGGTTGTGATGATCGCATTTTAGAAAATTGTAGAAGGTAGATTACCAGTTTGATGTACAACACAGGTTTGTTCGATTATTGTTCAAATATTTTTTTTTGTATAAATCACAGAAGGTAATGTAATTTTGAGCGTCGTTAAAATTTACTTACAGATATGTTTAAGGTCAAGGAAATCACATATGATTTCTCAAATTTACGATTGATAAAGATGTTTTATCTTGTAGGGAAAGAAACAGATTTGAGCTGACTACGTGCAATATGGTCTACATATTTAATAATAAACTTAAGGTCTCACTGGAGATATTATAAATATTGGAATATTGCTTTTAGAAATGGATATATTAGCAAACTTATTTATTTTTGATTCATAGTTCCTTCCGGATGTACGATAGCTACAATTAAAATTTCGGAATTCTGTTACATCACTGACCAATGATTTTTATTTTTTTTACATATTTATTTTCTGTCGTGTTGTTTGTGTAACAGAAATAAATTAATAAAAAAAAATGTTTTAATATTTTTCCAGATGCGATAAGCACACTCCAATTACCAGCAGCTCTCAGTCTATATTTTTCGGCAAACACCGAAACTTAGTTCCGGAAGATTCCAATAACCTCGTAAGGTTTTCGACCCAGATACAAAAGTGCGCTTTGAGAGGATTATTTCGTAACGCGCTGCCCGAAACCCTTTCTAGTGCCGGTTGGAGCCGGTTTGAGCCGGTTTAATCTCCTTTTATCCGGTTATATGCGGAAATGTGCATCCAAGTGGCAGAAGTTGGTATTTTTGGTACAGTCGTCCAAATAAATCTGAGAAGTTTTGTAAATAAATACCTAAACGGCCGTGTCAAAAGGTGAATTAACCTATTCGTAAGTCGTTTAGATTTGTTTCTCACGTTATGTTTTACTTGCAACTCACATGACTAGTCCAAGTTAATTAAACTGCTCTTGATGACGTCTGTAATGAAAATTATGGAATACAGTGTTGTGTTTCGAACAAGTTCCAATAAATACATGTTATGTTGATTACTTATTCCAATTTTAAATAGTTTTATTTCGTGAAATTTCGTTGTGTCTATTAGGTACATTAAAAACTTTGTTTCAATTTATATTTTTATTTAGCTTACTACTATTTTACGTTCTTCAAAAGAAGTAATACGTTTGGTCTCAAAAAGTAACACCTTAGTTGAAAGTATTGCTTTTAACCTACTGACAAGTACTTTTTAACTTTTATCCAATGTTCATTTTGCAACCAATTTTAGAATAGAGGCTTAATTTACGCAGTATGTCTTAAATGCATTATAACCTAGCATGTTTTATAGAAGAGCCAATGATTTATAAAACGAAGAAGAAACATTTTACTTATGGATTTGAGGAAGTTACATTGATTAACGAAATAAAACGTTCGTCATTGTGTTTCTGGTTGAATTCAAGTTCTATTATATATCTTTCCAATTGAATTGTTTTCAACTTAATATTAATTGGCTGACTGTACAGCTCGTTTACTGCGGCTACGAGGCAAAGTTGGGGTTTCGTTTGTACTGATAGTGGCAGGTAATTGGGTATTGCGTCGGGGCCAGTTGATACAACACCAGTTTAGGTTATAATTTGAGCGGAACGCAAATCGTTTGATACTGATTTCAGAGTTCTGGAACTGATAGTGCTAAATTTTGGCATAAATAGGATTAACCAACGTTTTTACAATAGAGAGAATGCTTGGCAGACGATACGGATTGTGACTGACTGGCCAATTGAGAAATCATTAGATACCCATTTTTAAATCAAAGTATAAAACGATTACGCAATGAATTTATCTTATGTATCAATACTGAATTTAAATAGGTTGGAATGTTTTTAATATTTATACACATCCAGGCCCGAGACAATACAGGGAAGTTCATTTTCAGTATTGATCCGACCGGCAATTGAACCCGATAGCATAAATATAGCACTACGCTAAAGTCCGGCCTGCACACCTCTTCGACTACCGGTTGGGTCAGTATGGAGTACACACTTTTAAGACTTTCGCGTTCCATTTTAGACATTTAAAATAATTTAACGGGTCAAAACGCGACACCATTTTTATTTAGTAGTTAATACGAACTACTGCCCGACGTTTCGGTTAGGTTGCATCAACCGTGGTCACGAGCTGACTCAGCTGAGTCAGTCAGCTAAATTATTTTAAATGGAGTACAAACTGTCCGAGTCAATACAATTCAATTGTATTTGCTACTGATCACATAAATTCTAAATTTAAAAAAATATTCAAATTTTTGTGTTACCACCGTATTTTATTAACATACATATTTCTTAACTCAACTTTTTATTACAAACCTTGCCTTGACAATTTCAAACATAATTAAGAACTAATTTCCAATTTGGTTAAGTATTTCTGATTGCTCGTTCATACACTTCAGTGGTTTATTTTATCGCGTATAACTCTTCCCTGGACTGATCTTTTCTTCCGAAAATTCGAATTCGAAAATTCTTTGATTCGTTCCAAGACTGCCAGTGGTAAATAGTTTGACAAATTCACGTCTCCAAGGTGTTAGCCGAATAGAAGTTGGCTTAGGAAATAATGTTACCGGAACGGAAATGATTAGACACGAAATTCGGGACTCTTGACTAAGGCGCTGCCGCTGGTCGCTTAGTAGTTTAATATTTTAAAAAAATATGCAGGTCACTACCTGGGTTAAATCCCAAACTGCAGCGGAAGGTAAATTTTTTCAGTTTCTTTAAATATGATTTTTTTATATTGCACTTCAAGATTGACCTCATCCCACTTAATGATAAGTGATAATGAGCTCCTAGCTTAAGAGCGACAAGTACAGCATAATAAAGCTGTTATTGGACTTCTCGCCGTTATCTTGAAGGCTTCTTCTAATGTATCACCCCCCAGGAGCTCTGGCAACCTGACTTTTGTTAAATTAACATAAAGTTTGTTATAAGTTGGCATATACTACTTAAGTCCGGAAACCAAATATATTACACATAAAATGGGGTATTTATAAATATCAAAAGGTGTATTATGTAAATTAAAAAAAAACAATTAAACAAATTGTTTCGTTCTTACTTAAAACTATTTCTTCTAAATTGACTTGGGTCTGGGTGTGCTGGGATGACGCCCCCAGTTAGTATCCGTCGTCTGGTGCTCATAGATAGATAGATACACTTTATTGCACAGAAAATTTTACAGAAATAATCAAGTACAATTTAGGCGGTCTTATTGCTAGAAAGCAATCTCTTCCAGACAACCAGGTAGAGGAAATTGTAGATTTCATAGTACATGGGAAAACCTTAGTTTGAGACCAGGTGATTGGTGTGATTGTCTGGCGCATGTATTATTTATTTCATCTACTGTACTGTATTTCCTAGAGCAAAAAGCTCGAAGAAAAAATCAAATTTAATCGTCCGTCTTATATTAATTGGGATCACGGTTCCAGTTGAAAGTGGTCCCACTTGCCGGAAACCTCGACATTCGAAATAGTTCTGATACTGAGGCTGATCTGATAACTGACTGCACAACTCGTTAACTGCGGCTTCGTAGCAAAGTTGAGCGTTTCGTTTGTACTGTTAGTGGCAGATAATTGGGGAATTCGAGTCCACGATTTTAGTTGGTGCAACTTGCAGGCAAACGTTTTCCGCTCAAATTAATTCCAATAATTTAAGTGGAACGTTTAGCGTTTGGCTCAAATATCTAAGTTCTGCACTGCAGTGCCGGCCGTTTAAAGCTATTTAGAAATTTGGGGAGGAGTTTTAGCATAACTTGGACTGACCTAGATATTTGGAAAGGAAATAAATGGCTAAAGTAGGTATATGTCTTATTAAATTTATAATCGTAACAATTGGGTGTACAGATGTTTTTTACTCGCACAAGCAAAAATTACTGAATGGATTTGGTTTATATGGCATGTATGGCGTTTGATAGCTAGACAATTACCAGGTAGATAAGTAACTAGCAAGGCGTAGATACTGAGAAGATGGCGAGATGGGGGAGGGGGGGGGGCTGACCCACGCCTTTTGTTTACGTCCCTATTTATTTACTTTTGTCGAAAAAGGCTTGCAAAAGACTGCCATTTTCAATTTTATTTAAAATTCTTTTGAAAATTTGTTTTGAACCAACCTTGTTCATGTGGAACATCGAACACAAGAATGTTTTCGTGAAAAGCCTTAAATGAGTGGGTGTAGCATTCAACGATGATAATGCATACACATAAACCTAGCTCAGGGTATGTGACTCCCACAGCGCAACACAAAAGTCGTCTGAACCCGTTAAAAGGCCTCTGTCACTTTACAGCTAAAAAATATCAGTGAAGAAACCTTAGGTGAAAATTTTCTTTATGGATATTGTGCTTTATACCCAAACATATCCACAAACGAAGCATTCACTAAAAGCCAGAAAGATACTAGACTTTCTATAATCGATCCGTCTAAAGTTTGACGACCTCGGTGGCGCAGTGGCTAAGGTAGGAGGCCAAAGCGTGAAAGGTCCCGGGTTCGATTCCCGGTCAGGACAATACAGAAAACAAACTATTCTAAATTGACTTAGGTCTGAGTGTACTGGGTTGACGCCTCTAGTTAGTATCCGTTGTCTGGTACTCACAGTACAAGGGAAAACCTTAGTTTGACACCAGGTGATTGGTGTGGTTGTCTGGGGCATTTATTCATTTATTTAAAGGAGCTTCTTTAAATTGGCGTTCAGTCACAATAGGTCTAATAGGTCCCAGTGACCACAGTTCACTAGAACTGCACAGCCCCAAGTACCTTAATTATAATAAATACTGCGAAGCCACTTTACTTTGATGCACGTCACCGCGACAAACCTTAACTGCGATACTAATGAACTTCGATGCGATTACTGCTTTAGTTATGAACATCTATGAACGTTGACGCTAAAGAGTTCGTTTGGCACTTGCCTTACTGGTACTCGTTCAGCTATGCCTGCTTACTCCGTGGAAACAAAGGCAGTGTCACGTCACGCGGCCGGCCGCAGTCGAGCGAGATGAACGCACGTCTTACCTTCAGCCTGCTTCAGAAATCTATATATATAAAAGGAGAAACTGACTGACTGACTGACTGACATATCAACGCACAGCCCAAACGGCTAAACGTAGGCACTTGAAATTTGGAAGGGACGTAGCTTAGGTACCGTAGGGGTGCACTAAGAAAGGAATTCCCGAAATTCCCACGGGAACGGGAATTAGCGGGAAAATCCTTTTGTATGAAAAATCTAAACCGCTTAAGTTAGACGCTTGAAATTTGGCATGCAGGTACCTTAGTAAATATAAAGTTTAGTTATGGCTGTATTTTGAGAAATTCCCACGGGAACGGGAGTTAGCGGGAAAAAACTTTTGTATGAAAAAATCTAAACCGCGTAAGTTAGATGATTGAAATTTGACATGCATATACCTTAGTGAATGCAAAGTTAAGTCATGATTGGATTTTCCAAAATTCCCATGGGAACGGGAATAGCGGGAAAAACTTTTGTACCGCGAGTTAGAGGCTTGAAATTTTTTAGTATATGGGTATCTTAGCAAATGTACAGCTTCATGGGAATGGGAAACATCTTTTTCATGAAAAAATACTGCACTAGCGCCAGATTCAGAATAATTGTTACGTTGTTTTTTAATGTATTTTCTCAAAAAAAAAAAAAAAACTTTTTAAAATTTTTGAATGCAACATTCATTATTATTTACATTCGACACACACCGAGAAAAATACTGAAATGACACAAAAACACGCCACGCGGACGAAGTCGCGGGCAAAAGCTAGTGTAAGATAAAGTCACTTGGAAATTGTGTCTTGCGAGGGCGCTGTTAATATTCTGCAAATATACAATTGGAGTACTCGGCGTGCATATCGTTTGTAAAGTTGAATTACTTTAGTTACGAATTTGAATAACGTTTCGGTTACACGTGTATGATTTGGAGTTTATACCCTCGCGTAGCGTAGGACCAGCGTGAAGTGCTGATATAGGTAGAGAGGATTGTGACTGTTAGAAACTAATATTGAAGACCAAGGTCAGTGGCGTACTCTCAGATAGGCATATGTCCAGATGTGGACACCATTATTATCGATGATTAAAATGTCATATTATTAAAGAAACCTAAGTCGCAAAGTGGATGATAACGATAAAACATATCATATAAATGGGTAGATGATGATAATAAAACAAAAATGGAGAATTTGCTGCAACAATACTATTTTCATTTGAGCATCGTTTTTTAGAGCGGAAATAATGGTAAAGCATCTTCCGCTTCTTAATTAATAAATTTCATAACATAGCTATATATCGATATATAAATATATATATTTCAAATAATAACGATAGTTTTTAGACAGTCAAAGAACATTTAACAAAGAAAAGCAGACAAAAGCTGCTCACTCGCAAAGTTGATATCTTTTAAAAGAAGTGAAAAGAAACACAAAAGGCGCTGTCTTGTACAATGTTGTACAAAATATTTTATTCCAAAAATGCGGTGTTGTTCGCTTACAGAACACCTCGAAAGAATGTGCTCCCTCGTTATTAAAGTCACCTCCGAACAAGTTGGGGACAGCTGAATAATACCAGGCCCATCGCTGTGTCATAGTAAAAGTACGTATAATAATACAGTTTAGATACAACTACTACAAGACTTGTATGCGTTATAGTCAAGTTCACCTTATTAACGTTCGCGCTAACACCAGTTACTGTCATGTAGGGCGTGTTCTTGTATATGCTAATGTAAATCCAGTTATTTACCATAAAATATCACCTAAATAGAGTTTGTTAATAAGCAATAAATATATTTAAATTTTATCTTCCTACCTAACTTACTAATACTTTTTTGAAATTGCTTTTTATTACCAATGAACGGAATATCAAAACCTTTCCTTGGTCAAAATTTTATAAAATGAGTTAAAAGTATATGTTAATAACCAAGTTATTAAAAATAGTAGAATGTACCATATTAATAGAATATAAGGTTGCCCCATATCTATTCCAAAATGAAACAACTAGGCCCTGGCTTTTTCCATATAAAATAGTTAATCCACCAAACCAAGTTTTATTTTGAAACATACATACTACTTACTTATATCTATAAATTACCCAAATTATGAAACTGCATCCAAGCCATTATGTGGTTTAAAAATTAGCAATGACAGCTACTTTTGTAATGATGCCTTTGAGAAATTATTCAAGACGAATATTTTTCGGTCTTTTTACTATGACGCAACATTGTTACATGAATTTCAGCGCTCAAGACAAGTGAATGATTCCGTTAGAGAAGTGTTTCAAAGTTTTTGACGTCAAAGATAAATTTAAGAACAAGTTTGTGTGAATAGGTATATTAGAAGATCCTATTTTAAAATAAATTAAAGTAAATATATGCGATTTGGTTCCATTTTATTTGCTGACCAATAAAGTATTCTGGGCTAGATGATTTAAGTATTTATATTTCCTACTTTAAATCAGTGTTGTGATTCATTTGATTACAGAATAAAATAAATATGCAATAAAACAAGGATTTCGTATTATCTTCATCGTTCTTGAAGAAAGTATTTAATTTACATTTACCAAAAATAAATTTAGCTCATCTACTAAAATGTAAAATGCTATTGTAGACCATGTAGCCACCTGTAGACGTGACAAGGCCTTTCACAGTTTAGGCAGATTAGTTTTCCTTAATTCAAACTTTTTGTATGTTAAGAAAGTAAATAAAAAAAACGTTTAAAGAGCCCCACAGTTTTATTTTTATAGAGACACAACAATCGATCAAAAATATTGAATTGGGTTGAATATCATTTGCATTTTACAAAAATATATTATAAGTACTCAGGTTTTTCATACTCACTTGTAACTACGTTTCTTACTTTCTGGATGAAAAGCCTCAAAGTTTAAGTTTAGATAGAGCAGAAGTTTTTGCCGAAGTTATTTTTTTTTATTTTATCGCTTTTTCATAAATCTACAGCTCTTAATATTAATTAACAAAGGTAAGTAAACTTAAATATCTAATTTTAACTTATAAACAATTTTGGAATAGTGACGGTCAGAATAGAATGCACATATTTTAAATCTAGTTAATTTTATTTTATTATTTTTTAGTATATCTGTACATATTTTAATTTAATAACCAATACATTGCGTGTGAACGAAAAATCTCGACTTTACTCGTTGCAACACCGAACAATTCATCCTTCAAACAGTCGGAAGCCAAAGTAGCAAAACAACAGCAACGAAGTGGTAGCTGCCAACATCCGCTGCAAAGCTGCGTCTGTTCCGCCGCACAAAGGCTCAAAGCTGACACATGCAGCGCCTGGAGGTAGGCGTGTCGATTCAAAATATATTAATCGATTATTTTACTGAATAAGTGATTTGATGAACAGTTCCATAAACCTCCTGAATCGGATCGATCTATTCAGACTTGAAAGAGTTTTCTGATTGGGATATGTTGCTTTTTTAATTGATTGCTGTTGATGGGTCTCTATTTGCAAGAAATGTATCACTACTGTGCAGCAAGAGATCCTGGTTTCATTCTCACTTCTAACTTTACCCACAAAAAATATAGGCGTGTGTGTTTACAGCAAATGGTGATAAATAATGTCCTCTATATTAGTTATTTAGACATGTTTGATTGCATCGATTAATCAAAAATCTATCTTTCAATGCTGAATTTAGTCAAGAATCGATGTTCGATTTAAATCGATTCAGAGATGGATTTTTATACCGTGAATCGACATGCCTACCTGGAGATACAAAACCGGTAAGTATTGTTATTAAAAAACAGATGTAGCATGCGCCGCGAAAGTCGAGTCCCAGCCTATTTTGCGGAAAATAGTCCGTTCATACCTTTAATATGCATTCGAGAGAGAATTTAATTTTTTGTTTGTGTACGCGATCAGTTGCCAACAATATGGATAAATGAAATATAAAAAGAATACGCCAGAAGTTACTTCCTGGCCATTGAAATAAGTTTTCTATAAATTAGTTACAAACAGGCTGTGCACAAAATACCGTAAATGCAATATTCCGTTGGACGTCAGCGAGCGAAGGCAACTTGCAACCTTTGTGTAGCTACGGATGTAACTCGGCTCAAAAGGCAAGCGAAATAGAGGATAGTTAGAACTTGTGATGTTTCTAGTGGCGTAACTATACCGTTTCAGGCCAGCGGATTCATTAGATGGGACCCCGCTAACATGAAAGAAAGAAGCGATAAAAAACGGTTTAACAATAACGGAGATACCATTTGTAGGTATATGAAACTTATAGCAAATCATTATTACAAACATATTTGCCGTGAATAAACATATCAGTATATACAAACACTAGCTGTGCCCGCGACTTCGTTCGCGTGGACAACAGCGTTTTATCTAGTTTTTTCCCGCTAACTCCTATTCCCGTGGGAATTTTGCAATATACTGTTGCAGCTAAGATTTAAGTTTACTAAGGTACCGGCATGCTAAATTTTAAGCGTCTAACTTAAGGGTGTAGATTTTTCATACAAAACGATTTTCCCGCTAATTCCCGTTCCCGTGAAAATTTCGGGAACTCCTTCCTTAATGCACCTCTACCGTACCTAAGCTACATCACTTCCATATTTCAAGTGCCTATGTTTAGCCGTTTAGGCTGTGCGTTAATATATCAGTCAGTCAGTCAGTTTCTCCTTTTATATATTAAGATATCTGCAGGTCCGAATTCAAATCATCAGAATCAAAAATACAAGTAAGCTTGATGATACAAAATTTTTCCTGTGTGTTGAGGAGGCTCTTTTGACAGGAAGCCCATCTTGCTTGAGGCCCGTGACATATGACGGTGTGCCACCCTGTATAGATACACCACTGGATATTACATACATAAATTATGGTAAATAGTGTACCTTTAAGTTTTTTACAATTTGTTTATAGCCATTCACGCCGTACTAACGAATATTAAATAATTAAAATAAATCGAAAAATTGTGTCTCCTCTTGCAGTGTGGTATACGAACCTACACCTTCACGTCTCGCGCGTGCTGCTCTTTCAACTGAGCTACCTACAAGTAATCGTCTAAATTACCGAAAATTAGGTAAAATATCTGAAGTACATGTAGTTTCTTTGAAAATTCCATACTAAGCCTCCACCAACATTTGATTTTCTTTTGTTTAAAGGAGCGTGAAGAAACATCTTGCGGGCCAGTATGGCGATGCTAACGGATAGGATATTTCGGTATCAAATCCATTGTCATCGCGGTGTGAGTTCCTCTCTTGCTTACCATCAGGCTGGGAGGAGATAATATACTGCGCAACTATAAAAAAACCAGGATCTGGAGATTATAATCCAGAATTCCAAGTCGTAAGACCCACACAACCAGACACAATAGAAAATCAATTGTGTCTTGCTTTTAAAAGGACATTCGGTCTTACGAGGTGCCACTTGAGCATCAAGGTGACATTTATTCTTATTGCTTGTGTTCGAGGGTACAAATGTGGACTTATGCGTTTTCGTTCCAGCATATGTGTTTAATCCATGTATTCGTCAACGCTACTGGCGTGGGGTAACACTGTGACTAGTCAATGGTTCTACTCATAGATGTACGTGTTTAACCATTCAATAATACGTACCCCCCTACATTATAGAGCAGGAGCTAAAGATATTAGACGCGTGACGGTTACAGTAAAGAAGATTAGAAATAAGTTCTTGAATACTGTCAGAAAAACCAAATTTAATTTTCGTAATTTGCATTAAGTTTCAATTTAAAATACGCATTTCCTTTTTATAAAATAAAAAAATATATATATTATAAGGTCCAGATATGGAATTTACTTAAAAAAAACAAACAGAGTTTAAATCAACAATTTTAATTAACGGTTTCTAAGCAACGATTTTACACATTACACATTAAGGAAAACGAAACAACATAATTTAAACGAAACGACCACTATTCTGATAACTTATGTAAACCTTATGTACTCTAAGCAAAGTAAATGGCTCGCATGACCGACATAAACTATACGGAGTTGTGACCGCACCGAGCGCCGAGAAGCAAATGACTTGCTACCGGCCGCGCTCGATATTTATAGGCTCTGTAGGGTAGGCGTCAGCTTAGTGGGGGTTGCAGCTTATACGGCTTCTCCTGACGGTGTGTCGTCCTCGACTTCACCTCCAAAGGCAGCGCCGCTGGAACCGGCGATAATAGTAGACACAGAGTCTTCTTCCTCGGGTTCCAGCGATGGCATTGACAGCCCCACTGAAGATGACGCTGTTTGTTCATCTTCCTCGACGTCAGTGTCTGTGAATGATAAAGATAAATATTGCTCGGTCTCTTGCTTACATCATCTGGCATTTAATTCATACGTCAACTTTCATTCGTCACTTCAGGGTTTTATGTGCACATGTGTAAAATAATAAATTGCAACGGAAATTTCAAACCGTAAAAGTTAGGTACCAAATCAATAATGAGCTCAGGCCTTTGCATTACGTTACCAGTAACACTACCCGACTAACGGGTTGGTGGCGACTTGATTAATACCAACGCCACGGGTGGAAGACAAACTTAACGACACCCAGAGTCATGTGTTTAAGCTAAGGGTGGAAGACTAACTTGACCACACCCTAGTCGAAAAGCTAATACCATAGGTGGAAGACTAACTTAACAATACCTAGGTCAGCGTAAGTGTTCTGGGTGGAAGACTAACTTAACAACACCCGACACTTACTCTCGAAGAACGCAGCGCACGTCTCTGGGCACCACTCGCCCCGCCATGGCACCATGTATTGTGCCGCGGCCTGCGTGGTCTTGCCGTAGGCTCCACTCAGCAGGCGCAGCTCGTAACGCCCAGTTGGCAGGATTTTGGTCACCTTGTACGGGCCACGCATACCGGGATCAAGCTTCCCTGTTGACTGCGAATACTTAATTACGAAAACATGATCGTTTAAATTAAATTTTCGTGGGGGTTGTCTCCGCCGGTTCACACACTCATCTTGCTTGGCTTGATTCTCGCGAAGTAACTGATGCGATCTGCTTCGAGTGACTTCACGTAAGGTTTCTCTGTTGGGTGCGGTTCCTTCGACGGCTATGTCGCGCACCAAAGCGCGGACAACGGGTGTAGTTGCTTCAGCGCCGATGAGAAGGTTCATTGGGGAGGCCTGTGTAGTCTTCTGTTTGGTAATGTTTAGAACCAGCTGCAGTTTCCACAGTGTATCTGCCCATGATGCGTTCTTGTGGTTTACTTCTATGCGAAGCATGTTAAGGACAGTCCTTACATATCGCTCCACTTGACCATTCGCGTGATGCATCTCCGGCGTGATATAATGGAGATCACAGCCCAATTCCTGAATCCAAGTCACAAATTCGTTGGACTCGAACATGCGTCCTTTGTCAGTTATTAGCAGCTTAGGTGTTCCAAAAAGGGATATAGCGTGAGAAACAGTTCGTTTAAGCTCAGGTGCGTCTTGTCGGTACATAGGGTACAAGAGGCTAAATTTGGTAAATGCATCGACTATTATAAGAACAAATTTATAACCGTCACTAAGGGGTAATGGGCCTAACGCATCTATGTGCAGGGTGTGAAAGGGCACGTCGGGTTTTTCCCATGAGGAGATGGGTTGTAACGGAGCTCGAGGAACGCGTTTTTTTGAGATACATATAAGGCAGTGCCCTATGTATTTAGCAACAAATTGCTTTAATCCGGGAAACCAGAAATGTCTCAAAATTAAGTCTAGGGTTTTCTCAGCCCCAATGTGTTCATGTTCATCGTGAAACACCCTAAGGAGGCTGAGCCGGTGTCCTTTAGGTATGTAACACAATAAGCGTGCCTCTTGGCCCACAGGCGTATACCTGTAGTACAGAAGGTCGCCTCGAGCTACATAGCGACTGGGATCAAGTTCACCATCACGGAGTTTCTGCAAGAGGTCTTGGGTCTCATTATCGGCCGCCTGTGCAATTTGTGCCCAGTTACGAGGCCGTGAGATCTGATTTACTGAGATAGGTGGGTTTCGGCTGAAGTAGTCTGCATGGGGCATTAAGGTTCCTTTTCGGTACTCTATAGAGAAGTTGAAGTCTTGGAGATAAATCCACCAACGAGCTACCCTAGGTAGTAAATTCTTCTTTCGTTCGGTGGATTTTAGGGCATTACAGTCAGTAACGATTTTAAACTTTAAACCCACTAGGTAATGTCTAAAATGTTGGAGTGCTTTGACCACTGCCAGGGTCTCAAGTTCGTAGGAGTGATATTTGTTTTCGGCTCCCTGCGTCACTTTACTATAATAAGCAACGACACGTTTCGTACCGTCCGAATGAAACTGAAGAAGAATTGCTCCATAGCTTGTGCTACTGGCGTCGGTATGGACTTCAGTGGGGAGGCTCGGGTCAAAAATAGCAAGTACTGGTGCACTTGTTAACCGTGTTATTAAACCTTGGCGAATGGACTCGTGTTCGGGTGACCAGTTAAACTCTACACCTTTCCTAGTTAGATGAGCGATAGGGGCGGTTTCCGTTGCGTAATTTTTGATATACCGTCTAAAATATCCGGCAAGTCCAAGTAGTTGGCGAACTTGCTTTACATTTTTCGGTGGGGACGTGTTAGCAAGAGCTTCTACTTTTCGCGGGCTTGGTCTCACCTGACCTTCACTTACTACTCTGCCTAGGTATTCAACTTCTGTCGTGAGAAATGAACACTTGCGTAAGTTTATTGAGAACCCGGCTTGAGTCAATGTTTGAAGTACCTTGCGTAAAAGTCCTATGCCTTCATTCACAGTATTGCTCATAATGAGCACATCGTCAACATAAACCAGGACTTTACCTTCGTTAATCAAGTCACGCAAGGTATCGTTTATAATGCGTTGATAAACAATGGGCGAGTTAGCTAACCCATATGGCATTTTAACGTATTCAAAGTGGTCTTCGGGAGTAACAAAACCCGTTAGATGAATACACTCTTCCTTGAGGGGTATTTGGTGGAACCCCGTGGCCATATCGAGGCTGGAGAAGTACTTAAAGCTCCCCAATCGATCAATGTGGTCATCTATTAGAGGTAAAGGGTACCGATCTTTGACTGTGACTCGATTGAGCGCTCTATAATCGACGCACAGTCGGTCAGCACCATCTCGTTTCTTTACGAGTATTATTGGGCTTGCATATTCCGATTTCGACCGCCTGATTATGCCTTTATCTAAAAGATCGTTAGTGATGTCCCTAACTTTTAGTTTCTCTTGGTACGAAAGTTTGTATGGCCTATATACAACCGGTGTTGAACTCGTAAGTTTTATGTCCATTTCGCCAGTTTTAACTGTGGTTGCGGCAGTGCCAGCTATTAAGAAATTGGAAAACTCCTCTATGACTGACATAAGGTCTTGCAACTCGTTGCCCTGAAGGGGTGTATTAATTTCAGGCTGATTCGTAATGTTATTGACGCGGCTAGAAGCCTGTTCAGAACGCGTAAGATATTGTCTGTCTTTGGTACGTACGTATGTTATTCCGTCGCGATTTAAAACATCGGTTCCTACTATGATCGGTGCATTCATGAAGGAAGACGGAACGACTACTAGGTCTACTTCAATGGAAATGGTATCAAACTCAATGGTCACGGTAACATATGAAGTAGACACTATTTCCTTTTCGCTTATCCCCTTTAACACGCTACGTTTAGGTTTAGGCTGGCATGAAATATATTTGACGACGTCTGAAGCAATGAGAGACACATCAAGGGCGCCACTATCAACAAGGACGTCCACTGGGATGCCGTTTACTACGCCTGTAATGATGTCGTTGTTTTGCATAGAGTCTTGTCGATGAGAACATAGATTGATACTGTGAGGGTTATGAGACCCTGATCGCGCTTTGGCAAAACAAACGTCCTCGGTGTGTCCCTGTTTCCTACAAAACGTACACGACTTGTTCGGAACCGATTGCGTATTGCGAGCTATGTTTGTTTTTGGCTGTTTACAGTCACGTCCTAAATGACCACGTCGGCCACAGTTAAAGCACTTTATGTCTCCTCGTAGGTTAGGTCTCAGCAAAGGACGCTTCCCGCCATGGGCGATAGAACTGTTTTTATCTCGACTAGGCTTAGCGTAGATCGATAGAAAAGAAACTAAATTGTCAGGTGTCAATTCAGCATTTGCGGCCGCCGCGCGCACCTGAGGGCTATCTATTCCGCGAATGACGATAAGCGTCCTTAACTCATCGCTTAGGCCTTGCACCACCCTTAGGCGCAACATGGTCCGACGCGCGTATTCCGCGTACGTGGGGTATTTGTCCGACGTCGCGTTCATAGCATCGTATAAGATATTCGCGTAGTCGAGTTTAGCAGGGCAAAGAGCTATAAATTCCCGTTTGAAGTTAGTCCACGTCCTATCGTTCGTTACCCATTCACCCAGCCATACTTTAGCATCGCCCTTAAGACCAGAGGCTACGCGCGACAAGCATTCATGATCACTCCAATTATTAGCGTCTCTGGCGCGCTCCACCTCTTCGCACCAGGTTTCAAAATTGTTTATGGAGGGGTCAAAGTTCGAAATAAAGTAGTGTTGTGAATTAATTTTTGTGGGTTGCATCGTTTTGATGGCCTGCATTAAAGCCTGTGCAAGAGTAGACGCCTCAGAGCACGGAGCCGATAGTTCTTTTGTACAATCTGGTCGTGGTGGAGTACGGGTAAAAGCAGGGCTAGGTGTTCTAGGACATTCTCGTCGTGCGGTACGTGTTTGTTTACTTCGCGCGATATTAATTGAACGAGAACGCGATCTATGACGAGCGTGGACAACCGAACGATCGCGGGATCGGCCACGATGAACGCTGCGCGAGTGACGCGAATCCCTATCTCTCGGACGGTGTCGATCTCGGACACGCGAGCCATCTCTCCTAACACGCCGTTCCCGGCCACTCGAGCCACGTCGCGCACCACCGCCGCTATCGTTAGACCTGCGCCGAGAATCACATCTCGATCTCGGAGTCCAGCGGCTGCGCTCACGCGACCTACCTCGAGAGCGTCGCCGGCTGCGGCTACGCGACTTTGAGTGAACCATACTTTTAAGTTAAAAGAAAAAGTGGTAGCTTACCAGGTATATAGGTGATTTGAGGAAACAGTCACTTCACAAATAACGCTCTACGACACGACACACAACTCACTGCTCGGAAATCCGTGAGAAAATTTGTTGTTTAGTTTTCCTTGTAACTTGTGGGCTAAATGTGTCCACTAATCCCACTTCTGATATAAGGTCCAGATATGGAATTTACTTAAAAAAAACAAACAGAGTTTAAATCAACAATTTTAATTAACGGTTTCTAAGCAACGATTTTACACATTACACATTAAGGAAAACGAAACAACATAATTTAAACGAAACGACCACTATTCTGATAACTTATGTAAACCTTATGTACTCTAAGCAAAGTAAATGGCTCGCATGACCGACATAAACTATACGGAGTTGTGACCGCACCGAGCGCCGAGAAGCAAATGACTTGCTACCGGCCGCGCTCGATATTTATAGGCTCTGTAGGGTAGGCGTCAGCTTAGTGGGGGTTGCAGCTTATAATATTGTATGTATATTTTTGGCGGCGTTAAAATCCAAATTAGATTAATACATATCTTTTAATTACTATGAATGTCAAGCAGTGAAAGTATTAGTATGTTGTTAAGATAATAACAGAGTTTCATTCGCAGTCTTTACCACTTATTTGAATGTTAGTCACCACTATAAAAACTAATACTATGTAAAACTGTATCTAAATGACAAAAGAAAATTATATCTCACTGGTATGCAAAATTGTCAGAAGTGACGTGTTTCCCTAATGTTAACTAATCTTTATTTAAAATTTTAAATAAAAATGCGATCGTCACGACCCATGTTTCGCTAACTCTTAGTCTAGAGTTGTACATGTGTAGTTACATCAAAGGTAGGTAGGCTTTTGAGTTTCGAACACAAATACAGTCGACAACACGTGCGCCGGTGAATGGAGGAACGCCTTCGATTGATTATGCCGCGTACAGTCGGAAACAAAATTAATTCTGTGATATTATCAAAGATAAGTTTTACATTATTTGCCAATTTTATGAAATGTCTGTGTCTAATAGAAATGATATTCTCAAACTAAACATTTTATCAGTTTGGTCAATCAATCAATCAAATATTTCTTTATTATTTCAAGTAAGTTACATGTAACAGTTTTGAATCCATAGCTATGTGTAGAACACCTTGGGGCAAGTCATATGGTTTTGTTTTGATGAGTATTCATTTTAAGAGGTGAGCTGTAGCAGACCAGTCCCCAACGGTGGCACCTGTTCACAAGCATGACATACGTATGTGCCAGTTATCGCTTCACTCAACATAGTGAAATATGTATGAAAGACGTAACATTGACAATTGTAGGCATCTAAATCTATTTAATTGCCCATACCATAGCAGCGACCATTTTTATTGTTTCAGAAGTTTGATAACCTTTTTAAAATTGCCCCAATGTGACTTAAACTGACAATCTCTACTAACAAAAAATCTAATCATTTTAACCACTGATCAATGTTCCGGTTCCGGGTTCGATCCCCGGTGGGTTCTACATGGGAAACGAACTTTTCCATATTGCCTCGGGTCTGGGTGTTGTGGTACCGTCGTTGTTTCTGATTTTTGTAACACAAGTGCTTAAGCTACTTACCACAGAATCAGAGCA
The DNA here is from genome assembly GCA_037074685.1 of Glyphodes pyloalis. Taxonomy (NCBI): domain Eukaryota; kingdom Metazoa; phylum Arthropoda; class Insecta; order Lepidoptera; family Crambidae; genus Glyphodes; species Glyphodes pyloalis. The sequence goes on along the minus strand of JAYKKO010000008.1, from coordinate 13,665,223 downwards.
ATATATGTGATGTTGTCCAATATTTATTTATTATTTATTTATTAAATGTGGATGTTGCTAACATTCTAATTTTTAAACAAACAGTTTGGAAGCACACTTAGTTATCATGCCCTAAATATGTGTGTGTAAATATAATTTTTCCCCTTTTCCAATGGTTTTGTGCACGCCAACTTAAAAACAGATATTTTTATTTTTATAGTGCTTTACGCCGCACTAGCAAACTTTAAATAGGTATTTTAAAGAAACAGAAAATGTTTATCTCCTCTTGCAGGGCGGGAATCGACCTTCACGTATCGTGCGTGCATGATAGAGCAGAAAAAAATCATCGCCTACAATAACTTGCCGTAAGCTCAGTCGGAGGAGCAGCACGCGCGATATCTAAAGGTCGTGGATTCGATTCCCGCACTGCAGTAGGAGATACAATTTTGTGTTTCATTAAGACATTTCCAAAATAAAGTACTTAGAGGTGTTGTAGATGCACCCTGGTACATCAGAAACGACGACCTACATCGGGACCTAAAAGTAGACTTCGTCAAAGACATTATTAGGAAATATGCCGAAGCTCATGAACGACGACTTCATCACCACGTAAATGTTGAGGCCATCCAGCTCCTTGACAACACGAACATAGTGAGGAGGCTCAAAAGGACAAAACCTTTTGAGCTAGTGTAGTAAATTAGTGACAGAAAGTGAAGTGTGTGCCACTCATTAAGAACACAAGAACAAAGTGTCTTCCCCTTAATAGAGACAATAAGAAAAGTGTTAATGGACAAATTCTTAGTAAACTATCTTTAGCAGTCTAAGTTAAATATAAATTACTTATTAGTCTTTTCAGACTAGATTGTAATAATTTTGTCGTATTGATGCTCAGTATCAAACGGCATTTAAAAAAAAAAATTAAGACATTTTTAATTTCAATATTTCACTGAGTGCTTTGTTTTCAACGTTTCTTTGAAGCTCCCATACTGTTTTATTATTTGGATTGTGCAAACTATTTGCGAATTGCACAGCAGCGGAATGATCCGGGAGATTCAAAATGTTTCGTTTCCGTAATGCTCGGTTATTGGAATCTGTGCATTCGATTGGGCCGGATTGGGTGCAAAATGGACGTTTACGGATGGAACTGAAACATTCAAATGTTCATATTCAGGGATTTAAAAAACTATTTCGATAGATACCATGTTTGTGAAAAGGAATTATTGGTGCAGTGTAATATTTAGAGATGCAAAAGAATAGAAAATAAATGAGTCGACTAAAAACGATTGGGTCTACTTACATATGTATGTGAGTTCACGCTTTCAAATAAAACTCCCCCATTGAATTTAGGATGTCTGAAAATAAAAATTTAGGAGTGGGTACGTAGTGAATACCGTGAGATATATTACATTAATCACATTTATATTTGTTTTTGGTCTACTGATCGGGAAACAACAAGTAGTCTTTTGTTCCAGCTTACCTTGACAATGTCGGAATCGTATTCAAAGTCGAAAACATATCTTATCTCTTTCTTAACATACAAGTAAAAGATTGAACAGAGATAAACGTTAGAAAATAAGCTTTTAGGGCTATTGGGTGATGAAATTGCATTTATTAGTATAAAGACGACAAATATTCATGTAATATCCATTGCATGAAAGTTTCATGTTTCTCAGATTAACCAGTAATAATTTTTTCGCCATTCAATATTATGTCGAATTGACGCCGACCGTAATAGTATACGATACACTATTAGTATCTATATATATTGACTAAATAGATGACCGAATTTTGGTACACAAAAATTTGTGTAGGACTTGTGGTTTAACCCTGAAGAGACATGGAGTACCGAAAATTTTCACTAGGTTTTTCCTGTAACTCGTAAAGTCGTAAGGTTCAATTTGACGTGGTTACAATTTTCTATTGGCCGATTAAAGATTAAAATATCATCCATATTTCCATATTTTCAAATTTACCCTATGTAAATTTTACTTCTTCATTTAATTTACCAACCTACATTTTAACCACGTGGATGAGTAGCAAAAAAACAAAAAAACAATATACCTCCGTGTAACCTTGACGCTGTCAAAATGTTTGGCTTCATTAAGTTTTTAAAGTATACATGTGAGAACTAGATCGTAAAATTCACTAGAAGAGCAAATTTCAAAATGGGTGGGAAAACTGACGGTAGGTAACGACTTTTATTCTACCTACAAACTACGAATTAAAGATTATGACTAAACAAGGTACTTTAAAAAAACAATTTCCATCCACAGCTCCCCTACAAAATAAAGTCATGAAACAATAAAAGTTGGAAACGAACGTCGTACTTTAACAAAACAGCGAACACAATTTCCGGCGCGAGTGTACCCACACATCCCGATACCCAGCCGGCTATATAGCGCCGGACTTGGACTGTTGCAGTACTACCACAACTAAAGCAATACTCCAGTCTGGTATAAGGAGAAAACGACTCTGATCCATTATTTTTATGTTACATTCTCCATTGGGAAAAAACGGGGCTTCATATCTTATAATATCATCCTGGACGATATTGGTTTTACATTTTTTTTCTCAGTCCGACTTTTATGCACCATTCCTCGTACTAGATTTGATAATCCTCGCGGTCATAATTTTTAAGAACCAAAATAATTCAGCCTACAATTGACACGTAGTACAGGCAAAGATAACTCATGTGGTTTCCCAGATGTGCTTTTGACAAAAACATAATAAATATTTTTTAAATTTGCTTTAAAACACGTCTATGCGGAACTTTTTAATGGGATGCCAAAAAAAGTCAGTACATATGGCCGACAAACACCAATAATTTCGTCCTAAAGAATTGCTCTGTCCTCGAAGAGTAACAGCCGATCTTAGATACAGTAGCTACATAGGTTTCAAACTGTTGTACAGTAGAGAAGTACAATAATATGTAGAGGCACGTCAATACAAGGCTGTGCAGTTTCAATCAGTTTTTTATCTTCAGGACTGCAAAAATATTTCAACTGTGGATGCATTGCTTGTAAAGTGTGCCGCTCGCTTCCGCTAGTGACGGACTCTACATTATCGAACATGATTACTTTTGACGTGAAATGCAGAGATAGAGGGAATATTTTACAATTGGCATGCCCAACTAAGTAAACTTTCTGTATTGGGCCTACTACTTTAAGACATATTTGCATGAGTTTTACGAACCAGGAGAAATTGGTAACAATAACATAATTTTGGAGAAAAAATTAAATATCCTTCTGTTAAGTAAGGCTTCATATCAAAAATAAGCTGATTAAAAGAAAAATGCCAATATTTTTGAATGGCCCATTATTAAACGTTTTTATATGTATATGTGCAATATTTTATTCAAATGCAAGTAAGTATTCTTAACTGATTAACCACTTATTTTAACAAGTTTACAACTTTCTTTTATTCTCATTGTCTTTTTAATCGCATGTGTAATATTCTTCATCATTTACAGGACAGCCGACCGTCAAAATCTACTAAAATAGCGGTTTAAGCTATTACTCCGCTTTATAATGAATATGTATTTAAAGTAAAGGGCATATAGTGTAAAGTAAGGGCCAAGGTTGCCTAATCCAGTATTAGTAGGTTTTAAATAAAGTTACGGATAATAGCTACGGGTAGTGCTCCCTTGTGGAAGATTAGTGATTAAAGTAGGCACAAAGATGCGTTGGAGCAAAAGCGACAAACGATTCATTTTAAATAATATTTTTTTATTTTAAACTAAAGACTAGATTTAAAAGTGAAAAATAAATATCTATATTTTTCCCGAAAATACATATTTTTTTTATTTGTAGTACATGTTAGGTAAGTCACTTGTAAAGATTTTTAAAACATTAATTTTATAGATGACGTGACAAATAAATGGCTTATATATTGAATATACTATTAATTCTTGTATATAATCTATAAGAGTATTATAAATTAAATCTCAAATAGGTACGAAAGATTTTATCGATTTAAAAGATCCAATAAAACCACAACACTAGACCACATTGGAACTCGATAGTCTATTATTTATCGTCGAACCCCTTACGTAACATACTACAATATCAGAAAATGAGGCACCACGTTGCGTAGCCATGCGCACATACTGTTATTGTCTGTATTGTGGCATACAACCAACTTTACCGCTACTACCTATGAACTTTACGTTGTAGTAGATAGGGTTCATTTCGGTTTACACCAGAAACTGATAGTTGTTTCTATGTCAACTTAATGTTGTATGCTCGACAGTGTCAATAGGGTTACTGGTTCTTGTTGGTATTAGTACGTCCGTTTGCTGTCTTTGTAAGATCAACGTTATTGTGTCTGGATTATCGTTTGTACAAGATAAGAGGACTAATTAAGGTACGTTGTGTGTCGTGCATAGATAGTCATTGAAAGAAAGAAAGGACAATTATTTTTACTTAAAGACATCATCTTCAATGATCTTCTCTGTAAGTTATAGGTTCCGAACCGGAGGTAGCGTCATTTGCATTATATAGACGTTTCATAAATATTACTGGTGTAATTTACATGAATAAAAGAATTTTGAATTTGAATTTGAAAATTTGAATTTCACAGCGCAACCATACAAGTTCATATTATGACGATTTAGAATTTGAGAGAAAAAACACACAGAGTATTTCTCCTTATCAACCGGGCGGTGAAGACAACGGAAAATAGTGATGAGTAAAATGAAGTGACGTCTAAAATAAATGGCCTCACTACGGCCCATTTCCGAACCCACTGGTTTCGGTGGTGGTATTTTTTGAAACTAATGATGTGTTCTACAAATTGGTGGGACATGTCTTTTTTATTTAATTTTACTAGCTGTCCCGGCGAACGTGTAACGCCAATTTGTTTCAAATTTTCTAAACTTTTGAACCTTGCCTGGACCTCCACAATTATTTCAAAATCAACATTAGCCAAATCGGTCTAGCCGTTGCCGAGTTAGTTCGTTGCCCAGACTTACGAACAGCGTCAAGTTGTCTTAGTGTAAAACTAGTTATAAGTTCAGCTTATATTTGTAATATGAACGACAGAGTTCCTTGCCGGGATCTTCTTTGTAAGTTATAGGTTCCGAACCGGAAGTTATTTGCATTATATAGACGTTTCATAAATATTACTGTTGTAATTTACATGAATAAAAGTATACTGAATATCGATTTATTTTAATATATAAGAGTTTTTATTTTTAACAGCGAAGTAATGAATATTTGATGTATATGTACCTATTAGTTAAATGCCACGAATCTATTGCGATAGTGAACTTAGTTACTCTCGGTTACTCTATTCAATCATTTTTCTATTCTTTCCAAGGATGGGTATAGATGAAAGTTTCTCAATTGCATCGGTTATAAAGTTCAATATACCAAAGACGTATAACATACTATTTAAATAAGCAATATCAATTAAAAAGTACCAGAATATGCCGATATCTGATCATTAGCAATATAATCGATAATATCGACACTATCAATAGTATTTTCAAAATAGAACTTCGAAAGTACCTTTTTTTTGAGGTGGGGAAAATAAATCAACCTACTCATTGCGCAATGACAGCGCTATACTATTGTAAGTCTTGCTGTGTATCGACAGTATTGCTATTTTATCTAGGCTATCGATACCTTTTTAGCTTTTGCCAAACTATCGACATCAATAGACTATTCTTTATAGTTGAGTGGCAACACTAGTAATTAATTAATCACTTAGACCGACAAAGCCACATATAATGGATAATGCTTGCACATTATTAATAATAACCGCATTTATCACCTGGTCCATAACATAGATATGTGTATTAGCGTGAAATAAATATATGTTTGGTGAACTTTTAGTGGTTCACCTAAAGTAAAGTTTTGGCTGCCAACTTTCAGCTCTAATATTTGAATAACGATCCGTTTTTTCTTTTTGCACTTCAAGATTGACCTCATCCCACCTGATGTTAAGTGGTAATGAGGTCCTAGCTTAAAGGTGACAAGTACAGCATAATCAATCTGTTACTGGATTTGTCGCCCGTACCTTGAAGGCTGGACCCCTGCTACTAATGTAGCACCCTCCAGGAGCTCTGGAAACCTTACTCACACGCAGGAACACAACAACACAAAAGTGATTGTTATTTGGCTGCGGTCTTCTGTAAGGTGGAGGTATTTCACCAAGTTTTAGTTACGTATAGTAATCCTACTACTATTATAAAGGCGAAAGTTTGTAAGTATGGATGTATGGATGTTTGTTACTCTTTCACGCAAAAACTACAGAACGGATTTGGATACAATTTGGTAGGAAGACAGATGACATACAAATTAACATATAGGATACTTTTTATCCCGAAATAACGCGGGCGAAGTCGCGGGCAACAGCTAGTAAATTATAAGAGGCGTAAGCTAAAACCTTTTAAGACTCGTAGTCACTTGGAAAAAAACGGATTGTCATTTTATTACGAATCGTAAAATAATGGAACGGGGCATTAATGGTGCGTCAAAGATTTTTGTATGTTTGTAATGAACAAACTCAAAAACTAGCATGCCGAATTAAAAAAATCTCTTACCATTACTACATTCAACTTGAGTTACATAGGTTGTTGCGGACGTGAGGGATCAGCGAAGAAAAAGATGATAAAAAGATATAAAATGTTGTATTTTCCAAGTGAGTGCAAGTATGTACAGAAGGAATGAATGACAGCGAAAAGTCAACAAAAAGAATATCAAAATAAGACGTCAAATTTAAAAGTAAAAGTAAAATCTAAAAAGTATGTAGGTTCGGTTGGCCACATAGGTTATATGTATTTACTGCAAGAAAAGACTCAAGTACACGTGTGCGAAGTCGCTAGTCTCTTTTAAATTACTTTAGTAGGTTACACGCTCCATCTCATACAGATCCTCATTTGGCTCGCGTGATCAAGTGTAAAAAAATGTAGTTAAAATGCTGTGCATCACCAAGCGATTGTATTTTCAATCCTTTTATCATCGCTTATTTAAAACAAATTAAAAGTTAATTAACAGCTCCGCCCAATTAAACAAAACAGAAACCCAGGTATTTTCGCTTCCACCTTTTAAATTATGAACAGAAAATTTCCCAGTCGACCAAAAGTGATTCATTAATACTAGAGGGTTAACCAATTAGTGTAAAGTAAAAATTATTGCAAGTCCAACCCTCGTATTTCATGTCGGCGAAGGGTTGAAAAAATCTCAAAGGGATGCCTGAGACCTCAGTCCACATTTGTCTTTGTTTATTTTACCCTAGCACGGCCTTAGATTTTTAAGCGGTTATTTTAGGCTAAGTGGACTTAATTAACTGGAATAAAAGTTGATAAAAACGTAGAGGCATACAACTAAAAATAACGATAGACAGACAAAAAAGGGAATAAAAAAACAAACGGGCTAAAAAAGTGGTCGTCTGGACTGTTAAATAGTACATCCCTACTAATATTATAAATGCGAAAGTAACTCTGTCTGTCTGTCTCTGTCTGTGTGTCTGTTACGCTTTCCTGCTTAAACCTCTCAACCGATTTTGATGAAATTTGGTACAGGTATACGTTGAATCTCAAGAACGGACAAAGGCTACTTTTTATTAGAAAATAAGGGGGGGAGGGGGGTAATAGGGGAGGCCGGGGTTCAAAGTGCCGGGGGCAGGTTGTTCCGATTGAAATAGCTCCGCGAAGAAAAGAGCTAGCAATAGGTGTGAAGTGCGTCGCGAAACGTCATATCATCGCGCCATTGCGTCAGTCATTTTTGTGACGGTCTGTCCGCGTGTTAGCGTGGTAGTCGATTGGTGACACTCAAACATCACGTAAGTAAATTTTTTCGTCATCATACTTTTTGGTCTATTTCAATCAATTTTCTAGCTATTTGTGTGTTACTTGCTATTATCTGTCGAGCAAACTATAGTGATTAACTTTTTAATACCATTTTTGGCTTTTTCAAACGTATTCTATTATAATTAGATTTTACTTTAGAAAATGGAATTTGGGGTTCCAAGTTCCTCTGGCGGGGGGCTAGTTGTTCCGCGGAACAACTAGCCCCCCTCTAATATGTTGCGATTTATATTCCAACTCACGACCAGGTGAACAATGGATTGAATGCGTCATGTGTAAGAATTGGGCTCATTCAAAATGCCTGAAATCTGAAGATGTTCATTCTTATGTTTGTCAAAATTGTAATTCTGACGACGACTCTGAATATATTTTTTTAAGTTACTAAAATGGATCTGTTGTTACAGAGTAGGTTATAAGTTTAGATTATTGATCTCAGTAAAGTCATTGCTATAAGACTGAATTAAGAAACTATAACTCGAAATGTTAATTTTTTTTTTTGTGTTTTAATTAAAAGAAATAATTTTGTTTTTTTTTGAGAAGCAAACGTTTGTCAAAGTTGATTGGGTAATATTAAAAATGTTTATTATTCTTAAGTCTGTTAATTAGGTTGTACTACACCATTAACTGGTAGTTAACGCTTGTTATTATTTTATGTTTGCAGTTATGTTCATTACATTTTTTAATTTTGTTGAAAAGTTTGTAAAAAACATTAAGATTTTGTACTTTTCTAAATAAACTCTTATAAATATACATATACCTAATTTATTTAATATAATACCTTTCCATCTAATACTACATTATTAGGGACTGAAGTTGATAAGCGGAACAACTTACCTCAGCTGAGGAACAACCAGCCCCTTTGCGGGGCGAGTTGTTCCTTGTCGACTTTTTACAGTAAAAATATCCTGAGCAATAATATATGCTTATTTCAAAGAACTTAAGTTTACAATTTGAAACAAGTATACATTATGCACTATTTTATATAGGCATCGTTGATTTTAATCATCTCCATTACATTTATATTGCCTCCGACTCCAAAATCGGAACGTCGAACCCCGGCCTCCCCTACCACCTTTGGAAGTTTATATGGAAAAATGTTTATTTTTGAAGTTAGAGATATGAAATTTGGCACAAATATTGCTCGAAACTTGGATTAAAATATAGACTACTTTTTGTTTCGAATATTAGGGGTAAAACCGACCATAAAAGGATGTAGTCCACGCGAACGAAGCCGCGGGCACAGCTAGTATTAAAATAAATTAAATAGGTACGGTGCAAAGCATATAGCGGTTTTTGTAGCTAGATGTTGGATTTTATTCCTACAATATAAGGGAGCTTACATTGAATGCGTATCGTCTGACGAGGTTTTTCAATTAAAATTCTCAATCTGTTTCCGTAATCATTTGTACTTTTACCACCCTTTACGTGGGCATAAGAACTCATACGACGTGCTGCAACTATTACCGCGAACTTTTGACGGGAAGATATATATGGAATACCCATTCTTATACATGTAACAACTAAACAAATCAAATATGAAACCTTTCACAAGTTTTTATTTGATCTACTATCTTCTTAGTTATAAAAGGCACAGTCATGGCCGTAAGCTTGTTTAAAAAAATATGTCCCAGTTTAGATAAATGTTCATTTGCAGTATATGATGAACTGAACTGAGCTTAAAGCGACAAATTTCTCCATCTTTCGTTTTTTCGTCTGGCTCTATATATATATATGTGGGTTCAGAGAAACTAGGGCTTTTTGCGATAATCCTTATTTATTGAATTTTAAAACACTTTTTATTACAGAGCAGTTCGTCGTCCGTCTTCAAATCGTTATACCCCTTTTCTCACTCATTCCTTCTTTCACTCATTCGTTCATTCTTCCCTTTCCTTAATCCTACGTTCCATTTCACTGCGCTTTCGTTCCGTTTCACATTCTCACCATCCCACACTCGGCCATCCTGCTATTAGTCTGCCCTCAGACTGAGCGGACATCTCAGTAACTCTAGAAATTACATTTTACACGGCTTAAACTACATAAACACTAAACATAATAATCTCTATTTTTATTCACCTGCTTACATACGACATTAAATAAACATGAACTGTGAATTTCTGTAACATCTTCCATCTCTGACAAATATAGCTTAAAAGTAAATATGATTGAACAACCAACAATACTTCGCTGTGTCCCGACTTACATAATAAATATAATTAATAATGAGGATGAGAAATTGAACTTACAAAGCGACTGCAAGGATCCGGCCAAACCTTCATGTAATCAGCGGACGTGGATGTCTTCCTAGGACCTTCCATCGAAGTATCCATCTTCTCTACTTCATATCTATCCTTTCCTTTGACACATGTAATCTTGTATGGGCCAAGGTACTTAGGTTTCAATTTCATTCCTACTCCAAACTGGGTCCTCTTGATTGCTACAATATCACCACACTGATACTGAGTGCTCTTCTTTCTTTGTTTATTATAATTCTTGATATTTTCTGCTTGTATTTTTAATATTTGCTGCTTGGCTCTAATTCTTAAATTTTCCCTGTCTTGTACATAACTACTTCTATCTTCTTGCAATAATAAATCATAAATTTCAACATCTTCTTTGATCTTCATCTTTGTTCCAATTAACAGTTCAAATGGAGTACTGTCCACACTTCTCTGATAGGTACTATTAAGAGATCTTTGTAAACGACTTACATGTCTATACCATAATGTAGGATTCTCTATACAGAGCTTGGTCAGCACTGAGATGATTGTCCTATGTATTCTTTCAACCTGGCCATTTCCTCTGGGTACACCGGTTGTAATCATCACATGTTGAATTCCTTCATCTTGACAAAACTCTTTAAATTCAGTACATGAAAAAGCAGTCCCTCTGTCTGAAATTATCCTGGTTGGATTTCCATAATGTTGTTGAAAAATCTTTAACTTATCCAATACCTCTTTACCTGTAGTACTCTTTGTAGGAAAAATCCAAGTAAACTTTGTAAATGCATCTATCATAGTCAGTATGTAGTTATACTGTTTCTTCGTCTCACTCATAGGTCCAATGTGATCTATGTGAATTGTATGAAATGGGATTTCTTGCTTTTCAATTGGGTTGAGAAAACCTTCCTGTTTTCCTTGTTTACGTGAAGCTAATAAACATGGTATACAACTTACTACAAAATCATCTATCTTCTTATTTATATTTTCAAAATAGTAATCTTTACTTATTAATTCCATCATCTTCTTTTTGGAAAAATGTCCATTACCATGAATTATTCTCAATATTTCAGTTTCCATACTTTTAGGTATAACCAACTTCTTCTCACTTCCTCTATATAATAAACCAGAATCTAAACAATAATCTTGATATGGCTGATGTTGTAATATATCCATAATCGCCTTCAAACCCTCGTCCTGCTCTTGGGCATACTTGATGTTCTCATGCAAACTTGAAAACAACATACTCACAATGGGAGGGTTTCTACTCAGGGCATCTGCATGTCTCATTTGACTACCTCCTCTATGCTCAACAGTAAAATCATAATCTTGCAAAAATATAATCCATCTGGCCACTCTTGTTGATAAAGATAGCTCTTTCTTATTGATTGTCATTTGAAATGCCTTACAATCGGTTATTACTTTAAATTTGATACCAAACAAATAATGTCTAAATTTCTTTATACCTTCTATTACAGCCAAAGCCTCCAATTCATAACTTGAATATTTACTCTGTGCTTCTGAAGTTTTCCTGCTCATATAGTGAATTGGGTGTAGTTCACCATCATCCTGTTGCATCAAAATCGCAGAATATGCAACACTGGAAGCATCTGTATGCAGTTCTGTGGGCAATCTAGGATTATACATTTTTAATACAGGCTTAGTTACCAGTTTTTCTTTCAATGTTGCAAAACTCTTTCTCTGTTCTTCTGTAAAAGTAAACTCTCTATTCTTTTTTAATAAATCCGTCAAGGGCTGGGCTAACATAGCAAACTGTGGTATAAACTTTCTAAAGTATGAACACAATCCAACAAAACTTTGAAGTTGTACTATATTCTTTGGTTCCGGATATTTTCTAACGGCATCTGTCTTTCCTGGGGATGGTCTCACCTCTCCATTTTCAATTTCGTGGCCCAAATATTCAACTTTGCGTTCTAGGAGCTGACATTTTCCCCAATTAATTTCCAGTCCATACTCGGAAGCTCTCCGCAACACCACTGATAAATTATCTATGGCCTCATTCTCGGTCTCCGCTGGAATTAGCAAATCGTCTATAAATATCAACACAATTCCCTTTTCTACTAGGTCTCTGAAAATTATATTGATAAATCTAGTAAACACCTTTGGACATATTGACAAACCAAATGGAGCCTTCAAAAATTCATATTGTCCCTTCGTAGTGACAAATGAAGTATACTTAATGGAGTCTCTATGAACATTTAAGTGAAAAAATCCATTTTTTAAATCTAGCGTACTAAATATTCTTCCTGACCTACACTTGTCAATAAGGTCATCAATGATGGGTAATGGATACTCGTCTTTAACCATTTTTCTATTTATAAGCCTATAATCAACACAAACTCGTATACTACCATCTTTCTTCCTAACCAGTACCAAAGGACTTGAATATTCAGAATGACTCACCCGAATTATTCCCTCATCCATCCATTTAGCTACTTGTTGGTCTACCTCACATTGTTCTTTCAAGGCTAACCTCCTTGGTCTCTGAGCCACTGGAATATCGTCTTTTAATATAATACGCAACTCGATCGGCGCCTCTTTCGTCTTCAAGGGCCTGTAGGTATTCATCAAATGCCTTGCCTGTTTTCGGGCTTCAAAACTCACCTCATTACCTATAACATCAAAATCAGAAACAACTGTAAAATTATGCAACCATTCCTCATTCGAAGGCACAAGCGAAACATTGTTGTTGTTCATTATCATTACAACATTCTGTAAAAACTGTTGGCCTAGAATTACAGCGTATGACATAGCATCGTTGGGAACAATATAAAACAAAACATCTTTAAAACTATTGTTTTCGACACACACCGTAACAATAAAGCGTCCTTTTGCTTGAACATGCGAAGCTCCTAATCCGCGGAACACTATTTCGCACTGCTCGTAATCGTTTACATGCAAAGCACAGAAGCTGTCCCATCTTATCAAATTAACGTCGCTGCCAGAATCTATTAAAGCCTCGAACGTTTTCCCACATAAAACTATGCTTTTCATCGGCCTATGCATTTTCTCGACTTTGTTTACGTTCACGACAGAGGAAATGTCATTAACACACTTTACGCTTGAATTGTCATTACTACCACTACGCAAACACGAATCGCCTCGCTCGTATTGGTTCGGATCCGAGTGAGCATCGACGCACATCGCCTTGCCGCCAGTGTAGCCAACCTCACGCCGCCATTTCGTTTCGTTCGTTCGGTCAGCCGTCTCGCTCGCTCTCGTACCAGCACCTAAACCGCCATTGCACTCTCTCGAAATATGACCGAATGAATTGCACTTAAAGCACTTCGTTCCTCGTTGCTTATCTGGGCATTCCGATGACACATGATTTTTCCCACCACAATTATAACAAGTCTTTGATGATGATAACACATTATGCTGCCTTTGCGTGCGATGATGATTAGTATATTGTATGCCTCCTCGTCGTTGATTTTGCAGGTTGCAGCCGCTCCTCGTCTTCTCCTTTATTGTTTCATACACCCGTAGTTTTTCTTTCAGGTCAGAATACGAAGTAACTCCGTACAACATCATTTTGTGGATCTCGTCGTCCATTATGCCGTCCACGATATACTTTATAGCGACATAATCTGGCATCTTGCCGCGTTTGCCCAACTCCTTCATCACCAACATGTAATCAATACACGGTTCATCTGGTCGCTTTTTCCTGGCACTCATCATTTCGTGTACCGTCTTGATGTCAACTGTGTCTGGAAATTCCTTGGAGATTGCCATCTTCAAATCTTCCCAACATTTAAACGGGCGCTCCGATTTGAGCCAAAGAGATGCAGTACCCGTTAACGATCTTCGTGCAATTAACAAGGTTTGCAACTCCGACCAGCCAAATATCTCGCTGTTGTCTTCAATCTCCTGCACCCATCGTGTCACAGGATACGTCTTATCTTGACCGTTGAATGTAGGGATCAATTCCGCCGACATGTGTAACGTGTTGAGCTGCGTCGTCGTTGCAACAGTCTCAACGTCTTCGTAGTCGTCCTGTCTGCTCTTGCGTCGCTCTTTTGTGTCCTTAGGCATCGCGAATAACGATTTCTGCAATTTCTAAGCGTCGTCGTCGTCGTCGTTGTAACCGTCGTTTTTTGCAGTAACCGTCACTCTCAGGATTTTCGCGTCGTTTCGCAGAAATTCCAGTCTCTCTTGATCCCGGTGAGCCCCCAAAATTGTGGGTTCAGAGAAACTAGGGCTTTTTGCGATAATCCTTATTTATTGAATTTTAAAACACTTTTTATTACAGAGCAGTTCGTCGTCCGTCTTCAAATCGTTATACCCCTTTTCTCACTCATTCCTTCTTTCACTCATTCGTTCATTCTTCCCTTTCCTTAATCCTACGTTCCATTTCACTGCGCTTTCGTTCCGTTTCACATTCTCACCATCCCACATATATATATATATATATATGTTTGACGACCTCGGTGGCGCAGTGGCTAAGGTAGGCGGCCAAAGCGCGAAAGGTCCCGGGTTCGATTCGGTCAGGTCAATTTGGAAAACGAACTTTTCTAAATTGACTTGGGTCTGGGTGTGCTGGGATGACGCCCCCAGTTAGTATCCGTCGTCTGGTGCTCATAGTACAAGGGAAAACCTTAGTTTGAGACCAGGTGATTGGTGTGATTGTCAGGCGCATTTATTTATTTATTTATATATATGGTGATGGAGAAATTTGTCAAGAAGACGCGTATATTTTGTATGTACTCTACCACGGCTTCCATTTGGCAAAGGCAATAAATTGTGAAAAGGTATTTTTATTTTTTTATTTAAAAACTTTATTGCACAAATAAGTACAACAGATGGACTTAATATTAGGGGCATTCTTTACCAGTCAACCCTTGGGTCATGCAGATAGTTTGTACATGAGTGCGGTAAAAGTGAAGATGGTGCATAAATAACTAGTACTAAGATATATTACCTAACTGGTACTCTAAGGTACGTATCTGCATGTGTTTGTATGCATATTTCTGTGTACTATACTTAGTAAAGTAGATTTGCTTGCATGAAAACTAATAAGACTAGGCTAAGAAGCAAGAAATGAAGTCACAAATCAGACAAACGCCCCCAATAACCATAGCGTCTTTATTAGGCCTCAAATGAATAGATCTCGTGAAGGGCAAAAAGTACACTTCGGACCCTCACAAAAACAGCGCTACGACCCCTCATTCAGTAACTCAACTGCTGTACTGCCTTAATCAGCTCATTAATCTTTTTTATCGGATGTGTGAATGTGGTGGTCATACACTTATACTCATATCTTGAGACTGCACGATAGCAATTATTTCTTTGCTAGCCTATTCTCGTTTTGCGCGCTGAGAGAATAAAGCGTTGATTGATATTGAGGGTATTTTTTTGCGTCCTATTTTGAATCTCGCGCAAGTTAATTTGGGAAACGAATCTTTCTAAGTTGCCTTGTTTGCTGTGTGCTAAATTGACGCCCTCAGTATGTTAGTTAAATATTTTCTACTACTAATTAAATATTCCATTCTTAGTATAGATTTTTGTATACTCCAGATTTTTTTTGTTCGGGGATGTGACTTGGAAAGTAAAAAAAACGATTTTTCTGTATTCAAAATAAATCAATTTATAGAAAACAGATTAATATATTTTTTTATTTTTTTTAAAACTTAAGTCAATATTAACTTAACTAACCATCAGTTAATTTTGAAATTGAAAAACAAAAGTAATTTTTAAATGTGTAGTTAAGTAAGACAGTGGTGTCATATGGATATGAAAAACATCTTTTTTTTTCTCTTTATAAAAATGCGTTAATAATAACTAATAATCGATTAATGAAAAATATGTTTTTAATGTTTATAAAATTGGTATTTAAAAATCGATTAAAATTAATAAAATAATCGTTTATATTTTCACATCCCTAGCTAATAACTATTTTTCATCGCTATCGAACACCAAAGTGTAAACGACGAGAATTCGCGGCGGTAACACATTCCAGAATGTATAAATACTCAATATTTCCGTACCGCGGCCATCGTTGTCAGATTTGCTGACCGAGCCTATATCTCGTGTGTTCATTCGACGAAACTTTACGAGCTATATTTGTGCTCGCCGTAAACGTTGCTGTAAACTGAATTTATTTGGTTTTTTTTACACAGATTTTTCCAACAAACTGTATAGGGTACATGACTTTAAATGTATCTTCGGTTTAACAGTTAGAAAACCAAAAAAAATAAGGTATATATTTTCTTTTATCGATTAAACACATATTTATTACAAGCGGCCCAACGTGGCTTATACCCGGTTCCAATATTGGAAAAACGATCCGTTCTAATTACGGATAGTAATAAATTATACGAAGCGTAAACCAACAACGACTGACGCGATGACAGTGGTATGGAACGGTATTATATAAGGATTCGACGTCGGTTGGAGAAAAGCGAATAGTCATTTTCACATTACGAATCGTAGAATATTGAAACCGGGCATGACACGTCAGTACGCGTGAAAAAACGTTTTCACATTTCCCACTGAAAATTCGCTCGTATTGGCCGTAGCGTGATGTTAGCCTAAAGCCTTCCTATGTTAATGTTACATCCAATACAATTATTATTTCAATTTGAATCAGTAATAGATTAGCGGGTTCAAACAACGTACTCTTCAGCTTTTTATTAGTAGGTATTAGATGAAATAGTTAATTTTAACCCTGCCTTATCCGTTAAACCAGCGTTCCTAGAGCGGCGTACAGCAAATTTTAAAGTGCATATTTTAAGAGAGGTAGGGCATAGCGATTTATCGCTCGAACTGGAGCAGCCCGACTGGTGAAATACCCCCACCTTACAGAAGACCGCAGCCAAATAACAATCACTTCTGTGTTGTTGTGTTCCTGCGTGTGCGTAAGGTTTCCAGAGCTCCTGGGGGGTGCTGCGCTAGTAGCAGGGGTCAAGCCTTCAAGGTAAGGGCGATAAGTCCAGTAATATAATAATTATGCTGTACTTATCACCCTTAAGCTAGGACCTCATTACCACTTAACATCAGGTGGGATGAGGTCAATCTTGAAGTGCAATATAAAAAAATATAAATATATATTAATTGGTTTGTTACACAACTGGATTTATGATTGGTTGAAATACAAATTTTGGACCAAAATGTATAGTTTTAATCAAATTATTTTTTTACAAGAACGCGGGATCCCGCGAAATTGACCAATCTCGCGAGTCCATCCCGTAGGAAATGGTATACATTCCTATTCCTAGGTATGTGGTAATTAATAATAGTGATCAAATGTGGCTAACGAATATCCCTCAATTATCTGATACTGTGAGGAATAATATATTCCATTGTGGTGCAGAATCCATCGCTGAATGATCCGATTAGTACATGGCCTCATTTTGCATTACTTTTGTTACCAGCTGTGGCCTGCGACTTTACATGTGTCGGGATAAAAAGTATCCCAAATGTTAATCTTTGTATATATTTACCGTAACTATTTTAATAATGCTTAGTTGTTATTATTGTTGTTTATTTTGATTTTTTTTAGATTACTTACGCACTTTTTCACTATTACCGCACCCATAAACAAACTCTCTAGATGGCTCAAGAGTTGACTGGTAAAGAATGCATGCATTAAGTCCACGTGTTATACTTTTTTTATAAAATAAAGTTTTTAAATAAATGATTTAATAAAATCTAGTATATTATCTCTCTTACTCCCAAATTTAATTTAATTTGTTCAGTAGTTTTTGCGTGAAGAGTACAAGCATAGATCCATACATAAATAAATATAAATAAATAAATAATAATTGGGCAACATCACATACATTGCTCTGATTCTGTGGTAAGTAGCTTAAGCACTTGTGTTACAGAAATCAGAAACAAAGACGGTACCACAACACCCTGACCCGAGACAATATAGAAAAGTTCGTTTCCCATATTGACCCGACCGGGGATCGAACCCGGAACCTCAGAGAGGGCGCGTCGCCAAAGTCAAAGTCAATATTTTTTATTCATGTAGATTACATTTGTAATACTTATGTAAAAGTCCGGCACGCCTGCCTCTCGGTTACAGAGATCGTCGATTTTTAGAAACTTTCCCGTTTACAATATTAGTACGATTTATATCGCTGGTAGTATTAACAACCACAGCTTAATGGCGAAACTTGTTACTTATCCCCGGAAAGTATCCAAGAAAACTCGCTGCCGTAATTCTTGGCAAGTTTAATATGTTATTTGTTGTTTGGAACGGGCCCAAAGAAAAAAATTGCGAACAGGTGTGAACGACCCTTAAGAGGATCCCAAGTGGATTACGTTATTATAAGTGCTCGTAACTGCGGATCAGTGTGGGAAAGCTTTTATTTATTTTATTAATGTATTTGAGGGTTTTCTGTCAGTCGGCTTTTGAGGGGAAAGCTTTGGGTAAGCCAGACGGATAAATCGTTATTTTTCGGCGAAAATACTACTGGCAGTTGTTGTTTGATTTGTGATGGCGTTCAAATTTGGATAAGGCAGTAACTAAGTTATTCTTACGTCTTGTTTATGATTAGCACACAATTTTACAGTTATGTAATATGTGTACTACGAAAAAATATTGTTTAGTTGGGAAAAAATTACCTTTTTATACTAAGAATAATAAATGGAATTGTATAACATTTCAAGCATAGCCATTTAAGATAATAGACGGAGACATATTTGCCTAAAAATGTTGCATTTTTATAAAAACAAAAATACCAATTTTTTTATTGATGTCATCATTATCTTAATGTTTTAGTAACAGTATTAATAAATGGAAAGAAGAAAGTTGATGTCACATTGACACTAAACCTCATAAAAACTAGTAAAACAATAAAATGCAAAAAAATATATATATTATATATACGGTCAAGTTGAGAACCTCCTCCTTTTTTTTTTAAGTCGGTTAAAAACTTGTAAGGCATAACAGAACAATAGAACAGAGATATTTTTTTATTTATTTCTTTCTTGCATTACATTGTAACAAAATCATAAAACAAACAAGTTTTAAGACTATTAATACAAGAACCCTGTAAGGGTATAGCAAGATACATTGTTACATCATACATGACAATTAAATAATGAACAATAGGTACTATTTATTTACATAAAGCATATACTAATAACTATTCTAAAATTATTATACTAACTACCTAGGAAGTAATATAAAGTTTATATCTACATTGAATTTTTTTTTTAAATATGTGTTTAAGTTGTCTTCAAAATAATCTTGAATGGTATAATAGGATTTTTGTAAGAGCATGTTTTTTAGGTTTCTACAAAATGAATTTATATTATTTTGGCATTTTAAGATTTCAGGCATTTTAATATTAAGATGTAAAGAGAGATTGGTGTTATTTCATTCGCTCTCGGCTATTAAAAAGCGTCAATCGTTTCACTTAACAAAATAAGTAGAGTTTAACGTAGGTAGGTAACAACAAACCAAATGGAACGTAAAAATATTTAATTTTTACCACAACCGTAAACAGCGACTGGCAGTTAAAACCAAATGGAGTGTTAAGTTCAGTCGTGTATACGCGGAAGGGTCGGTGGAGGGTTAACAAATAGCCTGCACAAATCAAGCTCACGGGCGCTGGGTAACCCTCAGTCGCTCGTGCAAATGTTAACAGTATTAGTTGCGGATTATTGTGATTAGGTGGACGTTTGAGCTATCAATACAGAGCCAATGTCAGATTTTGCATACTTGAAAATGTACCGTCCCACTTATTTCGACCAAGGCGGCCAATTTCGTTGTGATCGAACAATTGGTATATTAACACCAATTATTTCAATAAAAATGAATCGCTGTTTGTTAGTTTCGCTATAGCTCAAAAATTGTTGGTCTGATTCGGATATTATTATTAAGTATTTAATTAATTATAGAGGTCCAAGGAAGGTTTAAAACGTTATAAAAAAATAGGCTTTACGTCATTCGCCGGGACAGCTAGTATATAAATTTAAAAAATAATCGCTGTTCCTTAGCCTCGTTAAAACTCGACAAAATTCTGGGGTCCAAGGAAGTTTCAAAGGGCTAGAAAATTTGGGAAAATAGGCGTTACAATCAATCAATGCTGGAAAAGAGAAACAGTCACTTAATCCTGTCACACGGTTGCAAATAATATTTACATCAAGTAACAGTGTGACTCAATGCAAATATTTACTGTCAACTACTAACACTGGACTGTAAATGGTGTCATTCGTTCGGATAAACAAAGGTCAAAGAGTAACCCGTAAGTAAGTCTGACCCTGATGCGAATATTTATTCTAATCTAGAACCTAGTACTGGAGTGTGAATAGTGTTACTCAATGCAAATGTATTTATTCATTAGACGTTATTTAAAATGATTTAAGTGGCTTTACATTTAGTTAATCTTTCAAACCATATTATTATCAAACATGTATTAGTGTGTAAGCTGTTGGTGGACCTTAATAATAAAAAATAATAATAACAATAGTCTCAAACATATTATGAGTACAAAAAAACACCAATCAGCTTTTACAATTCATAATTTTTTTAAACATATTTAAAAGTTGTGTGAATTTAAAAAACTTTATTTTATATTAAGGAATGATCTTAATAATACTCGTAGATTAATCAATAGTCGGAAAGAAAAATAATAGTTTTTTTTATAATGTTGTTATTTTTTTATTATATTGTGAAGAAAGGTATAAACACCGTTTTCTATTCTTTTTTTAGCATAACATATTAATATGAACCTTGAAATTTTCTTTTTGAAACTATTGTCATGCAAAAACTATAACAGTTGTTGATCGAAATTCATACGGAATTTATAAAAAACACCTGAAGCAACCGATATGACGTCATTTTTGTTCACAAGAAATGTCCTGTCAATGAACACAATTAAACAATGGCGTTTACAGCCGGACGTCGCGCGAAACTGACCCGGCAGATTAAGTGTTAATTACTGCAATTACAACTTTTTTATGGCTCTTTCGTAAACAGTTTCTACTCAATTGAATAACAAAAGCCCTTTCAGAATTAATAGGGTAATGCTTCTTTGCCCACGGCTTTTGAGGGTTACAATATCTAAATTTATTACTTTTCTTTCTTGTTCTTAAAATATAGCACTAAAACACAATATCGAGCAAAAGTATTTGACAGATTTTTTTATTAAATTCAAACTCTTTTGACAGGCTCATCAAAATTTCTAGTCAATAAAAAATCTAAAAATATAATATTTTATTGGACAGCTAAGTTAATAAAAGAAAAAAAAAACATCTGCACATGTAGGCGCAACATATTCAATAGTGGATATTGAACAAACATAAAATAGTTATAATGTCGTTCGTATTTATTTAAGGTACATAAATAGATCCTCAATATAGAAATCAATAAGTCAACGCGAAGTCTCATTTTTGATGTGTCTGTCTAAACACTTGACATTGGGCGAATCACTGCGTTGTTTTAAAACACAAAAATAATAATTTCTCTTGATCTATTCTTAATGAATTCAGTAGACGTCACCTTTTCTGTGGTGTCCGGTTATAGAAGATCATTTTAGCGAAATTGTTTTGACTGATGCTACGGTCATACGGTTCCCGAAACAACATTTGATGATCATCAAAAAAACGTATCGAGATCTAATTCTTTCGTATTATCTTCAAGAAAATACTTCACCTCACAATGCTTTGTTGAGCAAAAGAATTAAAACCGAACTGCAAGTGTTTACCTTAATATGCTGTGACGTGAACTTTTCTATATAATAAACTTCAACTACTTCATCTAACAACTATGTAGTTTTTGCCTTAAAGAAGTAAGAAACATCCAACCATTCAAGCATACGTAATATTATGTATGCTTGAATGGTTGGATGTTTCTTACTTCTTGTATGAGATGCGATGGGCATTGGTCGCAAGCAGACGTGTACACAAATTTTTAATAAAATTTAAATAAACTGACAGAGCAAATTAGTTCCGTGTTTTTAATGTACTAGAGTTGAAATCTCAGTGTAAACATAATAGTGGTTTGTGTCATCTTGTCGCCGAGTTCCGTGCCCGGCGTATACACAGCCCCGCACTACACCTTGGGTAAAGAAGATCGCATCACATTTTACGTCCCGCTCGCACTCATACGCGCAGAGCTATCGTCGCGTCACAAGTAAGTCACGTGAGTACCGCACAAAATGAGTGTACGGAGGTCTCCACCGTCCAAGTCTATAAGCGGTAGCGAGAGTGTAAGCGGTTCTGTACCCAACTTATCTACATATGATGATGATACCATCCTAAATGTTAACTTTAGAAAGCGTAAAATGCGAACGGAAGATCAGGATTTTAAAAGGGAATTTAATGATTTTCGCAATGAAATGATGTCATTTTTGGAAGCTTTTGGTAAAAAACAATCTGAAAATTTAGAAACCATCCGAGACGAAATTGTCGAAATAAAAAGCGAAATCAGAACTATCAAGTTAGCCACTGAAAATTCCATACAGCGATTGGATCTCGCCGATACTGATATGACAAAAATAAAATTACAAAATTCGAAGACTAATAAGAGAATCGAAGATATAGAAGCTAAACTATCAAAATTGAATTTGGAAATGGACACAAAGTATTCACCAACAGCTGACATCACTAATGATGAATTGATTCATGAAATTCGTGATCGCTGTGAGCGTGAAAAAAACATAATTTTAGTTGGAATATCAGAAATAGCTGAAAAAAACCCTAAAGTAAGACGCACTCATGACACTGAGGAGTCAAAGAAGATAATTACTTCTATATATGACATTTGTCCCGAACCAGTAAAAGTTATACGCTTGGGTAAGTACATTCCAAATAAAGACCGCCCTTTAAAGCTTTGTTTCAATAACACTACCACACCAAAAATTCTACTGCGAAATAGAAATCATCTTCCAGAGAATATACTGATGTATGCTGACCAAACTCCAAAACAAAAACACAATTGGCGAGCTGCGAAAGAAGAATTAGATAGAAGAACAATAAATGGAGAAAAAGATCTAGTTATAAAATTTATAAAAGGAACACCGAGAATCGTTATAAACAAATCTACCACTCAAAAAAAAAACTAAAGGAAAATTCTACACTAAAAACAGACAATGCGGGGAAAATAAACAGGATAAACCACCACATAGTAAATAACTACGAAAACCTACCGCTACATCCATCGTCACTTCGTTTCTTCTATGCTAACCTACGAAGCATATGCACGGAAGGTAAATTCGACGAATTAAAATGCATCTTGAAATCAATACCGAAAACAACACACATATTAATTTTTACAGAAACATGGCTAAAATCAGAACAGGAAGCGGAAACCTACATCTTACCAAACTATACACATATATACAATTTTAGACATGAGAAACAAGACAGTAAAAATAGACAAGGAAAAGAGGAAAAAAAGAGAGGTGGAGGTGTATCTATCTACGTCCTCGACAGTATAAAACATGAAATCACGGAAGAATTATTTGAAGATGGAAACCACTACCTATGGCTGAAAATTGATAAACTATCGCTGAGCATAGGTGCTATCTATAAACCAGGAGACAGCAATTTTCAAAATTTCTTAGACATCTACTCAAAACAACTGGAAGAACGAAAGAGGTGTATCATATTTGGTGACTTCAACCTAGACTTACTAAGCAAAAACTCTAATGTAAAACGCTATGTAGATGTAATCAAAGAGAATGGCTACGAAATAATTAATTCTATAGATGCTCGCTTTGGTACACGACAGACTAGTTTTTCAAACACGCTTATTGACCATGTATGCTCTAATATAAATAATCACTCTTTCAGTTTTTCATTAATAGAATCATCTTTCTCAGATCATAAGCACATCTATCTAGAAATCAGCGACATAGGACTTAAACAAAATAAAAAAGTAAAATACCAAGCAATAAATTACGAAACCCTATCCAAAAACATATGTACAGCTAAATACGAGAATAAAAACAATAACTACAACGAACTGGCAAAACTTATATCGGAACAAATACAGCTTAATAAGATAAACAAAATAAAGTATGAAAATCTACCCAAAAGTGACTGGATCAATAAAAATATCATACAATCAATTAATATCCGGAACAGTCTATGGAAGTTGACAAAAACTAACCCTAATGATGATACAATAGCAAAAAAATATCGCAAAGAACAAAATGAAGTGAAATATAAAATAAAAGTTGCAAAAAAAATATATTACCAATCATTATTTAAAAACTGTCATAGTGACCCAAAAAAGATGTGGGAAATCATTAATAATCTAGGTTTAAACAAGGTTAAAGAAAATACCAAAATACCAAAGCTAAAATCACCCACAGGTCTGATCACTGACGGTGATGAAGTCTGTAACCTTTTCAATGATTTTTTCTCTTCAATTGGTGCTAATTTAGCAAACAATATACCCAGTGTTTATCATTTAAACCATGGAAACATATTTATGTACGATGAAACATATACTCACAAAACAATTCTAAATGAACTTGCTCCTTGTGATAATAATGAAGTTTCCAAAATAATAGACGACTTAGACGCTAATTCTAGCACTGGTTTGGATGGAATTAGCACAAAAACAATAAAATGCATAAAAGAAAATATTATAGGTAAACTTACTCTGTGTATCAATGAATGTTTGGCTCGCGGTGTATTTCCTGATTCCCTGAAAATAGCTAAAGTAAGCCCTATATATAAAAGTGGAAGTCGATCAGATCCCGGTAATTATAGGCCCGTGTCTGTTCTACCTGTAATGTCGAAAATCTGTGAACGAATACTGTACAACAGACTCAATAAGTACCTCACTAATAAAGACTTTCTTATCGATCAACAATATGGCTTCCGTTCAAAGTCAAGTACATTAACGGCGGCTATAGATCTGGTTACAAAAATCAAAACTAACATTGATAAAAAAAACTTCGTGCTAGGAATCTTTATCGACTTGAAAAAGGCATTTGACACTGTTAGCCACCAAAAGCTTTTACTAAAATTACAAAACATAGGTGTCAGGGATACAGCTCTTCAAATGTTTACATCTTACCTGTCCAACAGGAAGCAAGTCGTTAAAATTAAAAATTGTGTCAGCTCTGTCAAGGATGTAACATATGGAATACCACAAGGATCAATTATAGGCCCATTATTGTTTCTCATATACGTAAATAACATAGGTTCAATAGGATTAACGGGTGATTTAACTCTATATGCAGATGACACATGTTTATTTTATTTTGACAAAAATTTACATAAAATCATAAACGATGCTCAAGCAGATCTTGACATGATTAATAATTGGCTTAAGCATAATTTACTTACAGTTAACACATCAAAAACATCATTTATGATATTCTGTACCAAAAATAAAGTTATACCAAATGTCACACCACTTACAATAAACAGTGATATACTTCAACAAACACAACTGGAAAAATATTTGGGTTTGATGATAGACGATAAGTTGTCATGGAAACCACATATCGAGCACGTGAAAACAAAGTTAACATCACTATTAGGAGCATTACGCAAAGTCTCTAATTGTATTCCAAGTAGGATCCGTTATATCATCTACAATTCTCTGGTTAAATCACAGCTTGAGTATCTGATACAGATATGGGGTACAGCTGCAGTTACAAATATTAAACGATTGCAAAGAACGCAAAATAAAATAATTAAAGTTCTCTTTCACTATCCATTCTTATTATCTACAAATGAAGTTTATAAAAAATCAAAGCTTCTTAACATAAAGCAACTGTATATCTACAATACATGCTTGTTAATAAAAAACATTATTTCAAATAACATACAATCGAATATACATATAGAACTAAAAGAAAACAAACACAATCTTAGAAATAAAATCAAACTAAAATTAGCTAAAACACGAACAAAAATTGGAAAAAAAACAATAATATCAGAGGGAGCACAACTTTTTAATAATTTGCCAAATAATATAAAAGAGTGTGAAAATATAAATATATACAAAAAAAATCTAAAGTCCTATGTCCAATTATCACTATAATAAAAAAAACGCTCAAATTATCTGACTTGTACCATACGCCTACATGGCAATTCCTTTTATGTTCCATTTGCCAACTTTTGTACTAGAACTACCTACCCCCAACATAAGAATAATTAAACAGGTTACGTATCGTCTTGTTTGTTTAAGGATTATAACTAATTTCGTATATTGTAATATAATAAGTATTTGCATAGACTAAGCCCATAAGTTATAAAATGTATTATTATTAAGTAAATATATTCCAAATCTCATTTTAAGTGAACATTGTATAAGTTCTTATGAGAAATAAACGTTCTTTAAACCTAATATTAGTAAAATAAAATAAGATTGGTCATTCAGCCTTCCAAAGCAAAACTTTGTCTAGTTTCAGAAACTAAGTACAATAAAAGCCTATTTCATACAAAAGCAAACCCTATTACGTAAAGGATAGATGTTAAAACTTATCGGGCTTCTTATCACAGCCTCATTCGCTCGAAATGACACACGGACGGACCACCCTATACAGGATACGACCTTCTTTGTGATGTCAGATAATTTTGTGACACACTGGTGAGTGGAATGAAGAACGTAATCAGAATCAAATATAAAAAATAAATGTGGTGTAAATGAAAGTAAGTATTTTAAACAATTATGTTGCTCTCGTGAGAATCGAACCTTGACGTCTAAGCTCATTATCAGTATCACAAAAACGCCTTTGTGATACAATATGTGGCGTGGCAATATGGCTTATTAATGAGGCTTGAAATTGTATAAAAAGTATAATACGGAAAAGAAAGCGTTTTTAAGGAAAGTTTCCAGACGACTTTACAAGCTTTTCAACAATAGGAAATTTTTCATGAAAGATATTTTGGCCATTATACATATTTCTCATAAAAGACGGTAAAAACATTATGCAAATATATCGAGAAATGCCGATAACGAGAATGCCGTGCCGAAAAAATAAAGCCGTCCCGACCATGAGAATATATTTTACATATTTATACTAAATAATGAATAGATGTTGAACAAAATTGTGTTACAAAAATCAGAAACAACGACGGTATCACATTATCCAGACCCGAGACAATATAGAAAGGTTCGTTTTCCATATTGACCAGACCGGAATCAAATCCGGGACATCAGACGATGCTAAAGTCCGGCCCGCTTGCCAATCGGCTACGAAAGTTGTCAAATGTGCCTCAGTCTCACTTATTTAAAGGCCACGTTTTAGAACGGCGAATTAGAATTTTATTTCTCATGTTAAATGTTTTACTTGTACTAGTATCAACAAGATCGTACATCCTTTGAAGCCATGTTGCATAAACACGAAAGAAATGTGTCAATGACACTACTACATTTCAACGAGAAAAAATGCTAAATATCTCTCGGCACAGACTACCACACCAAGCCTCATAGTACAGGTGAGGAAAAACATTATACCTACACTTCTTTACTATAATTCTTTCGAAATTCGTATGTACATAATTATATTTTTATATTATATTTTTATTTTTTATTTTTAGTCCTTCGTGAAGGATTTGTCCTCACGTAACACCCTCGCCTCGGATGACCCCAGGGCCGGCGGCCATTTTGTCCAAAAACTATCTAATATTGTACAGAGAGGCAATGACGCTTACTGGGCTCAAGCCACAAGACGACGTGTTTATTTTATAAGTTTATAGGCGTGTTGTTTTTTATTTTGATTTAATTTTAATGATTACCTTTTTTCGTTTGTAAATACAAGTACTTACCTATTTTGATTTTTGTAAAGTTTTGTGTAATAAAAAAATTTTACAACTCAAAAACAACGAATAAAATTTTACAAGTCTTAATATATTTGAAATATAAATTAAATCAGCAATATTTATGAATCGCCTAAAAATATGTTGTCGTTATTATTAAAGGTAAAAAAATAAGGTTAACATACAGTAAACTTGTGCTTGTTTTATTTGTATTTAGTTGAATTAATATAAGTTTGACAGGTTTACTTAAATATAAAAGTAGCTATACTTTTAAAATAAATAAACCTGCAATATGTATAAAAAGTATTTATATATGTACTTTATCTAATTTGACAGACACAACACTAGCTGTGCCCGCGACTTCGTTCGCGCGGACTTCAGATGTATTATATTGATAGTCTACCATCAATCGGCGCCACTACCTACACCACTTACAAATTAGAAATCACTCACACATTCCTTACTCCTTTAAGTAAGTCATTACTTATTTAGTCCCTTAAATATAGCCTTGCTTCTATGAGAAAACCTCAACAAAGGAAAAGATACAAAAGTGATAAGAAACCAACAAAGCAAGCAAGCTTTAAAGAAACTTGAAGCCACCATGTCCTCACTAACACAAATACGAAACATATAAATGTAAACACGAGCGTTTCCGTAACAAAGCGAAACGTCACTCAATCCTTTTAAGCGCAAATCAGCAAAAGCCAGCTCCTCTCCAAACACCTTTTGTCGCGAGGCGGAGAAAATTAATTTGGCGGAGCCGCGTAAACGTAGCTTCGAATCTTTACGAGTGCGGAAATGACTTACTGCCGAATGTGCTCCGGCGTACGGGTGGCAATAAAATTGGCAACACTTTAATATTTCATCTTTTGGGAGTACAGTTTAATGTATTTGGTTTCAAGCAAGTAAAACAGAATGACAGTTTTATATTGACGACCTCCTTAGCCGAGAGGCGAGCAGGCCTGACTTGGGCGAGCGCCATCTCTGAGGTTCCGGGTTCGATACCCGGTCGTGTCAATATGGGAAACGAACTTTTCTATATTGTCTCGGGTCTGGGTGTTGTGGTACCGTCGTTGTTTCTGATTTCTGTAACACAAGTGCTTTAGCTACTTACCATAGAATCAGAGCAATGTATGGGATGTTGTCCAATATTTATTATATATTAATTATTAAATTTGGTATTTTTGTAACACATATAATATTCCTCTTTGACGCTCGTATGTGGACCTAGTCCGGTATACATGGATAATATGATATACATTAAAATAATATGAGAGTAATTGACATTAGTAAAACGTAGTGCATTATAAAATTAAAATCGGGATAAGGGTGTAAATTGTAGTTTTCGATCGTCGATATCGTTTTGACAAGCTTAAAATGTATAAAATGTATGGGAATGATTTTGTGGGGTGTAATGAAGGGTTTTAATTTATATTTCGTGAATTTTGGTATATTATTTTTTTTGTATTCATTTGCACGGTGAAGTTCAATAGAGAATGATTAAATAAAGTAAACATAAAGTGAACCGCATTCAATCGCGCATAGTGTCAGCCCACCGTCCACGCGAACAACTTGCTTCAGACCTAAGTGTGCCTTCAAAACGAGCTTAAATTGGATATTAGCTTCCACGGAATCCTCGAAACGCTAAAGAACACCAAATACCTGTGTTTACTCATGATATTGTATTAATATCACCTCACATGACCCTAGCAGAAGAAGACTTTGTAAAAGAAGCTTGTTTGCCATTACATACAAAAAAGAAGTAAAAGAACATATCTGGGAATGACATTAAATGATCACGTTTCTTTTTAAATGAAATATCAATGTCATTCTTTGAAAGTTGACAAAACGATATCTAGATTTGTTAACTACCACTTGGCTAGGCCCTCAGAAGTTGTATTGTGACCTAGCATAATACTTAAACAGCGCGAAACGTACAAAATATCGTTTAATTAACGTTCTGTCTAACGACAACTTTATATTGAAATCGTAAAACCGTACCTACAAGAGGATTTGGTCATATCTGTACCAGCAATTGGCTTTTATTGCCGCGTTATTAAAAGCGAATCGTGCCTCACCGTTACTCCTATAGATTGGGACCTGATGAAGCTGAGGTGCAAAAGCAATTCAGGCCAAACAAATCGAAATGAAAACCGTTTTTAATGTACTGCCAAATGCCAGCTATATCCGTGATCCAAATTACATAACTGATAACAACTGTCGACGTAGCAGTGAAGGCTTTGACCGCTCTTACGTCAAGTATTTTCAGGGTTTTTAAACTTATTTGAATGCAAATCAAATCACTCACACCATTCAGTGGTCTCAAACTATGTTTTTTCTTGTTCTATGAATATAGTAAAGCCCACTTATTTTAATCTTAAGCCCCCACAGTGTTTGAGGGGTAAGCGGGAGGCACAGAGAGACTTTGCCATACCTCAGTTACCCCGTGGCGTCCTGTCAATTTATCTAGTGTGCACTGCACTTATTACTTATCAATAAGTGATAAAAAGAACGGGCGCGTCTTCGTGGATTTAAGTCTTGGTTTTGAAATAGAAGCCTCGACCTAGGCTGAGATAGTATGTTATCTTTTCGATGTGCAAAATAGGTAAGTTCTATATTTACCAGGGTTCAAGGTCTGCCTATGCTGAGTTTTTGCGTGGAAACCAGCCAGCTGTATCCACCGCGAAGTGCAGATGGTCTGGTGGATCGGCCATCTTTTTTCCTCCACGAAACCATCTCGGGGAAAAATAGCGGAGCTATCTAGTCAGGGACAATGCAATGTGCTGTGGTTGGTGTACCGTTCCCACAGCATCACCATTTAGACGGCCCACCTAGGGATTGGTTTTAGTGGGTAGGACCCGCCTTTTTAGGGCAGGTAGTTCCATACCGTCACTTCCCTCTGTTTGGTAAGGAGTGTTATTGCAAAACAAAAAACAAGGGTTCAAGGTCTGCGCACCAACTTCGTTGCCTCTTGTTTTCGCACGTTAAAGCCATTCTCGTCACCGTCGCGTCGTAAGATCCGAAACTCAGTTTATGGCCGACGAGACGAAATTAATTTTACTGCCTGCAACCTGGGTGCAATCGGTGATAACTTTGGAGATGTGCAGATTTAAATCTATTTAAAGCCAGTGAATTGAACGGAGTTTTGTAGAATTAAACATGATCAGATTTTTGAGTTATTAAGGTGCTCCTCCACCGGCAAATTTAACTAAACGTTACATTAAGCGCATAGTCTCGTCGGTCAGGGAGGTAGTATTGTAATGTTATGCTCAAAGTCGCATGTTACATTACACGCGAATGTGAGGGAGCACCTTTACGAAGGACAGTCATCAACGGAATTCATATTTTTCATTTAATTTGCATTGATCTATATGCAAGTGTGTTTGGGCAAACATGTTTTTATGTCGGCTATTTGCTAAAATTTAATCTTGTCTATACCGATTCTCAATTGATCCATCCTCTCGTTTTTGAGTGAAACAAAAGGTAAGGAGGTAACACATGGTACAACGTAAAAACATGAAGAAAACTTAGCCTGCACAAGAGGGCTATTACCAGTCTATATGCCTCACTATTTCATTATATACTATGTTTTATTATCAAACAAAATGATTGAGCATTTTTAATTTAAAATCCTGATTTAAAAAATAAAATGAACGGTAATTTTTCCTCCGATGCCAGCGTTTATTGCATTTTTACGCGCCACTCTAAATCTAGGCCATTTTGCATTAGATGAAGGCAAATGAGCATCTTACATCTCGAATATTATTATTTCACATTTTCTCTCTAGTAGCTTTTAAAGCAATAAGCATACGTCATCTTTTTGGATAAATATAAGTTGCTTTAATTGAAGTTACATGAGGTTATAAATAAGTTTTTTTTTTAATTGTTGCGTTTTTAAGTGTCACATTGATTATACTGAAAATAATTATAAGAAAGAAATATATAGTTTTAAACGGAGTTGAAAAATAAATCGTTATTTGATGAGAAAATATTACACATAGCGACTCTCTAGCGATTATTAAAATGGGCTACACTATTTAATGATATACTGCCTACTTATAGCAAAATTAATACTAGATTTAATCGTGACCTAAATACGTCAACGATTTAAAAAAAATAAGTCAATCAAATTATAAAAACACTGAATTTTTAAGATTTATTTTGACTTGCAATTTTTACTTTGGAACAAGTCTACGTTTATTATAATCAGAGCTTATGCACTATATATCAGTAGATTGTATGGCGATGTCTCTGGAAAAACGTGTTTAACCTTACAGGTTAAACACGTTTTTCGTCGTAGTCGTAGTTATACAATTGACTCTCTGAGTCACAGTTGACTCTCTCATACTCTCAGTAAAGAATTATTAGGTCCATCCCCATAAAATGGTGTGTATAAAAAATCTCTTGAAAGCAGGACTAAGATAATAGATAGGCCATGGTTTGCCTCTCACAGGCACACCTTTTGCCTTTGCATATTAATGAGAGCGTTGGTAATCTATGTTTACGCATTATTTATAGTGTACAAGAAAATGGAAAATATTTTTTTATGGCTTTTAACAAGTTGATTGGTGGATTGGGTAGTGCGTAAATAAGATCGTTTTTTAAATACAATCATTGCATTGTAAAGTTTCTTATTTGAGTTGTTGCCAACAAACTTAATGTTCCATATTGAGCTTGTTGAAAAATCTTTTAAGAAAGTACAGGATGAAATAGAAAAAAATACAGCAACATTAATATAATATGACTATTATGTAAAGATGATATTTCTTAACTATGATTATGTTTAACAAAATTCGTATGAAGCTCAACGACATAATTACGTTGAAAAGGGCATATAGGCAACAAGTAAAAATTAAAAAAAATTACTTATTCGGTTACCGAGTACGCCTTGTTTGAAAGTTATAAGCCTCACAGCTCCATGTTTGAAAATGGATTTATAATACAAAAAATATTATTAGATTATAAGAATAATTATATTTCTCGTTCACAACATCGTAAAGACATATGATTAAAACATTTCTCAGTCCATTGCATCAGTAAGCAGAGTCAATGCACTATCAAATGCATTTATCGGAAATGCAAGCATACTTAGTTTTATATGCAGTTAAATTTTGCCCTATAAATAATTATTGTGAAATTGTGTATATTTTATCAGTACCCGCAGACAATATTCCAGAAAGGGCGATTACAAATTGACACTGCAAAATAACGTAAATAAGTGAAGTCAACCTCAACCTTACGTATTATAAAGAGGATAGATTTGATTGTTTTTTTGTTTGTTTACATTGGGCTCCAAAACTACTTGACCGATTTGAAAAATGTTTACACTAGCTTTGCTGAACATAGGCCATATTACATGTTAAAAAAATATAGTATTGTGTGGTTTAGTATGATCATCAATGTACGACTTCAGCATTAGCTACAGCAGACGAAAGGCCGCTGATATTCTGACCGTACCTTGGGTAAAGAGCGTTCATTCTTAAAAAAAAACAATAAGAAAGTAGATACATACAAAAGTTAGTTTATAAGGTTGAAAATCGGACTAAAATCCATTTTCTTTACAGTCACTGTAAACGATATGGCAACAGCCTGTTTCCCAATTCCATAAAAAGGCCATCTCGCGACTCCATGAATAAAAATAAAATAAACACGTATCGTCGAAACTAAATTTTCGGCAATCTGAAAAAAAACCGGCAAAGTTATCGGTTCGGAGCGGACATGCGCCCGTAAATTGGAATCTGGCACTCTATAACCTTTTATGTCAATAAAGAGACCCTCATCAAGCCAACCGTAAAAATCGCACAATGCCGGTTTGCCGGTAACCGGACCGGTATTTCGCGCAAAGCATGGACACAACCGAAATATTGAGTCAGTCCGGAAGATACATTTCGTTATCGCTATCTATTGTCCACGTATTTGGGATAATTTTAACGTAAAAGTATTATATTACTTTAGTAGGTATCTCATTTGCTTAGTAACCAAATTACATCCAAATACATTAATGCGTCTCCAATATTTTACGATTCGTAATGTGTCAAAAATTACAATCCGTTTTTTTTCAACTAACTACGAGTCTGGAAAGGTCTTAGCTTACGCCTCGTATAATTTATTACTATCCGTAACTGAACCGGGTCGTTTTTCTAATATTGGACAACAACATCGCATACATTGCTTTGATTCTGTGGTAAGTAGCTAAAGCATTTGTGTTACAGAAATCAGAAACAACGACGGTAACACAACACCCAGACCCGAGACAATATGGAAAAGTTCGTTTCCCATATTGACCCGACCGGGGATCGAACCCGGAACCTCAGAGATGGCGCGACGCCAAAGAGGAATATTGAAACCGGGCATTAGTAGATTGTGCGTGAAAGAGTAGTAGTTTATTCATTCATAGATATAAACTCATAGAAATAAATAATAATTATAATTCTAGTAACAACTATCACTAAGAGTTAGGTTTATTTTATTCGTAGTTTTGTGCATATTCCTTTAGGATTAAATATATTTTCATAGAGGGATACTAAAAAATATAATCAGTGTAAACAATTAAATTTCCGCAAAATATAGTGTTTTATTTTTTATTTTTTTATGTACACAATAATACACTGTCGACGCTCTAAATTTTAACGCATTGCGTTACTTCTTCGTACAGTTTTTATGAAATAGTGATGATGTGACATACCCTTCCACTGAATTTTGATGCACTGTATCGGCATATCTACATTTTTATTTATTTCTTGACACATTGGAACGTTTTCATTATATTTTTAAAGTTTAATTATTGGACTAAATAATTTTTGTTAATTTACCGAGTCATCATCCCGAGCAATCTACATTGTATGTTTTGGTGGAAATTTTGTTTTAAGTTTCAATTATGAATTTCAAGTTTATTGCCATATCTTCTCTGCAGCAATAGGTTTCAAACAGGTTGACGTTGTTTGGTTTAAACAAACAATTCATAGAAACTACTGATGCCGTTTAGGTACGAGGGAACATAAACATATTGGAAATTCATCTACTTAAAATAATATTTAAAAAAAAGAAAGAAAAAAAGAAGGTCTATAAGATATTCTTAACGTGCATTATTATGCCCCAGCAGAATCTTCCGTACCGTACTAATACAAAGATTGCAGCATAAACGCTCCCTTAATTTGGACCCCTATTTGCTTTTACTACTAATAAAGATCCGGCATCTGTTTACTTAAAATACTGAGTGAATTTACTGTTTATTTGAATGAAATAACATGTGCCCAATTTATGTGCCAATACTGGTTGTTTCCGTATAAGAATAAACGAGAAGCGTCATATTCTAATAAGCATTTAATAAAGAGAAATAAGAATAATATCGAAAATTAAATCGATATGAACCCAGAACAAATAGCTCATGTATTTTTTGGTTTTTTTGGGCATCACATACATTACTCGATTCTATGGTAGGCAGCAAAAGTACTTGTGATGCAGACATCAGAAACCACGGCTGTACTAAAACACCCAGATACGATACAGTCAAGGAATCGAACCCAAAGTCCAAATAATGGTCTAAGTGGTCGTCAAAAAAAGCCAAAATCATAAATGTAAAATTAAATAATATATAAAAATAGAGTTTAAAGGTAGTATTTCAAATCTGTATTAATAATTATTGCTTATTTTGAGGACTACATACTTAATTTCAGCAATAGAGATGAAATTTCTAGAAAATATACCTAATAAAAAAATACCCCAAGATTAATGACTTCATTTCTACCGTTTATAATACGTTTTTAATGCATTTAGGTAATCAATCCTGATTTAAAGCTTAACTAGAGAGATAGCAAAACATGCATTCCTTTAATAAATTGTTATCCAATCGATTTTTAAATGAAAAATTCCGCTTGGAAATAGAAATTCTTGCCATAATATTTCATCAAAGAGGCGTGGAAACCCATTATGTTATATTTAAGGTCACTCCGGCCCAGTGAATGGCAAAAATTAATAGGTCCAAATTCAATTTGCAGTGGATTCAATACTTGAGCGTGGGCACATTTTGAATTTTATCGGTTCACCTTTTCATTTTTGATTGGATTAACAGCGTTAAATCAGAATTTAAAAAAAATATTGCGAAATTGACCGTTTATTTAAAGGGAAATCTACGTATTCCTAAACTTTGGCTCTTTACAATTCGATGTTTACTTTGAAATCTCGATGTTTCATGCTTAGTCGATTTTCACGGTCTCAATTATTGTTCTTTGTCAAACTCATTTACAATAATTTGTTCAAAAACTGTCTAAGATTTAAGAAAACCTAGCAACCTCCCGTGATTTCGTATGCGTGGAGTTTGTTATTATTCAAAAAACTTAAATGCCTTTTAAAAGGAAACATATAATAAAGATGGTGTGTATTAATACGATCAATGGAGAATACATTTCGATGGTGAAGTGCGAATACCGTCTAACTATCAATGTTAAAATTATTAAAACCATATTTTATTCAATAAACAATAAGGTCCAAAATCGTTCCTCATAAAAATGAAGTAAGGTGGTATTTGTACTTCACCGTCGATTTGTTTTAAATTGTAAATTTCTTGCAAGTGTCAAAAAATAAGACACATCATAATATGACTTATTTATGTTTGGCATATTATGTCAAAAATACTTACATATTTTTTTAAAACATTTGATGTACTTACACTGCTGGATCGATATTGATTAAACATAGCTAACCACCGTGAAACTGGCTTTTAAATTTAAAAACAAATTGAAATCGGACCATTCATTTTAGAACTACGATGCCACAGTACAAATACACGCTCAAATACACAGACAGACTGACAGACAGCATATACCTCTTTTTTTGTTGGCGGTTAAAAACATAGTTCAATCATAATTTAATTTCCAGTGAATTCCTTCATTGTTCTCGAAGTTAAACATCTTGCAGGCGCTTTCCCAAAATCTATCTCATTAAAACCATCCAGGGCCGTAATAAATCCCAATTATAAATTATTTATTCGTTTCTGCGTGCTGTTTACTTT
Organism: Glyphodes pyloalis; assembly: GCA_037074685.1. Taxonomy (NCBI): domain Eukaryota; kingdom Metazoa; phylum Arthropoda; class Insecta; order Lepidoptera; family Crambidae; genus Glyphodes; species Glyphodes pyloalis. The sequence goes on along the minus strand of JAYKKO010000008.1, from coordinate 13,628,508 downwards.
GTACAATGGTACCGAGTAAACATTTCCATAATTTAATTTCGCGACGAGTGAAAAAAGGCAGCCTTTATGACATGCCTCGTTACGAGATGTTCCACAAAAACTCCCGCGACGCACATGCGGAATGTAGGATTTTTATAGTCCTGACATGCAAATTCTTTTGGTCCCAAGTAAAACGTTTTTCATTTTCAAAACCGTGTAAAGTAAGTTTATATTTGCTTTCGTTGTAATTCTATAGTGTTAGATGATTGCCTCAGCGTATGTAAAAGCTCTCAACTTTTTGATTGCAGACATACCTAATAAATAAATCGTGCACGTGCATTTTTCAGGTATTAAACCTATATTAATCGTGTGTAGAACTCTACGACTTTAGGAGCGGTCATATTTATATTTCACGAAAAGAACAGTTTGTTTCCAATGCCGCCGTAGCAGTTTTAAATGATATATTATCTTCTATCTATAATGAGCAATGAGAGTTACCGAGGTTCAAGAGGGTATTCCCCGCTTATCTCAGAGCGGGGGAATCTCAAATGTGCAGCAAAATCTGTTTGTGTGATTTTTTAAAAATGGTTCTGATTTTATCACGCATTGGCAAAAACAAAAACAATCAAAGGTGGTCCTAGATTATAGGTTATGAAATTACTTGAGACTATCGGAGAGTGTACGTTAAGTTTAGTGTATGATCTAAACCACATTTTGGCGCTGTAACAAGCTCGCTCAAAATAATACCAAAGCAAAAACTCCCCAAAATTGTTTTTAATTGCGCTAAAGGCGAGTATTTAAAAATTGAGAACAATGTTGGCATTTAATCGTACCTCGGGCAGCCATTAAAAAGCGCTAAAACAGAAATCTGCGGTCGATAAAAAGCGGGAAGCGGTATTTTTGGGAAGAGACAGGAACGCGGCTAAAACAACAAAGCCTGAATATTGGGGAAGTCATTACGTCACTGGAAGGTTGGAAAATGGTTTTGAAATAATTAGTAGTATTTTTTTATTTAGCTTGCCATTGAAGAGATATGCCTTACAATTGTACAAAGACCGATAAGAATGAGCAAAAAATATTTCAAACTAGCTGTGTCACGTGACAAATACGAGTTTATTAAAAACAATCGCTCGGTCACGTAGTCACGCTATTTGGCAAAATGTATTTGATGGATTACGTAAATACCACATTTTGTCTTTTCTCCCGTCAGTGTTCACATGGAATGCTTTATTTTTTAACCAAGCAACGCTAAACCATATTTTTATTTGCATAACATTCACTTCCATACTCGTTTTCAAAGTTCGATAACTACCAAAATTTGTGTGGGTTTTATGCGATCATAGAAATTCATTCTCTCAACTCAAACAATGTGAAGTTTCTCTAAAATATCAGTTTGAATATGGGAGATTATGATTGTGTTAACAATGACTAAGGTCATGATATCAGTTGGTACTTTCGCATCACGGAAATGTTCGTGATAATAATGCTTGATGAGACATTCTTCAGTTTTAAGGTACTCTATTTTCATATACTTTTTTTAATTTGTCTAACAAAACTTATCAAGTCACTTATTTTGGCGGTGCATCAAAAAGTTAATTAAGTAAACAATCAATGTTCAATAATATTTAAGCAAAACTGTACCGCACGCGTGAAAATGTAAGTAAATTTAGTAGGTATCTAGAGCAGTTTGTAGGTAAGTTGGACTATCGATAGTTTGAATATCGATATTAATTACTTTTTTTAGATACGTCATGTACAAAACCCGCATCACTTTCCATTCCAATTTTTATTACCAGTAGGCACAGGTATAAATGTTTTTTTTTTACTTTTGCCTACTGTGTAAAAGTAAAAAAAAACATGAATACCGTCAAACATAGAACTCCTAATTTTTTTAAAGTCAGTTAAAAACTATGAAGATACTTGAGCTCGTATGTTACGAGTTTTTAGAGCATAACTTGGATTTTTATACTTGTACTCTGAGCCAGTGCTTATTGTTGACTTGATTTTAATAATGACCTTTGCCCTATCTTGGCACATTAACAAAGTGGATGACATCCGGTGTCGTGGCAGTCATAGTTGATCTATTTTTACATGGCACCGCCAATACAAAATAAGACGTATGGGATTAGTGGGGTAGTCTCCGCTTTATTTTAGGGCAGACGAGCCCTACACAAGCCGCGGTCCATATCCAGGGACAGCGTTAGGGTCCATCAACGCATTTTCTCTCTTTTTAAAACAGCAGCACTATTAACCACTTCCTGCTTTTTAAATAGTACAATGGTGTGTGCAGGGACCCCTCGGCTCTGACCCAATCAATGCCTAAATAGTGGCGCCACGGGAATCTAGACAAATAATAACGGTCATGGAAGCTGATAAGCCTAGACTTTTTAGTATGTAAGCGACTGCTGTGATCTGACTTCAACAGCCCTTTTGACAATGCTTTCATACATTAATATGTGATCTATAGTTTTCTTTTTCTTTGTTTTTATTTTTATACCTCAGTATGTATTAATCAGTCTTCAGTTGCTTACCTATTATATCGTGTACGAGCATAGAACGATTTTTTTAGTTTCTTAGAGATTACTATTCAGTTGCATTTTATCTAAGTCATGAGTTGATCACTTTTATAAGTAATCTGTAAAGAGTATACAATTGTTTGTTTACTATCGATATCGACACTGTCATCATCGCAGCATCCCTAGTGCGTAATCAGTGAAAATAATGCTGGGTCCATCCCAGGATCCGGTCAGACGCGTACGCTTTGTTTTGTTATACCCTTTCTGTCCTTAATTCGTGTCATACATATTTTAATGCCTTTTGTTAATAATTTTGGGGGCAAAACGTGTGTAATATTGTTATGTGCGAACAACATTGATAATATTTTACCGTGTGGTGTGTATAAACCATAAGTTAACCGTCTCTCAAATACCCACACTCTAAAAGTATTACGACCTCGGTGGCGCAGTGGCTAAGGTAGGCGGCCAAAGCGCGAAAGGTCCCGGGTTCGATTCCCGGTCGGGTCAATTTGGAAAATGAACTTTTCTAAATTGACTTGAGTCTGGGTGTGCTGGGATGACGCCCCCAGTTAGTATCCGTCGTCTGGTGCTCATAGTACAAGGGAAAACCTTAGTTTGAGACCAGGTGATAGGTGTGATTGTCTGGCGCATTTATTTATTTATTTAATAATGCATGTAATATTTAAATCAAATTGGTTTATAAGACTAATTAACAACCCGCTACGATTTTGCACAAGTGCAATAGGTGATCTTTTCAGCTTTTATGTACCATAATACATACACTTATAAACCTTCCTCTTGAATTACTGGATTATAAAAACTGTATCAAAATCCCTTTCGTAGTTTTGAAGACCTAAGTGTGCAAAGTCAGACGGCGGGAAGGGACTTAGTTTCATACTGTTATGTCCAGACAAAGACATCTTATCACTATAAATACTCAACCGCAGGCGGTGCATTGGAACAAGCTCAGATTTTGTTAGGCTCATATTACCTCTAAAGAATAACATATTATGTAGTCGCGTATAACGATATTTTTAATCCAGGAAACATTTATTTAGTTCAAATCTTTAGTGCTCTCGCGAACTGCAATTTTTCCCCGGTTATTATATCATCTAGCAGAAGATCTACGTTTTATTTATATATAGCAGATCTTATTGATAGTATCAGTTAGCTTTACCACGAACGATTACTAGGAACCCTACTTTGTTTTTATTAAGAGATCTTCTATTGACTACAAATTTTACAAATTTATTTAAGACTTACCCGCTTTACAGGGATCCAATCCAAGGTCGCCAGAGTCTTTGTTCTCAAAAGACGTGGAAAGCAGTTCGTCTACTGTATACTTGTGAGGCTCATCTCGCCCCACCACCGAGGTTACTTTGAACGTTGCACACAACACCACAGCCATTATCACATAGACCGCCGTCGGGGACGGACGTTTACACTGAGGAGTCATTTTGGTTAACTTTTATCACTTGAAAACACTAAGGCATATTATATTTGAGTGTAGTTATCTGAAACAACAAAAAAACATAATTAATATAAGTCTATGTATTAATACAAGTCCACCATTCTTTTATCTTTTGTTGTATTATAATTTTAACTGTTAAATACAATTCGAATTAAAACAAGTAATTATAAAACACAACTTGCATGCAAACTGTGTGTAAAATCATGATTCAAACAAAACGGTAATTAAATACAAACAATTGAAACAAAATTTAAATTTTACACATATTTTAACCCTTTGGACAGCATTCTTCGTAATGGAACGTAAAATCAAAACTCTTTAAGTTTTACAATAAAAACGGCTGACAGTTTGCTATTCAAAAAGCGTTCCAAAAAATTAAATGAAAAGCGCCATTATAATATCGCTCAGTGTTGAAAATTTAAATCAAATACTCGTGTATTCCCGCTCAATACATTTGATTGGAGGCAAATTGAAAACGAAATTAAATCATTTGAACCCATGTCAGCATTTATGTCAGCATCTTGTTTCTAGAGTATTAAGCGCGGGAGTGGGACCATTCGTACAACTTTTGACTTGTGTGACGAAGTTACGAACAAATCTGGGCTGTAAATGTCTTAAGGAGGGAACATTAATACCATTATACGGATCGACCGATGGGGTGGCTCTAAACCGCAGGGAGGGCGCACCCGGAAATAAGTAAGTAGTAAGAAAGTGGATAAGTGTAAGGAGGAATGAAGATAAGGATGGGACTCTAAGTCTGTATACAGGTAATTATAATATTGGACAACATCACATACATAGCTCTGATTTTGTTGTAAGTAGCTTAAGCACTTGTGATACAGAAATCAGAAACACCGACGGTATTACGAAACCCAGACTCAAGGCCATATAGAAAAGTTTGTTTTCCATATTGACCCGACCGGGGATCGAACCCGGCCCTCATATGTGGCGCGATGCCAAATTCATGATCCCCTTAAATCTCGGCTATGGAGGTCGTCACATTAAATGTCAGTTGTGCCAAGTTCATTACTCTGATTTTGTAGTAAGTAGCTTTAGCACTTGTGATACTGAAATCAGGAACACCGACGGTATTACGAAACCCAGACTCAAGGTCATATAGAAAAGTTTGTTCTCCATATTGACCCGACCGGGGATCGAACCTGGCCCTCATATGTGGCGCGATGCCAAAGTCATGATCCCCTCACCTCTCGGCTATGGAGGTCGTCACATTAAATGTCAGTTGTGCCAAGTTCATTATATTTTTGTTAAAATTGAACAACTACCTACACACTTCTTCAGCGAAGTATATTTCTGCCAATACTTGTAAGAATTAACATAATTTCACATTAAACACGGGTTTTCTGCGCTCATCATTCCAAGAATTCTGTTTATACTCGTCATAAGATACAAGCTTGTCTAAAGTTGTCTATAAGAGACGACGCCTGATCTTCAATGTGTGTTTGATTAACATAGATCAAACTAACTGTAAAGTGTATTTAATGTTTTAATTTCACTACTCTATATATTATATCCCAACCGGATTTTAAACTGTTACCAATCTGAACGGTTTGAAGGTTACCAAATTTTTTAAAAATGCATGTGACAAACGTAACTCGGCAACAATGAATTCTGCAGAAAAATAGCAAGCGTAATGTACAATCCATCATCTTTGAGATGCAACAAAAAAGCTAAAATTAATGGTTGCTCAAGGACCAAGCATTTATCAACTATTGTGTGAAACGTTAATTTATTAACTAACGATTCCATTGTATAATGCCAATCTATCTTTATATTTGACGTTGAATGAATCGACAGAGAGTTCAATGTTATTTAAAGTGCATTTTATGTTTTTATTTGAAACAAAACAGTACCTATATTGTTAGGGAATGGTTCATGTCAAAATGTTAAAAAAGTAACAGGTAATTTTAAACTCCTCTAAATCCATTCGAGCTGATTTTTAAATCGAAGGATAACAATTAACAAGTCAATAAAGTTAAAGCTACACGTATTTAAGTTAGGAACATATTTCAGAAAATTGTTACGGAACAGTATAGTAACATTTAAGATAAGTCATACTAAACATTATTTAACTGTTATCTACATACCGCGTGAGTAACGAAGCGAAGACCTCAATCACTCAGCTTGGTTATAAAGCCTGGCGTTTAAAATACCCTGAACTGGTCTCGTAGTTAGAGTACTATCCCAAATGGAAGTTTAGGTAGTGATTGACATGTCATATGCCATAGGAATGTTTAAAAACAACTAAACTCCCTACTTCAAATAGTGGAGAACATGATTTACCTCGAAGTTCGAACTACCTACCGAATACTAATAAATTTATAGCAGTTACATGCTGTAGATTTATTTGTCGAATTGTATCCGAACTATCACACAAAATACAATTTATGCTTTCAATTTAAGCCGTGTTCTTAGAGCACGTACGCCAAGTGAGCCTTAATAAAGCCTTAATGACACGTCAACTAAGTTCTAGGTCTGTTGCTGCTTGGGTCAACCGTACACGACTTGGCGTAGGCGTCTTAGGTGTAGGCTACACGCTCAGTAAGGAAGAGTATCAAGATATCAGATGTATAGTGTCCAAATAATGTAGAACAGTATCGTAGCATGGGTTTTCAATGCTGGGGCAGCCAGAATGGGCTATATGATTGCGTTGCTGTGTATGAGGCTAAATTTTTGTACCTCTAGTTATATTTCGTCGGTGATAGTGAAATACCGTGTATAAGTAGATTTTTCCGTCAGCTCTTATTTGGATTGGAATAATAAACAAAATTGATTTGTATGGTTAATATTAAATACGCCGTAATATAGTATCAACAAAGATTTGTGATCCGCGTTTACCTAACTAGATTAATTTGATGTAATGAGAATTTGTAGATCTAAGTGGTCTTCTATCACTTTAGAATGGGCCACTTTCCTTTGGAAAAATGCTAGTTATTGAACATTTAAACTGTTTATAATACCTATGGGATTGACTTTTGAAGATCACATGACTTTTTAGATGAAATTTCAATCCCAGTAGTTTGTACTGGTTGAAAGAATATTAAATTTGCCACTACGGCTAGATCCCTGATGATTATAAAATCATTATATGTATAAATGGCGTATAGATGATGACAATAATAACGATAATTTCATGACAAAATAAGTAAAGCATGGGTATTTTCGGTATCCACATACCTATAAAAATATATTAGTACAAAAATTTAAATTTAAAAAATAAATTAATTAATAATAGCAGAAACTTAATGAACGTCTGGCCTTCTAAATAGTTTCAGGTAACTTCGCTTAAATACGTTTTCAAGGACTAAAGGCTATTTCAGTAACGGAGTAGACATAGCGGAATAAATTTTCTTAGCTATTTTACGATGTACTTAGTTTCGAAACTAACTGGTACAGATATTTTACATAGAAACATAAACAAAGGTAAAACCTTTACCTATCTCTTTATGATATTATTCCCTCCGAAGTTCCCCGCCCTCTTAACCTTAACTTTATCTTAACTCTTTCTTCTTCTAAATATATAAAATATGTATTTAACTATATTAGTATGTATGATATTGAACTATGATTTCCCCCTACCCTCCGTCCATAAATGTTGTGTCGTCTTTAATGTGTTGTTCGTGTTTGTTTTAGGTTCTTAATGAAGACCTCAGCAACAAATAGCTCAAATCACCGCGCAGTCTCCTTTTATGACGTGTCTCTAAACACTTGACATTGGCGGAATCACGCATTAAGCGTGGGATAGAGACCATTATTTAAAAAAAACCATTACGTCTAATCGTTGGGCATATTAGAAACAGAAAAATTTTATCTCCCCTTGCAGTGCGGGAATCGAACCCACGACCTTCACGTATCGCGCGTGCTGCTCTTACCAACTGAGCTAACCGCAAGTTATCGTAGGCGATGAAATTTTTCTGTGGTATCAACCGTTAGCCTTTCTTTTCTAATTCTGTTTCTAATATTTAAAGTTCGCTAGTACGGCGTTTAGTACTATAAAAATAATAAAATCGATTAATCGTTGGGCATTGTGTCATATGAACTTAGAGATGGAATGGGCTTTACTCCACCACGCCAGGCCAAGTCATATCTGCGTGGAGTTGGGACTGCTCCACAACCTAAGATGAGGCCTGTGCACAGCAGTAGAAATAGTAACTCCGGGCACAGAGCTGCGATGGGAGACTTTAGGTCCAGCCCGTAGAATGAAGCCCGAGGAAGCTAGATTCTGAGTAACTTTCGCGACGCCAAAGACCTCTCTTGAACACATAGGCCCTAATATTTAGTATTTTTAAAATACTTCAGCAGACTACTTACTATATAATTTTAGGCATTAAATTATTGTATCTGGCTTTTAAGATACACATAGGAAACAATTTGTACAGATTTTTTTTCGTAGTAAGTCCCGCCGCACATGCAAGCATTTAATAATTTAAACCAACAGATCATTAACCTACAAGAGGAATACGGTGGTATCATTCGGCAGAGGTCGCTAACCGAAGGCTTGAAAATCATTTCAACAGAAAAATTCATCGCCTTCTAGAAATAAACATCAAAATACTTTAGATCCCGAAATAAAACAGAAATTTAGAATCGTTGCTAATTACACTAGCAATTAGTTAATCCTTTGTGTTCCACAAAATAAACAAATTGCTTAATGATCTCTTGTAAACGATTTAAGCTTCAGCAGCAGATCAGCAGATAACCTAATTGACTTTTTCTTATTTATTTTTGCTCTCGTTAGGAAAGTGGCAACCAAAGATTTGTATTGAAGTACAATAAAAATAATTCAGCCATTCATGTCTTACTGTTGGGTACATTTTAACTATGAGCTGGAGGGTATTAATCCATAACGAAGACCTGATTAGTAGAAAGATATGTGAGAGAAAATGTTTAACTTTAGAAATTCTCAAACCGCTAAATAGCTTCTAATTAGGTTTAACAATTAATAACCCTATAACTGATTGGCACTGCCTGGCACTTATCAAAAAGGTACGTTAGCCTTGTTGATAAGTACCATTAAAGTCGGTGGGAATGATCACCCATCCAATACCAGACCCGGTGCATTACTTAGATTCGATTCAGTTTAGTCGTTATATAAGTAGGTATTGTGATGCTTTTTAGTTAGCGTTACAGTAAAGTGTAAACTTAGTTAATACTGTTAATTCTAGTGTCAAAGTTATTTAAATAAATAATTGCACCAGGCAACTACACCAATCACCTGGTCTGAAACTAAGTTTTCCCTGGTACTATGAGTACCAAACGACGGATACTAACTGGGGGCGTCATCCCAGCACACCCAGACTCAAGTCAATTAAGAAAAGTTCGTTTTCCAAATTGACCCGACCAAAAACGAACCCGGGACCTTTCGCGCTTTGGCCGCCTACCTTAGCCACTGCGCCACCGAGGTCGTCAAAGATAATTTAAGAGTAATGTTTGTTCAAAAGCGCGCAGACTTATTCACTTTAAATTTTGCTCTGTCATTATGTCGTGCCCATAAGAACTAATATATTACTAAGGGTATTTACCTTGGCGTTTTACTGACCATACCTATATAAAATTATTAGTATTTATATACAATTTAGTAAAATATGTTATTTCATGAATAAAAGTAAATACTTAAAAAATCGAATAGCAATTAAAGAACAATTAAAATGAGTAAAACCTGCATGGAAATTGTATTATATCTACATACATACTAAGGTACCTATATAAAAGAACAAAATGGTGAAACGAATGAAAGAACGAAAGATTGAAAAGCAATTCTTTATATTTTACTTCACAAAAGAAGGTAGGGCATAGCGATTTATCGCTCGAACTGGAGCAGCCCGACTGGTGAAATACCTCCACCTTACAGAAGACCGCAGCCAAATAATAATTACTTCTGTGTTGTTGGGTTCCTGCGCGTGAGTAAGGTTTCCAGAACTCCTGGGGGGTGCTACATTAGTAGCATGGGTCAAGCCTTCAAGGTAAGGGCGACAAGTCCAGTAACAAATTGATTATGCTGTACTTGTCACCCTTAAGCTAGGACCTCATTACCACTTAACATCAGGTGGGATGAGGTCAATCTTAAAGTGCAAAATAAAAAAAAAACTTCGCAATTCCGACTTGGTATCTAAAAATTTGAATCATGTAACTAGCTAGTACAAACAGTTATTCTAGTAACAAATTCATGGACAAAAAACTAAAACAAAATAAAAATATTTGTTTCCGAAAACATCTTTATCTGTAACCCTGACCTCTCCTATCTGTTGAAAGTTCACAAAGTGTAATGTTAGGGTATACCCGTCCTGTTTTGTGATAAATTTTTTTGGTGCCCGAAAAACTTTTAGATAAATTGAGTGGTACGTTCCTAAAATGTACCGAGCGGCCATTTTGTTTTTACTAGGTACCAGCGGTTTTATAGGTACCTACCTAACAATGCGAGCAATTACTTCGTTTGTGAAAGGTCAAGCTGTCTTTTTTAAATGTAGGTACGATAAGGAATAAAACATGAGTAATTTTTAGTGAGAACATGATTGTTGTCGAGTGAGTTTTTTAACCTTCTTAGTTAAGCTTTTTAAACATAGATAACTTACTCAGAAAATACTCTTCAGAACGGAACGATGGGCACTTTTATGAGGAGAGCATAAATATACATGATTAAAAAGGAGTTTACCTAGTCACTAGTTACTGTATGCAACTTCATTAAATAATTTAGGGATTACCTTCACCTAGTATGATGCAAATACAGTTACGTCATATTTATCCCACCCCAAGAAACCACTTCATGTTGGCTTTTTTACTTCTGTGGTAATTAGCTAAAGCACTTGTGGTGAAATTAAGATAGAACCACAACTCCTAAACTCGGGACAACATAAAAAAGTTCGTTTTCCATATTGAGTCGACCGGGAAACGAATCCGGGACGCTTGTCTTTCAGCTATGGAGGTCGCTATAATCCATCTAATCTATATTATAAACATATCAGAAAAGATTATAGTTCTCTATATTATAGAGAGACGCATACTTTCATTACTTTTAATGTTTTCATAACGTTTTAAATTTAGTTGCGAATGGACGTCTTTTGAAAGTTGTAATTCCTTTCAAATTAAACACAATTTGTTTTGTACATATTACCAGACATTAATTTGTTGTTACAAACATTCCTTTTTCTGGGCCAGAGCCTTACCTCAAGCACTCCTCAAGGATGGCACGGGTGTTACTCCCTGACCCGGCGTAGTCGGCATCTTTTAAATTCATTAGGAGCGTTTCTCGCTAATTCAGTGACATGATATCATTTTCACTGAATTAACTACATACTTGTGTAAAAAACCACAAATTTTGATTGATGTCAACCCAGTTCCTTGTCACAATAAAACCTGACGTTACTCTGTAATAAACCAACAGTTACAGTTTACTTAATGTTTACAAGATACTGATTGACTTATGTAACACTAACTTAGCTACAAGTTATACGGACTTTTTTCGCTTAATGTCAGCGTACAAGGTATCTTAGGTACTCTATGCAATCTATCTAGCTACCAAATTTTCATTTACTCCATTTTGTCGTTTTTAAATTATTATAATACATCCACTCAAGCAATCACGTCCTTCAAATAATATTTTAAATGCGAAAGTTTGTAAAGTGTACTCACACTAACTCCGAACGCGAATAGAGCCTTTTAAAAAAGCACAAAATTATTATTTATGCAAGCCAAACGCAACTTTAACTCCCAGATTTTCGATTGTTCTTCAAAAACGGATCCCTTCGTTTGTTCGTTTCGCTTTTGATAGTAGGTAGGCCTACAAAACCGTTTGCAGCTAGACCGCTAGCAACTACATACTATAATAGCAACGCTGAAGATCCAATCGTCCAATTAAATATTTATTTTCCGACTTCCAACAATTATTTCCTACCCATCGTATTTGCGGACGAGACCAAAACCATCACCAAGACTCTGCGAACTATCTTAGCGAGTTGCGAACACAAATCCGAACGGAGTAGCAAGTTTTGCTCGTCTCTAATCGTCACTTCAAAGGGAACTGTGTACCTTGGTGGGTCCACAGACGTTTTTATAAAGCTCAACTTAGAAACTAAGTATTTGGAAGTTTTTACTAAAAATCAAATATTTCTTTATATAGAGACTATTCATAAGTACGAGTATTACTTATGTAATCTATATGAATAAAAAAGATTGACTTTGACTTTGACTTTGTTCAAGTAGTAGTAGTTACTTAAAACTCTTTAAAATCGTTATTGAATGCAATGCAAAGTGATTTTACTGCCGGTTCGGCACCTATGTGAACTTCAGTAGATTAGTTACAGTATCCAACTCATTGCTATGTGCAGCTCACCAAGTCATATTGCTCTGTTTTGATGAGTGATGAAACAATTAATTACTTATAAAGTAATTATTTACTTTTGAGAGATAATCTGGAGCAGTCCAGACCCCAAAAGTGGCACCTATTCACAAGCATGACGTATGTGCCTGTCATTGTTTCATTCAACCATATTAAAGGAAATGTAAAGCACCTATTATTTAGGAACGGTTGGAGCAAGTTAGAAACAAGATGATTTATTCGTAGGTATAGGTTTAGTGTTTTTAAGGACTGGGATACTATTAGCTTGTAATTAAGATAGATAAAGGTGGAATGAGATTTCGGCAGCCCTCGTTATTACTATCTTAAGACGTGACAGACAATTGGATTTAATGCTCGGACTAGTCTCGAGTCGTGAAGCGAACTCATACAACGTATACCTGTAAATAAGGAATTGGATATACACAATAAGCATTTCAAAGTCTGCAAAAGGACTGTATCAAATTGGCGAGAATCAAAAACGTACAATGAAATAGAAGTACTTCTTGAATAGGTAACATACTGCTTGGTAGTGTTGGCTGTTCGAAGAGTCTAACTGTATAACAATTGTAATAAAATAAGGTTCATATAAATTGTTTGTTAACCATTATTACTTTGTAACAATTATAAATATGTAAGGAAATGTAACTGAAGAGCGGTGCCTCCTGACACAGGCTTCTGTAAGCTTAAAAGGAGACACCAGCCATCACTTCATCACAAAATATCTGTTTGTACTGTACTGAATAAACAATTTTTAATTATTTTTTTTAGCATTAGTGGGGATATGGTTATCGTCTTTGTACGCTATTTTGCCCAAATCTGTCCATTATTGTACAGAGGGGCAATGCCGCCAGCGTACTGGGCACAATGCCGCAAGACGGTGAGCTAGACGACGTGTATATTTTGTAAATTTTTGTTGCTTGTTTTATTTTATTTAATATTATATATTTGTACATATAATGTAATTTTTATTTAGTTTTAATTATTTCTTTGTACGCTAATTATTACAGATAAAAAAGGCTTTATTCATACTATTTGTGTTATACATTTTTAAAGAAATTGAAAAACTTTGTCGGTGTTTTAATTTTTAAAATGTTTTTGTCTTAATTTAGAATAACGATAATTACCATTAAATAGTAATAATAAATAGTGATGCAAAATCCGAAAACTTAATAAAATATGAATGCAATGACCACTGAAGTTTATTGTTTTATAATCTCATATTAAATAGCTCATATTAAATGAATAAATTTTTAAGTAAATAATAAAAGTCATAATCGGTCCATAAACGACAGAATTATCCACGAACACACTTAAGAAAATATGTACGGTCGAATTAAGAACCTCCTCTTTTTTTTAAAGTCAGGTCAAAAGGCTTGCGACATTCCCGGTCCAATATTTTACGTTCGGTAATGTCAACAATAACTTTCCGTTTTACTCCAACCGACTACGAGCCATTAATATAGTTCCAAAATTTGCTTTTTCTAACAGCTATCATTAGTCGTCGGTCGGTCGTTTTTAGCCTACGCCTCGTATTTATAACTATCCAAACAAGAACGAATCGTTTTCAAATATTCGTTTTCGTTCCAAAGAATCTCTGAAACTACGAAGGGAAATAAATTTCTCCAAGTGTTTGAGTATCGGAGATAGGGTTCCGCTGTTAAAATGGTAAACAGGTATTCCAATAGCCGTTCGGAACCCTCGTCATTCGGACGAGATGGCGCGATACGGCGCGATGTATGAGGGGCGATGATTTTTACGCGATTTAAGGGTTGTTTTGTACCTAGACACTTTATTTTCCAATATTGATGTCTTGTTTTAAGAGTACTAGGTAAATACTCCTCCGTAGCGGAGAGGCGAGCGGACTGGACTTTGACGTCGCGCCATCTTTGAGGTCCCGGGTTCGATCCCCGGCCGGGTCAATATGGGAAACGAACTTAGCTATGTTGTCTCGGGTCTGGGTGTTGTGTTACTGATTACTGTAACACAAGTAATTAAGCTACTTACCATAAAATTGGAGCAATGTAGGTATGTAATATTGTTCGATATTTTTTATTTTTATTTAAAGTACTGATAATTATGTAGTACGTACACAGTCCGCATAATTCGTTTGTACACCTTAGTACCCCGTCACGTTAAACCTCCTACGTAAATACCACGTCACTGAATCAGTCTCGTTTTCGCAAGTGGTATGAGTATCGGATCATGATTTCGGGTCCTGGGATCGATTCCCGGGTCGAATAAAGAAGGGTTCGAACTTTTCAAATATTGATAAAGACAGTAATAATAAAATTAATAAAGTCGTTATCTTATACAGAGCTACACAGGCAGCAAGTCAGAAATATATTTGTTATCAACACAGAAATTTCATTTATCTAATATATAGCACCCGGGTGTGATAAGACACTTAAAGCTTTTCCCTTCATGAAATGTGTATGAGCTTGTTAAATTGGTTATGATAAGTAGGTGATTTAGTCACGTGGATTTTTCTTTTCGTAATGATGTAAAAAATCCATTTTTGATCGCGATTTTCCTGATATTTTTGCGTCTCTAAATAAATATATTAAAATAATTTATATAAAAAAGCTAAATAAACGAAGCGACGCTGTTTTTTTTAAATTATAATTACTCAAAACGTTACTTTTAATTCATTTTACGTTCAGCGTTGATATTTGAATCTTAGTTGGATTCAAATTGATACTATCACATTAAATTTTAATTAAATCTACTTGAAAAGGCCTTCTAATTTATCAATCCCAGGCTGTATTTAATTAATTATAATTTGATTTACATAATACAGGTTGATTATTACTTATCTGATCCAAAATGGTTCATCAGTCTTTACTGAAGCAAATATTAAATTAGATGCCCGTTTTGAACGTAACTTTGTTAGAAGGTATTTATAAGATTTGCTGATAAAATCAAAACAAGTCTCAATATTGTAAATAGAACTTCGTTGAATATTAAATTTGTTAAGATTGATATCATTAGAAATATTCTCGATAAGAATTTATTTTTGTATGCCTCTTTGAACTTGTTTACTTAATTGCAATTGGAAATCTTGAAAGGACCTTGCAACACTTTTGAGGATAGCTGATAGAATTATCTCTTGTACGTGTATACATCCTGCTTGTGAACAGGCGCCACCTTTGGGGACTGGTCTGCTCTAGATTACCTCTCAAAAGTAAATAGGTACCTCCAAATACCTCATGGATGACCTTGATAGGTTGCAGCGACGGGCTGTGCGCATAATTAACGATGAAGATATTACTGGGAACCTTGAACCTCTTCAACTACATAGAAACATTGGATCATTAAGTGTCTTTTATCGGCTTTATCATGGGGAGGGTTCCGAGGAACTGTGAAGAAACATCTTGCGGGCCAGTATGGCGATGCTAATGGATAGTATATTTTGATATCAAATCTGTTGTCATCACGATGTGGGTTCCTCTCTTGCTTACCATCAGGCTGGAAGGAGCCAATATACTGCGCTACAATAAAATAAAAAGGTACCTACTTGATGTTTTATTCACTTATCAAAACAAAACTTTATGACTTGGTCCAAATTGGCCTACACATAGCTATAAGTTAGATACTGCTACTGTAACTAATCTGCAGAGTTTCTTACCTGGAGTCTTCTCGGTAGATATAGGGTCCGAACCCACTTTTGAATCGGCATTGAATATAAAGTGTTAATATATGTAACATATTTGAATAAAGAAATATTTGATTTATTGATTGTTTAAGAAGTATAGTTAGATTTTCGAGTTCATGAAAATAATGTTTCTTTTTTTAATAGACATCCGATCAAAATGCAGACCAACAAATAATTTTATTGGCATAAATGATTACATTAATTTAAGTATTCTTCAATTACATTCCATGATTTCTCATTTCATGATATCGGAATTGAACAACTAAAAATTATGAAGACTTTTAAAATGTTTAAAAGTGCATCAAACTGCACTAACAATATTTAAGTATTAAAAAAAACCTTTCATCGTTCCTTGCAGTAAGGGATTCGAACCCAGGACCTTCACGTATCGCGCATGCTTCTCTTCCAAATGAATTAACAAAAGCTATTATATGCAATTAATTTTTCTGTTACAATTTACCTCTTAGCCTTCGGTTATATAAGTGCCTGTGTTTAAAACTACACCATGGGTTCGAAATCCTCTCATAATTTTTAACATTTAAAAACATGAGTTCATGATTTTTAATGGAGTTCCATTTAATCAATTTTCCACCGCTGTTATTACTTTAATTTGCATGAACAAGACAGCGATACTCTTTCAAAGCAAACATTCATTATCGCGGCAAGTGATACCTTCTTGTCTAGGCTCATTGATGTTTATAGTAAAGTATCTAGAATATAAGATTTAATGTATAAGGTTGCGGTTTAAATCTCCAGTAACATTATTAAACTATATGCCTTCAAGGACACATTTTCTAAAATAAAACGGAAAAAGATATTTTAAAATAAGTACACTCTCCAAATAAAATATATCTTGTTTAAGAAAGTCAATTTTAAATATAATACGGTGAAAATTTTGTCACCAATCCGTAGAAGGTACTTAAAGTTGGTATATGGTTTGCACACTTAATTTTTAGCCTTCAGTACCGAATTTCTATAGAGAAAGCAAATTTAAAATAAGTACACTTCAAAAAGACTTATCAACGTTACAGGAGACCCAAAGGCTGGCTGCTACCTCGCCCAGCGTTTTTCAATCGCCATTCAGCGAGGTAATGCAGCCAGCATTTTGGGTACCTTACCACAGGGACCTTCTTTGTTTATTTAAAATATTTTTTTTTATTAATTTTAGTTTGATTTTTTTGTAAGTTAGTGTTATCTTAAGTTTATTAGTACACTCTCCAGTTAAAATATATCTTGTACTAGCTGTGCCCTCGACTTCGTACGCGTGGAGACTTTCATTGCCCGTTTTACCCCTATCTTCCCTTATATCCAAAAAGTAGTTTACAATTTAATCCAAGTTTCGAGCTATGTTTGTGCCAAATCTAATATCTCTGACTTAAAAATAAATATTTCCCATATTCACTTTCAAGAGCGGTAAGTACATATTACCCCCCTCCCCCTTTATTTAAAAAAAGAACTAGCCTTTGTCTTTTCTGGAGGATCAACGTATACCTATAACAAATTTCATCAAAATTGGTTCAGTGGCTTAGGCGTGAAAGCTGTCAGACAAACAGACAGACAGACAGAGTTACTTTCGCATTTTTAATTATTAGTATGGATAAGAAAGTAAATTTGATAGTTAATACGGGGAAAATTTCATTAACTACTCAGCCGCGGTAATGCTACTCAAAGTTCTCCCAAACCCAATTTTTATTCATCAGCACCTAATTCGGTTCATCGTCACATCCAGAGCGGACATAGTAACTGCTCCCGGCCAGAAATAAATGAGGATACGGGACTTCCACAAACGCATAACGCAAACATGCAAGGTCCTGCAACTCAGTCGCCGTGACTCGAGGTGCAAGGTAAACTGATTACGTAAGGTTAGCACGGTAATGATCTGAAGGTACAATGTTGTCTGGCGTAATTAGATGAGATCCTATTTCATCGTCTAAAATATCATGATGATTATTTTTTAGGTTCAAATGTTTCAAAAAAATAGTTTTTCTCGCGTCTTTTGCAACATACAATTTAGGGCGATCTCGTCTTGATAACTGTAAAAAAATTTGAAGACACTACTTTGTTTATCGTACCTACTATTTTTTTTTTTACTAAATGCGACTAATCAATTAATTCTCTTCCCAAAAAAATTTGAAGAAAGTGTAATAATTTCCCATTGGACGAGCGCAATAACTGTCACAATTACTTTGCATTCAGAGTAGGTCCGTTTTGTCCAGTTGTCAAATTAAAATTATGTGTCGTTAAGAGTGTATTTAATTATTGTCGTGATAATGACGCCAAAATCTGCGTCTCTCTTCTATGAACTACAAAATTACCAACACAATTTCATGGGCAGTGGAGGGCAATTCAACAAAATTATCGAAAACAGCACGTTCTAAGTACAGACAATCACCACAACTAATCAAGCTTTGTCCTTTGACCTCTACTCTTGTGTTCGTTCCATACGTCCCCGTTGATTTTCACTCGATTTCCAGCTCTGTGCTTGGCATGTAGGATTGGTTTTGGCTTGTCTTTTGTTGGAGATACAACGTTTTGGGTCGGAAGGTACGAAAGAGCGTTGGTCACTATTATCGGTGAGTGATAAGGGAGATACATTCCAATAATAAAGCGCTTGCTTTCTTTGTCTGTCCGCACATAAGAGGGATTCGCGTCAGTAATTTTGCGGGATGCGGAGTCGGATGGATGTCGTTTTGATAACTGAGTATTTATGGCCTCTATAAAGTAATCCTTAGTCATGAGGCTATAAATCCTTTGACGCATCTTTGAAAGTACTTTTTCATCGTTTATCTTGTAGGGGCATTCATTATTTTCAGTTTGGTCTTTGATATCTTTGGACGTTGATTGAATATTGATTTTATCTGGTCACCTTTTATGTGTAGAATACTTTAACCAAGTGACAAAGTTCTATAGTAACAAGATCTGTGTATCTGTGATGTGTGCATCTTCTTTAAAATGTTGGTTTTGATTGATATTTCCAAATTAATCGTTAATTTATATTTATTGTTATTAGATAGATGTATATATTATTTTATTTTGTTTTATTATTATATTAATTTACCATGTACCTTTGTATTCTATTCTGGTGTTTAATTTGTTGCTATTAATTATTATTTTTTTTTTGTTGTAATCTATACTCACATTTTCACTGTTACCGCACCCATAAACGAACTATCTGCATGACCCAACGGTTGACTGGTAGAGAATGCTTCTAGCATTAAGTCCGCCTTTTGTACTTTTTATTTTGTGCAATAAAGTTTTTAAATAAATAAATAAATAAATAAATAAACGTAGCTGTTGGACGGTGCAAGAACATCTGACATTACGGTTGATCAAAGTCAAAGTCAATCTTTTTTATTCATGTAGATTACATTAGTAATACTTATGAATCGTCTCTATACAATGCAAATGAAGCTACCTCCGGTTCGGAACCTATAACTACCGAGAAGATACCGGCAAGAAACTCAGTAGTTTTTTTTTTTCAAATAAAAAGCTAAACTTATTACTAATTCTGCACCAAGACATACAGTTAGTCAGTTGTAAAAGAACAATAATAAGTATATAATGAAATAAATAAATAAAAACAATAACTTTAGTACTTCATGTGTGATATTCAAATACATCATTTTTATACATTTTGACCTACATGCGTCTGTGTGGTCTTATTCTGACATTGATTGAGAAAACTTATTAAAATAATATAAAACGCGTAAGTACAGGTGAGCAGATTAGTTAGTGATCCACGCGTTCTTATCATTAATATACTTTTCTACTCTGTATCACTTAAATTGCTCACAAAAAGTATGATCCGAGCCATCTCATAGTTCAGATGAACATTTGCCCCATCATATTTTCCGTAAATGGCCGGATGATACTGCTATTAATAAAGGCTCTATTATGAACCTACTCATGAACGATTAAAAGCCTTAATAACTCAAATTATCCCCTTTACTAAGAAGTATGTTCGATAAGATTTAAGCAATTCATTATTTTGTTGCTATTTATAACAAGAAAGTATTGAAATTCGGAAAAAGTTTCTCACTGTAACACGTGTAACGGAATAACGAAATTACCTTTGAGCGGGTACAGTCCAGAAGAAAAAATGTAATACTTTAAAAAGGGTTTGTCTACAATTGGTCGACGCTTTTATATTATTTTTACAACTCGAAATAAATTTGGTCGTTTAAAATGTGGTCAAATTAAGCATACACATATTTTTACATTTGACCGACTTAAGGTTTGGTCACAAATCGCAACCGCTTATAGAAGTGAAATATCTAATTGCGTAATTTAGAATCAATATTTCCTTGACAAACACTAGATTGTGGTTTATTCCGCCTTCTTACAATATTTTTTTGAACTAACTTTGTCGCAAAAGGTAAAAAAAGACGGTAAATGAATAATTAAATTATGGTCAAAATCGTCGATAAAAATATTGGTATTCTACAGGAAACCTTTTTATAAGTTTTGTAATGCTATTTTAATGATAAACTTATCTTGTACTTTTTTATGTATATGTTCCTACTTACTAATATATATTAGATGGACTTATAACATATATCAATTGTAATTACGATTCATAAAGACTACATAATAATAAGTAAAATTGTGCCTTAACTTGTACATCAAAGTTTGTTACTAAACATTTTTGAATTGTAACAAAAGTAGGTACATCTATTTAATCTCGTTCAACACCAACCGAAATCAAGTAACAATAAATAAAATCTTGAAAAATCCACCTTATACAAAACGAGAAAACATTCAAATTAAAGACCACGCTATTAAACTGCAAAAAAGTTTGAAGTACCAGCATTGTCGCGCCAAAAAAGGGTTCGCACTTTAGGTAACGAGTGTACAGTTACGTGCGCGAGCACAAATTACATTTGAGCGCTGTACGCAGCAAACATGACAGCTTAATTTACGTTTTGTCAAAATTAATACAAATATCCTGGCGGTTAACGACAGCCTTGGAGCCGTGCCTCGTATAATGTGAGCTCGTAAATCGTAGTCAGGTGATTCCACCGAACACACGTACGTATCTGTACCTGAATTGATGTAAAAATGTTTATTTTTTAATCATTTTCATACGCGGCTCTGTTGCCGAAAATAAATAAAGCTTGTAATGAAAACGCACCGCAATGAAGCGATATGCGGGAATCCGGAATTTTTAATGCAGATTTATCTGTGCCATTAAGTGTAATGATGCCACAGGAGTATTTTAATAAATATTTGAGCAAGTTGATTGCATTGTGCATGTTTACCTACATTTGGCAGAATATAAAGTATACAGTGTGAAGCGTAAGTTAATAAAATATAGATTTACATTTAAATAAAATATTTTTTTCATGATGTGGTTAAAAGGAGTTAACGGGTCAAAACGCGGCAAATAAAATAATAACTTACCTTATCACACTAAAAATACTTCAAAACGCACATATATCACAGCTATTCAGGTTTAATATTGAGTAGTGTAGACAGGAGATTTTGAAGGCAAACATTTCATAATTTTGCTAAAAGGAAATACGAGTAAATACAAAAAAAAAACCTGTAAAAGCTATCTTGTTATTTTAATTAAGTACTTTAAAGCATACACATTTTGAAAATTGAATAAAGTCATAGCTACACTTACAAATTATGATAGTAAAAGAAAAACAATAGGTAAGTTACTTTATTATCTTTCTCACATGCTTAATTTTTAACTTACGGTTGCACTAGTAAAAACAAACGTAAGTTTCGGCTAAAAGTAACCTATTTGTTGATAGATTATCTTATTTATCTTTCAACTGAATTTGATCCAAACCCATTTATTCGTCTTACGTGAAAAAACATTAAACATACATCCACACATATTGACATCCATAGAACTTTATAAGAATAAAGCTTCTCGTTTATAATATACGGTGCGGCCTTCGCACGGATGTAATGTAAATACTTAGAAATATTAGCTTTTCTATTCTTTATTGCAAATAAAAACCTTCCTTTTAAACCATTCTATCTATTAAAAAAGACGTGTCAAAATCCGTTGCGTAGTTTTAAAGATTTAAGCGTACATAGGGGTATAGGGACAGAAAGAGCGACATTGTTTTATATTATGAAGTGAAGTAGAATGTATATGCGTTACCGATGTTTACTTCCGACGTCACCTCGTAAAATACAGCCACGTCATACGTAAGCAACCAGCGCCATTAACGATTCGTTGACTTTACCAGACGGGAGTAATCCGCTACTATGTTTGCCTACTTATAATTAAATCCCGGAAACTCAAACAGTTGCGAATGCGACAGTACCGGCGCTTTATAATAAATAACATTACGGGTGCGTTATATGAGTAACTTGTGCTGTGAGTGCTTAAATCTGTTTGTGTACAGTCGTGTGGAAAATAAGTGGTGTTTAATTTTGTCTCTTAATTGCTAGTGAACAGGTGTTGATTGTGGTATTTTGGAGCTCATAAGCTCCACTGTCTATTTTAGTTTTCATTAAGGAGTGTTTCAAATACACTAGAGATGATTATAACACTCCTAAATGAGATGTTTCTTTTAAATGACGGTAAGATACTTTCGGTAACATATACGACAGTAAGATCTCCTCAGTAACCTATGAATTCATAATTAGGAATCTATATAAACAAAACATTTTATATATTTAAGTGTCAAAATATTTGTAATCTCCAAATATTATCATCTCATTTGTACGGTCAACAGTATATCACGTTAAACACTTGCATTTTGAAATTAGTTCTTATGCGCATGACATAAGACGTAAGAGCGGTGCAAAGTCCAAAGTATATATTCATATTCGGCTTGGGAGGCTATTCGGCCACAATAAAACTCATCTGTGTCCGAGTTTCCCCTTTTCGAATTCCAGTGTAGGCTTTTCGGCCAATGCTACTGGATATTTGGCCGACTCGACTCGACCACGCAAATAAATTGAGGTAGTATGTTCGGCCACAAATTTGAGCACAATAATCTAGCTATATTTTTAAGATAAATCGATAAAATGAGAGAATCTAAAGTAATAAAAGTATTTTTTTTGTATTATATGAATGTATTATAATTTAACATTAACATAAACAAAGGGCTATATTGCCAATACAATGACCTAATGATATTTCATTGTCATTAAATTGTTCTAAAATTGAGTTTACATTGTTCTTAAGTAGTTTTAATCATATTTCAAAACTAGCTGTGCCCGCGACTTTGTTCACGTTGACTACATACTTTCATGCTCGGTTTTACCCTTTTAAATGTACCTATTACTTTATATTAAAAAGTATGCCGAAAATAATAAGTGGTACTCTTTTGAATGGACGGCATGAAGGTGTAAATAATAAGTGGTACTCTTTTGAATGGACGGCATGAAGGTGTAAATAATAAGTGGTACTCTTTTGAATGGACGGCATGAAGGTGTAAATAATAAGTGGTACTCTTTTGAATGGACGGCATGAAGGTGTAAATAATAAGTGGTACTCTTTTGAATGGACGGCATGAAGGTGTAAATAATAAGTGGTACTCTTTTGAATGGACGGCATGAAGGTGTAAATAATAAGTGGTACTCTTTTGAATGGACGGCATGAAGGTGTAAATAATAAGTGGTACTCTTTTGAATGGACGGCATGAAGGTGTAAATAATAAGTGGTACTCTTTTGAATGGACGGCATGAAGGTGTAAATAATAAGTGGTACTCTTTTGAATGGACGGCATGAAGGTGTAAATAATAAGTGGTACTCTTTTGAATGGACGGCATGAAGGTGTAAATAATAAGTGGTACTCTTTTAAATGGACGGCATGAAGGTGTAAATATTGATTAAAATGTAAGTGATGCGTCTCGTCGTCGTCGTAATAAAAGTACGAAATTTGAACTAAGAATAAAATAGTGATACTACGCGCGCAAAGCCGGGGAAAGACGCTAGTATTTTATATTTACATGTAATTGATATCCTTTTTATAAGAGTTTTTTAGTTTCTGATATGTATTATACAAATAAATTAAACTCTAAAAACTTTCGTAAAATATTTTCTGGCTCTGCGCTAAGATTGATTTCCTTTTATTTGTAAAAGCGAAATTGAGTCCAAAAACAAATAAAGTTCTCATATTTTCTTAAAGATTAGGCTTAACAAATAAATTTCCTAACTTTACCTAATAACGCTAACGATGTGCTTCAATTGTAACTAGATAAAGACCTCATTTAAGTATGCTTACCTAACTCCACCGCAGTGTGAAAAAACATCAACTTTGAACTTTATTTCGTTGTCTTAAGTGCGAACGAGTATTCTACATTATTTTCTAAGATCGTCCTTGTCTCGGAACTGGAAACAGTACTTTAGATTTATCCTATTAACTGTTTTAGGTAAGGGTTTTCGGGTGAAGGCAATATTTACGTTTCAAGGCACTTTTATCACGTGACTTAGGCTAATTTTCGAAGCTAATTATAGACTTTATTGAATAAAAGTTGTTTTTTAAAATGAAAAATGTATATTGAAGGAATAAAATATAATTAATTTAATTTAAATTTTAAGAGAGGTAGGGCATAGCGATTTATCGCTCAAACTGGAGCAGCCCGACTGGTGAAATACCTCCCTTACAGAAGACCGCACCCAAAATAACTATCACTTCTGTGTTGTTGTGTTCCTGCGTGTAAGTAAGGTTTCCAGAGCTCTTGGAGGGTGCTACATTAGTAGCAGGGGTCAAGCCTTCAATGTAAGGGCGACAAGTCCAGTTACATATTTATTTTGCTGTACTTGTCACCCTTAAGCTAGGACCTCATTACCACTTAACATCAGGTGGGATGAAGTAAAATTTGAAGTGCAATATAAAAAACATGTTTTTTTTATTTTTAAAACTTTATTACACAAAAGAGTACAACAGGTAGATTTGCCAGGGGTAGTAGGTATCTACCAGTCAAACCTTGGGTATTGCAGCTTACGTGACCAGCCGGAAAAATCAGAACATCCAATAGTATCAAAAGTGACATGTGCTTATAAATTAAAAAATAATACAAAGAGATTCGTACGCAACCAGTTGTAGACATGAATCTCATTTTTCATAAAGTAAAACTGCAGCAGAGGCGGATTATCCTTGAAAAAATCCTAGGCTAACAGTGGTGGCTGTAGCATAACCAGTGCCCTGGACCAATTTCATTCAATGTCCAGCTTGTGTATGATCCAAGATTTTGGTTTGAGGGTTACAAAAGGTTTCCAGTGCCGTTTCATGACTGAACCCTGGTTACCCAGCCGCGCCCCTCCTTAATGCCTAGCTAAGGGACGCGCGTTTCAAAGAGCCGGAATTCTTTCTCCTCACTGATTTTATCAATGATAGATAAAAAATTATGAAGATACAGCGGATAAAAATTCAATGGAGGGATGTGTGCCGTCAGTAATTCGTAATAACTACGCGAAAAAGTGATGTCGCTTAGTTTTAAATGCTAAGCAATTTTTTGTTTACATGATAAAAAAATGTTTCTCTTATTTTTTGGTACTGTAATGAATAAATACATGATGACAAATCTTTACCCATCAGCCCTATTGTCTAGCGTATTTATTTATAACTAGCTGTACGACTTCGTCCGCGTGGACCATGTTTTCATGGTTGGTTTGACCCCTATCTCTCCTAATATTCGAAACAAAAATTAGTCCATATTTGAATCCCAGTTTTGAGCAATATTTGTGCCAAATTTCGAATATCTATCTTAAATAAATATTTTCGCATAAACTTTCAAGGGCGATGTTACCCCCATCCCCACATATTTTCAAAACAAAAATTAGCCTATGTCCGGTTTAGAAGTTCAAAATATATTTATACCAAATTTCATCGAAATTGGTTCAGTGATTTAGGCGGGAAAGCCGGACAGATAGAGTTACTTTTGAGTTTATAATTTAAGTATCGATTTAATTTCTTTTCACGATCATCTCCGTGCTTCACAAATCACATAATTGGCCCCAATGTTAAGGTCGATGTTAATTGTTAAACCTTTTCAAAGGTCCTTTATGACTTGAGAGTTTCAGCCAGTAAGGTTAGGACAAATTCAAATACTGGACTGTGGCTCGTTCTATTTTAATGTTCGATTTACGAATCGTTTATTTACTTACACTTTAATCGACCAATGGTACAAATTATTTTAATTCTTATATGCTTAGACATTAGATCGTTTTTTTATTGTAACGTTAATAAAGAGTTCACAGATTTATAACTTATTTTTATTACAGTTCAGATAATCCCTATTATGATTTTGCATTGAATTGATGTGTTTGCTTAAGGTCGTGAGATCCAAAAACCCAGACACAATAGAAAATCAATTGTATTTGGTTTTTAAGGGTCATTGGGTCTTTAAAGGGTTTAAGCATAGAATAGGTACACTACTTAGTGGGACTATAACTGGGAATTCAAAACGTAACCAATCTTTCTATAAAAATGAATCGCTGTTCGTTAGTCCCGCTAAAACTCGAGAACGGCTAGACCGATTTGGCTAATGTTGGTTTTGTAATAATTGTGGAGGTCCAGGGAAGGTTTAAAAGTTAAGAAAAAAAAAGGCGTTACGAAGTTCGCCGGGACAGCTAGTTTTAAATAAATTAAATGATAAATAAAAATATGTCATTCTGTTTTAAATGTTAGATACTACCCTAATTAATTACATCCTTATTAAATGTATATAAATTAATATTTTGATTTATATATAATTAAAAAAAAATTAAATAGGTAAACCGACGTAATATTTTTTTAAGTTTCGCATATATGAACACCAAGACGCAAACCACCTAATGTGTACTAATACATACTAAAGCAGTTTGTATTCCAATTCAAAACTCACAAATTACTCACATAAAAATGTCAAATTCGCACAACACGTCACAAACTCGCCACCGACTCACTTCTCACATCACCCGTGGTACGTGCGGCACAGTGCACTACTGTGGGACGCGGGCGGGACTCTGACACGCGTGGCGGAGTCCCGTGGACAACTGACGGCCGCGTCACACGCCGCTGCTCGCGTACTGGCGACCGGGAAATTTTGACTCACGAAAAAAAAATATAATAACGTTCCAAGGATTTTTTTTACTTGTCTTATGCAACTGGCAAGCTACAAATTCTATGAAATAGGAAAAATCAATATTATAACAAAAGAATGTTCGATTTTCAAAATTAAAAATATTTTTTATCTCATCGTCGTTACGTGTAGCACACAACTATTTACTTATGAATATAAAACTCATACGATATTTAAAAAATACTTCCTACAAATTATTAACATAATTTTTTAATCAATATTTTTCAATCACTTCTTCATGCCACGCTCTCCTCCCCCGTGACACGCTACACTACTCCCCTTCTCCCCAGTCACACGCCACGACTCCGCAAAGTTTACATGATAATCAGGTTTAACAATTATTAAGTAGCTTTTATAACATTCACGTAATTTTATACAAGCAAATTAGAAGATGAATGCCTTATTTATTTTATAAAACTTGTAAAAATTTTAAATGTCATAATTGTATAATTTAATTAACTTTCAAGCCTCTAGATTCAATATACATATAGATATGATAAATGATGAATGATAATCCTTCCCCAAAACTGCTGTTTAACCTTTTTGTCGCATTAAAAATCAGTATAAAAAAAATATTTAAATCAGTTCAGCACTTTTGGCGAGAAAGAAGGATTAATACACAGATAGACATATTTTATATCGCATGAATTTATAATATTCGTATGAACAAGTAAATTAAAGTAAGAATAAAAATAAAGTTATCTCTTCCAGTTTACGCGAGTCAAAGTTTAACATTTCAACGCATAATGGCACAAATGAGTATGACCAGATCAAGGTGCGTTGCGGCTGATGTCACCAGTTCATCGTTCACTTGGGCAGCCGATATACTTGACGTAAATTGTCAACATTTCATTCAGTATGGTCGAATCAAACTCACAAACTAATCAGAAAT
Organism: Glyphodes pyloalis; assembly: GCA_037074685.1. NCBI lineage: Eukaryota > Metazoa > Arthropoda > Insecta > Lepidoptera > Crambidae > Glyphodes > Glyphodes pyloalis. The sequence goes on along the minus strand of JAYKKO010000008.1, from coordinate 13,600,608 downwards.
GAGAAACGACTTTGAAACGCCGATTTATTTAGATATTTGGTTTAAACTTTTCGACAATTGAATACACAAAAAAAATTTAAGTAGGCATTGTTTAAAAAACAAAAACGCTTATTCGCTTAAATCATTGCTACCGTTGTTTTTTCTTTTTTGCTAGGCAGATTTTTTAAAAGGTGAGAGTATGTCAAATTTTAAAGCTAAAATAAACCATGGCTGTAGTACATAAATAATATGTTTACAGAAAAGTCTAAGTAATTTGAACATATGTTTAAATGTTTTAACTGTACAGCAAAAGTAATGAACTGCAATTTTGTAAACAAATAATGCCTAAATTATTAGGACCAAAATTTTCAGCTTAAGAACCCAAAATACTTTCAATCTATAAATACGTTTTGAAACTTTGTTCAATTTTATTCGTTATTTCTCTTACTTTTTTTATTAAAAGATAAGATAGGGTTATGACAATTTATGAGTTATTTCAACAACATTGTAACATAGGTACCATATACAAGTTTGGCAATTTTATATTATTTTATTTTTGATACATAATTTTTATATAAAAAAATAAACCTTAATTTTTTTTTTGTAATATACCCTTCATTAAGGCCAAATAAAAGGGTCAGCCTCGGAATAAAAGACAAGAAGCTGAATTTTTGTATTGGCGTTTATTTACCCGATCTGACAGTGGTCTCAAAATCTCATAGCCAATCGTATTTGCGTCTAAATAGCTTAATATTTAAGGGCGAGATTGACAAAAAAAGATTTGAAATGTATTTGGCTTCACGCTATTTCCATGTAAATAAATATTGTTGTTAAAACAAAGTCCATATAACATTTGGCTACAAATTGATCTAGTTAACAGGGAAGTTTCCAACAAATTATCCTGCAGACCGTACGCCGGTTCTCAACGTCTGCTGTCAAAACTGTAGACAACAGGTCGTTCATCATTACGGCATGTTAAAGTTTATCTCATTCGGTAAACAAGTCGTCATTACTCGCCTCTAATTAAATTAAGTAATCGCCCGCCCGGCAGCGCGGCCACGAATGAACGTTTAAATTACGTGCAAACTTTGTTCTGTAACTCGGAACAATTGAGAATGGCGCTTTTGCGGCCTCATTGATAAAGAAGCACTAGTTTCAACAAAGAAGAATAAATATACAAACTACTAATAAATATACTAATATAAGGAGCACTGGAGCAGCATGACTGATGAAATACCTCCACCTTACAGAAGACCGCAGCCAAATAACAAACACTTCTGTGTTGTTGTGTTCCTGCGTGTGAGTAAGGTTTCCAGAGCTCCTGGAGAGGTGCTATATTAGTAGCAGGGCTCTAGCCTTCAAGGTAAGGGCGACAAGTCCAGTAACTGATTTATTATACTGTACTTGTCACCCTTAAGCTAGGTCCTCATTACCATTGAAGGCGGCTGAGGGCGCGGCGGCAATACGACCGCGCCCAGCTACCGCGTGGGGACCGGCCGGCTGATGGTGTGAGGGCACCTCAGCTGGCATTGCACCGGCCCCCACTGCGAGGTGGGGATGGTTCCGTTGGACCGGCCATCCCCAGTCTCCCCCCGAACACTGTGGGGGGAGTAGACGGAGCTGCATAAGCGGCTATTTCGCCGGCGGTGTTGTGGAAGTCAAGGCTTAGCCGATCTCCCATAGCACCGCCACTAAGGCGATGAAGGTCCAATCGGGGGGTTTTAGTGGGTAGTCCTGCTCTTTTCAGGGCAGGGAGTCCCACACACGCCGTCACCCTCCCTCGGGTGACGGTACGGTGCATCAAGGCATTTCCCCCCGTCAAAAAAAAAAAAAAAGGTCCTCATTACCACTAAACATCAGGTGGGATGAGGTCAATTTTGAAGTGCAATATAAAAAAAACTTGAAAAGTATCACCTAGGCACTATTTAAAATATCGACAACTTTTCAGAATTGCATTGTCACCATTCACCTATAATTTGCGGTATTCATTCCGTAAAAGAGGACTTAAAGTTACATCAGCCATATTGATATTTAGCAAAATGGCGACCTCCGTAGCCGAGGGCTGAGCGGGCCGGACTTTGGCGTCGCGCCATCTCTGAGGTCCCGAGTTCGATTCCTGGTATAGTCAATATGGAAAACGAACTTTTGTTTATTGTTACGGGTCTGGATATTTTGGTACCGTCGTTGTTTCTGGTTTCATTAAAACAAATGATTTAGTTGCTTACCATGGAATCAGACCTGCGGCTTGGGAGATGAAATAGAGTGACACTTTACTTATCAAATTATCGTTTTATGTTGGAGGTATACTTAAACCTCGCAGGCTGAATGTCCTTTTTAAAACCAGACACAAATTGATTTTCTATTGTGTCTTGTGTCCGAGATCAAACGATGACCGGTGGTGGTGAAGTTTTGAAGTAAAGTTTTTTTAAATTAATAAAATTTAAGCTATTGTTACATACGATACTTACGTAACAACTTAAGACAGGAGGTTCCTTAAATGTGAACTCAATACATTTAATAACCGACTTGGTATAGCATCGATCTCACAACTTTTTACGATGAAACAACTGAGTTTCAAGATATTTTTTTTTAATAACTTAGTTTTTATACAGTATTGTTTTTTATGAGTATTTATTTTCAGATAAATGTCTGAGCGGCAAGAAATACATTCACACAAATATTTATTGCTTCTGAGGAGCCTTAAAGGTACCTAATTACATGAGTTGCGTTTTATATTTTTGTTTATTTTTTTTAAAAAGCCGGCCATCTTGTAAGGTTCATAAAGTCAAACGTAAACAGTCGGTTATCGTCTTAAGTGGGATTAATAAAAAAACTCATATTCCGACCTTCCATGATATCTTATTACATTCTTGGTGACATCGCCTTATCATTCCTCATCGTCACAGTCATATCTATAAATGTAATATGTGATTCTGTTGGTAGACCTCAGAAATTATATTTTACAAGACCTTATAAACACCAATATTACAATTTATATGGATTGATAGAATCTTGAAAAATAATAACTACTGAGTTTCTTGCCGGTATCTTCTCGGTAGTTACAGGTTCCGAACAGAAGGTAGCTTCATTTGTTTTATATAGATACGATTCCTAAGTATTACTGTAATATATATGAATAAAAAAACATTTGGCTTTGACTTTGTTACCTATGCAGAAACTGCAGAATGGATTTGATCGAAATTTTGTATAGCAACTAGCTGTGCCCGCGACTCCGTTGTGGACTACAGGATTTTTCCAGTTTTTTCCCGCTAACTCCCGTTCCCGTGGGAATTTTGCAATATCCTGTTGCAAATAAGCTTTAAGTTTACTAAGGTACCTGTATGCCAAATTTCCAGCGTCTAACTTAAGCGGTTTAGATTTTTTATACAAAAAGATTTTCCCGCTAGAATTAGCGGGAAATTCCCACGGGAACGGGAATCCGTTCCCGTGGGAATTTCGAGAATCCCTTTCTTTACGGTACTTAAGCTACGTCTCTTCCAAATTTCAAGTGCCTACATTTAGCCGTTTAGGCTGAACAGTGATATGTCAGTCAGTCGGTCTGTTTCTCCTTTTATATATTTAGATAAATTAGGTAGATAGCTACTTACACAAGATTAACAAATCCCAGTTATATTGTAAATGTGAAATTGGTTAGAATGTATGGATTAATTCTGGATGTAAGTTTATTAATACTCTTTCACGCATAAAACTACATATTAGATTGAATACAGATATAGACAGAACAGATGGTAATTTGTTTTTTTTTATTTTTTTTTATATTACACTTCAAGATTGACCTCATCCCACCTGATGTTAAGTGGTAACGAGGTCCTAGCTTAAGAGCGACAAGTACAGCATAATAAATCTGTTACTGAACTTGTCGCCCTTACCTTGAAGGCTTGACCCCTGCTACTAATGCACCCCCCAGGAGCTCTGGAAACCTTACTCACACGCAGGAACACAACAACACAGAAGTGATTGTTATTTGGCTTCGGTCTTCTGTAAGGTGGAGGCATTTCACCAGCCGGGCTGCTCCAGTTCGAGCAATAAATCGCTATGCCCTACCTCTCTCATGATTGATAGAAATGTGATGTAATTTTCTAATTAAAGATTAACACATACCTACTACTTATGTTATAAATGTGTACGTTTTTAAGAAGGTATTTATGCGTTAATTTTTATGTATCTTTGTTATTATTGCACGCTTACACTAAATAATGGATTAATTATGAAATGAAGTAAGTTGTATAATTTTAATCTGGAAATAGAGCGAACGAATTTAGAAAGATATTATGATAGGTACCTACCTAAGCTTGTTACTCTTTCACGCCAAAACTACGAAATAGATTTGATTTAAATTTAGAAGGTAAAATTGAGATAAGTACAAGATCAATATAAATCATGCTTTTTATCTTCAATCAACGCAAGCGAAGTCACTGTAAGTAAACAAAAGTTTACACTTCAACTGGGACAGTTACAACCATTTTCGCAAAACGTGCAGCATTCGCCGGTCGTTAAATCCCGTTTTGAATTTAAAAAAGAAACGTGTGAATTTCAACGCGGGCATCATTTACAACTGTATCCCCTCCCTGCGGTAATCCCCCCTTATCGCGCCCTCAGCGGCTATTAGCGGAATTTATTGTGTTCACGTATCGACGGGCCGGTGAAATTCGCACTTTTCCTAGCGGCCGCTTCACAGTGAACAGTTTTTATTATTATTTTTGCCTTTAAAACGTTATGCCAGCTCTTTAAGGGTGCGTCTACACGTGTTTATTTTATACTCAGCGGGGTCACATATTTGGAAGAGTTTTGAGTGATGCAGAGAATTAGATCTGGATTTTTCTACTGTATTGATTATACTAAACCAGCGGATGCCTGCAACTTCGTACGCGTGGACTAAAGCTTATAAATATAACGTATTCTACTCTAGGTGAATGACGCTTTCCCCTGCTGGGTTCCAGTCACGATTGGGGTAACCCTGAAGTGCATTGAAGCGGGCCTTGCCACCCAGCATCCAATACCATACAGGACGAAGTTAAGACGGTTCCCGAGCAGGGCCGCGGAGCAGGTGGCTCACAGCGACAAACCTGCAAGGGAAGAGGCGGATTGGGGTGGAAGAGGAAGAACTCGGTGCTCCGTTACCGCCCTCCCTGTCCTCCGCGACCCGGCAGTAGCACGCTGCCGCACAGGGCGCGAATCACGTTGTGGTGAGGTCGCGAAGGAAGAGAAGGATGCAGTTATTGCGTTTGCCGCCCTCCCTATCCTCCGCGGCCGATGGGTCAATCAAACAGCCTGCAGTTATTTATTAATTTGGTTTAAATGCTTTAGCCTTGCATAGGATGTATTAAACTTCTTACGCACTTTTTCACTGTTAACCCACCTATAAATTCACTCTCTGTTTGAACGAAGGATTGACTGCTGGAGAATGCTTCTAGTATTAATTCCATCTATTGTACTTTTTTGTGTAACAAAGTTTTAAGAATATAAATAAAATTAATTGTATATAAGCTGCTACTGGGTACACTTTTTACAAAGGTTCCAAATTACATGTTGGGTACATTTGACCGTTGAACCAATCCGAGTACGCCTTAAGAATGTATTTCAATAAAACGTTGAATAACGCTGGTCGAGATTGGACCCTCGTCACGGGGAGCCGAGCACGGCTCGGAAGTAAAGCCACAGTCTAAGAAAATAAAAACAGTCTCTAAGCAATTCGGAACCTGACGTACAGACATCAATGCCAGTATGAGAAATTCCTAAATATTATTTACTGTAGCATAAACTGGCTAACAAGCGTATGTAGCCGCTGTAATACTGTTATTTATGACGATGCATAGTGCATGACTTGATTGCAATTGCATTTAATAGAATCATCTGATTCTCCAAAAACAATGACGATTCCGTGCTTCTCAATGCACTATATTTATATGGTGTTTTTAAAATTACGTTATTTTAAAACGATACAAATATCTATTAGCTGCGTAAACACACGTTTTTGCCTAAGTTATCGTACATCATACGTTTCATATAGGCGCTAATGAAAAACGATTGTCATAGGTAACGCTGAGCTGGAAGTTTTTTTGTTATGTCAGGGTAATGTTTTAAAATTGTAGTAAATCAAGCTTATTTGGGTGCCTAAATATGCATTTATGTTTTGCTTTGATAAATAAAAACACAATTAGATTGTTAACAGCCAAAATATTCAAATGTAACATTTCTATGGTTCTTTGTAAAGATTATCTTAAATCCCTATCATTAAGATAAATTAGAGATTTCGGTCTTAAGCAGCACTTTTGGACAGCTTTTTGTGTAAGAGAAAATTTTCTTCAATAAATTAAGTAAATCGTCTATAGTCTGTAGTCAATCTAAGTAATTGTTTTATTTTACGTTAGCTACGTTTACTTCGGTTTTTGTGGCGCATTTTCACTTTAGCAAACAAATTATATTCCCAAACATAGCTTACATACTGCTTGCGGCGTTTTAGCTTCCAGACTGCAGTATACTTTATATAGTGGTAACGCTCCAACTCCGGCGCTGCATCAAGATATTATGATTTCTGGACTGGTCATCCCTCACGATGAACAATTTATCTGAACGAATCAAATGCCTACGTCTGATAAAAATCTCTGTAAAATGTTGCAGGAACATTTAGTACTTCTGTAAGGAATCCTTATGCAGTGTTTACAAGACAGCACCAACAGTTTCCTAAAGACGTTCGCGGCAACTCACGACAGTGCAATCAAGACCCCTGCACTTGCATTAAGCTTGTCAAAGATATAAACAAAATTTTAATATTGCATAAATAAACATTCGGCCCTAGTATAGTTTAAAAAGTTCTTCCTAAAACTATGGACTTTGCTTCCGAATGAAGAAATTTTGTTATAATTGATTTAACTAGGTTTGTTGTTACCCCTGTCTCCCCTAATATTCGAAACAATAAGTCGTCTATATTTTAATACAAGTTTCGAGCTATATTTGTGCCAAATTTCATATCTCTAACTTTAAAAAAAATTTTTTCGCATTTATAATATTAGAAGGATATGTCAAAATTACGCAATGAGGAAATGAGGCTTTTCGTGACTTAAAAATAAGATTTATTCGTTGCAGAACTAAAGCTATCGTCCTAGTTCAAAGAATTTGTAAAGTGTCAGTGGTAAGAATAAATCCTTGTAGTAGGACCGATGGCTGGTGAGGCACAAAGATTGTTAACAAACTTTTATTTTTCAATATTTATTAAGAGGCTTTTGTCCAACAGACCCCTCTCCTTACAGTGTTAATTTAAGCATACACGTGAAATGTTCTAGAATGGAAACCACGTACCGGTGAGTATAGCATAGGACAGCCCCCAATATGACCTTTATGCAAGGGGGAGAAGGATGCAAGTGGCATAAATTTGAGACCGGTACAACTGTGAAAGTATTGGAGGTATATATAAGAAGAGAAGAGGATCAGCCTCCCGTGCGGGTGAACGACGCGACCGATCTGGAAAATTATTAAGTGACTAACTGCCATTCGCATACCTAAATATCTCCCTGGTTTTGCTGTAGTATTGGTATTTTGTTTTGTTAATTTGTTCTATTCTTTTGCTTGCTTTGTTTCTATTTCTGTGGCTGTGTTGGTCTCAGTAGCTTAATTATACAAAAATGTCAAACATTATCCCTGGTAATAGTGATAACATATCTGAGGTCAAAACACACTCCAACAACATCATAAACATACACAACGACCTAGATAACACTACCATCGCCGAATCATCTCTGGAGGAACCCGAAAACTGTTGCATAAGGCTGTCCCAATGCAAAAAAAGTATTAAAATCATCACATTTAATTTCAGAATCATACATCGCAATTTGGATAATTTTCTTGTCTTCCTAAAAAGACTCGGTACCGACTGTGACATAAAAGTGCTCACAGAATGTTGGTTATCAACACACAAACCACCTCCTGCCCTGGATAATTACAAACTCCATTACACCACCATAAATCACAATCAAAACGACGGAGTCGTAATGTACGTTCAAAAGGACATCAAACACACAGTTGAGGAACCCAACTTCCATGATGCAAACTGCTTAGTATTAAAAACTTCAAACACAGCTGTTCTAGGAATTTATAGATCGCCCTCTCAGAAACACATCGACAAGTTCCTCCACTCCCTGGATATTAACTTAAATAATTTAAATTCTTACAAAACTATAGCGGTTGTTGGTGACATAAACATTGACATCAAGCCACTTAACACTGACTCCAAAAGTAATCCTTACCTAAACCTACTCGCCGAAAACGGCCTTCTACCTGGTCATTTAATACCTACACGCGGACTTAACTGCCTAGACCATGCAATTCTCAAAACCGACGGCAAAGCCCAAGTTTTTGTCATTAATACGCACATAACTGACCACCTCCCAGTTGTTGTAAATCTAGCGCCCATCAAAAAAAGAGATATTAATGTAGTATTCAGGAAAGTAACGAATATGGAAAAAGCGGTCTTGGACTTTGGTAAATTAAACCTTAATAGTATTCTTAACATAAATGACCCAAATACAGCCACTAACACTCTCATAAGTAGTATGAACGAAGTTCTGTTAAATAACACTACAATCCGCAAAGTCCCAAATAGGAAGTACCTTCTAAAGCCATGGATAACTCCAGGGCTGCTGAAGTGTATTAACCATCGCGACGCCCTTCACAAAAAATCATTAATTTCGCCACATGACCAAATCATCCAAATCTCTTATCGTAGATACCGTAATTATTGTGGCGACATAATAAAGAAAGTTAAAGAGGAATACGAAAACTCAGAAATTGGTAAATGCATTAATCCTAAACAAACTTGGAAACTCATAAAAAAATTCACAAACACAGGCGGTAACAAAAACCCTGCTGAGAAACTCCTTAAACTCAATCAAGAAGATTCTCTTTCGGCGGTAAACCGATTAAATGAATACTTTACCAACATAGGCCTAAAATTAGCCGATGACATAAAAAAACCAACCACTCAAAGTCAATATGCACAATTGCCAGTGCACCTCGACTACATTCCTTTGTCCTGCTAGAGACTGATGCAGGCGAAGTACTTTCACTAATACTTAGTCTAAAAAATGATTCAGCCACAGGTTGGGATGGGATTCCAGTGGTTTTCATTAAAAGCGTTAAAGACACTATAAGCCCCATACTGGCACACATATTCAATTTGTGCATCAACAACGGTATCTTTCCCGACGATTTCAAACGTTCCCTAATACATCCTGTGTACAAAAGCGGAAATAGAGACTGTGTTGAAAACTATCGCCCAATATCTGTATTAAGTGTCTTGTCCAAGCTCTTAGAAAAAATCATAAATAAACGTCTCATGAGTTATTTAAACGAACACAAAATTATCTCTGAATCACAATATGGTTTTCAACCAAAAAAATCTACGGAAGACGCATTAACAGAACTGACAAACAATATCGTTGGAAACCTGGACTGTGGCCTAAGATGCATTGGAGTCTTCCTTGACCTAGCTAAAGCATTTGACACAGTCTCAATCGAAGTGCTAGTAAATAAGCTAGAACAAATCGGAATCCGCGGCACACCCCTTAAACTCTTAAATAGTTTTCTCACTAATAGGCAGCAAAGTGTAAAAATAGGTGAATTTCTTAGCTCAGCCCTCCCTGTTACCTGTGAAGTCCCCCAGGGAAGTGTATTGGGCCCGAGCCTCTTTCTGATTTACATAAATGATCTGAGCCAATTCAAGCCACAAAACGGCAAAATTATTTCTTATGCAGATGACACCGCCCTTGTATTTCAGGGAAAGACCTGGGCCGAGGCACGCTCTCATGCAGAGCAGGGTCTCCAACAAACTTCAGCCTGGTTCAGGAATAACTTATTAACTTTAAACGTAAAAAAGTCCAATTACATTACCTTTTCGTTAAATAAATCTACCCAACCAAATAAAAGTCAAATTGCACTAAAAGTACATACATGTGATAACGCAAACACAACATCATGCACATGCATTTCACTTCAAAAAGTGTCTGATACTAGATACCTCGGCGCTCAACTGGACGAAAACCTGTCGTGGAAAATCCAGGTTGACCATTTATCCTCAAGGATCAGAAAGTTATTCTGGCTGTTTAGAAAACTTAGGAACATACTCAAGCCGACACTCTTAAAAACTGTTTACTTTGCCCTCGTCCAGTCGGTCCTAACATACTGCATACCCGTCTGGGGTGGGGCTTGCAAAACAACACTTCTAAAGTTAGAACGTGCCCAGCGTTCTGTACTAAAAGTAATATTAAGGAAACATTTCATGCACCCCACTCATGACCTGTACAATAAAGAAAAAATAATGACAGTGAGACAACTATTTATTCTTCAGATAACACTACGACAACACAAACAGTTACCATTTATCCCAAAGACAAACCAAATCAATAATCGCAGGCCGACAAAAGTGTGCCATATGGGTAAACACAACACAAGGTTTATCAGACACCAGTCTTGTTTCCTAGCCAAACACTTATACAACATACTCAACGCTAAACTGAATTTGTACCCTAAAATTCTATACGAATGCAGATCTACTATCAAATATTTCCTACTAGACCTCAACTACTCCGACACAGAATCACTGATAAAATAATTGTTACTCTGAACTCTCAGTACATACACCTTTGGTTCCTTACACTCACATCCACACTCAGATATGCACGCGCACACACATACACACACACACACACACACATACTCTCACACAACTACACACACTCCACAGCAACATGCACAAATGCCCAAACACAGCCTAATATACTTATTCACTATTGTTTTATGCTTATTCTTGGTATTCTTCAGTCATTAGTTAGTAGTTATTCAAACAACATTTCACAGTTCGGGTGGGAGCTCCTGGAGACCTGAAATTCAGGATTATCCTACCTTAGACTCCAGTCCTCCCCAATATTATCTGTCTCAGTCCCTATCCCATAACGATAAGCTTTTTAGTTTGTAAGAGGCATGTAATTTTGTGGTGGAAATAAATACATTTTATTATTTATTATTTATTATTATTGTTCAGCAGTCATGATTGCTAATTTCAAATGTGCGAAATTAAACAATCAATTAAATTATCAATATGTAAGGGTACAACGCTATTTTTTATATGCCGTAAAGTGTTATCATTGATTTCACTTTAGTACAGTAACGTAAATCAGAGCACAAAGTATTTTTACATTGAAAAATAAAAAAAAATATCATCTTATTCGAACGGTAATAACAATTTTACATCATAACCGAATATCACCGAATTTATTCGCTCATAAAAGTTCGAGTTCTTTTCAATTCACGTCCCGAGGCATACGTCATGAAGGATCGTGTTGAGCTGAAGGTACACGGTAGTGTCCCTCGCCAAGATTTAAAAAGTTATCAACAATTTATAATCTTTGTGAGTATTTAAAAATCTAACATTTTTCTAAACTAAACTAAAACATTTCGAAGCAATTTTTTAGCTAAGTTAGTATTTTAGATAATACTCTAAGTATTCTAGTACTTCTTCTAATTAGTTAGAAAATATGTCGTGAATTATGTTATATAATTTGAATTGAATAGATTGTTTGAATGTCATTTGTCAGATATTCATAACTGTCGACGGCAGGCCGGTAGCAATGCAACCTTATTCGGTTATTATTACAAATAGTTTGTAAAGTTCGAAAATAACTGTTATTCTTTAGTTTTTTTGCCTTTTGTTTTTTCTCACGCGCTCTGTAAACACGCCTTTTGGTTTTTCTCTGTTAATTATTTCATTTTATTTTGGTTTGTGTTAACATTCACTATTTTAATATATATTTTACATTTTAAAGAACCGCCTTTCATTCATACAGTCCACAATAACATTATAATAATTTAAGTTATTAATAATTATCTTTAATGTCCTAATTTTGGACTAAAACCTCTATTATTGAAATCAAATAATCGTTACAACAATGGATACTGGCCTTATCACTACTACAATTAAATGTGGGAGAGTGATTATAATCTTGGTCTATAAAAAATCTGAATTTTACTTTGCTTGACCCTAGAATAGAACTCATAACCCTAACATTAAAATTGGTTTATAAACCACAATACAATTTAGACATTAGGGCCAAAAACTACAAGTTTCGTATTTATAAAACATTACATAGTCAATTTCATAACAAAATGTTATTATGCAAAAACTATGCCTTTAATAGTTTTTAAATTTTTATTCCATCTATCTGTAGTTAATTAGTTAGAAAGTTCAGGGCTGTTTTCAGGCTGATTTGTGTCAGTTCCAAGCGTGCAAAATAATTCGGACTGACTCCGTGATAAACTCAATTCCACAAACAGCTCTTTGATGCCGATATGTGTGTCGAATTTCGACACGACATCAAAGTGAAAACAAACAAGCCCGAGTATAATATTATTTCATTCACAACCATGTGTACGTAAGTAAATAATTATGATCAACAAGATGAATTTGTTTATTCAAAGCAAAATCGTTGTAAAATGCAAACGCTGAACAGTATTTGTAGCTTACAAATTGTAGTCTAAATAGACAAAAATAACGTTACTAATATTTTCCCTACTAACACTTTTACATGACAGTTTCCCAGGATCTGTATTCGTTTTAACATATGTACGTTTGTTTATACAAGTACGTACGTTCGGTTAGTATGTACGATCTAGTGATTTAAGTACTGGGTTATAATTTCGATGTTCTGCATTCGATTACCATAAACTGCGTTCAAGCAAAGTATGTTTCCGATTTATTCGAACTAGCTCGAGTTTCTGATCACTAAGAAAATATACATTTCTACAATTATTTCGTTTATAGGTTGAATGATTTTTTATGGATCATGTTATCTACTGTTGTTCCTTGTTTTTCAACGATAAGAATTATTATAGATGTGATAAACATAATATTTTGTAGTTTGTCTTCGATCTTGAGTGTTGATTTGCTAATTTTTATTTACTGCCTTGAAGTAAGGTCCTATCCTTCAATGTGAATGGTGTTTTCCAATATTTGAAGTGAAGATGTTTAATATTAGACTATTTGGAGATGTTTAATATTAGACGGAGGACGGGGATCTTTGAAATGCAGGTTAAATATATGGGGAGTCCACGGGGAGGGGTAAATTTCAATTAAGACCCCGTGACGAAGCCCCTCGTTACCAAAATTGAAGGTACTATAATTTATCAGTAAAACTAAATTCTCGAAATGTATTGTGCAAAACAAAAAAAAAACTCGAACTCGAAAAATTTTACTCTCTTTCTCAGTGGCTTGATTGGGTAAAAATATTTTGTAAATATGAAAGAAAAAACTTGCCCATATTTTTCCCTCGACGTTCCACAGAGATCTATTCTTCAAGCCGTCACTCAGTGGCTGTCTGAGCACTCTTTGATAGACGGCACAATTTATCCATTGTTTTTCCTCACGAATTCACACCCGAACAATGCTGGGCAACTGTTGATTCCGTTTCTTTTGAGGTTCTCTTTTTGGGAAAACGTTTAAAGTCAAGCAATGGATTCTAGTTGTTCAAACTTTATGACAGGATCAGTGTAGTTCTCTTTTAATCAGTGAGGATAAGTGCAGAACTGTTTAATGGTCTAGTGGTCCAAGTATCAGGTAATGATTTAAATGTCGTTGGTTTGATCATTGAATAAAGTTGTTCTGATTTCACGAATTGGTGTCACGACTTTCTGATAAATAATAAATCCGAATATAAGTAGTCGAAATTTAGACAGTTTGTTACGCTTTGCAATTTTACATTTTTTTTCAATGATAGGATTTTAAGGAAGATTTCTTTCCTCAATAGTCATTGACAAATGTTTGAAATTATGTTTCAAATTGTAAATAACATTAATATTTTTTTTATTATTTTTGCCTAGTGACAACACTCTCTTCCGCTTCCTCTCGCTCTGTTTTCTGATTGATTAACGTAGTGCATGGGCGTGAAAATAAATAAATTATTTTATTGTGACTCCTGATAGGACCTAGTAAAATCGAATATACAGTCTAGTCTACATTAACTACAAACAAAATGAACATAGTGTGAAATTGCAAAGAATACAAGTAGAAACATCGTAATGCCGTGTGGCTTTCATTCATTCAAAGACGAAGTTCCTTTACCTACATGCTTGCAACATTTTCTGCTCCCACTATGTTTTTTTTTTCAGATTTGAATCCTCGGTCTGAGGAATCTGCATGTGAAATGGCAGCGAAATCCTTTAATCTCTTAAAACGCGCTCTCCCGGGCCAGACACGAATGGTATGTGATAAAGTCAGATGTTACTAAAACGTTTTAACTAGATTGAAAATAGAAAGACTTAATTTCAATTCCAAAAGGCCCCCTTTTGGCATTAAGACTTTCCATCTTTGGGGGTGATCAATTTATTATTAAAGACTGGCAAGCGTAGTGTAAGGTTATGTCTCGTCGGGCGTTGCAAATTATCTTTGAAATGCTATTTCAAAATGCCTCGTAAAATTGTGATCTCACATATTGCAATCTTTACAGGAAATCAATGAAAAAATCGTGTTTTGACATATATGATATGTATTTGTATATACCGTAAAAAATAAATAAATACCAATAACTCAGATCGGCAATGGTTTTCTTTCCACCCCATGAATCCCATGACATCATAATTTTGATGCGTTAGATGCTTATGTATCAACAACATAAGAAAAGTTTAATTCCTTAAAAACTTACCTCGTATCCGACTCACCATTCCAAGCCTCATTCTTCTCGAGGCAAGCACAAAAATATTTCAATAACTTGACATGTAAGGCTTCCATCACAAATTCTGTCGCGAAGAATTCTTCGGGCATATTATAAAATTGCTCGCCCAACGTTCGTTGGGTCAATGTCTCTTTTAAAACGTCGTTAAACCAATGATAAAAGTAATAGGTTTTCTTTGGGGTGCCTTCATCAAAGATTAAATGAGTGGAGTTTTGACGCTCAATTTTGTGTAAGTTTTTTAGATGGTTCATTTGCGATATCAAAGTCAAGTTATGCAGATCATGATTAGGGATTAATGAGTGATGAGACTGAATGATTGAAACATAGCCCTCCGTTGAGCAAATGTTACTTTTATCATATAAAATGACCTTAATTATATATACCATGCAAGTGAATTAATTGCAAGGTATGAAAGAACTCTGATGATAGATTAGCCATTAGACTAGCCTTTTTATATAGTTCAGTTCAGTAGCAATATCTTATGATAATTGATATGTTTTGAACTAAACAAACCTTTTTTGACGCTCTAAACCATTTTGGAAGAGGGACGAATACATGTGTTAGGACAAAATCAGATCTAAAAAAAAAAGTGTAAGTGACAGTCGTTACATTCTCTATAAATGGTTGAGTGAAGCAATGCCCTGCACATAAGTCATGCTTGTGAACAGGTGCCACTTTTAGTGACTGGTCTGCGCCAGCTTACCTCTCAAAAACAAATAAATACCTACTGAATGTTTCTTCACTTATCGAAACAAAACTAAATGACTTGGTCTTTTATAAATTGTTAGATGAAGTGGTTTATACATATATAGAAATAACTTAGATACGGCTACAGTAAGTAATCTACTGAATTTGTTACCGATGTCTTCTCGGTAGATATAGGTTTCAATCCAACAGTAGAATCACTTGGCATTTTATTCAATGAAGATTCAAAAGTGTTATGTGTAACCTTCTCGAATGAATTATATTTGTGCGGTTCATTTAAAAAATTCACAAACCTTTATCTTAATACTACATTTATTATCACTAAGTTCTTATATTACACACTAAGTTTCATCAAATAAGGAATAAAGACCCATTAACTCAACGATACCTACTTTCTTTCTTTCCATTGGTTTTTCTTTCGACTACCTTACGCCAAATCCGTGAATTGAATACGTTAAATTCATGAAAAAACGTGATTTTTCTTTAGAAATGTTGGACCTAAATCTAAATCTTTAAATATCTGTTTAAGAAAATTATTGAGCACAGAAAAAATATTACAAAGTAGGTCTCAAGGACTTTTGTATTACGCTCAAAGAATTATTAAACTTGCTTCCAATTTTGTGTTGACTTACGTCTCGAATACTTGCTTGGACATGAATAACCTAAATCCTGTTGACAAGATCACTTTGTTGATTACAATATAATCCGTAAAGAAATATTGTTTTGGGAAGCCTATTTCTATTTCAGTACATTTTTATTTTGAAAGTTTGGTTTGTCTGATCCAATCACTACCTTTAGTTCTTAGTACAAGAGTGTTTTTGACAATTTTATTTTAATAAGAGAGGGTGCAAGTGAATAGAGAGCGCCATTCACTCAACCAAACAATCATATCAATCAATCAAACATATAAATCATATCAATCAGTCAAACATAATAAGATTTAACGGGCTGTGTAATGCATTATGCTGTGTTTTCAAGCTCAAAGACCTAGTGTTGGGTTTCAAAATACAGATGTTGTGGGTTCAGAAAATGAGGCTTTGCCAGGTTAGGCCGTTGCAGGCTTAAATCACCTGATTATTTCTTAATATTGTTGGTTCCCTGCTTCGGAAGATACCTACGTTTATCAAACGCCAAATATGATCCAAATCGGATTCTCTTGTAATGAAGGTGAAGATCAAGTATATAGCTTCCAAAACTGGGATACATGCTAGGAAATAAGATAATAATCAGAATGCTGGAAACTAGAATCAAGATACACCAAAATCATGTAACTTTTTAGATTATAAAAATAGAGCCGAAATCGTAATATGACTTCTCCCGGTAAGCGACGATGTTACTTTTAGATTTTGGAGTCCTAATTTCTTAATTTGGTTGGTTCTTTCAACTTCCTGAATGGGCTTCATTGCTAATTAATCCCCCGACCGCTGTTTGGGGCTATTTCTGTCATTGTAAGTGAGGTTATTGACCCTTGTCGATGACTAATTCACAACAATACCTACAAAAGTTGGTCTTCCAGATAGGGTGAAATCGGAGGCGCTATCTTAAAAGCTTTTACATAAACTGACTCACTCCCTAAGCCTGTCCGCCCGTCGGAATATTTAGATTTTATCACAGCATTCTAGTTTTTATTTGACGATAAAAAATTAAATTGGACACAGTAAATGCTTTCAACGAAACAACCAAGTGGATTATGCTGAAAATGTTAGATGCGAATTGTCAAAAGAGTATTGTCTGGTCTTCATATTCCCCCATACTATGGCCATGTTATGAATTCATTACATACTTAGATTACACATTTTATGCTACGGTTTGGTAGTTACCCGTTTTCAGGGCCGGTGTTTAGTAAGGGCTCTCCCAGGACGCCAAACATGAAGGAGCGCCAGAAACCTTCTCTCACAGGGGGATCTAATCAAAATCTTGATTCAGCCACTAAAAAGGATGTTAGTAGAAATTTTCCAAGGGCGCGGTAATGCTAACATTTGTACCGCTTGTTCTATAAAGACCTCTTTGAGTAGCTGTATTCACAAGTAACCGCTAAATGCAAATGAAATTACAAAAGTGTTCAATGCATTAAAAATATTAGTATTTAATATTGGACAACATGGCGTAGCTTTGATACTGTGGTAAGTAGCAAAAGTACTCGTATTACAGAAAACAGAAACAACGACGGTAGGTACCACAACACCCAGAGCCGAGAAAAATATAGAAAAGTTTATTTTCCACATTGATTGGTATCGAACCCGGGACCTCAAAGATGGAACGACACCAAACTCCGACCGGTATCTCGGCTACGAAGGTCGTCCAAAATATGGTGTTTCAAGAGAACTTACAAAGATTTAACAACAGAAAACCGATTGAATATGGTTATAAAGAGAAGTTATGAAAAAAAAATCTTGAATGTATATCTTAAAACACCAAGATGTAATTCAAGTATTGCAAATCGTTTGACACCATCCTTCAAAGATGAGGTTTTAGTAGGTACAGTTATAAGCACGTCAGACTATTTCGGACATCTTATTGCCCTTATATCGTAGGTAATACCCAAGACTATCTAATAATCTATCTTCACCTTGATGTGCTGTTGACTGTACGTAATTTAAAAATAGAGCTAAGCTCCTGAAACTAAAAAGAGAACTTTAATTTAATAATATGCATTTTGATGCAATAACCATGCCAAGTCTAGTTTTTCTAATGTAAACATTGTGTTTACTGTCTTTTTAGTAAAAAACTAGCGGCCGCAACTTCGTCCGCGTGGTCATTTTTTTAGATCATTTCAATAGGAATAATTCTTTCATACATATATTTTTGGTATCTTGAATCGTTTTTGCAGCGCACGCAACGGAAGCCCTCAAGGATGAATAATTTTCCCCGTTTTTTTCACATTTTCCATTATTTCTTCGCTCCTAATAGTTGCAGCGTGATGTTATATAGCCTAAAGCCTTCCTCGATAAATGGTCTATTTAACACAAAAAAAAAAAATCTATTCGAACCAGTCGTTCTTGAGATTAGCGCCTTCAAACAAACAAACAAACTCTTCAGCTTTATAATATTAGTATAGATGAGTATAGATTAAAAAGATCAATTCCATTGTTTTGTTACCAATCAAATTCGATATTGTTTTATTTGAATTCCGATTGTGTACAAAAGGCTTTGGTGTCGAATTGGACTTTTATTTATTTCGAGATCTAAACTAACAAACGGGATGGTCGAATATTTTACCTAAAGCTTTAAAGAGATTTTAAAATATTCAAGCAGAAGAGTTGCGGAATGGTATATTTATGTGTAGAAGCATTTATGTGTTCAAGTAGGTACTAAATTAAGTATTTGAGGTGCTAGATTATTCAATTAGAAATGTTCTGACATGCTAAAACTTTGAAGTCCCCGGGTAGGTACTATCAAAGTAGACAATAAGTGTAAAAGCAAAATAACTCACAAACTGATGAATTATGAAATCTCAGAAGATATAACACCTAAAAGCTTAAGTGTGGCAGGTAGGTTGCTTAAGGGATGTAGACATCCGTTATGAAGGGCATTTACAGAATTCTCCCTAAGGAGGTAAAATAGGGGTTGGATATTTGTATAAAAATCCTATGCTTTTGAAGTGAGACTTGAGCTTTAAAAAAAAGCTTTAAAAATGGCGTGGATTTGTATGATTTCTTACTTTTCTTTTATTACATATTTTTTTAATAATTTTGAAACTTTGCGAATTAAAATAATTCCGTACCACGATACATACTTACTTGAATACGTTTAAAAACACTGGCTGTTTATTTTTTATGAATGAATGTAGAGTGTTCTTCCCACAAGTAAATGTTGGTATTCGTACTGGATAGAGATGTTCAAATGTATCAGTTCATTGTAAGTTCCGGAGATGGATAAATAAATAAATATAGGACAACATCGCACACATTGCTCTGATTCTGTGGTAAATAGCTAAAGCACTTGTGTTACAGAATTCAGAAACAACGACGGTACCACAACACCCAGACCCGAGACAATATAGAAAAGTTCGTTTCCCATATTGACCCGACCGGGGATCGAACCCTGAATCTCAGAAATGGCGCGACGCCAAAGTCCGGCACGCTTGACTTTCGGCTACGGAGGTCGTCTAATATAATCTGTATAATGGATAATCTGTTCAGAAAAAAATGCCAATTAAATTAGTTTTTGGTACACTTGTGAGAATAAGAAAAGGAATGTTATTATACGACTGCATCACAATACAACTCCTTCATTCTTACATGAAAGAAATTGAATGGTAGCGTCTGTGGCAGCAGATTGAATACAGCCTGCGCTGTGCACTTGTCACCGCGGCAAATTGCTCACTGAATTTGATTATTCACTTTATTTCGTTATGTACTTACTAAAGCATATTATTAAAACCATCCCATGACAAAATTAAGTTATTATTTAGGTTAGGTGGTTAGTTTTTTTTGATGCTCGATTAAGTGGGACCCATATCTATATCGTGCTTGGACTCCAAAGGGGGGAAGTACTGTGCCGTCCTACGACATGACCTACAAGTCGACACAAATACAGCGTCAGCAGAATTGGCGTAGTAAACAACGCTCCATACGTAATGCGTGACATCGATATCCTACATCGCGATATCAGAGTTTTCGTCGCCACTAAGTATATATACGACAAACCAAGATTGGTAGTTGGGCCTTGGTCCCCGAGCAGATAACACCTAGCTCGGCGGAAGTACTTCCACTTTTAGTAAAGAACATACGTTCCTTACATTGGTGAATATAAAAAGATCCTTTTCTGTATTGCCACAACTTGGAATAGCACCTGGGACTTCAGAGCCTGGGAGCTCAGTCAGCTCGTCACTACGTCGGGCAGTAAGTAGCTTGTATTAACTAATAACAATGTTATTGGGTTTGTTACTCCTTAACCTATTTTAAATGTTCAAAATGTAACGTTTAAGTCTTAAATTCTATAAGCTAAAGATGTAAACTGGTTGACCATTCCTTCCGCCTGTCAAAACATCTCCCAAAGCTTTCAAAGCGTATCCAAATACACGTGTCTAATTGAATCGCGCGAACGACATCTCGCGAAGGCGTGACGCGTCGCATTAATCACGCGGCAGATTGTTCATTTACTGACTAATGACCGAGTTTATGTCATCTTGGGTTCAACACTTGATGGTCCATGTTGATCTACAGTCAAAATTCTTAGAAGACTTCAAAGTCAAAGTTAATATTTTTTATTCATTTACATTAGTAATACTTATGAATAGTATCTATATAAAACAAATTAAGCTACTTGGTAGTTATGCACAAAAGATAACAGGCAAAACAGATTTAAGTATTAAAATATGATCATGGAAGACCGTGACCCCCAAAAGTCAGGTCTTAGGATTTAATTCTTTATTTACGAATAGAGCGTGGCGATTTGGTGTTTGTTGGGTTGCATTTTATAGTTTCAGACAAGATAATCTTACGGGGCTGGGATGGTGATGGATTACTAAGTAAGAGAGGTAGGGCATAGCGATTTATCGCTCGAACTGGAGCAGCCCGACTGGTGAAATACAGAAGACCGCAGCCAAATAACAATCACTTCTGTGTTGTTGTGTTCCTGCGTGTGAGTAAGGTTTCCAGAGCTCCTGGGGGGTGCTACATTAGTAGCAGGGGTCAAGCCTTCAAGGTAAGGGCGACAAGTCCAGTAACAGATGTATTATGCTTTACATGTCGCCCTTAAGCTAGGACCACTTAACATCAGGTGGGATGAGGTCAATCTTAAAGTGCAATATAAAAAAAAAATACTATTTACCCCTATTTCTGTACCAATACAATACTATACTAACAATTTTAGTGTTAAACGTAATCACTACACTACAAAATAAAAAGAAATAGAACAAATTGGGAAGCACTATTTGAACATGGGACATTATTCAGATCACTTCGTTTTTTATTAGTCCTTGGACTTCAATAAAATCACTCTAAATAGACAAATTCGTTTGTGATAATCTAAGTATGAATACCTATCCCTAACGGTTGCTTAGTTATTTGAGTGTTGTTAATTAAAAATAAATTAATTTGATGATTGTTTGATAATTGTCACTAATTGGAATTTACTGTGGAACAAAAATATTTCTATTTTATTCTAAGCATTTTGGGACGTACAAGTCTAAATAAACTTTTATTTTATCTTGAGTGTCGTTTAAAATGAGGGCAGGTAAACACAAATGTTATTTAGGAGAGCTTTAGATGAACGACCGAGAAAAGCCTGATTAAAGACTAAACTGTTTGTCTATTTAACAGGTACTTTGAGTAAGCTTCATTTGTGGCCGGCTAGTATGTAGGACCTAACAAGATAATCATTCACAGTTTTAATAACCCGTTTAATAATTAACTCTTTACCTTCGACCTATATAGTAATGAAATTTAAATTTGTTATTTTTTATATCTAACTAGCTGTCCCGTTAAACGTCGTCCCTCCTACGTTTTTTAATTTTTTTTTACCTTGTACACCTTCCTTGGACTTCTAAAATTATTTCAAAACCAACATTAGCCAAATCGGTCTAGCCATTCTCGAGTTTTAGCGAGACTAACGAACAGCGATTCATTTTTATATAAGACTAGCTGTCCCGGCGAACGTCATTCCGCCTACTATTTTCCAAATTTTCTAACCTTTTAAACCTTCCCTGGACCTCCACTATTGTTTCAAAACCAACATTAGCCAAATCGGTCTAGCCGTTCTCGACTTTTAGCAAGACTAACGAACAGCGATTCATTTTTATATATAAGATTAGTGTATTTTTCTGGGAAGCATATATCTATAACCTTATAGTAAATTCGTATTTCAGGTTTTTTAATTATGAAAAAATAGCCAATAGGTCTGCATGCATTTGCTCCCCAAATGCCGTCCTTTAATAGGAGCGCAGTGTCATTTACATAAGAGAATTCATAGTTTTCCAAAGTCACATTTTCATTCTTACGATTGATGATTTTTATTCGTCAAACTTAATACTGTATTACAGTCTACCTGAATGGCTCAAACTCAATGCGTCGGCATCTCATTAATCTCCGCGGCAAATTGCTCATTCGCTGAGTAATGACTGAATTTATAGTGAAACTCGAGACGGAATTGATTGTCTGGCGGGCGGCTGAAAAATCGACGTTTTTAAACCTTCTAATGGAGGAAGTTTAAGGCTAGGCACGCTACATGCGGTAACGTATCGATAAACCTTACATAATTACTAATAATTTACACATTGAATTGTGGAATGGAAGAGAGAGATTAAAATACCTCTTCTGTGCGGTGTGGGTTTCAAACCGACTACTTTCGCGGGTCATCCAACAGAAATAAAATACACAGAAATAGGAACTTACCTCTTTATTTGATCTTTATGTTGGATACTGCAGACAAACTGTGTAAACAGTTGTGAGGGTCTCTGCTTATTTCTATACACGAACTTGATTTTTGAATAAATAATTTCAAAATAATATCGATACTTAATGGTCCTACCCTACCTTTACGATTAATTATTTTTCATAGTCGTGTGGTCGGCCTTTTTCTGGATATCGCGAGACAGGCAGCGGTTTAATAATGAGGCTTAATTAATGTCCAAGTTTGAAGGGTTGATCAACTTTAATGACTTTTCTGGAAGTTGTCTAATCACGGAGATTCTAAATTAATTTACTAGATAGACATAGACAGATTTTTTCAATGGATTTAATATCTCGTGACGACTACGTTTTGCCAACGCGCTGATTCTACTAATGTAGAGTGTTATTTTTGTAAACGAATCTGTGATGAGATTGAGTTGGTTTCTGAGGTAGATCTTTTTGCCTGCATCTTTACTTTGTAAGCAATTCAATACCAACTACATTATGTTAACTATCAAACTGACGTACTTTATTCCGCGGATGTTTAATATGAGAATATACTGATAATGTATTTAAAACAATGACGATGATCGCAATCTTGGTAGATTTTTACAACCAAAACCTTTACATGATTAGGCAAAAGAAAATCGAATTATATTTGTGGGATTTAAAATAAAATGTGTAAAAACTGCTTTCTCAATTGAATCAATATTCAGGTTTTTTAGCAGCCAGCTTTACCAGCTGTAAATCTTTAAAGATTTTATTTTTATGAAATAAAAACTGATTATATTATCCTAGTTACACATACACATACTTAATCATATGATGATGCGCAAACTTTTTTGCACAAAACAGGTACAGAAAATATAGTATAAAAGTATAATTAACGATGTATTATGACTAGAAAGCGATTTCTTTTAGAAAGAGGAAACAGTAAATGGTGAGAAATGAATACAGCCGCGCCAGCACTTAAGTTGAAATGGAAACGAAAAACTATTGGAAATACTACTATAACAAAATAAACGTACATAAACAAATATACTTGTAATTTTTAATAATTGTAAACATTGCTTGGAGCATAATAACATTAATTTACTTTCAAGACACCAAACGGATGTTCCTACAATAACACAAAAACCTCTCCCCAAAGGGATTTCTTATTTCAATCCAAACATTTGTTTGCATTTATATCAGCATCATGACAGCTGTTTTTGAACTGTCACCGAAAATGTAATTACTCGAACATCGCAACCGAGCCGGTCCAATTTGGCGCATGCACAAAGTCAACAGTCACAGCTCCTTTCAGAACTCATCTCATTTCCGTGATTGCTTACCGAGAGAGAAACGAACTTTTGAACCTATTGGACACAATCTATGTGTTACAACAGTCTGAGATCAAAACTGTAGCTGTACTTAGTGAGTACAACAGGCTTAACAATTTTAAAGAAACAGAAATATTCCCCTTGCGGTGTGGAGCTTAAACCCACTACCTTGATGTATCGCGCGTGCTGCTCTTCCAACTGAGACTTAAAGTTTTCACGATATTCACTGACGCGCCACGTTCCACGTGCCAGGCCATATGACATGCCCTACGTCCTCGTGACAGAAATAATGGACGTCAGGCTTACCCCACGTCACGCGTCTCCGGTCCCAGCAGCGGATCTGCTACCGCTACCGCCATCACTGCGGACTCTCCAGCTATCCTTTCGAGAGCCAGATGGAGTCCCAAGGCTCACCGGCCCTGGAAGATAAGCAAGCCTCCTCTGCGGCCATTATTTTTGCATCCCTCGCGGCAGAGCGTCACTGTCGGGTCGCGGAGGACAGGGAGGCCGGCAACGAAACACCGAGGTCTTCCTCCTCCTCCGCGATTCACCTCTACCCTTGCGAGCTTGCCGCAGAGAGCCACCTGCTCTCCGCAGCCCAGCTCGGGATCCATCTAAGCTTCACCCTGTACGGTATCGGAGGCTGGGTAAGGCTAGCCTTAACACACCACACTACAGGGTTACTGAACTCCCCTATCGCTACAAGATGCGGAACTCAACGGAGGGGGAATGACACTTTGCCTCACCGACCATCGTTTCGCCGAACCATTAAGGGCTCTTAATAATAAATAAAGTTTAAGTAATGACAGAAAAGAAATCAGCATAATAAAAATGAGCCAATATTAAAAGCTCATTACCAGCTTAGAATCATAATTTTACTTAAAATAATAGTCAACGAAATAGGCAGTAATTAATCCCTTAGATTACGTCAGTTTGCCCCTAATAAATTATTGTTAATTGCGGTCAACATATTAGGCGGGTTGTGTTTGAACGTCCCTTTCGTAGACCTTGAATGTAAACAAAATATTTAATAGATTGAACACGGTTTTATAAAACATCCTTGATGAGTAGGTACAGGCACTAATTTTCGTTAGGGATTTAAAAACGAATAAACGCTCTCAGGGTAGCATGCGCTAAATTTACATTGGCTAAATTTTATTTCGCTCTTACCAAACGTCAAAATCGATTGAAGTCAGTGCGTCAGCTGCTGATTGGCTGAAAATACGAGTGCGATATTAGCCAATCAACAGTGTCAAAGCTTTTGTCGTCTTATACGAGAAAATTGACGTATTACGCATGCTAGGCTTACCTATCGTGTTTTTTTACGTCACAGCCGATTTTGCAACCCTCGAAAATCTACTTTAAGTTTTCGACATATAAAGTTTCTCAACTGTTCAAAAGGCGAATAATAGAGAATAAATAATAAGAAGTATTGTACCGGATTTTTAAATGTTCATTTAAAAGTCGTTTATGATTT
Source organism: Glyphodes pyloalis (assembly GCA_037074685.1). Classification (NCBI taxonomy): domain Eukaryota; kingdom Metazoa; phylum Arthropoda; class Insecta; order Lepidoptera; family Crambidae; genus Glyphodes; species Glyphodes pyloalis. Next base: position 13,575,053 of record JAYKKO010000008.1, on the reverse strand, counting down.
TAACAAACCCTTTATACCTTTCATAAACACACATTACTTTCGGTAGTGGGCATTTATTTTTAGAAAGAAACCAATAAATAGTGTTACTACCCCGGGGGTGTTATGTTGGGGGGCGTGACCGACACTCGGACAGACTCGTCTGTCTCATATATTGCTCCTTGATCGGTCCAAAGGGGTTTGGACTGATTGAAATGTATCAAGTTTAGTTGCCGTACGTGCTGGGGTGGTATTGCGAATGGAATCACTTATGTTGTTTTAAGCTCTAATATTGCTTTTAGCCGACTAGCCTTGAAAGAGCTCTTTGAGTATATATATTTATAGCTGCATGTCTTAGTGCGAAATAAGTTTAGTATTACTGCCTACCGAAACTCGACAATCCCTCACTAAGGGAATTTTTAAATTAAAAGTTCGTGAACTCTTCTCTTCCTCCCCCTCTACATAGAATTTCGTTTGCTCAATTGTTTGCTTTATTTACTCACTTGTTTGTTGATATTTATGTTTAATATTTTGTATATATGTATACAGTGTGTAACAAAAAGGTGAAATAAAATTTTAAGGGCGTGTAGGGTAGGTAGTGCGTAGTTCCAATGCAAAACCACAACCTCGTACAGCTATTAATTAGGGAGTAAATCGATGTCAAAGTTTTTACTAAAACTTATTGTTGATAACCCTATTAGATGTAAACAAATCATAAATCAAAATGAAGCAAAAGATTAGGTAGAATACAGATGTGCAACTTTGACAAATTTCAGTTGAGTGTGCAGTAATCGTGATCGTTAAGTACTTATTTAACACTACTTTTAGGGTTCCGTAGCCAAATGTTCTGTACGTTCTGTCTGTATGTCACAGGCACTTTTTTCCGAAACTATGAGACCTATTGCTGTTAAAACTTGGTATGTACATGTATTCTGTGAACCTTTAAGCATTAAGATTTTCACTAAAATAGAAAAAAAAACAATTAACTTTAGGGGCTCTTCATACTTTAAACTGAAAGTCAACATTTTTTTTCTTCAAACCTATACCTACGTGAGGTGTTTTAAGTAGAAAAATGTATGCAAACTTCTACAGAATGTAGTAGTTTGAACAAGATCTAGTAAGTAATTTTTTTTAATACGTCATTCATCGTAAACCACAATTTACCTTTAGTAATACAAATATTATGACACTTGCTTCTATGGAACCCTTCATGGGCGAGTCCGACTTCCACTTGGCCGGTTTTTAAATATGAGATGTTTGGTACATAACATAACCTAACAGAAATAGTCAATATCAGCAAGCACAGTTTTGTAATCGAAAACATGATATTTACATTTATTATTTGTACTATCCATTCATACTTTTAAATATTACCTAAGGAATATTATTAGATCACAAAAGCAGTAAATTTATTAAATACTCCTACCTACCAATCATTTCAACTTGGTGACCTTCTGCGCTTATTTTATCAATGACTAATCACGCACACAAAAAACACGACAACGGGAGACACGGGAGTCCACGTGGACTGCGGCACCTTTACGTCAAAAGTCTAAGCGCCCGCACCAATCAGCGATCATTTCGCACACATTGCAACAATGCGCTTAGCCAATAATATCCTGTCGCGTGACTGTCACCTACGGACCGCTTTCCGGGTAGGGATCTAGGGATGCTAATCGATTGTCATGTATTTGCGTAGCACCGATATTAATTAATCGATTAATCTTAGAAATGCCGTTACATTAGAACGGTTTCTTCTAAACTTTTTCGTTGAGATCCTGCTAAACATGTTAAAAATGAAACACAGAATTCTCGGTAAAATGAAAAAATCTACAAATAAAAATATTTATTAAGTATAAAAAAGTGAAAGTTTGAGATTACTAAAACTTTAGCTATGTTAGCTTAGTAGTTAAATAATATCTTTACATTTTTATTTTTTTATTTTAAAGCATTTTATTTCTAAAAATTAAATTTTACTTTTTTTGTCTGTGGAACAACAGAAAACACCTTTTGTGTGACGTCATTAAACACTACAATTTGCAAATGTCGGCGGATTTTATTTATTTTAATGTGACGAAACGATGATTTTACCGAGTAAATTGAATTATTGTGTCGCTAACCATATTAAGGATTTATTTGAACAATTTCGATTCATTTGAAATTTGATATTTGCATAGAATTAAGGCGTTCCGACCAGTATCGTTTCGGTGTAAAGTGACGTGACTTGACGTTTACGCGCGCTTTTTTAATCTGTTACACAAAATCTTACTATCACTGGTAATTTTTTTTTTCGAAAAACATAAATCGCGTTGCTTGGGATATAAAACACACATTTTACAATACTTTTTCAAATACTGTCATTATCCAATTGTTGTTATCAGAAACAAAACCTCAACATTTTTTTTATCACTGCGTGTGACTGTCGGGCCAACATTTTAAATTGTTGTAAATATTGAGTTTAAACATAAACTTAAAATAATTAACTTTCTCGATTTTTTCCATTTTCGATTAATCGATTAAGTTACAAAAATCTCAATTGCGATCGATTGATTAATCAAATCGAAATCGAGCATCCCTACGTACCTACGGGAATAGTGTTTTTTAGTTGCTCGTATTCGTTCTCGTTGGGCAGTCGCTATCTAAACTTTCAAAATCTCATTCTTCGTCACTATGTCTCGCGAAGATCATTCTTTGTATTCAAATAGTGAATAGTATGAAACGATTTTATGTCGGGGTGCCTCATCCGGGAGCATCAATGGTGCTCGTGAACTGTATCGCCAGCGATTCATCGATGGCAGACCCTTTGCGGAGCAGCGGCTTTTAAGGTCGTACACCTGCTTCAGGAACCTGTGTCTCCGACTGCAGAGCACTGGCTCTTTCCGACCGCCCACAAGTGAAGGTCGTCCTAGCACACGGGAGCATCCAGAGCTCGAGACCCCGATCCAGATCAGTTTACGCGAGTTCAAGTACGCGAGTTCAAGTACGCGAGTTCAAGAATTGATTCCTACGGACTTTGGTCCAAGGGTCACCTTTTGTGAGTGGTATCGAAGCCGAATGAAAGAAGAAAACAGTGTGAGTGAAAATGTTCTTTGGTTTTGTTCCTTGTGCGCATAAGTGTTGGTGATAAGAAACTTAACAGGTCACACATACATAAATTAACATTTTCCAAGAAACTAATTTGTTTATTACACAAAAAATAGTAATTGGCAAATCGCGTCAGTTAAGCATATCAAAAAAATAAGGTTAGTAAATGGCTGCCATTTCCGATAATTATTTGATACCTACATGTTGATTACATTGTAAGTTGTCCCTATTATGTCTTAATTATTTACTGACTCAAATTACGGGGTGCTGACAATTAATGAGAGGTTTTTTCAATTGTAATGTCAATAAAGTCATGTAGTTCAGTGGGTAAAGTCATATTTGGGGTATTGTCCTAAAAACTAGACATTAACTTTTACGTATACCTACATATGTAGTTATAAAAAGAAATGTACCTTACAGATTATTTCTATGTACTGTTTCTAAATAGTATTTTAATAAATGCATTTCGGTAATTATGGTTTGATTATTCAGTCCTATTCCAAGTAAAATTAAGTAATAGTAGTTTCTAGTAGGCGGGTGAGCTGCGCGGGCGCGTAGCGGGGCGGCCGCGCATCAGCTGATCGCGCGGCGCGTCTGTGGTTGAGCGCGAATGACCACAATCAGGGTTGACAACCCTGATTTTCAGTAAAAAAACAATTTATTAAGTTAGTATGGAAGAAAAAACTTGTTTGTAATTACCTGATATTAATAGAACTGAATGTACACCTGCTATAGATACATACCCTAAAATATTATTTCGCCTTTTTGTTACACCCTGTATATATTTATATGCTATTATTTTTTAATATTATTATATTATATTTATTTATCATGAACCTATGTATGAATATTCTATTCTCGTGTTTAATTTTCTGCTATTTATTATCATTAATTTTGTTGTAATTCATACTTACATTTTTTACTGTTACCGCACCCATAAACGAACTATCTGCATAACCCAACGGTTGACTGGTAGAGAATGCTCCTAGCATTAAGTCCACCTTTTGTACGTTTTTTGTGCAATAAAGTTTTTAAATAAATAAATATTAAGTTCAACTTTTCTTTGTACTTTAAACCACATAAAATAAGTTTCTTGCCGCTATTGTCCCTGTGGTTTTAGGTTCCGAACCGCAGATAGCTTCATTTGCTTTATATAAACACAAATATTACTGATGAAACTTATATGAAAAAATAATAATTTATCTCAAAGTATCTTACTAAGGCATCTGTTTGTGAAAGGTGAGGGGGGTACTCTCGAAAACGAAACGAACAAACGAAAGGTTTGGTTTTTGAAGATTATTCAAAAGTTTGGGAATGAAGACGTGTTTTTTGATTTGCATAAATAATATTTTGTTTTTTGAAAACGCTTAATTTGCATTCGAAGTGATTTCTTTATGGTTATGAGGATTAAAAATTGCCATCCGTTGTCGGATCCGACATATTTCGTTTATGAGAGTAGACCTGTAGTGGGCCAATTTTCTTAGTCCTCTTTTCTTAAACTGCTATAGATCTGTTAACCAAAACTTCAAACCACTGAATAGTTTGCACTGAAATTTCGTTTCCGTTACAATTAAGTTAAAGTTATTTACGCACTTCTTCACTTTTACCGCACTCTTTAACATATTATCTGCTTGACCCAAGAGTTAACTAGAGGAGAATGCCCCTTTTTTTTTTCTTTCGGGGGGAAATTCTTTGACGAACCGTACCGCCATCTGAGGGAAGATCACGGCGTGTGTGGGACTCCTCTACTTCGCGAAAGGCAGAGACTACCCACTAAAACGCCCCGGTTGGACTTCATCGCCTTTTAATGATGGTGCTGTGGGAAACTCGGCTCAGCCAGAACTACCACAACACCACCGGCGGCATGACCGCTATTATGCAGTCCCGTCTCTTCCCCCCGGGATGTTCGGGGGGGGAGCAGGGATGGCCAATCCAACGGAGCCATCCCTGCCTCGCACTGGAGACCGTAAGTGCAATGCCAACTGTGGTGCCCTCACACGCACAGCCAGCTGGTCTCCCTGCGGAAAATTAGTGCGTACGTACTGACGTCGCGCACGCAACCTTCTGCGTTGCCTTATCGCAGGTGTGTAGGGATCGTTTTCCCTCTCGCGTTCCGCCGCTTCTTTTTGTGAGATAACATCCTCACAGAATGAGAGGAGAATGCCCCTAGCATCAAGTCCAATTGTTGTACTTGTATGTGCAATAAAGTTTTTAAATAAATTAATAAATTGGTGTATTGGACACTAATTATGACGAAAGCCTTTGCCAAAAAGGTTTCAAAATTAACAGCCTCCCCCCGCCACAAAGGTGAAACTATGTTAGGGGTAGTGATAATAAATACTAACTTTAAGCATTTTCTTCGATTTTCCTCCACCAAAACCGCTGACAAGGTTAATGTTCAATTCCAATTTTAGCAACATCGCAGAGTTGCAAAACGAAAATTTTACTTACAAAAAGCGCTTACACAAACCAAACGCAGGCAAATTAAAACCTGTTTCGCAAATAACTATGAGAAAAACCTGTCAAGTGCAAATCGGACTCGCGGACGAAGGGTCCTTTATCAATAAAATTATATTTGTTGTATGCGAGTGTATAGTACTACTTTACCACTTACATTATAAACGAAAATTCGTAAGATTTAATGTCTGAATGTGTGTCCGACTGGATGTTTGGATCTGATTGAATCTGTTACTGTTTTTCGTAAAAACTACTAATATATTTAAAAACTTAATTGCACAAAAAAATACAACAGGTGGACTTATTGCTAGGCGCATTCTCTACCAGTCAACCTTTAGATCATGCGGAGAGTTAGAAATATGGTTTGGTAAGATAGTATAATCATGCATAAGACACATTTTATCCTGAAATATCGCGGATAAAGGCAAGAACAACAGCTAGTTACAGATAAATGTTTAATTTATTTTTGCTCGATTGTTTTATGTCTTATTTTATGATGAGACTGGCACATGAATGAGAAAATTGGTGCATAGAGCAAGAGGCTCTCACCCAATAGTGGGTGGATATTTCATGCTTCTACCTGTTGTCCTTATTAATATCTAACAAAAACGAGCAAAAAGGCACGTTTATATACAGAAACCCCCTTCAAAATATTTTTAGTATTTGTTTTGTTTAGAGGCGTCAACTGAAATAGGTAGGTACGCCATCTGTTAAAATTTCGACTATCAAACATTCACGGTGCATGAGATACAGCTTGGTGGACAGACAGTCAGATATCGGAGTAATAGGGTCACGTTTTTACTCTTTACGGAACCCTAAAAGCCAACTAATTTCATTTGAAAAAAATGGCCACTCGCAAGTTTGCCTGCATCACGGAGTGTCATCAAAGTGGAAATTTTTAATTAATCCGGATTAAGCGAACGGGTGCCGGGCTGACGCTAATCCTGCCGGCTATGGATTCTTTGAAGGATCGATGGTAACCTGAATTTTTAGGTTGGAGACGACCTACTGTACGGTCAAAAGTACGTCATACTTAATATTTACACTTAGATATAAAACTGACGACGTAAGAGTGATATAAATTCGTACCTTTTTTTATATAACGAGGGGAAATACATTGATGTACCGTACCGTCACCCGAGGGAAGTGACGGCGTGTGTGGGACTCCCCGCCCTGAGAAGGGCAGGACTACCCACTAAAACCCCCCGATTGGACCTCATCGCCGTTAATGGTGGTGCTACGGGAAACTCGGCTCAGCCATAACTACCACAGCACCACCGGCGGAATAGCCGCTATCATGCGGCACCATCTCTTCCCCCCGGGTTGGTCGAGGGGAGGGCAGGGCTGGCCGATCCAACTGAACCAACCCTGCCTCGCAATGGAGACCGTGGGTGTACTGCCGACTGTGGTGCCCTCACACGCAAAGCCAGCTGGTCTCCATGCGGAAGAACAGTGCGCGCGAACTGGCGTCGCGCTCGCAGCCTTCTGCGTCGCCGTATTGCGGGAGCGGAAGGATCATTCTCCCTCTCACGTTCTGCCGCTTCCTTCTGTGAGATAACATCCTCACAGAAGGAAGCAGCTGCTCTCCAGGCTTCTTCGCTGCCGAGCATAGCATCAACCATACTCGGCAGCGAGAGATTTGATCCTACCACTGACATTAGGGCCAGGCGCTGAGTTGCCCATATTGGACAATCCGATAACGTGTGTTGGGCCGTGTCTTCCGCCGCTCCACATTCAATACACGATGGGGATTCTTCACGTCCTATCCGGTGCAGGAACTTCCGGAAACAGCCGTGTCCGGATAGCACCTGCACCAAACGAAAACTTAAAAAACCCAGCTTCCGCTCGAGCCAGCGCAATATCAGCGGTCCAAGTGCATCGAGCGTATATCGGCCTGACGGTGACGTATCCAGGTTTACCGACCACGAGGCTACCATATTTTCCCGGGCCTCCCGCCGCACTCGACCAAGGTCCTCTGGATAGAAACGTTCTCCAGAGGCCTTCTTTTCAGCCTGCCAGGCATATATTCTAGCAAGGGCTTCGGCTTCAAGCTCCCAAGGGGGAGTAGATGCTATCGCACATGAGGCTTCAAACCCGACGGTGCGGTAGGCCCGAGCTACGCGTTGGGCGATAGCCCTCTGTGGGCGGCGCAGTAACCTGACGTTTTCTCTCCTGTGGAGCGAGTCGGCCCAAATTGGGGCTCCATAAAGGGCCATGCTCCGTAAGATGCCGGCATAGAGGCGCCGGCACCTGCTTCGAGGACCCCCGAGATTTGGGAGTAGCCACGAAAAGGCTCCCGCCACCTTAATAAGTCTCAACGACAGCTGACTAAAATGAGGCCCAAACTGCCAACGCGAATCCAAAGTTAGCCCCAGATATTTGATCTGAGGCTTGACTTCCACCGTGACTCCTCCTACCATAATATGAGCGTCAAGAGGAGGGAGACGCTGCCGAGGCTTGCGGAAAAATATTGCTTCCGTCTTTTCTAGAGCCACGCGAAGTCCCAAATGCCCGATTCTTTGAGCGATAAGAGAACCCCCTGCAGCCCCTAACCGGGCCGCCGCATCGAAGTCCTTTCCCTGGGCTGTTACGAGCGTGTCATCAGCGTAACAGATTACTTTCATACCCGGCAAAAGGGAGCCACGCAATATCCAGTCATAACCGATGTTCCACAAGAGGGGACCCAATACTGACCCCTGTGGAACACCGGAACCAACATCGTATCGACACAGGCGGCCATCGCGATCCATACAAATGACTTCCCTCTCGGAGAGGTAATCGTGAATCAACGCTCTCAAGTAAGGTGGCACACGATGATACTCCAACGCAGCCAGTATGGTAGAATGGGGGATGGTGTTGAACGCATTTGCTATGTCAAAAGATATAGCTAGAACACCGTCCCCCTTCTCCCACGATTCCATAACGATGGATTTTAATTTCGACAGGGCGTCAATTGTCGAACGCCCTGTCCGAAAACCAAACTGAGCCTCTGAGAGGCCTGGCCCCGCCTCTACAAGATGCGCGTTTATCCTGGCTGCAATTATCCGCTCGAATAACTTGCCAACCTCATCAAGTAAAACAATGGGTCGGTAAGCGGACGGGGAGCTAGGGTCTCGCCCCTCTTTTTGGAGGAGACATAATTGCCCCTGTTTCCAAAGCTTAGGGAACCTCCCTATCCGTAGACAAGAGTCGAAAAGCTCCCTAAACCTCTGCTCCATCATAAGAGCACCCAATGCCACAATCCGAGCAGGTACACCATCCGGGCCGGGAGCCGTTTTCTTTACCCGAAGAGGGGACACCGCTGATTCAAATTCTTCCTCTGTGATGGGATGGAAATCTGACAAAATTAAAGGCTCTGAACCCATAGCTGGTGGAGTAAAGGCAGGGTCACTGGCCGGGAACAAAGCTCGGACTGTGCTGGCCAGCAACCCTGGCTCGAGAGTTTCGGTAAGTGGACGACCTATGGGGCGCAATTTTTGACGCGCCGCCCTATATGGTCTTCCCCACGGGTCTTGATTAAGACTCTCAAGCATTTCCTTACGAGCTCTTTCCTTGGCAGATCCAATCGCTGATTTAAAGACCTGTTTAGCCTCAATGTAGGAGGCATGTAAGCGAGTCTCATTTTCCAGATTACGCCGACTTCGACGACGGCTTCGGGTATATGACCTTCTAGTGGCGATACAGGCTGCCCTAAGGTCGGCAAGCTCCCGCGACCACCAATAGCAGGCGCGACGGGGAAGAGGACGACGGGACCGAGGCATGCTGACATTACATACCTCGGTCAAAGAGTCCCGGAGCTGAGCTGCCGTCTGGTCAACTGGCTGATCAGCAAATGGAGACGTGAACCAATCCTGAACGAAGGCTGCCTCCCTTGCTATTGCCTTGTCCAGGCGCGACAAAGCCCACCTGGGAAAAGGTGACGCCGACGAGTTACGAGCTCCCTGAGGAACACCCGAAGAAATTTTAAAACGAATGAACCTATGATCCGAAAGGGATTCTCCTAAGTCCACCTTCCAATCGAGAACACATGCGGCAAGAGCAGGGGTGGCGAAAGAGACATCCACCACTGACCCTCCTTGCTGTCGCACGCACGTGTGTATATTGCCTCTGTTTAGAACAGAGATGCCCATTGATGAGGCCCACAATTCTAGCAGACGCCCACGTCCATTACAAGATCCTACTGCATTACCCCAAAGAGTGGATTTGGCGTTGAAATCGCCCAACGCTAATAACTGTCGACCCGTAGATAAAAGGCGGTTTCCTGAGGTAGTCAAAACTCTAAGAAAATTTTCGAAGTCCTGCAATGGTCGATTTGGGGAGAAATAGACAGCAATAATTGCTATCTGTCCCCAAGAAGCAGTGACATATCCATGTCCTCTTTCAAGGAGCGATAAAGGAGACGAAATGGACGAGGAACGCCTTAAAATAGCGACAGAGCCGTCTAGATCCCCCAACCAGGTCTCGGGTACGAAGTAGGGCTCCGCCACCACTGCCACATCAATCAACCACTCAGCCATTGCCTGGTACAGCACATCTTGGGCTGCCCGGCAGTGGTTGGCGTTAAATTGGAGAAGATTGTGACTACCGATTCTAGACATTATTCCTCGGACATCACAACCTCCTCCACAACTGTAAGACCAACTTCTGAGTCATTTACAGTTGATTTTGAAGCTGGCTGGGTCCGAGCTGCTACTTTTCCTCTTATTACGGGGGGATTACATTTCCTCCCACCCATGACGTGGCCTGAGGGCCTACCGCTCTCTGCACACACTTGGCAGTATGGTTTCTTTTCAGTGCACTCAGCAGCTCTGTGACCCAATTGACCGCACCTGAAGCACATTTTTCTTCGCTCTGTAGTGGAAGGACATAGTGGCTGCGTGTGCCCAATGCCAAGGCAGCGAAAGCACCGTAAAGGACGTTCCTCCAGCGCACGCACCGACGCCGAACTAAAACCGACCAAAAGTCTTTTTCCGGTCTCCAGGAGTGCTTTGGCTGCAGTGATTGGGCACTGCACAACAATGGTCCCCAAACCGCCACGACCAGCACGAATCTCACCCGCGCGGATCTGATCGGCGGGACATCCGCCAATCGCGGCGATTTCATCTACGACTTCAGACTTGGACACAGAATCGTCCAAGTCTGAAATCATTAGACCTATACATTTGATCGGCCGAGCCACTTTGGCAACTTCATCCCCTATTGCTTCGCGTAATTTGACTGCGAGTTCGTCCGCTCTGGTTCCACCTTCCTTACCCCGTAGTTCAAACTTCCGCGCTCCAGTCTGAGTGGTTTTGAGGCGAAAGGAGGATATTTCCATGACCTTGAAATTCACGGTGGTACGAGCCTTCTTCAGAACCGATTCGTAGGTCTCCCCGTTTTTCTCTGCCTCCGCAGTAAGTGTAATTACTACGGCAGCAGTTTTAGGGGCAGTCAGCTTCTTGGGTTTGGGTAAAGCCCTATTTTTTGCCAAAGAAGGAACAGGAGGTGCATTCCTCTTCTTCCCGGACAAAGATGACGCGCCGGGGCCAGATAAAACTGGGGCGGCGGATTCCAAAGACCTACTTTTACCTTTCCTTTTCTTTACTATCACCGACCACCCTTCATTTGCAGGAGTCGTAGATGGCAGCAAGGGGTCCATCTCAACAACATTACTCGAAGCAGTTGGAGGCATAAGATCTACAATCCTAGAATGGCCAGGAATTGGGGCAGGTGTAGTTACCCCTAGAGATTTTTTAGCCCTGACGACCTTCGGCAGCTCAGGCACTTTAAATGTCTCGAGACGCTCAACTCTAACAGGTTCCATAGGTCTGGGCTCCATCCTACGGTCCACTGCAAGAGGCGGACGGATTCGCTTCTCCGGAAGAAGTCGGTCTTTAATACCGTCAAATCTGGCGTTAATGCGGGCATTTGTTATTGCCCGTTCTTCTTCCATTACTTTGCGAATAATGGCCTCTAGGGCCGACACTTCTGTAGCATCTTTAGGAGCCTCAAAAATGGGAATAGTGGGCTCCACAACGTCCATAGCAGTCGACGCCAGAGACTTTTGACTAGGCTTAGCGACATCAACTGGCTTACGCGCAAATCCAGCCAAAGCAACTTCCAACTCAGCAACCTTTTTTCTTTGCTCCTCCAACTCGAACTTTAGATGATCTACCGTCTTTAGGGCCTCAATAGCTACTGCCTTAAGGCTCTGAGTCTTCTCTTTTATTAATTTCTGCATTGTGCCTTTAAGGTTGGACGATCTAGAAATAATAGACAGAACTTCCCCTTCGTCATCGTCAGCTTTTTTCTGTAGTTCAATGACAGATTTCCCCTCAAGGTTGGATGAAAGGGAGAATCCGTCACCAGACCCGATTCTGGCCTGTCGGGTCTGACGTTCTGTAGCTATAGTCTGACGTTCCTCTAATTCAGGCTGGAGAGCAGGCTTTTTTCCCGCATTCTGCTCTGAGGGGTGAACGACCTGTTCGCCAGTCGTCAGAGCGCGTCCCTTGCCCTTTTTAGACTTAAACTTGGTACGACTTTTGGGCTCTGCTGCTTCCGAGGACGAGCCCCTATCGACTTCTGATACAGGCCGCTTACGCACCCGCAGGTACTTTTGTCGCTCAGAGGCGACCGACAAACCTGATAAATTTGTCAGGGTATCTGATTCGGAGTCAAACCCCTCACTAGGTCTAACAGACTGACCCTCACTCTCAATTGAACCTAAGGATGCCACGGACGAAGCGCGGCTCATAATCCCTAGTCCCCTTGTTTCTGGCGCATGCACACAAGTAGCGCCATTCCCTAAAGACGCAGATGCACATACGGCGTCTTCAGTCACATCATTTTTCCCTCTACCGTTGTTTTTGTTTTTAAATTTGAGACATTCCATTTTAATTCCCACGATTTCACGGAGCTGCAGGACCACCAGGGGCAGAGCCGGATGCCACCTGGCTACCCTCATACTGCACGGGGGCGGGCGGTCCCGTACAGGGAGGCCGATACCACCGACCACGACCGGTTTTAACCCAACCGGTCACCATCCTTCCGGAGAAAGATGGCCCCGACGCCTCGAGCACTCACAGCGACGGAATTAGGGGTTTTTAGTGAGGTTTTCTCCTCTTGGACCGGCCAATTAAGGCAAGTCCCCTGGTCTAGTCGGGCCGATAGACATGATCACCGACACCCGACCAGATAACAGGTTGTCCGACGGTGACCAAAGTCTTGTTACGAATGGCAACTATTACGTAGCCAGTCGAACACGCCGCGCTACGATTTCTCCGCTCCAAAGAGCACTGACTGTGTAACGGCCGAAAACAACCCCATCAACGCCCGAAAACAGGGCGGTTGCCAAGACATCGGCCGTCGGGCGAAAGAGTCCTCCAAAGTAAAACGTAAGAGGGCTCTGCCTACCGACGTTGCCCAGGATGCACCACGTGGAGGTTTCTTGACTAGCATCCCATATAAATTCGTACCTGACGTGTCTTTGTCTGTATAAGGTTGTTAAGTATTTTCAGCTGTATAGAGGTCTTTAAATGTTCAATTATGACAATTAAAATTAAGTTTAATTATGAAATTGTAACCATACATATTTTTTTAAATCGGTTGGTCCTTTTTTGGGAGAAATGTATAATAAAATAACAAATCGATTCAAAGTTTTAACTATTTCCTTTAAAGCTTAGATATTGTCTTTTAATGCAGTCTTATAAATGGAGAATTTGTATTACATTTTCAACTCTACTTGTATAGTAAGATTAGAAGTTAATCAATTACTTCTTTTATCTATTATATAATATCAATAATACCCAACACTAGCCTTCATGAAAACTTAATTATACCTACTGATCTTTGTAGTATTAAAAATAGATAAAATGCCACGCAAGAAAATCTGCTAGAAATAGCTAAGTTCGTATGAAAATAAAAGGTTATCTTTTTATGACATGAACTACTACTCGTACACTAATAACGTCGCATAGTTATACATACATTTTATTATGAAAATTTTGCCTTATCGGTCTGTGACGTGATTTATCCGTGTAGTCTTCGGTCTTAGAATAATAAAATGTTTTAATCTCAAGCTCACTTAATTCTAATTAATTCCATACCCTTCTAATTATCATAAACTGTGTTTGCTTGGAAATTTACTTAGACAGAATAACGGTTTAACTAAGTTTAGGATAAATTAAGAATTCAAGAAATGCTGCAAATAGGCTTTCGAATGAAAACAATTTATTCTCCAGTCTATTTGTAAGTTCAACACAAAACTTGTCGCAGAGGGTTGTAGTTTTAAATATTTTAATTCAATCGCAAAATCGCTTGTGTTTTGGTCAAAAGAGACTTACTCTTTTTTAAGGCGAAATATTACATGTTATAATAACAGAAAAAATGTATATAACTTATATATTTAAGGATATCTTTTAATTTCCGCTTCATAACATTAACTGTTCTGCTCAATCACAAAAGTTAATCAGGTTTTTGTACGTTGTTTGTATAATACATGAACATTATTTTCCTCTAAGTACTAACAATTGATCCCAGTAACCAACTCTTACGGAATAGGCCAATTTTTCGGTTGTGCTCTCATGAAGAACATAACAATAAAACAAAGGTCTGATAGTAGTACAATCGAAATAACTACAGTATGGAAGCTTGGTAGACAAAACAGAAACTATTATTTTAACCTGTAGCCAGAAGCATCTTCGAAATACGTATGAAATAAGTGTCCGGTGCTAAGAGCTCAAAAGGTATTTTCTATTCTTCTCAGTATGATTAGGTTCCAATCTGGCTGTAGCCTTAAATTAAGTTTATATTCATGTGGACTATGCATGAAAACACTAATTTATTAATGTTGGTTACAACTTCTAACTAACCCGAATAATTATGATTACCTATGATTTGAAGTAAATGTTTAAATAAACAAATTTTTATCAGCGATCTTGTCGCTAACAAACGTTATAGGTATTTAAGCCAAAAATGACTTAAAATATTTAAACTCATAGTCCTTTAATTAAGGAAAAAATCGCCCGGCATCTTTGAAAGATTTAATGATTACACAATGATCATTCATATTTTTATAAGGGTTTCTACCAATATTAAAGTCTGTTATATTTGGCAGAGCATAATTATCTGATTGTGTCGTTTCATCTATTTTGACCAATCTTCCAGACTGTGAATTTATTTTAAGTGTGCCAGTAAGGCCGTTAATCCAGGCGAACACAGAACATATCGCAAGAACATAAATTAATGGGCCGTCATCGACAGCGGTCGGGTTGTGGCCACACCGGCTCACTTGTGTCGCACGGTTAATGACTGCCTACGGAACCCGTTCCCTAATATAAAGCTGTTACCCGCGAATTCATTTATGCTATTTCGGGTTCAAAACTAAAACTCAAACTTAAATACTTCTTTATTCAAGTAGGTTAAATAAGAAAATAACTCTTTTGAATCGTCATTGAATAATGTACATTGCATAGTAATTCTATTGTCGCTTCCAAAACTTCTACCGAGAAGACACTTGCAGTGTGAAATTTGCATACACTGTACTGCACGTTGCGCGCATGCTAATCTTCTGCTGGAAAGTGTAGCGTAATGCACTATTATAATTGTTAAAACAACAACCAAATTCCCTTCACCTTGTCCTTAACCCTTACTACTAACTAAGTATCGAAACTACCAAACGCGATGTGACGTTTGTCGTCAATTTGTAAACAAATTAAAAATAATTCATCAATGTCGCGCGCATATTTTCGACGCGAATCTGTTGCGAGTTCAGTAATTCGTGCCACCGCTGTTTGGGACGTGCCATTAATTTGTTTCGAACAATCAGGTGTTTGTGATGGAAGGTGGCAACCCTGGCGATTGATGGCAAAAACGTTGTATCGGTGATAGAACCTTTTGCATCGCACTGGTTTTTGTTTAAATTTGCTAGGAAGGGAAACATTTTAAGAGAGGTGAGGATTTATCGCTCGAACTGAAGCAGCCCGACTGGTGAAATACCCCCACCTTACAGAAGACCGCAGCCAAATAACAATCACTTCTGTGTTGTTGTGTTCCTGCGTGTGAGTAAGGTTTCCAGAGCTCCTGGGGGTTGCTACATTAGTAGTAGGGGTTAAGCCTTCAAGGTAAGGGCGACAAGTCTAGTAACAGCTTTATAATGCTCTACTTGTTGCCCTTAAGCTAAGACCTCATTTCCACTTAACATCAGGTGGGATGAGGTCAATCTTGAAGTGTAATATAAAAAAAAAAAAACGGTTTGAAGAATTTGTTGGACATGATTTGACGACCTCCGTAATTAGTCGATAGCTGTTCCGAGTTCTATTCCCGGTCGGGTCGATATCGAAAACGAACTGTAATGATCTTATATTCTTTACTTAAAATGGAAGTACTTCCGCCGAGCTAGGTGTTATCTGCTTAGAGGCCAAGGTCCAACCACCATTTTTATTTTCCTAACTGACTATAGATGATGGCCGCAGATGGCCTTTTTATCTTCACCGGGCTTGCGGGGGAGCGGAAGGCTCTCAACCCTACGTCCAACCACCAATCTTGGTATGTTGTATATATAGTTTGTGGCAACGATAACTTTGACATCGCGATGTAGGATCGATGTATTGATTGGCTAATCGTGCATTACATAGGCAGGTTGTTTACTATGCCAATTCTGCTAACGCTGAATTTGTGTCGACTTGAAGATAATGTCATAAACGACATAACTTTTATGTTATGTGGTTTATAAGGTATGTTGTAACGTTAATAAAAATGTAATAAACATATCGTTCCCTGCCACTGTTACCAGTGGGTAACAGTGGCAGCCAAGAGGCATGTTGCCAAGAAGGCGCCCGGCTGTGTTCTCCAGGCCAGACTTATTCTTTACTGTAAGTTAGTATATGTTTCGCCTGTTCTGTCCCAAAACAAATAAGACCGAAAATCGCAAAGATTTTTAGTACCTCAGTACATTGGCTCCTTCCAGCCAGATGGTAAGCAAGAGATGACAACGGATTTGATACCGTAATATCTTATCAGTTATCATCGCCATACTGGGCCGCATGATGTTTCTTCACGCTCCTTAAATGAAGCATTTGAGATCCTCCCTCCTTGCGTCATGTTCCTCACTGCTGAGGGTCATGACCTCCCTTTTGCATCACTTTCACCCGTATGATTTCCATCCAACTAATTCTGTCTCCGGCGGTGTGAAGGGCGTTGTGAACTGTAGAGTCGAGAGCAGTGCGGATCTGATCAGACCAACGCGTCCACTAGGCCTTTTGCCATATACTATGCCTTACCTTACTTCCTTCCTTTTTTACCTTACTTATAATTTGAGATCAAAGAAACAATTTAGTTGAATATAATAAATATGTACGATTCCTTTTGATAATTATGTATCAGTATCAGTCGATGGTTCAAAAATGCACAACAATCAACTTTGAAACAAATGATCTAAAAAGTTGTTCAAACTCCGTACTCTCCAATTTAAGAACAAGCTGCAGATATTCCCCGGGCAGACATTCCGAAGAATATCATTTCTAAGTTGGCGAGGAAATGCTAGAAATTGTGGGAAAACAATGAAGAGCAAAGTTAGAACCTTTCGTATCCGCAAAGTTGGAGAGTTGAGAGGGCTTGACTTACGCCCTTTTGGCGGTGGACGGCAAGTTGTGCAATCAATTACTGAGTTTTATATCGCGGAACTTGTGAATTTGAAATGTTTTTAAACGAAATTGATTATTGCCCGGATCCAATATTTTACGATTCGTAATATTGTGTCAAAAGTGACTTTCCGTTTTTCTACGAGTCGTTAATTCTAATTTAAAATTTACTTTCCATATCAGCTGTCATCAGTCGTCTGTCGGTCGTTTTAGCTTACACTTCGTATAATTTATTACTATTCGTAACTAGAACGATTCGTTTTTCAAATATTGGAACAGGGCATTAACTGACTGGTGTAGTGTTATGTTTTTACTCGGTTATGTACTGTGAAGTGGCAGCGAAAAACGGACTTTAACTGTTTCTTATGTATATCCCCATTTTCTTTCGTCATAATTTCACTTACACATTGTATCCAAAATAAATAAGGTGCATGCTCATGTCGTGGATATTAGCTAATATAAAGCACCAACTAAACGAATTGAGCGAGGAGACAATTGAGATGACGCTTGAAAAAACTCACGTGAGAAATTCGACAGCAGACTAATCTCAGAACAAAATGTTACCATCTGTCGTAACGGATTTATCTCATACATATGTATGTTTACAAGGCGAATAGCGTTTACGCGCGCACTATACATCTAGTAAAAGACTCCTTTTGCTGCCATTTCACAGAATTCTTTCACACGCAGGAACACATCAACACCGAAGTGATTGTTATTTGGCCGCGGTCTTCTGTAAGGTGGGGGTATTTCACCAGTCGGGCTGCTCCAGTTCGAACGATAAATCGCTATGCACTACCTCTATTAGAAAAAAAAGGTATCCCTGTTGACTACCCAGTAACAACTTCTCTCGCCAAATTAAAACCAGCCGCTAAAAAACAGCGCGCTGTTAAAACACCAGTTTAAAACTGGACTACGCCCGGCATAATAACATTACAAAATATTCTTTTAAGCTGAACAATTTTGCGGAAAGAGCTGCTTTTTATTATCCCGGACGTTAAATAACGCTTTGCCACAATCCAGCCGTTTCCCGGGCTGCAATGAGCATTTTTCAAAGATGCCTGTCATTTTTTACGTTTATCCGCGAGATGCGGTGCAAAATGCGAAATAATGAGCTTATTGCATTATGCACCGTTTAAACCTGCCAAGATATAGCGTTGAAATATTAATGCAGTTTAGATGATGGATGCGGACTTTACTTAGTCCAGCATGGTCCAGTCTAGTTGTAGGTAAATACTATGTTTGCGCTATTTCAGGATAAACAATTAACCAAATCCTTTCAGTAGATTTTTTTTGTACAGTTTGACGACCTCCGTAGCCGAGAGGCGAGCGGGCGGGACTTTGGCGTCGCGCTATCTCCAAGTTCCGGGTTCGATCCCTGGTCGGGTCAATACATAAGTGCCTAAGCTACTTACCTCAGAATCAGAATGTATGTGATGTTGTTGTTCAATATTTTACTTCCTTACATTCTCACCAACTTTTGCGTTTATAATATTTGTAGAATATAATTAAAACTCAACAATACTTTTATTCTGATTTTCACTTAAATCTCGCTAAAGCAAAGATTTATTTAAAAATAAAATAGGATCAGGGGGTCTACTCCCGAAAACGAAACGAACAAACGAAAGGTTTCGTTTTTGAAGATTGATCAAAAGTTAGGGAATTAAAACGTGGTTTTTGATTTGTATAAATAATATTTTGTTTTTTGATAACGCTTTATTCACATTCGAAGTGTGTTAGTTGCGATTATGAGCAATAAAAATTACTGAACGTCATCGGATCCGACATATTTCGTTGTCGGGAGTAGGCGCCCAGAAAACTATTTACGCAGTAAACAATTAGTCATCATTTAGTTATAAAAATCTAACACGCTTTAATTCAACCATCTACACCGAATTTCGCGACTTTTAATACCTACTCATAACTATTATTAGGATAAAATAAGCACGCAGTTTTTAATAAGTTATTATAAATGTTAAGGCCATTTTGAATTTGAAGCACAAATAACGAGTTTTTAAGCAGTTTTCGTTAGAGTTTTCCACGAGTTTATGTTGTTTGAGTTAACCCGAAATTGAATTCATTTACGGGAAACTTCCATAGCTAGTTCTGCAAAATAATATTTTTATTTGTTGTGTTTTTAATCTAACTTCTGAATACATTTTTGTGGCTCGCTTGTTCTGATTTTTTTAAGTGTACCTAAACCACATACTCCTATATTGTTTTACTTAAACAAAACATTTTTAATTGTTTTTATGCAGGTGCTTTTGCACTGGGGCACTACACAGACCTTTTAATAGTTGAAAAACGGCAAATCGTTTTTGTATTGTATGCCTCTGCCATTTCCGAACATTCAAAGTCAAAGTCAAAGTCAAATAAGGTAGCATGTTTTGCGATATCTCCTGATCGGCTTGAGTAACAAAATCGTAGTTTTGGTAACTAATTAGCAACTACTTAGCTACAAATTCAGGTACTTTTTTTTTTCAATTCTGCCAAATTGACCATGCTATCCTGATAGAGCTCATTTCAACTTTATATAAAAAAAAAAACAAAAATTATAAATAAAATTTATAAAAAGCGCTGACTTTCTACGTTGAACAAAACCATTTATTATTGTCTTCTAAATGGGAGGCAGATATGTGAAGGTCGGTACTCATTTAATTATTCAATTAGGGTCAAAGAGACGCGTCGAAACCACCCCACGTTAATGGTTGATGAAATACATTTTTGAATTAATAATTAGCGCTAATGACGACTCTTAACAAATTAAACTCTATCTCGTATCAAATAAGGCTGTGATTTAGAACTTGTGCGCTTCCAATGTTTTGCGTGTACGTCAAAGAGGTTTAAATTACTGAATCAAAAGCTGTTAAGAGGTTTAATTTCTAGGTGAGAGTCAAAATCATAATTTGTTATTGAAGTTAAAATCATGTTTTCAGAGAATATAAAATAATTAATTGACAAAATAACTCTTGAGGGAAATTTCAAAGAACAAATGGTTAGCTTAATTTTGTGATGTTTTCCGACAAGTATGAAAAAAGTATAATAGTATATTTTTTAAGATGTTCATACGTTCTGTATTGTAATTTTTTCCTATCTATAATCGATTCTTTCCGCAGCCCTTGTAACAAAATATATTTAATGGCTAGTTTTTGTAACTATTTCGGAGGACATCTATTTTTTACTAGTTATAAATACAACTTAGGTTATTCAATAATAATGAACCTTTAAAACGGCATAATATTGTTTGATATCAGTCCTTTGGTTTAGAGTAAATTTTTTAGATAAAAAGATTTTGTTACATATTAAAATATATATCATTTCGCTATTTTATATTTACATAAATTTCGTTTTTATGTGGTTTCTTTTTGATATCTCTATCTATTCTTATCAGCTTATAAAAATGTATATCAAGATTTGTGGAGCTACTTATTTGCGACAAGAGTCACCTTAATAAATAATTATTGCGCCACATCACATTTATTGATCTGATTCTGTAAATAGCTAAAACACTTGTGTTTAATCAGAAACAACGACAGTATTACGAAAAGTTCGTTTCCCATATTGTCCCGACCGGAAATCGAACCCGAGATCCAGAGACGTCGCGTTGCCAAAGCCCGGCAAACTCACCTTTCGGGTATGGAGGTCATCAAAATTATTTCCATTCTTACCATTACATTTTTTTTAAGGAACACTATACACACAAAATACTCGATAACGATGAACACTTGAGAACCTCATCCTTTTTTTGAAGTTGGTAAAAAATTCAAATTTTGTTAGCGTCATTGCACAAATCTAGCATCCAATGGATACAAAATCCTTGGCCTAAGTACGTGAGCTATCCGTTTGACGCGATCGCTCTTGACATATCGCTTTGATCCCCAATGGACACTTGACTCGAGGGCGATAGAAGAATAGGGAGGCTGTTTGTATGTAACTTTATCATACTTATATAATGTACCCACCGATGAGCAAATATAAAGGGGTTAGGTAAAGGTTGAACACTGAAACTTGGTCCATGTTACAATTTTATGTACTACACTTGTGTAGTATCTATAGCTAAATAAGTGACGTGTAGTTAAATCGTGACTTGACACTGCATAGTGCATACGCCTCACGATGAACCGGAGGTAGCTCCATTTGCTTTATATAGAGACTATTCATAAGTATTACTAATGTAATCTATGTGAATAAAAAATATTGACTTGACTTGACTTGACTTGACCTGTTTCTCTCGCACGTCTTTTATTGTGACAACAAGGTTGCCAATACGTTGTCAAAATTTTTCATATTTTTTTTATATTGCACTTCAAGATTGACCTCATCACATCTGATGTTAAGTAGTAATGAGGTTCTAGCTTGAGGGGGACAAGTGCAGCATAATAAATTTGTTACTGGACTTGTCGCCTTTACCTTGAAGGCTTGGCCCCTGCTACTAATGTAGCACCCCCCAGGAGCTCTGGAATCCTTACTCACACGCAGGAACACAACAACACAGAAGTGATTGTTATTTGGCTGCGGTCTTCGGCAAGGTGGAGGTATTTCACCTATTTCGAGCGATAAATCGCTATGCCCTACCTCTCTTAAATCATTGTTAAGGAAACAAACAGCAAAAAAATAACTTAATACGCAGATTTAGACTTAAAGACTAAAACTTAGAATGATACTGTTAGCCCCATTTTTAGTAACTGCTACAGATTTCGCCATCTTTCAAATTAAGCAATTACACACATACTTTATGCCCTACATTTTGCTATTTATAAAATAAGGTTTGTCCACGGAAAGGCATAAAAGTACGTGCACGATAAGTTATAAATACGTATCACGAGTTTACCTGTCTGTGTGTTACGATTCTGATTGTGGGCTTTGATATGTAGATTCTCATACAAATAATAATAAACTGAACGGATTAAGTTGATACGTTTACGATCCACTAATTAATCATTTGGCTTAACGAGCCCTTATGCTTCTTTATCAGAAGGTCCTCGTCACTATTAAATATATATTCTAACAGTGTTGGACTTTTGCACTCTCTCTCCTCCCTCACTTCACTCACTCTTTGAACAGAGGTCAATGTGAACAATTAAATGTAGTGGCTCCGGATTCGAAACCCGGTCGTGTCAATATAAAAAGAAAAAAAAATCGTTTATTCAAGAAAATTTCATAAACAGTGCATTTTGTGAACTGCTCTCATTTAAGGTCACCCTGTGTTATGAGAGTCAGACTCTTCTAATAGTACAAAATTATAACAAGTGTGTTTTAAGAACAACGTTTAAATAAAACCACAGTTTGTTCATGAATTAGGAATGTAATAACAAAAAAATTTTGGCTACCTATTAAACCGACGGAAAATCTTGTCACCGCGATGTAACAGGGGATAACTCCATCTATTAGCCGATCTTAGGAACTAATCATTTGAATTAGGAATTTAAAATTGACACATTCGATTTAACAAACAGTCGTCAAGATAAAATTTATACAAAGTAAGTACGTGATGTACTCCAAGCAAAAGTTCTACGGAAAACTTCCAATAAAGTTCACAAGAACTGTAAAAGAACAATTCGCGGGTGAGATGAGATATTCTCCAGGAATAAATGCCGAAACCATTACAATTTAATTAGCAATTTGCATTTCCATTAAAATTACAAGTTCTGAGGTTGTAAATTTCAGGTGGGATTCCCTCGTATATCATAAGTCTGGACAAAGTTAGGCCACGTTTGTAGCCGCGAATATTGGTGAGGAAATTAGGTTTCCCCGCGAATGATAAACGGAGATTTTATTGCTGTTTGCTATAAAAATATTTTTTTTATTTTTGCACAACCTTTTAAGGGTTTGGTTCTTTACAACAAACGACCGTGGATATTTATTACATCAAATACTTAGATTAATTAGACTTATATATTTTTTTAATATAACTCCAAACTCAATGCAATGCAAATATACAACTAAATGAGGTGATTATTGCAGAAAACCAAGATTAAATTCTTGATTAGAAATGTGACGTGGAAAATTGGAAAAATAGACATACAGATCTGATACTGTCTGGTTACTGTCGAACGTAATAATGATCCAGCTTAATAACTGACTAAGAGATCAGCTACTTGCTTTTAAACTTTTTAGGAATTAACTTGCTTAAAACAATCTTCTCCCAAAAAGTGTCGGGTTCTCTCTTTCTCGTAGCGTGTATCCCGGTTGTGCAAACTCAGTTTATAAACTGCCGATTAGCTGAATTTACGATGGTACAATATGATCAGCCAATCGACATTATAGATATTCTTCTCATCTCATGTGAGAAATTGAATGTGTTGACAGACGTAGACTTAAATTCTACAAAACGTCTTTCTTGTCGGGTAAATTTAGGCTCGCTTTTGTATTAACTCAATTCGTCACATTGTTATTTTCCAATGTCCAAATGTTCCAATTAAAATCTACACAATGACCGATAATAGAATGTTTGAGTCCCTTTCAAAGTCTTAACACAGCTTTGTTAAACAAATACTAGAACAAAGTGCAATATCTGAAGTTATTCAAACTATCAACCAATTAGCTTCTAAGACTGCAACTTGAACCTTTGAGAAATTCCCTTGGTTTCAAAGAGAAGCCTTTCTATTTTGGTCAGTTTAAGGGTCTTTCCATACCTGGGGGTCTACTCTCAAAAACGAAACGAACATACGAAAGGATTCGTTTTTGAAGATTTATCAAACGTTCGGGAGTTAAAGCGTGGTTAATGATTTGCATAAATAATATTGTGTTTTTCTTAAACGCTTTAGTCGCATTCGAAGGGAATTGGTTGCGACTATGAGAATTAAAAATTGTTATCCGTTGTCAGATTCAACATATTTCGTTTTTGAGAGTATACCTCCTGGATCACTCTGAAAAAATATAACTTCTGATTCTATTTTGACTATTAAAATAGGGTATTATTAAATAACAATACTATTAAAATAACAAGTTTTTTTTTATATTACACTTCACGATTGACCAGATCCCACCTGATGTTAAGTACAGGATAATAAATCTGTTACTGGACTTGTCGCCCTTACCTTGAAGGCTTGACCCCAGCTACCCAAGAGCTCTGGGAACCTTACTCACACGCAGGAACACAACAACATAGAAGTGATTGTTATTTGGCTGCGGTCTTCTGTAAGTACTCGGTTCTAATGAAATATCATTAATGATAAGATGCATAGGCAGCACAATCATTCAAGATTTTTGATTGGCTATTTATTAGTATATACGAGTAACATTCAAAATTTCCAAGTGAGAGAGGACCTAAAGCTAACTTTGCATCGTCATCTACCAAAGTGAACAATAATAGACCTTTGACCGTGTAGGTTCATTGTTTTGCAAAGTCAATTATTCAAAATTTAATAGTTTACCGAACGTTTATTTTATAATGAATATATTATTTCGTACAGTACAATGGATATTTGTTTGATAGTTTAATATTTACTCTGTTGTAATTAATTGCGTTTCTAAATTAAATGTGTTAGTATTATGTTTCATTTTGAGTATAGTGATAAACTGTTTACACCAAACTTGTTAGATAATAATAATAATACAACCCGACAGCCAAACCAATCACCTGGTCTCAAACTAAGGTTTTCTATACTATGGGTAACAGACGACGGATACTAACTGGAGGCGTCATCCCAGCACAGACTCGAGTCAATTTAGCAAAGTTCGTTTTCCAAATTGACATGACCGGAAATCGAACCCGGGACCTTTCGCGCTTCGGCTTTCTACCTTGGACACTGCGCCACCGAAGTCATCAAAAATTTAACGCAGCAACTAGTTAGTTTTAAATTAAAGTTCTTTTTAACAGGGTTTAGCCTTAAGAACGGTAACCGCATAGTGTGCTGGACATTAAGTGGCTCCGGAAACATTTATAACAGGGGTACCAAACCAAATCTTTCCCTTTTTGGCAACAATTAACAATAAGGCCAACATTACAGTAATTTATTCTTCCACATATAAGTGTCATGTAACCTACGTCATAAGTAGTAAAATTTTATCAGCAACAAAACATCTCGAATGGATTTCTGCCAGAGTTACGTGCAAATTGAAATTATTTCACAACAGAACTTGAGAGTTCAGTGCTATGTAGCTTTTTATCCCGTAGAAACCAATGGGCAATGACCAAAGTTAAGCTCATTTCATGATGGGCCCACTTTATATTCTGTATTATTTATTGCTCGCTTTTGAACATTTTCATCTTACTGACCACCAATTAATATAAATATATATATTCTTACTCACTTATGAGAGTACACGCACCGCCCACATAATAGACACACACACATACACGCATAAACACACAAGCGCGCGCGTGCGTACTCACATGGAATACAGTAGGTACTCGTACTTCGCCTCTGTTATACAAAGTTATATATTATATATAATATGGAATTCTATAAAGGGAGCCTGGTGTCGTGGAGATTACAAGCTTATCTCATAAGCTTAAGTTCAGGCTCCAGTCTCCACAATCAATTTTATACGTTCGAATAACCCAATATCGAAAAGCTACTCATATCGAAGTTATCAGTCATAACCCGATCCGACAAACCGTTGGGCATCCGACGTAATCGGCTAGAGGAGGTTGCACACAGATTAATGGAATGTCAAAGGCAGATTTCGAATGCAAAGGTCCGCTGGATGCCCACGCGGGCTTAATGAACCGCACTGGTCATGGGCAGAAGCGGTATGATTAATTAAAAAACAAAAATCCGATTGTGACGTTAAATAGAAAAAAGAGTTCAGCAGTTCAAATGATTAAAGTGACTTCCGCGATGCGAGAACTCAATCTTACTTCTTCCTACACTGTGGATAGAATTGCTACCATTATTTTGATTCCATATTCGTGTTTCATGGAACAATTTTTGACTTCGAAATGCGGCGTCTAAATTCTGCCTTTTAGTATTTGTATTAAAAACTTAATAAATAAAAAAACAAAAATTTATCCCAATCCAAAGTACCTACAAAGCAAAATACTGCCATGGTATCGACGTCAACAATTATATCATAAGATAAATAATTAAATAAACATGTACAATTAGAGGCATAACTGAGAGAATATTCATCAAATTTCGTTCAGTATTCGAAACCACTACAAACGTTGCCGATTCAGTGGTAAGCAGCAGTAGCAGCACTTACAGAAATCAAAAACAGCGTCGGCATCATTACACCAAGACCCGATATAGAAAAGTCCGTTTTCCACATTGACCTAAAATCATATCAAACTCAGATATAGCGCGACGCCTAAGTCCGCCCTGCTCGCTTATCAGCCATAGAGGTCGTCATAACGTATTAATAAAGATACCAAAAACAATTCTGAAGCATCAGAGCTACGTGAACAATGACCCTGACATTCCACCGTTGCCTTCAAGAGATATCTCTATAGCAGCACAAGCTCATACCTACATCATAAACTTCATTTGAGCGTTAACGACCCACAACTCCCAGCATTAACTGTCACAAAATTGATACTAAAACGCCACACTCGCTCCCTCACATCTTGCACCAAAGACAGCGAGCGCCTAGTAAAATATTATTGGAATTCCTCCAGTCAGATAATCTGGGAAGGGCTTGTCGCGATCGGTAGATTCCGGGCCGGCTTCGTGTAATAACGGATTGCAGTCCACATGTTTTTCTCTTTACAACATTTTTTTATATATCTATTTTTTGATTATTTTTTATATATTATTTCACAAATACCTTATGGATGCCCTTGATAGGTTGCAGCGCGGGCTGTGCGCATAATCAACGGTGAAGAGATTACTGGGAACCTTGAATCTCTTCAACTACGTAGAGACATTGGTTCATTGAGCGTCTTTTATCGTCTTTATCATGGTGAGTGTTCTGTGGAACTGTTTTACCTTATCCCACCCTCCACTTTCCGTCACAGAACCACAAAAGCCGGCCAACGATGTCATCGCTTCACCGTGGAAAGTATTCCATCACTAACTAAAAAATTTGGTATCTTTGCCGGACCATAAACAAGTGGAACTCGTTGCAGGCTTATGTGTTTCCTCCTTCCTCTGACATGGATTCCTTCAAAAGGAGTGTGAAGAAACATCTGATAGGATATTTCGGTATCAAATCCGTTGTCATCGCGATGTGGGTTCCTCTCTTGCTTACCATCAGGCTATTTAATAAAATATATATAAAAAATTTCTTGAACTCTGAAGAATATTTACATAATAACATTAGTTAGAATACATTATAAACACTAAGATTGGGTGAAGACTTATGATTGGGTCTCTACCCAAAACCAAATATAAACATAAGACCAGTAACTATGTCTCTTAGCTATTAACTTTGGTATAAAGTGTAACTTAACTTATGAAGTTGGTTAAACTAGGTCTAAAAGGTATTTAAAAAATATAGTGCACAAAAGTATAGTCAGTCAGTAAGTCTGAAATTCAAAAATAAACTCTTCAGCTTTATTATTTTAGTTATATCACAGATCGATTATAAACTACCAAAAAAATGTGTTAAGTCGCAAATCGCTTGTCGGGTCGACAGAAGCCTAGTAAAATATTATTGGAATTCCTCCAGTCGAGATAAACTGGAAGGGTTTGTCGCGTTCGGAGGATTCCGGGCCGGCTGCATGTAATAACGGATTGGAGTCTGTTTATCCCTTTAAGACATCTCGTGGGCGGCTACCTACTTATTAGGTTCTTTCGATTCAAATCAACAACGTTTTCGGAGGATTTCACATACGCTTTGGCACTCCTTTCCTTTTTGTTTGTTTTGTTTAAGAACGTAAGGGTGATAAGAAAATGCCAATGCGAATAACTTACTGGTTTTATTTATCTACCTACTAGCCGTGCCCGCGACTTCGTTCGCGTGGACTACATCCTTTTATGGTCGGTTTTACCCCTTTCTCCCCTAATATTCGAAACAAAAAGTAGTCTATATTATAATCCAAGTTTCGAGCTATATTTGTGCCAAATTTCACATCTCTAACTTCAAAAATAAACATTTTTCCATATAAACTTTCAAAGGTGGTATTACCCCCCTCCCCCCTTATTTTCTAATAAAAAGTAGCCTATGTCCGTTC
This sequence comes from Glyphodes pyloalis, assembly GCA_037074685.1. NCBI lineage: Eukaryota > Metazoa > Arthropoda > Insecta > Lepidoptera > Crambidae > Glyphodes > Glyphodes pyloalis. Next base: position 13,546,859 of record JAYKKO010000008.1, on the reverse strand, counting down.
TTGAGATTCAACGTATACCTATACTAAATTTCATCAAAATCGGTTGAGAGGTTTAAGCAGGAAAGCGTAACAGACAGACAGACAGACAGACGACAGACAGAGTTACTTTCGCATTTATAATATTAGTAGGGATTCAACTTTATTGCATGTAGATGATAGATGCTAAATCGGAAATTATCGCTCCAAATGTTTGTGTTTTTCTAATTTTTAGTTTTAATTATTAATTATTTTAGTTTGGAAATACAAGAATCTTAATTATTTATTTAAATAAACCTTTTTTTTCCTCAAAAATATATATTTTTTTTCAATTCAAAAGACGTGGAACGAATCTATAATATGGTTTCCAATTGAGAAGCGAACCAAAAATGTTGCTTTTAGTCCATCTATTAGATTTTCCAAAAATATGGGACATATATTTTTTCATTTCCACCTAATCAAAAAATAATTAATTGAATTGTCGCATAACGCAATCAGTGGATGCATTTATTACCCACCAGTGACGTCACGGGGCCCAACTGACATCGTCGAATCTTTCGTCGTATTTTTTATTAATTCAGTAAATGAAGAAAATATAGAAAGCTACATATACTCGTTTGCTCAGAATAAATACAGGAATTGGTCTTACAGATATATTAAAGAGCAATATACGTGGCTCATATTTTAAAAAGCTATTAAATGAACTGAATCTGGTATTTTTGATCCAGTTCGCTCCTATTGAGTTATCTAGATATCCGAAAGAGTTGCATTTAAAAGCTTTGCTGCCGAAGCCAAATAGTTAACATTGACAGTGACTTTAATTCCTTTATCCCACGTTTCCCGTCCCATTAACCTACCACCTTTTCCCAGGACACCTATTTCGCATTCAACACCCATCGCAAATCTATATATAGCTCGTACTGATGTAACTAAAAGGTCCTAACAATGGAGACATTTTCATTGCAGTGCAATTTGATCTAGTTAGAGGCTCGCAAAGTACCTCCCATTAAGGTGAAGCTTTTGTCTCCGAAGGCATATTCCTGGGTCCTTTGTGGAAGCTCGTTAAAGGCACTTGTTATCGGACGGTCGCCTACTACACTTTAAACCCTATGAACGAAGTGATAGAGTCCAGTTTCCCAAGTTCTGGTGCTGCTGAAAAACGGTGACAGTTATGCAATAAGTATGGTCAAGCGATTTAAAAGGGAAACCATTGTGGGTACTCCCTTTACTTGGAGAGAATATATTAAAGCCATATTATTAAGTTTTTGATTTAGGAAGAGAAACACAAATTAATGTTCGGACATCACATGTTTACATTGACATAATAACATCAGTATATTATTACGAGTTAAGCAATCTATAAATCAATAATATTGGACAACACCACATACATTGCTCTGATTCTATGGTAAGTAGCTAAAGCACTTGTGTTACAGAAATCAGAAACAACGACGGTACCACAACACCCAGACCTGAGACAATATAGAAAAGTTCGTTTCCCATATTGACCCGACCGGGGATCGAACTCGAAACCTCAGAGATGGCGCGACGCCAAATTCCGGCACGCTTGCCTCTCGGCTACGGAGGATCTATAGAGTATTAAGTTCTTGATTACTACTTTTGTAGTTAACCTATCGTTACCAAAAACCTCTAATCGCGCTGGAAAACTTTCAAGAACAAAACATTTTATGCATAGAAACGGAAAATATAAAAATATAAAATCAAATCTATTTGCACCATTATCTGTGGGTAAATAAATGAACTAATTAAATGTGTGAGTTTCAGTGCGAGAAAGCTTCAGTGAATTGCATCGGTTTGAATGTTACCGTAATTGACAAACAAACAACTCGTTGAATACAAATAAAAAAACATAAAAAAATTACTTATTTTCTAATTGACCTCACTGCTAGTCAACTATAAATGTATGTTTGAGTTGAATATATTGTAATAGATAGCTGTGCATTAAATTTTAAATGTAATCTTAATTATTCTATAGAATGCATCATTTTTAGATTCAGTTTTTAATAGCCCTCCTTAAATGCCTATACCTAAAAATATTTAAACCAAAAAAGTAGTTAAAAAGAACTCAGAATACCAGGATAGAAAGCCCGGAGCGGTCATTTTTCAAATTATAAAATCGAGATAAAACGCAAACCATTACGTACCTCAAACGTTTCATTTAAAAATTAATACAGAGCCCCGTTAAACTCATTCCATCTGATACCGTCACCACTACGTAATGAAAAAAAACGATCTTATCCCCACTGATTCAATTTCCAAGAGTGGAGAATTGTCGGAGGGGAGAGGGAAATTAATACTGTCCAGTAATCCCTCTGAGTTGTCGGGTCAAATAATAGGGGCTTTGCGGTTTTTTCCACTTTTCACCGAGACTCTGGAGATAGGTCTTTTGAAGTTGTGTTGTGACGTAGGTATACTTCTGTTTGTAGTGGGTTGCTTTTGCTTGCTTCGCCGACTGATTTGTTCCGTTGTACTAATACAATGTACAAGTGGCTCGCTGTGGCTTCGCTCGCATAGTCATTTAGAATAGAATAGAATAGAAAATGTCTTTATTCATGTAAACTTTTACAAAACATTTATGAATCGTTAAATTAAGTAAACTACCGCCGTATTCGGAATATTGATTCCATCGAGAAGAACCGGCAAGAAACTCGATAGTTAATTTTTTCAAAACTGATACATATGGTATAAATCAAGCAAAAAAAAAAAGAAAAAGCATGTAATAACAATAAAGCATAAGTCTAGAGTTTATTTTGTTACAATAAATCACTACATAGTATAAAACAAAGTCGCTTTTTCTGTCCCTATATCGCTTTGTGCGCTTAAATCTTTAAAACTACGCAACGGATTTTGATGCGGTTTTTTTAATAGATAGAGTGATTCAAGAGGAAGGTTTTTGTTTGCAATAAATAATAGGAAAGCCAATATTTCTAAGTATTTACATTACATCCGTGCGAAGCCGGGGCGGGTCGCTAGTATGTTATATGAAGAACGGCTCGACCGATTTTGTGCAAACTTAACATAAACCATCTATTAAATTCCGAACAAAGCCTAAACATTCTTTTGGATAGGTGAGCCCATTCTTGAGTTATAAATTACAACTAAAAGTGGCATTGGTTTATTTATCTTAATAAATAAGCTTTGATCAATGATTTTGTAGATGCACAAAAAAATGGCACCGCTGAAACAAGGCTTCAAGCCTTCTTTCACTCTGTGGCCGTGACATTACGTCAAAAATTAATGATTCCTCAGTCACATAAGGTTCAAATTAGATGAGACTTTACGCCGTTTTTTGCAATGCATATGTATAAGAACATTATTTCTCAAAAGTATTAAACATTCACTTACATGAGATGATTTGAGTAACCGTAGTGCTAAGCGTTAAGAGAGGTAGGGCATAGTGATTTGCCGCTCGAACTGGAGTAGCCCGACTGTTGAAATACCTCCACCTTACAGAAGACCGCAGCCAAATAACAATCACTTCTGTGTTGTTGTGTTCCTGCGTGTGAGTAAGGTTTCCAGAGCTCTTGGGGGTGCTACATTAGTAGCAGGGGTCAAGCCTTCAAGGTAAGAGCGACAAGTCCAGTAACAGATTTATTATGCTGTACTTGTCACCCTTAAGCTAGGACCTCATTACCACTTAACATCAGGTGGGATGAGGTCAATCTTGAAGTACAATATAAAAAAAAAAAAAGACGTTTACATTTTTTGAGACGTTCGTCTTTAAGAATAATTCCAACGAAACTTTTTCTAATTTAACATCTTGTAGGTATTATTTCAATTTGAATTGTTTTACTTTTTAACTTAGGATAAAAACTTTTTAAACTGGGTTGAAAACTTCGTAGCCTTCTAAATTTATTTGTAACTAGCCGTTGTCTACGACTTTGCCCATGTTATTTCGGGATAGAAAGTATCCTCTATGTTAATGTAGTATGTCATCTCTCTTCGTAACAAATCTGTTCAGTAGTTTTTGTGTGAAAGTGTAACAAATATGCAAATATCCCTACTCACAAACTTACACATTTATAATTTAAGTAGGATTTTCGTAACTATGTTCGTAGCACTCGTAGCGCAATAATATTAGTTAGTTGTACCACAAAAATATGTAATGGATTTAGCATTCTACAAATTTACGTACACATAATTTACTCCATGAGTTCAAAGAACACGCATTGTCAAGTTTACATCCATACACCAAATTAATTGCAAGTAAAAATAATAAAAGAATATTAATTACATTCAGGCGCGTATGCAATATTATTTCAAAATATAATATTAGTAAACTAAGTTTAACCATCTTCTAGCCTATTAAACATAAAATATACAAGCAAAAGCATCATTTATTCTTAGTTAAAATGATTTTTATGATTTTTTTTGGCTTTTTGATTACGGAACACTTCATAATAATATATATAATAATAATAAAATCTTTATTATCCTCATCACAATTTACACATATACATTTTTTAGGTGACAAATATAATGAATATGTATACAAAGAGAGAAAAGTATAAAATATGGATTGTGTGAGACTGATGCCTGTGATAGATATATAATATCTGTAGTACAGGTCATCAGGCTCCCACCACCTCGGAGTAAAAGATTTCGAAAATTTAGAGTTAGTAAGGCTTAAGTTAAATAGGCTAAAAAGTATGTGAATGCGTAAGTGTTTGTGAGTGTGTGTGTGTGTGTGTGTGTGTGTGTGTGTGTGTGTGTGTGTGTGTGTGTGTGTGGGTATGTATATGTGTATGATAGTATCAGGTTTAGTAGGTATTTGTGTTTGATTATTGTGATTAATAGAAGTAAACATAACGTAATATTTAAATTATAATTAAAATTTAAATATTACGTTATGTTTACTATTAGTTATGTTAAATATTAAAAAATATAAATACTAAAGTTCCTGTCCCAGTTTTTTTGTCCTCTGGCAACTATTCTTCACATTATACCTAAGTATCATTAACCGCAAAGTATTTACCCTATGAACCCGAAGTACCATAGTGAAACTATTTGATTCTTTAATTGAGTAAATTGCGTGAATTTCCCTTTGTATATATTATGGAACCAACTCTTGCCGAAAAACCTCACACGAAAATTGGATAAAAAGATTTCAAAGATAGCTAATGTATATTTAATCATAATCTAAAATTGTAAATATTGACACTAACACTATTTCAATACTATAAGCAAAGCTTTAGTTACGTTTGCGAACAAGAACACGCTTTTTTTAATGTTATTACTATCTTGTTTACTGAGTATTTTGACAACGAAGTTGGCGTCAACTTAATTTCAACTATGAACTAATTATTTGCAATAGGCAATAAATATAATTTAAAAAAATGATGAGAGGTTTTACAACCATCAGTAACTTTATGATTAAAATAACACAATTTGATCGATTTGCACCGATCTCAGTAAATAAATTAACTAATTGAATATTTGTGTTTCAGTGCAAAGCTTTCCTATCTTTAGCCAATTTTATGGGCGTGAATGTTACCGTAATCGACAAACAACCGGCCACTGTTGAAACTAAATTGTCGCAACTAACACTAGTTCCACACTGGCGCAACTAGCGAATCGTGTACTTACCGGCAATGTTGACACACAACTTAGTTCGCGTCGCAAGCGGGCGAGAGCGTGCGGCCCGCCCGAGCGCCCGAGACCGTCTGCCGCCCGCCCCGACCTGCTTTGGGGTTGGAGGCGATTCAGGTTCGAATCTCACTCTTTACTAAATGACTGGCCCAATGGAATAATGGGTAGCGCTCCTGTACGTTGACCAAAGGGTTGTGGGATCGTGTGAACTTTAAAAAAACTAAATCGTATAAATTGTTTTAATTTTGTGTGAAGTAACCTTTATTTTATACTGCACTTCAAGATTAACCTCATCCCACCTGATGTTAAGTGGCAATGAGGTCCTAGCTTAAGGGTGACAAGTACAGCATAATAAATATGTTACTGGACTTGTCGCCCTTACCTTGAAGGCTTGACCCCTGCTACTAGCGTAGCACCCCCCAGGAGCTCTGGAAATCTTACTCACACGCAAGAACACAACAACACAGAAGTGATTGGTATTTGGCTGCGGTCTTCTGTAAGGTGGAGGTATTTCACCATTTGCTCTGCACGATTCGCTAGAATAAATAATTATCATGTAACATCTCACCCATTGATTTGATTCCAAATTAGTTCACTTAGAAACTATAATAATATATAATGAAAATTAAATACTAACAATAAAGCATCAACATAACACTAAACATTCTACCGTTTACAAAAACAAATCAAAGAAAACGTCATCTAACAACATAACATAAAACTTAACATAGACTCAAATACATCAAAAACAAACATAAACTCATACGTCTTTCGCACTAAAACCAATACCTTTAAATAAAATAAAGCCAACATTCCCAAACAAAATAAATAAAACATCTTCTCTTCTTTTTCTTCCTAGTTTTGAAATTCCGTTTACTTTCATCCTTAACATCCAACATAAAATTCTTTCCTGGATCTTTACATTTTGAAACGTCATGCAAATGTGCACCATAACATAAAGGATCATCATCATCATCATTCTCGTACTTCGTATATTGTACCAAATTCACAGCTATCATCAAGCTATTATTCTCTTTACATCGTAGGGAACTGACATGTGTATGTAATTTCCTTCCAATCGTTTCGCTGTAAAAACTTATGCGACTCGGATCATCCACATGAATTTTATTGATGCCTTTTATCTCATCTCCCACTTTTTGGAAAACTGGTTCGGCATCTTTTTTGGTTGGGGTTTCTAAGCACAGGTTCCATTGTTGCATTTTCTCACCATCTGTATTTTTGTGCTGCACTTCTGTATTTTGAGTTGGATTTACTAACTGCCACAGACCAATAATGCATTTTGTCACTATTGACATCGTTGTTTACGTTCATGGTGACAACGTCGTCATGGCAACATTCCATAACCAACATTCCGCCTTGTTCACTCCTAGGTTCATTCGTGTCATCCTGGCAAGCTGTCATTACTTTTGTAATGTCTGGTTCTGTCAGTTCCGTGGCGCCTTCTGCTGATGATGTTGTAACCAAATCTTGTTCATGCGGCTGATATCGGCTTTGCTGTATCTCAATCTTGTTTGACCTGCTACTTATAGATTTCTGGGATGGATGATAGGCGACCAACTTCTGATGTTGCGTCATAGCATGTATTGGATGACAATACACCTCGTGTGAAAACTCCTCATATAGCGCCACCTTCAGATTTTCCCAGCTGTTATATGGGTCTTCTGCTTTTAGCCATAAGGCCGCCATGCCAGTTAGTGAGCGCCGTGCCCTCCACAACACTTCTCGAGGTGTCCACTCATAACTTTCAGCATTGTACTCCACATCGTAAATCCAATCCAATATTGTGTACGTCTTCTCGCGTGCACTGAATTCTGGCACTTGAAAAATGGTTATTCTTCGCATCGTCGTTTTTTGCCGCGAATTCGTCTTTCGATCCATACCTCTTTTCTTTAAAACATCGTCATAATCTTCTTTTAATGTTTTTCCGTTCGTCGTAAAAATGGCGTCTTAGTAATTTTGAATTTGCTCTCACGATACTCCGATCCCGGACGAGCCCCCAAATTTGTGAGTTCGAGGTCGAAAATCAAACAGGTTTCCCAATAATAATCTCGTTTATTCTTTTAAATGTAAACTGTCGTCGTTCAATACATCGTCTAAACCATAGATATATTATATTCCTAGATTTAACGCTAAAAACCGCAATTGGGACGTAGCTGTCTTATTCACATCTAGCCATGCAGCGCCACCTAGTGTGACTGAAACAAAAACCACTCAAAGCTTGTATTGGAGTCCGCATCTGCCATGGACCTAATATTAAGTCCATGGCATCTGCAGATAGAAAATCTATGATAGACTTCCAATAGAACGTTACCAAATTGAAAATACATTTTTTTTCAAATACGACAAATTTTAATGGCCGTATTTTAATCAGTGATGGGCCATTATTGAAAAATCACTTTCTAGTATTTAACAGTATTTGTTATATTCGTAACTATTTACTGAACGCTTTATTTTATTCCTATGTGTATATGTTACTAATTTATTAGTATTGCATATTTTCCAGAATAGTGCTACTAATCGATACCAACTTTATCATAAACCATGTTTTAACATGGTTTCATATATATTTTTCATATGCGCAACATCCATTACGCAACAATATTTCCACACACCTCATAAATTAAATATTTCATATTAAATGTTTAAAACACCCCTTTGTCTATTTCAAAATACCGTGCCACTATTAAATAAAACTATTAAGTATAAACGAAAACAGTTTTTGGTTTTAGCTTATGTACATACTCTTATATTTTAAATGGGAATACGGCTCACTAATAGTCATACTTATGAATATTAGTATTCTTAAATACTAGTGCATACTTGTGACAGGATCTATGGTATCCCTATCTCGTATTTGAATAGACTGACATTGAATTGTCAAACTGAATTTCACTAAAACAAGATTTTCTAATTATGTAGCAAAATGATGTATGAAAACTCAATAAAACCAAGTAATTATTATAATTGCGGACGAGGATAACTGTATATCAAAGACCATGGTGATTTCTAAGTTAGTGATTTAAAAAATAACGAGAGTTATTCAATATCGTCTTCATCGGTAAGTTTTGCAAAAACATTTGCGTATTATGTTGTAAAAATGAGCCAACGATTTAGAAAATGCTTGTTAACCTTTAAGATTTTTAGTTTCCCCAAAATAAAGGCGCAATAATAACCAAATTTTCAAATCTAAATAATGTATATTTATTGCTGTAGTGATGTGCCAATGAAAAAAATTACATCGTACTTGTCGATAAAATTTTCGAACACATTAACTTTTAGATCGCAAAATAAGAATTTATCAAGAGTGGTAAAAAATGGTGTCATGACTCTTAAAATATCGGCAATGGCATAATGTACCTACGTATTGCATTGTATGAAATTTTTGATTTAGTTCGACATAAATTGAACAAGTATGATTCACGAGATATATAAATATTAACAGGTCTAAATTCACTTTATTTAATTTGTATTTTGTTACAGGAAATGTGAAAACAGAATCCCATTGCAGGGAATATCAATATGATATTGAGATCCTCTGATCTATGGTTGGACTAAACTGCATGTCATTTGTTTCCAAAAAGTTTTAATTTTACACAATTCGTTAATTTTGCTGTCATAGCGTGCTTAAATATTTTTTATAATAAATATTGGTAGCACTGTCATTTTATTTTTTCGTATATTTATGCAAACATCATAAACAAAATCAAGTAATGTACTGGATTGTCGATATGCTGATACATTTTGGTATTCTAAGCATACAGTCGAACAAAAGTTAAATTCTTCAACTGTTTTCTTGTAGTCTTCTCCATCCTAGCATGCTAGTACTACTCTGGTGGCAATTATGAAGGAAAGCTGGGCAAGTTCCACCGTTGGTTTTGGTTTCCATAATACAAGTGCTTAAATTGTTTACTTTGGACTCAGGTCAACCTGATATTTATTTATGTATTCATTATTTTTATATCAACAAAATAAAAAGATCCCTATTTCTTCACTATCCATATTGTTATCACTTACATTTTATCGATATTAAAATCGATATTTGCTACATTACCAAAGAATAAAAAGATATTAATACTCATTTTTAAATTGTTAAACGTCAAAACGATGTTGAAAAAAAAATATTTTGGGGTGGACGGTCACATTGTTGCTGTCATGACGCGGTTTCTATACTTTCCTTATTCTAAGGTCTAAACTAATGCCATTCCTAACAGATTCAAATCCCTGTCATACTTCATCTATCTCACTCGTTCTCTCTCACTCGTTACTCGTTCAGAAATATTCATAATCCGACATATATATATATGTCGCAGTCATCTGGTTTAATCAGCTATTTGATTGGATCACTAGCGCGTTCATTGAATGACGACGTTTAACTGAATGACTAAAGGACAACTCGTCAAATTGTTTAATATAACGTTCAACTTCTTGACTGAACGTCATTTAGCATAGTCGTTGAATGGGATATAGCCATGGACTTAGTATAATAAACAGGACCGAGCACTCGCAGCCAAAAAACGAGCCGAGCGAGATAGCTACCACAGAGGCGCGTGTCCCTTTCTAATAGGGTGACAACAAGATTTATTTTGATAACGGACATTTGATTAAATAATTAAAATTTAGCCCGTTGTCCCCACTACATCTAGTAAAATAAATAAATAAATAAATATTGGACAACATCACATACATTGCTCAGATTCTGTGGTAAGTAGCTAAAGCACTTGTGTTACATAAATCATAAACAACGACGGTACCACAACATCCAGACCCGAGACAATACAGAAAAGATCGTTTCCCTTATTGACCCGACCGGGTTCGAACCCGGGACCTCAGAGATGGTACAACAACAAAGTCCGGCCCGTTCGCATCTGGCCACGGAGGTCGTCATGTTCCAAAGTTATCGTCTGGACAGATTTGACTGTTGAAAACAACCGGGACAGCATTACTTTTATGTTAATAGGTTTGAAAAAAATATTTTGAATTATTTCAATAGAATTTATGTATAATTTTACTACCTTTTACTCCAATGGGGACAATGGCAATAAATTTGAATCATTTATTGAATTTTCCACTGTCCCTACTGCTGGGGACGCGCCTGGTAGGGACAACGAGAATAACCCTAAATTTATTTATTATTATTATTATATTTAGCCAATTACATGCTTTGGTTGATACAGATGACAAGAAAATATAGTTGAAACAATGCTTAAAATAATCGCTAGTAAGTACAATTACAGCCGCTTCGGCTACATGTTTAATGAATGGCTTTTGTAATAATTGTACGCCAGTCTATGTCTACGATTTTTTACCTAACTTCTGATCACGGTCGGCAACAGATTGTTTTCAGTGCCAATATTAATATTAACCAAAAAACATCGTTTGAACATTTTGATCGATTAAACGACTTTTTAAACATGATAATATCTTCAAGAGGTGGCAGGATGTAGGGTTTCTTTGTCAGAGTCTGGTAGTGGTCGGTGGCTCAATGTATTACTGAGAACTTATTTTTTTTGGTCTGTAAAATAAACATTACAGTTAACTTAGTGCAACATATTACATCCAGTTTATGACCTACAAAATAATACTCATATAAAGAATTAAGTAAAAATAAACCGGGCCAAGTACATAAGTCGTAAAGGTTTTACTATATTTGACTGTAAAACGAATCCTTCTTAAGTATTTATTTTATTTCAATTTAATTATTTGTCTTTAAATAAAGTGTATTCCGTCAATTTTTTAAGTGTCTAACTGTAATAGCCACAAATCTTATTTCATTAACTAATGTCATTGCCAACAAAATAGATTCTCAGCTACAAACAGATGCAATATACACTGACTTTTCAAAGGCATTTGATAAAATTAACCACCATATTCTAATCCGCAAGCTTTCAAAGTACGGATTTGGTGGTTCTCTATTGGAATGGTTACAGTCATATCTATTAAACCGCTCTCAGTTTGTGGTAGTTAAGGACTATCGATCCACTCCATATTTATCGAAGTCAGGAATACCTCAAGGGTCTCATGTTGGGCCCTTATTTTTCGACATTTTTGTTAATGATATTGTAGATACGATTCAACATAGTGATGTTTTCTTATACGCAGATGACTTGAAACTTATTAAAGTCATATATAGTACTAAGTAAGTTTTTTTTTTATATTATTTTACAAATATATATGTAACGCATTTTCTCAATCAATGTCAGAATTGGGCCTCGATGACGCATGTGAGTCATACAGTTAATTTAATTTACAAATACCTTTGCTTTATTATTATTATTATTATTATTTTAATAATTGATTTAAAAATTTTATTTTACAATTGACAAACTAACTGTGTGTCTTAGTGCAAAATTAGTAATAAGTGTAGCTTTCATTTGTAAAAAAAACTACTGAGTTTCTTGCCGGTATCTTCTCTTTAGTTATAGGTTCCGAACCGGAGGTAGCTTCATTTGCTTTATATAGAGACTATTCATAAGTATTACTAATGTAATCTATGTGAATAAAAAAATATTGACTTTGACTTTGACTTTGACTAATGATGCAAGACTTCTTCAAATGGATCTTGATAATTTGGTAGAATGGTGTAATATCAATAGGATGTCACTTAACATTAAAAAATGCTACCACATAAAAATAACACGAAAATCTAGACCTTTAAACACACAGTACAAAATTAATGACACTGTCTTAGAAGAGACTAGTACCATTAGGGATCTCGGTGTAATTATAGATTCTAAATTAACATTTACTGCACATATTGACAACATAATTGCCAGGGCCTCAAAATCACTCGGGTTTATTATTAGGATCGCCAAAGTACTCAAAAAGACCTCCACTAAGATATTAATTTACAATTGTTATGTCAGAAGTATTCTGGAGTACTGCTCTGTGGTGTGGTCCCCTCAGTATCATGTACATCAGCTTCGCCTTGAACGCATACAAAAACGGTTTACAAGGCACCTTTCATTTCATAATGGACTGGGTAAAAAAGCTGGAAATTACAGTGATCGACTCCATCTCTTTAAAATGGATAGCCTCTCATCTAGGCGAAAGCTTTTAGACCTAATGTTCATTTTTAAGACTGTTCGAAATATAATAGATTGTCCACAAATTCTTAGTAAAATTAATATAAGAGTTCCTCGCAAAATTTCACGCAACCCAGCTCCACTTTTCAGTAAGCCACTTGCCCGCACAAACGTCCAGACACACGCTGCATTGTACCGACTGACTGATGCTTATAACAAGCTGTGTTGCAAGAGCAATGTCGATATTTTCTACGTCTCTCTCCGGCAGTTTAAATTGAAAATCCACGAATTGATAAGGGAAGAATAGGTATCATAGTTTGATGATGAAAAATTATTGTTGTTATATATATTTACCCCTATATATTTATATCTATGTATCTGTAATTTGTTGGGCCATTTTCTAAAATGTTTACTTTTAATTTAGTATAGTATTTAATATAGTATTTAATTCGTTTTTGTTTAAGCATGATGTGACTGCCTTCAATAGATTATTGCATTTTGTACGTATATTGTGAAAGTTAATTTTTAAGTTTTTTAATGTGATTTTCTCTGGCATTCCAAATAAATAAATAAATAAATAAATAAATATCCGGCAAGCTATAAAATCACGTATGTTGTATGGGAGCCCTTTACATACGTATATTATCTTGTTTTTTAGTACCTATTAAGTATTTGATGTTGTTATAAAGGCATCAAAAAATTAAAATTATGACTAACTATCACTGTTCACAAGATACAGCCTGATGGCAGTTAGACGGAAAGCGAAGTCTTAGTAATAGGGTTCCGTTTTACCCCTTGGGTATGGAACCTAAAAGACTATGTATAGTGTATATTAAAAAGGTTTTTTAAAATACTTGATTAGGTGTTTAAACAAAGATTCCTAAAATTAAATCTTGTTGTGTGTTGTTGCGTTGAAGCATGATAAACAATTACTAATGATACTTACCACAGGAGAAATCGTAGGTATAGCAAGTTCCGGCTGCATACGACAGAATTTTTAGTGATTTTTTGCTTTACGTGTATTGCTGAGCCATTTTTGTCGCATTACTTCATTTTTAAGGTAGGTAACTGTAAATAAATGTACAACAGTGAAGAACTAACTCGAGCACACAATTGAAATATTACGAGAATTATGGGTACCCTAGTGGTAAGATTTACAGTAAGATTATTTTAAGCTTACCTGTGGAACGATATATGGCAATCACTATATGATTCACTTGAACAAGTATAAACGCAACATTTTTTCACCATTTTATCTTAAAAGGTGCCTAAGAATTATATTAAGAATAATATTTTGATAAAATCAATCAATGACAGTTTGACTTACTGACACCATGACAGTTCATGGTGATGCTTTAGAGGGTTACCACTAGGAAATTAGAAATAAGCAAATACTATTTTACGTTTTCTTTATAGTTTATGTATAAAATCAAAGAAATAAATTAAAATATAATTTATTATTTTACAATTGTTGAAATAACAATTAAATACAAGTGCATAAACTGAGTTTTTGATCAGGCAAAATTTAGATCAGAAATATTATTTTATGCTGGCAAGATCTAAGAAAGATCAAAGAACGAGACACACGCCTCCGGCCTGGCTATCTCTGTCGGCTCGGATTTGCATCTGTGTAAAGCGCACGGGAATTAATACTATATTGCATTGCAATAGTGTTCATTTTTCATAATGAAATTTTTCAGAGTTATCAGTCCTGTTTATTATATTAGGTCCATGGATATAGCTGACAGACATGACATAACACACCTTAATAAGATTTTTTAATATGTTTTAACAATTTTAAGTCTTAAGACAATTAGGCTAAAAAAATATTTTTTTACGAATAAGTCACTTTATATCTCAATTTCACTCTAAAAATTATCAACACAGTGCTATTCGATTATATCTGTACCAGCTGTTTGACGCCATCTTTGTTTTGATGAGCACTAACGCCGCAGTGGAAAAAAAATGAACTAAATTACAATCACCTGACTGATTACGTCCGCTATGTTCAAAGGGCTATGTTACAATCCGCTAACTTGTTGGACGTTCAGTGAGTCTTATTCATTCAACGTTCGGCCTAGTCATTAAATTAAACGTCGTCATTTAATAAACACGCTAGTGATTCAATCAAATAGCTGTTTCAACCAGATGACTGCGACATATACATAGCTTTCCGCCCGCGGCTTCGCCCGCGCGGAATTTGGTTATATTGCGGTATAAAGCACAACTATAAGAAAACTTCTCATAACCACGGAACAATCTATATACTAGCGGTACCGGCGAACTTCGTTTTGCCTTAGAGGATTTTCCTGAATTTTCCTTGCTATAAACCTTACGGAGCCCGAGACCTTTCCAACGAATGCAAAACCGTGGAAATCGGTTCGTGCGTTCTGGAGTTATAGCGTCAGGAAAGAAAACCCGACTTATTTTTATATAGTAGATAATATTTATATTTAAAAAATTATAATATTAGAAAGGATTTCCAAGGTCATCAATCTATAGTTAGACAACGTTAGATTCATCATGCCAACTTGCTAATGGACGCTCACAAATATATAAATACTTCGGATGATATACTAATTATTAATGGAGGTCCCGTTTTTTTTTTTTCCTATCCGACTATTGATGATGGCCGCAGATGGCCTTTTCATCTTCACCGGGCTTGCAGGGGAGCGGAGGGCTCACACCCCTAAGGAGGTAACATTTGAATGATATTGCGCGCTCTTATACAAATGGCCGAACACAACGATACCGCGATGTAAAAGAGGACAGCGCCACCTGTTAGCGGCGCAGAGTAACAGGAACTATGATTCTAGTGTGACATTGACCAGTTGTGGGCTCTACCTACTGTCATAAGTATTACAAATGTAATCTACATGAATAAAAAAATATTGACTTTGACTTTGACTACCTACTGCCTGCTGTCAACGGAGCGTTCAAGTATTACGTAACACAATACTTGAAGATTTTTGAACGTCTGTCCATTCAAGGTTCAACATATTTCATCAAAATCGTTTCAGTGGTTTAGGCGTGAAAGCCGGACAGACAAACAGACAGAGTTACTTTGGTATTTATAATATTAATGTGGATGGTATGTTATTGATTTATGTTGTCCTGCGCCGCTAACAGATGGCGCTGTCTTCCTTTACATCGCGATATCGTTTGTGTTCTGCCATTTGTTGAAGTTATAAAACAATGTGAAATGATGCATGTGTTAAAATCCATCTACGTAGTTCGCGTTGATATAGTATTTTTGAGGGCGTCCATTTGCACAACGGCATGGACGCATGTAAACTTGTAGGTAGGTATCTGGTTAGTTTAGTCATTCTATTTATCTTTATCTAGTAAATTGTCATTTATGACACATTACGAATCGTAATATATTAGATAGATAGATAGATACACTTTATTGCACAGAAAAATTTACAGAAATTGGCTTTACAGACATAATTAAGTACAATTTAGGCGGTCTTATTGCTAGAAAGCAATCTCTTCCAGACAACCTTTAGGTAGAGGAAATAGTAGATATCGAGAAACGGGTGTGCCTGTGCAAAATATTTATTGAGGAAAACAAAAATAAATAAATAACCGGAAATATAAATAACATAATATGATAAATACATAAAAAAAATAAAACACAAATAAATAAAAAATACATACATAAATAAATATCAATAAATATATACAAATCCGTAAAGTATTTACGGTTTAAACAAACATATAGAATAAACAAATGAAATCAGATTAAATACCAACATAAGCTTAGCTTTATTTTAACACTTTGATAAAGAAGTTCGCGTTTAGTTAAGAGAAAGAAATAAAGATTTTACTCTTGATTTGAAAATTGAAAGGGACTCAGATTCCCTGATAGATAAAGGAAGGGAATTCCATAAGCGTATGGACTGGACAGTGAAAGATTGTGAGTAGTATTCAGAGTATGAGTAGGAAAAGCAAGAAGTTTACGTTTTTATATTGGAACTGGGCATTAATTTTCAAAATGTAGGAACATTACAGTATCAAATTACAACTTAAAACTTAAGTTACAACAATGTTTGGTTGGGCTCGAGCGGCGATAACCTACGCTATGCCATTGTGTCCTAAAATAAAGACTAGGTACTAATGCCAGGTTCCAATATTTTACGATTCAAAAATCACTATCCGTTTTCTCCAACCAACTACGAGTCGTTAATACCGTGCCTTAGTTTACTTTCCATGCCAGCTGTCATCAGTCGTCTGTCGTCTGTCGGTCGTTTTAAGCTTACGCCTCGTATAATAGCTCTACTCCCGTCCGTGTTGCCCCGGCTCGCTAACAGATGGCGCTGTCCTCCTTTACATCGCGATATTGTTGTGATCCAAACATTTGCTTAGTTCATAGGTATACCTACATGTTTGGTGAATTTTCCTTCGGTGTTTTAATATATATTTTTGAAAGCGTCCATTAGCAACATGGCATGGATGTTTGTAAACTGTTCTGAACATTTAACATTCGTCTTAATTAATGTTTCCTTATTTATTTATTCTTAATCGTACTAATTTATTATAAATAGCTGTGCCCGCGACTTCGTTCGCATGGACTACATCCTTTCATGGTCGGTTTTACCCCTTTCTCCCCTAATATTCGAAACAAAAAGTAGTCTATATTTTAATCCAAGTTTCGAGCTATATTTGTGCCAAATGTCATATCTCTAACTTCAAAAATAAACATTGTTCCATATAAACTTCCAAAGGTGGTATTACCCCCCTCCTTATTTTCTAATAAAAAAAAAAGTAGCCTATGCCCGTTCTTGAGATTCAGCGTATACCTATACCAAATTTCATCAAAATCGGTTGAGAGGTTTAAGCAGGAAAGCGCAACAGACACACAGACAGACAGACAGACAGACAGAGTTACATTCGCATTTATAATATTAGTAGGGATTACCCCAAAACTACAACCAATCGTCAGATTTAAAAATTTTATTGTACGAGTTTTAATGGCAATTGCAAAGTCAGGCAAAATGTTGCCTAACTTTGCATTCGGCATATTACATATCAGCGAGCGTTTTTAAACAGCCGACGCCACTTGTAAACGGTGGATTCACTCAAAATGCCTGCAACACATACACGAGTCAATTAAACCACACAGTACCTCATTGCGCGAGAGCAAACATTGTTCTCATTTTGGACCCTCTTCCAAGTTCGTTACACTTAATGGGTCTGCCAATGGCAGGTGTGAGGAAGGGTTATGGGCAGGTCTCACCCGATGATTGGGGTGCTTGAAACAGCACATGAAGTTTAGTACCTGAACTTGATGACGGTATATATTAATTGGGCATTCATCGATTTAAGGAATGTAGCCCAAATTGGTTTTATAAATTTCAAACGATTTACCTAATCACATACTATTACAAAGTGCCTTTCTGCCGTCCGTCCCTATGTGTACTTAGATCTTTAAAGTTATTTTTTTTTGGTTTTTTATATTGCACTTCAAGATTGACCTCATCCCACCTGATGTTAAGTGGAAATGAGGTCCTAGCTTAACGGTGACAACTACAGCATAATAAATCTGTTACTGGACTTATCGCCCTTACCTTGAAGGCTTGACCCCTGCTACTAATGTAGCACCCCCCTAGGAGCTCTGGAAACCTTACTCACACGCAGGAACACAACAACACAGAAGTGATTGTTATTTGGCTGCGGTCTTCTGTAAGGCGGAGGTATTTCACCAGTCGGGCTGCTCCAGTTCGAGCGATAAATCGCTATGCCCTACCTCTCTTCATAAGTTATAAAGATCTAACTTTGATAATATATCGACAAGTTTTAAATGACCTTCGAAGTTCACATGACTGTTCTAAATGAAATGCCCATCCGGATAATAGGGATGTCAAACTATTTCAGATTCCCCAATCTGTTTGTAGTAGTAGCATGGAATTACAAGCTATATGTACAAGCTATCTCTCAACCTACCTCTAAACTAGAAACATTTTAAGCATGCGCTCACAATATTGTAGAAAGACGGTCGATAGAAATAATAACTTTCTGTATCGAAACTTTATCATCATACTTCAACACATTTCAGATAAACTTAATGCCATAGGTGCCTTAGCATCTCTAATGTATTTAGGCTTTATAAACTAAGATTTCGTGAGGTTCAATGGACAAATTCAAACCTTAGGTACATTCACCTATAGGCATAGGTCTGTCAACAAATAGAAATAATTTGTGCTCGAAGATGAATGTCTATTGAATTCTATTGAGGTGTTAAATGAAAGGCTTATTCAATTGGAATTGCTTGATAAAAAAATATTTATTTTGTGTTGAAAGAGATACCCTAACCAAATAATTCAATGAAATATGGTATCTACAAATTAACCGCAACAAAGGTGAGTCACGAAATATTATTTATTTATTTAAAAACGTTATTGCACAAATAGGTACAACAGGTGGACTTAATGCTAGGGGCATTCTCTACCAGTCAACCCTTGGGTCATGCAGATAGTTTGTATATGGGTGCGGTAACATGGGAGAAAAAAAAAAAGAAATCATTTTAAACAACAATAAATTAAGCATTACGGTATCTTTTAAATATACGATAATAATACACATACTATATAAATTAATTAGAATATAATATATAAAATATGAAGGTATACTTAGATTTACATAATATTAATAATTTATATATAAAAACAAATATCTACATAACTATAAATTCAGAAGATAAATAAATTGGTTCAGCAATTGACAAATTCATGACTATCATTACCTACTTGTTAGCGAGAGAGAAGAAGTATTCACGAACTTTATTTTTAAAAATTCCCTTAGTCAGGGATTGTCGGATATCAGCGGGCAGAGCGTTCCAAAGCCGAGCGGCTTGCACAGTGAAAGACTTAGAGAAGAAGTCACTTTGATGTCGAGGAATGTTTAAGCTTAGGTTGTCTGAGGAGCGAAGAGATCGGTCATGAGATTGACAGAGATATTGAAATTGTTTTCTTAGATAGGATGGGGACAATGGATTGTGAAGAATATTGAAGAGCAGGCAGAGTATCCTGGTATTTCTACGTTGACGTAACGGAAGCCATTTAAGTTGGTTGCGAAAATTAGAAATGTGATCATACTTACGGAGCCCAAAGACAAATCTGATGCAGTTGTTTTGAAGACGATCAAGTTTTTTCATTAGGGTTTCAGAGAGATCAGGATAGCATGCGTCTGCGTAGTCGATGATAGGTCTTTATAAAGTAGTTTAGAAGACCTGAAGAGATGGAGAGCTGCTAAGCTCTTGATGTCATCACAAAGGCTACATTAAAGCATGACTGAATGTCGTACGGTCAAGAACGTCAGATTAAACATATTTGACTTTGTACCCTTATGTCGAGTGCATAAGAACTAATATCGACCTTCACGTACTGATTGATTGTACAAGATCATTATAAAATATACTTTAGTTAGATTTAACAGCTGGGTTCAAACGATTTGGAGAAAGTGACTCAATAAGCTAATTTGGACAGTATTGGAGAAGCTACGTTGAGTTTTCTCATCGTCCTTGTCCCAAAATTAAAGCACTTTTCTTTCCCACATCTAACTACTAACTATAAGGGTACGATTATTGTGTAGCTTTAGGAGCACTTGTGACTGGTTTAAAAATCTAAGGCCTTATTTTTATTGCTGTTTTAAACCTTTAGAAAATTATTAACTCTGGAATGTCAAGGAACACTTTTTGTGAACTTGAACAATTATCTTAACATTCCGGAGTTATTTATTAATGTTCAATATGCCAGAACAGACGATTTTTTCAAAAGTTAATTGTATGGTAATAAAATGTATGAAAAGATGATTATACCTATGGTGTACGATAAAATATAGCAGGTACATATCTATTTTAATATAAAGTATCAGCCTATAATTGACCCACTTCAGAGCAATGGTTTCTCTCATCGGAATCATTGACTAAGTATTTAACACCTGCTTAATCACTAAGTTTGATTGTGCGCATTGGTTGGCAAAAACCAAAACTGGTCAAAAAATACCAAACATTTTGCCCGACCTGGAAATCGAATTTAGGACCCTGAAATTGTAATGCAGTACTTCAACCACTAGTCCAGCGGGCGTTCTATCTATCTATCCTTTCTGCGACCAATTTTGGGCTTGACCAACTTCGCCGACACGGTGTAAAGTAAAACTATTATACACACACATTGATATACGTAAACATTTCAAAAGTAATTACATACGGTCAACAGCAAGTCAAAGGAAATACTTGCAGTTCCATATTAGTTCTTATCCCAATGTCTTAAGGGCGGTAGAAAGTCCAAAGTAGTCTGACGTGCTTTTAATCGTACCTCACTCGCAGTAGGTACCGACAAACTGGCTGCGAAACTAAGATCCCCACCAGACGATTCCCCTAATCACACCGACCCCAGATGCATTTAGATAATCCGAACAAATTAACAGAGTCGACAAACGACCCACCGGTATTAAGAATTCCCGGAAAATCCCGAAAACGTCCCGGCTTAGTAAAAGAAGAGAGTGGACTATAAATATTGTTAAGCCGTTACGATTATAGCTTAGAGTACACAATTTGTCGGGGGTTTATTTTATCTGCTCCTTTACCACAATCTAGAAATTTAGCCAGTCTGGAAACTAAGAAACAAACGGCTGATGAAACGCTTAAGGTAGCCGTCAGACTTTCGCTTAAATGATTCCGTGCAACATGTGAGTCAATTTTATCGCTTATATGTATATTCCGTAAGACCTTCCTTTTTACTTTTGTAGCTATTAGTCTTGATATTAATTTTAATTATTAGTTTTTTATTATAGGCGATTGCCTACTACTATCTTCATGGAGACAGACTTATCTTCCTACAGATTTCATCTTTTAAAAGCTTCGTTTTTCTTATGATGTAAGTCGTTTCGTTTAAGTAACCAAGGGCTGAATTTTCAATCGTTCAATAAAAAAACAAGCCAATAATAAAAGCTGAGTGCATTCGGAACGTCATCTAGTAATTTGTAAGGCGATTATGTTGCTTTCAATTTTTTTACCATGCAGTAATGAAAACCAGCCTAGAAAAACGTTTATTGTACATAATCAACATAATAAAATATTTAAAAACAGCAATAAAAATAAGGCCTTAGATTTTAAACCAGTCACAAGTGCTCATAGAGAGGGCATCAAAAGAGAGGGCGCTTCTGTGCAACTGTCAACATCAGCTCCGTATATTTTGATGCGTTAAAAATAAAATAAAGAGTGCTAAATAAGTTAATATATTTCGAGGGGTAGTATTTATCTCAATACCCAAGTACAAGTGAAAGTGCAGTGGAAAAATCAATATTCAGCGCAAAAGTCAATTGAAACGTATCTCAACGACCAGGGTCTCTGTGCAGTTAATCCAGGAGCTGTTCATAAATCTGAGAAAATAATCTTCAAATACAAGTGCTAAGAAGTGATCTCGAGCATACAGGACTGCCATACAGGTAGATTAAAAAGTCTTTTTTCTGTTGTAAACAAAAATATAACCTTCAAAAATCCGTTAAACATCATAGGTACGGGTGCCTGCGTATGCGCATAATTTGTGGCGCCATCTAGCGGAGAGTGGAGGGACTCTCAACATAGGCAAAGCAACTGATAAACCAATACACGAACCATTACGGATACACCTATAGTAGGTAGAACAGTCTTGATCACCGACAGAGGGCGGCTCGCGGATGCGACGTCAGTGAACTTTTGCAATCATTATAGAATTTTCATGTTATTATAAGGGCCATTTGAACATTACAAATATGTCAGCCGAAGGAAATGTATGCGGTGGTTGTCTAAGGGTGATTGATGACCGAATGTTCCTCAAATGTGATGGTTGCAATATGCATTACGACCTAGAATGCGCAAATGTTTCCAAAAAACGTTTCTTAAACACCCTAAGAAACGAGCACAGAGAGGCCTGGCGGTGTGTATCGTGTAAAAGCAAGCAGCCGAAATGTGACAACACCAACACTCCCGTGCGTGGTGCCATGGAGGGTGTCACTGTGAGTCGCGGTGCGGCAGTGAGGAGTCCTACGGACCTAAACATGTCCATCGTGGAGCAACCTATGTCTGTCCCGGAGCACTGCACAGATTTTTCCCTGAACGCGACACAAGAAATGACCGACATCCAGGTTCTTGTACTGGAAATGCGTGCTTTTAAGTATGAGATTCGCGACGAACTTAAATCCCATCGCGCTCAAATGGACCGAGTCAACGAGACACTTATTGCGCTATCAGGAAGAATCTCTGTTTGTGAGCACAGAATTGATGAGCTGGAAACCCGAACTGTTGCACTGGAGCATCACGTACAAAATGAACAGACGAGCGAGTCACTTGCCACCACCGTCGAGCAATTAAAGGCGGATCTCAATGACAGGGATCCTGATCCCTGTTCTGTTGAACGACGTGGAAATATCCGGTATTCCGGAACAGGGAGGGAGAGTTTACCCTATATTGCCACTACAATCGGCAACAAATTGGGTGTAAAGCTCACAGAACATGATGTCGTCAGCGTCATGCGGGTAGGTCGAGTCCTCAAAACATCTTCCACCGCGCCCCGCCCGCGCCCCATCGTCGTGCGATTGGCTCGCCGAGCCGTACGCGACCAGCTCCTACAAGCAGCCAGGGTGCGTCGAGGAGCAACCACAGAGGGAATGGACTTCCCATGTACACCTCGCCGCTTCTACGTCAATGAAAGATTGACAAAAGCTAACAGACAGCTTTTTCGCCGAGCGCGTGAACTGGGGAGTCGTCTGAGGTGGCGGTTTGTATGGACGCGAGACGGTCGCATATTTGCCCGCCAAGACCAAACCAAAGAGAGCCCTCGCTACCGTCTACGCTTGGAGACGGACCTTCGCCGGGTTTTTGGTGCTGAAGCTGTTGGGTCTACGGAGAGCGTCCCCAATTACATGTGATTGTGTATTTACTTGTTTTGTTTTATGCTCGTTCTCTGTGTTTACACTACTGGCTTGTTTAATATCTTTAGCGCAGCTAAGTAATTTAATACATTTTATTTATGTACGTAGTGCCATCAATGTACTTCAATATGATAACAAAAGACCATTATGTAATTTCTTTCACTTTTGCAACTATTTGGGTCTCGTGTGCTATGTGTATGTTAAGAAAAATATAAAAACATCAATAATGGTTCAAAAATTAATCAACATATCAGTGGGTGCTGTATTTTACGATATTATACTTATGCTGGATGGCTTTTACAATAATTTTAAGTTATGCTCTGGTCCAGATTTTTGTGGTACTGATAGTGCAGTCAATTGTCAATTGCTTTCTGTCTATACTTACAAAACTTCCATTCTACATATTTACCTGCACGTTGTTAAGTTATTACTTTGTCACATTTTGCATATGTTTGGTATCGATCTTATGGTTGTTTGCTTCTATGCTTACTATCTTTTGATATTACTTACTACTGTACATAAATACCAGCGCTTCAGCATTATACCATTATCCAACATGGTATTATATTTCTGCTGTGCGTGTATTAACCCCTTACCACAATATTATAAAAACTTAGATTGGCGTCATTTAACCCTCTTATGTCAGCACTTGGTGAATTGCAAGCATATCCAGGTTGTGTTTTCTCTCACTATTCAATTCGTCAAAAACAAATTTCTCTCAATTGGTCTGTTGAATCCAGGATCACTCGGCACGCGGCATGACGAGTTCCTTGTAGCTCTTGAACAGCGAGACGTAGATATCATGGCCATTAATGAGACCTGGCTCAGGGAAGGTGAGCAGGCGCGTGCGCCGTCGCCCCCTGGCTATCGTCTGCGTCACATCCCACGGCCCGCTTCTGTCCGCTCTCGTGGAGGTGGAGTTGGCTTTTACATAAAGCGTGGAATTAATGCGCGACAAATCGTACACCCGTCTTCTACATCAGTTGAACAAATGTGGTTAAATTATAGTGTCAATGGTATGAAATTAGCTATAGGAACCGCATATCGCCCACCATGGCTTAGTGTTGACATTTTCATTGACGCATTGAGTGAATCCATTTCGTCGATGGGTGGGTTTCATGGAGTTTTATTGGTGGGTGATTTTAATATAAATCTTTTAAATACCCAAGATATCCAAACTAAAAAACTCATAGATTTCCTTCGCTGTATGAACCTCACTCAATATGTCACGGAGCCAACTCACTTTACAGATCATAGCGAAACCTTGATTGATGTGATATGTTCTAACACACAGGTTTTTAATGTAAATATTGGCCATATTCCTGATCTAAGTAGTCATGCATTTATAACATGTCAGATAAATATTCGTAAAGAAAGAATACTCCCCAGATGGCTATCATTCAGGCCGTTAAAGGACATAGATGTTGAGAAATTTAATATTGACGTTGACTCTATACAATGGGAAAATATAGACTCGGATGATGTAAATATAATGGTAGAGAAGTTTAACATCCTTACTACCGAAGTATTCAACAGGCATGCTCCTGTTAAATTGATTTGTATTAAAAAACATTCTTATCCATGGATTACTCACAATGTCAAGCAGGCTATGAAGCTACGAGACAAAGCTTTTGCTCAAAGTAAAACCACCAAATCAGACATACATGTAAGGTATTACAAGGATTTAAAAGCTGTTGTTGACACTATGATTACTAGTGAGAAGCGAGCGTATTTCGATAGTTATATCAACAGAAATGTGAAAAATCCACGTACTTTGTGGAAGCATATAAAAAGTAATGTAGCTGATTTCAAAAGTAAGAACAATGTTATACCACCACACTTAAATGATCCTAATGAGATTAACAAACATTTTCTAAATCTGCCTGGGAGAAATGACGTAGATACCTCTCTTATAGATCATTTCCAGTCTAATAAGTTTAGTACTGCCGTTTTTACTCTTGAGCCTATAACTGAAACCACCGTATCTAATATCATCACATCTATCAAATCTAACGCACAAGGGGCCGACTGTATCTCTCTTAATATGATTTTACTCACTTTGCCACGTACACTAACTATAATCACTAATATTGTTAATAAGTCTATAAAATCCGGTGTCTTCCCTGCTATGTGGAAGACGGCAATTATTAAGCCTATTCCAAAAACTCAGAGCCCTAGTAACTATTCAGATTTACGGCCAATCAGCATTCTGCCTTTTTTGTCCAAGGTAGTCGAAAAGGCCGTTAGTCTGCAAATGACAAAATATATTGAGGCAAATTGTATTCTGCCTGAGAGGCAATCGGGTTTCAGAAAAGCACGTAGTACGGCGACGGCTCTCTTAGATGTTTTGGATGACGTTTTGGCTGCTCAGGATGAGGGTAGAGGTACTATTTTGACCCTGCTCGATTTCTCTCGGGCTTTTGATACAATTAATACAGCGCTCCTTTTATCTAAACTCGCTTATTATGGCTTTGATGAGTCGACTTTGAGATGGTTCGCAAGCTATTTAAATGACAGGAAACAGTATGTGGAAACTATCGATGAAAATGGAAAGGTATCAATTTCTAATTTATCACCGGTCAACAGAGGAGTTCCTCAGGGCTCAATATTGGGGCCATTGCTATTTATATTGTACACCGCAGACTTAATAAAGCATATCACATTTTCTAACTATCATTTGTATGCAGATGACTTACAGTTGTACATTTCTTTTAATTCTAATGAAACTTGTGTGGCAGTGGATAAGCTCAACCAAGACTTAAGTAGTATTGCCCATTGGAGTGAACAAAATAGCCTAGTCTTAAACCGTGCTAAATGCAAATTTCTATTATTAGGTACCAAAAAACAAATAACCTTAATTTCTGAGCAAAATCCCGTGGTTTCTATCTTGGGTGAACCACTAGACCGCGTTCCACAAGGTCGTAATCTTGGTCTCCTAATGGATGAAAATCTACGTTTTGAAGAACACATTCTTATGACTATGAGAAACTGTTTTTACAGGCTGAAAGTACTGTATAGAATTCGAGACTGTTTGAGTGTTGATCTTCGGGTCAGACTGTGCGAAGCTCTCATCCTTTCTAAGCTAAACTATGCCGATACTGTCTTTGGAACTTGTCTGTTGGCCCGTACTAAGAAAATGATACAAAGAATCCAGAATGCATGTGCCCGTTTTTGTTTTACTATCCCATATCGTTCCCATGTTTCTCCGTACTTAAATATTAATAGATTGATTAATATGAACGCACGACGAATTTTACATTTTTCTTGCTTACTTTTTGGTATTATAAAGACTGGTGAACCATCGTACTTATTTAAGAAGTTACATTTTAGTCAGCGACAATTTAGAATTGCGTCTCGTCTGCGTTGTCCTCAACATAAAACGGCTGCATTTCGTGGCAGCTTTCGCTATGCTGCCACAAAGTGCTGGAACAATCTGCCGCCACCTATTCGAAATTCGTCTACGGCTGGATCTTTCAAATTTAACTTGAAAGTGTTTCTTCTTGAAGAACAAAATACTATTACGTAAGCGCAGACTGATGTTGATCCGATTGCCTTATGAACATTAGTGTTAATATTGTAGTATGATATACATATATATATATATATATATATTAATACCTATGTTATATATTAATATCTCTACGATTTACGAATTATCTTATAAATTATATGTTTATTACTGGAATTATATTTCAGTAATATATACCTATACCTACTTTCAAAAGCCGAACTTTATACAATCTATCTTATCTCATGGCAGGTGACAAATACTGTACATAATTTCTTAACTTATTTCTTTTTAGTTTGAGTTCAAGACTGAATGCTGCCTGCGTGCAGTAGTGCTCACTCTCTGGGCACATACGGAAGACCAGCGTCGGGGAGTCCTCGGCCCCCCGACACATGCTGAGTATGTTCCTTTTCAGTGTTCTGTACCTATTGTTCTTTTTTTGTTTTCTCATGTAACTAATTTTAAGCTTACACTGAATAAATATTTTTCTATTCTATTCTATTCTATTCTATTCATAAACCTAAACAATAATCGTACCCTTATCGTTAGTAGTTAGATGTGGGAAAGAAAAGTGCTTTAATTTTGGGACAAGGACGATGAGAAAACTCGACGTAGCCTTTTATCGCTGACAGGTGGACTTAACTCTCTAACTCTCTTTAACAGCACGCCCCAGAGCTCGGTATTCAGCTGTTCATTCCTAACTATTACTAGAAAAGGGATCATAAATTTGAAAAAAAAAACAGTGTTTTTATTCAGTCTATAAAGTAAGATTTTCAAATTACAGAGGAAATGTAATTTTTGCTTTAACTAATAAACAAAATTTATATTTGACCATGAAACAGCGAAAAAGTTCAGTAGAAAGGTGTGCTTTTCGTAAAAACTATACAAAGGAGTAACGTCGCGCTAAATTTTGATGTAATGTATATAGTCAATTTTTATTTACATAAAAATAGAATAAGGGGCCATTTTTTGGTAATCTAACTATGTAGCCTGCAAGGCTCTAACAAACACTGGGAAAAGCACACAAAATTATACTGTTCCCCACTGATTTCCAACCACGACCTCCTGTTTAAGTCTAACGCTTTAATCACGAAAGCATTCCCTTATTTATCATGCTTAATTTTGTATGAAGCAGTTAAATTGCTCTTAGAATCAGTCTGAAAATAACCTAACGCTTACATACCTTAAAATCGTGCCAAGATGAGTAGGTAACAATATTAGGAAACATCACATACATTGCTCTGATTCTATTCTATTCTATGGTACTTACCACAATATCAGAGTTACGTACAAGCGCACTTGTGTTACAGAAATCAGAAGCAATGACGGTACCACAACACCCAGACTTGAGACAATATAGAAAAGTTCATTTCCCATATTCGGGATGTCGGAGGCAAGGTAGTTTCTTACGCGGACGACACTGCAGTTGTTTTTACCGGTAGAACTTGGGATTCTGTTCATGAAAGAACAGAAAAGGGATTATCTATAGTATCCAACTGGCTTAGTGATAACCTTTTAACGCTGAACATACAGAAAACTAACTTCATCTGCTTCTCTCCTTCAATGAAATCACAACCGGACAATACTTTTCAAATTAAAATTCACTCTTGTTCAAGTCCTAATAACTTAATCTGCACCTGTCCATCCATTGACAAAGTTAACCAAACTAAGTACCTTGGTATTATACTAGACCAACGACTAAGCTGGAACCCACACCTGGAGTTATTAATGAGCCGAACTAGGAAGCTCATATGGGTATTTAAGTCACTACGTAGGGTCATGTCAAATAAACTTAAAAACAAAATCTACATAGCACTGGCACAGTCTGTGCTCACTTACTGCATCTCGATTTGGGGAGGAGCTGCCAAAACCCGTATTCTTGAACTGGAAAGGGTGCAGAGATCTCTGATAAAAGTTATTTACTCTAAACCTTATCGTTTTCCTACTGACACGTTGTACAAGATAAGTGGTCTTCTCACAGTTAGGAAACTTTACATTCTCAACATTACTTTAAACTGTCACAAAACTTTAACTTATGTCAACCATTCTCATAAAAGAAGGAAGGATGTTGTAGCTCCTGTTCCTATTATACGTACAGCATTTGCTAGAAGACAGTACTTGGGTCAGTCCTCCTATATTTACAATAAAATAAATAAAACATTAGTAATATACCCAATGCTGTCTCACAATTGCGAGAATGCAATTACCAAATGGTTATCATCTCTGACGTATGATGAAGTTGAAAATCTTTTAATAAGAATTAGTTAAACTACACACAAATAAAATAACACTCTCTTAAACTCAGTCATAGACGGAACCTGTAAGTTGACTACTCGTACCGAACTTAAAAAACAATCAATAGGGCTTGCAAGTATCCCTCGGCTCACAATCACTTATCTATGAAAATACAAACATGAAAATAATTTAGTACTCGGACTTGCACATTGTGCGCAATCGAACTCTCAACCCTCTCACTGGCAACCATTACACACGCTTACATACACACGTACACACACATACACACACACACACACACTCGCACACACACACACACACACACACACAGTATATGAGCATACCGTTAACACGCTCTCAACTTGAATAGCAAATGGCACGTCTGTCTTTCTCATTTCAAATTATTTAGTAAAAACAGGATTGTATTTGTTCTACACTTAGTTATAGTTATTTATACTTCTTCCGGGCACCAGCCTCTTAGTGCTGGTAACCATAATGTAACTAACTTCATAATTAGATTACCTACAATATCTGTGGCTATCTGTAAGGGAAGTTGCGAGCCATTCCCAATACAAGTGTCATTAAGACTACTTACCGGGAAGACTCTGCAAAACATTGTAACGAAGATATTGGAGAAATAAAGATTTTATTTATTTTATTTATTTATTATATTGACTCAACCCGGGATCGAACCCGGGATCTCAGGGATGGCGCGACGCTAATGTCCGGCCCACTCACCTCTCGGCTACGGCGGTCAACGAATGTTTCTATGAATCCGTTATTTTTGAGTCATTATTTTATCATAACGACATAAAATAACATCTCTAGTGAAAAAGAAGCCTCCAATTAAGAGGTAGTAAAACATTTTCATGTTATTCAAAATGTTTCATAATTCCACCTTGTCACGGGGCAACAAAAGTGACAAAGCGCAAAGCAGGGGCGACAATGAAGACGTCGCTCCACGGTACAGCTGCTCGTCTCGCGGCACCCGGATTGTCTCTTGATTACGGCGGCACAAAAAACGGCCAAGCGTGAGCTGGGGTTGGATAATGGTTCTCTGCATTTTAGCTAACTAATAAATGGCTCTGAAAACGAATTTAGAATCCTGAGACCTCTTCTAAGCACTGCAACATCTCACTGATGCTCACCGTATAGCAAAGCTAGCTGAGAGGCGAGCTTAAATATGTTCATCATATTTATTTTAATAATGGAGATACAAATTTAGACAATGACCATTCTTACTTCCACTTATTAGATGAACAGTAATGCCGACATAGTAAAAAAAAACCCATCAAAAACAATACTTGTCAAAAAAAACCAAGTCTCGCAACTCAGTTGTTCTGCGGTAAAAAGTTGTGAGATCCATGTAATACCAAGTCGGTTATTAATTTATTTAGTTGGTAACAATTGAAAATCAATTTTATTGTGTCTGGAATCTCCGTACTCGAAGCATTAAGTTGTTACGTAATAATTAACAGCATCTTATAGTGACGTATATCAATATTAAAATTCGTGAATATTTTATATAAATATATCGAGACTTGGCCATCGCACTACATAATTGAATTTACATGTGTTTTCAGGCGATTGAATTTACACGTGTTTTCAGGCGATGGCCAAGTCTCGATATATTTATATAAAACATTCACGAATTTTAATATTAATATACGTCACTATAAGATGCGGTTAATTATTACGTAACAACTTAATGCTTCGAGTACGGAGATTCCAGACACAATAAAATTAATTTTCAATTGTTATGGACCACGATCGTGGTCTTAGAGACTGGACGTATTAAGACAGAAAGTCACTTAAGTAGAGACTGAATAAATTAATAACCGACTTGGTATTACATGGATCTCACAACTTTTTACCGCAGAACAACTGAGTTGCGAGACTTGGTTTTTTTTGACAAGTATTGTTTTTGATGGGATCTCATTTCTTTTTGTATTTTGTAGACAGTTCTACTTTTTTCCTTTTCGGTACCTTCTACTTATTGTATACAACATGTAACGGAAAGGGTATAACAATATCAAAAATACCAAAGCAGTTAACGGTTACAAACTGTATGGGATCATTTGTAGCTGTGTACACGCATTTATTGATTCAATATTTTTTTTTGAAATATCAGTCAAATACAAGTCAAAATTTTGACTAAGTCACGCTTGCACAACACTAGCACAGTATTGTTGGAATCGTCGAAAGACTTGGATGTACCTACCTATTATGCTATTAATTTAAATATCACAATGGTGGTTCATCTTTTAGTGTTTACTGAATCACATCTGAAATTTGTTGGTTTAGCGTTTCTCATTTTGACAATTCAGTTAAGTCATTGAGTTGTCGTCGCCGTGACAACATCTTGTGTTTTTGCCTTTCTGGATTACCTACTTACTACGGATAGCCTAGTGATATTTCGTGATGTCTTTGAGCAATCAAGAATATTCGAGATGATTCTCTGTGTCGGAGCAACCGACGGCAGCGTGATGGCCGACCGAAAGCTAGAGAAAGAGATTTACGAAACCATCAAAACGCTCGTTTCCATCTGTGGATTGGGCGAGGAGGTCGTATCACATGGCCAGCTCGGTCACCAGACCTCACTCCGTTGGACTTTTTCTTGTGGGACTAATTTAAAAGGAAGGTGTACGCTGTAGCATGCTCGTCAAGGGAAGAGATGCTATAAAGCATCAAGGCCGCGTTCTGTACAGTGACACCACAAATGTTGCATAATGTTCGCGCATCTTCTAAGAAAGTACTAGGCGCGCATGTCGAGGAAGGAGGTGGAGAAATTCAGGATCGCAGTGATTGTCGTGAAGTGATAACGTGATTTGGGGTCGCTGACCTCAATAGTGTTGTGATGCGTTTGTTTACGTTTTAGTCAGTCATTATAGTTAATCATTTTTTATTTCATAAAAACAATAAAGTGTTTATTTTAACTCGGGATTTCGTATATAGAATCTATACAAGGTATAGTATCCACCTACTTTACATTGTTACCCCCTTTCCGTTACAGGTTGTATATGTATATCTACCAGCAACGAATTGTAATAAGAAATTTATAAATACTTTCAGTACTAAAGTATCAATATTAAATTTTTTATTTATGCGAACAACGTCAAAATTGTAAGCAAATAATATCAAAAAATTGTAAGCAAATAATATCAGTAAACCGATGAGAGTAGCCTTTAGTCGTCAAACTAATATAGCAATCGAAATTATCAATGTAAATCGCAAACTTATAGGTAAGAATTCTGGGCACATCCGAACAGCATTGGGTCGCTCGCGCGTATGACGCGGCTGCTGATCTCTCGGCGACATTCACCTTTCCGCGCGCCCCGCCACTTTCCCCACCCCGCGGCCTCGCGCTAGCACCGCGCAGCGCGTAGGAACGCCTCGCGCTCACTCGCTATAATTATAGCATAGCACGGTAGTGCGTGATATATAATTATACAACCTTACGCACTCGTAATAAGTACGAATACGCACGTAGGTACGTTTTTTGCTTTAATAAGTAATTTAATACACGTGTTTTCATGACGGGAATACCCATTTTTTGCTCGATTTGGCAGGGGCACTACCATGCGCCTATATTTATATGGGGCTAACTTAAACCCGCGGCTTTGCACGCAATAATAATAATAACTGCCGTAAATAAAACATCGTTACGAATAAAGCCAATATTGGCTGTATGGGCTTAATTTTTGCGGTCTTTTCTAGATTGTTTAGTTTTTCCTTGATTCATACACCAAACACTACTTATATTCCAAATTTGAAGCTTCTAGGTCTGCTAGAAGTACCTAAGACTTTTGATGATCGGTGAGTCAGTCAGTCAGTGAGTGACAAAATTAAGAAATTTGACCCGTTATAATTCTTAAAATACTGGTTCAAATTGAATGAAATTTTAAATATACGTGTCTTTCCAATGCCTGCATGGTTACTGAAAATTTCAGTCTTCTAGTTTTATCCACAACAAAGTTACAGGGGGTCGAAAATGGTCTGAATTGCTTTGAGAAAAGGATGGTACGGCCGTGACGCTTTTTGCTCGACTTGGTGGGGGCACGGCCGTTCCCCCAGATGTTCTGGCTTGATTTCCCCAAATACAAATTGATTTTTTAACTTGAATTATTAACCGATGTTCAAATCATCCTAACGTACTCTGTTCGATTCGGGAATCGAACTTAAGGTCTCGAGATCATAATCCAGTATCTAAGGCGCTATTAGACCATCGATACATATCGACGGTTAACTAAACGTATTTCTTGTAAAGCAATGAAGCATAATACCATGACACATTTAATTACATAATGTTTTATACTACAATTGTAACAATAATAGTAAAGGTAGATTTAAGTTCTTTATTGCACATATTGTATGTAGAAAATGGTTTAACAGACATCTTAAGGTACAGCTTAGGTGGTTTTATCTCTTGAGATCGATCTCTGTCAGACTACTTTGAAGAAATAAAAACATGTAAATAACGAGAAATAGATGCTGTTGTACTAAGGCAACATAAATGAAGAGTTTTAAAGAAATTATTTTAAAATAAGACAATAAGGTTATAATGTAATCGTCGCTGCACATACAAAACCGCGTAAGAAAAAAATATCGCGTATTGCCTTTTGTACGGTAAAAACATACAGATATCTTAGTCATTTGACTATATTTTAGGGACCAAACTATGTTGCAACTTTTTTATGACTTACTTTTAAAGAATGTAACGTAAATTGAACGCTTTTAGATGGCACGACATTTCAATTTTGCGCCTTTTGCAGTTACGAGGTATTTACAGCAGTTAGCAGTATTGCTCTTCCGCGGTATTGTACGCACATCGATACACCTTGTACGAGCACTTGTTTACTCACACATTTATCTTGATAGTGGATGCAGGAAAAGACTTGATGAATCTTGATTGATATTTATTTTGGTAAATGTGCGTACACAGTGACAATCGAACGTGAACTGTCTTATTATTTTAACTATTTTTGTCATTGTACAATGCAAACGGCGCGCATACGAAATTAGGTTGCCGAGTTTACAATAAATGTACAATGTAATCGTACATATTCCCTAGCCCAAGATGAGCAACAAATATAAAAACAATAAAAAGATAAAACATCAAGAATTACCTACAACTTATATAAAAAATACAATTCATGCTTATAAATTCAATGTAGAATAAATGCTTATAAATTTAATTCAATCCTTACAACCAAACTTAAATTGATTTTAATTTAATCTTAATTGTGGAGATGAGGCTCTGTCCTGGCGAGGAAGAACTTGGTCCCGGGGCGCGAGCGCAGGCGGCAGGCTCCTCATCTCCATGCCGGGATTGGGCGCGTCGGGCGCGCGCGGCACGCTCCAGCTGCAGCGCGCTCGTCTTGCCACGATGATGACGCTGATGATGGCTATGATTCCCAGTACCACGTAGATCATGGTGTAGTGATGGATATCATGGTACGAGATACTCTCATACACCATCTGGCCTAGCATACGCAACGCGACTAAATTTTATCGCGTTCATAACAAACGTCAAAATCGATTGAAGTCAGTGCGTCAGCTGCTGATTCGCTGAAAATACGAGTGCGGTGGGCTATTAGCCAATCAACAGTATCGAAACTATTGTCGTCTCATGCGATAAATTTGACATATTGCGTATGCTAGGCCTGCTAGTCTTCTTCTTTCATCTCCTTGATTTTTTGTCCTATCTTATATAGTTCTAGTTGCTGAGACTCATTTGATATTGTAAGTTTTGGTATCGTTATATTAATGATGTTATTGATGGAAGCCATGTGAGGTGTATACAGTTCTGGGTTCATTGTAATTTCTGACATGTGAGCTTGTGTGGAAAGATAGAAAAGTCTTCAGATTTTATTATACAGTCTTCCCCCACATGAATTAAGCCGCCGCGAGTCAGCTGGTGCGCGGTCACTTGATCGCCGCATATTGTTTTAATGTGACACCGGTCACAACAAAAGTACATGTAGGTATTAAGGTTATTGACTTCATTCCAAGCGCTGTAACATGACCTAATTATCGTCATGCATTCCATTTTTTCTTGTTGACAGAAACTTTTGTCATCTTTGACTTGATACTCAGGCTTCATTAAGTAGCAGAAATGAACGTTTGACAGTTGTAAACATGATCGCAGATCCTTCTCAGATAGCTTGATGAACACATCTCTTTTCATATTAATTGAAATGTAGTCCGCCACAGGCACCACGCTAATGGATTGGTCCTTGTCGACCGCCGGAACTGGTATAATTTTCAGAATCTCATAGGTGTCCCGAGTGAGGAGGGGCAGTTTCATCTCGAACATCAAGACGTCATCCAGCATCCTAGTTCTAACCCTTAGTAGCTTATAGACCTTTCTCAACTCTGTGTGTATGTTGTCGATGGGCAAGGTGATATCTTTACGTAATTTAGTTGATATTAGACTTAATTCCATAACCAGTTGCTCGGGTGGCAACAAATGAAAGTTGAAACGTCCGTGATAAATATCGGTCACTGTGTCTAATACGGTGTTCTGTATAATATTCAGGCTTGATAACATGTTGTTTGCAATTATCGCTCCTGTGTTGAAGGTATTTAATACGTTATTGGCTTGCACTTCATCTTTCAATTTATTCCAAGCTTCATCCAGCTGATTCATATGTTGGTTTATTAACTTGTGTTGTTGATTCATAGACGATTCTGTGCGTTTTAATACATTGTATTCCGCTTCAATGATACTAGTCTGGTTCTTCCATAGAGAGGCCATATGTTTTTGATTATCACGAACGAGTGCTATGTCTTTCTTATACTGTTCGGCGAATCTTTCGTCCAATACGCCGAACAGGCTGTTAGCTATATATCCCACACCGTCGATAATGCCGCGTCGGCGCCGACGCAGTCTAGCGATTTCTGATTGCGTCGTTTTATGTTGACTGAGTAACATATGATTATAGTATTTTAGTTCCGAGTATCCGTGACGTAACTGGAGCACTACTGCGTCACAATGTGCTTGCTTGCGTATGGTATCACATGTCGTCTTGAGTGATTGTATGTAATTATCTAACACCTTTTTTCCTTGCCAATAAGGTTCCATGTTGTAGTAGACAATTATTTTCCATTCATCTCTTATCAGTGTCATGTCTGAGACCTTGTCGAAATATAAATGTTGATTATTTCTAAATTGCGTAATATTGACGGTCGCTTGAGATCCCGTTAGGATTGTCATAAATAGCATTAGGGCTGCCACAATAGATGGAAAACTGAGCTTGAGCGACCTTTTCTTCGTATTTGGTGTTGCATCATACGTGTTTGTTTGTGGCCGCTTGTTTAGAGAATCCTCTTGATTTTCTAATAGTAGTGACAGTTTTACTACTGGCCGCTTCAGAGTGCCATTCTTTGTTTTCAGTGTCACGACACGCACGTAATCATCCTTGCCTTGATGCAGTTCAGTGACTCTACCCATTGTCCACTTGCCTGGCGGTAGATTATCATCATAGATGAGTACGACGTCGTTGAGGGTTGGTCCACCCGTGAGGAAATGAGCTGGGGTTAAATAATTTAGATCTTCCGGGTCTTCCGTCAGCGGGCATAATGGCCTTGAATTTAGGCAGGCTTCAATTTGCGTTAGCAACGTGGTGAATTCTTCATAGGTCAACTTCTGTTCACCGATGACCCTTTTCAAGTGGAACTTAAAGCTCTTCACGGCGGCCTCCCACAGACCGCCGGCGGAGGGCCAAGATGGAGCATTAAAATGCCAAGTGATCTGCATATCAGCTATTTCAGCCATAAATTCTTCTCCCATTACCGTGAGAGTTTCTTTGTATTCCTCTTGTAAAATACGACTCGCTCCCAGAAAATTGCGTCCGTTGTCACTGTACACGTGACTTGGCGTCCCTCTTCGTGCAGCCATTCTTCGTATGGCCGCGATGAAAGATGAAGTGGTCAAATCGGACACCAGCTCTAGGTGTACAGCCTTAGTCACCATGCAGACAAAGACGGCCACGTATGCTTTGTTGGTTCTGATACCTCGGCCCTTGTTGGCTTTTATGAATACGTGGCCGGTGAAGTCTACTCCAGTGTGCATAAATGGACGCGATGGATTGCTCCTTGCCGCTGGTAGATCTCCCATTAATTGATAGTATTTCGCAGGGTTGTGTTTTCTACATGTGACACAGCGGCGGATAATCATTTTTGTGGCGTTAGTTCCACTCATGATCCAATATTTTCGCCTGATGAATGATAATGTAACACGAGCGCCCCCGTGAAACGTCATCTCATGTGCTTGTAAAATAAGTAGATGCGTTAATCGGTGACCATGAGGTAAAATTGCAGGGTGCTTCATTTCGGGGTCGATGTTAGCATGTTCTAGCCTCCCCCCGACGCGTAAGATACCACTCTTATCGAGGATGGGGTTGAGACTCAAAATCCTACTTGACTTCGAGATAAGTTTGTTAGTTTTGATTGCTAATATTTCTTGACCAAATTGACACTCTTGCACGTGTTTTACTATGGATGATGTGGTTTCTCTTATCTCTTTAACAGTTATATATGGCAAATAAGTGCGGTCTTGTTTTCGAGTTATAAATCGGCGTACCCATGATAATACGCGCACTGTTTTAGAAAATGAGCTATACTTGTTTAATAGCTCGTCAATCACAGCTTCACCTTGTACGTGTAGCGCTGTATGAACTTGCTTTCTCTTAACTTCTTCTTCGGTAGAAAAGGTTTGTCGCGCAGTTTCATTAGCCTTGAATTCTGGCAACCACGTAGGACCTTCCCACCATAAGGCTTGCTGTTTAAGTTGAGACGGGGTCAAGCCTCGACTAGCGCAGTCTGCGGGATTGTCTGCTGATTTGACGTAACGCCAGCATGTCGAAGGCAAAATTTGCGTAATCTGTCGCACCCTGTTGGCGACAAATAATTGCCAGCGTTCGGGATCGCCTTGTATCCACCCTAAAACAGCTGTAGAATCCACCCAACCATACATCTTGATATCGTAATTGTTCAAACTCTTCTTCACTTTTTCCATCAGTTTTGATAGTAGAAGACTGCCGCTCAACTCTAATCTTGGAAGAGAAATGTTTTTATTTTTTGGTACCAAACGTGATTTTCCCGCAATCAAAATTATTTTATCTTTATCTTGAGTAGCTATTTTGCAATAAATTACACACGCGTACGCTTTCTGCGATGCGTCGCAAAATCCGTGTAATTCGACCTGTGTTTTCGACCCAGTTCCATACCAGCGCGGAATATTCAATGTGTTTAATAATTTTAACTCTTGTTTAATTTTTATCCAATCTTTGTGTAATTTTTCAGGAATATTGTCGTCCCATTTTAATTGTTTCTCGTTCCATATGTTTTGAAATATTAATTTCAGTAACGTAGAGGTCGGGGTCAGCCAACCCAATGGGTCAAATAATTTCGAAATTTCTGAGAGCAGTTTCCTTTTGGTAGTGTTGGTACAGTCGGCAGA
The DNA here is from genome assembly GCA_037074685.1 of Glyphodes pyloalis. Classification (NCBI taxonomy): domain Eukaryota; kingdom Metazoa; phylum Arthropoda; class Insecta; order Lepidoptera; family Crambidae; genus Glyphodes; species Glyphodes pyloalis. Next base: position 13,508,110 of record JAYKKO010000008.1, on the reverse strand, counting down.
ATAATTTTCTGCGGGAATTTTAAAACTAAAGGTATCTTGTATCGGATTCCAGTTGAGGCCAAGGGTCTTGGTAGACTCCGCTTGATTGAAGTTGTAGTCTGCGTCTTGTTTGTCTTCCTTGTTGATGTCTCCCAGGAGTAATTGTGAATCATTTGATCTCCATTTTCTTAAGTTGAATCCCCCCAATTTGAGTAATGATATCAGATCTTCCTTTATCTGTTTAGCTGACTGTACTTGATCAGATCCAAAAAGTAAGTCGTCCATATAAAAGCTGGTCTCCACTACTTGGGCCGCCACAGGGAAATGTTTTCTTTCATCGCATGCTAATTGCTTGAGGGTCATCATGGCGAGAAACGGAGCGGCCTTGGTGCCGTATGTGACTGTCGCTAGTTGATACTCGCGTAGGGGTTCGTTTGGTGAGTTTCGCCATATAATTTTTTGGAGAGGCTGGTCATCAGGATGGACCCTCAGCTGACGGAACATCTTCTCAATGTCAGCGATAAATGCTATACGATATTGTCTCCACTGCATGATCAGGGCCATAAGGTCACTTTGTAGATTAGGACCTTTGTACATGAAGTCGTTTAAGCTTGTGTCACTAGACGTTTTGGATGAAGCGTTAAAGACCACTCTAAGGGATGTCGTCGCTGAATCCTCCCGGATTACGCAATGATGTGGTAGGTAACACTCACGTGTCTTGTTTTCACGTGACTTGGGTGCTATCGTCATATGACTCAATGATAGGTACTCGTCAATAAATTGCTTGTATTGCATTGCCATCATTTTGTTTTTATTGAATTTCCGTTCTAAATTATGAAATTGTGCAATCGCCTTGGCTTTTGATTCACCTAACTGCGAATCGATAGTTGACTTAAGGGGAAGTCTAACTTGATATCTTCCATCTTCCAATCTTGTTGTTGTAGACTCGTAAAATTTTATGCAATTTTCTTCTTCTTTTGAGTATGATATATTACTACCTATATCTTCTATTTCCCAGAATTTTGTAATGGGTCCAAATCTATCAAGGTTATATTTCATTTGGGACTTTGTACCTTGCCGCACAGTATCCACCCTAATCTCGTCTCTTGTGCGACTGGAGTGTAATCACCCCTCTGTATTCGTTCTAGAAGGATATCCGCGTAAACGTCGGCTCCCAAAAGAAGATCTATTGGCGTGCTTCTGTAGAATTGTGGATCAACTAATTCAATCTGGTCTAAGAATTCCCAGGTTGGCTTGTTTATTGTAGAGTTAGGTAAATTTTTAGTTAAGTTACTCATTATAAATACTTGTGTTGTAAATGAATAACTTCCTCTTAATGCGCTGCAGGTAATATTAGTCGTCCCCTTACAGACCGTATCTTTCGATCCTATTCCTGTTATTACTCCTTTGCATTTATCTCCCTGTAGTTTTAACATCTGGGCTGCTCTTTCGGTTATCAGGGACACTTGCGATCCTTGGTCGATTAGGGCTCTCAAGGTGTGCTGTACCCCGTTAGCTGCTTGCGCTTTGACTAAGGCTGTCGCTAATAGTACTTCAGATGTGTTTCTGTCTTGTTGTGCGATATTGGTTATGTTGTTCGGTCTTGTACCCATGGCATTCCTGCTTGAATATGCGTCATGTAAAAGGGTGTTATGATACCCATTACATTTTTTACAACGGCGACTAGACTGACACGGCTTTCCCTCGTGATGGTATAAGCAGTTGGAGCAGAAGTTCAGCTTGGCAATAGTTCTTCGTTGAGACGATGGATCCATGTTTCAAAATTCCGTACAAAAGTAAATACCATGGTCATTGCAACAAACAGGACAGCTGATACGATTTCCGTGTTGAAATCTGCTTGTAGGCTTGTTGTTAAACTTGGACAGTTGTGGCTTGTAATTATTGTTTGAAGTTGTAGGTAAGTAATTCTGTTTGTTTATAGTACTTTCTTGTTTTCATATTGACACAACTTGTTATGTGTCGCTTCAAATTCTCTCCAATACAATTCTAACGTTTCCAACTTTCTCTTGATATAATCAGATGTCTTGCGATCTTTTCCATCTTTCTTGAAATTAGATAGTTAAGATTCAATACCCGTAACCACTTGCTGTTGATTTTGAAGTAAAGCATTGAAGTCTTCCATAGTGCTTGTTTACAAAAGAAACCTTGATGTTTCGAAACTTGTTTGCTTGATAAATACTTGAAAAGGTACCTGATTTAGCTTGCTAGTTCTTGTATTTTGGCTTGATAAAAGTGAGTTCAACGTTCGTGTCGGCTTGATAACTTGTAGAAGGCTCTTGATAGCCTGTAAGATGCTCTTGATAGCCTGTAAGATGCTCTTGATATATTTTTTAGTTGCTCTTGGTAATAGAGGAACTTGAAAGTAGGTGCTCTTGATAGCCGTAGGATGATCTTGTCGATTGATGCTCTTGATAGCGGTAACTTGTGACTTTGCTCTTGTTTGCTGAAGAGTTGTTCTTGTGGAAGCTCTTGTTAGCAGTGGATTAGCTTGTTCAATTCTTAGCGTTTCCGCAGACCCCGTATAGTCTTATGCGCCTTCTCAACTCAAACGGTGAGACCCGCTTCTGGGAGGCCGTTGAGCCGATTCGCAACCACACGAGATACTAGCAGAATCACTAAGGCTCGAAGGACCATTAAATGTACGAGCACTTGTTTACTCACACATTTATCTTGATAGTGGATGCAGGAAAAGACTTGATGAATCTTGATTGATATTTATTTTGGTTAATGTGCGTACACAGTGACAATCGAACGTGAACTGTCTTATTATTTTAACTATTTTTGTCATTGTACAATGCAAACGGCGCGCATACGAAATTAGGTTGCCGAGTTTACCTAATATTTTTATAAATTTATTTAAATTAAAATAACAACTATTAAGGCGCTTAAATAAAAATAGGATTAACAAATCTGCTTTCTATTTTAACATATATACTTTTTTTGAAGTGGGTTTTCAGATTCAACCAACGGTTCTCTAAGAATAGGAACCTCCCCTCATAAACCCTTACCGGCGTCTTCATTCCGATTGAGAAGCAATTTTGCCCTGATGCTGGCTCAAATGCCACTGTAATGTTTTTTTTAATGTGTGTGGCGTGTCCTAATTTTATACTATGTGTCTTCGAGATTACGGAAAAAGGTTGTTTTTGTATGCTGAAGAAAATGTGAATCGATTTTTAATTTCTGTAAGGATCTGTGCCAGAGTTATGAAGATTTTTCATGTCTTATTTTTAATTTAAGTTTGGCCCATTATTAAGATAAAAATATTACGTAAAGATAAAAATAGAGGATCGTCAATACCTTAACAGAGATTTATACGCATTTGTTATCTGTTTGCGTGTTAAAATACTTAATTATGAATAAAATATTGTGGTACTGTCGCTATCATTAGTTACACATTAGCAACACAGCACCTTGCCATATTTAAACAATCAAATATTTCCTCTTTATATAAGTATTTGTGTACACTTATAATGGCGTAGTACCATCCTATCCCTACTAATATTATAAATGCGAAAGTAACTCTTGTCTGTCTGTCTGTTACGCTTTCCTGCTTAAACCTCTCTACCGATTTTGATAAAATTTGGTATAGGTATACGTTGAATCTCAAGAACGGACATAGGCTTTTTATTAGAAATTATGGGAAGGTGGTAATACCACCTTTAAAAGTTTATATGGAAAAATGTTTATTTTTGAAGTTAGAGATATGAAATTTGGCACCAATATAGCTCGAAACTTGGATTAAAATATAGACTACGTTTTGTTTCGAATATTAGGGGAGAAAGGGGTAAAACCGACCATGAAAGGATGTAGTCCACGCGAACGAAGTCGCGGGCACAGCTATTTATAATAAATTAGTACGATTAAGAATAAATAAATAAGGAAACATTAATTAAGACGAATGTTAAATGTTCAGAACAGTTTACGAACATCCATGCCATGTTGCTAATGGACGCTTTCAAAAATATGTATTTAAAACTTCAAGAGAAAATTCACCAAACATGTAGGTATACCTATGAACTAAGCAAATGTTTGGATCACAACAATATCGCGATGTAAAGGAGGACAGCGCCATCTGTTAGCGAGCCGGGGCAACACGGACGGGAGTAGAGCTATTAAATAAATAAATAAATAAATATTGGACAACATCACATACTTACATTGCTCTGATTCTGTGGTAAGTAGCTTAAGCACTTGTGTTACAGAAATCAGAAACAACGACGGTACCACAACACCCAGACCCGAGACAATACAGAAAAGTTCGTTTCCCATATTGACCCGACCGGGGATCGAACCCGGGACCTCAGAGATGGCGCGACGTCAAAGTCCAGCACGCTCGCCTCTCGGCTACGGAGGTCGTCGTCGGAGCTATTATACGAGGCGTAAGCTTAAAACGACCGACAGACGACAGACGACTGATGACAGCCGTAAGTATTAAATAAAACTGAGCCTTAAGCTCTAGGGCGGGTAATCCTTACCTAACTATTGATGTAGGTACGCCCTCCACTCACTCACACGCACGTACGTTATAAAAAGATTAAAGCGTCTAGCCTCTTAGTTTGCCATTTACCTACTACCTACCTACACAATAAATAATACAATGTCTTACCTTTAAGTGCTAATGGACCTGGCTAAGAGACTCGATGCGACCACATCACGCGACCCGCGTTACGTTGCCAAACTACATCATCTACATTTCCATAAAACAAAGTCAACTTTGAAGCATTGCCTTTGTTTGGTAGCATTACGAAAAGAAGGAAGTTTTTACGTTCAAACGTTGACATTAATTTGAACTGATCGGAGCGTAGGTCCGTTGTTTTACTTTCGAAAAGAATCGGAGTACTTGCTTGTAATTATTTAAACGTTACAATAAAATTAAGTCGTTACTGAATACAATTTGAAATAGAATAGAAGAAAACAACCATATTCTTGTGTAAATAAATGATCTATTTGTTTTGATTCGAAACCCATCGTTCACAAAAGGTCAATGGGCGCCTAAAAATAAAACCGATAGCTCTTGTTGATTACGACTCTGTATATTAAATGCTTCGTACTGGCTGGATACGTGCGAAATAAAATAAACAGTTTCAAAAATAGAACGGCGCCAAAATCGTGGATTAAAAAATCAATGAAAAGTCAATTTCCAGCATTGGACGTCAAATTGATTGACATCGGAAAGTTTTTGATAAAATTTCAGTTTCGTTTAAAATAAACGTGTTTTTAATGTGCAATGAGCAGTGAACTGTTGGAGTCGTGGCATTATTTGTACGTGCAAGCGAGGAATTCTTTTATACGGTCTTGGGATACCCCAGACGGTTGGCTCTACGGGCTTCGTAGTGTATACAGTAAGTTTTACCTATGGCTTAATAAGAACCTTATTTATCGTTGTCTTAATAATGTGTCTATTTCTTTTTTTTTTAGTATTTTAAAACTACCTCTTTTCCTAGCACAATGCATTAATTACTACTAACGGACTTTGAATCAAGTCAACGAATGGGCTATTGCTATGATGGTAGTAGGTACACTATGTAGATTTTGGGTCATGGTCTCGAGGTCTTGGGATCGATTCTCGGGTCAAGCAAAGTAGGTATGTTTCGGCTTTTTCAAACATAGCTCGCGTAACTAGCCCACATTTTATTAAGGGCTGGTAATTAATTAAGCTACTGCCCATTCATATTAGGATGACTTAATTTAGTGGTAGTACCTTTGTGTTATTATGGCCCTTATGCTACTAGAGACTATTCTCTACCTTGATTTTTATGATTTTCATAGTGCTTTACGCCGCAGTACCGTACTTTAAATATTTTAAAGAAACAGAAAAAAGTGGATTCGTTTCCCACACCGCTAGGGAGATTCGCAAAATCTGTTTCTTTAAAATATTATCTGCCCGTGTTTTATGATAGAAACTATAAAGTGGACTATTTCAAACGCCTATCTAGCCAGAGGCGAATCCAGCTGTTTACACAGCTAAAATCGACCAAGTAGGTACCTAGGTCATTACATGATTTAATAGTCGTGGTTGTAATCCTATTGTATCGTATCTACTTACGTTTAACGTAAGTAAATAGGTACCTAATGCGTGTATGTGTCATTTGGCTATTGTTGTAACCTAATTGTAGTGTAAGCCCTCTATAGAGCGGCTGTGTGTTTCTGTTTTGTAGAATATAAAATTAAGAGGTGTCATTTACCTACACTCTCTATAAGTCGCTCACGCATAGGTACATAGTAGTTTCATGTTCACTAGCATACTTCGCGTAAATTGCAGAATTCTAAAGAAGAACGCATGTGCCTACAATGGGTGAAGTGGACATATTACCGTGCATTGGCGTTAAAAACATAATATCTATTGAAGGAATAGGTAGGTAATGAGTTCCTAAAGGTTAGATTACCTCTGTTTTATCATACGCAACGTCAATTTTCACACATGAAATGATGTCGACACTGTAGATTGATGCAAACTCCCTGGGTACAAAAATCGTAATAAGTATGCAGTGATTCCGCCGAACTAGTCTGCAATGGGAAAGTACTTAACCGAAAAGTTTCTTTTATGCAAAATGTACCCAATCAGGATGTTCTGTGTTACCTATTAAAGGTACTCATCTCTATGCAGACATCCCTATCAATTTTTAGATATATTGAGAATATTTATCCCGCATTGCCTAATTTTAAAATTTTTGCACCAAATTGGTCGTAATAAATAAATTTATTATAGATTCTTAATCCAAAATTAAACAAATTTGAATGCTGTCCTAAAAGCTTCTGGTTGGTAGCGCGCTTTTGACATAAAAGATTGACAGATCGCTTGACAGCTACAAAAATGGCGGCGCTTGGAATGTGCGAAACACCCGGCTGTAAATCAATTGCACGATTGCAATGTCCAACGTGTGTCCAACTGGGTGTTCAGGGCTCGTTCTTCTGCACCCAAGAGTGCTTCAAGAAATCATGGAAGACGCATAAAATTATCCATTCGTTGGCGAGTAAGTGTTGCTCGCGGTGTCTCCGTTTCTAGGTTATGTTGCGGTGTTGTATTACACTGTCATTTTGTTTTAGAGGGTGAGAGTACAGATGGTTCGAATGTGGAGTATAATCCTTGGCCTTCGTACACGTTTACGGGAAAGTTGAGGCCCTTTCCGGCTGGCCCTAAGCGTACTGTTCCACCGCACATCGGTCGCCCGGACTATGCTGACCATCCAACTGGATTTCCGGCCTCTGAAAATGCAGCTAAGGGTTCCGGGCAGATAAAAGTGCTAGATGATGAGGAAATTGAGGGAATGCGTGTCGCCTGCCGCCTCGGGAGAGAGGTTCTTGATGAAGCTGCCAAGTAAGTTTGTTTTGTAATAGTAATTGTGTGAGTCATCCATGGAAAAATGGAGTAATTAATTGCATCACTGATCGTAATGCAATGCCATGCACTTTGTTATAGCTATGTCTGATATTTTTTATTAAACTTTGATATTCGTTTCTTAAATAATTTGAGATATATAATTCTTGCCATTAAAATCTTATACAATATTTTCACCATGATAACTCTCATTTTGAAAACATTTTATCCATCCAAATGTTGCTGTTTCTTTTTGAAATAGGTAATACTATCTTATTTTATATAAAGCAGTGTTGTTTAATAAATCAATCTAAACAATGTTATTGAAACTGTGAACTGGTTTAGTATACATAATACATCTGAATATGTATTTATTCGTTTCCAGAGTATGTGATGTTGGTGTGACTACAGATGAAATTGACCGTGTTGTGCATGAAGCCTGCATTGAGCGAGAATGTTACCCAAGCCCTCTTAACTATCACAACTTCCCAAACAGCTGCTGCACATCGGTGAATGAGGTCATTTGCCATGGCATACCAGATTTACGTCCTCTGCAGGTATATATTCAAATCTTGTATTATGGAACCAATGAAATAAAACATCCTAGTATGAAGGTGTGTCCCAGTACTTCTTCTCTATAATGAGGGGCTGTCCAGACAACTAACAAGACTTCTTTTTCTTCTTCTTCAGAATGTTTTAAATGTGTCATGTTTTACATTCAAGATAGATTTAATTCTTATTAGAAAAAAAAATATTTGTTATGTAATAATTCATGAACAAATTTTCAGAATATGTAAAGAACTATTTAACCCATTTACGCCCGCTGTGCCCATTTGAGGACGCATATTAAAATACCCACATATTTTTCGTTATTGATTCTATGTTCTGTTTGATTGCAATTTCGTGATGCTTAGGAGTGTGCGCCTGTGAGTTAATTTACAATTACGTGAATTATTGGATAATTTATGTGAAATATCGGATATAAGTTACAACTTTCTGCGAAGCGTGAATAGCAAAAGGTAAGTCGATGTAATTGACATATATATCAGATTTTCCAGAAGTTTTTCTACGTTATTATCTTGACTACAGTTTATTTCAAGTAAATAAATTATAATAACTATAAGATGTTTTGTCATACTTGACTACTATTTCAAGCAAATTATGATAATGTCCCCAAATGGGTCCAGTGGGCATATTGATGATATATTCGTTTTATTTTTTTCAGGTATATTTTTTGAAGATCACAATGACAAAGAAATTATTTAGTATTGCAAATGAGTACCAAGGGCTTGAAGAAGCTATCCAAAGCATTTTGAATGAAGAAGATGACCCAAATGTCGTTTATGACTTGGTAGCAATTCCTCCAGAACCAAGCGTCGTCACAGATGATGAAGAAGGCGATGAAGATGATATCCAGCAAAATATTCTTCCACAAGATATTTGAGTCCAGAGCTGATGAGGAATGGGATAGTAGTGATGATGAACCTCTACAAAATTTACAAAAAAAACGACGCTTGGATGTTCAAGAACCGCGTTGGCGTAAATGTGATGGTTCTTACGATACTCTGTCTTCAACTTCAATTAATTTTGAGAAACGAAAAGAAAGTCTCGTCAATGCGATCCAGGACGAAATTCCGGTCAATATTTTCGAAAAGTTTTTTGATGAGGAGGTTTTCGACATGATCCTAACAAATACAAAGTTATATGCTGCACAAAACAATAATCACGATTTTCAAGTAACTGTTAGTGATCTCAAAATATTTTTTGGCATTTTACTTTTGACCGGTTATCATTCTGTGCCTTGAGAAAGACTGTATTGGTCCTAAGTAGATGAAGATTGCAATGTTACTCTTGCTTCAAAAACAATGTCTAAAAACAGATTCATGGAAATAAAAAAGTTCTTACATTTTTGTAACAATGAAGTTGTTGCCTCGACTAACGATAAATTGTTCAAAGTACGTCCACTTGCCGACTTGCTCATCAAAAAATTTCTTCAATGGGGTGTGGTTCATGAGTCCCATTCAATTGATGAATCCATGGTGAAATATTACGGACGTCACCCCGCGAAGCAATTCATTCGAGACAAGCCGGTACGATTTGGGTATAAAAATTGGATGATTGCAAGTGCTGATGGCTACTGCTATGCTTTTGACATATACTGTGGTAAAACAGCAAATGACAATAATGAGCCCTTGGGATCAAAAGTAGTGAAAGGACTTTTGCAAAAAATAAATGCTGTGGCTCATGAACACATCGTATATTTTGATAACTTTTTTACTAGTCATGCATTGCTGCGAGATTTGCGTGAAGACGGTTATCGTGCGACTGGCACTGTGCGTGAAAATAGGACAAAAAAGTGTCCAATATTACCTGTCAAGGACATGAAAAAGAAAAAACGGGCGGAGTTTGACTATCGCTTTGATAAAGTCAATAAAATTTTGTTTGTGCGTTGGCTGGACAATAGCGTGTGTACCATGGGCACTAATTATGACTTCGTGTATCCTTTAGGCAAAGTGAAGAGATGGAGTACAACTGATAGAAAGAAGGTAGACGTAGATATTCCCCTAGTATTTCAAAATTACAATAAAGGCATGGGCGGAGTGGATCAGGCTGATCAATCAATTGCTTTGTACCGGGTAGCCATAAGAGGCAAAAAGTGGTGGTGGGTATTATTTACCTACTTGTTGGATTTGGCAGTATCAAATGCTTGGCGTCTCCACATAATGTCAGCTGACAGAAAATGTGACCAACTTCAGTTTCGACGAAATATTGCCAGATTTTATTTGAAAATTGAAGGTTCTGAAAGACCTGACGGAAGACGGCGAAAACCCTCATCAGCCATACCAAATTTGTGTAAAGATGGCATTGGGCATTTTCCACAAAAGCTGGACAGCCAGTTGCGGTGTGTACAATGCCATATGAAAGCCAGATGGCAGTGTAAAAAATGTATAAAAACATTATGCATTGAGAAAGGTTGTTTCGAAAACTACCACACTTAAGCCCATTGGCCTCATTTAAGGACGGTGTTTTTTTTAATACAAGAGAAAAACTTTTTTATTTTTTTTGTCAGATTATGTTTAAATAAGTTTCTACCGATACATAAATAAATATTTTTTAGTTAGAAAACTGCTAGTTTGTATTTGGGTCTTAATGGGTTAATACTGAAATTTATTTTCCTTTAATTGGATAATTCGATTATCTGCCATATCGTCGTTTTCAAACCAAAAACTGCTATGTGCAAAAAGTATTTTTTTATATTTCCAAATATAAGAGGTTCCAGAACAAAATCATATGAAGGTTTATTTTTAGAAGTATTTTATATGAGAGTTATAGTTGTTACACTTTTATTTATTTGTTTTCTAAACATGTAAATTAAGTAGATTTTATTATTATTTAATTTCAAGAGAATAAAAATCACATGACAGATTTGACACATAGCAGGTATTGGTTTGACAACGACGATATGTATGTGTCAGGTACAGTTGACAGTATGTCAAGGTAAATACTTGCAGTTCGATATTATTTCTTATGCACATGGTATTAGGGTGGTGCCCAAGTCATAATGTATAGTCCTGATGTAAGAGAGGTAGGGCATAGCGATTTATCGCTTGAACTGGAGCAGTCTGACTAGTGAAATACCTCCACCGTACAGAATACTGCAGCCAAATAACCAATCACTTCGGTGTTGTTGTGTTCCTGCGTGTGAGTAAGGTTTCCAGAGCTCTTTGGGGGTGCTACATTAGTAGCAGGGGTTAAGCCTTCAAGGTAAGAGCGACAAGTCCAGTAACAGTTTTATTATCTTGTACTTGTCGCCCTTAAGCTAGGATTTCATTACCACTTAACATCAGGTGGGATGAGGTCAATCTGTAAGTGTAATATAAAAAAAAAATACGGTATAATGTTAATGTTTGTATAATGCAATGCAGTAAAATACATTACCAAATTATTTACTTTCTAGGATGGAGATGTTTGCAATGTGGATGTGACTGTTTACCACAGAGGATTCCATGGAGACCTCAACGAGTCTTTCTTTGTGGGGAATGTGCCAGAAAGTACAAGAAAACTGGTTCAAGTCACTTACGAGTGCTTACAGAAAGCTATTGAAATTGTAAAACCGGGAGAGAAGTACCGTGAAATTGGGAATGTGATACAGAAGCATGCTCAAGCTAATGGTTTCAGTGTGGTTAGGTCATATTGTGGTCATGGTATTCATAGACTATTCCACACTACACCTAATGTACCACATTATGCAAGTGAGTATTTAATGTAATCTGTTGTTGTTTTTTTTTATTATGGCATTTATGTTGTAACCAGGCACATGGCATCTTATAACATACAAGTTATAAATTACCTGGCAATCTAAGAGTATTCAATTTTTTTAATGTATGTTGAACTTAATCTAATTTTTGATTACATTCTTCCTAATTAGTCACCTCTTTTAGTCTATAGTCTTATGTGTGTAGAAGTTAACATACTGTTTATTGTTGCACCTAAGAAGACAATCACAGAGTTTTAAACATACAATTGCAGGCAGTGTATTTCAAAAACTTTATATATTTAATATATAAGTATACACATAATATAATAGTCTTAATAGATTTATATGCCTTTACTCCCACTTTTTACTTTGAATGCAGCTTTGCATATAAGCTATTTCTTGCTGTTTATCATTTCAAAAGTTTGATGAAACTAATGAAAATGCATACCTAATATGTAAAGCATGCTGTTAAACATAAAAGTACCAACTATTTTTTACGTGGCTAATAAAAATAGAGCTATCATGGATTAAATGAAAGCTTCAGAAATGGACACAGAGTTAGCATTTACTAGCAGCAACATCAACCTAAAGACAAGTGAAAGAAGATTAACTTTATAAATGTTCACATGATTTCAGAGAACAAAGCTGTGGGTCTAATGAAGCCAGGCCACTGCTTCACAATAGAGCCTATGATCAATGAGGGCGGCTGGCGCGACGAGCAGTGGCCTGACCACTGGACCGCCGTCACTGCTGACGGGTCGCGGTCGGCACAGGTCAGTAATACTGAGTACTAAGCTGGTAAAGCATGGATCAAGATAAAAGTGCTAGTGAGAGGTTCTTGGCCATTATCTGTACAGACATCAGACAAATCATATGAAAATTTTAACTTTCCTATCATGGTTTATGAGAGTAGTTAGTGTAGTAACAGACAAATAGACAGACAGGCAGACAGACAGACAGATTGAGTTTAAAGTTTACAGTTTGTGTTTGAATTGTAAATTAAAATGTTGGGGCCATTGTCGTTCAAAAAAATGTTTGAATATATTTAGTATCTAGTCTTTCTATAGTTAAGCCATAAAGAAGTAGAACTCTTAAACATCTTACGATGTTACGGTATCAAATCCGTTGTTATCGCGAAGTGGGGTCCTCTCTTGCTTACCATCGGGCTGGGAGGAGCCAATGTACTGAGCTACTATAAAAAAAAGCTGTTGAGTAATTACTGATTTGATATAATATGCCAGTGATATTTTATCAAAGGAAAATTATCTTTGTCTAGTAACGCATAGGTCATAAATAATTGTTGACTGCATATTTCTACATATTTATGAAGTAGTTTCATAATCATTTTTGGCCAAGACATCCATTCCGCAATAAAATACTAGCATTCTCCAAACATTCAATTTGTACTGATTTGATCTGATATTTATATACTAGTAATAACAGCTAGCTGTTACCAGCGAATTCTTTCACGTTGTTTCGAGATAATAATTTTGTCTAGCTACCAAATTCAGTAGTTTTTACATGAAAGAGCATCAAGCATACATGCATCCTGAAAAACAAACTTTATGAGATGCTAGCTGTGCCCGCAACTGCGTTCGCTTGGACTACATCCTTTCATGGTCGGTTTTACCCCTGTCTCCCCTAATATTCGAAACAAAAAGTAGTCAATTTTTTAATCCAAGTGCCGAGCTATATTTGTACCAAATTTCATATCTATAACTTGAAAAATATAAATTTTCCCTATATAAAGTTTCAAAGGTGGTATTTCCCCCTCTTATTTCTAACAAAAAGTAGCCTATGTCCGTTCTTGAGGTTCAACAGGTTTGTTTTTGGTATAGGTATATTATACCTATACCAAATTTCATCAAAATCGGTTGAGAGGTTTAAGCGGAAAAGCGTAACAGACAGACAATTACTTTCGCATTTATAATATTATATTTATATATTAGTAGGGATTAGTAGAATGCTTTGCACTCATTCTAGAGTTTTGAATGCTAATTTGAATCTATTTAACCAACTGAAAGACCTATATTCTCTATCAATTCTCCGAAGTACATTTGTTTATGTAACTAATCATAATCCGAATTAATAATTTCTATTCCAGTTCGAACAAACGCTTCTAGTAACGGAGTACGGCTGCGACATCCTCACGAAACGCGCCAGCGGCCGACCTTGGTTCATGGATCAGCTGGAAAAACTCAATAGCACCTGTTAGTAAACCCGACCATACAATTAACACGCCACTGAAGTGATTTGCGTCATATGATTTAATATGAGAATTTTTTCCCCACTGTGCAGACCCCATCATTACTTTATTTGAATTACTTGCTTCGCAATTCAGTAGCTTATAGTAGTCGAGTTCTAGTTTTGAAGCCTCATGGCTAGTTGACAGAACTCAGTCAGCTTCGTAGACTCGTAACACAGAATAATATTTTAGGGAAGGGTACTAAAAAAAGTCTTTTAGATTTTCCAAAAATATGCTACGTGACATTGCATTTCTCATGTTATCAACAAAATAATGGCGATGAATTAAATTGTCGCCTGACGACATCAATATTACCCACCAGTGACGTAACAAGCCCTCATCCCGAAACTTTGCATTGTATTTACGTACATATGTATGTATTAAAACATACGTGGTTAATATTTATATTATCTGTTTAAGACACTATAGGAATTCCTTTTGGGTGTATTTTTTTTGTGTTTGTGCATGAACTAACCAGAATTGGTACTACGTTCGTATGAAGGGATTTCGTGCAGTATTCCATTGTGTGCTGTAGTCACATGTCTATGATATAGGCAATTGAAATTATAATATAGCCTCTACGACAGAGCATGTTCCAATTTTTCATTGGTTTTGCCCTAATTCTAGGAAGTAAGGTTACAATTATGGTGGACAGATAGCCTTATAAGCGGTTAAAACTACAATTTGGGAGTGCAATATAAGTATGTGTATTGATAGTAAATTCAGTGTATTATATAAACTCGTTGTTGTAACTTTTCAACTATGTCACTTCAGTGGCGTAATAATAAAAAGCTTAGTATTGGAAAGTATTTGTCGTAACTGCTAGACGATATTTACGGTTTCGTCACTTCAACAATAATCGATGATCGATTTGTTTTTGTACTGTGTCCACTTTACTCATCGCGAGACATAGAACACTTAATTATGTATTTGAAAGAGAAAAAGATTTTCAAATGTATATAGAAATGGAATGAATATTATTGTACGTATGAAGTTAATCTCCGCCAATCATTCTATTTATAAGAATGGTTTTCTTAGTTACTTATCATTTATTTTATATTTCTGTGTCTATTTTACTTTTTTTTGTTTCACAAATTCGTCGTAAAATGTTTTTGTAAAAATTATGATAAACATGACTTTTTACATGCCCAAGTTTTTGTAAATTTTAGTAAACCAAGATTTTTATAAACTAGTAATTAATAAACCTTTTTAAAGTTATTCAGTTTTATTATTTAAGATATTTAAAACAATTTGGCATTTTATAATAATAATAATACAGTCTAAATGCATTAAACATTTCTTAAGGCTAACAACTAAAGCTAATCTTAAATTATAATTTAAAGCACTATTTACATACGCAATTATGTAGTTGCATCTTAAAAATAACGAATTGCACCATAACAAATCTTATCTAAAATGAGAAAACAATGATAAAGAAACACATTCAACAGACTTATCGAGATTTTAGTTGATACGCTTAGCCAAGCAGCAGTTATTGAAATTCAATATCGTTTTAACAAGTTAATATTAAATTGACACTTCAAGGACCACATACATTTTCTAATTGAAAAATCGGGTTCCTGCCACTAGGCTAGGACTGATCAGTTTAAGTTCAGGTTAAATAACAATCGCCAATTCTATCGATTCCTTGATCATACCTACACAACGAGTTATGTACCGAAACTAGGTAATATTAAAAGTCTCTACTCTTGTTAGTAACTGATCTTTCGTATAATTGCGTTGCACACCTCAGTACCTAACTAAACATGTCATATAGAATTTGATCAAAGATTTTGTAGATGCATAGATACGACCTAAAATGGTACCTACCGGCAAAAATGGCTTCAATACTCTTATGTTCGTGCGTGTTACATTGCGGCAAAATAATTTATTTCATCAGTTTAAATTAGATTAGACTGTATGACATTATCATCTTTTTTGCCATGCTTGTGTTGATCTACAGACACTTTTTGCATGGAACTGTTAACTGACTAAATCTTTAACCAAACCATACAGACAATTAATTTAATGTGACAAGGTACTTAGGTTAAAACACTGAAGATGGTGATTATATGTTTGCCTATTTCCTTCTGTTCCGTACAACCATCAACCTACATTGATCTGACAAAATCTCCCTCAATATTGGATGGTTATTAATTAAGAATTAAGTCTAAACTGTGCTGATACATTTTGATACGTTTAGGTAAGTCGATGAATGGCCAAGATACGTGGTATTCGTGCGCTTAGTAAGTATGGCCTCGTATATCAAGACTTACAGTTTACAACACAAACAGATAAATAAAACCTATGGGGGCGTTCAAGTATTACAGTTTGATACGAACTTACTCAAAGATAGAAAAAGCCTGCCACATTGGATATTTTATTTAATTTTGATACACGTACGTTACGTACCACCTAAATATATTTAATTAGTGATTTACAACCATATTTTTTTTTCCAAATATATCCTAATTTCATTCATTTGGACACTGGTGGTATTGGTCACCATCGCTTTTTTTGAAAAAACGTTAAGTAACGGTTTTTTTGTCTCCCTAACACATCCTTATGTTTTACAAAAGGTCGCCCTTCACAAAATTGTGTCACGTAATACTCGAATCCCCCTTAAAACTATGAATCACGTCACCACCATCTATTCCTCATACTCCTCGAAAAGAGGTATGTAGTCGTCACTCCTCGAGCGAATCTTCAAGCCGAAGTCTGTAACCTGGTTCGCGTCGTGCCCCTGGCTCTTGTCGAATTTCTTCACCATCGCTGAAGTCCAGTTCTCCACCCCGTCTGGCTTCTTCACAACTATTTCTTTCACGTTCTCGATGTTGTTTAGTTTTGATGTTAGGAGGTCTTTCTGAAATTCAAATAAACGGTCAAGGATGTTTTCAAACACAAAAACAAAAAGTTCAAAGTGTTGTAAAGTAAAAAAATTAATTCTCCTTACTAAGAAATATCCTTTCTGCTAAGCTCTGTAAATGGTCATATGCGTAGATATTTAGTAATAGTGTAGGCGAGTATGATTTTCTGTTCTTTAAAAATATGATGGATCGTCGAAATGCCAGAATTTACAAAAACCCAACAGTTCTGAACGATTGCCCAATGTTTTATTTTCTTTTCTTATTTTATGTAAATTCATCATTAACAATACTTGCTTAAAATGTCATATTTCTGGGAAAACAACGATTTTCATGTTGGATAAGAAAAATAAATAAAAAAATATATCGAACTCACCGTCTGTATGGGTGGGTTCACATAACTTGCGTATATCCTCAATACAGGCTCACCAGTCTTGTCGTCAAAGGTCAACTTGCTTTTCGGCGGTATCTTTGCCTTCACCACTGTGATTTTAGGAGGAGCCGATGTTGATGTGACAGTATCTTTCTTCTCCGTCACAGTCAGAATCCTCAGCGGTGCTCTTCTAGTTAACAAAGTCGCTTTCTCCTTGTTAAAGTCCTGATCTTCACTTATTTTTGCTTCGACTATCTGACCAGCATAAACCGCTCCCCCTTTCGTAACTTTAGGCTCCTGATGATTTGCTCTGAGTAAGGTGTAAGCGATGTTTACGGAATCTGCTGTTTTTGTGAACGGCACTCCTAATATAGGTTTGAGTTCCACAGTGTTGTTTTTGTTAGTTTCGGTTTGCTGGACGAAATAAGTCTTAATGTCAGGGTTGACAGTCGTCGTCGTTAGATTCTCTCGTTCTTGAGGTTTCTCCACCTGCGCCAGGGCTGCTGCGGCTCGTACATCATTGATGGCAGAATATAACCCGTTAGCTACAACATTCCCTATGCTTTGTCCGACCTGAGCGTAGTAAATTGGCGACGGGTCCTGCTGTTGAGTTGTGCTTTTCTCTGTCTGTTCGTTGGTTGTGCTTTCGATAATGTACTTGACGGTCGTTGTGGGAGGTTGACTTTCGGCTGTGACTAACTCTACTGTCACGTTCTGGGGCTGCGACGCTGAAGTCACCTCTATCTGGTTTTCGCTGACGTTGTGGACTGTGAATGATTGTGGGATTAGAGACATGACTGCGCTTTCGTGGGTCTCTCTTTGGACGACGTTTTTTGGCAGCTCGAATGACTGTGGCGTTTGCTTGGTTACTTCCTCGTTTTCTAATAGGTAGAGGTGGTTTTGTTGGAACTGGGGTTGTATTTGCTGCGGTTGAGGTTGAGGTATGGAGATCGTTTGAGCGTCGGCAGCGTAAGGTATGAACTCTATGGATGGGAATCTCTGCATTAGCTGAGCTTGAAGTTTTTGTAAGAATGCTGGGTCTGCTTGGTATAATGCCTGTGGCGGGATCACTATGCCTTCTGCTCCAGTGTTCATAAGGTCTTGATGACTTGGTAGTCCGTTGTATCCCTGAAACACATCGTGTTAGTTATCCTTGATAAAACTTTTTAGAACTGTTATGGCATATTTCCTTTCGGTTTTGGGTATTTCTAAGGTTAAGTAACTACGAACCTGCATGGTGAACTGCTGAGGAACTTGTATGGGACTTTGTTGTTGAGGCAGAGCTATTGACAAGCCATAATCAGATGCGAACTGTAATGCTCCGTTGTTTACTAATGTTTGGATTTCTGGTGATGTCAACGACTGGAAAAAGAAGTTGTTTTTATAAAGTCATAGTATAAGAAGAAATGATGCAATGGTGATAGTCATACATACGGAATGCTTTGAAAATCCTACAGGCACTGATATTTTAGGTGACATTTGGTAGACCCCAGGTTCCAAGAATTTCTCTGTTACTTCGTAAGTGGTTTTGATCTGGAAATTTTCAAAAACATGAAGAAAATAAATAGTAGGTATATTGTGAACACTCCTACATTTCTATTCTTTTTGATTTTAGTAGAAACACGAATTAATATCAAGTGAAACTAAGTGTTTCAAGAAAACTATTAAAAATGCGTTAAGGTTGAAAATATGTGATTCTCCAAATGACATTATCTCAAAACTTCCTATTCGCAATATCTCCTATTCTCAGAATACTTTGATTCATATGAACGCGTTTAGGTAAAAGTGATTTTACGTATTGACAATTTTATATGACGTTTTCAGTAGTTCCGCTTATCAGCAGCGCTACTTCTATTTTCTCTCTTACCTACATATACATGCAAAAACGATAATCTACTCGTGCTCAGAATAAAGACACCTGAGAACTATGAAGAGCTATTGAAGAGCAAATAAAAAGTGACCAATCAGGAACTGAGCAGCGTAACTTCGCAAACTGTATTATCTACTTACCGAATCTGCAAGCTAGACAATGATACAAATGAGTTGAACATTGTATACAAACGAGTGATAAGGTTGGGCTGTGGTACATTATTTGGGTGACCATAAAGTGTCAGCATCCAAGTACATACCGGTTCTGGAGTAGGCTTAATGAAGTTCTCCGACTCTACGACGACTATGGGCTTCTCGGAGAGGCTCAGGTTGGGCGCTGGAATGGTGTGGATTGCACCTGCCGGTCATACTCAGCTGAACAGACTATCGTCCGTCCACAAATATGGTGTTCAGGAACCATGGATTCCAGTACGACGTTTTAATAGGACTCTTTGGAAATTCGTGGAACATAAGGTTCAATTTTATGATGGAACTATTCTAGCAATAAATAAATTTACTTAATGGAAAATCTATCTGCGTCATGTTGCATGTGGGTTAGCTTCTTATTTCTACTGGTAGTAACATCAACTATGGGTAGGTAGGTAGGTACCTACTACTATTTACCATAAAAAAAATCTTAATTTCAGCTTGAGTCACTTTCGGCAGTGATTGTCATTTTTTGAGTTTATCGTGGTTCTACTAGGTACTTGGCAAGGAAGACGTGAGCAAAAGACTTGGCAATACGGCTTTTATAACAAAAAATATTTTATCTGATCCATGTTTCCTGAAGATTCCATAGAAATGTCAATAAGAACATGCCTTTGGACATTTTTTGTGGACGGATTTTTTAATATTTAGTGCACCAGATGAAATTATGAAGAAAGTATGATAAAAATTTCTAGAAATAGAAGACAGTGTAGAAAAGAGTGGAAGTTCAATTGGTTTGGTTTGCTAAAAGTAAGAAAGTAATTTCAAAAATTTCAAACATCACTTAACGTAAGGTGTGTTTGCTTGCTTTATTAGATGAATTTAAATTAGATACCTAATTAGTTTTCAAGTACAAAAAACCACAGAAGCAGTTAGGCGTTTTCCTACGGGCTGTGAGGCGAGAGGTGTTGCTTCGCTGATATCGTAGGTAGTACCTAAGCATACAATAATTTAAAGAATTTAATTGTTCAGAAAAAATTGTGCTGTTGTAAGATAAAATGAGATGCAGTTCCTGAAAATAGCAAATGAAAGGGTGGCGTCAAATTTTGACGTGCCCATTGTTTATTTATTCTTCTGGATACTTCTTCTACCATCATACAATGGAAATGAATGTAGTTTTTGCTCAAGGGATTATTTTCCATATGTTGTGAGCTACCGCCAGCCAATAAACATCTTTTCAAGTACCTAACTTGAACTTAACAATTTATTTGAACTGTGCTTTTGCTGTAACGGCAAATAAGAAATTATTGTATACCTACTTAGAATTTGTCAACAGCACTATCTCTTGGCTAGAGCCAATCCTCATTCTTATTTTGGCATAGGTCAAAATAATACCCTAAAATAACTTTTAAGCGAGCATTATGAGAGTACAGTTCAAGTAGACCAGCTGAAGAGAAGACTAGAGTTTAGTGATGTGCGTTTGCACTAGCCAAGCAACCTGTACCAGCGTCGTGATGTACTGCGCGCGGTGAGGAAGCAGCTCTTATGAACTCGTACTCCGGCGCAGGCGAGGGTACCCGCATACTGGTCTTCCAACTTTGCTGAGGGTACGCGGTGCGGGTGGCCGGGCCGTAGTGCTTCATTGCGTATCTGAAAAATTATGCACAATACTCAATCATTTATTGCGCTTTAATGTAGTAAGTACCTACTGTAGCTAAAAATTAGATCATTATAAACCCCGTTAGGGCACTGCAATGAGAGTGAGGACGCTCACGTTTCAGTAGGTAACTTAATTGTCTAACAAAAAAGTAACATTTTATATGAATTCGAAATATTATTGCATAATAAGACGCTATGGTGGGTAGTTCAAGTAGAATCCCATTTTGTGTATCCTTAAGGCTGAGGCAAAATCTCCAGAGAGGTGAGTATACAGTAAAATCCAAAGCTAGATAAAATATTAGGTGCAGACCATATTCAACTCAATCGAATATCGCCGATAAATATGCTGTCAGGAACGATAGGAACAAGAGAGGTCTAACTCAAGGAGAAGTGTTCCTCTTAATTGTGTTTTATCGTTTAGCCAAGGATGTAAAGCTATTCGATTATGGATAAATTCTACTATGAATAAATGGCTGTTTATGGGGTTGATAGAAAATCTAGCTGCAGCAGAATAGCTCGCAGATAGCTTATCATATGGGCTCCACGCCATCTAGAGCTCATGGAATAGACTGAGAGTATCTATCTTGATCCAAAACCAAATTGTCCTACTCCAACCAAAACCCGACCCAAGATGAAAGGGCACTAACGCCCGGTGCCAATATTTTACGATTCGTAATGTGTCAAAAATGATAATCCGTTTCTCTCCAACTGACCACGAGTCTGGAACGGTTTTAGCTTACGCCTCGTATAATTTAGAACTATCCGTAACTTAAACCGATCGTTTTTCAAATAATGGAACCGAACATAAGTCACGTTTCCTAGTGGCTCAAGCCTTGGTTTTGTTTACAGTATAGTAATTTGCAGGTCCTTGTTTTTTATTGGTAGGTGATGAGCAAGAACTAGTTAATTGATACAAGAGTTGCATACCTATGAGGAGGACTTCTATAGACCACATAAGGCACTCTATGCGAGGCAGCTGGCACCAGTCGCTGGGGCATCCAGGGTCTGTTCAAGTTGACTCCGGGCCTGAAGGCGGTGGGCGCTCGGATGCGGTTGATTGTCGCCATCCGACTGACGTAGGCCGCTTGCGACATCGAACACAGGGTCAGGTATAACAATTGTAACTGAAAAAAATGTTGCTTAATTAGTTCATAAGTAGATTGACGACCTCCGTAGCCGAGAGGCGAGCTGACCGGACTTTGGCGTCGCGCCATGTCTTAAGGTTCGGGGTTAGATCCCCGGTCGGGTCAATATGGGAAACGAACTTTTCTATAGTGTCTTGGATCTGGGTGTTGTGGCACCATCGTTGTTTCTGATTTCTGTAACACAAGTGCTAAAGCTACTTAACACAGAATCAGAGTTAAGTATGTGATGTTGTCCAATGTTCAATGGTTAATACATTTTAGGCGAAGGAGGTCCACTACTGTTCCTACATTGTCCTGTCCTGAAAATGCCATACCTCTCGTCTATGTTCCACTGGTTTAAATATAATGCGGCACTCCCCTACCACAGTAACAAGGTTCTTCTTTCTTTTTGGAATGAATGGCTATTGCGAAGTTACCTTTGCTAGCATCATATGAGGTGAGAATTCATAAAACTTCACCGAAGAAATTAGAATCTAGAAATTCAGAGTTCAGTTGAATTTATATTACCTAATACGTAGACCTTATTGCGGTGGTTCTCAAAAATATAGGATAAAATAAAATTTTATAAAAGTAAAATTTAGATTTAGTTTGAGAATCTCATAAAAGGTCATCAGTCTAAGTTACATACGTGTTGATTATTTTCGATTATAAAAAAAAAGTTTGTCCCTAAAATATATTTTCTTGTATTGTATTGAGGTCAATTTGTTGAGTTAAATCTAACATTTACGATCATTGGAACCAACTGCAACGCTAGTTTTAGTTTCCGTTACACAAGTGCTTTGGGATATGAGTCGATATGTGTTACGGGCGTTGATTTAATTATTTATTTTATTTTTTTAGTTAATAACACAATTTCTTCTTTAGTATATACATAAAATTAATGAATTAGCTAGAAATGGCTAAGCAGGCGATAATTTTATTATTATAACTTTTAAAACTCCCGAGAACTGTAGTTAAAAATGGTAGCCAATAAAATTGTAATGTTCCCATGAATTGCATTACCCAACGAGTGGACTCGTAAATAGATACTTAAACATTTATCTTACTTTCTACATGTTTGCGTACGGTTGAAACGATGTCATTACACGAAGATTTTATTTCATTGCACTTGCGTTTTCTACAGCAATGGTGGACTGGCACGTATGCACGGTTGCATTTATAATTCATTCAAAACTACTCTCTTTAGCACGTGGTTTCTCACTAAGACATTAAATTCACACAGTTTCAAGTAACACTGACCACGGACTTACCTTTGAAAATATATAATATATGACAACATCACATTCATTGCTGTGATTCTGTGGCAAGTAGCTTAAGCACTTGTGTTACGGAAATCAGAAACAAAGACGGTATCACAACACCCAGACCCGAGACAATATAGAAAAGTTCATTTCTCATATTGACCCGACCGGGGATCGAACCCGGGACCTCAGAGATGGCGCGACGCCAAAGTCCTCCCCGCTTGCCTCTCGGCTATGAAGGTCGTCAAAGTCTTAAAAGTAAAGTTAGTTTAACAGATAGACGTAAAGTATATTATACGGTTTTATTTTAACTGAAACTCTATTGTAGGTAAGTGTATCATGAATGTGACAAGGATGGAAATTACCGGCTGGAAATTGAATCCGAGGCCTCAGACATGGCGTGACGCTAAGTCCGGCCTGCTCGCCTGTCGGCTTCAGAGACCCTAAATGTTTTGCTTAATTAAATGTTTTATGTTAGGCTTCCTTTTTTGCCTTTAGCAAAATATTTCTACTTATGTCGCGTAAGAATTAACAAAATTTCACGATACCTACGATGTTTGGTGCGCTAAAGCTTTTCAAGGATTTCTTGGCGTAAATTGTTCGTTAGTTTCAAAGCATTATGGAGCACAATTATGAACATTACTTTGAATTTGGGTGAAAGTTTGTAAGGAGAACGTCTTATATTTTGGATCTTATTAGTGTATTATAATATTGTCTGATATCACAAGGCAACTATGATTTTGGTGCACGTAAACCAATGGCTGTTTTTAACTAAAACCGCATAGAGATTCCGAATTAAGATATCAAATAAATCTATCACGTAGGTATTTTTTCTGAGATATTTCACTGAAAAATCTTAAAAACTGCCCTGGGTCTTCTTATGGATTATTTCTGGCTATTTGAAATTAATGCAAAAAGGAGAAAATGAACTCCATTTAGGTAAATTCATAAAGTTAGCTAAATTGTGAAAATATTCAAGTTGTTTTCGGCGGTGTTATTTTTCATATAGATTAGTATCATTCTAAATAGAAAATAATATTGCAGCTAGAATCTACAGAAATAGGCAATAATGCTAAAATGTCAATTTAAATTAATTTTCAATAAGAGAAGCACTTAGTAGTTTTTGTACTTTTTTCGCTCGGGACTAATATACATATAACACACAATAGTAAAATCCCAAAAATAAGTCAATTTTGTTTTTTTTTATGTAAATTACATGAATTTGTACGCGTTTGAAAAACAATAAAACAACATTCATGCACAGCAGCTGAATTGCTACAGTAAACGTCTTCTTAGTTGAAAGCACCATGCAAATCATCTAATTTTGTTGACCTGTGTATAAAGAAAAAGAATCGCGGTAAGATAGGGCCCAGCAGAAAATCACAGTGGCCGACAGGCCTAGACCAGACCGGTATATGTGAAAACGGTTCACGGTAAACGGTCCCATAAGTGATACCTGCCTCACGCTCATTACGACGCTTCTCAGACGCAAATTGACGGGAATCATAGACTTTGAACCAGGATTGTAGTAACTAGGTCTTAGTCGGTACTTATAGCATTGAATGAAAGGAAACAATAAGAAATATCAGGTTAGTACGCTTGCAATTTGATTTTAGATCTTACGCGTACGACATAAAGGCGGTACAGGGTTCAAAGTGTGTTGTCTGACGTGCTTTTGTCTGTACTTTAGTTCTTTTGACGACTTCGGTGGCGCTGTGGCTAAGGTAGGCGGCTAAAGCGTGAAAGGTCACGGGTTCGATTCCTGGTCAGGTCAATTTAGAAAACGAACTTTTCTAAATTGACTTGGGTCTGGGATGGATAACGCCCCCAGTTACCTATTTATTTCATTATCATACTGCTAAGACTTGGGCTAAAATATTAATGGAATAAAACGGATAAGATATAAAAAATTTCAAAGAAGTAAGTAATACAAGACAAAAGCATTATGTATCTCCAACTAAACCAAAAAAGAAATCGAATTAATATTGTTGAAATAATAATGTTAAAGAATTCATTAAAATGGCTAACCTAGTTGCATCACAGAATGGCAGGTTATCAATACTTCGATAACGCTTCGACAAGTTTGAATTGTTTTTAATTTAATTTAAAGATTACGTAACTTTTCTAGCTGAAATGAAAACAAAATTTGTCAAAACCGTACCGAAGCTCGATAGCGGCCACTGGGCTACGCCTCCACACTGCTCTCATACAGTCTTTCATCCATCATCATTATAGTCTTAGCAGATCCCGGGATCCGTAATAGATGCACATCTACGCTAGGAGAGAGAATATATTTCCCACTACCTACCCATGTGACTGCTATTTCGCAACAGTCGCAATACGCCCCCTCAACAAACTGACCAGCCCAGTCGTTTTCGCCCGCACCGGGCCATGACGAAGTCTTTCACTGGACATTAACTACTCGCATGATCGGCTTAAGTGCACCAGGAATGTAGCTGAAGAGCGAAATTGCTTTTAGTATCGGGGCATGGAACTTGATCGCTGTGATAACAGTGAAGGCGACAATTGTATGTTATGGTCGATTGCTGAATACCGACACGTCACTTGAAACTTTTTGATGACCACTGAGGGATAAAGCAACTCATTTTTTCGCCGTGTCCCCCAACTGGGAGTGGCGGGAAAATTTCAGGAGTGTCGCACACTGGTGGAAGATGTGGATGTGATGTAGCGCATTTTTTCCCTATGTTCACCATGTGGACAAATAGTGGGGACCATCGGGAATATATTGCCCCGGGTCCCACATCGAAACTCAGCAGACTAATACACCAGTCATTATTTCAGCCAAATGCCTTCATTGTATCATGATAAAAAAACCATGAGCTGATGATGGCATTCCAAGAAATGGCGGGGAAGTCGGTTTTTTTTTTGTTAAATTATTTTATGACAGACAATACAACTAAACTCAGCTCTGCCGAACACAATATCATACCTTTTGCATATACGGTATACCCCATAGGTATACGGTAATTTTACGAAGTGATAATTTTGTATGATATTTAGGTATGTATTTATAAAAGTTCTAACACTGAAACCGTTGCGGTTACTACAATTCAATACTAAATACTCTCGCTGCATAATTTTGATCAATTACCGTTTAGTTATTGCTAAGAGCACTAAAAAAATGTGGATGCGTTATTGTGTTTACGTGTTTTCAAAATATTTTCGGTTTATCATCCATATTTTTACATATTTAGTTATTTTACTTGTATTTTTTCTTATGTTATTTCTCTAATAAACGTTTTCTTATAATTTTTTCGAGGAATAAATTTCGCATTACAAATTTTCCTGCCGGATCTTGCTTTTCATTTCTTCTTATCACAGTATTTATCATTGACACCATCAGTAAAAAGCTCACTCATATCAAGTTGTTAATCCGGCCGTAATAATTAAGACCTGAAATAGATAGGGAAAATTCTTGTCGCCATAGTTATTATTTCAAAATTTCACTTTGTGTACAGTGACAGAGCTGTGATTATGTCTTTAGTTTACATAAAAAAAATATCATCCAGTGAAATTAAAAAAATGTTATATTTCCACTAACTTGCCTAAGTTTCGATCCATTTATTACGCTGTTGTCCTGTCAAATTAAAAAAAGACAAAAAATAAATTATCCAATTTGGTGCAGTAATTCTGAAGTGATGCTTACATACATTTCATCGATTCATTTTAATTTATATAGATTTAATTGAACACGAACACTGGTTAGTGATCATATAATCATTAGCATTAATTGTGGTCTCGCTATTCTATCATGCTAGTTTGGAATCCGGTAGAGTTTGCGAATACTTTATTTTTCTTTATTGAATTCATGTCATGCGATAGGTTAACGAATCGTAGTGCATTACCGTCGGTTTTTCAACAGTTATTATGCAATAATTGAGCCGGGAAAACTGACACTGTTTTAATGTCGCGTGTCATTATGTGATAAAAAGTATTAAGGATTATTTGAAAGAAGTATACGAATTGCAACATTTTAATTATAACATCGCGTGAAAAAACCTCGTGTTTGAAATACTGAAAACGGCAATTTGGGGATTCCTTTTGTTCGTATTGTAGTTGCGTCCAACTGAACCTCTTTTTAAACGGAGGGAAATGCATTTGCGCACTATACAGCTGCTTGGTAAAAAAACAGCGGCGCGTGTGGGACTCCCCCGATCTGAAGAGAGCGGAGACTACCCACTAGAACCCTCCCGGGCCTCTTAATGCCGTCCTTCGGCGTCCAACCGAACCTGCGTCATTCAAAAATCGTCGTACCTATGTTTTGATATTATTTTTGTTTACTTTTCGGTCTGTCACATTCGTTTTTATCTCTATCACGTACTTATTCCTTAATACGCTGGCCTCAACAACCGCAATAGTAGGTAGTCTCTTATTTATTTATTTATTTGACACAAACACATTGCAAGCTTACAGAATGTCCAACACGCTTACAAGCTAAATGTTTACATAAGATATATTAATGAAGACAATACAATTTCAATAATTAGAAATGCGAAAATTTTATTAATACACATGTCAAGTCATATATTATAGTTAAATAAAAAATAAAAAAAAGATTACAAAATTATAGCAGTCAGAAAATTACGAATTCTTGATCAAAAAAGAAACGCAGGGCAAT
Source organism: Glyphodes pyloalis (assembly GCA_037074685.1). NCBI lineage: Eukaryota > Metazoa > Arthropoda > Insecta > Lepidoptera > Crambidae > Glyphodes > Glyphodes pyloalis. The sequence continues at coordinate 13,480,352 of JAYKKO010000008.1, read as the reverse complement.
TATGCTCAGCTAATTCGTCCTATCGGCTTGGTATGTAGGATCAAAAGCACGTCAGATTGCTTTACCTTGGGACCGCCCTTATCCCGTGCGCATAAGAACTAATATTGTTTAGTGTTTTCCTTGACGTGGGCATACTTTCTATAAAGTTCTTTGACCAAGCAAGACCACAGTTTGAATAAAAGAAATTCCTAAACTACGTTTTCAGTATTTGAACAATTTCTAGAACTAACATTTAGACAATGTCAGCTGCCATTAACATTTTATTCTCCCATAGAAACTGCAGTAACGGCGCAATCTTAATATTACAGTCGGTCAGGATGATACAAAGAAACTGTAGAATTCCTTAAACTAAGTGAGGTTTTTTATTCGGACTTTAAACTTTTTAAAGCAAACGTTTTCTTATTCCTTTTTTAAAGTACTTAGCTAAGTTTCACGTTCTATTAGAATGAGTTTTGCATTGCAATTTTTTTTTTAATTTAATTAGGTTTTTTTTGGGAATAAAACAGATTTTGCCCTTTATCCTCAAACGTCAAAAAACGATGTTTAAGCAAAATAGAAAGCATATTTCACGAATTCAAATATGTATCCAACGTTTTATGAATGGTTGGTCTGCCTGTTTATGACGGTTTATCGAATTTTAAACGATGGAATTTTTGCCTTTGTATCTAGTTTTCTTGCGTTTTTTAAGTTTTGAACTGTGTCGTGTTTTGAAAACCATACACAGTTTGTCCAAAAATAAACGCTCTGTCAACCAAGATTTCCATTGTTATAATCCAAGCTTCAGATGTTAGAAACGCTTAGTCTAAAGATCTGTATTTCAGTTTTACCAATGAGATGACGTTTATAAATAAAATAAATAAATGCGCCAGACAATCACACTAATCTTCTGGTCTCAAACTAAGGTTTTCCCTTGTACTATGAGTACCAGATGACCGATACTAACTGGGGGCGTCATCCCAGCACACCCAGACTCAAGTCAATTTAGAAAAGTCCGTTTTCCAAATTGACCCGACCGGGAATCGAACCCGAGACCTTTCGTGCTTTGGCCGCCTACCTTAGCCACTGCGCCACCGAGGTCGTCAAACCAACGTTTAGCAACGCGCGTAGCTCACCGCGTACGTTTCGTCATTCATTGCTTCCAGGCTGTGTTAATATAGATTGTGGTTACGAGTGGAACATAAAGCGCAGCCGGCAATTTCTCTAGCGGTCCAACAATTAGACTGAGGCGCACCGTTAATGTTCTGCTTTATTTAGCGTACGTGCAACACTCGCTGAAGTGTGTAACTTTATTTGTCTTTATAAGTTTAAGAGGGACCCCACACTAGCGTCTTTCGAGCGTCAGCGTCTTGCCGCGTCGACGTTGTTTGGGCGTTGCGTCGACGCGGCGCCCGCTCAGCGTCGACGCAGCGCCCGCTCAGCGTCGACGCGGCGCCCGCCAAGCGTCGGCGCGGCGTTTGAGCGGCGCTTGCGCTGGGCGTCCTCCGCACATCGCGTTCGAGCGTCGCGCCGCGCTGATGTCATGTGCAGTCATTTCGAAAATGGAAATGTAAGATTTGAACACACAATATAATGTTTTATATTGCAGTGATAAATTAATGCTTTCAACTTGTAAAGGAAAAAATATATTTTACCTATTTGACACATGGCACGAAAAGGCAACTTTAGCATTTATTTTCTCGGAAACTAAAAGTACTTAATTGAAAATGGGTTTCTTCGGCAATATGAGCTAGTATTTTAAGCTACATCCATATTTGCTATCAGCTAAAAAGTCTTCTGCCTACTGATTCTAAAACACGGGCGGGCCGAAACAATTGAGTTGATCATTGTACTGTTGTCAAAATAAACGCTGCGGCAGGCGTCGGGCCGGCGCGGCGCCTGTGGAGCGCAGTCCTGGCGTTCGTCATTTCGACCGCGCCGCGGCGCAAGCGTTGCGTCGGCGCCGCATCGACGTTGCGTCGACGTCGCGTCGGCGTTGCGTCGACGTCGCGTCGGCGTTGCGTCGACGTCGACGCTCAAAGAACGCTAGTGTGGGGTTACGCTAAGAGATCTATGGGAACAGACCTCTAAGATGAAGTGAGGGTGGGCTGTACATGTGTGCTGGAAACCAAATAGGCGGGCCAAGGTGGTATTTTAATGGACACCTTTAGACTGACGATTGCACAGGAAATAATATGCGTTAGCGTGACGATCTGGAAGATTTTTCTCGAACTTACAAGATTTGCCTCTTGATAGGTATTTTTTTTTAACTGACTATAGATGATAGCTGCAGATGGCCTTTTCATCTTCACCGAGCTTGCGGGGTTGCACCCCTACCTCCTGATAAAGAACGCTCGAAGTGTATGGAGGAGGTTTTTGCCAGCAGCGGGACAATACACTTAAAAAATTAGGGTCAATTCATCAGGTTAAATATGAGGTCATATGTGTACTGGACCAGTTTTGAAATGTTTTTTTTATATTACACTTCAAGACTGACCTCATTCCTCCTGATGTTAAGTGGTACCTACCATGGTACCACTAGGCATTTTCTACCAGTCAACCTTTATAATGTGGATGACTACGAAGAAACGTTAAGGATCCACAAATGTAATGAACGAGGAGTGAAGGGATTTTAAGATCTGCAGTGATAGGAAATTCAAACAAAAACTCATTATTTAGGTCTAGTTGTATTTATTTTTAATATCTACTTACTATGAAAAGATGAATTTTATTGTTTTGGTTTTTTTTTATACATCACATGTTTATTATAAACTATAATATAATTATAGCTTTAATAGCTATACATATAAAGGCATGTCTTCCCGTGTGTGCCCTGAATCTAAAGGGTGGTTATTGAAAAAGAAATGTAGGTAAATAACGTAATTTTAAACTTCATTTAGTTTGCTGTAAATGTAAAAAAGAAACTTTAATTATTTTATGTCCTAATTATTTTAATCATTTATTTGTTCTTCGTTTTTTTATAACTGACCTTAAAACCTTAAATTTTAAACAAAATATGTCCAGCGGAATTACTAAGCTGGTGTTATTATTTTCAAAGCGCTTCTACAAACTTGTTTACGTGATAAAATACATCCATACTAATATTATAAATGCAAAAGTAACTCTGTCTGTCTGTCTGTCCGTCTGTTACTCTTTCACGCCTAAACGGCCGAACGGATTTTGATGAAATTTGGTATAGGTATACGTTGAATCTCAAGAACGGACATAGGCTACTTTTTATTAGAAAATAAGGGGGGGATGGGGGTAATACCACCTTTGAAAGTTTATATGGAAAAATGTTTATTTTTGAAGTTAGAGATATGAAATTTGGCACAAATATAGCTCGAAACTTGGATTAAAATATATACTACTTTTTGTTTCGAATATTAGGGGAGAAAGGGGTAAAACCGACCATGAAAGGATGTAGTCCACGCGAACGAAGTCGCGGGCACAGCTAGTAGGTTATAAACGCGGATATACTTATTAATCCAAGCAACAGTAGGCTTAGATGAAATGAAGATTACTAGAAACGCATAAAATAAATTACACACTTGAACGATTCTTCGTAGTTCCACAGATATAAGTACGTGCACAAATTACGCGTATAAATAAAACATGATGCTATGTTGGCATGTGTTTAGTTAAGATCAAAACATATTCAGTTATATTATTGCAGTTAACCACAGCCATACTTTTAGACAACTTTCAAAGTTCTTACTGATAAATTAATTTCTGATTGATCCGTAGTTAGGTACCTGCGCAGTTATTCCACTTATCATGATATATTGTATATTATTATATGGTTTAAAGTACGGACCGGCAAAAAGTAGGTAGGCTGAATTGATGAAATATTTAAACATTAAAATTCAGTCCCGAAAACAATAGGAAGTGACATTTTAAAGAGGTATTGATTAAACAATTAAACAATATTGTAATGTTACAATATTGTTTTTTCTGTAAGAAAAGGAATTGGTCAATCAACACACACAAAAGTAAATTACACATGTAAAGTAAATTACCTTATCGACCCGTGCAAAGCTGAGTTGGACCACAAGTTCTTCAAAAAGTCTACTTAAAAAAGGTATACATTGAAAGATACGCCAAATCATTTAATATGACGTATTTTTCAATGTATACCTTTTTTATACCATACTTATGTCGTGGGTATAAGAACTAAAATCATAATGCACTGATTTACCGTGCCCATTAACAAACTCTAGGTTGGCTGGTACAGAATACTCCTTGCACTCCACCTTGTACTTATACATCTTTGTGCAGTACATTTTCTAAATTAATAAAATACTCCGTTTAAAAGCGTATAGGTACTTTGAAACGTACACACATAATCTTGAGACGAGGAAACATTAATCTTTCCAAAGGCTTATAACAATATTCCCCGCGAACTAAACCTTAATGGTTTACCATGTTACCATTGAGTTACCATTAGCTGATGTGTAATAAATAACAAGATGACATTAGAACAACACCGTGATTACCTGCCGATGTGAAATCTGGAGTGACCGGTTTGACTAGGCGAGGTCTTTCTCTGCAGAGCTGCTAACTTAGCCATAGGTTACGTTAGAGAGATCATATGGTGTATTCACGTACTGTGTCTACCATCTAACACGTCATGAGCCATACAAATATTACCCTTTGACCGCCAACGACGCCTTAAAGCGTCAACACTAAACTGGGCACACACGTTGAGGACGCCTTGTGACGTCATAATGTTTGACAGTCTAATTTAAGTCAATAAAATGTAAAGAATGAACAAATCAATTTTTGATTACAATTATTTAGTCAATTGAGAAACATTTTAAGGTAAAAGCAAATCCTGTTTTTAGGTATAAGTTCGATTAAGTTAACGGGTCAAAACACCATAATATTTTTTAGTAGTTGGGACGAACTTGATGATGTGCAGTAAGTAAGCAGAAAGGTAGGTACCTTATTTTAAATGTTTAAAGTGAAATACTTAATTTATACGAGATTTATAAATGTAATGGCAAGGAGGGGTTCTTACTAGTAGCAATGATGATTGGATAATCACGTAGATACTTTTAAATTCGTATCTAAACACAATTTCTTCCTAATATTTTATAAGAAATCAATCTACAACGTTACAATGTTAATTATCGAAAAGTTTTGGAGCATTTAAAAACTTAATAACAAGCAAATAATCCATTTGGCCGATGTAACATAAAGTTCTCATTTACGGCATTGATATTTTAATCAAATTATTTGTAAAAAGTGTCAACATCTCAATCACAACGTTTCAACTTTTTTTAGTGGATGAGATGCCCTTAGAATAAATATAATATATCTATGGAGATGCCTTACGTGTTCACGATTGTCAAATGGCAGAAAATGTATGGGATTTGCATGGACTTAGTATAATAAATTAGGTCCATGGGGATTTGGCGGTTTTGACAGCTGTCAAATTGTCAGTTAGCGGTAAAAAGTTGGTGCAACTCAGCCTTAATGTCAAAACAATACCACGAGGCCCCTAGGTCTGCTATCAAAACGTCATTATTTATTTTGTATTCATTTAATTTTTACTGTGTCTAGAATTTTTATACTAAATTACGTTTAAGACTAGGCCTGTGCCCATTAGGTAAAAGTAGATACATAGTACCTAGATGAATAATATATTTCATGTTTTTACGCCACATCATTTTTCGACATAAAAACTTTAGTATCACGTACGGAAGAAAGCATAAAAAATATATCACACGTCATAGTGGAAATCACGAGTTGTAATACAGAAAGACATATTATTAGAATTTGGACTGTTACGTTTGTGTGCATAATAGGTACCTACTTGCTGGAAAACATGAACTTCTGTGTCTGCTAATCAAAAATTGGATGAAAAAAGTTCATTTCAACTAAGTAGAAACAACGATTTAGTGAACCAGTAATATTTAAACTAGCAAAGGTTAGAGCACTTCTGTGTACACTCAATAGCTCGTACACTAATAAATTGAATGTACCCAATATACACTGGACTCATATCATTTTACCGAATCTGTTTACTGTGTAATAACAAAGTTCTATGATTCGGCGAAGCGTTATTCGGCGAAGCATAGCGTCGGTTGAAAAATATAATCTTTTTTTTTAGTGGCAATGGCAAGAAACTAAGAAGATGATTTGTATAATTATAATTTTATTAATAACTTAGTTTAAGAGTTTCTTGTAATTTTCCAATTATAAAATGTTTACCTCCCAACCTAAAAAAAAATGGACCATAAATATCTAACAAAAAGATTTTTTAAATTCGAACCAGTTATTCCTGAAATTATCGCGTTCAAACAGACAAACAAGTCTTTAAATTTAAGCAATTTTAATATACTAGCGGCACGCCGCGGCGTCTCCCGCGTACTATCCCCATTTTTTCACTTATTACACGTCTTTGTCACTCCTTTTGATGTTTTACAGCCTGTAGCCTTCTTCGATAAATTGACTACCCAACACAAACATTATTTCCCAATTTGCACGCTTTCAAACAAATAAACAAACTCCTCCTTTATAATATTAGTTTAAATTACCTTTGCATTGACTTTCCACACCTCCCTGTCAAATATGACAAACTGCAGAAATGCAGATCTATGCATAATGCTAATTGCATTTCTCTAATCGGTAACTTTGCATCGCAATCTTATAAACAAACTCGCCTCCTGTTCTACGGGCTTACTTAGAAACCCTGACTAAGTAAAGTCCTCTTTATAACAAGAGTTAATTGTTAGAAAGTGAAATGCAAGATTGAGTTAGAACTGTTTAGGATAAGAAAAGCTTTTTTTAATTAACAACTGCAGAAATGGATACCACGTCATAATTCCATCATTAGTTATGTATTCCTTTCAATTCATCATTATTTTTATTATGTTTTTTCCACTGATTTATCAAAGTCAAAGTCATATATTCATGTAGGTTACAAGTAACACTTATGCATCGTCAAAATGAACACAAACCAAAATTGAAGCTACAGCCGGTTCGGAACCTTATTCTACTGCGAAGAATCCGGCAAGAAACTCAGTAGTTATCCTGTTCTTTACAATATTTAGACCTAGCGAACTTAAAAGCTCGCAAAACATAGTTTTAAGTTGAAACTATGTTTTGCGAGCGAGCAGACAATCATGTCCATATATGTTTATCGCTCCTATTGATTTTGGTCTGATGTTGAACCTAATACTAACCCTGAATAACTTAAAGCCTTTGTCTATAAGTGAACAACCTAATACAAATAAAAATTGTATCAGTAGTTCCATAGATTAGCGCGCAAACAAACTCTTCAGTTATTATAACATTAGTATCTAAAGTAAATTTTTCATAGTAAAATTAAGTGGTCATTAAATTAATCGCACGAAAGTAATAATTAAAACAAATAAATGTTTAATCGGAGTTGCTGTCAAATATTACCATTTATAATCTGATAATTAATTGCTTGGATGCGTGTAACTCCAGTATTTGATTTGATTAGTTGAATTAAAAATAAATTAATGATTGGACAATAGAGTAAGTTTTTTTTTATATCTGAGATACATACTACTCGTTACTCGTTTTATATTATGCGATCTACCTTATATTATTCTGAAGATTGTTTGAAAGATATCTGGCTTGAGGGATTGGGTTGATTTTAATTGTAGGTAGGTACTACAACGTGCCTGTTACGGCGTAATAGTTAAAAAAAAAAATTTTTTCTAAAACTAAACCGAACTTAAAAAAAATCCCTGTATAATCACGTACATTGACTACACTTTGTAGTTTACTCGTGAAAAGAAGAATAATAATAAATCATAAATATCGAACTTAAAATGTTTAACTTGATGTGCGTTTACTATGAGTAAAAGTACTACATAGAGTTGCAGAACTATGAAGTTTTACTATCGACAAAATATCTAAAACGAATGGTCCTACCGATAGTACCGATATGACACTAACTATCGATAGTTTATCCATAGTAGACTTTCGATCAGCAACACTAATAGAAGAGATTCTAACTGTGGAACCAACTAACAACACCCAGAGACAAGCCAGTCCAATAAAGTACGTTTCTCATATTGACTTTACCGGGAGTAAAACCCGGGAACTTTTCATGCTGACCTTAGCCACCGCGCCACCTAGGTCGACTATCAAAAATATCGATTTCCAGGTCTACCCTGAGTGAAGTTAAGTACAAAATAGTATTTTCACCTTAAAGCTAGCAGCTTAAAATCTAAATCAACTTTTAAGCTGCTGTTATAATTAAATAAAAAATAAAAGTAGCAATTAGTATTGAAAAAAATTAAAAATATCGTCAGAAACTTACATCTACAATGTTCGAAACTTACTAGATCATATTTCTGAGATACTAAACAACCGAAAAACACACTTAAAATATTTTGTAAGTAAATCTTTGAAAAAACTTTACTGCACCAAACGAACAAATAATATAATTAATTCACATATATTTTTGTATTGCGCAGCGATCGACTTCAGACCATTGGGTTCGCAGGTAGAAAGCCCGAGTTTCTACTTTTAAGATGGTCCAGACCAACATATTAAATAAAAAAAAATCAAATTGCACCCAATTAAAGTGAGACTACCATTCAAAAATTAAAAGTATCTAGTAAACTTTACCTGTTGCAAAATCTAATTTGATAACCAGTTATAAAATTTCAAAAACAAATTTCCTAACCATCGATCACACATGTTCTTAGAAATTGTTTTTGTAATTCTTTTGTTTTTTAGGGTTTAAATAAGATATAAATAAAAGTTATGATGGTAGTTTTAAATAATTTTTAAACTTCTGAAAAAGCATAAAACTTGAGATTAAGAAAAACTACAAAAAAAAACAACCAACCTTCATCTTGTTTTTGTCACAAAGTCCTTAAAAATCACTGGCCACAAATAAACACAATTACACACAAATCACGGGCATGTACACAGTCATTTCTGTTCAATGCCTATGCCAGTTTGAAATTAAAAAGTTAACGCGTCGGGAAAAGTTTTTCTTTTTATCCTAACGGTCAGCGCTCAGGCACTGGGCACTGGTCGAACTGCAGTGAGAAACGAAATAGGTCATAACTCCGCTTTATACCAACCCCCTCTATAAAATCACTTGCGCTTCACTCTTCAATGGTTGACTGCCACTTTTAGTGCACGAACTCACTGGGATACCATAGCGACAGTCTACAATCTCGTTTTAATAAAATTAGAAGCGTAAAAACATTTAAATTTGTCCTGAGTACCGTTTAAGTCACAAAAATAGCATTATTATTTCAATAGCTGAATCATGATCGACCCAAATGGCCATTTATCTTGTTTTTTTATTCATTTGGATAATACAACAATGTTGAATATAATTTTGCTAATAGGTAGGTACTATGTTATAACCATATTCACATCGTCATCAGTTACTTCTTTGAACTAAACATTTACCCAACGTCAAAAACTCACGCTGTCGAAATTTTGTAATTCACATTAAACCAAATAACAATAGTGCCTTTATCATTGCACTTTTTAAGTATTGATGCATTTATAAGGTTTTTAATAGATGACTTTTTTTTTTATCGCGGTGTGTTAGCCATAGTAGGTATCTCGGTACGATAGGGGATAATGACTATGCCTGTCAAAGCTGTATTGAGGAACTACGCATAAACGGACTTATGAAATAACAATTGCAGCTTTAAAATAATATTTTCTCAATTGGGTAGTGACTAAATATTTAGGTTTGGTCCAACACACATTTTGACACTTATTTTAACTTTTTACTACGATGGAATAACCTTAATATTTAGCGCGATGTTACTTCTTTGTTTAGTTTTTAAGAATTAATGACGTAAACATTATGTCTAATAAAATTTGTTGTATTACATATTGACTTCGTATTAATTATAAGATAATATTAGCGGATCTATGGAGCGAACACCTGTAATTTGTCACATTTAGTTATCAAGCTTTTTCGAAATCAAATCCTGGATTAAGTTTACATTAAGCGAACCACTCCCAAATCAAATTTAGTATTTGCTTTACTACTTTAGCCTTTTTGTGTACCTTACTTGAATTAAGGAATTATCAAATATTATTAACTTAATTGTAAATACTTGGTACGTATACTCAGCGATGCAATGGCTAAGGTAGAAACACACAATCTGGAGTTCTCGGTAAGGTTAATATGGAAAAGTTAACCTTGCCGTATTATTTTTTATAAATAAACTTTAAATCTCAGTATCTTGGTTTAAACTTCGCATTTAGTAACCATCGTCTGGTAGTCATTAGTACAATCAACTTTATGTCGGTTTTTATATTATTATGATCTTGGCACCGACATTACGTCGTGCGCATAAGAACTAATGTCGAACTTCAAGTGTGTACCTTACCTACCGAAAAAAAGTTATGTATGAGCGCTTTTATTTACGACATGTGAGTGATCAAAGTTATGTGGACTAGACTTATTAAAAACAATCCGCCATTTTTTGATAGCAGCCATTTTCAATAGCAGAAAAAGCAGATTTAAAATTTGTCAAAGTGTAGGTACAATACTATTCAAGCCCTTTTATTTGATAAATTTATTGAGGGTGTTGTTTTAAAATATGAAATCCGAAATTTTGTGGTTACCATCTTGGACCAATTCTCATCAAACTATAACATTTCCAATTAAAAACTCTAAATCTGTTCTTTCGTTTGGGGTTTACGATGCCATAGACAGTTAAACTGTTTGTTGTCATAAATATCAATAGATGATGGCCGCCGGTTGCTTTTTCTTCACTGAGCTTGCGGGGGTGCGGAATAGTGTTGCCAGGTGTCCCGATTTGCGCGGGACGTCCCGATTTCCAGGGTCTCAGGACGCGTCCCGATTTGCACCTGATCGGGACGCTAAATGTCCCGATAAATCAATACTTCATTGATAAATAAGATAGAACATTTTTGACTTGGGGGTTTGTGCAAAGTGCGGGGAGTGCTAAATAAATGCTTTTAATGTTTTTTTACGAAATTGTACCTATGTATTGATTTCATGCTTGATTAACATAATCCAGCGTATATCTGTTTGCGTGTATGTATTTATTTACGCATGTGTGTGTTTATGTCTTGGTGGTGGTGGTCGAACTGGTCGATGCTATTGGAATTATTTTATTTTCAGATTTCTTTTAAAATTAGTGATCCAGAAACTGTTTCCGAATCCGATGTAAAAACTGATGCTTCGACTTCGACTCCGAAAAAGAAGAAACAAAGAAGAATGTGTTATTTTCTCGATGTTTGGATGAAAAGTTACTCGTTTATCAAATCCGTTCCAAATAATAAGTTAACAGCACTTTGCACATTGTGTCAAAAAGAGTTTAGCATATCTCATGGTGGCAAGAATGATATAGAAAAACATCGAAAATGTAATGAACACCAAAAAAGAGAAAGAAGTGCTAGTCTATCTACATCGCTGAAAATATTTTTAAAAACTGAACGAATGAGCACTCAAGAATAAAAAGTGATAGCCGCTGAAATCACAAAGGCGTACCATTCGGTCAAGCATTGCTTGTCATTCAATTCACTCGAATGTGATGCAAAACTCGATCATACTTTGTATGGTGATTCAAAAATTGCTGAAAAACTGACACTTGGACGAACTAAGGCCAGTGCCATAGCACATAACGTATTAGGTCCAGCATCGACTCAAGAGGCTGTCGAAACTTTGCAAAAGGATACATTTTATAGTGTTGCTACTGACGCCTCCAATCATGGTGCCACAAAAATGTTTCCGCTGATGGTAAGGTTTTACAGCCCAAATACAAATTTAAAAACGTGTGTACTTGACTTTTATGAAGACGCAAATGAAACTGCATCAGCCATTTATAAGAATTTAGTGATACGACTGAAAGAGCACAATATTGGCACTAAACACCTTACCAGCTACTGTGCAGATAATGCAAATGTGAACTTTGGGTGTCGTAATTCAGTTTTTCAGTTATTGCATCACGATAATGACAACATTTTATCAGTTGGTTGTCCTGCACACATCTTGCACAACAGTGTAAAGTATAGCCTGGGTAAGAGTAAGTTTGATTTAGAGAATTTCATCTTGAAGCTGCATAACCATTTTTCGTACTATGCAAAACGAGTTGCCGCTTTAAAAGACTTCTATGAGATGCGCGAAGCTGAATTTGCTCCTGTCTTGCGGCATGTTAAAACAAGATGGTTGTCACTTCTTCCTGCTGTGAAACGTGCTACCAAATCTTTCCATATACTGAAAGATTATTTTATATCATTGGAAGAAGACGAATGTCCAACTGCGCTGTGGCAATTCTTTAATTCTGACGAAACAGAACCTTATCTGACATTTTACCAAAATGCACTGAAAGTCCTACAGGATGCAGTATTACGCCTAGAAAATGAAACATTGCTGTGTTTCGAAGGCCACGAAATAATGGTTGAACTGGGTAAAAAATTGAGGCAGCGAATCGAAGATGAATTTGTAGGATTCACTTGCAGTAACTTATTTAAAAAGTTGCCGGCTGATAAAGTTACTAAAATAAAAAACGAGTGTTGTACGTGGTACAAAAATGTTCTAGATTACATAGAAACTAAATATGAACTCAAGGATAGCAAATTGGACTTATTTAAACCATTTTCTCTCCAGGACGACTCATTCTCTTACGCGTCAATGGTCAAAATTATTGAAAACTGTAAAATTGATTCGTTCTTCGACATGGATCAACTTTACGAAGAAGTGTGTAACGTGAAAGAAGTAGTGAAGGCAGCAGTGGCAAACAAAGACTTGACGGCGTTACAAAAGTGGCACAACATTTTTAAAGACAATCAAGACATTACAAATCTTCAAAAGTTATTTTCTTTTATGGCTTCAATACCGGTATCAAACGCGGCAACAGAAAGGGTGTTTTCCCAGGCTAATATAATTTGGTCTGATACGCGTAACCGTTTAACACTTGAGCATGTCAAAGCCGAGATTCAAATTAAAACCAACTTTAATATGGCTTGTAGTGAATTCTATAACTATGTTTTAAAAAACAAGGCGATCTTAAAGGCAGCAAAATCTAACGAAAAATATAATTTTAATAAAAAATAAATGATTGAAATTCAATAATTACCTAATACTTAAACTACTTTACTGTAATACTTAACTATTTTTAAATTTCTACTAGTCCAACAAGTCTGACTATTATGTAGGATTAAATTCTGACATAGGCCTACTTATAATGTTAGTTGCGAAACGCAATAAATAAAAGTTTTATTTGAAAACGTTGTTTTTTTGTTTGTCCCGATCTACAACCCTAAATCCCGATTTGTTTTACCTTCTGCCCCGATTTAAAACAAATCAGACCTGGCAACCCTAGTGCGGAAGGCTCTCACCTCTAAACATTCAAACTGTATTTTTGAATTTAGACTACGGACACAATTTTTAATTTTTGTGTCCGTAGTTAAAAACCAAAATTTGAGAAAATTTCATCGGTGTGTTATTGTCTCAACACGTTTTATTTCTTAGTTTTCTTTTTGAGAATCTCATACCATTTCCTATTTAAAAACGTCGCATGCTTAACTGATAATCAATACATGGAGTATCGTTCATTGACAGTTTGCATTACAAATTCAGTAATTAAATCAGCAAATCAGTGTTATTACACAACGCTTGAAATTGCCGAGTACCTACCTACTATAATTATTTTTTTACATCACAAATAATGTGTCTTAAAATTATCCTGTATGTTATAGTGGTGTCTTTCATGTATCACACTGTATTTTATGCAAATTTATAATGTTATTCTGTTAACAGACACTTGTGATCTGGAGTGGGTTTGATTCCCACGGAAGCAATATCTTTGTGTGATTTTTCGGTACTTAGGTATTACATTATGATTATTCTAGCTATAATGTCAGAATTCGAATCACAAATGTTTTTATTCATGTAAAATACATCAATAAAAGAGGCTCCATCTGTCTATAATATAATCAATATAATGAATCGCTGAATGTGTTGTTATGCACAAAACTTTTTATTTATTTATTTATTTATAAGCATACAAACATAATCTTTACAGGCTTAACCTAATACAATTATGTCGTTTTTGATGCTATATTAATAGCCAATCTTAAGACCTCATTTGGCCTACTGTAAAATAAATCGCATTGCTCTGATATGGCTTTCAGTAATCGAACTCGAACTTCGAATCATATCGAACATTCGAATTCAGAATCGAACTTGGGAACAGCTGCACCAACGTTGCTTATTTAAAGTACAAAAAAGTTTGAATTTACCAGTACCTATCTTACGCGTGGGAAGTCATTAAAGGCCTATAGAATGTAAATAAACTTCAATCGCCGAAATAAATGTAGGCGCGTAGTTCTAGTAATACTGTAACAAATTGGATATTACTCTTTTTGATTAGTTTAAGATTGTCAGAACAATATATATAAGAATAAAGTTTGAAATTTACAGGGATCGTACGCTCACGATGCTGTGGCGCGGCGTAGTTTTAATAATATGTAACGTACTATCGGAAGAATAATTATTTAATTATATTATTCTGTTTGAGCAAATAGTTCTGCCTGTATAGTGTACTTGTCCCATGGACTTAGTATAATTATTATATTAGGTCCATGACTTGTCCTCTCACGTATGTTGTCGGATAATAGTGGCACCAATAATGAGGCACAAAGATTCATTATAAAACATTTATTCTTTATTTGGGCTCGTTTTAGGATTTATTAAGCTTATAAGGTTTAATACCCGTTTGCGGTAAACTGTTTTTATGTGCGCAAATCTAACAAATAGAAGAGCAATAAATGTACCTAGATCGTTTTTTTTTGTTCTTTTTAATATTAAAAAAAGTGTTGTTGTTACTGTAACGATTTTTCCTACAAAATCTATGATATCGTATCTGATATGACGTATATAATACCCTATTGCGTGTGTACACTTAAACGTACAGACAGAAACCGCAACATTTTACTCCTGCCAGCTATTCGCAGTGAGAGCGCGTTTTTCAGCCGGTCTCGAGTCAGCGACTCCAGCGCACGCGACCGCGTTGATGTATTGTCTGCGCAGACGCAAATATCAAAATACTTTTCCTAATGCCTGACATGTAACGTAATAATCGCGGTAGCAATCAATTTGAGTCAACGCGGTAATGAAGACGAATTTATTACTCAATAAATTTAGATGAAGCATCCCGACTGGCGAAATACCTCCACCTTGCAGAAAACCGCAGCCAAATAACAATCACTTCGGTGTTGTTCTGTTCCTGCCTTCAAAGTAAGGGCGCCTAGTCCAGTAACAGCTATTATTATGCTGTACTTGTCGCCCTTAAGCTAGGACCTTATTACCACTTAACTTCGTGGGATGAGGTTTTGAAGTGCAATATAAAAAAAGGTACAAAATCATGTACAAAGGGCCATAAAGCTTAATTATTTGAACTTTAATCCACCAAATAATGAAATACTAATATACGTCATGTTAATTGTTAATTGACAATAATAAATATTTTTTGGAGAACATCATATACATTACTTCGATTTTCTCCCATATTGACCCGACCGGGGTACGAACCCGGGACCTCAGAGATGGAGCGACGCCAAAGCCGGGGTGACATTCAGTAGCTAGTAGCGACATAATTTCAAAAGCAGTAACAAGCCCCGGTTGCTGTCATAGCTGTAACTTAATAATGCATTCTTTCGATTGTTAATTGAATGATTAATTGATTACTTATCGTTTTTTTTGCATTTGCTTGTTTTAACGATTTCATCACAAACAGGTGGTGTTGCAAAAAAACCTTTGAGTGATGTTAATACAGTCTGTCCCAATTGAATTTGTTTATAAGCCTGATAGGTACACTGGAATTGGCTAACTGACATTTGCACAGCTTATTAAATAGTGTTTATTTGGCAACGATTGTGGAACGTTTTTTAATTTACCTACTTTTTAATTTACCCATTCACTTAGATTTTCTTTGTCTTGTACATAGAAATATATAACTACCTACTTAAATGTGTTTACAGCGAGGCTTTAATCATTAGTTTTTATTTTTTGATTGGTCAGCAGATTTTATGTCAAACTCAAACTCAAACTCAAATATTTCTTTATTCAAGTAGGTTACATATAACACTTTTGAATCGTCATTGAATACAATGCAAAGTGATTTTACTTCCGGTTTGGAACCTATATCTACCGAGAAGACACCGGTAAGAAACTCAGCAGATCATTTACAGTATCAGTATCTAACTTATTGCTATGTGTAGCTCCCATGTGACTTCACCGTTCAAGAGAACATTTTCTTAGAACCCTTATCTCAAAAAGAGTGATCTATTTTACTTGCAAATTGGCTTTGTTTTAAAAATTGAGCTTCGAAAACCTATAAACATTGACACTACCTTTCATTTATAAGTAGTACCTACATAGGTCACCGCCATTTGGCCTACACTCCTCAATACATTGTATTAAACGAACTGTACATTTGATGTTTTTAAAAACAGAGTAGGTATTATTTACGTGGACTGTAAAAAAAGGATCGCTTTTGGTAAAGACACATTTAGAAATGACAGATAAAAAGTAGGTAATAGAAAAACTATAAAAAGCTCCTTCATAAGGGTCCGTAACATATGTATTTAGTTACATAGAGGTTTAAAGCAACAAAGTACTCCCGAAGAGTGCAGTAAGTCGTGTTTTTGGGCAGGTTGACTTATTTATTTATTTATTTAAAAACTTTATTGCACAAATAGGTACAACAGGTGGACTTAATGCTAGAGGCATTCTCTACCAGTCAACCCTTGGGTCATGCAGATAGTTTGTATATGGTTGCGGTAACATGGGAGAAAAAAAAAGAAATCATTTTAAACAACAATAAATTAAGCATTAAAAATAACATTACGGTATCTTTTAAATATACGATAATAATACACATACTTAAGACCTTATATGTAATTAGATATGGTCTTAAGTCAATTTGCCTAGAAACACGACTTACTGCACTCTTCGTTAGTACGGCAGAGATATACACATAGATTTAAAGCTTCCTTATTCTAAGGCTATACAGCAACTAATGATATGGACTGACATGTCTATAACCACGAGGTTGCATTATAAACGTTTACTTTTCTATGTAATATTTTGGCAGATGTGTTACCTGAGCAACGGTGCTTTTTTAGTAAACATTTTTGTAACAGGAATGTTGTAATTATTTCGATACATAATACGGATTGAACCTTGCCGTGGTAGAGATGCAGGTGTTGTCGAGGTGTAGTATCAAGCAGAAAGAGTAGAAATGAAACTCAATCGTAGAAATTAATGTAGGTATAGGTAATCGTGAACTACACACGTAGTTAAGCAAGTGATTAATAAAATATATCAGAAATTCATCATTACATTCGTTGCCTGAAGTATTTGAACATAAACAAAGATAAATGATGCAATCACTGTTGTGCTATATATTTCAGACAAAGAATACTCAATCATACAAAGTAGGCACAATATTTCCTTTCTTTAAAAAAATTAACACTACACGTATTTGTACTCAAAATAAAGTTATTAGTGACGTTGCATTCTATTGGCTAGTCGAAGCACGTCAGGCAAACTTTGGACTTTGAACCGCTCTTGGGTTAAGGGGATAAGAACTCAAATCGAACAGCAAACCTTGATTTGCTGTTCACAGTACGTGGAAGTAGAATAAGTGAACTCACCACAAAAGCTAATGAAAACTAGTGCCAAAACGGACCAAAGATAATTACGGAAACGGAAACAGCAGTCCATGACAAAAACCCATAGATTTACGTAAGCAATAATCGATGGTGGCATTAGCCCACCTTCCTGGTCGGCTCATTGCGCCCGCTTTCTTCGTGATTGAGGCCTGTGGACCTACAATTAGCAACCGGGGAGGGGGCAGCTCTGGGATATCGTAAAGAATTTTACATTACGCATGCAACTCCCACTTTATCTGATTGTAGGAACTGCGAGCTATGTTGTAACAGGAAAGTTAGTTAACTAAGCAGTTTGAAATAGGTAAATTAAATGGAGTTAAACAAGTACCTACATAGTTATGCCTCGCTAGTGGCCAGACACGGCTTCGCAAGCGTACTAACCCCATTTTTTTTTAATTTTCCACAGATTCTTAGCTCTTTTTGGGCCGAGCATGATGTCATAGCTTCAAACCATCCTCTATACACAAAACATATTTTTTAATTCGAAACAGTTCCTGAGACTCAAACTGTTCAGCTTATACTAGCGATCCACCGCGGCTTCGCACGCGTAATTACTATCACCTATTTTATTTGTGCTAGATGACATAAATTCGGACAAAATTTTAAGCTTCTTAAAATTAATTAATATACTGCTACTGTAACTTATTTACAGAGTTTCTTACTGGTGTTCTCTGTAGATTTAGGTTTTGAACCGCTTGTAGACCATGCGTTGTCTTAAATGACTTAAATGACTCAAAAGGGTTATAATTATGTACATACCTACTTAAAAAAAATATATTTGACTTTGAATAATGCAAAAGCAAAATATTTAAAAAGCTCATTTCAATAAACATTATTTATTGTATTACCTATCTTATTAAGTAGGCTTTATTATTTATACAGTAAAATCTCCATTCACGTTTCCTGTATACGCGTTTTCACGGTTTTAAAAAATGCGACAAAGTTTCCTTATTCACGGCAAAAAAAATGAAATTCGCGGATCTAGTACCTAAGTTGTTGAGTAAAATAAATGGGCGAATCTTTATCAGACCAGCTCCATGTTACCATGTTAATGTATTGTTATCGCAGTTACATAAGTAGGCATACCAAATTTCAGCTCAATTGGTCAACCTGAACATCTTTTTGTCATATATATTATATAGATACACTTTTTTAAGAAAAATGATTGATTTATACATTTGTTTATGTTATTTTTTTATGTTGATAAGATATAAGATAATTTTATTGACTTTTACATTAGTTTTTGTTTATTTTTTTGTATTGATAGGCTTTAAGAAAAAATATTGATTTTAACATTTTTTTTTTGTTAATATTTTTTGTGTTCATTGGCATATATTCTGCATATATATTTATTATTAAATAATGAATTAATCTTGCAATCTATTTCATTATACAATATTTTTTTTTATAATTTAATTATTATTAATACTGCCCGAAAATACTAGGGAGTATGCGTGTGATTTAAATAGGGCTAAATATATATTTTTTATAAACTTTGTTGCTGTAGAATCACGCTTACATCAATTTTTTTCCGCTTAATTATCGTTTTAATTACTAAAATAATTAATAAAAGTACAAAAAACGAGCGGGAAATTCAAAGTAATTGAAACGCATCGCTATTGGTCAGATTGAAAGTGACGTAACAGTCTAGTATGACATTGTGAACTGTATGAGAATTTGTCGTGTTTTTGTTATTTAATTAAGATTATTGTGATTTAAAGACATATTTCAAAGTTATATTACATTGTGTTGTAAGAAAAAACTCGAAGGAAAATGACTGATAGCGGTTTTGTTAAGGAACAATCAGATAATCTCCCCAAAATTGATGTGTTCATGATGTCAACATTTTTCGGGTCTAATCCCGATTTTACGTCTGCTGAAATAAAAGGAGTGAAAGCTGCAAGGTAAATATATATTTGATTTATTTAATGTTTATTCGATCTTGTAAGTACGCCTTTTCTGTAACAATTTATACTTTTACCGAAAACATAACCTAAAATGCAAATAAGGGAACATATCGAAAGTTTATATTATACTACATTGAAATTGAATGCAGTCAAGTTACGAGCAATCTAAACATTGATCATATTCGCGAATTACTTTATAGGATTTAAACCGTGACCACCGTGAAATAATCTGTAATAATCCTTTCCCACTGTATTAACATTTATGTTTTTTTTTGTAGATCTGGACGAGAATCTAATATGGTGATTCAGCAGTTGGATATGTTCAAGTTCAACGAGAGGGCGATATATGTATTGTGAAAGCTCGAGTAACCCCTGAACACAACGTCCGCCAGATGTGTTACCTGTAATGAGGCCGAAGAAACTGTCTTGTCTGTGCTATGTGAAGACTGTACAGCTCATAAAGGTAAATAGTTTTTACTCTCAATTTTTAAGATTAGGTAAATTTTATTAGTCTTATCGTTTATTTTTATTTGACTGTGATGATTTATTGACAGTATTTTTATTTTTCAGGATGTACATATGGTACGAGTTGCGCTATGCACGGATCACTGAATCAAAAGCATATGAGGCTGCGCACTGCAAGGTAATGGGTGGAGCATTAACCGAAGCCATCACGAGAGCATCAAAACTAAAAGACATGAAAAGAGGAAGACTGTTAGAAAGTGAAGTCAAATCAGAGTTGGAAAAATATAAAGATAAACAAATGTGGAATTACATTGGATCCACTACATTCCATTCTACACTACATTATGATTATTAAATGTTCTTCATCAGAGAAATCTATAAGACAGTACATTGGAAAATAACAAAATAGCAGCAAAACTCATAGCACAGGTTCAGTTACAGATGCATTATTCCCATAAAACGAAAGCATTATTTTGTGTAGCACAAAGTGATTTTGAAGAATCGAAGAAAGTTTATATAATAGAAGTAGACTATGACAAGGAGCTTTGTAAAAACATATATAAAAATGTACATTATTTTGGTGTGAGGCAATTTTTCCTGTCTTATTTAAATAGAACAAACTGAAATAAAAACCAAAATTAAATAAATCTATTTTTTTATTAAAACATCCTTCTCTCATGTGAAATTCTCTTAATCGATTAATAACTCGTTCTTTTAATAAATCCTTAATGCTGCTATTCTTTTTTACTGTTTTACATCATCTTTCGTACTGGAGGTAGACTTGGAAACAGAAGGAGGTCGTTTTCTCTTCAAGAAACCTTTTCTCTCTGGTGGTGACAGAAACTTAGTGAACTTTTGATACTGAAATTTGTGAGGAATAATACCTTTCTTTAATCATAATATAGTTTTCTGATTTTCTTGTAAAGTCATGATTTTGTACTCCATTTAGTTATCTGTATCCTCTTCTACCTGCAAAAAAATATAATAAATTAAAACATGAAATGAAATGTGGATTAAAAATAAATGTAGATTATTTGATGGGTCAGTGCGAGTAACTGGTTTATTTTCATTCAGGGGTAACCTCTCATCTCACAAAACTTTAACCACTTTTTAAGGAAGGTGGGTTAACAAATGTTAAATGCATCACAGAAACAAAATACTAGTTAATGTTGTTTATAAGCGTCATAAATACTTACGTTAAAGTGATCTTCACAACAATATAAGTAAGTTGATGGAGATACCATGTCTCTTTACATGATTTTACACCACTTTTTTCTTACCTCTCGGGTCAAGAAAAAACATTTAATTGAGTGCATTCTTTGTTGTATTTTTGCATTTTGGTACAATACAATACTTGTACGTCGGTTTCTTTTGTTGATCCATGCTAAAATACTCGTAAAAACAAAAATAATACAAATTACAGAGCACAGTTCTATTTACTGTAACTGATTGTTTGACAAATGTGGACTATGACGTCACGCCAAAGGACGCCCAGATAGCGGGCGTTTTAAAGTGCCAACATTTGTTCATTATTTTAATTATTTTTTTCCCCCTTTTATTTTACTTTTTTTAGCACCTTATATTTTTTTACAGTAATGTATCGATGTAAGTAATATTATAAAAATATAAAAAAAATACACGCATACTCCCTATTAGGTAGTAGTACATTCGGGCGAGCCCGAGTAGCCCCCTAAGCCATCTTGGAAAATGGATGCGCAGTACATTGTTTTGTGGAAATTGAGTCATTTTATCTTTTTAATCTTATTTTTCTTTGGCGGACTGACTATGTTGATTGAAATAAATTAATAAAAACGGAACCCTGGAACGTATCTCCTACAATAACATACAAATAGCCATTCCATATTCACGGTTTCCATATTCGAGCATATTTGTGGAACGCAACTGATGCAACCCCCGCGAATAAGGAGCTTTTACAGTAGGTAGGTACTAACTTTTTTTACTTAAAAATTAAATACGGATAAGTTTATAGGTGACTTTTATGGTTATATATTTAAACAATGTAATTAAATAAATAAGTAACTGTAAATAAAACTTTAATTTATTATAAAATGTGTTAAATTTTTTTTCATCTGTCACATTAAAATGTTTGTGTTTTAAAGCTTCCGAACTACAATAAAGAAATGAATGTTTTCTACATTTACCCAATCTGGAATCGAACCCGAGACCTGAAGGAAAGTCTGGTCCATGCGATTAGAATAGAATAGAAATCATCTTTATTCATGTAAACTTTACAAAAACACTTATGAATAGTCAGTACAAATTAAGTATTCTACCGCCGTGTTCGGAATGTTGATCATGTCGAGAAGAACCGGCAAGAAACTCGACACTTACTCTTTTCAATGTAACAATGTTCCCTTACGCTAGGTACTTAAATAAAATATACAAAGCTTATATAAAACATTTCCGAGAATTAAAGTTATTCTAGACCCATACATTTTTGTCATTTAAATAATCATCCATTTTGTAGTATCCCTTTTTTATTAAACAATTTTTAACATGAAACTGAAATCTATGCATGGGCAACTGGATAACATTTTCAGGTAATTTGTTAAATAATTTAA
Organism: Glyphodes pyloalis; assembly: GCA_037074685.1. NCBI lineage: Eukaryota > Metazoa > Arthropoda > Insecta > Lepidoptera > Crambidae > Glyphodes > Glyphodes pyloalis. The sequence continues at coordinate 13,457,749 of JAYKKO010000008.1, read as the reverse complement.
CGCTTAAACCCACAAAGGAATTACTTATCTTATGTAGTCTTAGATATGGAACAGCAAGTTTGTTTTTATTTCTAGTGTTAAAGTTGTGGAAGTCAGATTTTTTTAAAAGTAGATTATAATTTTTGCGTACATACATAATACAATCAAAAATGTATTGAGATGCTACGGTAAGTATGTTAATTTCTTTAAATAAGTCTCTGAGAGAATCCCGTGATTTAAGACCATATATGGCGCGGATAGCCCTCTTCTATAAAACAAAAATATTTTGAATGTCAGCAGCTGTTCCCCACAAAAGGAGACCATATGACATAACACTATGAAAGTAACTGAAATAAACCAGCCTTGCAGATTTTTTCCCAATATCTCCGTTCTCCGTTCGTCCGTCCGTCCGTTTCTCGATATCTACAATTTCCTTTACCTAAAGGTTGTCTGGAAGAGATTGCTTTCTAGCAATTTCAAGAAAGGTCCCGGGTTCGATTCCCGGTCGGGTCAATTTGGAAAACGAACTATTCTAAATTGACTTGGGTCTGGGTGTGCTGGGATGACGCCCCCAGTTAGTATCCGTCGTCTGGTACTCATAGTACAAGGGAAAACCTTAGTTTGAGACCAGGTGATTGGTGTGATTGTCTGGCGCATTTATTTATTTAATTAGACCGCCTAAATTGTACTTGATTATGTCTGTAAATTTTTCTGTGCAATCAAGTGTATCAATCTATCTATTTTTTTACTTTGCATGGACAAACGTTCAAGAGTTCATAAGTATTAAATCAAATTACCTAATTTTACTCTGTGTCCCTATAAGTTTTATGGTGGAATTAGACTGATTCGACAATTCCTTTAATGCCGGTAGCAGTGAATTTGATGCAACCCGGTTTTAGTATTCCAAATTCTTTTAACCTGACAAATTTCTTTACTAGTGTTATGTCCTTTTAAATTATCTACTAACGCCTTATAGTATTATTTTTTTAAAGCATTTGCAAGCAAGTTTGCTCTAAAAATTCTTGCAGGCGTAAGATAAAATTTCACCAAAATTAGTCGACAAAAGTCGCTAGGTAAGTATAAAATCAAGCTAGCAGCATTTTAAAACAATAGTCAAGAAACTATAACTTCTACAAGCTTTTTCTCGCGACTTCGATCGCGTTCTTTCGGAATAAAAACTATCAGTCAAGTTAATCTATAAGTAGTAGGTATTGCATCTTTCTCTTTACTAACTTTCAGCCAAATCTATTCAGTAACTTTTGTACGAAAGTGAAACAAGCGAATGACATATTAAACAATGTATGTAATATGTGTACCTACAATGGACGTAGATATGAATTAAATAAACTTTTTGGTGCTATTGATATTTTTTAAATTATCCAAACGAACGGTTTTAGTTAGTAGAGCCGAAACACAAAGATATCAATAAATATACCTTTATAATTATAGTATCGTATTAACGTTTAATAAAGTTAACCTTTTAGTAACCGATTAACGAAGTGGACAATTTAATTAATGGTGCCCAATTATGATAAAAATACGTTTATACCTAAATCATCATGGAACCTTTCTTCATCGCGAGTCCGATTCACACTTGGCAGATTTCAGATTATGAAAATAAATGTTTAAATAAGTAAATGTTGAAAAACATCATATACCTACAATGTTCTGATTCTGTGGTAAGTAGCTTAAGTACTTATATGTTGTACAGAAATCGGAAACAACGGCGGTATTATAACACCCAGACCCGAGACAATATAGAACTTGAGTGAGATTTAATATGTGAAGAAATTTTCTAGTATCTATAAACCGCATTGAAACCTTCATCGAAGTGTACTTAAAATGATTTGCGATGACGACGACTTACCGAGATCCAACTGTGCTTGAAAACAGTAGTAGGTAATAGCACCACACAATCTCATCAATCAACTGGACCCGATCTTTTTTTTCTATAAGTAGGTGCATGTCAGATTGTAAAACAACTCCCCAGGTCCAAGCAAATTTAGAAAAATTCATGTCCCGAAGTGACCTGACCGAGAATCCAGCTCAGGACCTTACTCACTTCGGATGCCTACTTTCAATTCAATTCAATTCAATATCTTTATTGCATTTCACATGGAGTAAGTTGACAGATTCTCTTAAGATTAAGATTTGCCACGATCATATTCTGAATCGTTGGCCTATTTGGTAACCTTGGAAAGCTATAGGTACCTATAAAAACAGCAACACTGGATTTTGAAGATGCATTATTTATTCATCTCCACATTGACTATCGAGCAAATATATAAAATTTTAAATATATGGTTCCGGTCTTATCTTTCTGACAGGTCATTCTATGTCGTGGTGAACGGATGCCAATCAACTACTCACCTGATTACGTCCGGGGTTCCGCAGGGTTCACACTTAGGACCGATATTATTCAACATATTCATAAATGACCTACCAAATTGCTTTAGGTATTCATTCGTGTCCATGTTCGCCGATGATCTTAAAGTGTGTAGAGTTGTTGAGTCTCTGGATGACGTAATATTGTTACAGACAGACGTGGATGCCCTCAGCACCTGGTGTCGAGATAACGAGCTGGGCCTAAATGTGAAGAAATGTCACCATATTAAATTCACGCGTAAACTAACAGTAGTGCCTTCAAATTACATTATAGAGGGCACAACCCTGCAAGAAGTAGACATTGTCAAGGATCTTGGAGTCATGTTGGACAAGAAACTGACCTTTAAACCACACATGGATAATCTTATAAACAGAGCATCTAAGATGATGGGGTTTGTCATAAGAAATGGTAAAGTATTCCGCAATTTATCTACAAGAAAAATCCTGTACAACAGTATGGTAAGGAGTATCCTTGAATACTGCAGCACGGTTTGGCGACCACATTTCGCCACCCACACCCTGAGAGTTGAGCGAGTGCAAAAACGGTTTGTTCGTCACCTTTCGTACTTAGTTGGCATGGGAATGCGGAATGTCCGCTACGTGGATAGGTTGAAGCGCCTGAATATGGCGTCACTGAACAAACGACACAAAATGATGGACCTTATGTTTCTGTATAAATTAACAAGAAATGGCATAGACTGTCCTTCATTACTTCAGCAAGTTAAATTTAATGTCCCACGTCGACCTCCACGAAACCCAATCAAACCCCTGATAACGCCTAAACGACGCACGGTGTATGGCAGAAATTCTCCTATTCACCGCATAAGTCGCTTACTCAACGAAATTAGCTCTTCCTCTGACGTCTTCTTAAGCTCACTGACCACCTTTAGAAGGGAGATTGCCCGCATTTGGTAGCTACACCAATGCGAACAGCCTTCTATTCCTCTTTATTTTTAACTTCGTTTTTAAGCCCTGTTTCCCGTCTCGGATTCTTGCGATCGATGTCATTGTAATATGGACTGCAGTCATTCTCTGATAATTGTTTTTGCATGCGGTGTTTACCTCTAAGAGACTGTGCATTTAGCCTAGAACTTTATTTTTTATTTTTTCTTTATGTGCTTGTATGTAATGTAACAGTTGTTGGTAAACCTAATAAATAAATAAATAAAAATAAAATCTTAATTCAAAAACATGGGTCTTCCATACAAATTTACAACAACCGTTTTACCCCATAAGAGTGGAATTTCGTCAAATTCGTTCTTTGCGGAACAAAGGAATGTACTTGCAATCAAGTTGTAGTTTATATAGTTTTTGAAATTCCACAATATTCAGGCAGCTTTATCAGTAAAGCTGATATATGATCAGCATATAGTTGGCTTTAAACATATAAAAAAATGTAAGTGCGGACCTAAATATCTCATAGTTTATTTGTTATTGCAATATTTGCTTCAGTAAGCTATCATTGCACCTTACTTGTTAGAACTATAAGTAAGTAAATAAATAAATAAATAAATATTGGACAACATCACATACATTGCTCTTATTCTGTGGTAAGTAGCTTAAGCACTTGTGTTACAGAAATCAGAAACAACGACGGTACCACAACACCCAGACCCGAGACAATATGGAAAAGTTCGTTTCCCATATTGACCCGACCGGGGATCGAACCCCGGTCGATCGTAAGTAATGTACTTTTCTGTACTGCTTTTGAATATGTTATTGTCTATTTTAACCCTTGGGGTGCCTGGTGGGTCTGACAGACCCATCACTTCAAGGAATCGACAATATTCTAGAAAATTCATAACTACCGCCGCTGTGCGCCTGAGTAGCTTCGTGATATAGACTGGCGGCTAGATTGCCATAGATCCCACAGTCCACAACGCACACGCGTTCGAGTAACACATGTTTTATGTGCCCTCGGGTCTGAGAAACCCGACCAGGCATGCGGCGTAACTTTTAACTGGTAAGTCATTATTTTTGTTTTGCTTTATTTATTTTGCATATGCAAGTGCATTTTGCATATACCAATGTAACTAGAAGAGACTTTATAAAGAAATTGGGTATGGCATTGACCGCTCCATATTAAGCTAAACGTCAAAACAATTTGTGTCTTCCGATTGACCTAAGGAAGAGAATTAGCTCTCATATAGGAGAACCCTTAGAGCCACCAGCTAAAAGACAAGATTCTGGTATAAAAAGACGTTGTTATTTATGCCCTGCTAAGAAGGATCGTAATTCTAGTACACTTGTATTTCTTGCACGAGTCACATTTGCTTAGAACACGCAAATTTATATGCGAAAATTGACGCACAAATACTGAGTAGTTATTAATCAATATTCTTATTTTAGTTACCAAAGTTAATAACATTTGAGTTGATTCATCTGTGCTTTATATAAATGTCTGAAGTCTGATTTTAATCTCTATTAAAAAGAGTTTAATATTGTTGATTTAAAGATAAGTGTTACCTATGTATGAGAGGTTTTTTAATTGCTCAATAAAACTTTATAAAAATAATTTATCTTATTTTTTACCCTTTTTTCATTCTGAAACAATATTGAATATAAATTAAAACTTGTTATTTCGGTTTGTAACACATCAAAATAAATAAAAATATCCAATTATGTTTACGGGTCTGTCAGACCCACCAGGCATGCCATGTGATTTTTACTTACCAGGCTCCCCAAGGGTTAAACAATTGGGTAGAAATAACGAAAACACAATAGGAATTATATTTTAATTTGGAATCTACTTCACCTCCCTCATAATTTATGTACAAAAATAAAAAGAAAATATGTTACAGTTAAAATTATAAATACATTAATATTTATTTACAATTATTAGGAAATATCGAATTTAATACATTTATACAACTTTTATAATAAATTATACAAAACATTTTTTATGCCTAGTCCTTTCCAATAATAATTAATGTAAGTAATATTAGTCTTAACTAATCTATTCATTCTTCTAGATTAGTTTACTAATACTGATCAGAAATTACAATAATTTTAGAAAAAAAAAACAATTATATTGACAAACGTATTATGAGAAACTAGTAGTTATAATTATAAAAAAAATCAACAAACCCTAAGAATACATGTAAGTTTTAATCAAATTCTAACAATTTAATTAGGTAAACCTACAATGAAAATGAGACAAAAAGAAATTAATATGTGGATATCAATTAGGTGGTTTCTGAACATTTGATACAATCAATGAAATCTTAGTGAAATAACTAAATAACTGTGTCTATGATACAAAACATAATGTGATTTTTGGCTCAGGTTATCAATCGTTAAGTTTGGTCCCGTAAGATATCATACGGTACCTACAATATTGTGTAAATTTCTAAGAGTTTTACACTACGTGGCAGTCTATCTACATTAAATATCACCGAGTATTATTACATTTTGTTAAGTCCTTTCTAGCCGTAATGGTGGTGTAAATCTTCTACACCCGTTACTACGCCGTGCGTGGGGTAATCTGAAAAGCAAACAGAAAACAATAAGAATAAGATACATTATATTTGACGACCTCCGTAGCCAAGAGGCGAGAAGGCCGGACTTTGTCGTGTCATCCTGAGGTTCCGGGTTCGATCCCCGGTCGGGTCAGTATGGGAAACGTTCTTTTCTATATTGGGTCTTTTCTATTTGGGTGTTGTGGTACCGTCGTTGTTGCTGGTTTCTGTAACACAAGTGATAGCTACTTACCACAGAATAAGAACAATGTATGTGATTTTAAATAATTAAACGGGTCAAAACGCGACACCATTTTTATTTAGTAGTTAATACAAAATACTTACTGCCCGACGTTTCGGTTAGGTTGCACCAACCGTGGTCACGAGCTGACCCGTTAAATTATTTTAAATGTTTAAAATGGTACGCGAAAGTCTTAAAATTTATAATGTATGTGATGTTGACCATTATTTATTTACATCAACAAATACCTATTATTTGACAAGCTCAGCAGTATGTACAGTGATGATCAAAAAAGCCAATTTTGATACTATATTGAGACAGATTTGCGATTCTGTGATTCGCAAGGCAAAAACAAAGGCTTGCAGCTATTTAATAGAGAACCTTTCGTTTCAACTTTATCAAATGATGAAGATACAAATAAGTCGTACGGAACCAAAATGATTACATATTTTGGAGATCGTTAACCATATTAATTATAGTTTGAATTAGTTCCCTTAAATAAGTTATGGGATAATATTGCTCGTTTGATTAATGCCTGGTTTCAATATTTTACGATTCGTAAGGTGTCAAAAGTGACTCCTCCTCTTCTCCCACCGGCTACGAGTCGTTAATACCTTTCCATAATTTACTTTCCATATCAGCTGTCATCAGTCGTCCGCCAGTCGTTTTTAGCTTACGACTCGTATAATTTATTACATCCATTAAACATTTTACATCCATTCTTAAAATAAATACTACTTAAAAAAGTGTATGTAGCTAACTAACTACAATTTACAAAGACTACGATGCACTACTTAAGTATTTATAGAAATTAAAATAAATACAATTAACTAGATTAATTAATTAAAAAGAACGAAACATGCATAAAGTAATAGAAGTGTTAGTCTTTAGTGGTAATGATGGTAAATGATGTCATTTAGTCTTGATGGAATAGTTGTCCTGTATTTTGGAATAATCCAGAATTTATTACAATTCTTCGGACCAAATTATTTTTTTTGTTAGAGGTGAGGATGTATGAGTGTAATTGGTTTGGATAATCACTGATCAAAGTGTGTAAATGAAAGTGATTAAAAAAATGATTAACCAAAATGATGAGATAGCAATATGTAGATATATTTTATTACTATCTTAAACATAAGGATAGCAATACACTTTGGTTTCAGGCGGTTTAATCAATGGTAATGAAATCAAACCCAGCCAAGACATTATGGTGCTATGTACATTCGTGCCTGGGTGTTTAAAAAAGTATTGTGGTAAGTTCTAGCTTTGACAACACTAGTGCTTTGGCTACTTTCTTGGGGATCAAGTCAATGTGTGTGATGTCTGATATTTATTATATTTATTTAGTGATAAAAGTTGAATGAAATTTTTATCGCACCTTTCGTGTGAAATTGTTACTGATGAAATATACACAGCTTGGCAGCTTGTTAGCAGAAAAACTAAAACCAGATAATATCCAAAATACAGGTTGATCGCTCAGTCGTCACGTCGTCACCACATACCTCTAAGTCAGTCAACAGTCAGTCTTTTCAAACTTGAACGATCTTGTTCCCGCGCAGAATAAATTTCACGTCTTTTCTTCTGTTCGTTTCACCCTCAGCTTTCGTCACGTTCTTTGGTTTAGGTGTTGTTGTTGTCGTAGTGGAAGTGCTTGAAGTTGTGGTGATGGGTTCAGGGAGTAAATCAGCGGGTAGGACGCCGATTTCATTGTCACTCACCACAGGAGTGGGGAAGAGGGGAACCTGCCCCTTTTTAAGCATCTCCCGGTATTGCCCAATGTTAGAGAATGTTGGAAGGTCTTCGGAAGACCGTTGGACGTTTTCGTTCATGTAAGCAGCCAGTTTTTTTAAGTTGTGGCTTATCTTTTGGACTTTGTCTGGTGTTAGACCAGATTGTTTGTGAATGTTGGGGACGTGAGAGAGTTTGTTAGATGCATAGCTGAACGGGGGCTGTGGGTTTCGAGGGTCGTAGTCCGGATACGCGTCTACCATGGCCGGTTCTCCATAGGAGTTGACGGCATCCCAGGTCATGGGTCTGAAAGGGGGGACCGGTTGCGGCGGGGGCGGAGGCTGGTGAGAAAGGATCGTTGGGTCAGGGGCATAGGATTCTTGGACGTGTTCTGGGGTCGCTGAAGAGAAGACGTTTTTGATTGCGCTGTAAACCGTGTGAAGTATCGAGGGCGGCGGTTCCAGAGGCGTGTGTCCCACGGCCGATTCGTGCGTCTCACTCGGCGAGGCGTCGCCTAGAGGCGTCAGTATCACAACTCCAGCATGTACCCCATTCAGTTTCCCTCGTCCTGTCTCAAAAAATCATGTCATGTCAGTCAAGAGTTGCGTCAGACTTGTCGATTTCGAGCAACGTTCTTGAGAAATGAGGAAGTGCTCTACCTAAATGATAGTTCGGGCTTCGCTTCCTCCTTTCTCGTCTTAGTTCTACAACTAACGTAATTATAAACTAAGCAAGTACTTATTTTGCTATCTACCTGCCATCTACGAGTACAAAACAATTTGAGCTAAAACACACATTCGGAAAGTATTATATGATAATGTTGCAAAGAGCGATGGTAGTTACGCAATATCAAAATCTGTGTACCTATGTTTTTTTTATATTTATAGTTAGACAAAATCTAAATCAGAAATTTGATGATACAAAATCGTTTGGAAACAGTTTTTCCGATTGTGTTAATTGGCTCTCTATAAAAATAGTTCTACGATTTAGATACCCTTTAAAACTACATACACGTCATTGAATTTCTATTGGTCCACTAGATATTTCTACTCATAGTTACCGGTAATAATATTATACCTAAGCTGCGAAAATACACAGGTATATTCTCGTACATCAGCTGCTCCCCTAGAAACGAAGTGAATAGAACACAATATTACGGCCGTATGAATAGCACTTGTATCAGAAAAGCAATAAAAAGTATAATTAGATAAAAATAGGATTTATTCTTAAGTAAACTTTATTAATACAGTGTTTAATATATTTAAATAATCGCGGATGCGTGCATGTAAGTACACGCATACATACAGAAATACGGAACCAAATAGAAAAATATTTTTTTTGTTCTTTATAAATAAAAACGTATCGCCAAAATATATGTACATACGCACATAACTTTAGAAATACTGGACCAAAATGGTTAATTCTTTTTTTTTCGGGATTGTAACTGTCAGGCAAGGTCCCAAAAAAAAGTTTATCGCGTGCGGATCCGCGACGTGCCGCTAGTTATTAATAATAAAAACTTTCTTATTATGGCATTCTTGAAATTTTGACAATCTAAATATTTGGGTTAGGACTATTGGATGTCCGCAACTTTCTTTACATTATTCCGGGATAAAGAGTGTCATATCCATATCAAAATGACCACTCATTCACTCGACTTGACTCGGGTCTTAAGGTAGCATCGTTGTTTCTTATCTAGGTTACTTAAGTTTCTAACATAAGTACTTTAGCTATTTACCACAAAATCATAGCAATCTATATTATGTATGTGATAATGTTAATATTTATTGAAAAAAAATACTTTTTTTAAATCATTGCACATTACCCGATCACCTTTATCATAAACATCTATTTCATAAACAGTTCATTCCTCTGTGACCCGGACTATAATGAGGTAACGCATACTTTATACGGTCATCTTCTTAGTAAGCTTTTCAAGTATCCAACTTTTTGTGATTCTTATCACTTACATGTCAAACAAGTAGGCCACTTGACCCACTGTAGCCTGTGGTTGAGTTTGTAGCCTCCGTTATGTAAACTCCAGACAGTAACAAAAATAATTCTTCAAAACAATCACGTAACTGAACAAGTAGGGCTACCATCTGTTGAATTTTAATAGAAACAAGAATCAATGAGGTTTATCGACAACAATGGCTAAGTATCGGGTTACAGTATGGGACATGACTTAATAAGTCTGTCAATTCGATTTCTAAAAATCAATGAAAACGTTGTTTTTTACTTCATTAAATTCATGACTCATGAGTATCTACTAAAACTCCCCCGCATCTCTTATCGCCTAGTGACGGCGACACGAGAGTATACAACCCTAATAGTTTATGGTAAACCTTTCGGGTTCTCTGGTTCGGGCATATTTTTGTGATAAAGCTAACCATTTTGTTTAAAATCACGAAAAGCTATATTTCCTTTTCAAGGAAAATATGACAACTTTCGAATTATATTTATTAAACTCATTGATTATATTTTGAACGATTTCACCATTTTTCAGATTGTTGTAAATTTATTTAGCTACACTTTTAGTTTTTGTTTAAAAAGTTACCACACTATGAACACACATTAAAAAACAAAATTCTAGGAGTATCTCCCAAAGTAATGGAATCACAGATTTGATAAACTCCCATGTGGGCTTAGTAAAAGTACACCGCGATGCACTTGTACCTCATTGAAAGTCAAAATAAAGCACGGTTTAAAAATTATTGCAATCAGTTCTATTATACTGATTAATTGATTATGTCCAAAAAGTGCAGGTTTCATACAAACAAAACAAAGGTTGTAAAAACTTAACTATATGACTCTGTCCAACCAAAGTATACACACATAGAGACTGCTACTTAACTAAATCTACTGAGTTTCTTACCGGTATCTTCTATACTCGGTAGATATAGGTTCCGAACTGTAAGCAGAGTCACTTTGCTTTGTGTTAAATGACGCTTCGAAAGTGTTATAAAATGTAACCTACTCGAATAAAGAAATATTCGAATTAATTTGTAGAGAAACTATAGCGGCTCCGGTAGAGGTAAGATTGTCTGCCAACCCTATTTCCAATGTTAGCGTCTAGTCAACAACTTGAACTCCTTTCACGGAGTCAGTCCTCTCACGATCCGCACAAACATTATGCAATGATGCACCCAGACCACCTAGTTCCGAACTTCCTGTAACACTTAACATTGCATTCAACTATCGGAGATCTTTGTGGGTGCTAAACCGGGTGTTATGTTCTCATTTATGACGAAACGCTGAAAAAAGGCGCTCGCAGCGCGGATGCGTAAGCGGTCCACAGTTCTCGGCAATTTGTGTAATTAACTTGTCTGAATTTACTTGAGTTTGGGTACTCTGGGTAAGCCCCCGTTATGTAGTACTCATAGTAAAAAGGAAAAACTTTGTCTGACACTCTTTAATGGGGTATTGTCTGTCGCATTTATTTATTTGTTAATTTAAAATTATCAATGCACGTCACTTCGTCCGCGTGAAATTTATTCGTATTTAAAATAAACAAAATATTAACGAAATTAATCATTCACAAGTGAATAAAAAAAGGGATTTAATAAAAAAAATACTAATTTATTTTGTAGTACAATACCTATCTGTTAGTGAAACTGCCAGGAACAAACAGATATAATAATAAAAAAAATATGTACCGTGTATGTCAGTACAAGTATTTAGTAAAAGGATTATTTTTCTGTTAATATTATTGTTAGTATTATTTTAATGTCTAACGTTGACTCCAAAACCCAAAAGAAGGGGGTTCGAATACCCTTTCACTTCGTACAGCTTACCCAGTTTTAGTTGGTTTTGGGCATAGCTTATAAGATTAATTCGACAATTATTTAACCAAGAAGTACTCTTGAGACCATTCAGAACTTAAACAAGTGAATGAATACAGAATAAGATAATAACCGTGCGTTAAATAGACAATGAATCTTAGTTAAAAAAGAAAAAACGCTTTATGAAACAATGGTCCTATTAGCAAATTGACGTAAGCGTCTGTCGAATGCAAATTGATACAACACTTAAGCGCTAAAGAAAACCAATCAGCAATTTCACTTGGTTAACTTATTCATAACAATTACTATGTGCATACAAATCTGTATGAATTATTCAAGATGAGTGATGTGTACAATTGTGTCAAAACAGCGGCCACGTGGCGATACAACTGACAGTTCTAACATTACTTAGAGTAGACAAAAGTATTAAGCAAATAAAAAAATATTGTACTTAAAGATTATTGTGAATTGATTTTTGTTTATTTGAATGCGCAAATCTCAAAAATTACCGGATCGTGTTATAAAATATTTTTTGTGTCGGGTCGTCTATTTATCGAGGAAGGCTTTAGGCTATATAACATCACGCTGCAACTGATAGGAATTAGCGAAGAATCTGAAGAAAATGTCGAAAAAAACGGGGACAGTACGCGTGCAAAGTTACGGCAGTCGGTATTTTATTAAATTAGTTGTAAAGAGCTTTGGGCCGTGATCCATATATCTTTGGTTCGATTCCTGCGTAGGCAATATATTTGTGTGTTATAATAATATAGAATTTAAGACTTTGTACCAACGAACAGTTTAGTTTTTTAAGGAAAATCTAAAAGTCCAAATCAAAATATTTGCATAAATAATATTTTGCTTTTTTTTTTCAAAAAGCTTTATTCGCATTACGGATGAGTTGGTTACAATTGTAAGCATTAAAATTCCTATCTAATAATTGTTATAAGGTATTTTTCTCGAGACTGTAAACAGAGACCAAAACGTAATGCATGCAACAGACTAGAACATACTTAGGCAAACTCGTTTACTAGAGTTCGTTGCCCTCTCATCCCACTATATCAACTTGCAAGTTGATATTACAATCATCCGTATCAAATGTTACCTGCATATTATATGGCTCTTATGTCTCATGTGAAAAATCTGGTCTTTTGTGAAGCAATCATTAGAATTTAAGTGCAGTACAAGGGATTTTATTAAATTGTTGCTTGCGTTAATAGTCTACGGTAGGAGATAGTCAGGCCGGCATCATGCTTGATTGCCACATTCGCGGTAAAAAAATAATATGTAAAATCGAATTCTTATTGGCGGGCCGGCTAGAATGCAACCTCGTTTTGAATATTTTAAAAATATATGTCACGTTCGAAAATAACCGATGTTGTTTTGTTTTCGCTTGGCTTTTTCTCTCGCGCTCCATCAACTTGAATTTTATTTTCTCCCTTTTTATTTTGCTTGTGTTTTGGTTAAAGTTAGCATTTCATTATTTTAATATACTTTTCCATTTAAAAACTAGCTTTCATTACATTACAGTCCACATCTAGAATAAAATAAGTTTAGGATTTACGATTTAAACCATGATAACATTACTGCCTCTAAATATAGGTGCAGTGAACATGTGCCTTAAGTTCGGATTCTACGGGCAGTTTTCATATTGTGAAATTCAAAATTCAATCGGTCTATAAATTATCCCTTACTATTGATGCTTTTTTTTTTAAACGGATCTTATTTCAGCCGCGGTTCGACCGGTGGAAAATAGTAATATGTCTTATTTTTCACAATATCCGTGCGTTCTAACTCGTGTCCCAAACAAATAATCAACCAAATCAGTCTTTTTAATCTATCTCTAAATAAAATATGCTTATGTTTGCATTTTTAAATGGACGCAAGAATTATCTGCGCCAAAAAAATCCCATATACCTACTTTCAGCCGCGGCCAAAACCGGTAGAAAAATAGTAATATGACCTCTTTTTCACAATATCCGTGCGTTCTAACTCGTGCCACAAACAAGTAATCACTCGTAATATCGGTATTCTGATATTTGCAGTGACGCCCTCGCGAACACACGGAGTCGTGGGACCTGCCTAACCGGTCGCTGATATAAGAACTTTCACTGAACCTTTGCAAAGGGTGAGATATCGGCTCCGTTGCATCTTCCGCGAGAACGCGATGCAAGCGTGTTATAATTTTAAGGTGATTGCTTATTACACCATTCTGTGGCTACAGTACTAGGTAATAAGTTTTATTTTTAATGTACCGTTTACATATTAAGTAATTGCTGTGTAGTAATTGCGTAATACAATGATAAAACATAGATTACTAGCTAACCTGATAGACGGTGTACTTTTAACGATTATATACAGTCAACAGATATCGCCATCTGTTAGAATTCTTTGGAGCTAACAGATAATTATGACTGTCAAGTAATAGACAATTTTTAATAAAATAATATTTCGACTATAAATTGAAATGTAAGCTATCGTATCTTTCAAGTAAGGTCAAATTGCACACGGTGTGCAAATCAAATTTAATATCGGTTCAGTAGTTTAGGACGCGGTCAAGCGATGTGACACGTTATTTGTATCCTATAGTTTAGGACGCGGTCAAGCGATGTGACACGTTATTTGTATCCTATAGGATTAAAAATTAAACACAGCAGTCACAGTTGTCTAAAGTCCAGGTCTGAGCCCTTTAATTTAGACACCACGATTTGCCGTTACCTGATTGATATCAAATGTTTTTATGGCAGTGTTGTCATTTCTTTATATGAAAAATAGGTATTTGTTTCAGTTTTTTATCAGATTTCAAATTAAAATATTTTGTCACTTTATAATGAGTTATTTTTTATTAGTAAGCTTTGTTGAATTTTACGAAATTCATTTTATAATGGTTGCGTTAACTCGTATGAAAAGATCTAAAGATTTTTCCCGATTTCTAAAAGCTTGGAACAATGTAATTGTTATATGCGGATTAAACAAATTGTCAAAATTCATATATTTTCATTAAATTTATTGGAAACAGTCAGTAACAAAAAAGTTACGAATCTAAAACTTTGTAAAATTGTTTGTATGTACTGAATGTTTTTGATACTAATTCAACAATTGTTATTTAAATGAACATGCGCAGAAAATTGTACTAATATAAACGTTTTACAAACAACGAAACCTTCAGAACTAAAAATCTATATACAAAACAATCATCTCAGTTTCATAACAATATTCATTATTTTCTTTATATACTACTTGTTTTAATTCTACTATTCATGCAACAAGCAACACAACTTTGTCGTAACTCAAAAACCGTTTGCAATTTTTGTCTCGCCCATAATATTGGTTAGCTAACCAAAATTATCGGTTGAGTCTAAAATTACTTAGATGACATATCGCACGTCAAATTTCGTCACGACAAAAATGTCCATTTCCGCCGACTAGGGAAAGTGAACAAGTATGCAAATGTGTTTTTGGTCATGCTTTGAAGGCCGGTGTAGCAAATCTAGGACATGCTTCAGAGAAAACATTCACAGATACAAAACATCCCATTCAACCAATCAACTAGGATACTAAAATCATTGACTAGAATGACAGCTCATAGAACTGAAAAGAAAATGATAAAAGAAATGACGGACGCAATGATGAAATCTCTAAACAAAACAAAGGAGATGGCCAGAAAAATACTGACAAATTAAATGGAAACGTTGAAGGACATAGACATGAAGCGGTTTGGTGATCTTTGGAAATTATATGTCGTAAAACCGTGTAAAAGTAAATTCATTAGTAGAAGAAAGATATTACATTAGTAATTACTTCTTAACATTCAGTACAATCATTAATAGAAGAACTAAGACTGAATCATGAAAGCAAAAGTAACAAATATCTAATAAACAGATCTACGAAAATATTGGAAGAAACAAAAAGGATGTTAAAGAAAATAACACTGAAGCTATATTCGAAAGGATTGAAGAATGCGTAAGTAACATTCAGAAGACAGACGTTGGCGATCTTACCATACGACTTCATTGACCAAATCGTAATACCGCTCCCAGAGTTCCGCAGAGGGAACCGGAGGAGGCTCCGACAAAACTTCGTCTGTGACAGACGACATCACTATCATCTCTGGAACATAAAACATTAGTATTATTTTTCAACGACAAAAAAAATCAAGACCTATAACATTTTTCTGACATAAGCCTCATCTCAACTATGAGATAGTTGGTCTTACGCGGTGGTTCATGGACCACATGGTGGTCCCTAAAAGCATCTCAAGTGGTCCGCGGAGCTGTCCTAAAAAAAACGGGGTTTTCATTCACAAAAGTCGCATTAAAATCTATTTATAACAATCGTACAGATATACCTTTTATCATTTTGTAGGTAAATACATTGGAACCACAAGCCAATTTTCTACATATATACCTACTTTTCTATAGATACCTACTTTAAATTACGTTTAAACTAAACAACTTTGTGGTCAATGGCAAGACAGATTTTTTATCTAAGGGTTACTATAACCACTGGTCTAATGCGTGTCTAGACTAGTTTTTGTGTAGGCAAAGTCTTTAAGACATCACATAGTTAAAATTTTAAAGTTAACACGTTTGAGGTTTATTTCAGGGGAATAGTCATCAAAGTAACTTATTTCGCCATGTTTATTCAATACTGATGGTACCTTGTAGTCTATTTTTGTTACAACTAACGAACCATAACAGCTACTGGGCCAAATTGTGCATTGTGATGTAATCCTGCATTTATACATACGATCTCTTAATGCATAACCAAATTAACGAATTCTTTTCTAGTCATAATTTGGAAATATTGAATTGTTGTGATGTAAGTTGGCTGTGACAAAATAATAAAGATGTTATACAAGCTATTGTATCTGTCATCAATTTGATTTAGGTCTATATTTACTGTTACAGAGCACAGTTACGTGTTGCCGAAACTGAACCATTTTTTTGGGTTTATCAATGTTAATGTAATTATAGGTACTTTACAACAAAAAAAAATATTCTCCATAAAGGTAAATCATTTGTTTTTTAGCCATTTGGCTAAGATACTTATACGATCGTCTATAAATGATATTCCGCCGTCATTTATTATTGTGTAGATTTAATTAGATTCCCAAAAAGTGTAAAATAAATAAAATAAAATATTGATTAGTTTGTTCGTATTATGCTAATACTAAAATATCCTTAATAGAATATAAATAATAATATAAATACAACATTACGACTTGAAAAAGCACGTTTATACCCAATTTTGGATAATAGTTCATACATCCATTCATGTAAGTACTTGGAAAGTAACTAAAGCTCAACCAGACCAGAGACAAAATAGAAGTCTTTTTTCGATATTGACCCGACCGCGAATCGACGTGGGGACTTCAGTGACACCAAAAGCCGGAGTATACGCCTATAGGCTACTAAGTAAAAAACACAAGTGCACTCTCTCTTCCTACACTCTCATAACCTAATGGGAAGGCTGACGATCACGATTAAAAAGACATCAGACACAGGATTGACTATTTAAATGCTCTTCCGAGAGCTTGGATAATTTTTCGTTGCTCCTTGTTTCCTTGAAAACATTTAAGGGGATCAATCTGAAGATGTCCTATTCGTACTAGAAACAACACACAAATATCTTCCTCTAAAAATCGATCCCATAACCTCTGGACCTGAGCCTAAGCCGCCACTTTACCACAGAGGCAGTCAAATAAATTAATATAAGGAAAGTATAACACCAAAATATCCGTTTCATTGGAATTCATTAATTAGCGCAAGTATTAATGTATACACTTTACGTCATACTGTTTTCTTTGTACTATCAAACTGTGCGCTACGGACGAAGCCAGTCAGGCTAAACATTTTGCAACGCCCTTATTCCGTGCGCTGAAGACCAAATATCGAACATCAAGTGTTTTCCTTGACGTGCGGTCGACCGTACTATTATGTGGCCATTTATAAATGTACATTGTAATTTAATGCAAAATAGTTTTACAATAATAAGGAAGGTATAATTTCTAATTAAATGCTACCTACGCACTCGCTTCACCCATTTATTTAATTAACTTTAAAATATTTAATTATAAATATTGATAAGGTTCCACGTAAATTTGCATGGCTGTCGTGAATATTACAGGAAAAAAATAAATACAATTTTTATAAATTAAAAAAAAATACATATTTCATGTTTTTCTTAAATAAAAGCTTTGTAGTCAGTTAAGCTAAGCTTGATGATTACAGTAGAGCGATTTTCGTCTGACCTCTGAAACTCTTACAAGGGGATCCAGATTACCAGAACGGCTTAACTAGACTCCTCAAGCACGGAATTATCATTCTTATCATATAGGATGAGATACAAGTCTTGACATGCTCAAAACAAACTGGGAAAAACTGACAAAGTGAAAGTGTCGCCCGCAAGATTTGAACCAACGTCTTCCAGGGTTTTGGTTTTGCTCTAACCATTACTCGAAGAAGGCTATACTATGACGCAACAAAAATAGACTATCTATCACATTTACATTTTGAATAATATTAAACAAGCCCTATTTTATACTCGCAATCTGAAGATGCAATTCAGTGCCAAATATTACCTACCTACTAATTAAAAATTGAGTTTTTTTATTGTATCGAAGTAGGACTTTCTAAGCTTATTTCAAGCTTAAGCCTACGAGCTGGTCTTACTATTAAGGAAAAGATTTGATTCAAAATTGCAAATGTAACGTAATTAGATAAGTACTAGAAAATTGTAATTAACTTTAAAAAATCAGTTAAACAAAGAAAATTCCCACGTTCCGTCTGTGGCTCCGTGAGAGTTCCAAATTACGCCTCAAACTTTTAGCAAGTCACTGACACACAGTGTTGAATAATATAAGTTTAAGACCGAGTGTCCATTGTAACATCAAATCACCTTTACGAAGGCAGCGATAAAGAAGATATTTTTGTTTTTGATGGAAAACTTATAACTTTATGATCACTATTTTGTATAAAAACAAAAAAATAAATACTGTAAGACTTAAAATAAGATGATTGATGTAGAGATCAAATTAAACGTTAAAATATGTTAAGTATGACAACAGAATTGAGATCACGTGTTAACAATTAGGGTATTTGCATGATAATGATAAATTCAATCATGTTTTATGAAATTAACCCTGTTTGTGATGTTTAATCTAGTAGTGTTAATTAAATACAAAATGCTTTTGCAAACCAATTTAAGAAAAAATTTTTGTTGTCTTGATTCTTAGGGGCCATCCATAAAGTACGTCACACGTAAAGGGGGGGGGGGGGGTCGACAAAGTGTGACATGGTGTGACAAAAGGGCAATACGGTTTAAATTGTTTTGTTGACAAGTTCATTGCCGCTTATGACACGTGCCGATCGCCGACGAACCCTTTGACTATGCCGCCAAACGCACCGCACCTCGCGAAGGTAATGTTTTTGTTTCTGTATTTTGAAAAAGATGTTAACACCACAAATGTTCCTGACGTGAAAAACGAAAGTGAACTTTGAAGTGACTGCCATGCCAGTTATAAATAAAATTTAAAGGACTGGGTTTAAAGTCCATGAACTGAAGATGATTGAGTTTCTTTTTCTTTATATTCATTAGTTAATTTTTTTGTTATTGTTTCAAATATTTGATATTATGTTGATTTTATAAAAAAGTACTTAATTGAAATGGAAATAAAACTAATTTCGGAACTGCTGTTTTAATTTAATAATTTTTCGATGTTAAATTGCAAAACATTGACGTCACACTAGGGAGGGGGTGGGTCTCAGAAATGTGACCACCTGTGACAAGGACCGGGGGGGGGGGGGGGCTCAAAAACTCATGAAATTAGTGTGACGTACTTTACGGATGGCCCCTTATAATAGGTTTGGGCAAAAAACGACGAAAATCTTCAATTAATTTAGAATACTCGAATAATTTTGAATGTAAAATCACGGAACGGAAGATCACGTAGTAAAAAAATAATCCAATTAGATACTTACTACGTGAGTTAGTTCCGGTTGCGAAGTTACAAAAATACTCATAGTATCGCCGCCATTAGCAAAGCTTGCCTAGACAACGGGCCCAACGTTACGTTTGATTACTTTAAAGCATACGACAATGTTTATTATCTTGGTTCCGGCGGACATCGGAAATATTCACAGACGAAGATGATGCAACGCGACCTCTTATAAAACTTAGATTTTGTGTATGCAAGTTGTAAAATTTACAATGAAAGCTTTGTCTACTAGGGGTCAACTAGGTTAAAACTCTACGATAATGTTAGATCTGTGTTCCAGATTACAATAAACCACAATAAGATGCGGTTATATCAGTTTATAAGGTTACATTTTTAAATCTACATAAGGGAATTTCTCAATTAGACCTAATGTATGTGCGCCGATAACCGCAATTGGCTACTTGACAGTGTTAACAATAAAATATGAAAAGTGTTAGATATGTTAGCTTATTACTTAAGTAATCATTTTAAATTTTTACTTTTTAATTAAAAGCATAGTTAGTATTTTATTTTTGCAAAATATATTTTAGTTTTTTTATCTGTGGAACAAAAGAACCGAAACGGAAACCACCATTGCAATTCGGAAATGACAGCTGTCGGCGAAAATTATTTATTTTAATGTGGCGAAACAATGATTATTTTCCGATTTAATTAAATTATTGTGTCTCTAATCGTATAAAGAATTTATTGAAACATTTTTCGTTTATCTTAATTAAGTCGTTCCTATGCGTATCGGTTCGTTGTTTACGACGTTGACGTCATAATTGCAACAGTGACGCGACTAGGCGTTTTCGCGCACTTTTTAAATGTGTTACACAAAATCTTATTTTTCTCTGGTTATTTAGATTATTTCCAGATAAATCGAATTGCTTGGGATATAAAATGAACGGGCGCACATTTTGCAATACTTTTTCAAAAACTGTCAAGTAGCCAATTGTTTTTGAACCGATTTTAATGATTGTTTATTGGCAAGGATATGTTCCGTCGGTTATGGTATATTATGGCATTCCGGAGAAAGTGGAGGAAAAGTCAGTTTTTTTTTAATTATTCAAGACATATGGCCAAGCAAGAACCATGTCATGTCAAATTTCGACAAGTTGACAAAATTCATGTTGATTAAAGAAATTAGAATATTGTTATCATATCTATCTTTGCAGTTGTAACAATTAACAATAACTAAATTAAAATGTATAGTATGTCACATGTTAATTCTACTAATAGCGTCTAAACAGCGAGATCAATTTCAATAACATTCCATTAAAAACAATTCCAAATAATGAAACATAATTTGTCTGTCTGTGTGCACTGCCTTTTCTCTGGCCACTTTATTACTTTTAGTAATGTAAAGAGGGAACTATTTAAACTTTTTAGTAAGTATTTATTTTAAGCGGTGCATATTTTCCGTTGAATTAACATTACATCGCAACAATGACGTTTGGAACTTTTTGTTTCGTGATGTCATTTAACAATAACCTAACTTACACATTTTCCGTCAAATTATGTCGTTTCTGCATTCATATGAATACGCAGAACACATTTCAAGTTTATTGTTAATCTTAGTCATATTTTATACGGGTAACGGGAGCACCAACTCCATTTGATTACGTAAAAATCCTCTGGTCACAATTTTGAGTAATTTCAATGTTGCATGCCTATTCATGTTAAATGTATATTTATAAAATATGACTTGTTTGTACTTTATGACATTCTATGCATGTTACGTAGCGGATGATAGCGAAAAGGGAACTGAGCATTCGTTTTAGAGACAAATTAAATAAATAAAAATAAATCCTTGTAGAAGAGAGAAATTTTAAGAAATAGGAGAAAAATAGTAGTGATGATTGGGAAACATTATATACTACTATATATGGCTCTTCAAAGAAGTCCGTAGCAAGCAACTTAAAGATTAGAAAAATAAATATCATGTGCGTCTATAAAATAGTAAGTTAATACAGTTTGCACTTTGAGGGTTGCCTTTGATTTCCTGATAGCAATGAGACCTGGAGATATTGCTGCTTAAAAAAACCCAGGTCGATTCAGACATTTTTGAATAATAGGAGACTATAAGAGGAGGATCTCAAAGAATAATGAACCTCCTTTTTTTAATCTGTCAAGTTTGGCTTACTTGATGATAAAGGTTCTTGAGTCGAAATAGGTGCTATTTTTAATTTATTTTTATTTTATTCTACACCTTCAAAACTAAACATTGCGATCCTACGTGTCAAAAGACCACAAAATTTTATAATTTATCAAATAATAAAATAACAAAATGTATTATTTACTGTATTATTTAACTGTATTGCCCGAAGGTATATACAAAATATAGATTAATTATTTAACAGTATTCTACAACAAGGACCGTTTTCCTCCTTAAATATAATCGACAATTTAAAATAAACCTTATTTTGTATAACTAAAGTCCTACCTATTAACAGAATATTGTTTGAGTGTTCTAGTACAAGATTAGTTGAATGTCAGCTTTATAACTAAGCCGGTGTTTTTCATACTAATGATAAGAACTAAAACGAACTTTTGACTCTTACCAAGCTACTACGAAAATAAACGTTGAATAAAATTTGTTGGAATGTAAATGTGTCATGTATTATGTTAGCAGTAAATAGAACAAGCTTGGAGAAAACAGTACATCTGAGATGACTCATGATTATCCCATTGCAGACTTTGACACTACTGTTTAAAGGTCAGTTTTCATTTGTCACCAACACGCGTCGACAAGACAAAAGTTGGCTACTTTTGTTCAGTGGCGGTACGGCTTAAGAATTGGGACGTCTCTACATGAAAAATACGTCTAATTTTTCGCATGAGACGATACAAGTTTCAATACTGATGATTGGCTGATGGCACAACAATCTTGTAATTTCAGCCAATCAGCAGCTGAAGCTTTGAATTGTACTCGTATACATTTTGACATGAGATAGGAACACAATAAATATTATCCGCGTAGAGCATTCTAAGCGGGCTGGTTTAAAAGGAGGTCAGGTTGTATTAATAATAGTGCAACTGACCGTACATAATCTGATTTATTTTATTTAGATTAAAATAAACGAGAACATACACATTTGTTTTTCAATTCAAGTTGCGATCATCCTCGCTCGCAATTTGAAATTCGTTCTTTTGTCTCAAAATCAACATTACTTTTCGAACATTCCGCGTCATTATTAAACTTTGCAACTGTGACCGTTGTGTAACTAGCTATCTATTACCTGGGTCTCTTTCCAGTTTGTTACCTTACAAGTGACGTAACACAAGTTGTCTATGTAGCGGCTGCTAGGCCGGTGGCTACTTTTTTTTTGTCAGAATGACAATTGAAACTGTCGGCTTCTATTCATTTGCGATAATAATTTGTTGTCCAAGAGCAAAAAGTTTTGCGAATGTTGTTGTTCTTGAGACTTTTTTATTTATTTCTGTAACTTAAATGAAAATATTATGTAGTTCAATATTTTTAGTGCTTTTCTGATACAATTTATAAGGACATAATTAAAGCCCCAATTTCGAGAATTGCGTATAATGAATCATAGATATCTTTTATCCAAAACTATCAGCGAGCTCGTATTAATTACGACTCAAAATTAAAAAAATATCTTACCTTAAGCTAACACTATCAAGTAAGTAGGCCGTAAATATGTTCCATCTAAAGCTTATAATCAATAGGTTTAACGTTTTTTTTAAAGTAATGAGAAGGTTTGAACAAAAAATACATTTAAAATCTTAGTTTTTAAATAAGTTTTCATTGATCAGAATAGTTATTATCAGTGCCAATATAACTACACTGTTGAGATAATGAAGATACATTAAAAATATCCTTGTAAGGCTCCCAGATTAAAAATCCATCATTAATGCCATATCAAGGTTTTGAAGATGTCATTGACCGGATTTGAATGAAATTTGGTAATTAGATAAATAAGGTAATTACTACAATAATATTTGAGATACTTTTTATCATGAAATAATAAACAAAGTTCAGGGCAACCGCCGGTAACGATGATCTCAAGTCATGATGTGGGACTCACCGTCCAAATGTACTGGGTACTTGTGTCCCGCGTACCCGGAGGGCGCGGAGGGGGCGGTGTAGTGCGCCGGCGCAGTGGGGGCGCCGTACCCACTGGGGGCGCCGTACTCCACGTGAGCCGGCGGCGGGCCGTACACGGGGGTCGCTGGAATTACGTAAAAAGCACTTAATAATATATAAGCTGTTTATGTTTAACGGATAGGGAATAAAATTGGATTATTCGTCATGTTGTTCAATGAGGAGAGGCGCCATCTCGCTGTTATTATAAGGAAAAGCGATGAACCACATGTTTTGCTGCCACTAAATTGTAACTTACCGTGTGTAGTGCTATTTTAGTTCTTATACCCGCAACATAAGTACGGTACCGTCCCAAATGTATAACCTGACTTGAGCCGTACCTACTAGAAATTCGCGAATGAGAAAAACGAAGACCGATGGCAAATGCTACCCCTAACATTAACATTCACAAAGCATTTATTGTAACTAACAATAAACGATGCTATTGTCTTATAGTTTTGAGAATAAACCCGTTTGTTGCTTATTTTATTGTCATGTTGGTCAAGGTATGCCATAAACATAGAATTGATACTTAGAACTGTACGTGATAATGCATGTCATTTGGTTGATTTAATGTGAGTAGTATGTTAAACATTATATCGACATTTCATTTTATTTCTTCATGATAGCTTGCTCGTAATGTGTTATTCAAAGAGGTATGGAGGGCAGGACGTAAACATTTGCAGTTCGAATTTAGGTATTATGCCCTCGACATAAGGGGTTGTCTGTCGTGCATTTGACAGTACGTTTCAATTGTAGTTTGCAGTATAATAATGACCAAAAATTTGAACTTAAGCTCAATGGCGCGTTTAGTAGAAACTGCACACCGCCCTGGGCATGGTTTATACTCAATACTCATGGCCGAATCGTGAATATGTGGGGCCCTGGGCTGAAACTACTTGGGGGCCTATGCATATTCATAATCATTATATGCATAATATTATTATTAACTTTAAAAAAATAATGAAAAACAGCATGAAAACAACCTTTTACACGTATTTCCCCCTCAACTACATTCTACAGACAACTATTTTTTTTTCAAATGATGGCCTACTTTTTAGCGGGATCTGGGGGCCCCTTGTAACCTCGGGGCCCTGGGCTGCAGCCCAATCAGCCCATAGGTAGATCCGGCCATGTCAATACTCAATCATTTATTTCTATTAGAATGTAGATACATTATAGATACTATTCTTAAAAAACCCAATAGGGCAAAGGGTCATGTTATGATCACGTCTATATGCATGCATATTGAAATTTTTCATTCAGTTCAAAAACACAAGCGCATAAAAAACAGAAAAAAATCACCTCTCTTTGCGGTGTTTTCTATAAAATATTTAAAGTTCGCTAGTAGGGCGTTAAGCAATATAATTTTTATTATAATTAATAGATTTTAATTCGACATGCCTAGCTCAGAGGATGCAACATAAAGATTCATCGCCTACGATAAATTGCGGTTAGCTCAGTTAGATGAGCAGCACTCGTAATATGCCAGGGTTGTGGAGTCGTATTCCACCGTAAGAAGAGATAAAAAATCTGTTTCTTTACAAAATTTGAAGGTGTAAACCATTTCATCGTAGCTGGTCGTCTAGATATCTACCAATCCGTATAACTGAGGGTCTGTTAATTGAGTTTCCACTCTAAACATAACGTAAAACAGTAGGTTTTGTTTACTCACAATGCGGTTTCTTAGCACTTAACGCTGCTGAGCTAACAATCTTCTTCCCGAGGTTGCTGACTGCGTCACCCTTAACTGCGATCACTTTGCCTAGAGTGGTGGCAAGGGCACCTCCTCCCTTGATGAGCTGGCCCTTGAGGATGGTTACTCCCCCAGTGATAGCTTTCACGGCTTGGAAGAGAGTGTAAAGTATGGATTTCTTCAATCCCCAGTAGTCGATCTTTTCGTCGTGCTAGAATAAATGGATTGGTTAGTAGCGTTTTAGATTGTTTTTATTTTTTTTAACATCTGAGTGCCAATAACAGAGTACAATTTCAGCCTATTAGAGCCTCATGCCAATGCAAGGTATGAAAATGCATACTAGCTTAATCACCACATTTGTCAAATGCGGACAAATCCGAGCTATGTACAAAAAATCGCTTATATTACTGGATCAACACGGGAATTCCCAGAGAAGAACCCAAAACTCTGAGGTTAAAATCTAATATTAAGGCATTGATGTTGATTTACAACTGAAATAAACTTTTATGATAAATTAGTTCATAATAAAAACCGACTATAAAATGCATTACTTCCTTTTATTTACATGTGTTCAAAAATTTTGTTTTAAAAAACAACATCAGAATAACAAACTGGGACCGATTAGAAAGTTTAAATATTGTTAGATAGAAAAGAAGCTATAAAAGTAGGATCCTAGCTGTACAAATCCGGATACCAGTCAATTTTATTACAAATGTGTCGCAACATCCCAAATCATGCAGGTTTACCTACATGATTTTCGACGATGGATGGTTTTGACGACCTCGGTGGCGCAATGGCTAAGGTAGGCGACCAAAGCGCGAAAGGTCCTGGGTTCGATTCCCGGTCGGGACAATTTGGAGAACAAACTTTTCTAAATTGACTTGGGTCTGGGTGTGCTGGGATGACGCCCCCAGTATAGTATCCATCGTCTGGTGCTCATAGTACAAGGGAAAACCTTAGTTTGAGAACAGGAGATTGGTGTGATTGTCTGACGCATATATTTATTTTATATTTATTTTCTCTTACGGGCAACTAATATGCAGATGTCATTTAGATGCAGTCATCACAATTATATTTGGTGATTTACACAGAAAGGTCTATCTTTATATTTTTTCTAGCCAGTATGTTTTATCTCAATCTATTTAAAAATGTATTAACTTCAGGGTTCTGTAAATCTTCATTTCTTATAACATTGCAATTATTTAGGAGGCTCATATTTTACGAAACGTTGTGTCATCTCCGTGCTTCAGAGCTACTTGTATCTGCTTTTTGCAAGTTTGTGGTCATTTCAGTATTATCGTACACTAGATGACAGGTTTACAACACAAATAGAGGTTAACCTTCTTTGCGGTGACCGTACAAGAAGAAGATTGCGTTTTAAGATCATTAAGTATTATGGAGAGTTGCGCAGTAGTCCAACTTTCCAGTGTTTAGCTTATAAATGCTACATAATAATCCCACTAACGTGTTTGTACTCGACTTGCAAAATGTAACGAGTTTAGTAGACTTAAGCAACATACTCGTAAAATGGTCGGTTTAAATTCAGATCATTATTTCAACACCCTCTTCGATAAAAGCATCATTTGGCATACATTTTTAATGCCAATACATGCAATAGGCTATCAACCCTATTTACTGAAGCTTAATTGTCTGGCATAAGAGTAAAACACTTGAATTTTTTTTCCATCAGCAAAATAAATATTTTTTATTAAATTTTGACGACTTCCGTAGCCGAGAGGCAAGCGGGTTGGACTGTGGCGTACCCCATCCCCAATATCCTAGTTAAATTCCAGAACATGTTAATGTGGAATATGAACTATTCTATATTGTCTCGGGTCTCAGTTTTGTGGTACCTACCGTCGTTGTTTTTGATTTCTGTAACACAAGTGCTTTAGCAACTTATTACAGAATCAGAGCAATGCAGGTTTGTGAAGTTATCTTTTATTTATTTCATTTAAATATGTATTATATTTACCAATTAGTATGTAATCAAAGCAGCTAACCTCATTTAGATCATCCAACTTTTTTTGCAATGTTCATGTGGAAGTACATTTGCTACAAGAGTGAAGTAAAGCATTTTCTTCTCTACATCACCAATCTACGTAGGAACTCTTAAAATCTGGTGAAGATAAGGCCTAAGACAAGCTAATGTGTTATTAAAATTTCCAAACAAATCTTACCGGCTCGTAATTGTAACCAGGATGTTCGGAGTACCCTGACTTGCTGGAAGCTGAGCCGATCAACGTAGCGGCCCCAGCAGAAGCTTGCCCCAGAAGGCCCACTTTACTCTGCAGGCCTGACGACGCTTTTGACACCACTGAAGTTAGGGCCTGAGCTGATGACCGCTTAGTCCTGTAGAGAGAATTGTCTTCACATTTTAAAGTTAATCGCAGTGCAAATTGTATTGTATTGTTTAGTTTTTGGTACTTAAAGACTGAGTTTACTGATACTTTTAACAAGCACCTGAAGACTAGAAGACTATTAGTTATGGTTGGTGTTAGATGTAAGATTATCAAGCAACTCGAGATCATCTGACAAGTTGGTTACAGGCCAAGCTGCTAAATACAGGGAGTATTTAGCAGCTTCATGGTTAGTGGTTTAGTGACTTCTATATCTCCTTTAGCGTACCCCTTAGCCACTATCGATGTTTTATAGCTGCTAGAGAGTCATATTAATTAGGACCACTTGTTTTGTGGTCAATACTTATTCCAAAATTTCTTACACCTGTAGTGTCATTATTGGCAAATTAACTTTATAGCTTTTGCAGATTTTTTGGACAATTACTTCTAGCTATAAAATTGTCCTAAAACGTCCTCTGATCAGCCAGTTTCTTAAGTGACTGAAGACTCATTCTGCTAAAGATTGTCATTTTTGGCTCGCTGTGCTCAATGGATGTAGACTGATTAGTTCTTTTGACAGTACTGACCTCATAATTTCTTCAGCAGCGAGTCCCTCAGCCAGTTTCTCCAGTTGCTGAGGACTCATCCTGCTGATAGCGGCCATGTCGATGATGTCCAACTGTAGCGGATACTGGTAAGGCTGCGGCGAGGGGGCAGCCATCGTAACTGCAAGACACGCTGCTAGCCATATCTGGAGAAAGAAAAGATTATAGTCCGATAGTTCACACAAATAGTATCTGCTGAAGAGTGGAATTATTTTTAAGGGAAGAAAATGCATTTTTTCACCATACTGCTGCATTGGGGACAGCAGCGGTGTGTGGGACTCCACAGCTCTGAAGAAACGGGGGCTACCCGAAATTAACTACCATGAAAAGAGTGGAATTGTGACATGAGTCACCAAAATCATTACGATATCTACCATAAGATTCAAACATATTTAAAATATTTCTATACATAATAAAGACGGTTTTAATGACAATTACTTTAGTCTTATTGTTGAATAGTCGTATAAGGGACGATGTAAAAGGCAAACGTTTTACACTTTAATTAAAAACTTATGAACAGGGCAGAAGAATGACGATGGAGTGCTTCAGTCTGTGTAAATAGCCTGATTCTACTTCACCGAAATCTGGTAAAATTCCATCGCTGGTCGATCTAAATTAAATCATTCTTTAAATACTTCAATCGGAATACAGGTATCTTCCCAAGAGAGTAAAATTACAAAATAAGTAATTAAATGTACTTTTGGTACTAGACTCACGTCTGAATCACGCACTAGAGTTAGGTACACATTGTATCATTGACGTAAGGCAAGTTCACCAATATTAGTCAAGGAAATATTCATTCAAATAAATATAGTAACTTTAGGAAATGTCACCGTTTTAAACAAACTTAAAGTAATATTCGAATACGCAAACACTCATTACTGCATTAAAATGTTTTTGCAATGACCAAAAACTTTTCTTCTTTTTAATTTAATGGCAACTATGATTCTTTGACGAAGTCTATTTCTACCAGCTTCACGAGAGAATTTATAAAATTTTATAATGAATACTGCTGTTTAATAATTTATAGTTTTTAAAAAAATCCATGGAGACAGCCGACCTACGACATGACCGACAAGTCGACACGAATACGGCGTCAGTAGAATTGGCATAGTAGACAAACGCTCCATACGTATTGCACGATTAGCCAATTGATACATCGATCCTACATCGCGATGTTAGAGTTTTCGTCGTCACTAGCTACAATACAACACACCAAGATTGGTAGTTGGGCGTTGGTCCCCGAGCAGATAACACCTAGCTCGGCGGAAGTACTACCACTTTTAGTAAAGAACATACGTTCCTTACAAGACCAATATCCAATTGAAGCTTATTTCAAAGCACAATCAGGCTCGAAGTAAATTGTTCCGTGGACAATTGGATTGATACTCGAGTATTTTACTAACCACTCACTGTTAAACGTTACTATGCAAGTCCACACTTAATTTGAACACCGAATCCGAGAAAAACTTGAAGAAAGGATGCAGTTGTCACTACTTGCGTTGACAATAATTATCTTTGATTATTAACTTAAAACATGTTTATTCAACACTTAACGGAAAACCGAACAGACAGACAGACGGACGAGCAGACGTACAGTGAAGATCCGTTTTAACCCTTTGGGTACGAAATCCTAACAACATAAACTAATGCATACATAGTTTTACAGCATACCTTGTAAGGAGAAACGCATAATAATTGCACAAGGTTTTTCACCTTAATTACAAATAATAGAGAAATCGGAAAAAGCATAATCGGGACAATGGTAAAATGCCGTATGAAACTGGGGCCATTTTTTTTTAAATTATCATTAAAAGGATTATAACAAAATAAATGAGGTTATAGTATAAATAAGAAAATAAAAACGTACATTTGTTTCGTATCTTTAATTTTCGGACCACCAAAACTTATCGAAAGAAATTAGACATCAATTTTCATACTTCTGTGTGTGAGCAACTCGTCAATAAATCATACAGTTTATATTAAGAAAATAATCGAATACCAAAACAAAATTCATATCTATTTTTTATTTTTATTTTCAAGCATTAAAGTCCATTACCTATTTGGTAATGTAAAGGTTGTCATATCAGTTTAGTTTGATTTGTCGCATGTGCACATAAATCTAACTTTCGACAAACAACCTTATTTAAACGAGATCACCATTCACCAAAACAATTAAAAAGAAGTTATTGCTCCTAATAAGCCGCGACAGATCTGCGCAGACGCAGGCTTGCCTTGGCAGTGAAAAGCGAAAGTTTAACGCGCGCGTGACGTCACAACACGGGTTACGCTCGCGCGCAACACCGATGTGTTGACTCTAGTGTTTACTCTTTTCCTTATTTATTATGACTATCTTTACTTTAGTATGGTCTAAAGAGCATCGTATCATTATATGACATTCGTTTTCATTCGCCTGACATAAAGGTCATTATGTTGTTACCTAACTTTTTACCAAGCATTCCTTTACATTTTGTAATAACTTATATCACCTAGATTAGATCTTTATTTTGGTTAATAATTTGACAACACTGTTTGATCTGATACGGTATGCAATACAATTTTATTATTTTTAAAAATACTAACTGAGGGTTAGTAAAAAGGTTTTTAATATTAAAGCTTAATTTCTAACACCAGCACTTTAACAAAGAAACATTTTGCGGTAGAAAACATTGTTTTAAGTGATAATGCTTATCAAGAATTATTGCTTAAATATTTAATTAAAGAGACAAATAAATTGACGGCAAAGTGCTGATAGCTAAATATAAAACACTTTATTTATTACAACGTAACTATAAATGCGCTTATTACGAGATACCAGTTCAGAACAATTCAAAAGAAATCAGAACAGGACTCAAACCCGGACCATTGATTTGCAGTCACCGTGCCATAACGTCGTCGAGGTCAAAGAAGCGTGGATGTATGTTTTTATTTGGCAACAAAACGCCTTATTAGCGTATGCGTAGAGTCAAACCGTGAAACTACCGACCCACATGCACAGCACATCCGCAAATCGGCGTTACGAAGACATACAGAAGAGATAATGCCAGTACGGTAGCTTTGTAGAAGCCAAAACATATTTTCAATTGCATAGCAATGACGTCGTGGCCTCGCAGCGAAAACTTCAAATCTTTATTTGCACATGGAGTGAAAGTTGACATTCTTAATCCTAAGTACATGTGACGCCCTGTAGAGAGGGCGACTTAGAGGGAGACTTCGCAGCTCCGCTTCATTTTTAGTAAAATCTAAGAGTAAAATGTTGCCTACTATGACTGAGTTATCTGCGCTATCATCACAGGCTGGTGAAAGAAAACCATATAAATCGTGATAATTAAACAGTTGACATTTCCACAATGCGCATCTGAACTTTGGCGTCTCACCATGGCGAACTGTTCGGTACCATCTCGAGTCTGGGTGTTATGGTACCGTCATTGTTTCTGATTTTTGTAATCCTAGTGCTTTAGCTACTTACTACGAAATCCGAACAACGTATGTGATGTTTCTCAATATTAAACATTTTGTATCTAAATTATGTGTTTTTGATGCCGCTATTACAAATAGTTGAAAACAAAATTAAACGCACATAACAAAGAAAACTGAAGTCAAAAAATAACAAGTAAAAGCACTTGGATGCTTTACTGACTGTTTATTTTTACTGTACCAATCAACGCATTCCATTCACGAGACACCGCACAGACAACCGTTTTGAATGGGCCACGAGAGAATTTAAGTTGATGAAAGAATATACTATTTATTTGTCTGTTTGTTTGCTCAACTGTCATATATGTTCATTTTCCGTAATTATTCTTAAGCGACTACTATGTGTCTGAATCACAGACGATAATCAATGTAAACACACCTTGTGTTTACAATAAGATACGCCAAAAAGATTTGTTTTGGTTAAAAAAATACTAATTATTGATTCATATGTGGCACAAGACTATTAATTTATGTTCCTAGGCTCAACCCAATCAATTGTCAGTTCACAAAAAATATTGACAGAGGAAAACGTTTTCTGCGGTAACAGTAGGCTAGCAGGTACCTACGAAAATAAATTTCAGAAATGACTTATAAAACCGCATATAAGATGACTCAGTTAACAAATGTCTTACTCAGTAAACGATGAATGATGTCTTTTAATTTGTAATCAGCACGCATCAATGACTCCTTAGTAACATCGAACCTACGACCTCCGTAGCCGAGGCGAGCTGGTCTGATTTAGGCGTCGTGCCATATTTGAGATCCCGGGTTCGATCCCTGGTCGGGTCAATATGTGAAACGAACTTTTATATATTGTCTCGGGGCTGAGTGTTGAGGTACCGTCGTTGTTTCTGATATCTGTAACACAAATGCTTAAGCTACTTACCACAGAATTAGAGCAATGTATGTGATGTTGTTCAAGGTTTTATTTTTTTTTATCGAAATGTTGGCACCAAATACGAAACACTCTATAAAAACTGTGACTTTGGAATTTAGACGTAGATTCAAGAAGTATCTTTTTGGTGTTCTAAAACATATGTAAAGTTACGAAATCTAAATATATAAAAGGAGACACTGACTGACTGACTGGCATATCAACGCACAGCTTAAACGGATAAACTTAAGCTCTTTAAATTTGGAAGGGACGTAGCTTAGGTGCACTAAGAAAGGAATTCCCAAAATTCCCACGGGAAGGGCAATTAGCGGGAACATCCTTTTGTATGAAAAATCTAAACCGCTTAAGTTAGACGCTTGAATTTGGCATCTTTTTACCGCCCTTACGTGGTGGGCATAAGATCTTTTATCTGTTTTGTTCTGTCTGTGCTAGTGTTTACCTTTAAGTGTTGTTGACCGTACATGCGAATATTTCACCAAAAACCTCTGAGCCTTTACGCAATCATTCCGCTGACGTATTACGTAACGCACGTACAACAAATTTATGACGTCATAAAACGTCCTGACGGAATGATGCACATGTAGTTACTCGTAACTGTCGGCCGCATTTTCGATAAAGCGTGACGTAATCGTTTATGAAGGATATCCGTATTCGTTGGCCGGCCGGGGAAATGTGAATCATGGTATGGGATGCCCTGCAGTGCTCTTACAAGAAAAGATAATTAGATGCAGGAAGATCATTTTTATGTAATTCCAAATTATTACGCATTTTAAAGCTATGAGGAAAACCAACTTGCGCACATACCAATGCTTCATGATCATCATTGTAACGTAATATTTATAAACTTCAGTTAACTTTAGGTAACACATTCAGGCTTCGCATACGGAACGCGACTAAATTTTATCGCGCTCTTAACAAACGTCAAAATCAATTGAAGTCAGTGCGCCTGCTGTTGATTGGCTGAAAATACGAGGGCGGTGTGATAATAGCCAATCAACAGTATCGAAACTTTTGTCGTCTGATGCGATAAATTTGACGTATTACGTATGCTAGGCCTGATTGACTAGTGTTATTCTTTGAACCTTCTTGTGTTACTACTTAAAACAGCCTCAGCTATCCGAACTTTTTGTAATATGAACTTGACAGGATTATAAAACTGAAACTCTTTGTTTACAAAATAATAAATACAGAAGACCGTAGCCAAATAATAATCACTCCGGTGTTGTTATGTTCCTGCGTGTAAGTAAAAATTCCAGTGCTTCTGAGGGATGCTACATTGGTAGCAGGGGTCAAGCCTTCAAGGTAAGGGCGACAAGTACAGTAACAGTTTTATTATACTGTACCGGTCGCCCTTAATCTCAGAACTCATTACCCCTTAACATCAAGTGGGATGAGGTCAATTTTGAAACGCAATATAAAAATAAAGATAAATTAGATTCATTTAGTACAACAAATTAAATCAGAATAACGGTGAAAGGTGAAATTTAATCGTAGCGAGATTTCACATTCGCGGTTAATGATAGAATGCATGGTATTAAAAACGGTAGCATAAATACCAGAAATAAAATATGCACACGTTATTCGATATTAAAAAGTGTAAATAAATAATTACAAAATAAATACCTACATTTTGTATTCGAATAACAAATCTTATAAGACATAGAGACAAGTGGTACCAATATTTATGAGTAACAAATGCTCGCTTTGCTTAGCTATTGCTATCACATTCACACACAAATTATTAACGAGAATGTATATGAGAGATAGTGCAATGATAATTTATAGAGCGAACAATCGTTATTGCCACAAGAAATTGCCGCGCGTCTAGCCATCTAGATTTCTTAAGAAAAAGAGGAGACATCGCCAGTATTACTATTTTTACAAGTTCAATTATACGTAGGTACGATCAAAAACACTTACTATACGCTTAACTATAGACTATAACGTTTTGAAACTTTACACCACCCTTATGCCGTGCACATAAGAACTAATATCTATAGACGACCTCCGTAGCCGAGAGGCGAGCGGGCCTGACTTTGGCGAGCGCCATCTCTGAGGTTCCGGGTTCGATCCCCGGTCGGGTCAATATGGGAAATGAACTTTTCCATATTGTCTTGGGTCTGGGTGTTGTGGTACCGTCGTTGTTTCAGATTTCCGTAACACAAGTGCTTAAGCTACTTACCACAGAATCAGAGCAATGTATGTGATGTTGTCCAATCAAAAAACCGCGTTTTTAATCGATTTTTCGTGCCCGTTACGCACACTTGATTCGACGCTTAAGACGCGCGGACAAAAAGAAAGCGACAGTATTCTCCCGCCATTACACGACATGATACAATCGCTTAAGTTAAATCGTAGGAACAGCACTATGGAGGCAACTTGACGGCACGTACATTGTTATGAAATATAACAAACAAGTTCTTTATACAAATAGTGCGACTTCTAAAACGCGCGTGCTTTTGTTTACATAGAAACGTTTTTTTTTAGATTTCATGCAATTGGAAGAACTGAATTAGAGGATATTTAAAAAGAGAAGGTTCTTATTTCGATATTTGTTCGAGAAAAGAATAATGATATATTATATTTTATGAAAAAAATACAACAATTGTCCATTTATTACAATGTCCACTCAAACGTATCGCTATTTACACCAACTATGTCCTTCGTGACAGTTTTTACAGGCAAAGCGGATGTCTATTTACGAAGATACCACTTATGTCGACACTTATGATACGTTGTAAAGGCCCTTCATGTGGCAATCTAAATTATGTGTATAGTGTTGATATGACACTAAAAGCAAACATTCCTACTGTATTTTTAACTAAGTAGTTTCCGTTTACAGCTCCACCCATATAAAAACTTAGTTTCGATAACCGATATTTTCCTCGAAGTTAAAACTTGATAGTAGTATTATAGTCCTCATAACTGTACGCCTCTCACCTTACATTTAAAAACATGAAAGTATGACTAAAAATCAGCCCCTCGCTAGATCTTTGCCCAGTACAAGAGGAGTCTTAACAATTTAACCAACTGATGTTACACTGTTGGTTAATTTGTATTTTATAATAAATTCAGGTAGTTCATAAGTTACAACCATCACAAGCAGTTGAAACTTTAGGACGAATGTTACTTCGTAACTAAATTAAATTAAAAACACTGCTAAAGTAATTTTAATATAACAATAATTAAATTAAAGAAAATGTTTGGAATTACATTTGTATAGCTTGAAGCAGAAACGCAGATAGGTATAGACTGCATTGTATCAGATAAATAAAAATATTTAAGATAAGACTGCACCTTTAAGAATGAATTTTAAAATGCTTTCAAAACCGTTATAAAAAAGATAGATTTAAATCATTGTAAATAAAAAAATGTGTGCCAATAAGTAAAAACACGGAGAAACCTAGAACCTGGTACCCAATAGCCTAAAATACCGATGTCAGCGAAAGTTAATCGCTTACCAAAGCAATGAAAGTAGCATTTCTTGATCAGTAAAGTTGTTTACGAATGTGTCCCCATTGGTGACACACAGAACCACTCTTGTCAATTTCTGGTGATGTAGAATGGCTTTTTAAATATTAACCACTCTTTCTTAATTGTGAAAAAAATGAACACTAAAAAGGTACCACATAACTTATAAAACAACAAAGGCTTCAGAAACCGGGTTTTTTTCAATTTGATGGAAGTTCACGTAGATAGAATATTGTAGGTTAGATCGTCGATACTCTCCAAATTTGAAAGCAAAAACCTTTTTACTCGGAAACTAAAATGTTTAATGATTAATATAATTTTTTTTCTTCTGTGGTGCGCTTATCAACTGTTAACTGTTAACTGTTAGACTTTAAATTATTAAAAAAGTACACTTCTACCATTAACTACGAATTACACCTACCCATAACGTAGATGCGGCATGTTAACTACTTTAGTTTAATCTTGTTGTCTTATGACATTTTAGGTCAAAGTATTAAGATGTTCCATCATGACATGCCCCATTTATTAGATACTAGCTGTCCCGGCGAACTTCGTAACGCCTGTTTTTTTAGTTTCTAACCTTTTAAACCTTCCCTGGACCTCCACAATTATTTCAGCACCAAGATTAGCCAAATCGGTCTAGCTGTTCTCGAGTTTTAGCGAGACTAACAAACAGCGATTCATTTTTATATATAAGAAGATTTTACTTTACGCTTTTTACTATTAAAATCAAAATGCAACGGTGTTCAATTATTAGTACATTGTTTTTTGGATATTGCTTATAAAATAGACGTGCAAAAACTACATTCAGCATGAATAAACTTTAATTAAAATGTAAGAGTCTTATCAACAACCGATTTTAATTAAACGTTTAAATTACTTCTAGAGTCATCATTTTTTCGGTATATTATGATTTAAACACATAGGCAACCTACTTAATGCTTCCGAAAGCATGAGAATTTCGTGACATTACATATAATTGCAAATTTGTATAAAATCATGCGTGTTACAGTCTCTCTTGTCTTTGCTGATTTTCTACGTTTCGTTGTAAACGGCGTGTTGAAAATTTAACAGTGTAATTTTTTAATGACGTATCATTACGCAATTTTCTTTTTTAAAATGTTTATGCAACTAAAAACAGCTATACTATATACCTATTCGGGGTAAAAAATCATTTTTTGAAAATAAAAAAACAAAAGGTTTCAAAATACTTGATTTTACGACAGCATAAATTTGTAATATTAGTATTAGTAAAATATACAATTTGTAATATATTTTTATGAATCTTATAATTAAGAACTGACCTCACATATATGCTTTAAACAGTCATACTTATTAAGAAACTAAAATTAGCATGATTATTTTTGCAACAAGGAAGTATCTAATTAGTTGTCATTAACGCGAGTGCAGCGACCGAAGCCAGTTCTTAGAAATAACAAGACCAGCTTTCTTTCCTCTTGTGTCATGAACATCTGGGAGCTGATTCACAAACGTCAGAAACGATTCTGCATTGGAATGTCTATGTGGTGTCTCTGGGAAATCATATAGGGACAGAAAGAGATAAAAATCTATTCCAAATTCGAACAACGTTTTGTGAACGGGAATGACGTTTGACTCTATGTAAAGACTAGCATATAGCTAGCATTTTAACCTGACATAGTATACCACCTTCATGTAGATACGCTGATACCCATTAACTACGCAAGCTATTAAATATGATTTTCATCAATCATTTATTTTTAATTCAAATATCCTGCAATTTAAATAACTAAAACAAACGAACAAACAATTTGACTTTTTAATTGGTTAAAACCTAACTTTTAGTTAAAAATTTAATGACATCCTCTCTGAAGCAAATGAAAATGATATACTTTTAATAAGTATTTAGGAGAGGTAGGGCATAGCGATTTATCGCTCGAACTGGAGCAGCCCGACTGGTGAAATACATCCACCTTACAGAAGACCGCAGCCAAATAACAATCACTTCAGTGTTGTTGTGTTCCTGCGTGTGAGTAAGGTGGAAACCTTACTCACACGCAGGAAGGAGCAGGAAGAGCTCCTGAGGGTGCTACATTAGTAGCAGGGGTCAAGCCTTCAAGGGAAAGGGTGACAAGTCCAGTAACAGGTTTATTATACTGTAATTTTCACCCTTAAGCTAGGACCTCATTACCACTTAACATCAGGTGGGATGAGGTCAATTTTGAAATAAAAAATAAATAAATAATATAAGAAAAACAAAATCAAATCATATAGGTGAGCAATAAAGCATAAAACGTCAAACTTGAAATATGTTGTTACGATTATCAAGTTTTAAAAATTACTAGATATTAGTTGTTAAACAATAGTCAATTGTATAATTAAAGAATTAAGGTTTCCGATTGCGTGATACATGAATTTCATATATTTACCGGATACAATACCTGTTAACTGCGTTTTAAGATCTACTTCCTTATCTAATAAGCCACTTACAGCGATATTTAGGGCGTAAAATTAGTGCAATAAAGTTTGTGCGAATGTGCCTCTATTATTTTTTTATCAAGATGTAATTTAATCAAGTTGGCTGGATGTTAACTTGTGCGACAACGCTGAAAGATTCGTAACAAGATTACCGCAGAGAGATTGCTTAAATCCATCAATGTTAAGTATGCAGGAAGATAAACACACGATAGTATGAGATACTTTGATTTTACCATGAAAACATATACACTTAGGTATATGTAAGCTGACATTAAAATTAGGTTAGAAAGAAAACTTCTTATAGGTGTTGGAAGTAATAAATCGTGAAAGTTATCATTCTCAGTTTTTACGATTTTCAATGGGTACATTAATTACATACCTACCTAGAAACATATTAACAACATTAAGGGTTTTCGTAGCGTAACTGTTGTTAAAACATTTTATTGTAACTATTTTAAAATTTGTAGACTTTACAAATCAAATGAATATAACTCAGTAAAATGAATATGACAAAGTACCAAAATAATGAACAAAAATTCAGTTTCTATATTGATCTGACTGGGAAACAAACTCGAGACCTCAAAGATTCGGCCAACCAAAGTCCGGTCGAATTCGACGATTGGTTTAGTGAAAGGTTTGTTACTCACTGCACTCATTATTAAATTACGTATGTGGTCACGTTTGTTCAAGTACAATTTTGTCAAATTTAGGCTTTAGGAAATCAGGAAGATATAAAAAAATAGAAACGAGTCTACAACCTCCTTCCAGTTAGTTAAACACTGCATTCACTCAAGTGGACCGACACCCTATTACAAAACACGACAAACAAAGCACTATTAAGTGACGTAAACAATATGTTTTCTTTGATCATAACAATTTCCTCTAGGGCGGCGCCACTTTCCACCGTCAACGTCGATGGTGGTCATTCGACGACCCAACCTTACGATCAGAAAGCAAGACGGACACTTTCGTTGAAGCTACTTCAGTCGATGACCCTACTCATGTGCAAAGCCGGTAGCAAACCTCTTTTAGAATTCCACGCCTTTTCTATGTTAAACTAACAGCCTGACAACCTTTATACATTGTATGTTCGATTTGAGGAATAAAAGTAATATATTTATAAAAAACCGGCGCGCCGTGGTTTCGCAGGCGTACTATCACCATTTTTCCCAAATTTTCCACTGATTCTTCGCTCCTATTGGCCGCAGAGTACTTAAATATAGCCTAAAATAAAGCCTCCCTTGATATAATTGTTCAATTGAAACCAGTAATTCCTGAGATTAGCGCTTTCAACAAAACAAACAGTCTAACGACTCTTAAACTTTATCATATTTAGCTATATCTTTAGTATAGATAGATAATACCCGAATCTCGAATCGTTTCCAACAAGGTTCCAACCTATTGACTGTACAATTGTTATAGGATCTGCAGAGCTGCACGATATGCCAGCCAATTATATCTTGACATCATTGCCATACAAATATTCTACTTAGATTGGCTGAGTAGCGGTACATCTGTGTCTTTAATTAATTTTCCGATGACTTGAAAAGCTAATACAACTGGATGTATGAGACCACAGAGAGGCAAAACTGTAAAAATAGGCAATTAAAACTATGTTCCAATATTTCTAGTGTCCCATGTTTTACTCCTGACTTCTGTGTAGGTATTTAATAAACCAGTGTTCACTCTAGTTCTTGGACATGAACTTAGTTTTATGCAGGGTTTATAAGTAAATTGGTTGCGGAAGTTAAATGGCAATCGCTATAATGTAAAAAAGCATGTCAAATCAGAATCATATTTATTAGCTGCTGATCCCAGTCTTTTATGAATATACACTAGAAGGAAGAAGATGAGGAAGTTAGAAGAAATTTTGTTTATTGGGATATTTCAGGAAGAACTGTTCTATTATCAAAAAAAAAAAGCCTTAACACAATAATGAAGGGATATCAAACGCAATGACATCACGGAAAAACACAAAATACGAGTAGCAAAAAAAAACAACAAACTTCTCGTTAAATGTGGAAACAGGAGTTTGGTTGAGCAAATCATACTTACCTTAGAAGCCGGGCATAACAATAAATCTTAAGTGCAGTGTTACTTAACAACGAAAGTTACTGTCTCTTAGGATAATTACTGAAAACCAATAGGATGAACGTAATGTAATAACACATAATTTCGTAACATGAGTTCCTCGACCTACTATCATCATTACAAAATAACAAGCAAATAAAAAGTAAAAAATCCAGTTGCACCATGGATAACCACCTTTTACTTTTTAGAGATGGTAAAGTGAATGGTGTGCAAATAGATCTTGATTCACGAGAGGCGAAATATTGAATCTCTTACATTAAAGATGCTAGCCTGTAGGGCGTTGCAAAACTTTGTCGATAATGTTATGATATAATGATGCATTCGGAAAAGCACTTTGTCTTAACGTTTGGAAGCTTTCGAGCTGTAAAGAGAAGGGTTACCATCAAATATTGCTACTAATGTTGAAATATGGATCCGCAACGTTGTTATATCTATGATTGGTCGTAATAGGAAGATTAAGATCACACAACGTTCTTGAAAAGGCTTGGCCATAATTATTTAGGTGATCTTATCGAAATAAGACTCCGTCACTGACATAGCCGGAGTAGTTAGAAGAAGCAGTGGATAGCGAAAACGGTACGCAGAATGGTTTTAACAGAACTACTTTTTGAGGTAAGACTGTTAAAATTGTCTTTTTCTGTATGGAATCTAGGATTTCCATACCAGTATCAATGATAAATTTTATACCAAAATGATACAACGTACGCTGTACCCCACAAAATTTCACTCAAGAGCGAAACTATGTTGATAAGCTAGTACAAATTTGAACTTGCAACATTTTTGGTACCTAACAGATTTTTTTGCAAAATTTTCTTACTTAATTTTTTCTACAATATTATGTCACTGTACATTTCATACGATTATTGAAAGCAGAACCAACGGTGGTCCACCAAGTTAAACTAAAAAACACTAACCAACAACCAGCCACATGCACTAACATAAACATTGAACACGCAAGTGTACTGAGCGGGGATCGAACCTTAGACCCCTGGCGCAAAGGTCATTACTTAACGTGACATTGATCCAGCTGTGTTTTCCAGACTTTGTATTTTGTCGCATTGTAGCCACGCTATTTTTGAATTACGTAATTCAAGTTCTATTTTATTGTTTTAGGTTTTTACCAGCCAAGTCGAATCAGGCTAAACGACTTCCGCTTTCGATCATTAGAATACCTAGGCAGACTTGTGGTTAGATCTGTTCTCAAACGATTACGTGAAAGTGGAACATGACAAGCTTCGAATAAAATCCTCGCGATTATTAATGTGTGAAGTGGTTATGCAAAATTAGACATTGATATTGCATACACTAACATACTGCGCAATGCGTTACGGTTTAATGTAAATATCTTTGTTTCTTTTTTACTAGTCGCGGATTGCAATAATTATGTTCATATAAGATTATGATATTGCTTATTGCCCAACTGAATTTGTTCATTTTATTGTTAGCCACGAGAATATTTAGGTTACTGTACTACATAGAACCACTCCAATAATAAAAAAAACTTGTAACTAATATTCAAATTGTTCATAAAATCTTCTATACACGTAACAGCGACAGATTGAATAATCACGAAATCGCAGAAACTACATTATGACAATTGCAAACTTCAGTTTTGGCAAGTAGGCTGCTTATAAGGTGTAAACATCGCCAAGAACGGATTTTACGAAACACCACCCCAAAAGGGTAAAACGGGGTTTGAAGTTTTGTATGACAGTCCTATGTTTTTGAAGTACGAGGCTTGTAATTCAGAATGAATGCTTGATTGGTGGTATGGAGGTGTATTAATAATGTATTTTTAGAAATTGTTAAACAGGGAGTTGTAGTTTCCCCGCGTACAAAGTGGCGGGGGGCCGCTAATAAATATTTCAATTTCAGAGAACATGAATAATAGTAACCTAATTCCTAATTAAGTAGCACCTGTCTTAAGAAAACTAGAATCAACCACTGTTGACCAGTATATGTAATTTGATACGTTTATAAACACCAAAACTGAGAAAAAATACAAATATTTATTCTGGGTGGGAATTGAATCCATACCTTGGTTCAACTTAGTTCATCCAGGACCAGTAGGCATTGATACAGGATTTTGATATACCTACTTCTGTTTACCTCCTAGTATATCGTGAAAGTAGAACACCAAGCTGTCAAAGTATGTTGGTTGATGGCAGAAATCGTGTCATAGTAGTATTAGAAATTTGCTATGCATCTATCATCTTGTATGCTATTGTAAATAAAGACATGCAGTCTTTCTTAAATGTATCTGAAAGCTTTCTGCTTTCTGAGTATTTGTCATTTTTGTATTGTTTTGGAAATTTTGTAATCCTAGCTTTTGCCTGCAACATCGTTGGCATTATTTCGGGATTTAAAAAAAAACAGATATGTACCTATATTTGTCCTCATTTCATTTAACGCACATTAGGTGATCAATCTGAAAACGGTTTAAAAACTGAATTCCGATATACGTTTCTTCGACATTATACTACTC
Organism: Glyphodes pyloalis; assembly: GCA_037074685.1. Lineage (NCBI taxonomy): Eukaryota > Metazoa > Arthropoda > Insecta > Lepidoptera > Crambidae > Glyphodes > Glyphodes pyloalis. The sequence continues at coordinate 13,414,580 of JAYKKO010000008.1, read as the reverse complement.
CGAAGGATCGTTACTCGGATAATGTTTATTTTTTATATATTTTGTCTATCTTTATGGATTGAATTAGTCCAACCGACGCACTCTGAACAGAGTGCGTCGGTTGGCTGGTCTGGCGTGAAAAACCGACGCACTCTGAACAGAGTGCGTCGGTTTTTCACGCCAGACCAGCTTTGTCTTTTATATAAGACCCAAGTCCGGTCTTGCCTGGAATACTGTTCGCATCTCTGGGACGGTTCCGCCAAATACCTCATGGATGCCCTTGATAGGTTGCAGCGACGGGCTGTGCGCATAATTAACGATGAAGAGATTACTAGGAACCTTGAACCTCTTCAACTACGTAGGGACGTTGGTTCATTAAGTGTCTTTTATCGGCTTTATCATGGGGAGTGTTTTCCCTTATCCCACCCTCTCCTTTCCTACACAGAACCACAAGAGCCGGCCAACGATGTCATCGCTTCACCGCGGAAAATATTCCATCACGAACCAAAAAGTTCGGTAACTCTTATCTTTGCCGGACCATAAAGAAGTGGAACTCGTTGCCGGCTCATGTGTTTCCTCCTTCCTTTGACATGGATTCCTTCAAAAGGAGCGTGAAGAAACATCTTGCGGGCCAGTATGGCGATGCTAACGGATAGGATATTTTGATATCAAATCCGTTGTCATCGCGATGTGGGTTCCTCTCTTGCTTACCATCAGGCTGGGAGGAGCCAATATACTGCGCTACTATAAAAAAAACTTATATCAGAACTAGCTAGGTTACACCGCAATTAGGCCTGATTCAGTTTGGTCAGGTTAGGTTCATTTTTTTTACAAGGAATCCCGACTCCCCCACTACTGCGCAGCGTTGGCCACCGAGGGGGTTTTAGTCGGTGCGAGCCCGACACACCACTCTCTGTTCCCCGCTGAGAGAGACGGTGCGGTAGGCATTTTCCCCCTCGAAAAAAAAAGTTCGTTTTAAGCCAAACGTAACACGGAGTATGAGGAAAAATGCTGGTTGTTTAGGAAACGTGCAGTCAAAAACACGTCAGGCTACACTTTGGACTTTATTCCGGCCTTATGTCCTGGACCTAAGTACTAGTATCACACTACAAGTATTTTCGTGATGTACCGTTGACAGATCATCCTTGTAACTGCAAAGTTAACAGTTCTTATCACCTCAATATAAGGACGGTTCAAAGACTAAAGTGTAACGTGTTATATCATGTAAAATTTTACCACATCCGATGATATCAAATGGGAAGATTGGATTTTATGACACACGGCATTAGTATGCAAGCACAAAGCTGCAGTGTGTTCAAGTTTCATCATACATTTCATGAAAAATAGTGCACTTGTTACCTTTTTTTTCATCAAATAATGCCTAAAATCCTATTTTTATATGTTTTCTGTTAATATTTGGTCAATGGGCCGTACCCGTTCCTAGAAATCTACCTAAAGGTTACTTTCTAGCAATAGGACGCCCTAAATTGTACTTGAATATGTCTGTTTAACCAATTTCTGTTAAATTTTCTGTGCTATCTATCTATCTTTATTTATTTTTAGCCAGTATCGTTTTTGCGGTTCTTAAATCTGTCCATCAGAAACCTGCCTACCAAATTTTATATTAATTTTTTTTAATATTCTTAAAACGTCAAAGTAGGATTCAAATTCAGAACCTATGTTTTGTCTCTTTCTTAAAACGAATTTCCGAAACGTTTATAAATCAGCCCCTTGACCTGTTTAAAAATAGAATTTAGTCCCAAAAATAAGTCCACAAATTCTTATTTCAAACTATCAAAAACAAACGTTCGACCGAATTGAGACCTCCTTTGTTGTAATAGAAAACAATGATTCAACCCCATATCCATTTGAGAGAGTTCAAAAAACACATTGGCAATCGCCGTAGAAGTTGGTTTTAATTTCTGCTTGTGTGGTAGCAATCAGTCACTCAAACAGTCCGATTTGATTGCCATAGCGTAATTGCAGAGCCTATTACTACTCAGTGAATACTTCCTTTGATTAACACATTTCTACTCATGTCAGCTAAGTAGTGACTGCATTAAAGTGTTCAATGAAAATTTGGGGCCCTATGTGGCCTGAATGAGATTATATTATCTATCTATAAGAATAAAACAATGAATCGCTAATTGTTTTGCTGAGCGCAAATATTGAGAAACGCTAAATGGATTTAACTATTTTTTAAATATTCCTTGGAGTACGAAATTGGATTTTACGTAAAATGAAATTGAAAAAAATTTAATTAAGCGGAATCAGACGCGCGTGACGTGAGGTCGTGGCCTCTAGTTTATTGATATTTTTTTCAAAAATTGAACATTGGTTAGCTACAATATCTCTACAAAAACCCTGATTACTAACTAGGTAATAGTGACTGTTTACAAAGCTACTAAATAAGAAACTTAGCTAGGTAGCTAAGTTTCTCTAAACTTAAAAAAAGAAAAAGTTCTTCTAAAGTAGGTACTTTTGAAAACTGACAGCTGTTTCTAGCAAGATATCGAACCAAAACCATAGGTATATTAAACTCTTGGATAAATAAACCAAAAAAAAAAAAGTAAAAGTTTATTACTCATGCGTTTTCAAACTGGTTTTCATAGCTCATTTTTAATATTTGAAATGAGTTCTTAAAGATATGTATTTAAAAAAAATATTAAGAGAAGATGTGCTCAAACCAAAAACTCTACTTTTTTCGCGTCAAGGCCAACAAATAAACTTTGTGAAGTGGAGGATGAAAAGCCAGTATAAAATTAAAATGTATCTATGTTATATACACTGGAAACCTAAAATTTTACTTATTTTTTTTTCGTTACGGGACCAACTTATGCAAAATAGTTTCATATTTGTATGGACCCGAAACGAGAATCCTAATTTGCAATTAGCTTTAAACTACACATTTAAGCTTGCAAGCTTATAATGTTTTTAAACAAAAATAGTAATTACATAGGTAATTGCATACTTTTAACATTTAATTTAAAAGTAGTTAACCGCACAATACCAATTGTCGTGTGAATTTATCAGTTTCTATGAAGCCTACACTTTTTTACGAACACCATTGTACGTCGACTATAAGTGAAAATCATCCTTGTTAAAAGACTTTTTCATTAGCAACGATAGTGAAGGAATTTATTTAAAGACAACTTAAAAAAATTGAAAGTTCGTTTAAAACGTAAATTAATTTAACGCTTGATTTAGTTTTTGGCGATAAATTTATTTATGGAACTACATGACCATGCAAAAAGGTATTAGTTTAAGTAAATTTTAGTTCCGTAAAGGTTTTTGTCGTTTACAAGTACTAAATTTAATGTATTAATAAACATTTTTTAACGTAAGTTAATCGTTCTACTCGGAATCAGACTCTCAAGGCCTAATTTTAGAAGATATTTACTTTTTCTAATGTTTTATTTTTATTAGTGAATGTTGACATGTATATTACGAAAATGGTCAAATATTTCTATATCGGGAAAATAGACTATTGAAAAAAAATCCATGTGTACAGTCTGATGGATTAACTAGTATTTTATTTTATGGGATACCTACTTTGCTAGCTAAGCTACGATAAAAACAATAATGAGTTTAATAAATCTTTGCTAATTTAATGTGGTTTATTTTCTCAGTTGAAAGCTGACTCATAGTAGCGGGTAATTTCGAAACAATTGAAATAGTTATTTTAATGCAGTGAATAGGATCCCTAGACTCGAGAATGCATCTTAGGTGATTCACAAGTCTAGCTCATAAATCGCCGTTTTATCAAACTGGGCAAAACCCTAACTGTTATTAAGTGCTTATTAATGAGTAATAAGTGGTGTGTTTTCAAGTCAATAACTCAAACTGAGGCGATATGCAAATCTATACTAATTTTATAAAGAGGGAAGATATGTACCTATTTTTGTATGTTTGTAATGAATAGGCTCAAAAAGTACTGGGCCGATTTAAAAAAATATTTCACCAATAGAATGCTACATTCTTCCAATTTGACATAGGCTACAAAATTAGGGATCCTTGGTAAATTTTGAAAAATTTCAACAGAAAAGCGGGAAAAATTCTATAAGGCGAAACGAAGTTCGCCGGGACCGCTAGTCTAAATATATATGTATTAACTCAAAGGTGACTGACTGACATAGTGATCAAACAACGGGCAGCCCAAACCACTGGACGGATCGGACTGAAATTTAGCATGCAAATAGATGTTATGACGTAGGCATCCGTTAAGAAAGGATTTTGATCAATTCTATCCCCAAGGGAATAAAATAAGGAATGGAAGTTTGTTTAAATCTTCTTAGATTTTCGACTGCTTGAATTGAAATTCAAGATAGGAACAAATAGTGATTATATTCGCTTAAATAGGATTTTGATAAATTCAATTCTATTATTGTCCAACTAACGGCATGCCGGAACGGAACGGAATAATCGCCGTTTTTTCCACATTTTCTCCTGATTCTTTGCATGTGTTGGTTGCAGCGTGATGTCATATAGCATAAGGCCATCCTCGATAAATAAAGCAACACATTTTTTTTCGAACCAGTAGTATCTGAGATCAGCGCGTTCAAACAGACAAACATACTCTTCAGATTTATAAATTTAGTAAGTGTGGATAGTTAATTTAGTGTTTTCATATTGGTAATGTGTAGACAATTCATTAAAGTTATTGGTGTAATTTATGTGAATATATTTTTTTTTAAGTGTACCTAATAGTATGATAAAGGATTCTGCATAGCTTGTGTGGTGTAGTAATTTATCTGATGTCTATCTATCATCTATGTGGAAAAATGCAACATAGTATATTTAAAAAACAAAGGATAATGAAGCTTAAATATACTAGAAGGTTCTTAATTTAGTTTGTAATTGTATCTTCATCCCTCCGTATTTAAGATGGCATCCAACAAGTAAAAATGTCTATATAACCAAGACTTAACTGATTAATTGCAAAACAAAGTGTATGTTTACATAAAAATAAAGATAAAATTGTGTTTGTGTGTATCCGGTTCAAATTAAAGAAAGCAGGAAGCCTGCTCGTGACTAAGTTTATTAAATAAATTAAATTCCCAGCAACTTCAGTTTGCGGCTTCTATTTAAGAATGAAATAAGTTCCTTTCATAAAGTATACTGTAGAAAGAGTTTCTCAAAGCACGCGGCGAAACCACAGAACTAATGAATGGATAGTAAAAATTATGAGTAGGTACCATACCTTCATATTACGTATGCTCGTCATCCTTAGACGGGGAAAGTCACTAAACACTCTTCTGTCACACACACTACACTACCCGAGACAGAGACAACAGTATGGCACACCTGTGTCGTCACTAAGCGTTCCTGTTTCAAAAAGGTCGGTTACGTAAAGTAATGGCGCCAAAAGGAGCTGTCAAATTCGAATTTAGAATGTCGTACGCGCGTTGCACGTGCGGCGTCTGCGCAGTCGCTGTCACTCTCACCTGAGACCGGCTATCGACTTTACTTTTTATTTTACCTGCAATCCCCCCTCTAGCGATTGTATTATCGCATAACATCGGTGTTATCAAAACAAAATTTGGCACGATTTGTTTCGTGAGCTACTTTTAAGCTAAAAATAATTGTTGCACATAAACTGCGGTCCGCTAAATGCTGTTACGAGGGTGTTTTTACGTTTGCACATCAATCATTGTGCATAATAATCATAGAGGAAGTTTGGCCATATTAAATCAAATTAAACCGTTCTAATTGGGAACTTATTAAACACATATTAAGGGTCAGTTGGACCAACTGAAATTTAAAGGAAAAAGATGGTTTGACGTTTGTCGAAAATGCCAAAAACTGCATGGGATATGACAGTTTTGACAGGTATTATATCGTCTGATAGCAAAGTTGGGATTGGAGTAAAATTGGTCAAGCCGTTCACGGTGATGGCGTAACCAATAGGGATTCATTTTTATTATACCAATAGACATAAGAAAAAGATAGTCGAAAGACCCAGAAAACGCAAAAACACAATTGTATCAAAAGATTTATAGTGGATATTATGTGGTAACTTGTAACCATCACTACATAGTATAAAACAAAGTCGCTTTTTCTGTCCCTATATTCCTTTGTACGCTTAAATCTTTAAAACTACGCAACGGATTTTGATGCGGTTTTATTTGATAGATAGAGTGATTCCAGAGGAAGATCTTTATGTGTAATAAAGAATAGAAAAGCCAATATTTCTAAGTATTTACATTACATCCGTGCGAAGCCGGGGCGGGTCGCTAGTTATTAAATAAAAGAGACAGGTTATTCTTCTGCCCGTTCGAAGGAAATCTGTATCGAGAAGATCTCGCAATCTAGTCGCTTGATAATAACTAAAGGAGTATCTACGTGTAACTTGTTCTTTTGAAATTATTTTATCTCCTAAATAAGTCGCAGCCTAATTAATGACAGAACCTACTAAAAAGTCATAATTGTAATCATGTCATTGTTACAATAAAGAACAGGCTCTAGATTAAATTACTATCACCATTAAAATAACAAGGAAATAGATTTTAAAACTTTCGCGTTCCATTTTAAACATTACAAATAATTTAACGGGTCAAAACGCGACACCATTTTTATTTAGTAGTTAATACGAACTACTTACTGCCCGACGTTTCGGTTAGGTTGCACCAACCGTTTTGACCCGTTAAATTATTTTAAATGTTGAAGGAAATAGATTTTCATAATTTTAAAATATATTGATTAGCCCGAAAATTAAAATCTCACTTCATAATCTAATATCTGAACTGTAAGACCATAGCGGCCTTGAAAGTAACGCAAATAATGGAGTGACTTGCGCTAGAATAGCTTGTTTACCTCCATAAAATCTTTAAAACGAAAAATCCTTATGACATTTTTGTTTTTTAAATTTAAATAGGCCTTGCTACATGAGATTGCTTAACAATTATATAAAATATTTGAAAAAAACTAGCCATTTCAGACAGTATTATTTTATACTCTATAAATGTTTTTCTCAGCAAATTATTATATTCGTTTTTATGAGTAAAAAATTTATGATGTATTTACTATATTAGTACATCCTGTATAGCTACGTCAAGGACGCATTAAATAAGAACTCGTTTCTATTATTTAATTATAAATAAACTTTAATTATGTGTATTTTTATTTTCGATAACTTCATTATTTTTATTAAATAAATATATTAAATCAGAGTGTTATTAAAACCAGCTATTATTGTTTTGCACATTATTAATCCAGCATTTATTCTCTTCTTAATACGTACGCACTTATCAAGCCTAGCATACGCCACATATCGCGCTCTAAGCAAGCCTCAAAATAAAATACGAGTGCGGTGTGCTATAAGCCAACCAACAATATCAAAACTTTTGTCAACTTATTCTAGAAATTTGACGTATTGCGCGTGCTAGGCCCATACGGCTCAGTCCCTTTAACGGTAGGTACATAGTTGACGTATTGCGCATGCTAGGCCCATACGGCTCAGTCCCTTTAACGGTAGGTACATAGTTGACGTATTGCGCATGCTAGGCCCACACGGCTCAGTCCCTTTAACGGTAGGTACATAGTTGACGTATTGCGCATACTAGGCCCATACGGCTCAGTCCCTTTAACGGTAGGTACATAGTTGACGTATTGCGCATGCTAGGCCCATATGGCTCAGTCCCTTTAACGGTAGGTACATAGTTGACGTATTGCGCATGCTAGGCCCATACGGCTCAGTCCCTTTAACGGTAGGTACATAGTTGACGTATTGCGCATACTAGGCCCATACGGCTCAGTCCCTTTAACGGTAGGTACATAGTTGACGTATTGCGCATGCTAGGCCCATACGGCTCAGTCCCTTTAACGGTAGGTACATAGTTGACGTATTGCGCATGCTAGGACCATACGGCTCAGTCCCTTTAACGGTAGGTACATAGTTGACGTATTGCGCATACTAGGCCCATACGGCTCAGTCCCTTTAACGGTAGGTACATAGTTGACGTATTGCGCATGCTAGGCCCATACGGCTCAGTCCCTTTAACGGTAGGTACATAGTTGACGATGTGGCAGATGTAAAGTGTATCATAAAAATAGTAGTAAAATAGATATTTTCAACGACACCTTTTGGAGTATCAAACGAGCATTTTATCAGGCCAAATAGGAACCTATATTTGTGGTACCTACCTACATCCTAGATTAAGTAAATTAGTGTATAAGTAGTATTTATTTTTGTCCCTTTTTGTCATGTGGTGTCAACCAGTAATTGGTTTTTATATTGAACTCTTAAGTTAGTTTTATAGCATTTTATAACTAAATTATGTAACATTATAAAAACTGTTGGTCGACCATTCTGAATAAATAAATAAAATAAATAAATAAATCATATCGAATACATTTTTTCAATTTGACAACCGCCAATTCAATGGTTACCGTTAAAGTTAAGTTGGAGCAACTAGCCAGTTTTACTTTATTCAGCCAGTTGTACAGTAGACAGCACGTCAAGGTAACACTTGCTGATCGATATTAAAGCTAATGCTGACGACATAAGGGCGCTACAAAGGGCAAATTGTGCAGTCTGGTGTGCTTTGATCTTCACTTCATAATTAGTGGAGGATTTAATTTGCAATAATGATTCATAAGAGCTTTTGTACAACCTACATACAATCAGTTATGTTCTTTTTATTCTGTTCTACAAACATAATTGGCTACTTGACAGTTTTTGAAAAAATATTGTAAAATGTGCGCCCGTTCATTTTATATCCCAAGCAATTCGATTTATCTGGAAATAATCTAAATAACCAGAGAAAAATAAGATTTTGTGTAACACATTTAAAAAGCGCGCGAAAACGCCAAGTCACGTCACTGTTGCAATTATGACGTCAACGTCCTAGACAACGAACCGATACGCATAGGAACGACTTAATTTAGATAAACGGAAAATGTTTCAATAAATTCTTAATACGATTAGAGACACAATAATTCAATTTAATCGGTAAAATAATCATTGTTTCGCCACATTAAAATAAATAATTTTCACCGACAGCTGTCATTTCCGAATTGCAATGGTGGTTTCCGTTTCGTTTCTTTTGTTCCACAGATAAAAAAACTAAAATTTATTTTGCAAAAATAAAATACTAATTATGCTTTTAATTAAAAAGTATAAATGTAAAATGATTACATAACTAATAAGCTAACATATCTAACACTTTTCATATTTTATTGTTAACACTGTCAAGTAGCCAATTTGAAGAGTACACGGGGAAATAAGCTATGTCACATAATATTAAGAAGTAAGGTTATAAATATAAATATAAAGGTTATTTTATTTCAAGTTCAAATGTTATATGTACATTTTAAAAATCATGCGCATTTTAGCAGATCAGTAAGCCTCCAGGTTGTATTTTCAAATGCTTTTTTTAATTTTTTTTCATTTGTCGTCTTTTACCCTGTACTCTTCATTAATTGTTCACCATTAGTGTGTTTAACAAGATCCACATACTAGCATTATATAATGAGAGGACAAACCAAACACATTGCGCAAAAACGATTCATGAAATACGGCCATGAAGAAAATGACTATCAAAACCTGTCATTTCCAATATCCAATTTGATGATGACACTTCTTATAAAGCAGAACTAAAACAATGATAGGCACGGATTGTCACAATAATGTAATTTAACACTTTAACAGGTAGTCTCCAGATAATTTGTTAAGTATGGAAGCATAATAATAAATAAAAATAACTGATATAAACTGAGGTTGTACCTAATGTTGAAATGAAAAATTGGATTCGATAGATGGTGGCAAGATTTATTGGTTTTATTTATAGTGTCGTCAATTTAGCGATATATCGCTCGAACTGGAGCAGCCCGACTGGTGAAATACCTCCACCTTACAGAAGACCGCAGCCAAATAACAATCATTTCTGTGTTGTTGTGTTCCTGCGTGTGAGTAAGGTTTCCAGAGCTCCTGGGGGGTGCTACATTAGTAGCAGGGGTCAAGCGTTCAAGGTAAGGGCGACAAGTCCAGTAACATATTTATTATGCTGTCCTTGTCACCCTTAAGCTAAGAACTCATTACCACTTAAAATCAGGTGGGATGAGATCAATCTCAAAAAAAAAAAAATTAGGGAGAAAATATGTTGTTCAATTATTGAATAATGTTTAATAGTGAGTAGTGAATAATATAAACTACAAACTGGAACGCATTTATGTGTCAAGCGACATATTTATGGACATAACTATTTTTTACAGGAAATTAATTATTCAATGGCTTTCTCACAATATATCACACAAATTCAACACTAATATAATTTTAAAAATAAAAGGTAAGCAAAGTAAGTTCCTGAGCCTTCACTATATGTCCTAATTGCACTTGAAAAAAAGTATTGTCTTCCTTCGTAAAACTTTGGGAGCCTTTAGAGGTGTAGAACTTTACTCCTCTATTTAAAAAAATAGTAATATAATGTAGATACATTTGTAGACTATTACCTAACGCGTTCTACATTAGTGACCTCCGCCGGTATCTGACCAAGCATTCTCTGTATCCTCTGGCCGATCCAGCGCAAGAGTGAGGGGAAAATCCTGCTGGTACCAATTGACCCAGATAAATTTCTTGTAAGCGAGTTTAGTCACAACAGGGTTGATGTTCTTGGTGAAAAAACTATGTTTTTCAAAGGATCAATGAAAAGCCTTTTAGCTTTAACAAGAAAACAAAATTTTATGATACAGCGCAACAAAGTTCAGTCGAAGAGTGTGTTTATGTCGCTATTTCGTATAAACTGTATGAAGTAGTTTCGTCAGGCTAAAATAAAACACAACGTTTCTTAGTAAGTTTTTTTTACATGACAAAAGAAACAACATTTTTTAGTCATCTACCCGATTGCAAAATGATGTGCAACCTCCCAGCCTGATGGTAAGCAAGAGGTCCCTATGTACATCGCGATGATAACGAATTTGATGCCGTAATATCATAATTGTTAGCATCACCATACTGGCCCGCAAGATGTTTCTTCACGCTCCTTTTGAACGAATCCATGTCAGAGGAATGAAACACATGATCCGGCAACGAGTTCCGCTTCTTAATGTTGGGGCAAAGATATGAGTTACCAAACTTTTTGGTTCGCGATGGAATATTTTCCACAGTGAAGCGATGACATCGTTGGCTGGCTCTTGTGGGTCTGTGTAGGAACGGGGAGGGCGGGATAAGGGAAAACAGTTCCTCGGGACACTCGCCTCAAGTATTGCTTTTTTATAGGACAGATAAAAATTGTGAATTGCATTTGTTTTTTATAGGCACTAAAAGTAACACTTACCGACTTCACGTATCGCTCGTGCTGCTCTTCCTACTGAGCTAACTGCAAGTTATCGTAGGCGAATATTTTTTCTGCTGTATCAACCCGTTAACGGTAAGTGTCCTCTGCCGAAAATATTTAGAACTACATACTTATCAGTTATCACGGCAACTGTTATTACCGCAAACTATATCATAATATATTTTTAGAATGTTTCTTATAAAAGTAAAATACCCTATTCGCGCGCGCACAATACACTATTTACCGCGTTCCAAATAGGCGATTGTGACTCGTGCAAGTAATCTATAAAGCATCCTCTATGGTTTCCGCTGGCCTCTCCCTGCGCAAGAGTGTGGGGAAAATCCTGTTGGTTTCAATTGTTCCAGATTAGCGTTTGTTTATTTTTTTTTTAATGCTTTGTCACATATTCATTTTTGCAAGTATTTTTATTGAAATGTGTTCACGAAAAACACTATCTTTGAATTTCCACTTCTGTGGTTGAAAAGAGTTTTGTTTGTAATGGAGGTAAAACCATGGCCAGTCCGATTTATTAATATAAATAAAATAAATAAATATTGGACAACATCACATAAATTGCTCTAATTCTGTGAAAAGTAGCTTAAGCATTTGTGTTACAGAAATCAGAAAAAATTACGTTACTACAACACGCAGACCCGAGACAATATGGAAAAATTCATTTCCCATATTGACCTGACCGAGGATTGAACCCGGGACCTCGGAGATTGCGCGACGCCAAAGTCCGGCCCGCACGCCTCTCAGCTACAGAGGTCCCGGGTTCGATCCCCGGTTGGGTCAATATGGGAAACGAACTTTTCCATATTAGTTTTTATAGAAATAATAATAAGAAATTTCGCGAGGTTTATTAAATTTGGTGCTGTTCAATAGTGTATTATAAATAAAATAATCTATAAAATAGACCGTATTCAAATACGCATCCAGTAGCAAGCAACTTGCCTACGTTATCAACTTACTTCAAACCCGATCGTGCTTTGAAACGACATTAATCTCGATATTGGTTTCTTAAGAATCTTCTTTAGTGAACCAGTTCTCACCTCATGTGACACTTGCAAAGATTGAATTCGAAATTTGAAGCTACGAATTTATGACAATGAAACATCGCTATCTGTCATTGGGATCTTTTTTTTAGTTTGTGATCTAACCTTTGACAAAATTAAGAAATGCGGTTTTTTTTTTCAAAATCAGGCGGTTAAAATCCGCGTCGGTTTATACCCGGTTCCAATATTAGAAAAAACTATTTGTTTTAGTTACAGATAGTAATAAAATATATTATGAAAAAAAACTCCACCTTACAGAAGACCGCAGCCAAATAACAATCACTCCGGTGTTGTTGTATTACTGCGTGTGAGTAAGGTTTCCAGAGCTCTTGGGGGGTGCTACATTAGTAGCAGGGGTCAAGCCTTCAACGTAAGGGCGACAAGTCTAGTAACAGTTTTACTATGCTATACTTTTCGCCCTTAAGCTAGGAACTCATTACCACTTAACATCAGGTGGGATGAGGTCAATCTTGAAGTGCGTTATAAAAAAAAAACGGCGACTCATTTTTGATATACAACGAATCATAAAATATTGGAACCTGGAATTAGCTGTAGTGCGGCCTAAGCCTAATACTCGTATTATTCTGTTGAAAGATCCTATTGCCACTCTCGTGGTGTATGTAACCAAATAATGCAAATTAAAAAAAAAATGGATTAACATACAAAGCATTTGTTGCAGCCAACAATATGTATAAATTCTTACGAAAAACATATTTTATTTGCAGAAACATTTAAAATTGAATGCATTACAAAAAAAACACGTTACACAATAGAGATTGAAAAAAATATTCGAAACAGACTTATTTTGGAAAAAGACCTACAGTTAATTTGTAACCGCGGCGGGCTGCTAGTTTTTTACATTCATGTAAAACATAAGTATAAAAGAATAATAAGAGAGGTAGGGCATAGTGATTTATCGCTCGAACTGGAGCACTCCGACTGGTGAAATACCTCCGCCTTACAGAAGATCGCAGCCAAATAACAATCACTTGTGTATTGTTGTGTTCCTGCGTGTGAGTAAGGTTTCCAGAGCTCCTGGGGGGTGCTACATCAGTAGCAGGGGTCAAGCCTTCAAGGTAGGGGCGACAAGTCTAGTACCAGATTTATTATGCTGTACTTGTCACCCTTAAGCTAGGACCTCATTACCACTTAACATCAGGTGGGACGAGGTCAATCTTGAAATGCAATATAAAAAAATTAAAAATAAAATCTCTTAAACGTGAAATCGCTCTCGAAAAATGATACCTCCTCATAAATACTAGATGTGGTCCATTCACATTTCTCATTGCGGTTTCAATATGTGAAACATGTAATGCGACACTCAACTACCTCATTGCAAACATATGACGTTTATTAGATAGTCTATGACGCCAGAGTTGACACAAACTATGCAATACACATAATGTTCACAATTTTGTACGGAAACAGTGCATGCACACGGAAAAAATCTTGCAACATCATCACTTTAATTTACACCTTTTATACCACAGTTAAGGTTTAAATTAGATGACAAAAAATATGGTTGCAAAAAGTGTCGTGGCATGGCGGTTATTTAGTCCATATCTTTTAATGATATAATTCGTAGTTTAACGTATAAACCTACCACATTCGCTCGCAATGATTTAAGTACGCCAATTAAACCAAGTTAATACAATTTTTATGAGACATTTCTTAATTATTGTTGCATTAGATAGACAGTTGACATGAGGCGCGTTATTTCAAAACTAACGGTTTAGTTTAAACTTGCTGTTAGTTAACCTCAAGGATTCTTTGCTTAAGTTATCATAGTCTATATTATTATGTTCTAGGCTTATTGGAAAATCCCGTTCATTGTGTAAATACACAATAGTGGTGATATAAATAATAATAATAATAATAATAATAATAAATCGTTTATTGCACAAAAGGTTTACAATGATAGGTACACGGTATAAACATGGCAGTAAAAGTTGTGCATAGTAGAATGCTGCGAAAGAAATAACAGGGGTTCCCAAACTAGGCAGTGCCTGTATCTTGGTGAACCTATATATATATGAGAAACTATTTTAGTTTTTCCTATACCGTTACTAGTCGGCAAATCTTTTCTTAATAATTACTACAAAGTATAAAACAAAGTCGCTTTTTCTGTCCCTATATTCCTATGTACGCTTAAATCTTTAAAACTACGCAACGGATTTTGATGCGGTTTTTTTTAATAGATAGAGTGATTCAAGAGGAAGGTTTTTATTTGCAATAATTATATTACATCCGTGCGAAGCCGGGGCGGGTCGCTAGTATGATATACGTTTTTTCGTTGGTCTGTATAACATACTTTCTCATAATAATATGTGAATCCCATTCCCAAGCAAAATTCGGAAACTTTTACATCTAAACTATTTATTTAAAAACTTTATTGCACAAAAAGTACAAAAAGTGGACTTAATGCTAAGATCATTTTCTACCAGTCAACCCTTTGGTGCGGTTACAGTAAAAATGTGTGTATGGATTACACCAAAATAAGTAATAATTAGTGATGAATATTTAACATGCCAACATAATTTATTTTTTAAGAGAGGTAGGGCATAGCGATTTGTCGCTCGAACTGGAGCAGCCCAACTGGTGAAAAACCTCCACCTTACAGAAGATCGCAGCCAAATAACAATCACTTCGGTGTTGTTGTATTACTGCGTGTGAGTAAGGTTTCCAGAGCTCTTGGGGGGTGCTGCATTAGTAGCAGGGGTCAAGCCTTCAAGGTAAGGGCGACAAGTCCAGTAACAGATTTATTATCTTGTGCTGGTCGCCCTTAAGCTAGGACCTCATTACCACTTAACATCAGGTGGGATAAGGTCAATCTTGAAGTGTAATATAAAAAAAAAGATTCAGAGACCGGCCGACTGATGATGTGAAATCACCACAGCTGTCATTGCGTTCACTATCCCCACCGCGAGCCAAAGATGGTCCGCTAGATTTACTAGGTACACTAGATCAGAGGCAGCTGTGAGAGTCTGAGTCTATCAAAATTGGGAACCAAACCCACGACCTCTGCTACTACGAGCTTAAACTCTTTACGACCAGACCACAGACTAGGCAAATGTGAGATTGTGAGTGTGTTAAAGTAGTACACCATACCAGGCACGGACTTCATTTCCTAAGGCAGATTACTAAGAATTGACGTCATTACCCTATTTCTGACGTGTAGGTATTTTGGCTTACACGTATTATAACGTTCGCAAGGATGACCCGAGGAGTGCATAATTAATTAATGAGTATAATGTCCTTATGTCATCACGTCAGACGAGTAATCTTTTAGCTTTAATTTGGATGCGTTTACGTTGCACGTCAGGAATGCAGTGATTAACGCATTAAAGGTGAATAAGGTTCAAATGTTTGGAATGAACTAACGGCGACCCGTGACTGTGCTCGCGGTATTACGGAATAAAAAGTGCCCTAGTTAGATAAGCAGCTAAACAGATTTACCTCCGTAGCCGAGAGGCGAGCGTGCCGGACTTTGGCATCGGGCCATCTCTGAGGTTCCGGGTTCGATCCCCAGTCGGGTCAATATGGGAAACGAACTTTTCTGTATTGTCTCGGGCCTGGGTGTTGTGGTAACGTCGTTGTTTCCGATTTCTGTAACACAGGTGCTTTAGCTACTTACCACGGGATCAGAGCAATGTATATGATGTTGTCCAATATTTATTATTTATTTATCATTTAGCTACTAAATTTAATCAAAATCATATTAAGTCGACATAATTATGCATTAAAACTTTTGCATTAAAAATATACTTTACTATTGAATTTCTTCTCGTTTCGTTTCCAACATTTTGTGATGATTTATGGTCCCTAATGCGCGTTCCAATATTTAAAAAAACGAATCGTTCTAGTTACGGATAGTTATAAATTATACGAGGCGTAAGCTAAAAACGGTTGACAGGTGACTGATGACAGCTGATATGGTAAGTAAATTTGAAATTAGAATTAACGGCTCGTATATAAACAGTCATTTTGGACACATCACGAATTGTAAAATATTAGAACCGGGTATAAGTCTTAAAGGGGCTACAATTTAGTTCCATCTTTTCTTTATGTCAGTTATAGAGATGGAGCCTTAATAAAAAATACTGATTGAAAAAAAAATTTAAAACATTTATTAAACAGTAAATTATAAAAAAAAAGAATCATTCATAATTGTACAAATTTGTAAAGATATTTTTTACTAGATGTTTCGAGACGTAATTTCTTTTACAGCCTGGGGAAAGCCTGGGTGAAATAAGTATTATCAACATATTATTATTCCTTCAACTTCAAAATATACTTATCTATAAGTTAATCATAATGTTTTCCAGCAGTACATTTTTATTATTTCCTTATATAGAAACGGAAATAAGTAAATCCCAAAAACATTGATAAATTTATTTGCAATTAAATGGAACAGGGGGAAGACCGTTAGATCGGGTTATTTAGCCAATTAATTAAATTGTTGATCAATAATTCAAGCAAAATATATAATTAACCGCTTGACCTCTTGCCGATGTTTATAACGAACTTACCCACTGATTTCAGCTGCTTAGAAAATATTAAAATGATAATGATAAGCAGTATTGTGACCCAATAGTACGTTTATGTACTGTTAACCGCACGTTACCGTTAATACTGGGACTTCGTTATTGATTTTTATTCCTACGATATAAGGGCGGTACAGAGTGCAAAGTGTTTAATTATTTAAAATAATTTAAGGGGTCAAAACGCGACGCCATTTTTATTTATTAGTTAATACAAACTACTCACTGCCCGACGTTTCGGTTAGGTTGCACCAACCGTGCTCACGAGCTACCTATGATGTTGCCCAATATTTATTTATTTTTATATATTTAAATATGTCAAACTAGCTGTGCCCGCGACTTCGGTCGCGTGGACTACAGGGTTTTTCCATATATATCTGTCGCAGTCATCTGGTTTAATCAGCTATTTGATTGGATCACTAGCGCGTTCATTGAATGACGACGTTTAATTGAATGACTAAAGGACAACTCGTCAAATTGTTTAATATAACGTTCAACTTCTTGACTGATCGTCATTTAGCATAGTCGTTGAATGGGATATAGCTGACAGACATGACATAACACACCTTAATAAGATTTTTTAATATGTTTTAACAATTTTAAGTCTTAAGACAATTAGGCTAAAAAAATATTTTTTTACGAATAAGTTACTTTATATCTCAATTTCACTCTAAAAATTATCAACACAGTGCTATTCGATTATATCTGTACCAGCTGTTTGACGCAATCTTTGTTTTGATGAGCACTAACGCCGCAGTGGAAAAAAAAAGAACTAAATTACAATCACCTGACTGATTACGTCCGCTATGTTCAAAGGGCTATGTTACAATCCGCTAACTTGTTGGACGTTCAGTGAGTCTTATTCATTCAACGTTCGGCCTAGTCATTCAATTAAACGTCGTCATTTAATAAACACGCTAGTGATTCAATCAAATAGCTGTTTCAACCAGATGACTGCGACATATCTATTTTCATGGTCACTGTTACCCCTATTCCCCCTAATATTCAAAACCAACGTTGTCCATATTTTAATAATTTTTGAGCTTTGTTTTAAATTCATGAACTTTTTTGGTTCATTTTTTACACCTTGTGTCCGAAAAACCCAAATATTTTAGAGAACTCTATTTTGTTCCAAAATAAAATTAAGCCTATATTAGGTACTCTTAGATAAAGTAGCTTTCGAATGGTGAAATAATTTTTAAAAACGATCCATTCGTTTTTGAGCCTATCATTACAAACAAAGTTTTCCTCTTTATAATATTAGTGTAGATGAATGTAAAAGTAAATATACATAGATTTCGATCCCGGTCGGGACAATATGGGAAACGAACTTTTCTATATTGTCTCGGGTCTGGGTGTTGTGGTACCGTCGTTGTTTCTGATTTCTGTAACACAAGTGCTTTAGCTACTCACCACAGAATCAGAGCAATGAATGTGATGTTGTCCAATATTTATTTATTTATTTCACACTTAAAATCTGATTTTTGCTGAATAAATTATATTGTAAATAGAAAACATATGAATGGTCTCAAGAAAATATGTTGGATTTATCAACAATATCTATTATTTACAATGTTCTGCGTACTATTAATGTATGATCAAAATCACGTCAGGCTTCACATTTTGGACTTTTTAGATTTTCACGGCCTCCGTAGCCGAGAGGCGAGCGGGCAAACGGTCTTGAACGACGAACTACGAAAGACGTATATGGGCGACTTTTATTTAATTTTACTTGGCTAAATATATTTGAATAATTTACAATTTACTTCTTTTTTTATACTACACTTCAAGAGTAACCTCATCTCGCCTGATATTAAGTGGTAATGAGTTCCTAGCTTAAGGCCCAATACGAAGAGAATTAGCGAAACTTCATGTATTTCTGTTCACTACAACGATGACCTCAAGTAATTCTAAGCATTAAATCACTTTTTGTACGTTTATTCAGATATTTTACAAAGTCGCCGCCTTCTTGAAATTTTAAAATAAATGAATATATAAAAAATATACCGTTTTTAAAAAATGTTCAAAAATGATTTCTTCAAATTATTTTTCTTCCAAAACTCTGTAAATATATATTTAGAAAAAAATATTTTTACTAAAAAATTTTAGGATTGTGATTCCAAAGGTCGCCGCCTTCTTCGTTTTTTATACGATCTATTAGTTATTAAAATAATTCATTTTAAACACAAACGCCTGATTAAATTGCATAATTCTTAGATATGAAAGTTTGCCGTTCAGGTGCTTCGATGTGTAGTGTTGACAGGTGACGGCAGTTAGTTGTCTATTTTGAAAATAGTAAATAAATTGGTTTACATGCGTAGTCTTTACGCAGCTCGAATTGCGCAAATTCCATTTTGAGATTATATTTTTTGTAAAATACTTTTTTGTTGGAAGGCTGCTTAGGCTGCATTTTTGTGTCCCGTAGTCGACTAGGAACCCTTATAGTTTCGCCATGTCTGTCTATCTGTCTGTCCGTCCGAGGATAATCTCAGAAACCGTTTGCACTAGAAAGATGAAATTTGGTACAAATATGTATATTAATCACGTCAACAAAGTGTAAAAATAAAAAATAAAAAAATGTTTTTTAGGGTACCCCCTCTACACGTAAATTGGGGTGTGATTTTTTTTTATTTCAATCCCAACATGTGATATATCGTTGGACAGGTATTTAAAAATGAACAGGGGTTTACTAAGATCATTTTTTTATATTTTTAATATTTTGGGAAATAATCGCTGCAAAAGAAAATAAAATTGTGTCCCCCCCCCTCTAACTTTTGAACCATAAGTCAAAAAGTATGAAAAAAATCTGGAATATAGAACTGCATAAAGGCTTTCTAGGAAAATTATTTTGAACCTGATGGGTTTAATCGTTTTTGAAATTTTTGAAAAAATATTTTTTTAACTAAAGTTGTAATTTAAGGATACTTAAGTATTGTGATGCTTTGAAAACTACGGAACCCTACACTGAGCGTGGACCGACACACTTTTGGCCGGTTTTACTTATTTACAATAGCTAAACTGATCATTTATACGTTTCTAGGCAAGTGAGAAACTCAAAAATGCAAATCGTCGACGCGCGTGCAATACCGCGTATGTAGCATTTGCCATAAAGATTAAAGTGGTCTGTTATTTCATATTATTTCAATCTAAATTAGAACTTACGGGAAAATGTCATTACGCGGTATTGAACGCGCGTCGACGAAATATCACAACCGAATCGGAAAATAATGAACAGAGTAAATGCAAACACAGAGACGGCAAATAATGTCATACATTGTCATGGGGGTATGATTGACCGCTTGGAGTTGTCTAGTAAGAATTAATACACTCAGGACCTTACCCCCACTATGGAGAAAACAGAATAAAGTTTTTAATTTTTGCAATTTTCACAACGACATTTTGTAAGACTCACAAGTACAATCATTTCAAAGTATGTACGTGAAGTTATTTTTCGTACGATGCACCAATTAAGAAAATGTGGTCGCATGTGGCTAAAAGCCAATCATAATCTTCAGTAGGCATCTGAGATGGAATTGACCGATCATGATCGCCATGTATACCTGTCGGTAGCAAGTTTGATGTCTTGAGAGCAGAAGACCTCTGAATTTAGCTAACTGAATGCCGCGACTGCAGCACTAATTCTGCTTATTATTTCAGCATCGAGGTTGCACTTGGGTGTTATTGTACTCCCAGGTAGCGGAATTTGTCAACCCGCTTCAACTAGTCCTCACCAAGTCTTCATTTCAGTGTCTCGCGACCATTAACGTCCATCGACAGCCATTCCTATTTTTGATACTTATTTTTAGACCAAATTTTTGGCAAGACGGTGAAAATCCGACATGATTTGCTGCAGCGTTTTGTGGATTCTGCCACGAAACAAAGGTCATCTACGTACAAGATCTCATTAATCATAGCGTGTGTAACACGTTCGTGCAAGCCCTGAGTGCGGAACCGGATGCGAAAACCTTTCGAAGAAGTCCGTGAGACATCCCTGACATCCAATGCAAAATACAGCGCGGATAGTGTAGGCTAGTACATACCCTTGCTTCATACCACAGGTGACGGGGAAAAAAGTCAGACTATTCGTCGTTGACAGAACTGCTCCGTGCATCATAGCTTCCCTAGCACCATCTAGAGAGCTTTCCGGGGCACGCCATCGAGAGCCTTCTCGAGGTCAACTCTTTTCATGAAGATGACGCACTGAAAAACTAGCTTTGCACGTGCCCCGATCAGGCCAAAATCCAAATTGGGTTTCTGGCAGGTGCTCTTCGGTGTGTTTTAGGAGTACTCTGGCAAAGATTTTCCCAGGGGCTGATAATAGTAAAATACCCCGGTAAGAGGTTCAATCGATCAATGCGAGAAACTGTAAAAATGCTAGGACTTGGTCTTTTTCCCACAAAGTACAAAAAGGCTCCATATAGCCGAATGAAACCCGTCACCACCGGATTTAAGTAGTTGCTCTCCCGGTATCAAGTTGATGCCAACCACGCGCTATTTTAGTTGTTAACTGACCGCAAGAACAATCTCAGCAAGTGTCAGCGGCTTATCCAGCTTAGCTAGAGTGGGGAGTTCAGATATCAACAGAACACATTCAAAGTCAAGAGACCAGCGCACGTTGAGTAGAGCGTTGAAGTGTCCCATCCGTTACTCGAGCACTTTCTCCTTTGTTTTGAGTTCTTCACCATTCGATGGTTTCAAAGGAGCTTTTGAAAAGGGGATCGTGCTAATCAACTTTCGAACCTCACTGTAAAACACCCCAAGCTAGTTTGTGTCAGGAAACCACTGCATGTAGTGAGCTTTGTCTTGCCACCACCGATCCTTTCCCAAGATAGTCGACGAAACTTCAGGTTACTCTCGTCGTAATGTACACAACCTTTTGAAAGGTCGGTTAGCATACACGCTGCAAACGCTCAATTACACCCCATATATCGATGGCCCCAACGAATAAACGTGCAAGAGCTCTTGCCCAAAAATTTTTTTTCGTTTTTATGGCATAGAATACGCCTACACATTTTTTTTTTGTAAATTTTGGACTTAACATAAGACTTTTATAGCACAACCTTTCCTTTGGGTAATAACTCCTACACAAAAAAAAGACACGATTATTCGTGTAAAAATGGAAGCTACTTTTATTAGTTATGCTTCATTACAGACCGCAAAAATTTTAATACAGCTATCCTAATGTAGAATTATTATCTTTTACTAATTTGTAGAATCGTGTATCGTTTTACTACACTTGTTTATGCTTCATTTATGACACGAATAAACGTGCAGTGATACATTTCTGTTAACAAGTCACATATTATTCATTAGAATAATAAAATTATATGTTTTTTCTTGAATACTGAGAAAATCGATAGTTTTATTTTCTTAAAAAATATATGATCTGAAATATTTTTAACCTTTAATATAATTATACATTAAATATTCATTACGACATTAAAGTAATGTGATTTCAAACGTTTTTATGGTTTCCTGAAAAGTAGTAGTTTTTCGTTTGAACGTTTATTCGTTGGGACCATCGATATGTTTGTATGTATGTAACGAATAAAATACAAAATTGATAATCTATTGGTACTTACTAATATTACAAAGTAGTAAGATTTAATAAATTATACGTACGCAATGCTGTCTCTAAATCAAAATTACTCTGCACAGCATGACATGTATGTATTAGTACTACATGGCATTAGCTCGTACTAGCACCGCACACTCGTGCTGCGCTAGCACGAGCTAATGCCAAATGCGTTCAATAGATGGCGCGCGGTTCGCCGCGAAACGGGTAATGTCAATTGCTTCGTATTGGGCCTTAAGGGCAAAAATTACAGCATAATAAAGCTGTTACTGGACTTATCGCCCTTACCTAGAAGGCTTGATCCCTGCTACTAATGTAGCATCTCCCAGGAGCTCTGGAAACCTACACCTCACACGCAGGAACACAACTGCACCGAAGTGATTGTTATTTGGCTGCGGTCTTCTGTAAGGTAGAGGTATTTCACCAGTCGGGCTGCTCCAGTCCAAGCGAGAAATCGTTATGCCCTACCTCTCTTAAAAATTCTACTACCTACTTATTTCATTTCCCATCCCCTACATTTATTTATTTCATTATGAATATATACTAAAATTTACCTATATATTTATGAAAGTAGAAATCCTTATTAACATGTTTAAACATAACAGTTACGAATTTACAAATGAAAGACATTCTAAGTCACTGTTAAACATAAATCCCGTAAATAAGTGCATTTAAGTGCAATACAGATTTAACAAATAATTTAGGTAGTAAACAATTGAATACTGAACAAAATTTACAAGATGAGTAGGTATTCAATAGTGTTAAATACTCTTCAAAAAGTAAAAAATATCGAAAATTCGCGTCTGCACTGATATCAGTGTTTTCGTCATAAGAATATGAGAGCGAGGCTTTAGAAAGCGGAAATCTTTGGGTAAATCCCATTGAAGAATTTCTTTTCCCGAAGCGCCGTATTCCGCGACAACTGTTATTTTACGGCGTGCATGGTCCAGAGATGGAAGATGTTACATGGAATCAACAGTGACGTCAATAAAAAACCAGATACACCTTAGAAATAAAAAGTACTGGGGCCCGGATAAAGTTTTATAACAAGTATAAAAAACTGTTAATACCATAACGAGAATGAACGAAGGAAAATTAATTCTAAACAAAAGATGCTGTTTGTGTTTCGTTTTATAGTAATAAATTCTGATAATAGGGTAGATGTAGGGTAGAATTATGATAAATAATACCTATTTTGTTCAGCAGGTAGATTACCGAAAAATGTGTCATAAAATGTTCTCAATTCTTCCATATATATATATTTTTATCATAAAAACCAACTAATTCCTAAGCTTTGGCTATTAGGCCTATGCTTCATGTATTTTCGCAGCATTCTACTATGCACAACTTTTACTGCCATGTTTATACCGTGTACCTATCATTGTAAACCTTTTGTGCAATAAACGATTTATTTATTTATTTATTTATATAAATTCACTTTAAATGTACATATGTATGATCAGCGTCCCGCCGCTGCTTCACGCGCGTACTGTCTTCGTTTTTTCCACATTCACCTCTGATTCTTCGTTTCTTTTAACCGTATCGTAATATTTTATAGCCTTAAACCTTCCTCGATATATGGACCATCAACACAAGAATATTTTTTTTAATTCGAACGAGTAGTTCCTAAGGTACGCACGTTCATACAAACAAACTCTTCAGCTTGATATTTTAGTATAGAAAAAGACACATTATGATGATCGGGGACATTTCCACACACGTTCCACCACACTTGGACCTGAGTTGCGCAAAGCTTGCACTATGGCGACCACAAACTGATTTACACACAAACACACATGTATGAAATAAATGATTCATGCATATGGAAACCAGAACGTGACTGATACAACATACTAAAATAACCAGAACATACAAAAATATTTTTAAAACCCCCAGACACAGAAGAAACACAAATGCGTCTCAAGAAGACCCAAGGGTCTAAAAACGTAAGGTCCAAAAGGGTCCAAAATTCAACAGACAAGAGCGCTAACTATTGTTTGGAAGAGCTAGTTCCGTAAATGTTAACTAATTCCTTATCACACTTGTTAGGTAAGTAAATTCATTGCCTTTATGTAAAATAAAAATTGTTAGTATGTAAATTAGTATAACATCATGATAAATATCGTGAGGTTAGCAAACAAATATTATGTTATCAATATAGAAACAATGTTAGTCATGAATTTAAAAAGTAATAGATTTTTATTTAAGTGGCATCGATGACTCTTTGATATGTTTTTATGTATGATACAAAAAAAAATCTTGTCTATTTATTTTGTTTTTATGGCAATTAAGATTATTTAATGATAATGATAATATACCTTTTTCGTATCACATGATACAATAGATTATAAACTTCACCTTAGGATTCAGTGTTCGGTGCTCTACCAAAGCGGTGCTTTTCTAGTATTCCATAGAGGCATAACCATCTTCACCATAAGGGTATTCGGGACCCCTCCCCAGGGCCTCTTTTCTTAAGAGGCCCCGAAGGATGAGGGTTAGTATAGTTAACTTTAAGTACTTTCCAAAATGGCCCCTAAATCTATTGTGTCGAAGTCTTGTGGGCTCAAGGGCCTTAGCCTAGTTTGAGACGGACTTGCATAGAGGCTTATATCCAGTTTCGGGTAATTTCATGGATGGCGATGGCGTTTGAATGTGGCCCACTTTAAATATCACTATGAGAAATTATTTTACAAATTAACACAAAATCTCTCATAACTCTTATTTTTACAATTGCCAAACGTCTCTTGTATATCTTGGTGCAAAGTTAAAGAAGTAAATATAAATATATTTATTAACATAACCGCATGATATAAAAACATAATAGAAATGGAAACAGAAAATATTTGTTCATGTAAGCTTTAAAAAAGCACTTGTGAATCGTCAGTAGTACATGTTTAGTATTCTACCGCCGTGTTCGGAATGTTGATTATGTCGAGAAGAACCGGCAAGAAACGAATTCAAATATATTATACCTACGTACTAATATCAAGCATGTTTAAAATTGTATGAATCAGAGACAAATATGGTTACGGGATGGTCCTAAAATCCAGAATAGTGACGTAGAAGTTCAACGATACCATCGGCTAACAGGAAAACGGAAATAAGTACTCGTATATAACGATGGGACCCGACGGACATACATCATTGTGCATTTGACACTTGCAAACGCCGCGTGGACGAATAATTGAAACAATTATAAATTAACAATCGAAATAATTAATATTCGTTAAAAATTAAATTTCACATTCAGCTCGTCTGATTTGTTACCGTTGCAATGGCGTCAAAAGTTTTTGTTGTTGTGGTAATTATTTTGTTAATTAAACTCGCAGTTTTTACTTTTGCGTTTATTCGTGTTGAATTCTGACCATTTAAATATTTAACATATATTTTCATTTGCATCATTCTTCGTCGTCTAGTTGCATTAAAAAATATATTTTTAAATGGCGTACCTACGATCAACTTTGTATTTAGATTTTAACAATTTTTTGGAGAATTTTTATCATGCAAAAAAATGCTTACGTAACTGAAATGTTTTCTACTTAATACTTACAATTTTATTTACACCGAAAATTTACTTAATTGGTTAAATACGTTATTGATAGTGATTATATGGCGGTGAATATTATTTAACAGTGATATTTAAAATTATTTTGTTTCATTTTCAGAGCGCCTTGGTTCTGCTATCGACAATGGGAGGTAAGTAACTCTTCTTTAAGTTGCTAATATTTAATTTTGTTACAAAATTATGTGAACACGCACTCCAATTATGTTCAGTCGTTTAAATTTCGCTTATGAAAGTAAAAGTACGGTAGCTCAAAGAACTGGTTAATTGCAACTCATTCGACCTTTTGAGGCCTTAACTAAAAGCGGCTTATTTTTTATTCATGAAAGTAAAGTACGATTAGGTATATTTCACAATTGGGCACAGACGACGCGACAACTATGACGCTTGGGATGGGCGAGTAAATTTTATCATGAACAAATATCAAAATCGATAAATTCATCTCCTGATTGGCTGAATTAAGAATGCTATTTGCCAATCATCAGTTTCGAAACGTTGTCTCATAGGCCACGAGAGTAAATTTGGTCGATCTCTTCGCAAATGTCAAAATTTATAAAATTCAGTGCGTCAACTGCTGATTGGCTGAAAGCAAGAATGCGGTTTGCTACCAGTCAACTATCAGTTTCGAAACCTTTGTCGTCTTATGCGATAAATTATACTTTTCAAGACAACTCACTTTAGACCTGATTGTGTCTTAAAACAAAGACATATTGGATCGTTGGCTACCACATAGTCCTTGTAAAACTATAGAACAAACCAAAAAACACTTCCTTTTCAAATTACAAATATTTAATAAGAAATTGCCATAAAAAGAATTTTGCTGAAGAAGTTGAGTTGTTACTTAAAAAATATCCGAATAACAAAGTTACCGCTACCGAGGCATAAGCGCCATTTTGATGGAAAAAGATTTTAATTATTTTTCTCAGTAATAATAATTAAATAAATAAATGCGCCAGACAATCACACCAATCACTTGGTCTCAAACTAAGGTTTTCCCTTGTGCTATGAGTACCAGACGACGGATACTAACTGGGGGCGTCATCCCAGCACACCCAGACTCAAGTAAACTTAGAAAAGTTCGTTTTCCAAATTGACCCGACCGGGAATCGAACCCGGGACCTTTCGCGCTTTGGCCGACTACCTTAGCCACTGCGCCACCGAGGTCGTCTGTGAAAGTCTAGTTTGGTTTTTATAATAGACCACATCCATTTTCTTTTTCATTATTCTGTATTGTTTTTTACAGGTTGTGATGAACAGTTTGGTGCTGAAAAACCATCGGATTATCCTCAGGAACTCTTCAATCGTTACATAAAGGTATTGAAAAATTCATCCAGTCTCAATGCTTCAGTTTTGTTACTAGCAGTCCGCCCCTGGGTGCAATGTAGATATTAAGTTTTCGACTTTCTTTACTATGTATGTTTTATACTCTACCTGTTGCTTGTGACTTCGCCCGCATTTTTTCGGGCTGAAAAGTATGCTATGTGTTAATTTAGTATGTCATCTTGTTCTTATCAAATTTTCCTTTTTTTTTTTAAATATGGTCTCTATCCCGCGTTTAAAAACAACGCAGTAATTCCGCCAATGTCAAGTATTTAGAGAGACACGTCACAAAAGGAGACTGCGCGGTGATTTGAGCTATTGGTTCAAATTTCATTAAAATCCGTTTAGTTGTTTTTACGTGACAGAATAACAAACATACATCCAGACATTCATACACCTAGAGATCTATCCATTATTACAAACTTTTGCTTTTATTATATGTAAGGATGCATAGTGCCCATTAGCGTAAAGGTGTGTACGGCTATTGTACAATCGTAACAGCAGTGTTGCCAACCACATTTTTTAGAAGATCGTAAGTAATACAAAAAAAAATCGTATTATGTCTTGAATTACAAGAAAATAATCGTACGCATTGG
Organism: Glyphodes pyloalis; assembly: GCA_037074685.1. Lineage (NCBI taxonomy): Eukaryota > Metazoa > Arthropoda > Insecta > Lepidoptera > Crambidae > Glyphodes > Glyphodes pyloalis. Next base: position 13,386,679 of record JAYKKO010000008.1, on the reverse strand, counting down.
AATTTCAATAAAACTAGGTAAATCAATTAAAAATTGGAATGTAATTAGAATTTTTATATGACATTTATCATCAATGAACAAATGGCATTACCCACTTTAGATACGTTCACTTTTTTATCATCAGGGCCGAAAGTATGTATGTTTATAGTAGCGAATAAGGTTCTCATTAATATTTTCATATCAAAAGATATATTTATAATTGATTCCTTTTTCGAAAGATTTCATTGAAAAGATCGTATATTTTCGTATTTCGATCGTACTATTTTGATTACTCGATTGTACATCGTACAGAAGTCAAAAAGGTCGTATAAATATGATTTAAATCGTATGGTTGGCAACACTGCGTAACAGTAAGGGTCATAATAACAGAAATACAATTATTAGAGACTAAAATCAAATTAATATTTCCTTATTCAAGTAGGCTACATACTTTTCAAGCATTTTGAAGTTGAATATTGCAACTTTTAAGAATGTATGTTTATTTTTCGCAGGAAAACGGCATATTCAGAAATAACCGTTATGAAGGAGAAGCCATTGAAACTTATCACGACAATGATGCATACAACTGCCACACTAAAGTCACGGTATGAAGCTATTTTATTATTAAACTAGTTGTTCGTCCCGACTTTGCACGGGGGCTCATAAATCATAAATTACCTAACGAATCTTTTCCGAGGCTACTTTTCACCGAATATCATTGGCGAAACGATGTTGAAGGGTAGCGTCGTCGAAAAATATTTGGTGATATAATATGAACCCCTTTGCAAGGGTATAATGAATTCAACTTCATACCGAAAAAAAATATTAATTTTGCTTTATATCAACGATAAATATATGATAAACAAATATTAGACAACATTACAGACACTGCTCTGATTATGTGGGAAGTAGCTAAAGCACTTGTGTCACATTAAACAGAAACAATGACGGAACCGCAACACCCAGACCCAAGACATTACATCAAAGTTCGTTTTTCACATTGACCCGACCAGGAATCTAACCCGGGCCTCAAAGATGCCAAAGTCCCGTGCGCTTGTCTCTCGGCTATAGAGGTCGTCAAAAAACTAAATAATGACGATAGTCTTTTATTTTTCAGATTATACAACCTTGGACAGTCCTATCGAATATGACAACGAAATACGTCGTTCAAGTAGAAAATACATTTCAACAATTGGTCAGGCAAACTCAATGCTATAGGTAAGAACATGGATTCATATTTTACATAACAGACTAACATGTTTTTTTTTTGCTTAAAACACAGTGTACATCAGTGATATTACAAAATACTATCTTGTAAATGTGTTTGAACTGCAAACAGACGTGCAAACAATAGCGTAATAATTCTTTAACGCCATAAAAATACTTTTAAGATAGACACGGCTTTTAAGTTTTTGTGAACGCATCATGTAATTTAATTGAGACAGGAAATTTATTAAAGTACAAATAGTAGAGTAGTTGAAGTAATTTGGATGTACAAACAGGGCAAAAGAATTCTTCCTTTCAGTTCATTCAGTGGGCATAATATATATTTACCTGTAGCAGAGTTACTGTAACCTAAAAAACATATTGGACATCGTCACACACATTGACCCGATTTAGTACGTAGCTTAAGCACTTGTGCTACAAAAACTAAAAACAACGTGGATACCACAACACCCAATGATGAGGCAGTACAGAAAAGTTCGTTTTCCATATTGATCAGACTGGTAATCGAACCCAGGACCTAATAGATGGCGCGACGCCAAAGTTTGTCCTGGTCGCCTTTGTTAAGGATGTTCTCATGATTCTATTTCTTAACCCTTTATAAGGCAAAGAAAACTACTGAAGGTACAGAAATGAAAATTAGTGGTTAAGTTTTTAAAGTAGAGAGTTGGAACGCAGAACTGTTGATTATATGAATGAAAAAATTGCAGAAGCTAGGTCTCATTATTACAGGCACAGGACCTGTAACCCTGTACCTGTAACCTGTAATACATAATAAACAATGATCGAGTAGGTAAAAAATATATTTTGAAACCTTTTTTCTTTTGCAGTAAACTGAATGACGGCAACGGGTGTTTACAAGGGGTACAGAGGCGACCAACCATCAAAACAAAATGCGTCCCTACTGATGGCATTATCAAGCTGCACCTTTACAATCCTGTGCTGGAGAGATTTGAACACGAAGCCTTTTCGTTTCCTGCGTGCTGTTCCTGCCATATTGATAGCATTTAACACCCTCAAACCTCAAAACTTGGGGACAAAGGACAGCTTTATTAATATAATTATTCATAATATTAATTCGTAAGAGATAAATTGGTTTAAGGTTCGTCCGTTAAAATGCATATCTTCTCGCAAACGAAGTGTTTAATCATATTTTTGTGTCTTATCTGTGCACGCGATTCCAACCGCGTGTAAAAAAATCCGTGCATTTAGACGGTCTGAACTAAAAGAAGCATAAACCATTGTCAACCCATCAAAATCGGTCGTACTGTTTTAGAGATTTTCCCGAATACATAGACAAAATGATAAAAGTGTCGTTTTAGTACATTTATCAAAAGCGTGTTTGTGGCGCTTTTTAATTTTATAACGCGATTTTTACTTAATTTTATTACAGTCAGGTTTGGAAGAGCCATTTAAATGTTTTGTATCGTCTTACGATGAAGGTACTAGTTATTTATTTTAGTAAATCTGTAAATATTTTTAATTCTTTCATGTATAGTTTAATGGTAGTGTGAAGTAAATGAGTGTAGGAAAATGTCTTAAAAAGACAAAACAGTTAAATGTGATTGTATATTTTAAGTGTGTTATGTTATTAATTGTATAAAATATTTTTATAGATTTATAAAACTATTCTATAACTTGATGCATCAGAGTACTGTATCATCTTTAGTATGTATAGGCTCTTTGCCTCAACATCCGCGTAGTCAAGTATGTAAGAGACAATTAATTTAATTTAATTCATAAGTCAAAGTCAATATTTTTTATTCACATAGATTACATTAGTAATACTTATGAATAGTCTCTATATAAAGCAAATGAAGCTACCTCCGGTTCGGAACCTATAACTAAAGAGAAGATACCGGCAAGAAACTCAGTAGTTTTTTTTTTACAAATGAAAGCTACACTTATTACTAATTTTGCACTAAGACTCACAGTTAGTTTGATAGGGATTCAGTAGAGGCTAATAAAGGGAAAAGCGATGTGGATCTGTTTAAGTCAATTTTATTTATGATTTCGTGAGATTTAGTATTGATTTCTATAACGTATAATGGTACAATAGATACAATAGATGTATGAGCAATAAATGTATGATCGAGGTAGTAAACAGGTTTCCCAGTAATAATCTCGTTTATTCAACCAAAAACATGACCGTCGTCTTTGAATAAGTCGTTTGATCTAACATTCCTAACAGATTCAAATCCCTGGTATACATCATCTATCTCACTCGTTAAGCGTTCAGAATCTAGTGTCCGACCGAAATTTCGGTTTCGGTTTCGGTTTCGGCCAGTTTCGGCCAAAAAATCAAGTTTCGGCCCGAGTTTCGGTTTCGGCCAAAAACGGCCGAACCTTTCGGCCGCGCCGAAACTTACAAATAATGTATTTTTTTCACTTTATTTATAGGGTAGTTAAATTTTCAAACATAATTTCTGTAACTGTGCTGATATTTCATAGTGATAAATCTTTGAAAGTAAAAATCTGTAATTATACGTCGGCGAGATATTAATTTTAGAAAAAAACGGGCATACTACAATTTTTTCAACTTTTTAAGGTTTTTTTATAAAAGGTTCGGTTTCGGTTTCGGTTTCGGCCGAAACTACAATGAAACCGAACATTCGGTTTCGGTTTCGGTTTCGGCAAAATAACATGTTTCGGTCGGTCACTATCAGAATCATTCACGATCCCATATAAATTATACAATATATATAGTGGACCGCAATCAATGACTAACAAGTGCGAAGCCACTTAGTCCTGTGAATAACTTGCTTGAGACCCAATAGTGCCTTAAAGAGCTTAATATGGTAACTGTAGGCCTACTCTCAAAAGCGAAATACATATGTCGGATCCGACGACGGATAGCAATTTTTAATTCTCAACACACACTTCGAATGCGAATAAAGCGTTATCAAAAAACAACATTATTTATACAAATCAAAAACCACGTTTTAATTCGCAAACTTATGATTAATCTTCAAAAATGAAACCTTTCGTTTGTTCGTTTCGTTTTTGGGAGTAGACCCCCTGGCCTCTACGAAATCCTATCCGGTGGTATACCGTGAAATTGTATCAATTTCCACGTGATACTAGCAAAAGTAAACTTCGTTATAGAAAATTACAACAAAATAAAAAGAATAACCTAATTTGACATGGTACTTAACCAAGAATGGTTTCTGCAGAAAGTGTTAAAAGCTTGCAACCATTTCGTTAATTATTGTGTTTACTAGAAGTTCTAGATGTCTTTATTATACTTGTAATATTGACGTAGAACACTGTCTCTATTTTGAAAAGATAGTGAAGCAACTCGTTAGTCAATTTCTTGTAAATAATAATTTAATCCTATTCTGTATACATTTAAGCGTTTTTAATGTAGAAATTTGTTAGTTATACTTACTCGTACATCACATTGTAAAAGAATATTCCAATGTTTATTGCAGATGTATGATATTTGATCATCTATGAAACTTTTATTTTCAAGTGATATGTTTGTTAGTTTATTACATAAACAAAACAAATAAACATAAGATAACACTAACTTACAAAATATTCAAACTAAAATAAAATAAAAAATAAATATTTTAAATAAACAAAGATGGTCCCTGTGGTAAGGTACCCAAAATGCTGGCTGCATTACCTCGCTGAATGGCGATTGAAATACGCTGGGCGAGGTAGCAGCCTTTGGGTCTCCTGTAACGTTGATAAGTCTTTTTGAAATATCTTTAAAAAAAGACAAAGCGTCAGGACACCACGGACCTAGAGTTTCCACTCCAAAAGCGACAAAATTATAATTTTCTTTAATATCTTTATATTTTGTGCTTTTCAGTTTTTATTTTTTTATCTATTATATGTGTCTAGATAAATTTTTCTCATTTTTTTCTCCTCACTAAATTTTAGCAAATATTATATTGTGATAAAGTGTTTCGTGTAAATAAACTTTGTTCTTAATTTGTGAATTTATTGGTCACTCACTAACACACAATTTTTACAGTTTGTATTATAAATGTTAGGAAAATACTTAATTTTCCCTATGATAATAATTGTATGTGCGTTTTGTACACTCAATTATTAAAACATTTGAGAGTACAAAACTACTTTATCCTTCCCTCTATGAAAGTAGGTACTCATTAATAGTAACCTATTATTAACACAATTGGAAACTCATATCACCATACTTTAAACTCTCTGGCTCATTGAAATGTCAACTATTTCAATGAGAAAAAGAAAATTGGTAACTCCTATTTTTACCGGACTATAAAAAAGTGGAACTCATTGCCGGCTCATATGTTTCCTCCTTTCTTTGACATGGATTCCTTCAACAGGAGCGTGGAGAAACATCTTGCGGGCCAGTTTGGCGATGCTAACGGATAGGATATATCGGTTTCAAACCCGTTGTCATCGTGACGTGGGTTCCTCTCTTGTTCAAATTCAAATTCAATATTCTTTTATTCATGTAAATTACACCAGTAATATTTATGAAACGTCTACATAATGCAAATGACGCTACCTCCAGTTCGGAACCTATAACTTACAGAGAAGATCCCGGCAATGAACTCTGTCGTTCATATTACAAATATAGCTGAACTTATACCTAGTTTTGCACTAAGACATTGCTTGCCACCATCAGGCTGGGAGGAGCCAATATACTGCGCTACTATAAAAAAAATCATTTTGTACAAAGCTGAATAGTAATTTATACTCACAAACTTTCGCCTTTATAATATAACTAGCGACCCATCTCCACCCAGATATTATGCAAAGACATTTTCTGCCGTTAAGTAAAAAGTAACTTATAATACAGATGATAATTATTGCTTTAATGTAACATTCATTAGACTACTTAAATTAGGATCATAGTTCTAGCCACCTCTGACTCAATCATGAAAGAAAAAAGGAAATAGATGTTTATTTAGTCTCATAAAATAGCATGATGCACAACTGGGTGTGTAATAAACGCTTGTAGAAGACAGACTGACTTATAGATATCGTTATTCATGTAAGCTTTGCCAAAGCACTTACCTGGTGCAAATTTTGATGAGGTTTTACACGCTAGTAGAGAGAGAGTAACTTATTAGAATGGAATTAAAAATCTCTTTATTCATGTAAACTTTACAAACAGAAGAAATTGAGGATTCTACCACCGTATTTGGAATGTTGACGCCGACGAACCGGCAAGCAATTCGACGCTTACTCTTTTCAAAGGTTGAATACATTTGGTGTTTCTCAATATATCTAGGTAACAACTTAAATAAAATTAACAATATTAGATTTTCAAGAATTGTGACGTTCTAGATCCATACATTTTTGCCATTTAAGTAATCATCACAACATAGTATTAAACAAAGTAGCTTTTTTCTGTATGTCTTTATGATCTTTAAAACTACGCAACGGATTTTTACACGTTTTTTTGTAGATGTAGTGATGTATGAGGAAGGTTTATATGTATAATTTATACATATTAATGTACAGAATAGCCGAAAACTTCGTTTGTATTTACTCGCACCCGTGCAAAGCTGGGGACAAATAATCTAAGACTTAAATTCACAAAGGAATTATTTATCTTAAACAATCTTATATATGGAACAGCAAGCTTGTGTTCATTTCTGATTTCTGTTAAAGTTTCAGATTTTGTCAGATTTTTATAAAAGAGATTAAAGTTTTAGCGATGCTACGGTATGTAGGTATATTAATTTATTTAAATAAATCTCGTAGTGAATTCCGTATTTACTTTTATTACGAATAATGAACAATTATTCATTTTATTAGATATCAGTACAAATGCGTTTGCATTGTGTCCGTTTTTCCAACCTTTTTGGTTTAAATAGGACGATAGGGCGCAACTGATGCTGTTGGGCATCTCAGCCAGCATCGCACTCACCATGAGGTGGGAATAGTTCAGTTTGATTAACTAATCCAGTCTCCCCCGAACACCCTGGCAGGGAGTCCCACACACGCCCGTCACCTCAGATGGCGGTACGGTGCAACAAAACGTTTTCCCTCGTAAAAAAAATTGGTCCAGTTGGATAGGCCATCCCCAGTCTCCTCCCACACAACCTGGAATGACTAGATAGTGACACGTAAGCGGCAATTCCGCCGATGGTATTGTGCTTGTTCAGGTTTAACAAGATTTCCCACAACAACACCAGGGGCTTTCAGTAGGTAATACTGTCTTTATCAGGGCAGGGAGTCTCGTACACGCCATCTCCTCCCTCGGGTGATGGTACTTGACGTCAAAGTATTTTCCCCCTGTCGAAAAAATTATATAATTGTCCACCAAGTAATCATATTAAATACTTCCAAAACTTCAACATGTGGTTTCAGTAATACCAATGATCAGTCTAGATGAGTATGGCTATTAATGCCTGACCTGTGAAATACAACAAAGATTAAAGACATTACTAATACTAAAATGAAATAATATTACTTATCATTATATACAAGAAAAAAAAAACTTACATGAAAATATTAAAAAAAAAAAAAATTACCTATATACAAAATATTTACAAAAGATAGTCCGCTCCAGTGTTTAGGGTGCCCAGAATGCTAGCAACATTGCCTCTTTGAATGGCCAGACTTAAACGTTGGCCGAGGTATTTACCAGCATTCTGGTCACCAGACACTTCTACGAGGCGAGCGGACAATTCTTTGAATAAAGTTCGGGCCTCTGGACCCCACGGCCCCAAAGTCTCCACTCCAAAATGCCTGACTAGTTTATATTAAAGCTTTGAACAAATCAGTGCTTGAAGCTTAAGTATTAAGATAGTTACTTAATAAAGCAACATTCGTAGGCCACGCACTTATCGAACAACCAGTTATGAGAAGAACTGATGACTCAAACTATACAGCACAGCTCATACTATGAGTGGGGATGTCATGAGAATTACAATTACATCCAAGCGATTTATTCATGTAGGTTCCAAGGAACAAGTGGTCTGATACTTGATAGTTACTATTCTCGTGTATTATGTTTTTATTTTATTTTTTAGATTACATATGCACTTTGTCACTATTACCGCACCCATAAACTAACTCTCCGCATGACCCAAAGGTTGACTGGTAGAGAATGCCCATAGCATTAAGTGCACCTGTTGTACTTTTTTTTGTGCAATAAAGTTTTTAAATAAAAAAAAATAAAAAAAATACACGAACGTCAGACACGATTCTGATTATATGGAAGTCAATGTTTCGTCTCTGTCCAATTTTTTTTATAATAGCTCAGTATAATGGTAAGCAAGAGAGGAACTCACATCGGGATGACAACGGATTTGATACCGATATATCCTATCCGTTAGCATCGCCATAGATATACTTTATTGCACAAAATCTTTACAGAAATAGGTTTTACAGAAAAATTATAGTACAATTTAGGCGGTCTTATCGCTAGAAAGCGATCTCTTCCAGACAACCTTAAGGTAGAGGAAATAGTAGATGGCGAGAAATGGGTACGGCCGTGCAACATAAATACAGTTTTATTTTAGTATTATTTCGTAGTTTAACATGATAAACATACATAAACTCATAAATATATAACATTATAAATATATACAAATAAATATATATATATACAAATAAACATATTTAACATATATAAAATCAAGTAAAGAGTTTTGACTCAAAAAAAAAAAAAAATAACAATAATAATGTTAATAAGTAGGATAAGTGTATGAAAATTACTGACAACCAACATGCCCAGCTGGAATTATAGATAGAGGACATAAATTAACATTCATTAAGTGAGAGGAAGTACGATTTAACCCTGAGTTTAAAAATGGGAAGGGTCTCAGATAATCTGATAGATAAAGGTAAAGAATTCCATAAGCGAATTGATTGGATAGTGAAGGATTGGGAATAATATTCAGAAGAATGAGTAGGAAAAGTAAGGCCGGCCGCCATACTGGCCGGCAAGATGTTTCTTCCCGTTCCTTTTGAAAGAATCCATGTCAAAGGAGGAGGAAACACAAGAGCCGGCAACAAGTAGTTTATATCAAGAAAGGGATAAAACAAAGTTTACAAATTCGAATCCAATTTCAACATTTTATGATAGAATTCTAAATGAACATGAATGAAAATAAAAGCTTTTACGGTAAACGAAAGTCATTAGTTTTTCTGTTTTTACAATCATAGTACTACACAAAACATTCAAATAGAATAAAGGGCATATAGATAAACAGTTAGAGATAGGGGCAAGTAAGAGGATTTTGTCATGTCTGTAATATTACTAATAAAAAAAGAATTTCACAAGCACCTTTTTATTCATTTTTGCGTCAGAAATACTTACATTCAATCCAAGTCCGTGATGAGTAGCACAAGTGGGTCTTTTTTAATTATTTAGGTTAGATTAGTATTTTTTGATGCTGGATAACCGTTTTTATGTTTAAATATAACTCATGGTTGGGTAATTATATTTTTTATTAACCATGGTTTTATTTGGACACATATATGATTTAAAGCATAACTACAAACATTTAAAAAACGGGTGATATCAACTTACCGCCTACGCTTAGAATATGCACGTACTGCCTACTTCGATTTGGGAAACAAACTTTTCTAAATTGACTTGGGTGTGCTGGGATGACGCCTATAGTTAGTTACTGTCGTTTGGTGCTCATATCACAAGGGAAAACCTTAGTTTTAGACCAAGTGATTGGTATGATTGTCTGGCGCATTTATTCTTTAATTTTTCTGAATAAAATTAGAATTAAAGAGCGCCCCCTATGTGGATGTGATTCAAATGAGGGTAACTTCGTAAAATTTTTTAACTCTCAGAAATACCTAATTCCTCTTATTGATATTCTTTCTCCCCTGTCTATGTACATATATTTTGTTATAATATTGAATTACAATTCATTACTCCTTGGTTTCTACTAACTTTGCAATCTATATTGTGTTTTTTTTGGTTTAAGTGAAGTGAGATAATGAAGACATCATTTCAGAAATGAATTAGCTCTTTTTGCTTTCAAAACGTGTCTCATTAAACATCTGATATTGGCGGAATCTTTAAGTTATCTAGAGACGCGAGATAGAGTAAAAGAAAGGATAACTACATAAAACTTACTAGAACTCCGATTTTTAATCGTTGGTTCGTAATATAACCGCGTCATATTCTATAAAAGGTAAAACAATGTGCCTACATTTATAAGTATTATTACTCACAAATGTGTGAGCTTGTTTTGATAACAAACGTATGTCATAAAACATTGATGACCTAGTAATGCATCGGTAAACGTCATCGGTTATCGAATGAGCGTCTGGGTTCGCAGGGAAGCACGCTTTCCTCTTCGTATATAAAGTGAGGATGTTAACTAATCAATTCATTGCCACACCATATATTCTTGGACGCGCACGGCTTAACAGGAAAACACTGTAAACTATAACGTAGAATCTTTCTTACCAGTCATTACCAGTACCTACTAAAATGTGCAAGCAAGCTGTTGTTTTCATTGTAAGTAGCATTTTAACTAACCTCAATTTTGAAAAACCATATAATATGCTTGCCTTTATAACGCCTTAAGTTATTAGAAAATGATAAAATACGTATACCATAAAACTTCTATGGAAGAATTTGTTTTGGAACAAAAAGGATTCATGTTTTGCACGACTGTATCAAGTATTTTATTTCATTTATTTCGAATTTGTCTATACAAGTACCTCTTTTTGTACATTTTATAATAGATTATTTAAACAGTTATTATATAAAAAATAAGTATTTCCTTTACGCAAAAGAGTATTTTTGAAATTAATTTATTAGACCTACAATTACCAAGTACTTAATTTTACGTAAGGTAATAAACCACTTGATTGGTTGAGTTTCTAATATTTGTAAGTGTATTGTTATAAATCATAATATAATTACTTTACAGGACTGATTAGCCTTCAACAGCTGTTTTCTAAAATGATTTTCATCAATTATTTTTTTAACCGACTTTTTTAAGGAGAAGAATCTCATTTCATACGATTTTTTATCCAGCACAATGATGATTTCTTCCTTTCGTTGATAGGGTCGTGGGTTCGATCTCTAACAAGCAAAATCATTAGATTGAAATAATGCTTGAAGCTTTGTCTTATTGATGCCATTTTTAAGTCACAGCTGTCCATTTTAAAATATCGAAGGTCGCATAAGATAAATTACGCTTTTATCAAACAGTTAATTAAATGTTTTTTTAGTGATACATATAAATGTTGATAACAGTATATGGCTGATTATTGTATAAGGATTTTAAGTATACAACAAAAAACCCTACAGACACAGCTATTGATTCTAATTTCCATACAAACACTTGCTGGTATAGGTACTTCACGATCAGGTCGATTTGAAGTTACACATAGTCTATAAAGTATTATTTATTAAATTTCAGGTGGCCTTGTCAGCGGTGTCTGCTGCAAATTTGTTCAGAGGTAATAATTTTTTTTTTTTTTGGATATACAGCTTTTAATAAATCGTACATTTAAAGACGTAAATGTTGACAGTATTGAACTTTTGTAGAACTTTACTTGATGTCATAGTTTGAGTGATCAAAATAAAATAATGATGATAATACGAAAAATATTGAATTCACAAAACCGATATTATTTAGAATTTCGATCAAGACTTCACTTAAAAAATAACAAAAAAGGAACAACCGTTTTTTCACAGTGGTCAAAAAGTAAATGTTCTGACTTTAAATATCTTTCTTTTCCTACTAGACTGGTGATGATTAATTGATGACTGTGAAGCCTTATTTTTTTGTTAATCAATCAAAAATCAAGTCAAAATTGTTTGACGCAAACTAACGGGAAAAAAATCTCGTTCAAATCGAACAAATGATTGCTTGCAATACAGACGGATTTTCCAATGAGTAGCGAATTCGTGGACTCGGCTGATAATTAATATTCCGTCGTATACCGTTGTTATTGCATTTGTGTGTTAGATAACAGTATAACAAAGTTAAAAAGTACAGTTCGAAATTAGTTCTTTTGTCCAAGATATAGGGCCGGAACAATTTTTTTATTATACCTACTGTCAACAGCATGCCAAGGTTAACACTTGTAGTTCCATTTCAAACTCAAAAAAACATCTTTTGACGACCTCGGTGGCGCAGTGGCTAAGGCAGGCGGCCAAAACGCGATAGGTCCCGGATTCGATTCCCGGTCGGGTCAATTTGGAAAACGAACTTTTCTAAATTGACTTGAGTCTAGGTGTGCTGGGATGACGCCCCCAGTTAGTATCCGTCGTCTGGTACTCATATTACAAGGGAAAACCTTAGTTTGAGACCAGAAGATTGGTGTGATTGTCTGGCGCATTTATTTATTATTATTTATCTTGCGCGCCAGTATGACGATTCTAACGGATAGGATATTTCATCAAATCCGTTGTCATCGCGATGTGGGTTCCTCTCTTGCTTACGATCAGGCTGGGAGGTGCCAATATCCTGTGCTAAAAATAAAAATGTTTTCTTCATTTGTATTAAATAAACTTTTTTTCTCGTTTTAGCGGAAATGCCGAAAGACTGCGTCGGAAAAACGTACTGTCACACTAAGAGCGAGCTTTATCCTCAAAAACATATGGATATTTTAATAAATAAAACTTTGGTAAGGATCTACTTTTTACATTGTTCGTAAGGCCTATGATTGACCCGATATATCGAGTGATCTGTAAAATCGAAGGTATGGGTTCGATCCCCATCCAGGGCCAACGTTCATGTCAACATTTATTTTTGTTCTGTGTCTCTGTTTCGTTTTCATTTTATAATAAAGAACAAAATTTGGATTTCATATACAGAAAGCGAAAATATATACCATAAAAATCTTAATATTGAATTGACGTCTTTAATTACGTAAATATTTATTCGTCTTTTTAATATTATATTACTAATTGTAGAAAGAGAAAATAATCTTAATTTTGTCTGGAAGTTTTAATAATAAATGTATTATCCATTTATTATAAACTATTTTGCTTTAATAAAACGAAATGGAGTAATACAAATGCTTATTCGTTCGGTCCGGACCCCTCTTATAAAAAATAATTCCGGACATTCTGCGAGTAGTTCAATCTGGAAGGGCAAAGTCCAGTCATCTCGAGATAAGCCAATGATGACTGCGATTCTAGTCTATCAGGCTTAACATACGCCGCGAGAGTAAATTTTATCGCGCTCTTATGAAATGTCAAAATCAATGCGTCAACTGCTGATTGGCTGAAAATACGAGTACGGTGTACTATTGCCAAACCAACGATTTAGAAAATTAATAATTTTCTCTCCCCTCCGCTAGCAGTTCTCAATCGTTTTAATATACTTTTGGGGGCCGGAATGTGTCGACTGTCTTGCCGCGTTTTCATTGTTATACATACTCGATATACATGTACATTTATAAATATTTAAGGTAAATATATATTATTATTCATTAAAAATGTTTCGAATTTAACATCAACTGCGAGACAAATTTTTTTCCCGACCCCAAAGTATTTGTAAATTTGAAAACCAGATCGCTCAGGTAAATAAAGTAATTTTGGTGAAGTAGCCGTTTATATTTAAATGAATGTCATGAATTGTTTTTGTTAATGGATTATTTTTGTTATTTTCTTTCAAAATACACGTGATTGAAAATAATAATGTTTTTTTTCAATAGAAACAATATGCACAAGTAGTTATAGTGAATACCCACTGTAGAACCTTTTGAGCCAGATATAATCATCTTGGCTAACTATTCACAATATAAAGTTTGTCTGGAAGAGATTGTTTTCTAGCAATAAGACCGCCTAAATTGTACTTGATTATGTCTGTAAAACCAATTTCTGTGCAATAAAGTGTATCTATCTATCTTATATTATATATTATGTAATAAAGATATATGAATAATATAGAAAAACAAATCGTAGTTGAATCCGAGCACAAAAAACCCATTACTACAAAAAATTAGAATCGGGGTTGCCAGATCTGTTGCCAATAAAGTTTTATATATACCTATGTTTATTTACATAATTACAGATTAATATCATCGAAGTTGGTGACAAAATACAAAACCGAGACGGCGCACAAAAACCTTCCAGTGATTGTGAAAGAGATCCAAAGGTATGTATAGGAACTTCAAGGTTTTAAATGTTTTAATGCTTGACCGGGGAATCGAACTCAGCACACCAACATGATAAGTCAAACTAACGTTCGTTTATCGATATGTTACCACAGTATGACCACAATATATACAAATATAGATAAATGTGCAAACACCAGTGAAAAATGTTATAGTTATATGGGAAACGAACTTTTCTATATTGTCTCGGGTCTGGGTGTTGTGGTGCCGTCGTTGTTTACTACTTGCCACAGAATCAGAGCAATGTATGTGATGTTGTCCAATATTTATTATTATTAATTTATAATATGCGTACAGCAATCACGTTCACTAATACGTATGCAAACTCATTCTAAAGTAAACCTTATGGTAGTATTTAAAAGAAACAAAACAACTACATCTTCCCTTGCGGTGTGGGCACGAACTCACGACCTTCACGTATCGCGCGCCCTTCCAACTGAGCTCCACACATCGAGGGAAGATAATTCTTTCTGTTGCCACCTTTGGGGACTGGTTTGCTCCAGCTTACCTCTTAAAATAAAATAATACTTCATGCTTTTTTCACTCATCAAAATAAAACTATATGACTTGGTTCAAAGTTTTCTACACATAGCTATAAGTTAGATACTGCTACTGTAACTTATCTGCTGAGTTTCTTACCGGTGTCTTCTCGGCAGATATAGGTTCCGAACCGGAAGTAGAATCACTTTGCATTGTATTCAATGACGATTCAAAAGTGTCACATGTAACCTACTTGAATGAAGAAATATTTGAGTTTGAGTTTGAGTTTTGTTTCTTTAAAAAATTTAAAGCTTAGCGAACTTTAAGTGCGTCGCGTGTAGCATTATACAAATTGTAAAAAACGTTATTTGAGCTCAAATATTTACTGTTTTTTCTGACTACAGAAGATTCTAATAACTGATTGTTTATATATTAGAAACAGAAATTTTTTGTCTTACCTTTCGGTATAGAATGTAGTTCTAAACATATTCGGCAGAGGGCACTTACCGGAAGGCTAACGGTTGATACAGCAGAAAAATTTCATCGCCTACGATAACTTGCGGTTAGCTCAGTTGGTAAGAGCAGCACGCGCGATACGTGAAGGTCGTGGGTTCAATTCCCGCACCGCAAGGGAAGATAAAAATTTTCTGTTTCTAATATTTAAAGTTCGCTAGTACGGCGTATAGTACTATAAAAATAATAAAACTGATTGTTTATTTATCTTTGTAATTACAGTTTGAGGAGATTTACGAAATTATGGACAAGGATGGCAACGTCCGTTTTGTGGCGCAGTCTGATGGCTTGTTCATTCAGAAAGTTAGGACAGAGACTTGTCTGTAAGTACTAATCATGTCGTTTTTTGCTTACACATCCGTAGCTTAAACGGATCGTTTTTCAAATATTGGAACCGGGCAATAATAATTGGAACAGCAAAGACGGTTTCGAATTAAAGCTGGCAAATATTTGTGTGGTGACCAAGTCAAAGTCAAAGTCAATATTTTTTTATTCATACAGATTATTTTAGTAATACTTATGAATAGTCTCTGTATAAAACAAATGAAGCTACCTCCGATTCGGCACTTATAGCTACCGAAACGATACCGGCAAGAAACTCAGAAGTTTGTTTTACAAAAAAAAAGCTAAACTCATTACTAATTTTGCACCAAGACATACAGACAAGACACATAATTTGATATTAACAATTAACTGAAGTGGTTGATATTTTGAAATGTATTTTAATACTAGCTGAGCCTGTTGATCTTTAGTTTGATAATATTTATCCTTTACTTGATAAATGAATAATAAATAAATATCTTATAATATTTTACAACTTTGCTCTGATTCTGTGGTAAGTAGCTTAAGCACACGTTTAATAAAAAACGGTCCAAGATGATAGCTGCAACAAAATGTTTGATTACATATTTTGACACAACTCCATCAAATAAAAAGGTTTTGATTAATAACAGTGCCATTCTTATATGGCAAAATTATACAATAGTTATACCATTTGAAGAGAACGACGGTACTACAACACCCAGACCCGTGACAATACACATTAGTTAATTTTTCATTTTGACCCGACTGGCAATCGAACCCGGCACGTCCGAAATAGTGCCACGCCAATTTCTGACCCACTGAGCTTGATCAAGGTCTTCAGAAGAAACATTTATAGATATTGAAGAAATAGACATCGCTGAGTTCAAAATCTTTGTTTTTTTCAGGAACCCTGGTCGCCTATCTAAGTCCGCATACTTCGATGTTGAGCTTGAAAATTATGACTTTTTATGCGAAGAGAGCTTCATGAAGTACAGCTTCCTCGTTCTATCTCTCAACGGGGAAAGTCTAGAAGACGTGGAAGTGAGCGGTGGACTCCCAATCTGTTGTTCCTGCAGGGTTTACGATAAGAAAATATAACATCCTTGCTAGGCGTACTACGTAAGATAGCCCACTGCATTCCTAATAGGATAAAACCAATTATATATAACACTTTAGTCAAATCACATCTAGAATACCTGATAGAGATTTGGGGATCTGCTGCAATATCTAACTTAAATTCCTTACAGAGGACTCAAAACAAAGTAATAAAAGTACAATTCCACTATCCTTTTCGTGCTGCTACCAAACAAATATATAAAAAAACTAAAATATTTAACCTTCATCAAATTTACACTTACAACACATGCATTTTGATAAAAAAGATCTTAACAAATACCACTAAATCAAATTTGGATTTGAATATAAAGGTCAATAAACATAATCAGCGAAATCAAAATAAACTTATTATTTATTTATATATAACAGATTACCAAATAGCATGAAGAAATGTGAGAGTATAGAAGCATTTAAAAGCAAATTATTAATCTCAAATAAAATTATTTGTTATCTCATTATAAGTGAAATGTTAAATTTCTTATGAGAATAAATTCTTTAAACCTAAATACAATCAACGACTTAAAGATGATGATTGATTCTGTAAATAATAACAACTAGGTAATTGTAGTTATATTCTAATTTTTGTAATTTGTTAATAAGTCAATATAAATAGAGAATAAGTATTTTGACATTGTGAAAAGGATTTGTTTTAAAATCTATTAGCTGTGCCAATTAAATCATAAGTATATATAATAAATGGTTTGCGTACCTAAACATAGTGTTTAGAAACCAGAATTCATTTTCTTATTCCATGTATTATATATATTACATATTTTTAGGAAATACCTATACAAAATAGTTTTGAAGCCCGAATAAAAAATCATGTTATGTAGGTACATGATTTTTTTATCGAAAACGCTAATAAATAAAATATAAATAAATATTTAAAAACTATCTATATTGGGTAGCTTAAGCACTTACCTATGTTATAGAATCATGAAATATGTAAAAGTGTTATTTAACATCTTCTGGGTAAATCGCTTAACTGTGTGTATTGTCGAAACCTGAAAGAAAAGTCTTATTTTGCCCAAACAGTGTTTTATTCATGGTCACTCCAAAACTACAACCAACTGTTGTCATTTTGCCTGATTTCGCATTCGGCATATTACATATCAGCGAGCGTTTTTAAACTTCTCATAACTTTAACACGAGAAATAAACACAAACTTGCTGTTCCACATCTAAGACTTCATAAAATTAGCAATTCTTTTGTGGGGTTAAGTCTGAAGATCTTTAATAAGCTGCCAGAAAAGATCACTGCATTACCTATGCATAGATTTAAGTCTCTGATCAAAAATTGTGTAATGGAGAAAGGATATTATAAAATAGAAGATTATATTAACGACAAAAATGTTTGGAATTGATAGATAGCATTAATTATGTAAACTAGTCATACGCTATGTTGTTTATATGTTTTTTTTTTTGCATGTTACCATTTTTGTAAGTTTTTGAAAAGAGTAACTATCGAGTTTCTTGCCGGTTCTTCTCGATAGAAGCAACATTCCGAACATGGTGGTAGTATAATCTGACGATTCATAAATGCTTTTGTAAAAGTTTACATGAATAAAGACATTTTCTATTTCTATTTCTACAGACGACGCCATTTGTGAACGGCGCATTTACTCAAAATGCCTGCGACATATACAAGTTAACAAATAAGAAAATTATTATTAATGCCTCTTCTACACGTAGACAGATTCGTCTGCAGATGGCATTGACGGGCGCGTCCACCGACTTGTAGAGGGTGTGATTGGCTCATCTGTGGTAGGTATTTGATATCGGCAGACGAGTAAATCAAACCCTGGGGTTGATTGACTTGATTGGCGATGCCATCTGCAGACGAATCTGTTTAAATATAGAGGAGGCATAAAGTGTAGTACTTATATCACTTTGGACTAAGTCATATAGTTTTGTTTTGATGAGTGAAAAACATTAAGTAAGTATTTATAAATTTTAAGACTTTCACGTTCCATTTTAAACATTTAAAATAATTTAACGGGTCAAAACGCGACACCATTTTTATTTAGTAGTTAATACGAACTACTAAATAAAAATTACTGCCCGACGTTTCGGTTAGGTTGCACCAACCGTGGTCACGAGCTGACTTGACTTGGCTGAGTCAGCTGAGTTAAATTATTTTAAATTAAGTATTTACCTATTTCCAAGAGTTAAACTAGAGTGACCAGTCCCCACCACCTGCACACGGATGACGTATGTGCCAGCTATCGGTACACTCATTTCTTAAATGCTCAGTTCTAAATGATTCTGAAATGCTAACATCTAGATCAGGAGTTTTTAATCAAGCCTCCCAAAGGTGGCGGAGAGAGGTGTCAAGGGGGGCAGAAAGCGTTTGTAGGTAATTTTGATACCACTGTGATGGCGACAGGCAAGAAAAAACTAAAAAAATAACAAATTACATTACAATGGTACTGTTTGATTTACACGCATACAATCAGATAAGTAATAATCATACCTAACTATTCACTTTTTCTATCAACCACTGTTTTGAAACCCGACGTCATTAATCGCATACAATACAAGGTTTGACAAGTCAGTTAAATTTTTGTATTTATTAAAAATGTAAAGGGGAGCCTTAAGGTAAGGTTGGAAAACATTGATCTAGGCTGAACTTTTAATCAGAATCCCAAACAAGATGATAAACACTTACAACAGTACATTTTTAACTTGATTATGTAAAACATAAAAATAACTATTACAGGTAAGGACTTTTAGGTTTGTAAGAATTTAGTGATTTGGTCTTTGTTCGCATAGTATTGCTAAGCTCCTTTGCTTTTGCAGACGGCAAAGTTTGTTCTTCTAGCTACAATATTTTTAAGGCGCTTAGAAACGTTAATATTTATTATACTAAGTCCATGCGTTACCTACAACATTTTAAAATGTTGAAAACACAAAAGACAACACAACTCAGTACATATGAGTAGTTATTATACGCGTTTTATTGAGTATATTTTACATTAAGGTATGATTTTTACATGAAAACTTGCGTGACTTTTTAAGCCGACTTCAAAAAAAGAAGAAAGTTCTCAATTCGACCGTATATATATATATATATATATACCTATTTTTTTGATATGAGGCTGCAAATGCATCTACTGAAATAAATGATTAATTAAATCATTAAAATCTATACTTATATTATAATGCCGAAAGGTTTGTCTATTTGAACGCTCTAATCTTACGATCTTCTGGGCGTCTATTCTTGAAAACGAAATATGTCGGATCCGACGACGTTTAGTATTTTTTATTGCTCATTATCGCAACTAACACACTTCGAATGCGAATAAAGCGTTATCAAAAAACAAAATATTATTTATACAAATCAAAAATCACGTTTTAATTCCCTAACTTTTGATCAATCTTCAAAAACGAAACCTTTCGTTTGTTCGTTTCGTTTTCAAGAGTAGACGCCCTGGTTCGAATCGAAAAAATATGTATGTTTAGGATAGCCCATTTATTGAAGAAGCCTTTAGGCTATAAAACACCACGCTGCGACCATTAAGTTTGAAGAATTACTGAAAAATTTGGATGATAACTAAAATGAATTTGAAATAGGTAAGTAAGAACAGTATGAAAAACTTCGTAATTTGTGTATTCATATTTTTTTTACATTGCACTTCAAGATTGACCTCATCCCACCTGATGTGCATACACCACAAATACAGCATAATAGTAGCTGTTACTGGACTTGTCGCCCTTACCTTGAAGGCTAGACCCCTTTTTTTGAAGGTATTTCACCAGTCGGGCTGTTCTACCTAGTTCAAGCGATAAATCGCTATGCCCTACCTATCTTATATAACTATAATAGGTACTTACTTCTTGACCTATACATACGAAAAACGGTAGGTATTTTCCTCATATTGTGCAACAGTTGCAGGGAACTTATCAACAACAGAATGAATTCTCAACTTCAATCAATGATACATTTATTTATACATAACATTATTCGTGTTGGTAGATACCTAACTAACGTATCTATGTACTTATATGCACCGTGTTATAAAATCCAGGATTGCATCAATTTCCTGCAATAAAATATACCTAGGTTGTGTAATTTTACAATAAAATATTTCAAAAAAACCTTTCTACGATGTTTAACTATTTGGCAATAACTGTATCACTCTGCTAGGCAAAAGCCTCCTTAAAATCTCTTCTTCAGAAACTATCAAGTTTCAGTAGCGGTTTCAAACATCCCTGAAATAGCTCTCCTTAATTCGGCCGTGTAAAAAGTCCGTTCTTATAAAATTTGTCCTTTAACTTTAACCAATTTCTTCTTCGTCTATAAAATTTAAATTTGTTTGGATTTCTTCATAAATAAATAAATAATAAATTAATAAATTAATATTGGACAACATCACATCTATTGCTCTGATTCTGTGGTAAGTAGCCAAAACACTTGTGTTACAGAAATCAGAAACAACGACGGTACCATAACACCCAGACCCGAGACAATACAGAAAAGTTCGTTTCTTATATTGACCCGACCGGGGATCGAACCCGGAACTTCAGAGATGACGCGACGCCAAAGTCCGGCACGATCGCCTCTACGGACGTCGTCAATTAAGTAATTATCTTATAAGACTGATAAGTAACATTTATTATTAACTAGCTGCCGCGACTTCGTTCGCGTGGACTACATCCTTTTATGGTCGGTTTTACCCCTTTCTTCCCTTATATTCGAAACAAAAAGTAGTCCATTTTTTTTTTTTAAATAAAAAAAAAATAGTTAATCCAAGTTTCGAGCTGTATTTGTGCCAAATTTCATATCTCTAACTTCAAAAATAAACATTTTTCCATATAAACTTCCAAAGGTGGTATTACCCCCCTCCCCCTTATTTTCAAATAAAAAGTAGCCTATGTCCGTTCTTGAGATTCAACGTATACCTATACCAAATTTCATCAAAATCGGTTGAGAGGTTTAAGCAGGAAAGCGTAACAGACACACAGACAGACAGACAGAGTTACTTTCGCATTTATAATATTAGTAGGGATTTATCCTAAACTAAGTTGAAAATGAAGTATTTAACTTAGTTTAGCATGAATTGTGAATGATGCCACTAGGTAGGCCTAGGTTAGGCTGCGGTCTAAAGTTCAAACATGACGTTGATGTGACAAAATACCTATTGTAACGATCTTCATAACCAACTGCATTGGAAAAAACCGTAGTGCGTATTCGTTTTCCACATAAAAGGAATTTTTAGCCTGAGAACGAAACCTAATAGTTATTTTTAAGCAAATTACGGTTAAAATGCTGTGTGAGATACTTCGAAACTGTCTAAGGGTCGGTGAGTTGATAATAATATGTAAACTTGGCCCGCCAAATTGTGATATCTTCATTAAACCTTTGAACAGGGCGACAGGTATTCAAAGTCAAAGTCAAAGTCAATCTTTTTTATTCACATAGATTACATTAGTAATACTTATGAATAGTCTTTATATAAAGCAAATGAAGCTACCTCCGGTTCGGAACCCATAACTAAAGAGAAGATACCGGCAAGAAACTCAGTACTTTTTTTTACAAATGAAAGCTACACTTATTACTAATTTTGCACTAAGACACACAGTTAGTTTGTCAATTGTAAAATAAAAATTAAAAATAAATTATTGAAAAAAATAAAATAAAATAAAACAAAAGTATTTGTAAATTAAATTAAATTAACTGTGTAGGACTTACATGCGTCAACGGGCCCAATACTGACATTGATTGAGAAAATGTGTCATACTATATTTTTAAAAATAATATAAAACACGCAAGTACAGGCGAACAGACTAGGTAGTGATCCACACGTTCTTGTCATTCAAATACTCTTCTACTTTGTAGTAGCCTTTTTTCAAAAGACAACGTTTGACAAATGTCTTAAATTTGTATAAAGGTAACTCAACAATAACTTGAGGGAGTTTATTAAACATTTTTATACTTAAAGCAACAAATGAATTACCTATTTTATGTAGTCTACGCTTAGGAACAGCAAGCTTGTTTTTATTTCTGGTGTTAATGCTATGATTGTCTGATTTTTTTGGAAAAGTATGCAAGTTTTTGTATACGTATGCATTAAACAGTCGAGAATGTATTGAGATGCGTAATTTCCTTAAATAATTATTTCAGCGAGTCACGCGGTCCTAGCTTGTAAATGACTCGGATGGCCCTCAAAGTATTTCAGTTGACTATCAACATCCCGTTTGCAAGTTATAGTCTACGTTTAAAAAGTAAGTAATGCAAGATCAAAGGAACGTCTGACTATACAATTTGTGTTTAAGGAATTTATTCTCAAGAACTTATACAGTTCACTTAAAATGAGACTTAATTAATTAATACATACACTTAATCCCTACTATCCCTACTACTATTATAAATGCGAAAGTAACTCTGTCTGTCTGTCTGTCTGTTATGCTTTCCTGCTTAAACCTCTCAACCGATTTTGATGAAATTTGGTATAGGTACACGTTGAATCTCAAGAACGGACATATACTTTTTATAAG
Organism: Glyphodes pyloalis; assembly: GCA_037074685.1. Classification (NCBI taxonomy): domain Eukaryota; kingdom Metazoa; phylum Arthropoda; class Insecta; order Lepidoptera; family Crambidae; genus Glyphodes; species Glyphodes pyloalis. The sequence goes on along the minus strand of JAYKKO010000008.1, from coordinate 13,363,511 downwards.
AAAATAAGGGGGGGATGGGGGTAATACCACCTTTGAAAGTTTATATTGAAAAATGTTTATTTTTGAAGTTTGAAATTTGGCGCAAATATAGCTCGAAACTTGGATTAAAATATATACTACTTTTTGTTTCGAATATTAGGGAAGATAGGGGTAAAACCGAACATGAAAGGATGTAGTCCACGCGAACGAAGTCGCGGGCACAGCTAGTATGTTATAAAACTGCTGACAACTTAAACCAATAATTTTATTTATTAATTGCGTCAATCGGACTTATTGTTGAATAAATAACACAATTATACAATAAAAGCGAAAACCATTCCCCACACAAAAGGTGTTTAATTTTCCTGTTTAGCAGCAATCCTTCACTTCTTATTACGCCATAGGACATCAACTGGAGTACGTTGGACATGACGCAAAGATGCTAGGTGACTCAAACACACGGGATTTTGTGCGTTTGACTCAAACCGATTTTATCACATGGAAGCTACTTACCTACGTACCAGCAATTATTTGATCCACTTGGGTGGAACGCACAGTGAACCGGAAAAACGCAAGTCGTTGAACAAAGATAGCACTGACATGAAGCGCAGGTAAGTACCTAAGCGCTGTGGGTAGTTGTGAAAAGGTCGCAAAGTTACCTAAAGAACTGCAATCATAATAACTATCATGCTATATGATACATACGTCATGCTTGTGAACAGGTGCCACCTTTGGGGACTGGTCTGCTCCAGCTTACCTCTCGAAAGTAAAAACTATATGACTTGGTTCAAAGTGAGCTACACATAGCAGTAAGTTAGATACTAATACTGTAAATGATCTGCTGAGTTTCTTACCGGTGCGGTGTCTTCTCGGTAGATATAGGTTCCGAACCGGAAGTAGAATCACTTTGCATTGTATTCAATGACGATTCAAAAGTGTTATATGTAACCTACTTGAATAAAGAAATATTTGAGTTTGAGGTTATCTAGTAACGAATTTTTAATGTAAAATATTTAGAGCGGGCCCCCATATATTTAAATAACTACTTATGATAATGATGATAATCGATATAAATTGGTTAACAGTCCCTAATATATTTTTACACGGATAAAATCTCATAATAAAAAACTTTTGTTGTCTAAAAATCTTGATACCTGGAACCCGATCAAGAATCTAAAGACTAGTAATCAATTAATGTTTGAGTGAGTAATTAAGCGTGTGAAATTAGTTCGCGTCTATACTAACTAAATCACACGCGTTTCTTTGCCGCACTGTCAGCGTCACGCACGCTTACTGCTTCTGCCTGACATAGAAAATTTAGATTTGTAACTAGGTACTGCAATGTTCAATTATTGCGCTAACTCAGTTTACAGTTGGGGTGAGTTAACTCACTAATTCAAAATGTGTTAGCGCTCCACTGAGCATAATGCTGAGTTATGAAATGAGATTTTTAACAATCTTTTTCTGTATAACTTTATTTTATGTGAAATGAGAAGATTTGCAACTTCTTTAGTGATGCCCATTCCCACCAATAAAGCTTGAAATTGACGATAATATTGGAATTTTTAGAGCTTACTTACCTTTTTAAGCGTTTGTTTTTTTGAGACCCACCCTGGACAAAAGTAAGTTTACCATGTGACAATTTATTTGAATCTCAATGCGTGTTTGAATGCGGCCTATTTTAATGGGATTGAATCCACTGATTGATGATTAAACATCAATGAGCAGATTAATACAAAATTTACACATTAAAATTAAAAAAAATATGAGTGTAAACCAATGAAACTTATAGCCCATCTTTCCTTTAATTACACGAAACTGAATTTGGTTTACAAATTTAGCAACTTTTGATTCGTTTCTATGGAGAGCCTAATTAATGCGCTGTTTCAATATTTTACAAATACTATTAGTTTTTGTCCAACCGACTAAGAGTCGTTAATATGTTGCATTATTTACTTTCCGTGTGTTTCAGCGCTCATTGTATTCTGTTGCGCCACGGCGCAATTTAGTATGCACGACAAACTGCGTTTGAGTTACTGTGTTATCGCAAGGAATTTTGCTGAGTTACCCATGTCTAATACAAAAGCCGGTCCTTGGCGCGTGCCGCAGTTACCGCTCAAGCGACATCACAACCGGACGCGTACCAACCGACGCCAAAATGTACACCGGCATTGCTATTCCTCTTGTAAGTTTATTAATTACTTTATTAATAATTAAACTATATCATTAAATTCCTAATACTGGCTCGTGGAACAATGATTAGTAGGCTAATCCAATGGACGTGGGTTCGAATCCCACCCAGAACAACCGTTTGTGTGATAAACATTTGCGTTTATTTTTTATTTGGATATTGTGTTACCACCATTATTGCTGGTTTCTAATAAGTGCTTAAACTACGAGTATAAGTACCTAGTTTACTTTGGGATTACCTAGGTATGTTATGTTGTCTTTGTTCTGCATCTAGCAAATTTGTGAATTTTCGCGTGGCCATAATGAACTCTATAATTTCTGGACCAACACGACTGGACAAAAGGTTTTGTATATAGGTATTCAAAGCAATTTGAATAATATTCGTATTTACCAGTTAATTGTTAATTTCAATGGGTGGTCGTGTGTAGGTAGGTATATACCTAGTGAGTTAGTCAATATCTTTAAAATTGTTTGAAATTTAGAAACGTGTTGTATTTATTCAAATGTTGATTAGGTACTTTTTACTAAAACTTTGTATTGGGTATATATTTTATACAATATTTGGAACCAGTACATACCTACCAAAAAAAAATTTTGTTTTGTTTAATTGCACGTAAAATTTCACAACAGTATTAAGTTTTATTTACCTACTGTTTTTATTCGACTTTCTTAAGCGTTTCGGATGTTTGATACAAAGCAGTTTGTTTCGATAAAATAAATTTGCACGTGAATAAATAATTAATTATATTGGACATTTTAATTAGTATAGATATATTCCAATGTAAAAAAGGAATAGAAAGATAGAACAGATATCTACTGAATTAAGATAAAGGATACTTTTTGTCCCGAAATAATGCTGGCAAAGTCTGACATAAGCTAGTATTTTAATGTAGTGCCTACTTTTTGATATATTTATTTAATTGACTGTTATAAATTAGTAGGTGAAGTGCTACCAATATGTGGTCGGACCTGATGACGAATAGCAATTTTTAAACCCCTATAATCGGAATTAAGCGTCTTCAAAAACCACATACTGTTTATGCAAATCAAAACCACGTTTTAATTCATTTACGTATTGTCGTATTTAAAATTCGTTCGAACAAGATAAAAATGTATGGAATATAAATTTCACTTCATAAAGCCACGCGATCTTGTAATATCAAACCCTATTTCAAACTTGTCCAAACGTGTGGTCGTAACGATGCCATCGGAATTGCCTTTTGGCCAGGATTCCTTGATCGGGGCTGATTACCAAATTCTTCGAAGTTTAAAATGTAGGCTCTATTTAAGATATATAGAGCATACATTATGAGGTATAAACTTACTTCATAAACATGGGACATTTAATCAAACTTCAAACACCCGTTTTACATTCTTATACAACCTGTAACGGAAAGGGGGTAACAATGTAAAGTAGGTGGATACTATACCTTGTATAGATTCTATATACGAAATCTCGAGTTAAAATAAACACTTTATTGTTTTTATGAAATAAAAAATTATTAACTATAATGACTGACTAAAACGTAAACAAACGCATCACAACACTATTGAGGTCAGCGACCCCAAATCACGTTATCACTTCACGACAATCACTACGATCCTGAATTTCTCCACCTCCTTCCTCGACATGCGTGATATTTAAATTAATAGCATAATAGTTAGGTACATCCAAGTCTTTCGACGATTCCAACAATACTGTGATAGTGTTGTGCAAGCGTGACTTAGTCAAAATTTTTACTTGTATTTGACTGATATTTAAAAAAAAAATATTGAATCAATAAATGCGTGTACACAGCTACAAATGGTCCCATACAGTTTGTAACCGTTAACTGCTTTGGTATTTTTGATATTGTTATACCCTTTCCGTTACACGTTGTATAACTCTTCCTGAGTTTCGTGAAATCCGTTTTTAGAGAATGTATACATCTTTTAAGGAATTTAAAATAAGTAAACGTCAAAACGCGACAACATTTTTTGGTAGTTAATACGAATTACTTACTGCCAGACGTTTCAGAGTCTCAGAGTTATTAAAAAATTATGACCTTTAATTTATTTCGAATGGAACGCGAAAGTTTTAAATTCTTTACCCTTTAAAAAATTTACCAAATATCGAGTTTGCAGGTGTTAGTTGTCAGTCAATCATTCATGACAATTTTGTTTTTTTAAGAATAGATTTTCGAGATAATTTATCGAAAGACAAAATATGAATATTTCTTTCAAACTGCGCTTTGTGTATCACATAAAATGAGTCACAAACAAACCTGCGGAATCTTGAAAACAAGTTATTTATCTCGCAAACACACCGCGGTTTGTTGCTTCCGTTTATGACTCTCAATACAGTTGTTGTTAGCTTATTAATTACACCAGGTGTGTGCAGTATATCCCGCTATTCAAGTTCTTGTAGAGAGTGAGATCTGACAGAGTGTTAACGTTTATACATTGAGTTGTTTTTCAATTGATCGTTTCACACCAGAACATAAATACATATAATAAATATTCTTTCTGATAGTGAATTGGACGACAACGTCAAATCAAACATCTCTGTAATAAAAGATATATTTCGTTATTTTAAAAATAAGCCTTAAGTACATACAATAAATGTTAGGTGTGAACAAAACAAACTTTACCTGTAATAAAAGAAACGACATTTAATGTTATTAATAACAATGTCATATCTGAAATCACTATAAACTTAAATTTTATATAAACTTAAATGAATCATGCAACAAACAAAATTATTAAATTATCATAACGTTCATTGACGTTTCATTTTCTATTTCTAATTTTACCACAAATTGTAGAACGAGTCCTTTAAGGTTTATTGCGATGAGGCGTGAGCAATAATTGTAAGAAAATCATATTTTCGTTACATACATAAATACGGTTTCACTTTCAAATCGATCTAACACTAATTCCAATATTTGAATAACAATCAATTCTAGTTACGGATAGTAAAAAAATACACGGGGCGTAAGCTAAAAACGACCGACAGACGACTGATGACTGCTGTTATGCTTTCCATAAAATTAGAATTATAAATTAAATAATAAATTTGAAATTATAATTAACGACTCGTAGAAAAATGGATAGTTATTTATCGTAAAATATTGGAACCGGATGTTAAACGTCTCGCACCAATATCAACCTAAAGCACGAACACTTAGAATTCATATTTTTAATCGACTTTAAAAAAAGGATCTCAGTTCGACGGGTCCTTTTAATTTATTTTTTATCTATGTTCCCCGAATACTCGAAGAGGTTTTGGATTTTTTTTTAATTGAAAAAGGTATGGTCGACAGGTGATACTAACTGTCAGCAGGTTATGATCTGATGATGGAATCCCTGAGAAAACAAGGCACACCCCTCAAATTCTATACGCTCGGCGATTTTTGTGTATTTTACAAAGCTACACTAGTATATATTTACATTAAATTGCAATTAGTCGTCTTTTGCGAAATCTATTTCTACTGACATTACGTAAAAATTAACATCAAATTTAGATAAACACGAGTTCTATAGTTTTTCAAGGATACCGTGGAGGCCCGGTTGGAGTACCTACTTCCACTTTGCCCCACCAAGACGCCCGACTGGTGGGGCATAGTGGAAGCACTATAAAAAGCCGACCCTCGTGGGGCAGAATACACCTTATATTAAAGCAGAGGAATCTGCCCCACTAAATCAATTCCACTACCAATTTTAAGGCATTCCACTATGCCCCACCAGTGGGTCGTCTTGGTGGGGCAAAGTGGAAGTACTCCCCGGTTGGGAAGTTTGCAAACTCCTGCCTGCCTGCCTTTTAAGACATCCACCGGGCCCCACCATGCAAAGCTGCGCCACGGAAGCCCCAACTTGTAACAAATACCCAGTGGATGTCTAAAAGGACACCGGGCCCTGTCAGGCCAGGTTTATAAACTCTACTAATGAGTTCACGCTTGATTCAAACCACAATCTAGTCCAAAGTTTCCACCAAAATACTTCGCTGCTGCGGTATTATCTATATCTGTACTAATATTATAAAGAGGAAAGATTTGTACCTATTTTTGTATGTTTAAATGTTTGTAATGAATAGGCTCAAAAAGTACTGGGCCGTTTTAAAAAATTCTTTCACCAATAGAATGCTACATACTTCCAATTTGACATAGGCTACAAAATTAGGGATCCTTGGTAAAATTTGAAAAATTTCAACAGAAAAGCGGGAAAAATTCTTTAAGGCGAAACGAAGTTCGCCGAGACCGCTAGTTGGAAATAATGCTGTAGCAGCATTTCACTTGTCAATAGTTTTACTGTCAACTAGTGGACCCGCGCCGCTTCAAAAATTTTTTAAAATCCGAACCAGCACATAATTTCTGATATTAGCACGTTTGAACAAACAAACAGACTCTTCAGCTGTTTAATATATGTATAAATCGTATAGTAAACTGTTACAAATTCTATTTAATACATTATCAACCCTGATGTGTATGAAATTTTTAAACTACAGAATAATTTTATTTATTTATTTAATTAAAAAAGTTTATTGCTCAAATAAGTACAACAGGTGGACTTAATGCTAGGGGCATTCTCTACCAGTCAACCTTTGGGTTATGCAGATAGTTTGTATATGGGTACGGTAATAATGGAGTAAAAAAACAATGACAAATTAAGCATTAAAAATAACATTACGGTATCTTTTAAATATACAATGATAATACACATACTATTTAAATATAATAGAATATATTATATATAAAATATGGAGTTATACTTAGATTTACATAATATTGATAATTTATATATAAAAACAAATACATAACTAGAAAGAAAAAAAACTTATTTATTAAAACAAAGTTCATAACATACGCACCACCTGTGCAAGATTATCTCTAATGCTCTTTATTCTTCTCTATCTGGGTTCAATGTAAATTAAAACAACCAGATTTACTTTAAATTACGATGCAAATCAACTTCAAGATCGGGTATAAATCTTAATCGTTTTAAGACATCTTCTCTACATCTTTTTATCAGTAAACTAAAATGTTTTAAATTTGCGTGCAGCACTTTGACTATAAACGTATTAAGTATGCGAAACCCATGCAAGCAATTTAAAACATGTAAATAATTATGTTTGGAACTCGTACGTTTGTAGCGATGAGGTAATCTCTTAGTGTTATCCTAGTAACATAAAGAACGCAAAAGTTGGTCAGTATGTATCAATGTCTGTCTGTTTGTTACTCTTACATGCAAAATCTACTGATTCCCGGTTCCAATATTGGATAAATGATCCTTTCTAGTTCCAGATAATAATAAATTATACGAGACGTAAGCTTTAAATTACCGACGGACGACTGATAAAGGTTAGTATGGATAATGAATTGTGGAACCGTATTAACCCTTGAACAGGCAAGGAGTATCGAAAATTTTCATTGGTTTTCGCCGGTTAGTGAAGGCCATAATATATTTGAATTTATATTAACCCTTAAATAGGCAATGGACAAATGTCCATGCCTTAAATAGGCAATGGACAAATGTCCAAATGTCCATTGCCTATTTAAGGGTTAACGACTCGTAGTCGGGTGGAGAAAAACGAATAGTCATTTTTGGCACATTACGATTCGTTAAATATTGGAACCAGTAGCTAGGCAGATTATATACCTCCATGATTCATAAGATACGTTTCCTGAAATTACGCGAACAAAATCGCGAGCAGCACCTATAGTAAACTAGCGAGCTGCCTCGGCTTTGAACGGGTGAATTATTAGTTTGATGTCAGTTTAAAGTGATAATAATAGTATCAGAATCATTTAATTTTATGGTGTATAGCGCCACACTACCAATCCTTAATATTTTAAAGAAACAAAAAAAAGATCTCCTGTGTCAGTGTGGGAATATATCTCAATTAAAATTATGACCTGCCTTTCAATTGAATGAAGTGTAATTCAATATTAATTAGCAATGTTATCATGTTCTCTAATATAAATTATCAGTGACCCTACATGACATCCTATCATTATCACAAAGCAAAATGCTTTATGTAATGCAATTACGACTATATTAACTAAGCATCATGTTTAATTATGCGATGAATAATCATTCATCAAGAATGAATTAATCTTTTAGTTGATTATACGTGTTCTTTAATTAAATAAATAAATATTGGACAACATCACATACATTGCTCTGATTCTGCGAAAATCTTTTAAGCAATTGTGTTACAGAAATCGATTCGACGATTTTTGTCTATCTGTTTGTTCCAGTTAGTCTCTGAAATTACTGGACCAATTTTGACGGGGCTTTGATTGCCAGGTAGTCCATATTTAAGGAGTGATTAAGGCTTCTAATATTTTGGAAAAAAATTAAATTAAATAAAAATTCTGTAGTCCACGTGAATGAAGTCGTGGGCAAACCTAGTTAGATATAATGAAATACCAATAAATTTGATGGACCCTTAAAGTGTAGGGCTAAGGAGTCCTCTACCAAATCTCGTTTTAAACTTAGCCATAAAGCCGAGTGCATCTTGATAAGATTTGCGTATTCCCACTTTTAATTGCAGAAAGTCAGCAATGCGTGCTAACTATAATTAACCATTGGAAAGCAGATTTTGCTCGTTAAATCTATTAAGAAGCAAGAAATTGACAAGTACTGTAATCAGTTCTTGACAATTTCTTGCTATGATACAGTTGATTTTCTAGTTTTGCTTTCACCTTGGTCGCTGCAGATAAACATTGAAAGTCAGTTAATAAAACATATTGAATGCATGGACCGACAAAAACAAACGTTTTATTACACACACTTATCAAAACTTTAATACATAATAATTGGTAGCACAAACAAATAACATAAACATAACTATTACTAAATTATTAATTAATAAAATAAAAAAAAATAATAATACAAATAAAAGAAATATTTTAAATAAGCAAAGATGGTCCCTGTCCTGTCCTGCAAAAGCAACAAACTCAAACTTTAATATTTCTTTATTTATAATTCTTTATTTAATAAAATTATTATATTTATTTATTATGAACCTATGTATGAATATTCTATTCTCGTGTTTAATTTTTCTTCTATTTATCATTATAAATTTTTGTTGTAATCCATACTTACATTTTTACTGTTACCGCACCCATAAACGAACTATCTGCATGAACTAACGGTTGACTGGTAGAGAATGCCCCTAGCATTAAGTCCACCTTTTGTACTTTTTTATTGTGCAACAAAGTTTTTAAATTAAAATTAAATTAAATTCAAGTAGATATAACCCTTAACACAAATAACACTTTTGAATCGTCATTTAATACAATGCAAAGTGATTCTACTTCCATATATAACATAAACAAAATATAAGAAAACATTTTAATTAATAGGAGCATGGTATAAATAAGGCAAAATACTGACAATATTTACATAAGATTACGCATAATAAAACATTATCAAATCTTGTCTGGTTTTGTGCAAAAAATAGACAGGATGTCTGATTTCCTGAGGTTCAGACGTCGGTAATAAGTCTACCGCGCGATTTAACCCTTTATACGGCAGAGCATGTTTACATTTTTCATCGATTTTGTACCTTTTTTGAAGGAAGTAAGGTTTAAATTATGGTGGTCATGTAGTACACAGTGCCTTATAAAGGGTTAAGATTTGTACCCACATTTTTCCTCATACCTGTCAACATAAATCCATAACATATCGTCTTAATCAATAACTGTTATGCAAATTCTCTTAAGCGTGTTAAAATCAAGTAACCTTTGATTTCCTTAGCATAGTCACGAGCTCAATAGTGCAGTGGCAAGCGCGAAAGGTCTCGGGTTCGATAGACGGTCGTGTCAATTTGGGATACGAACTTTTCTAAAATGACTTGAATAAACAAGAAATAATAGAAATGAAGTGAAAAAGAACAAAACTTTCCTGAATAATAACGAGAAATAATTTCACAGGCACCTTTTTATTAATTTGGGCGACAGAACACTGACTGAGACATACAAAAAATGGCTAAATCTTGAAATTTGTCCCCAACCTATTATTCATGTTGCTGACAGAGCTGGCCACACATATTAGAAAGAAAGAAGAAGAAAGAAAATCATTTATTGGCACATACCTTAAAGCACAATTACAAACACATGAGAGACATTGAACAGGGACAGTGCAGCCAATAAGGTCCCAGCCTGAGCATGAGCTGCTGCGACAATGGAATCAATGCGGCAGCAGCGCTGGTATTCTGGTGGGACCTTAGATATTAAACCTACTTAATGTAAATATCTATGATAAGAAAAGAGAAATAAATGACTTGCGATCGTAACAATTCAGGTTAGGTTAGTATTATATTGTTGCTCGATTAATGCCTGATTCAAATATTTAAAAAACGATCCGTTCTATATACGGATAGTGATAAATTATACGAGGCGTAAGCTAATAACGTCCGACGGACAACAGCTGGTATTGAAAGTAAACTTTGAAACGGTATTATCGACTCGTAGCCGGTTCAAGAAGAAAGGATAGTAATTTTTACCACATTACGAATCGTAAGATATTAGATCCAGGCATAAATAGAACCCGGTAATAACTCTAGTTATTACCGGGTTCGTCTACGATTTTCTTATTTTTCCTAGTGTCTATTTTGGCCTATGCTAAACGGTAACGGTCCAAGCTAACGGTTTTTCCCGTTTGTTCAAAGTATGGTTGGTATTCCATGCGCACAGCTATTGCAAATACGTAGGATTAATGAACGTATGTGAGTCTTATTCGCTACAATGTGACCTTGTCGTCTAAAACAAGTTGTTTCCACAATTTTCCGTGTCCCAACCATTTCTGCAAAGGCCATGACTCATTCATGATGGATCTTATTATCTTTATGACATCATTTAAAGTAAGTCGCTGAAAAGATGGTAACAATTTAATAAATGTTTTTATGGCTATTAATAAAGCTAAACAACAAAAATATTACAATCTAGCCTGTAGAGGCTAATAAGTAATTTCAAATGGGCTTTATTTAATCAAGCGTCAAAAAAATGCTAACCTAACTTTAATAAAAGGTTGGGTATAAATTTAAATTACGATCATTTTCGTAGCTATACCACAATTATAAAAGCACTCCTTGATTTTGTGTAAGATTTACTCTTAGTTGATCAAGTTATTGAAAATCAGTCATGCTTAAAATACACTCTTAAACAAACTTTATATTTACAAAATAAAACAAGTTAATGTAAGTACCTACTCGTTGTATTTTATGACTCTCGCAACTTAATTGCCTAATTATTTTTTTAATGGTGAGAAAACATTTTAATGTCGTGTTCGGTATTGACCCGAACGTTGCCTCAGTGTAATACAAATAGGATAAACACGTGTGAAAAATCACGTGAATATCGTTTACTAATTTAGTAATTTAGGTTTACCTTAATTGATCTTAATTGATTTATATTTATTCTGGTATAAATTAAGACTTAGTTAGTATATTCGTATTCCGACGTAAAAAGAGTATCTGTATATGAAAATAGTGCGGTAGTTTGAAAAGAAAAATCCATTTAGACGGTGATTGTAAGGCATTGCTTTCAGTAAAAGGCTCAGATGGAAACCTAACTTACTAGCGAGGTTAAAGTCCCTTTACTTCAAGCCAAATCTTGAGAGAATCAAATTTTGAGAGAGGTAGGGCATAGCGATTTATCGCTCGAACTGGAGCAGCCCGACTGGTGACATACCTCCACCTTACAGAAGACCGCAGCCAAATAACAGTCACTTCTGTGTTGTTGTGTTCCTGCGTGTGAGTAAGTTTAACAGAGCTCCTGCGGGGTGCTACATTAGTAGCAGGGGTCAAGCCTTCAAGGTAAGGGCGACGAGTTCAGTAACAGATTTATTATGCTGTACTTGTCACTCTTAAGCTAGGATCTCATTAACACGGCCGCGGGTGTGGGGACACCCCGGACGGCCTTGCACGGTCCTACGCAGCAGAGCGGGAATGACTTAGCACGCTCGGCCGTTCCCGCCGGCCCCCCCGATCCAGGGGGGCGAGTTGAGGTCTAAAAACCATTCCGCCTGGCGCCGTGGCTGTTGTGGTTTTTACTGTTTTCCCATGGCGCCAACCAAAGGCGGTGAGAGTGTGGGGGGAGTTTTTAGTTCGGGTAGTCCCCGCCCCTTCTGGGCGGGGGAGTCCCACACACGTCGCTGCCGTCCCCACGGCAGCGATATGGTGCGAAAAAGCATTCTCTCCCCCTTAAAAAAAAAAAAAAGGATCTCATTACCACTTAACATCAGGTGGAATGAGGTCAATTTTGAAGTGCAAAATAAAAAAGCCACTAATTCCGTAGAATCCTGGCCTAACTAATATAAAAGTTATAGTATAGTGTTATTACACAGCAAAGTGAACACAAATGGTAAAGAGAAGGCTGGCAAATCCGGCAATCCATCCTTCTACATTAATATTATAAAGGAAAGATTTGTATTTTTGTAATGAATAGGTAAACTCAAAACCTACTGTGCCGATTTTAAAAATTATTTCTCCATTGGAAAGTGTAATGTTTTTTTTTAAATCTGTTATCACCCTTATTTCAAAGCCGATCGCCCACCGTCAACTAAATGAAAACTAAGCTCAATGAACTAAACTAACCTAAACTAGGAAATAACGATACGTCCACCGAAATATAAGTGCCTGCGCACGATCGCTCACTGTCTCACTCAACACCAGCGACAGGCGCCAGAGGGATGAGGCAAGGGAGTGGGGGGCGCTTAGTTTAGTTCTCGTAGTAACAGATCGGATGCACAGCTAAGTTAGTTTGACTTAGCTCGGCTATTTCACATAGCTTCTCGCATAGTTTGCCGTGGACGCACATGTATGAAAAACTGACTCAACTATGTGAGCTAAGTTGAACTAACTCAGTTTAGTTGGCGGTGGACGATCGGCTTTAATGATAAAATGGAACGCGAAAGTCTTAAATTCTATAACTTTTTTATTGTTGACAGGTTGCCGTCATTGCTGTGATCCAGACATCATGCGTGAGCGCCAATTACAAAAGTAAGTATTATGTTATTTTTTTATCAAAACAAATTATCGAATCAAAAACACAAGGTCACTAGGCAAGTGAATGTAGAACATATGAAGTTTCTTTCAGTAGACAAAGAAATGCAATATGGAAAAGTTCGTTTTCCATATTGTCCATGTCTCGGATCTGGGTGTTGTGGTACAGTGGTCGTTTCTGATTTCTGTTACGCAAGTGCTTAAGCTTCTTACCACAAAACAATAATATATATTGGACAACAATTGGGCAATAAATATTTAATAATTAGATAAAATACTACATTTATTAATTAGGTGCACTATTTGAGCACTTATTGTAATTATTGCGTTAATTAAATAAAAATTTTGGTTTTCCAAAGAGCATGACGTAATAAAGTCATGAGCTCATTATCATATGTATTGATTTTTATTAAAACTCTAGGTTTTACCTAACAACTCACTAACATAAACATAAATAATTATTGTAGATTCCATTAAGGTGTAAAGTAATACTGTAATTGTGTATATTAATAATTTAATTTAATCGTCGTTCATTTCGCAGAATTGTTAATTGTATTGTTGTGTTCGTTGTAATTATTATGCCAATGACAACGATTAATCAATATTGTTAAATATTTAATTCAAATTATTTATATTCTAGTAGCTTAATACAATTAAAATTGTCTCTGCCATCGGTTTGCCTATTTCTACCGAGAAGATACCGGCAGAAAAACTCTGTAGATATGTTGTAATAGCAGTATTTAACTTATTACTATGCGTAAACTACTTTAGAACCAATAATACAGCTTATGTTTAATGAGTAAATAATTTAAGGTACCTAAGCTAAAGTAGACCACTCCCCAAAAATGTACTTGAGTAATGTACGATTTAATTAAGTACTTATATTTTTACATATCCTCATGTTATTTTTAATATTTTTAGTATCATTTTACTGAAAGATAACGTCTAAAGGCATGTAGAGAAAAAACAACTTGCCTAGTAATTTATTGTAAATCGCTTTGCAGAAATCAAATATTATTTAATAATTTCTTATAAGAGAATTAACCTCATAAGCCAGTTATTTTGTATTTGTACCACACAATCAGGTATTAAATTTACCTTTATTTGGGTCACTGTATTTTGTCCAGACCACATGCATATACAATCACGAAAAATATTGGTACTCTGAGCAATTTAACAGATACAATCCTAAACCAAATAAACTCACATGAAACTTATTTATTACCACCTTAAACACTTATTGTTCAATTAAAACAATATTACTCGTAAGTGAGAGATAATTTTTTCTTTTTCTTTAATATGTCGCCAGTATGTTGTAATGAACCAAAAAAGTAGAGTCCAAATACTTCATAATATAAAATCATACTTATCCAGACTTTTTTTTTCAACAGGCGATGACCCAATCATATTCCCAGGCCCCATAAAAGGGCACAATACTGAAACCAGATACGGGTCGGTAGACAAAAAGGATGACGATGTACCTGAACAGTGCCGGAATAAGAACTATTGTACCATCAAGCCCAAGAATTATCCCCAGGAGAAGTTTGACAGCTTAATTAAACACAAGGTACATACTTGACTTCAATTGTAGAAAAAAATATGTATTTAGAAGAATAAAGTCAGTCTCACATGTCCCATAAAAAGGGACCATATTGTTGGCGAAGACCTCGTCTGTTTTGAATAAAATGACTCTATGAGGGTTTAGCGTTGATTGGTAAAGAAACGTGTATAAGGGCGGTTTCAGATTAGCGTGTTTTACTGCACGTCATTTCAGTAGACGCGCTTAGACGAGAGAGTTTTGCTCGAGCCGCTAGTGTCGCGCGTCGTCTCTCACGGCTCGTACTTTTACGAGATTAGAAGCGCATTAACGCTTATACAAGTTGAGCAAGTGACATAAGGCACGCCTATACCCGCCTAGAATTTGGAAACTATAGGTACCTCGTCTTTTTCTAACCTTAAACTAACTATCTGCATGACCCAATGGTTGACTAGTAGAGAATGCTCCTAGCATTATGTCCACCCTTTGTACTGTTTTTATGTGCAATAAAGTTTGAAATAAATAAATTAAACAATTGGATGGAGACAAAACGTAGACTTTCCGAATCTAAAATGTTGTTGACGTTTGTAAATAAGGAGGCATAAGAATGAGCTTTCAATTTTAAAAATAACATAAATGAATCCAACACCCGTATTTTAAAACTCAAAGCTTTCAACGTACATAATCTTCAGTCATACTTAATAGTTTGAAAATTAAGACACATTGATCAATGTTTTTATTTAAGACATTCAAGCTTAATGACATCGATATTAGCCGTACGAAGAGGAGCGCAGATGCAGAGGGAAACATGACAAAGGCTACAAATGATACTAAGGTATTCTCGAAAAAAAGGAGTCTCAAGACATGTTTTCCATTTCAGTAACTCCTATCGAAGATTACGTGTGATGGCGTTTTACCGACTTATTTTTGGACAATGATACTTCCACAAAGCTTCATTAAACCACGCGAGCGTATACCGCTTTACCGACCGACGACACTCTTTACCGAAATGACGTTTCGTAATCTGATCCAAATTACGGAAAATTGGCATATTCAGCAGTTTTTTATTAGTTCTTAATTTTCGTTTATTCTTATTAATGTTCCAAGACTAGTATATATTACTATTTATTGTGGAATGCCGTAATCAGATATCGGGTAAATCAATTTGATTAATTGCCTATTTTGTAGTAAAACACATTATTTTCCCTTCTTCCCGCCTCACCGTACGCAATACTTGACTGAGTTGAAATAGGAAATGGTTTTTGAGACTCATCTCATGCTAGATTTGTTCTTATTTAAAGAGTATATTTTATAGGCTAAACTTTCATTCATGTAACAACTTTCAGAATAAAATTAAATTTGAATTATAATTTTACCAGCAAAATCCGTGATATTTCAATTATGTTCAATTTCTGTCATTGCGGCTTCTTTGCTTTAAAATATAAATATTTTGTTACCTTTTTATCATTTGGACTGTACTAATGCAGTATTAAATACTACTACTTCTTTAAACAAATACCATTTTCCATAACAAAAATCACAGTCATCAGTAGCATGTTTCCACTGGTAATATATTTTTTAATAAAACCCCTGTCATCTACATAAAATACAAATTGCTAACAAGAAACATATTTTTATGGACAACATTATAATTAAAATCATATAAATACGGGTGTCGGATTTTTTGAAAATATTTAAACTATTAATTTACCTAAAGTTTGTTACTAAACTAGCGGTAAGCGGTAACCAGTAACTTCGTCTCCAGTTTAAACCCCAAGAGGGGGTTGTTTTCTAAAGACACATGATTAGTAAAACTCCACACTATAAGCGCATTCATTTAATTTAAAGTCTTTGACTTCAAAAGCATAAGACTTTCATACAAACTTCTAACCTCCCTTTTTAACTCCTTAAGCGTGGAGTTTCGTAAATTTCAGTAGAAATAAATTAATAATAAATAAATATTGTTGTGGCAATGGCTGTTGGTTCAATCCCAACCCAGGAACATTTGTGTGATCAACAATTGTGTGAGTTATGTGTCTGGCTGGTAATTAAAATTTATTTCAGTATACGACACAATACTACCACCTTTTTTTGGTTTCCATAACAGAAGTAGTTAAGCTTCTTACGTTGGCATCGCGTCAGTGTTTGTTACGATAAAGAACTTTCTATTTTAAAATAGGACTTCTAGATATCTAAGAAAATCATGTGAAAATCTGGAATCTACCATAAGGTTCAATCTTAGGGCCCGAATAATACGATGCTCATTCCTAGTTTTTGCTGATGTTAATTTTATTATACGGGAAAACGACCTTTACTGGAATTTACAAGGTACAAAGTACTAGTATAGGTAGGCATAGTCAATTACAGCAACTCATTCAGAACTAACGTCTTCTTACAGAAGGTCTCATGCGATCACTATCTAAACTTCATTACCCTACATAGTAACCAGAGCAGCATGTCATGTGGTTACATTGGAAATTTCTGGATGACATTATCAAAATTGATAACTGAGAGATGGCAATTTATTTTTTCAGATACCCTTAAGTCAACCGGAAGCAGAAATTTCTGATCTTGTCGACAAACAAGGAGACCCGGATGACGTAGACAATTGCGAAGTGCAAATAGAGGTAAGAATACAAATTGTTCTGTAAAGAAAGTATTTCCATTAAAAAACCGTTTAAAAAGAAAATGGTCAATACGATTACGATACGATTTTTTGGTTTTTATATATCACTAGGTATCCCGGCGAACTTTGTTCGGCCTTAAAGGCAATAAATTCCTAAAAAAGGAGAAATAAATTAATAAAAAAGTATCCGATGTCTTTCTCCTGCTTCTAAACTACCTCCCCGCCAATTTTCAGCCAAATCTGTTCTACCGTTATTGAGTTATAAATAGTGTAACTAACACGGCTTTCTTTTTTATATATAGATAGATTATACTCGACTCAAATATGTAACGATTCTTAATGTGTCAAAAATTAATATCCGTTTTTCTCCAACCGACTACAAGTCGTTAATACCGTTCCATAATTTACTTTCCATACCACCTGTCATCAGTCGTCTGTCGGTCGTTTTTAGCTTACGCCTCGTATATTTTATAACTATCCGTAATAAAAACGGTTCCTTTTTTAAATATTGGAATTGGGCATTAGTGGATTGGAGTTAATTAATTGGATTATGAGTTTCTAAAGAGATATTCAGAAGTGTGTAATAAATAAAACATAAATTTAGGTAGCTCGCATTCAAAGCCACATCACGTGAGATCGTGCCTTAATACTAGCTTAAACTGTATCGTTGACCTACATGGATCTTTCTAAGGGGTAGGTACATCTTTAAAGAAAACCGAATATCATTGCAATGTCGTAAAATTACCTACGTCAGTTAGCGCGCGCCTCGCTGGCATAAAAAGATTTCGCTAACAAAGTAAAGCTACCATTTTACAAAAAAACCTTTGCATCATATTTGTTCTTTATTTTAAATTAAGCACATTTTTATTTTATATTTTTGAAAAATCATTTTTCTTATTATTATGATGCACAAATACGTGCCAAGGTGTATAACAACAATGTAAGTTAAAAACAACCCATAACCTGTTTCGATTTGCAAAACATTTTTGATTTCGGAAGATTTTAAATAATTGAGTTGTTTACAGATAATTTAATTGTCGAGTATCGGTTCGATTTGAATATTTAAGTAAATTAAGTAAAAGACATACTATTTTAAAGACACAGAAAAATTCCATCTCCCCTGGCGGTGCGGAAATCGATCCCATGACCTCCACGTATCTCGCGTGCTGCTCTTCCAACTGAGCTAACCGCATGTTATCATAGGCGATGAATTAAAAGGCATACTTACTTTACACATTCGGGCTCAATGTCAGTTACTAGATTTATCAGTTGTTACTCACAATTGAAAGGTTTTAAATGTAGTGTTGTATTTGTTTGGCTCGTCTTTTCCGAACTTGCCTGAGTCACTAATGCGTGTCGAGATTTATGTTTATCAAGTTACAACTATTTTGAATGTTTTAGTCGGCAACTGCGTTCACGTTATTTCGGAATAAAAAATATCGTTTATGTTATTTTAGTATCTAATTTGTCTAGCTTTTAATTTGTCTAAGAGAGGTAGAGCATAGCTATTTATCGCTCGAACTGGAGCAGCCCGACTGGTGAAATACCTCCACCTTACAGAAGACCGCAGTCAAATAACAATCACTTCTGTGTTGTTGTGTTCCTGCGTGTGAGTAAGGTTTTCAGAGCTCCTGGAGGGTGCTACGTTAGTAGCAGGGGTCAAGCCTTCAAGGTAAGGGCGACAACAGGATTATTATGTTGTACTTGTCACCCTTAAGCTAGGACCTCGTTACCACTTAACATCAGGTGGGATGAGGTCAATCTTGAAGTGCAATAAGTATATAAAAAAAATCATAGATATCCGAATAGGGGGTGTAGGGCCACAAATCACTGCTGTGTGTCTCAAACGTCGATGAAACTTCACAGAAGTACTTTATTCTCCCGGACGTCGACGAGAGATGTGATCTCAGTGAATCCGGCTCGAAATACCAAAACTGTAGGGTGCTTACAGTTATGAGATGACTAGGATGGGAAATGTACGAGCCCAAAGATAGTTGATCTAACACTGATTTATTTCATAAGAAATTACAAATACATACATTATGTGTATATAATGTACGTTTACAATCATGTGTGTATTTGTTATTGTTTCTAGGTGCCCTAAATTTACACGTCATTGCCATTATACCTATCATGCAGTAACCCGTACAGGGGGTTTGAATAAAAGAGTATAACAATCATCCATACAACCAAATTTTCATATTTATGCACGGTTCCTATATTTGAAATACGATCCGTTTTAGCTACGGATAGTAATCAATCCCAGACTCGTTGTCAGTTTGAGAAAAACGGATTGTCATTTTGGACACATTACGAATCGTAAAACATTGAAAGCAGACATCAAATGATAAAATATGTATAATATTAATTGTATTTTACGAAAACCTATTTAGTTTCGTTCGTGAATAGGGAGGGTAAAATACTTTCCATTAGACGGCGTTGTTCAAATGTCTCATGATTTTTTTATTTAATTTATCATCATTATAACTCAGTCCCACAAATATCCTTTATCTTAACCCATAATAATATGTGAGGCAGATGTATAAAATACCAGTTGCAATTATGTGTTGCTCACGGAAGACTTGACAAGGTCAGAACTGGGTTTCCTCAATCTTATTTTCAACACAATACCATTATGTATTTGCACTTAGCTGATAACTCGTATCATGGTTGATTTATCATTTTAAAATGTTGATTAATTTTTTGCAATATGACAAATTGGGAAAAAGTATGTGATTTTGAAATTGTAAACTTTTTGCTCGTAGGATAGCAGTGGTATGCATAGTATCAGACTATTTAATGTGAATTGCAGACTTAAGGCTTCCATTTGAATTAAATTAAAGGTCAAACAATTGGCACTGCTTTAATCACTATCCTTGACGATGTGGGTGTGTGATTATTAATCGCGAACCCGAGCTATGTTTGAGAAGTCAGATACACATTTCTCTCAGCAGCAGATCATGATTCGATAAATAAATAAATTAATGCGCCCAAAAACCACACCAATTACCCGGTCTCAAACTAACGTTTCCCCTTGTACTATGAGCACCAGACTATGGATACTAACTGGGGGCGTCATCCCAGCACACCCAAACCAAAGTAAATTAAGAAAAGTTCGTTTTCCATATCGACCTGACCAGAAATAGAGACCGGAACATGTATCTTCTCTCTCTTATTTATCGATATTTTTTACAGTTTGAGCCTCTATTCAAAGTGAAAACGAATGCTGGCGTTTGGCGCAACGTAGTACAATCTCCGGATAAGAATTTCGTGCAAAAAGTCCGTTTGGAAACATGCAGGTTTGTAATCAGTTTTGGATTTGGCAACAACACAAGCAAGCTAGAGCTAGACTTTGGCCAAAATCATTTGTGGCATATGGAGATACTAAATAGAGAAGGCATAAGTACTGGCAGTTAACGCCATAGTGCATTTGGATATTTCCCGACGGTTCTCGGATACTGGAACAGGTTATCACATTTCGGGCTAGCTTAATAGTAGCCCTATCCTCTGAGCCAGAAGTTGTGGGTTCAAACCCCACCCAAGGATGACTAGCATATATGTGATATTTAATATAACAATTTTGAAATAAGCGTAAAGAATTAATTCTCAAAATTTAATAATAAAATTCGCCACTCTATAAAAATATTAAGGATTACTACTTACTATTCTGGTTTCTATGGCACAATTGCTTGCTTGAGCTATTGATTTCGTGTGTATTTGTGTGACATGTAGTATTTCGTATTTCTATTTCCCATTTCTTGAAATCGGAAATCTCATAAAGTTGTAGACATTTAATATGGTGTGCCTGAAGATGGGGTGATTGCCAATAAACCCAGCCCTAAATTTACTACTCTAGCTAAGAGATACTTCTTACTTTAGACTGAGGAACTTATTATTACTCGTATAATTACAGGGAGCGAGAAGCTCCGTGCTTCACAATATTCCCGAAGATGCCGGCCTACACCACTTTCTGCAAGCAGAAATTCACCACCTGGCATTTCATTGTGGAGTCAGATGATGGAGGGGAAGAAAAAATTCCGATAGACCTTCCAACCTGCTGTTCTTGCCATTACAGACCTACGTAAACTACTAAAAACAACGTGTGGTGTTACTCATGTAATAGAAATAACGAATAGAAGTTCCGACAACCTGCTATGGGCTCGGGTGGTGCAGTATGGCCTCTCAGTGTTTGATTGAATCGTCTGGTACAAAAAAAGGCTGACTGACATATTGATCAATTAACGCACAGCCCAAACCACTGGATGGATTGGGCTAAGAAAGCATTTTGATTAATTCTACCCTCAAAGGGATGAAAGTTTGTATAAAACTCCGCGCGTACGATTTCGCAGGCGACTGCAAGTTACTTATACGATGCAAACGTTTGGGTTTCAAGATTTCGGTGCTGTCCCTCTGACGATAGATGTTTGAACTGAGAGACACAATCATCATCTTAAAAGATATTCGTTATTTCTGTTATGTGCTGTGGTTTAGAATGTTTGAAACAATAATAAAATACGCTGTCTGTCACGACTTTTGATCATGTCTTTAGAATTAAAAATTAGCTATGACTTAATGGAAAGTTCAATAGGATTTAAGAATTTAGATTACGATCAGATTGGCTTAATTTTACACAGTCAAAACCTAAAAATACAAAGTGTAATTTGTTACATAAATGGTCAAGTAATTTATCTAATAAATTATGTTATCAACTTCTTAAATTTCGGAACTGAATTTGTTTCACAAAATCTAAAATCGATTCCATGGTTACATTAATTTTTGTCATCTTCTTTCATAATAATTTTGTTTATTTATATTTATTAGTTTTTTTGTAAGATTTAAGGTATCAAAGCTCAAATAGAAATATAAGTATCTACTTAAACTTTAAACCTGTGTGCTCATTGAGGTAACATTGAGCGGCTAACTGATCGCATTCAGTTAGACTGTTTCATAGGACATATTGGGTTTGACACATTTAAAATAGACTAGTGTTATGTTACGCTTCATTGAGTGGAAACTTCATTAGCTACCAGCTATTCACGGCTTAGCATGCTCACTATGATTCCTATACTACGTAATTCGTCTAAGATTCCATTACCGTTTTGAACATGCTAATATTTTTTTCCAACGTCACATGCCGACTGATTCAATGAGTGGATATTTCGTATCTAACGTTCGAGTTCGCAACCGACGGGTTTAATCAGTTAGTCACTCAATATTCTCCAAATGTATGCACAGCCTTAACCGTAAGTTTTCTAAATACAGTTGTATCCAAAGTTACATTCAATAAGGAACGGCCATGTGTTTGGATAAAGTATGTTTAATTTCATGGTATCATGTAATAGGGACATCAAAACTCTAACCTAATGATTTCAATAGTTTATTAATTGAAGCTATTTATTCTTGTTTTGATAAACACAATTATAGGGTAGTCTTTGATTGCTTTTGCGCACGTGTTACAAAATAACATTAACGTCATACCGTTTAAACGTCACTATGGCCACATAGATAAAGAAACAATATCAAGTTATTTAGGACGTATTATACAACTATATAAAACTGTCATAGTTGGCCTGTCCATCGTTGTTAATTTTCAAAATTTGCTGGATTTAAAACATGCAACCTAATTTAGACCTTTTTTTAATTTACCATTGCATGGTGGCGAGACCATTTGAAAATTATTTGTTTCCACGTTATGATCTCAATTTTTTTTGTAAAACTTTAATTAGATTGGAGCATCAAAGTACGTTTTATTGTTTATTTCTTTCAAGTGGTGATAAGTTTCTCAAAGATACTGGCGCCTCCTGGGGCAGTTATGGGTCTCTGTTTTTCCCATGGCACCGTTACTAGGCGATGAGAAGAGAGTTGGGGGGGAATACCACACATCTGTCTGGCGTCCCCACAGTAGCGGTACGGTACTCAAAGGTATCTCCCCCCCCCTCAAAAAATACTATAACTATGCTTGCTAGATATGAAACAGTCATGACAAACCCGGGCTATGTTTGAAAAGCTCGTAACTTGATTAGCTCGATCCATTATTTTAAAACAACAGATCATCAAAGCTTTTTAGTTTTAGTAACTCTATATGTGAATCATTTATTTAAGTCGTATTGTTTACATAATTAGTGACTATGATGTAAATTTTAGAACTATTATTAATATTTTGTATTGGAAAGTAAAACGAAGAATGAAAATCAATGCTCAAAAACAAATTCCATTATGTATTTTCACTAGTCATTTCATAATAAAATGTAGTATCTGCAGCTTTTGTTTTATTTTAATTTACACGTGTAACTTTTGACGTTATATTGAATTTCAACGAAATGTAGGTACTTCGCTCGTGAAGACCAGTTGCCATTCGATTTTAAGTCTTAAATCAGTAACTATTCCCGCCATTGAGTGTTATTGTAAAAATCAAATAATTAATCCCTAAACCGACATATATATATTTTTTTCAATGGTCATAGTTTTGACAGCTGTCAAATTGCCAGTTACCGTTAAAGCTGCAACTAAGCTTTCCTAATAAACACTTGGCAATGGCGAGATGACTGCATTGTTCCGAAAAGCGAGATAGAGCCCATTAAAATTGTTAATGCCATTCACAGAATACAATAGAAGAGAGGTAGGGTAAAGCGATTTATCGCTCGAATTGGAGGAGCCCGACTGGTGAAATACCTCCACCTTACAGAAGACCGCAGCCAAATAACAATTACTTCGGTGTCGTTGTGTTCCTACGTGTGAGTAAGGTTTCCAGAGCTCTTGGGGTGCTACATTAGTAGCAGTGGTCAAGCCTTCAAGGTAAGGACGACACGTCCAGTAACAGCTTTATTATGATGTACTTGTCGCCCTAAAGCTAGGACCTCATTACCACTTAATATCAGGTGGAAAAAGGTCAATCTTGATGTGTAATATAAAAAAAAAACACCTAATACCAAGTTTCAACAGTATAGATCACATAGTTTCGGAAAAAAGCCTGTGACATACGGACAGACAGACAAATATGACGAATGCATAAGAGTTCCGTTTTTTACTATTTGGCTACGAAACCCGAAAAAGAGTTCATATAAATGTGTCTAAACAGTAATGGCTTTTGAAATATATTGTTATGGATTGTTACGGCTATTAAAATAAAAATAATAACTAACAAATTACTACCACTGTATACTAATTGTTTAGTTATTCAAAGTTTTTATACTTTCCTTAGGAAAACCAAAAAATCACGAAAGGCCATATCTGTGGAAAATACGGTTTGAAAATTGGATAAATTTTAATTAACTCAAGGCTTATCTTGATAGTACATGGCTTTTGATAATTATTTCGATTCAAATGTAGAATCAGAAATACAATCAATTCTGAGAGAGGCCGTAAAGAGTTTTCAACATAAAATGTGGTAATTTTATATTTAATATAAATTGATGTTACTGTGAAGCAGGCAAAGTCAAGGAAAAAAAAACATAAATATATAATTTTACCGATACAGCTACCCCTAATTGTAATCACCTTCTAAATTAATAATAATATGAAAATAGCAATTGAATATTTATCACCGTAGCTAATTATTAATTAACATAATTGCTCTATATACATTATGGTTTATTGGTATTTATCGATACATCATTTTATTTTATTTTATTTATCGTCCAAAAATATTTATTAAATGTAAAACAGTGCCACAATGTCCTCATCTCATTTCGCCAATATGGTTATTTAAACAATTAGATTGTGTCATACTAAGTGACTGTTGTTTAATTTAATCTCCCTCCTCCATTGCCACTTCCAATACACTTTCAGAATAAAATGGACCTTCATCAACATAAGTCCTCAGTCTTGTCATGATGCTCGTGTCAAAGGCTACTGAATTAGCCAACCTTTTGATTATATCATATTTTGCCTCTTACGCTTCCTTTTCAGTAACTGTCGTCCTGTCTAATAAGTATTCTACGAAACCTGCAGTTCTTGCGACTAATTTTTCTCCCCATTGGTGCTGACATACCGAATCTAATAGTGTCTAGCTAATCTGTAATTAATGAATACGGAATTGAAATGCACTTTCACAAAGTTTTGTATTTGTTTTTGTCCTTTTTAATTTTTTGTAGTGCTTATCAGAACTTAAACTATGCTAATCAAGTCTACAACAAGTCTAGTAACAGTTTTACTATGATATACTTTTCGTCCTTGAGCTAGGAACTCATTATCACTTAACATCAGGTGGGATGAGGTCAATCTTAGAGTGCACTATAAAAAAAAATTATAAACGTAAAAGTTTGGTTAAAATATATGGATATCATTATCTATAAGAGAGGTAGGGCATAGCGATTTTCGCTTGAACTGTAGCAGCCCGACTGGTGAAATACCTCCACCTTACAGAAGACCGCAGCCAAATAATAATCACTTTTGTGTTGTTGTGTTCCTGCGTGTGAGTAAGGTTTCCAGAGCTCCTGGGGTCGCTACATTAGTAGCAGGGGTCAAGCCGACAAGTCCAGTAACATATTTATTATGCTGTACTTGTCACCCTGAAGCTAGGACCTTATTACCACTTAACATCAAGTAGGATGAAGTCAATCTTGAAGTGCATATATATATATATATATATATATATATATTTATAATATAATTATTGCACTTCAAGATATATATGTATATATAAAACTGAAGAGTTTGTGTTTAAACGTGCTACACTCAGGAGCTATTAGCTATTAACATCAACCTACCGGCGGCAGCTAGTATTTAAATAAATTAAGGTCTATGTATAACTTGGATTGAACAAAAATCTCGACATAAAGATTTCGTTTTCCTGTTAGACAATTCAAATCAAGTTCTTTGATGAAATCTTATCGATATTTTTTCAAGAGATTCAATACCTTCCATTGGTACATTTGGCAGAAATGTAAAGAAAGAAAGAAAGAAAAAAACACTTATACATAATGTAATAAATTTAGAAACAATTGAAACGTTTAATAAATTATCGTTTAAGTATAAAATAGGTATTCCTTATGATATGATATTGTTAGATAATATTATCATGGTTGTAGAGCAATGTCGAGAGTTTGTTTCATACAAAATTACACATTACATACATAGTTGTAAATAGATTAACATATAGGATATTTTAATTCCAAAATAGCTCTGGAGTCACAGGCAACAGATAGATCTAGGGCAGCGACTTTTTGGTATTAAAGTATTCCAGTATAATCATTTACTAAACAATTGATATAGTTACCAAATATCATTCAAACTTTAATGCTTAAATTAAACAAAAAAAAACAATTACAAAATTAAATTAAAAAAAAATCCGAAAATGCTCTTTTTTGTATTCCATTTAAATTTCAAGTATCGACTCGATAAAAAATAAGTTACATCTCTTCGCTCTGATTAATTGGGAATAAAAGGGAAAATCATTATGTACCCAGTTTCATTGTTTCGGTGACTGTGTGAAGGACTTTTTGTGAAGTAAAGCACCTACTTATTTCTAATACCATGCGGGGTTCTTTTATAGTGGTAACTATGGTTATGGTAGGTGCTATTTGTTTAAAATCTTTTGAAAGGGAACGGGTCTATTTTATATTTGGGTAACTTTACAGTTACATTGAGAAATTCCATTTTTTTTAAATTACTTAAAGTTTATCACATTGTTAATCAACATACAGTAAATACTTTACGTAAAGATTTTATTATGTTTCACACAAACTAAATAGTGTTACACACTTTTTACAATTGCTTGACCTAATAATTTGTCAGTAGCTATTAAAATATTCTTCACCATCTAAACAGTGCTTAAATGATCTAAATGTAAAAAGAAATAATTTTCTCTAGCATTGTATGAGCAAGTGTGGCGTAGTTCATAATAGAAATGTAAAAAAGTACCTACATACCATTTTCCGTTTACCACTAGTAGTCCGCTGCGGCTTCGCACGCTTGCTTCCCCATTTTTTTCCAAACTTTCTCTTGATTCTTCACTACTATTGGTCGCAGCGTGATGGCAAATAGCCTGAAGCCTTCCTCGATAAATATACTATCTAATATAAAAGTATAAATTTAAAGACTTTCGCGTTCCATTTTAAACATTTAAAATAATTTAACGGGTCAAAACGCGACACCATTTTTATTTAGTAGTTAATACAAACTGTTGGTGCAACCTAACCGAAACGTCGGGCAGTAAGCTAGGACCTCATTACCACTTAACATCAGGTGGGATGAGGTCAATCTTGAAGTGCAATATAAAACAAAAAAAAAGTTTAATATTTATTTTTTACTAGCTGTGCCCGCGACTTCGTTCGCGTGGACTACATCCTTTCATGGTCGGTTTTACCCCTTTCTCCCCTAATATTCGAAACAAAAAGTAGTCTTTATTATAATCCAAGTTTCGAGCTAAATTTGTGCCAACTTTCATATCTCTAACTTCAAAAATAAACATTTTTCCATATAAACTTTCAAAGGTGGTATTACCCCCATCCCCCCCTTATTTTCTAATAAAAAGTAGCCTATGCCCGTTCTTGAGATTCAACGTATACCTATACCAAATTTCATCAAAATCCGTTCAGCCGTTTAGGCGTGAAAGAGTAACAGACGGACAGACAGACAGACAGACAGTGGTACTTTCGCATTTATAATATTAGTATGGATTTTTAAAACAATCTCCACCTTTATGTACCTATCTTAATATTTCTTTAAATAAACAAACTAATTTTACTTCAGGCTGCAACAACAACAGCCTATAGATACTTTCGTATTGACAAGATAATCCATACCCCCTCGGAGTATATAAAAGAGGATATAGCTGCGAAACCTGCGGAAGACCACGACTTTTACTACCAGTATAACCAAAAAAAGGATTATGATCAATCAATTCAATATGAATCACTCACGCAAGGATATGATGACCAGGAAATCATCAGACCGGTAGACCAAAAGCGACAAACAAGAAACTGGGACTTGCGAATCATGTTTCGTGACAGTATTTTGAGTCTGACGAAGAAAACCAATGGTGAGTGTAAAAATAATTGTATGTAAGCCATTTTAATTATTTTCCTGTATACTGACGGACATGGTTTTTGTAACACGGATATAATGTAAATACTTAGAAATATTGGCTTTTATATTCTTTTGCAAATAAAAACCTTCCTCTTGAATCACTCTATCTAGAAAACCGCATCAAAATCGGTTGCGTTATTTTAAAGATTTAAGCGCACAGAGGGATATAGGGACAGAAAAAGCGACTTTGTTTTATACTATGAGGATATGTACGGTGAACAGCTCATCAAATCATCAAAGTAAACACTTGTAGTAAGATTTTAGCTCTTATGCCTACGACACAAGCATGCTACAAAGTCTAACGTGCGTACTTTGACGAGCTCGCGCCTGTACTACCCGCGATTTTTCTACCACATTTCATCCAACTCCGAACGAAGACGATATAAAATGTAATGTTACTCTTTTGATCCATATTTGGCGATACTTTTAATTGATACTTAAGCATTAAAAAATAAAGACTAAAGTAAAGTAAAATGGTTTCATACTCAAACAGTAGGTAATTTAAACATTTCATTTTAGCAGAACCAGGGTCATACAATAATGCGGTGTTCTCGAAACGAAAGTTAAGGAAGTCCATGTTTGTACCAGAAATCCCAAAAGAGTGTGAAGAGTTGGGTTTCTGTGAAAATGTTCCAAACTATCCTTATGAATATGTTGAAAATCTTATTGGTCAGGTTAGTATTAAGTATAAAAGTAACGTAAAGTAAGCTTGGCTTAAAGGTACCGAAGGTACCAGTGTATTGTTGAATAATAGTTGCTTGGCAAACGCGACAATCCGATGAATCGAATATATACATCTGAGGCAGTCAGTTGTTTCCTTTTCTTGAGTAAATATTTAATACTTCAAAACAATGGAAACAATAACGATATAGACGATTAACAATTCCCTGTGAAACATTGAAAATCAATGTAAGGTTCAAATTCCCTTTTATTTAGGTACGCTCTCATTTTGATCATGAAACGTTAGTTTACAAAGATACGCATGCGAGTGAAAAATTATTTCAAACCTTATTGATCAGCTACAAAGTTAAAGAAACTATAGAAATGATGTTGAGTGCGCCCGCTCTTAAAATATATTGTTTTTCAGCAAAACTGATTATTAAAGGTCTTCCTACGTGATCTTTTATAAACCTTCTCATTTCACCTTTGAAAGCATTTCATTCAGGGATGTCCCAGTGGAGGTCAGAGCATGGATTTTGTTATATAAAAGCTCATGCAATTTTCCGTTTCGGGCAAATCAAATTCATTATTATATTTTTATTAATTAAGTATATCAGTGTTATTTAACTATTCAAACTGATAATGATTCTAGTAACGGTTTCAAAGCCCGATTCCAGATTCATAATCATCCACCATTCTTTCACAGTGAACCCTAATAGTTGTACTTGGGGTAAAGTTCTAATTATGAAATTGGGATTGACATCAAACAGTTTGTTTATAATAAACCTTTTTTTTCAGGCTGACAATCTGAAGCTCTCATATTTCAACCAGGATACTTTACCTCCAAAAAGCAACATGGCTTTTCCCACCACAAACCTCAACGAAGAACTCTGTGAATATGAACCCGCGGTAAATTACAAAATTATTTAATTGAATTGATCAAACTAAAATAAATTCTAAAGCTATAAGAAGTAGTAATGCTGTGTCGATGTCAGTCCATTGAGCCAGCTTTAACCCTAGAACCGTACCCATATTAGAATTACAAGCATCGCATCGCATCGCATATCGCACAGGGCGAAGCAAGGAATGGATCCTGACCAGGGCGTCTACTCTTGAAACCGAAACGAACAAACGAAAGGTTTCGTTTTTGAAGATTGATCAAAAGTTAGGGAATTAAAACGTGATTTTTGATTTGTATAAATAATATTTTGTTTTTTGATAACGCTTTATTCGCATTCGAAGTGTGTTAGTTGCGATAATGAGCAATAAAAAATACTAAACGTCATCGGATCCGACATATTTCGTTTTCAAGAGTAGACGCCCTGGGCCACGGCGAACAGATGGCTCTGCCTCATATTCTATATATAAATTCTTATATTATAACACTAAATTCAACAGCAAATCACTTTAAACTCTTGCAGTTCGAATTCAGCTCTTATGCTCATGACGTTGTAGACCGGAGGACCTGATACGCTACTCTGACAGCTATCGTATAGACCATTTAATACAGACAAAGCCTTCATCAAAAAATTAACTGGTTTTAGCTTCTTTGTTGGATTACATTGAGTTCAATTTGGGTTAGGACTTAAAATAATAAGGACAGTTATTATAATATTTTCAAGCAGAAAATCGCATTAACTTTTTGGCAAACAATACTCTTTTAAATATAATTCTGATTGCAGGTGGCATATCCACAGGCTGTCCGGAATGTATACGGCAAGTGGATGTATATCTTGAACGGGAGACAAAATAAAATCCAACGATTTTTTTACGAAAAGTGCTTGTAAGTGTTATGTATGTAGTAATTCATTTCAATCCAGGTTATTATTGAAATATAAAAGTAACTAAAGAGCCTTCGCTGACTGATCTATCAACGTGTCACTCATAGATAGTTATTATGATGAAAGCATATCGCTTCTTAAATACAAAAGTCACATATTCCAAAACAATTTTTTTTTTTACATAATGAAGTCATGGTACAATTCAATTCAAAGTGTCGCCATCTTTTTTTAATTAGGTGGAAAAAATATGTGTCCAATAATTTGCAGAAGCTTTATTAACTATGTCGCTATTCATATGTGGAACATGTTTCTCCAGGACGCCACAGGAGCAATGTAACGCGAAAGTTTACCTCGACAAAGATGACAGGCTCAAGTTCAACCTGGTATGTGGGCAGACGAATACTAAGAGGCAGATGTGGTCAATTAATGAAGAAGGTTTCATGGTCTTAGAAAATGTGGATACTCCCTCATGCTGTTCTTGCATGATGGTCAAGAACAGTACTAGTTTCTAGTAAGTTTTTGTTGTTTCACACTAAGGAAAATGCAAAAAAATATGTACTACATGCTCTCTAAAAATTGCATCAACTAGTTAACTTTTAAAATAACGTACAAATTTAATCTTCCCTTGCGGTATGGAGCTCAAAACCACGACCTTCACGTATCGCACTTGCTCTTGTATTTTTTTTTCTTTTCTTGAGGGGAAATGCCTACCGCACCATCACTCTCCGCGGGGAACAGAGAGTGTTGTATCGGCTCGCACCAAATAAAACCCCTTGGTGGTTAGCGCTGCGCAGTTGTGGGGGAGTCGGGATCCCTTGTTGGCTCTACACAGGCTCCCCCACAACGTATACCGTTAAGCGGCTCTCCTCACCGTGCACTGCGCGGCTGGAGCATGCCAGGCCCTCTGGACCGAAGTAACGGACGCCAGGCTTACTCCTCGCCTGGCGTCTCTGGTTCCAACAAGCGAAAATCACCCCTTACCCCAGGCATACTCCTCTGCAAAAAGAGGTGACCCAGACCATCCTCCACCTGAAAGTCCTATTATATCTCCTATTGTTAAATATTTCTGTTACATTTGAATTGTGTTTTGAATTGTATGACTACTTTTACTTTCAGATATATATACCAATGGGTAATGAAAAAAGAAGACAAAGCGAAAAATAATGGTGAAATGGGACATAGCGAACCCTTGTATTTGTAAAACGCGATATTTATGTTTGTCAAAAACTAAATTAATCCACCTCATAGCTGAGCAGTATGCGCTTCCTGACACTCTTACCGATATATCGATTGTATTGTGACTTAAAAAATAAATCGATTGACAGTATCGATACTGTCGATTGCTTTAGACTATGAACAGTTTATGAATTTTATTGTAATAGATATATTTTTGTATAAACTGATCTGAAATACAACATATTCTTCGTACCTTGTTAATCCTACGCAGCTTATATACAACGCCAAGTTTGATAATATATTTCTGCTTCAATTATGTTTCCATTCTATTTTAGTAAATTAACAAATCCAATATATTTAGGCACAGGTCATTACATATTAAATTTTAAAGTAAACTTATTTTTTTATTTTACATAACCTATAAATACGTACCTATATCAAAAATAAACATTGCGTTATATCTAAGGTCTTGGTCCAGTCAATATGAAAACGAACTATTCTGTATTGTCCCAGGTCTGAGTGTTGTGATACCGTCCAGTCAATATGAAAACGAACTATTCTGTATTGTCCCAGGTCTGAGTGTTGTGATACCGTCCAGTCAATATGAAAACGAACTATTCTGTATTGTCCCAGGTCTGAGTGTTGTGATACCGTCGTTGTTTTTGATTTCTGTAACACAAGTGCTTTAACCATAGAATCAGAGCAATGTATGTGATGTTGTCCAATTTATTCCTATTATGTTATACCATTATTAAATTAACACCAAGAACAAACACAAGATGTTCATTAAACAATTGTTTGTCCCGGGTGGAGATCTAACCCACGACCTAAAGCTTAAAAGCACTAACCATTGTTCAGAGCTAGTCAAATAATCTAATCCGAACGAACATTTATTTTGTTACGTGTAAGTTTCTAATGCGATGATTTTAATCTTAAGCGCACAATGAAAAAGAAATTAACGTATTGATACATTCTTTTGGACGCATTTTATTTGCCTGATCTCTAAAGTCAAACCGAGTTTCTTTAAGAACCGCACCAAAATATAGTTTCTGTATTTCTTAATCAAACACTTCATGCTTAGCACCCTGACTTTCTTGTCTCAAGTAGCAAATTATATTCATAGCGTGGGTGTGACTAGTCTTTGGTGGCTATCAATTCACCAACTTTCACTCGGATTCGAGTAGCACCTCAAGACTTACTATTTAGCCTTAAAAATAACATGGAATGCCTTCACATACAGAAAAGTGATGATGGTTATTAGATTCTCCATATTCCTTCCACATTTACATACTGTAGAGTGCGTAGATGTTCAATATTAGATCTTATGTGCAGGTCATAAGGGCGTGGCAAAATCCAAAGTGTAATAGTATAACTAACTAGCTGTGCCCGCGACTTCGTTCGCGTGGACTACATCCTTTCATGGTCGGTTTTACCCCTATTTCCCCTTTTTTCGAAACAAAAAGTAGTATTTATTTTGATCCAAGTTTTGAGCTACTTTTGTGCCAAATTTTATATCTCTAACTTTTCCACATAAACATTCAAAGACGGTATTACCCCCATTCCCCCCCCCTTATCTTCTAACAAAAAGTAGCCTATGTCCGTTCTTAAGGTTCAGCGTATACTTATACCAAATTCCATCAAAATCGGTTGAGAGGTTTAAGCGGGAAAGCGTAACAGACAGACAGTGTTACTTTCGCATTTATAATATTAGCACCAAATATAAATTTCTTGTCATCTCATGTCGTATCTATTAACCTAGAGGCTTACCACGAGTATTAAAAAAATATTTGTTTATTTTGTATTTATTTAATTACAACAACTTACAACTATCCTTACAGGTAACTTAACCAAATGCGACGACTTAGGAATCTTACGTTTAATATAATAATACGTACTTAATTTGGCCACTAATGGGTCACTCTTAATACTTTGTGTCACTCTTGCGAATTTTCCTGTTTTCTTCTCTTTTTTTTTATTTTAATATTACTCTTCAAGATGGATCTCATCCCACCTGATGTTAAGTTGTGATGAGGTCTTCACTTAAGGATTACAAGTACAGCATAATAAATCTGTAACTGGACTTGTCGCCCTTACCTTGAAGGCTTGCCCCTGCTAGTAATGTAGCACCCCCCAGGAGCTCTGGAAACCTTACTCACACACACGAACACAACAATACCGAAGTGATTGTTATTTAGTTGCGGTATTCTGTAAGGTGAAGGTAATTTACCAGTCGGGCTGCTCTAGTTCGAGCGACAAATCGGTATTCCCTACCTCTCTCGTCTTCTTTAGCAGAAACATAACCATCTGAAAAACAAATAAAACAGTTAGTAAATAATAAGACATAAATAGTAAAACTTATTCTTTACTTTGTAAATACAACCAATTGAAAAAACTCTTGCGAATTCACTCATGGTACAAGAAAATATTATGTCCATTGTTTCTTGGACTAGATTAACAGTTCGCATTGTCCGAATAAGAAGGTATTTCGCCCGAAGGTTAGTGGGCGCGGGCACGGCCAGCAGGGGCCGCTGCACGTATCGGTCGGGTGCGCCCAACTGCAGGTGTCCC
This sequence comes from Glyphodes pyloalis, assembly GCA_037074685.1. Taxonomy (NCBI): domain Eukaryota; kingdom Metazoa; phylum Arthropoda; class Insecta; order Lepidoptera; family Crambidae; genus Glyphodes; species Glyphodes pyloalis. The sequence goes on along the minus strand of JAYKKO010000008.1, from coordinate 13,328,979 downwards.
AGCAACTCCTGGTGAGCTAGTCCTCGCATAAGCTTTATCACCAATGCTAGCGGTAACTCTCGCAGAACCCTTATTGTTCCATAGATGAAGGAGACGCTGCATTTCATTGCGTATAGCAGAGTTTCATTTCCTCGATGGAATAAATACCTGGTAATATGGGGCCGCTCAAGTACTACGTAATCACTTTGACGGATCATTGATTTGCTTATTTAGGATGACATGGGGGGTAGGGGAGTCTATATTATGATTTCGTCATTGGTAGTTATTTACTTTTTTACACAAGTGGCAACCCATTCGCATTGTCTATGCTTGAAAACGAAACGCATTTTCGGGGGTTCCCGCTAATAATGGATGCGTTAAGGCACTCAATAAGAACAGGGGAATTACCGCGCTATTCACTTGTCTAAATTCCCTCTGACAGTGTATTATTTCGCTTGGATACTATAGTGCGTGGACGTATTGTAACCATAGTAATACAAGTCATCATTTTTTACCATTGATGCCATTAACCAAAACTTAACGTTTAAACAATAATATGTCGTTTCAAATAACATCAATCGTGACCAATCCAAGTTAAACAAAAATTGTATGAAAGAATTAAAAAATCTCTTACAAGTACAAAATGTACAAAAGTTAGTTAAAGAAATGTGGCCAAATTGTAAATTACAAGCAATGTCTGACAAGAAAGTAAATCAGTCAGCAGTCAGCTCGTGACCACGGTTGGTGCAACCTAACCGAAACGTCGGGCAGTAAGTAGTTCGTATTAACTACTAAATTAAATTATTTTAAATGTTTAAAATGGAACGCGAAAGTCTTAAAATTTATAAGAAAGTAAATGTTATTGTATCTAAGAGAATTGAAGAAGAATTACAAGCGGCAACTATGAATAAATTCAATCTACCTACTACATTTTTTTTTCTAAGGTGAGAAACGAAACCAATTTACGACCTCCATAGACGAGAGGTAAGCGTGAAACGCAGTATGGCGATTCTAACGGATAAGATAATATCGGTATAAAATCCATTGTCATCGCGACGTGGGTTCCTTTCTTGCTTACATCAGGCTGGGAGGAGCCAATATACCTACTGTGCTACCATAAAAAAAAACTTTAACTTAAATGGCAAAAAAAAGTTGTCTCTATTTATAACCGACTTTTGTGTTTTAAAGCCGAAAAATGCTATACAAACATGAACTGAGGGAGGCGGTCTTGACTTTTCAAGATTAATGATTTTATGACTAATCGGGAAACGGCTTCTCGTTAACTGGCGAATGTCAATCGATTATTACTTATTCCGATTATAATGCATAGGAACCACAAACTACAATCAAATACCTCTTCTTGTGGCTTTACTTGCGTTTACTGATTCGATTTCCAAATGTTTAAGTTATTGTGATATGTTTGATTTTGTTTTTTTGAATATAACTTTTTTTTAATATACCTAATTAAGTTTAGTTTTTAAGTTCCAATTATAAACAAAACAAATATTTCTTAGGGAAATGAAAGTATATATCAGGTTTAAAACAAACGGGTCATAATGACCCAGCCTCCACGCCCATGCCACAGGTTTGTACATCTGTATTGCGGGGTTAAAGATACGGTACCGGCTAAAAATGATTAGTTCGAACTGATTAGCAAACGGACTTTATTAATCGTAATCATAACGCATTTACGGATCACTTAAGGGGTATTTAAAAACCATTTGCATGTAGCCAATTAATACACACGGCCCAGGAAAACCAAACATTTAGGAAAGACCAGTACTTATGGGAAATACACTTTTTCGTGTTTGATAAATTCGTCTAATACAATTTTAATTAACGAGAGGATCCCAACCCGGTAAAGAGCTGAGTTCATTAATTACTATGACGTGAGTCTATCATTCACTCAATAAGATGGCAAATAAAAAAATTGACAGCGAACTAAAATTTAAAATATATAAAACGAGTTCTTTAGACATAAATTATAGCATGTAGAAACAGCTATTTTCAGTCTTTTAATATTTTAGTAAAATATTTTTTATTTCCGTGACATTTAAAACCGCAAATTAAAGATATTTTAAGAACTGCGATATAACTTCACATACCTTTAAAATAATTTAACGGGTCAAAACGCGACACCATTTTTATTTAGTAGTTAATACGAACTATACTACTATATACTTTTAAATGTTTAAAATGGAACGCGAAAGTCTTAAAATTCACATACCTTTGTTTTTTAATATACTTAGTGTCTCGATGTTAAGACATAAAGACTCACAAATAAATAAGCTCGAAAAAATTAATCCTCATTTTGAAGTAATCGCGTAAATACGGATATAAACGGTTTTGCTGAAATAGTACTGCTAAATAAGGGCAGTAAAATGAATAACACGTACATGCTAATTGAATTTTAATGAACAACTAATTTTATATCTTTATTCATAAGAACGAATTATAATTATTATTATTATGTTGGCACTTTTTATTTTTATAGTGCTTAACGCCGCACTAGCGAAAAAAAATATGTTGGGAGTAATATTACGCATAGCTGGAAAAATACTAGAACCTACTGATATTGGATGCATTGCTTTGAGGACCTCCATGGCCTAGAGGCAAGCAGGCAGGCCTTTGGCGAAGCGCCATCTCTTAAGTCCTGGGTTCGATTCCCGGTCGGGGCAATAAAGAGAAAGGATTTTTCTATATTCTCTCGGGACTGAGTGTTGTGGTACCGTGTTTGTTTCTAACACATAATTAGAGCAATGTATATGATGTCCAATATTTATTATGTCAATGTGGTGATTGTATACTCGACTCGGTTTTATTTGCCTGTTAGTTGTATTTAGTCCTTAAGCATTTTGCTCGATGGTTTGTATACGGATAGTGCAATAAATTTCATAAATTACTGACATCTCACAGCGCCGAAAAAAATCGTGCCGATTGATTTCGTTATTTATATACAAATATGTATAAAAGTAATTCAAGTACTTTAAATAGCAAATTTGGAAACTTTGTAAAATAATTGCAACTGATTAATATTATATCGATTTAATTAAGTATTATTTAATACAATTAAACCGATTAAATGTTTGCTCAATATTTTTCCCTGTAGAGATGTATACACATAAGAGAACTACTCTAGATTATCGATAATAAACCCAGAGTAATCACCTCATAAGGAATTATTGGTGATTATAGAAACGACACCGTTAAATATTTGACATCTAAAGTTAAAAACACCCACAATTTCCGAAATTAGTTAGAAAGCCCCCTAACAGGGCAATAGCAATATTTTCGGATCATCAATCCATAAATAATCTTCTGAAATCCCTTAAAAACCTCATTTTGCTCGAGTTTTTGACCAAACCACCTTTGCTTTTTATGTTGATATATGAAGTAGTGAGGATCTTTCACTTCTCCATATGATTTCGTAAGTACGGCCAACAGCCACGTAAAGGTAAATACTTACAATTCAATATTAGATCTTAAGCGAACTATATAAAAGCGATGCAAAATCCACAGTGTAGTCTGACGCTTGTTGTCTGGACCTTGTTAATACCATTTTTGTTCCATGCTACACAATAGGTATCTCCATTACACCAACCCACAGCGGAACATTTATTCATTACTAGCTGTGCCCGCGACTTCGTTCGCGTGGATTACATCCTTTCTTGGTTGGTTTTACCATTATTTCCTCTTATATTCGAAACAAAAAGTAGTCTATATTTTGATCCAAGTTTTAAGCTATATTTGTGCCAAATTTCATATCTCTAACTTCAAAATAAACATTTTCCCATATAAACATTCAAAGATGGTATCACCCCCATTCCCCCCCCTTATCTTCTAACAAAAAGTAGCCTATATCCGTTTTTGAGGTTCAACGTATACCTATACCAAATTTCATCAAAATCGGTTGAGAGGTTTAAGCGAGAAAGCGTAACAGACAGACAGAGTTACTTTCTCATTTATAATATTGGTAGGGACTTAGTAATAAGCTAGCACTTTCAAAACAACTGAACTTGCCAGCTTAACATCCAATAGCTCTATCGATATTCGATAGACGAATCCCTACGCCCCTAGGCCTGCGACCCCACGAACTGTAATATAAGGCCATATCGGCAACTGAGCCTCTTTTTGACCCACTCTGTGTAACTGGTGACGTTTTGTGAATTATATCTTCAAGTACCATGTATCGAATATTAGTAGTGGTGTTCGCTGTGTTGGCTGTGCTATTAGTAAGTACCTGCTTACTTAAATAATAATAATAATTGGACGACCCCCGTAGCCGAGAGGCGAGCGTGCCGGACTTTGGCGTCGCGCCCTCTCTGAGGTTCCGGGTTCGATCCCATGTCGGTCAATATGGGAAACGAACTTTTCTGTATTGCCGCGGGTCTGGGTGTTGTGGTACCGTCGTTGTTTCTGATTTCTGTAACACAAGTGCTTTAGCTACTTACCACAGAATCAGAGCAATGTATGTGATGTTGTCCAATATTTATTATTTATAATATGCAAAAACGGCAAAAGTACAGAATGATTTTGGTTAATATAGCTAAATTGGTTAGATGCACTAGAATAAGAAAATAGAATTTTAGCACTTTACTAATGAAAGCTTATCCTTTTAAATCCAAAAAATTCTTAATTATGGTTTTTAAGGAATTTTTTTGAGTGCTTTTTTCTGTATGTTTAGGATTAATAATAATAATAATAATTCATGTTTTTTAATTCATAATTATTAAAAAAAATTAAGTTATAATAAAAATATATATTTAACGCTTCTTTCGTTAACGCATTTAATGACGTTTTGAAATTATGAGCTTTAGTTGATTCGCCATAACCAGATAAAAAATAAAATTAGAAGTCAGGTCTATCATCAATTTAAAAAATGAGTAATATTATCGTAGCTCATTATTACTACAGTCAATGACTGATGGCGATAATAAATAAGTTTCAGTTTCATAATCAGTTTTATGATTACTTAAATTGAATTAAGCATACAACTGATGAATCAGAAAAATGTGCAATTGGCACTATCTCTTTAAAAACATCTACAAAGTATAAGTACCTAAATAAAAATTTTGGCGCAATGAGGAAGGGAATAAAAATAATATATTATACATAATATTGCGTCATCATAAAATCCACTTGTATTGCTTAAAAATACTTGGATAAACGCAAAAGTACATATGATCAGACAGTTAAAATTTTCTGTATTTAGTTGATACTACCGATAATTATTATTAATTTAATAAACAACAAAATAAGGTTTAACATTTTGGGAATCCTTTTCACATCTTTCTTTTTCGTTTCTAGGCTTCAACATTAGCTTACAGTCAGAAAAACCAGAGAAATTACCAACCAAGACATGCGTCGTCGTGGTATAGAAGAGCGGAAAAAGATGCAACCCTTGCGGAAGCCCTCTGGTACCAAAAGCAAATTAATGCAAAAGTGGACAATGAACAACCTGTTCCATACAGAACAAGTGAACAAAGATCTCAGCAGGAACGGAGCATCAAACCAGCTCACAAGATGAATCAAGGGGGTAGAAATGTGCCTTACATTGTTGAGAATGAGGTTCCTGAAAGCCATCTAGAGATCGACATTAGAAAAGGAGGTATATGATGATTTCTATATAACTTTCCATTCATAAAATTAATTAAACCAGACTAAATCATACACACTTATATGATGTGTTGAACCAGAATCAACGGTAATACAAAGATATGATAATCACATAAAAACTTCTAAAGAAGTTAACATAGTAAATATAATATTTTGATAAATAAGTTCGCCAACAAATCCCATCAAGCAATCAATATCTAAATATGTAACTTTTCATTATTGACTAGGAATAACATACTGGTGGCATTAACCAAACTAGTTTGGTTAATGCCACCAATATCAAAACTAGCATAGGCCTAGGCCTATGCTAGTTTTGAAAAGTTGGTTATCCAAATTTACCTTACTAAGACTCGAACTTAAGAACATTCGCACCATAGGCGAGTACTTGAATCACCAAAGTTGTACAATCCTTGAAAGAGAACGCATTTTATAATCACATTGAGTGTCATTAATAACAAATCTTACCTACTTGATTTTCAGAGGAAACGGACAATACAGAAATCTTTCCAAGATTTTCATTCCAGAAATCTACATTTGTGCCAATAATACCAAAGGAGTGTGAGAAGCTAGGTGTTTGCGAGCAAGTACCCAATTATCCCTATGAACACATTGAGCAACTCATCGACCAAGTAAGTAATTCATTCCTTTTTGATAATTGATTGAACATAAGCTTTTATTTGGAGCGAAATGATTATTAAGTAAATTTAGTGTTCATTTTTTCAGTGATGTAATATAGTAAGTGATAAACAATGATAGACCTTTGATGTCGAATACCTTTACGCTTCAAGCTTGACATCAAAGGTCTATACACTAGTGAGTGTTAAGCGACTGAAGTGTTAAAACGAGCTTAAATTATAATATAGACCGCCATAAAATCTTTGGTAAGCTGTCGTGCAGCGCCCAACATCAGTGAAAAATACATAAATATAATTTAAAATCAAAAAAATGCAGCTATTATTTCTCTAAACCCAATTTTTTACAGACAATCGACTTTACACACTATAAGCTAGATGTCTGGAGTCCCCAAATCAGTTATCATTTGAGCAAGGACGATAGCGAGAGTCTGTGCGATTTTGAGGAGAAGGTAAATGTTGACATTTCAAATTTGTAGCATAAAATTGTATCGACAGTTAAATATTACTTTAAAAAGCAGGTAATTGCGTTTAAAAATGATTCATATCCGCCATAATTATTTTTATTGACGTCACATAGACTTTGATGATGCTATGAACAAAATTCATGATGTCGTTTAGATTGATGATGTGGTAACGAAACGGACAAAAACGAGTAGTAGGTAAAAAATCATTCCTTTCCCGCTGGTTGGTAAAGTTGGGTAAAAAAGTAGTCTTAAAAGGCGCAAATAATTTGACGTTCCTTGTAGTAGGTCCTATTATTTGTATTCTTATATGTTTATATTGCAGGCAACATATCCCGAGGCTGCAAGGAGAAAAGACGGAAAATGGGTTTTTATTCTCAACAAGAAGAATGAAAAATATCAAGGATTTATGTATCAGGAATGCAAGTCAGTTACTTCATTGGTATTTTTTAGCTTCATGGTCCTCGATTGTTCATATCATATGATGATAATTTATTTATCCTTTCAAAAGTAAATAGTAACTGAAGATCTGATAAAAATTTATGATTTTCGGTTTTCGACTTAACTATGACTGATAATAAATTTTATACCATGAACCATAAACTCAAACTCAAATACTTTTTTATTAAAATAGGTTAACATATAACACTTTTGAATCGTCATTGAATACAATGCAAATTGATTCTGCTGCCGGTTCGGAACCTATATCAACCAAAAAGATACCGGCAAGAAACTCAGTAGATTACTCGCAGTAGCAGCATCTAACTTATTGTTACGTGTAGCCTACTTTGGATTTAATCATATAGCTTTGTTTTTATGAGTGATGAAATAATTAAATACTCATGTAAGTGCTTATTTTCGAAAGGGCGAGTTGGAGCAGACCAGTCTCAAAAAGTGGCACAACCATAAGATATGGTGCAAAATTGTTTTCTTCTTACGTCATTAGGTATTAATTTATTTTTGACCTGTACATTTTAGGAGTCCCGAAAAGCAGTGCCACAAAGCTAAAGTTGATGGTGCGAGGCTAGAGTGTAACCAGAGATACACACAAAGGCCTTTGTGGTCAGTCAGCGAAACAGGCGGTGTGGTCCTAGAACACATCCCGACAGCGTCATGTTGCTCTTGCATGATCAAACAAAATTCATCTTTAAGTGCGCGTGAGTGTAACAACTGTTTATTTATTTATTTATTTATTGGTTTGCCAACAATTGCACAATCATACATTTAATGGTAGCCAACAATATTACTTAAATTCTAAATGTACAATATTTTAAAGGTAAACACTACATGCATTAACTATGAACTAACGTAAGGTATAACATAGATAATTGAATTATTATTATTAGGTTGTGGTTATTCTGATGACAAATGGTGGACAAAACGGCGATATTTCAGAAAGCTGGTACTAAACACATCAATATTAGTACTATATACGTTATAAATCTTACATAATCTAGAGATTGGGGAATTATAACCTGAAACAGTTTTACGGAGGGGAGGGTTTAAAACTAGCTGTGCCCGCAACTTCGTACGCGTGGACTAAATACTTTCATGGTCGGTTTAACCCCTATCTCCCCTATTATTCGGAACAAAAAATAGTTAATATATCAATCCAAGTTTTGAGCAATATTTGTGCCAAATTTTATATATCTAAGTTAAAAAATAAACATTTTCTCATATAAACTGTCAAAGGCGGTATTACCCCTATCAAAAAGTAAAACAAAAAGTCCGTTCTAGAGGTAACAACGTATACCTATACCAAATTTCATCAAAATCGGTTTAGTGGTTTCAGCGTGAAAGCCGGACAGCCAAACAGACAAACAGAGTTACTTTTGAATTTATAAAATTATTATACTGGATCTATTTTGGCATTACCCTAAAATTCATTCTAACGCCACTCTTATGCGTGGGGAACTAGCAGGAGCCAGGGCTATTGCTATTTTCCCGGGCATTTGGTTTCCACCAGAATACCAGCGCTGCTGCGGTGTTATACATGCCGTAGCAGCATTTGCTGAGGTGGTACCCAAGTTGGCCTCACACGATACCTTATGTTTAATGTAGACTGTCTAATATTGTGTGTGTTCAGTAATTGTGTGATCGTCAATAAATAAATTTTTCTTTCATTTTTTTTCTAAAATAATAAATAGTTTGATCAAAATCATGTCAGACTATATGTATATTTTGGACTTTACACCGACGTATATTTTACAAAATATTCTTTTCCAAAAAAAACTAAACGAGAATCGAACTCGAGACCTTTTGCGCTTCGGTAGGCCAGGATGCGTTACTATGCAACGATATTTTTAACGCCATTGCCATAGATTATACATACATTCTTTGTCATATAATTGTGCATAGCGTGCGAATCCTACGCAGCATAGTATAATTTTTAAACTTTTTTTTAATCTTTTGTTTCAATACTTTTTCAGCTTTTTATTAAAAATCGCTTCGCCGATGAAAATAGAGGACAGAGCAGTTAGCATATTTTTAGTTAGTTTTGAGTATTATTGGATAAAGTAACAAATTTTTATATGTTTTTGAGAAGTTTTAATCAAAAATACTATCGAAATAAATTCCCAGTCGATGTAAGTGGAGTGTCTTTCATTAATTGTCACAAGTTTCTACTTTTCATGATTAAAAATACAGATATTCGTAGAAAAAAAACAGGAGTGTTCTTTACAAGGGAGTATCAATAACGCATAGGAAAGAATTACAATTTTAAGTGGCATAAAACTATCAAAGTTTACTTTCTGTAGGTTTTGCTTCGAATAACAATTTAAAATTAGAAAGGTCATCAAAATATATGCTAATTTTCACAGAGTAAATGTTATTCGAAGTAAGTTTCAATGAGAAAGCATTGTCACTAAATGCAGGTATAATTTGTTTTCTTTACCATTCTCATAATTATCAGCAATAGACCTTGTATACCTCTTTCTGACAACATAGGTACATGCATTTGCCTGATCAAAAAAATACACAGTAACTTGAACACTTAGGATATGGAAATCAGAACAAACAGTAGTATCATAAAATATAATTATACAAAAACTTTTATAGACAACCATCCTCTTTATGAAGAGTCGGCTCGTAACCACGGAAGGTGTAACTTAACCGAAATGTCTTAGTTAAATTCTAAACATGTTGTCGCCTTTTGACCTATATACTTAATTTATATGTTTAAAATATAATGTGGCAGTCTTGAAATCTATTATACCACCGTCCTTTAATATAGTTTGAACCCCGTTTTAACCCCAAAAGACTGATTGACCAGAAGAGGTGATTTTTAAAGGTACATCATTAACTCATTTCCACACACTTCTAATATATTCACATAAATCTATGCTACATTCTTAAATTCATTAAAAATCATTAAATTTCAAATATCTTACAACAAAAACATAGAGGTTAGCGTAAACCTTGGAGTTGGATTTTCGGTAACGTTCTAGGCGGATGTCCTCATACCTGCCAAAATTGTATTTATTTATATAAGAAACCTACCTGCACAAATTTCAAGATTGTAAATGTTACAGTTTCTCAGATTTTTTGATTCAGTCAATTAGTATTTCGTTTTTATATGTATTGGATGATGTCAGGCTGATGATTATACCATTTTATCGACGAAAGAATCAGTTTTTGTTGATTATAAATAAATAAACGACTGACAAAGTTAGTTACAAACGTAATCCAAGATCACAAAGTAAGTACCTAGTTGATATGAAATTGTTGTCATTTTTAAACAATTTTTTAATTTCCCTGAATGTTATCGTGCAGTACCTAACACATTACATTTGCGCGGTATTTATTAACGGCCGATATACAGGGGTACTGAATACTCTACTTATTCCGTCTAATAAAAAAATCAAACTCTGATACGTTTTTCATCAGTCAAAGCTTAATAAAAAGCTTCTAAACTGTAAAATGATTAATATTTGTTAAAAAAACAATATTGTTTATCAAAAGGGCTTAAGTTCCAAAAAACTGTTTACACTATTTATCTTAAGGACCACTATGAACTCAAGTATAAATAGGTCTTTCGCAATTTGTTGAATCTAATGAGATTATCCACTTTGGGTGAAGTTGCGAAGGATGATATTTTTATTGTTATTTTGTAATTATTATTAAATAAAAATAAAAAGAGTTTATTTCAGATAAGTTACGTCCATATAAAATACATGCATAATTTTTGGAGAAGAAGAAGTAGGAAATAAATTTTAATATTACAATGGCTGACCATCACGAGAAAAGGTAAATACCCGTAGTCATCACCCTTTGCAAAATACATCTCCACAGAGGTGATGTAAACCTATCCGCCAATGTTTTCATAATGCTGTTGGGACTGTTTCTTACTCAGGGACGTAGTTTTTTTGCGAATAATGGCCTCAAAACCATCAGTTTGGTACTCCGCAAACATCCCTAAAGCACTGCAAAAACAAGGCAGACCCAACATCATTCTAAAGACATTTTTATATTGGGTTCTTAGGGTCTCTAACGATTTTTTTGGTATGCCTGACCCACAAATTTCCCGTGTATATGCTTTGACAGTAGGTTTTAAACAGCATTACTTTTACAAAGTTCAAAATTAGATATTTTTCATAATAACATAAAAACCAATAGCGTTGTTAACTCAAAATGGTTAAAATCTGTTGCTCTTTTTTCTCGTCCTGACAACAATTAGACCAGTGCTCTTAATACAATCATATACAATAATCAAATAGTATTACGAATAAACAACATAGTATGGCAACCCAAGCGGCTCAGCGGCCAGTAGCGGAAATTATATCACTGGTGCAAATTCTGAACTGAAATTTGCGTTTACAATTCGTCACAGACTTTAGAAATTAACATAACATACCGATTTTATTATGATGAAATATTAATTATATCTTGTCATTCTGGAAAGCGTTTCAAACGCACACAAAATCAGTTTAGTTTTTTTTTTATATTGCACTTCAAAATTGACCTCATCCCACCTGATGTTAAATGGTCATGAGTTCCTAGCTTAAGGGTGACAAGTACAGCATAATAAATCTGTTACTGGACTTGTCGCCCTTACCTTGAAGGCTTGACCTCTGCTTCTAATGTAGCACCCCCCAGGAGCTCTGGAAACCTTACTCACACGCAGAAACACAACAACACAGAAGTAATTGTTATTTGACTGCGGTCTTCTGTAAGGTGGAGGTATTTCACCGGTTGGGCTGATCCAGTTCGAGCGATAAATCGCTATGCCCTACCATACAAAACTGCCACTACATAAATCTCAATAATTTACCGTTATTGATCATGCTAGAGGTATTGGTCTTAGTTACCCTATATATCCACGAAACATTATTTCACGCATGTGTTTTTGGCCTTCACAATTTTTATGACACAGGTCGATAATTAATGTCGTCATTCATTATATTTTACTGGAAAAAACTATAAATATTATGTACGCATTAAAAAACTTGTACTTACATAAGATAGCGAAATATAAATTTTTTTTTCATTGCGCTTAGATCTTGCAAACATTTTCGGAAGATATTTTATATGATTTTTAAACACTGTGTGCTCTCTAATTAAAATCATATCCTCATTTTAATAAACAAAACACAAACTTTTCTAATTGTTACAATTTGTAACTACTGGTCTATGATTTTATTAAAATTAAACAATTATTAATAATTAAATAATATATTAGGCACGTGGACGATATTCCTTAGAGTTTCCTGTAGGGATTGTGAAGAATATTATTCAAATGTATCGATGAAAATATAAAAAAATATTAAATAAGCACGGCTTAAGTATAAAAATATAAACGCAAATTACTTTATAGTGTTAACAGATATCGAAATCAGAACTGCATTGGTTAAATGCAATTTTAATGACCTATTGAGCCTAATGAGAATGCGCAAACAAGATATTTAACCAAATTTTCATTATTATCACCTATTTTGTTTATTGAATCATTATACTGATTTTGTAAGAGTCATAGTGATAATTTAACTGTGATATTTCTATGCCCACTCCTTAAATTAGAAATAGGTATGCATACTAAAATTCACCATATTAATACAAAGTAGCGGTCCCGGCGAACTTCGTTTCGCCTTAGGGGATTTTCCCGCTATTCTGTTAAAATTTTTCTTGAATTTTCTTTGCTTTAAACCTCACGAAGCCCAAGACCTTTCCAACGAATGCAAAACCGTGGAAATCGGTCAGTGCGTTCTGGAGTAATAGCGTCAGGAAGGAAAACCCGTCTTATTTTTATATAGTAAATAAATATCAGAATTCAAATATAAGTAGTATAAGCACTTGTATTATGAATACCCACATAATGGACAGTATATATTGAGTTTTATCTTGGTTGGGGATAACCTGCAATTCTTGGTTCAACTTGGTTCAGCCATATTATGGCAATAACCCACAGCTAATGACGTCATCATCACAGGATATGACCCAATTATTTCTGGTGATTGGGTCATTATGTGACGCACTTCTTATTCACACATGTTTAGGTAGCTAGATACTCCTTTTTCTTCAATGAAACTAATACATTTACCAGAACTGATGTGTCCTTGTGTTGTCAAAAGGAAAATTATTGAATTGTCGTAGGGTGTTTGAATAATTTTAAGCTTATTCGTTGTACTAATATTTGCGGTCATTAACCAAACATTGAAAAAAAAATTCAATACCACATACATTGCTCTGATTCTAGATAACATAACTAAAACCCTCGCGCTGCAGAGTACATTAAGAGGATTCACTGTTTTTTCTTTTTTTTGCACTAATTTATATATGTGAACTACCATTAACAGCATTTTTTTATTGCACTTCAAATGACCTCATCCCAACTGATGTTAAGTGGTGATGAGGTCCTAGCTGAAGGACGACAAGTACAGCACAATAAAGATATTACTGGACTTGTCGCCCTTACCTTGAAGGTTTGACCCCTGCTACTAATGTAGCAGCCCGCAGAAGCTCTGGAAACCTTACTCACGTGCAGGAACACAACTACACCGAAGTGGTTGTTGTTTGGCTGCGGTCGTCTGTAAGATAAAGGTGTTTCACAGGTCGGGTTGCTCCAGTTCGAGTGATAAATCAATACCTACACCCTACCTCTCCTTGCTTAAAAACATGATTGTAGTTGACCTTGTGCCCAAAAATACAAAATCAAAAGCAACTCGACCCCTGGACATCTCATAAGGGCAACGGCATTTTCCGACATAACTTACCATCTCTCACTTTGGCTGACAATATAGTTACGGAATCAAAAAAACAAGATTTGTTTATGCGAACTATGAACTTGAAAGTGAATGGGTGCATACGTGAATTAAACAGCTGTCCTTGCACGCCCAACCTTCTAGACCTACCGCGCCCCGCCCCCTCCTCATCTCATCCCAACAGACGCGGAGGCTATGAGGAAAAGCGGAGGTCCAGACAAACTGGTTGTTGTATGACTACACGGCGTCGTGGTCTAAGCGGTCAGTTATCAGCCGACCGCCGGAGAAGCAGGTTCTATCGATATTCGATAAAGGACGCGTTACACCCCTACGTCACAGCGAAATGCAAATAAAAGGACGAATCGCGATGTAAACCTCACTGTGTGGCCCACTGTGTGTGGTAGGTGACGTTAAGTGAAGTGAATACATTCCCTGACTATGGCCCGGGCTTACTTGATAACGTTCGCAGTGATACTGGTGAGTACTTTTATACTTTCGCGTTTCGTCCTGCGGCTCCGTCAAAAGTAAAAGTGGACTCTTACTTTCATCGACAACCCGCGTCGTGTGTGTGTAGTTTGAATGCAATACACAGTGAGTTAAAAGTTATATTCGAATTCGTCTAGTGCGGTTTGCAAGTTGCGTGTTTACGCCTACACGATTTGGCCGGCTTTTATGTTGTTGATTTACCGAATCACGCTTGACCGGTTTATTGTTTAAACAATAACACTATGTGAATAGACAATGTTTGCTGCTTGTTTTAACAACATGATGACCAAAACCTTAAACCAATATTATAAAATCGTGTGCCTATAGGTAAATATTTGAGTTTGTTAGCAAAATTATCTATTACGAAACCAAACTTAACTTGGATCCTTAGGTTAACGATAGGATAGGTACTCATTAATGCTTAGGGTAGGTTAATTGCTGTCAGTTTTTAAAACCATATAATATGAAATACTCGTATTTGATCATTTGTCACTTAGATATTACCTATGTTAAAATTAAGTTGGAAAAACTAGCCTCAAGTAGATATATGTACTTAATAAGTTCATTAAATAATAGAGGGTCAACAATCGCGATACCTTAAAAATAAAGTCTATTTTTAAGGCACGTAAATACCAGCTGTTAACCTTCATAAACCAATCAATAAGATCAAACATATTGTGAATAAATTATAAACGCGGTCCTTTGCAATAAAACTAGAAGTGTAGGTACATATAATCTAGGTATAAAATATAACGTTCATTGGCTCGCGAATTTTCTTGCATATCCGGAAGATTATCCCAATATAACTATATAAAAATATTTTTCCCTACACAAGTATCATCTGATAACTTTCTGGGAAGCCCCGGCAATTGATTGTAAACGATTTACAGAAATAAAATACATTTTTTGTTTTTAACCTATGGCCAGATTTAAAGTATTCAGTATTTATAAGTACTCTGTAAAATTGTAGGTATAACTTATTTTGGGCATAGATCATAGGTATCAATGTGAAAAAAACATACCTACAAAAGACATAATTAACGTATGTACAGGACATACTAACTAATTGAAATAAAATTTGAAAGATATTGGCTCTCTTAATGAAAACACAAGGAATTAACAAAAATATTTTGCTTAGATGTAACGAAAATTTGTTTTAAATAATATTATAGATATTAAGAATCTATTTAGACATTCTCAAGTACATACCTATCTCATTTTCTTCAGCTTGTTGAAGCAGCTTATTCGTGTCTTAATCTAATTGTATGTATTCGAGAGAGGAATTCGTAACCCCACTAACTTGGAATGCTTCCCTCTTTTTTACTTACCGGAGTTATTTCATGAAATTCCGGTCAGTAATTTTTACGAGTAGGTAATAGATGAAAACAGATATCATCCTTTCACATTTCCAGAGACGCTTAATTATTTCATAAATATTAAACAAAAAATACAATCTTCATTTGACAACCTAAACAGCAGAGAGACGATAGGGCCGAACTTTGGCGTCGTGCCATCTCTAAGGTCCTGGGTTCATTTGCCGGTCGGGTCAATATGGAAAACGAACGTCCAGTACTTAATTAGATACACCACTAGTCCAGCTAGGTGTACCTAGTTTAAAAAAGTTAACTTAGTAGTTAAGTAGTACTTTTGACTTTTATACAGTTTTAAAGTCTTAATATCCAAACCACATTACTGATGCCAAATTATAGCTAATGTCAGTTGATTACTTATCTGATTCAAGTTAAACTTCAAGGCAATTAGATGGTCATTAACTGTTATACATTTTTGTTTATCATTTAAATATCATCAAATCATTAGAATTTGTTTACTCCGTTGTAATTATCTTACCATCAACAGAAAATACATTAGTCTGATAAACAGAAATAATACTTACATGAAATGGAGTAGATTACAAAATCAAGCAAGTTAGCTTATCATAATTTGTTCTATACACTTTAGCACAAGCTAGGTATATAGATACACTTTATTGCACAACAATATTACAGAAATTGATTTTACAGATATATTTAACGGCAATTTGTGCAGTCTTATCGCCAGAAAGCAATCTCTTCCAGACAAACTTAAGGTAAGGGAAATAGTGACGAGAAACGAGTACGGCCCTGCAAAATATTGAGAAAATATTTACAAAAAAGATATATACCACAACGTGATGAAAACACAAAAAATATTAATATGAAAATATGTTATTTAATTATCATATACCTACATAAATATATACCTACATTTACCTATAGTATTAACGTTTCAAACAAATATATAAAATCAGTGTATGAAGTATGAAATTAGGTAAATGGAATACCAACAAAACAGTTATAATACAAGTAAAAGTATTCTTTATTAACAAAAAAAAAAGTAGTTACAGTATCATCACGAATGGCTTACTAGACCGTTACGTCACCTAACCAAACGTGTGTGACATAAGAATGAAATTAGCATAAAATCTGTTGACATCTCGTGCCGGCGAGTTGTATCAGCTATTTGGTAACTTTAAACGATTACTTCTAATTATAAAGTAAGTCAAATCCTTGTTGCTAAGTAAGTCAAATCCTGTTGAGTTGTGAAGGTCAATGATAATTACATTCGTTGGCGTACTCATGTTCCGAGGTAGGGGTGGCAAATCAGATTTTTACGTCAAAAAATTATAAATATAAACTAAAATAGGTAATTTTGTACTGCTTTTAGTCAATTTTGTTTAAGTAAAAAGAGTTTAGAATTAAACGTGGTCTTTTGAAAAAAACGTTACTATTTTTTTTTTATTTTTAGTAGGAGATTTTATCGATGACTAGGATGTGGGGACTGGATTTTGTGGGATAAAATCTGGTCGCTTTCACGTTAACTATATTTTGAATTTTTTTACCAAAGTACCATTTCTTATTTGTATTTGCACTACAAGTAGGTGAAATTGAAGGTGCAGTAGTGCTCACTCTCTGTGGCACATACGGAAGACCAGCGTCGGGGAGTCCTCGGCCCCCCGACACATGCTGAGTATGTTCCTTTTCAGTGTTCTGTACCTATTGTTCTTTTTTTTGTTTTCTCATGTAACTAATTTTATGCTTACACTGAATAAATATTTTTCTATTCTATTTCTATTCTAAATTGTTATGAATATATTTTTAACAGTTCCGTTCATTAAGCCTACATTTGCTTATAAACTTTTAATATTCTATACGTTTTTACACATTTTCCACTCATCCTTCGCTCTTATTGGTTGCAGCGTGATGTATGTTTTATAACCTAAAACCTTTCACGATAAATTGACAAACAACAATTACTTTTTAATTCGAAGTAGTGGTTCCTGAGCGTTCAAGCAAACAACACAGTTTTATAATCTTAGTATACTCGTAGATCATTTTCATCATTCCTTTGGATTAATTATAGTTTTACAATCTTAGTATACTCGTAGATAATTTTCGTCATTCCTTTGGATTAATTATAGTTTTACAATTAATGATCTACCCTGCATGTCTTGATACCAAATGAGTTTTTTTGGTGATAAAATTTACAGACTTTCTTGCCAGCATCTTCGGTTTGGTTCTGAATCTAATAATAATGCCACCTTTAAAAGTTTGTATGGGAAAATGTTTAATTTTTAAGTTAGAGATATGAAAGTTGGCATAAATATAGCTCTATTAAAATATAGACTACTTTTTGTTTCGGATATTAGGGGAGATAGACGTAAAACCGACCATGAAAGGATGTAGTCCACGCGAACGAAGTCGCGGGCACAGCTAGTTTTTCTATATTCCTGTTTATTGAAAGCTTCGTGGGAGCGTGAAATGAAAAAAAATTATGCGTTTGGCAACCCATTCATTTTCATTTTCATGGATTCATATAAATTGGACATATATCATAGATTTCTTGAACTTTACTTTCTAAATTTGGAGTAAATTTCGATAGCAAAATCTTTTAATTAAGCCACCAGTTTTAAAATCAATGTGTTTGCCCATTAGGTACCACTTTGGTTTTGCAATTCCGAGAGCTGTGTCCGTGACTAAGTGATACGGAAATATTGTTGGCCAATTAGTCATATTATTAACGAAACCATTACCTTAGCTCAGCAATCGAATGCTGCATCTTTAGTGCAGGCTTTTCGTTTATATGGTGATGAGTAAGCGCAGTTATTTTTATTGATGAAAGTGCAATATTTTTAAGAAAGCTTAATTTAATATCCTTATAAATATTAAGGACTCTGAGTAATTGCTTGGGATTGCCGTTTTACAAGAATATGTCGTAATTCCGATTAAGGTATGCCCGGTTAAAATATTTTACGATTTGCAATGTGTCAAAAATGACTATCAGTTTTTCTTCAACCGAATACGATTCGTTAATACCGTTCCATGATTTACTTTCTATACCAGCTGTCATCAGTCGCCCGTAAGTCATTTTTAACTTAAATAAATAAATATTGGCCAACATCACATACATTGCTCTGATTCTGTGGTAAGTAGCTAAAGCACTTGTAAATATTAGAAACAGAAAAATTTTATCTCCCCTTGCGGTGCGGGAATTGAACCCACGACCTTCACGTATCGCGCGTGCTGCTCTTACTAACTGAGCAAGAGCAGCACGCGCGATACGTGAAGGTCGTGGGTTCAATTCCCGCACCGCAAGGGGAGATAAAATTTTTCTGTTTCTAATATTTAAAGTTCGCTAGTACGGCGTTTAGTACTATAAAAATAATAAAATCGACTAAAGCACTTGTGTTACAGAAATCAGAAACAACGAAGGTACCACAACACCCAGACCCGAGACAATATGGAAAAGTTCGTTTCCCATATTGACCCGACCGGGGATCCAACCCGGAACCTCAGAGATGGCGCGACGCCAAAGTCCGGCACGCTTGTCTCTTGGCTACGGAGGTCGTCAAACTTACGGCTCGTATAATTTACTACTATCCAAAACAGATTTTCAAATATTGGAACCGGGCATGAATATCTTTTTAACTATAAAAGGGCAGTTTGAACTCTTCCCATATTTACGCTCATAAGTTAATGGACGATCAATAGCGATAAATAAAGATTTTCAGTTAATTTTTAACGTTGCGACTTTGCTTGAAATATCGATCCATTTGTTTGCTGTTGATTGTTTCCAGCTCGGATAGAACTTTTTAAATACTACTTACTTTTTTTATATTGATAACCTGCTCAGAAGATATATCCGAGGGCATGTAAACAGTCCCTCCTGCGCTTGACCTCCCTCCGGCCCGTGCGGTCTGGCCGACCGTCATATTATGAGTGAATGCATTTGTATGTTGTGCAAGTTCGGGGCACTGTTCGTATGAACAAAGTTCTGTGTGATTTGTTGATCTTACTAAGATTTGCCCAAATTGTTCGACATTTGTATCTCCTTATTTTTGTATGTGATTTGTATCTCCGTAGCCGAGAGGCAAACGTGCCGGTCTTTGGCGTCGCGCCATCTCTGAGGTTCCGGGTTCGTTCCCCGGTCGGGTCAATATGGGAAACGAACTTTTCTATATAGTTTAAGGTCTTGGTGTTGTGGTACCATCGTTGTTTCTGATTTCTGTAACACAAGTGCTTAAGCTACTTACCACAGAATCAGAGCAAGGTAGGTATGTGATGTCCAATATTTATTTATTTATTTGTTATGCCAAATTGGACTTAACTTTATTTAGTTACGTAAGTTGGGGACCTGATAATGACCAGTTCCAATATTTGAAAAACGATCCGTTTAAGTTACGGATGGTAATAAATTATAAAAAAACAAATAAACAATGACAAGCGAAAAACGACAGACGACAGATGACAGCTGATATGCAGGCCTAGCATGCGCAATACGTCAAATTTATTGCATGGGACGACAACAGTTTGGATACTGTTGATTGGCTAATAGCACACCGCCCTCGTATTTTCAGCCAATCAGCTGCTGACGCACTGATTTCAATCGATTTTGACGTTTGTTAAGAGCGCGATAAAATTTAGTCGCGTGGCGTATGCTAGGCCTAATGGAAAGTAAATCTGAAATTAGAATTAACGACTCGTAGAAAAACGGATTGTCATTTTTGACACATTACGAATCGTAAAATATTGGAAACGGGCATAAATGTTTTAACTGGCTACAGGCTGTTAAGCTAAGGGTCGTGGATTCGATCCCCGCTCAGAAAAAAAAATGTGTCGAGAAAATTTGCTTTCATTTGTTTCACTACCTAGTAGTCGAGAGGCGAGCGAGTCTGACTTTGGCATCGCGCGATCTCAGTGGTCGCGGATTCGTTACCCGTTCAGGTCAATATGACAAACGAACTTTTATATTTTGTCTCGGGTATATTTCAGATTTCTGTAACTCAAGTGGTTTAGTTTCTTACCGTAGAATCAGATCAATGTGTGTGATATTGTTTTCCTATATTTTAAACACCACGCTTGGTCAAAGTAGGTCGGTGTTCTTCACAAACCCAACAATGGAATTGAAATTAAATAATGTAATTTATGTTTGATATATATTTCAGATATAGATAGATCCACTTTATTACACAGAAAAATTTACAAAAATTGGTTTTACAGACAAATTCTAGTACAATTTAGGCGGTCTTATGCTAGAGAGCAATCTCTTCCAGACAATCTTTAGGTTTCTACAAAACATTTACAGAAACTGGTCGAAAATCGATCTCTTCTAGACATTCTCCTTCTTGTAATTAGGTATAAATATGTATATTTAAGTATGTATGTATTGTGATAACACCACTTGGTAACAACATTTTCTTTGTTATCAGGTCAATATTTATTTATAACACAGGAACGGAATAATTGCAATACTATTATTATTATTTTATATTGCACTTCAAGATTGACCTCATCCCACCTGATGTTAAGTGGAATTGAGGTCCTAGCTTAAGGGCGACAAGTACAGCATGGTTAATCTGTTACTGGACTTGTAGCCCTTACCTCGAAGGCTTGTCTCCTGCTACTAATGTAGCACCCCCCAGGAGCTCTGGAAACCATACTCAAACGTAGGAACAAAACAACACAGAAGTGATAGTTATTTGGCTGCGGTCTTCTGTAAGGTATTTCACCAGTCGGGCTTTTTTTTTTATATTACACTTCAAGATTGACCTCATCTTACCTGATGTTAAGTGGTAATCAGGTCCTAGCTTAAGGGCGACAAGTACAGCATAATAGCTGTTAAGCAAGACAAGTAAAGCTGTTAGTGGACTTGCCGCCCTTACCTTGAAGGCTTGACCCCTGCTACCAATGTAGCACGCCCAAGAGCCCTGGAATCCTTACTCACACGCAGGAACACAACAACACCGAAGTTATTATGTTAGTAAATTAATGCATAAAACACCTCGTTTTCCCACACACAATCAGTAGCTATAACACTACAATTGTGTAGTGAGTAGTATCTGTAGGTATATATGTCGTCCTCACCAGTCATTTGCCGTACGTTACGGTTTCATTTATGACCGTAATAAACTGGTGTAATCAAAGTATAAATACCTACGATCCGTTAGTAGGTAAATGACTAGGTACCATCCATAAAGTACGTACACGAATTTCATGATTTTTAAATGTGATGTCACCTTACTGATGGCTTCAAATATTCGTCATATCACTGCAAAACTATATCAGCCGAATAAAACCATAGCTTTGGAGCCAAGGAGACTATACTGGTTAAAATGCCACGGTAAGATGTTACATCGGCTATATAAATGAATAAATAAATGCGCCAGACAATCACACCAATGACCTAGTCTCAAACTAAAGTTTTGCACTATGAGCACCAGACGACGGATACTAACTGGGGGTGTTATCCCAGGGGATCCGGGAATCAAACCCGGGACCTTTCGCACTTTGGCCGCCTACCTTAGCCACTGCTCCACCGAGGTCACCAAATTCTCTTTGTAAAGCACCTACGTGATTTTTCGATATCTACCATTTTGACTAATTAGGTAAATTCAATACAATGTAAACATTGATAATGAAATCATGAGGAAAACTTCACCAGAAATACATTAAAGGTTCGACTTTCTCTTTTATGTGATTTAAACACAATACATGAAAAGGCTCTGTGACCTTATATAGGTACCAGCCCGTATGCAGGTGTTAATTAAAATTGATCAAGGAATCTACTTCCTTGATTTTTGAACAGCCGGCAGTCATAAATGTCAAACAATTGAGTTCTTATGACGTTACCATATGGTTTACTCTAGAATGAAGTTGTGAAGTCAATTATGTACCTACGTAACGTACCTACAGTTTAAAATGCTTTGTAAAAAGTATCCATTATCAGACTTCTGAATGGAAACTATGGTATATATTCATTTTACTAAAGTATGAAATAATACATTAAATGAATGAATACTAACTTATTACCTTATCCATACTAATATTATAAATGCGAAAGTAACTCTGTCTGTCTGTCTGTCTGTCCTTCTGTTACTCTTTCACGCCTAAACGGCTGAACGGATTTTGATGAAATTTGGTATAGGTATACGTTGAATCTCAAGAACGGACATACGCTACTTTTTATTAGAAATAAGGGGGGATGGGGGTAATACCACCTTTGAAAGTTTATATGGAAAAATGTTTATTTTTGAAGTTGAGATATGAAATTTTGCCCAAATATAGCTCGAAAGTTGGATTAAAATATAGACTACTTTTTGTTTCGAATATTAGGGGAGAAAGGGGTAAAACCGACCATGAAAGGATGTAGTCCACGCGAACGAAGTCGCGGAACATGTTCCCCGTGATAAAGTACCCAAAAAGTTGGCTGCGTTACCTCGCTATAAAGTATATTTATTTATTTAAAAACTTTATTGCACAAAAAAGTACAAATGGCGGACTTAGGTAATGCTAGGAGCATTCTATACCAGTCAACCGTTGGGTCATGCAAATAACTCATTTATAGGAGCGGTAACAGTAAAATATGAGTAGGGGAGACCGGGTACAAAAGTAACGGCGGGTCGAAAGTAACAAAGGCTCTATAAGAACCCCACGACCTTCACGTTTTCTGTTTCTTTAAAAATATTTAAAGTAATGCGCTATAAAAAATCATAAAAATCGAAGTATCGATACTATTAAATATGACGTCTACTACCCATAAACCATCAATACTGGACTGTCTAAAGTCAACTCTAGCGTCCATAAATAAATAAATAAATAAAATTTGGACAACACCACATACATTGCTCTGATCCTGTGGTAAGTAGCTAAAGCACTTGTGTTACAGAAATCTGAAACAACGACGGTACCACAACACCCAGACCCGAGACAATATAGAAAAGTTCGTTTCCCATGTTGACCCGACCGGGGATCGAACCTGGAACCTCAGAGATGGCGCGACGCCAAAGTCCGGCACGCTTGCCTCTCGTCTACCGGAGGTCGTCACTTCGGTATCTTCTTCGAAATGGTGACGCTATCCTGCCACGAGCAGTTCGTACTCTCTTTCTTTTTCTTTCCCAAAAGGAGAAGAAGATTTGTATTTATTATGAGTCTAGGTGTTTATGTCACGGGGTTACGGACGAATAAACACTATTTGTAACATCACAGTATTATAATTACGTAAACATTTACCGTAACATATTATGTATGTCCGGTCAACTGCAAGTTAAGGTAAACACTGGCAGTTCTTATGCCAACGACATAAGGGTTATGCAAAGTCAAGTCCAAAATGTATATGCAGACGTGTTTTTGAACGCACTATACTATTAACTGAAAATTACAATTTATCAGAAAGGATTTATTTATTTAGAAGTATACACAAACATCTTAACAAAAAAAAACAAAGTCCCACAGAACTGTTTAAAAAGTTTTTCTAAAGGATCTGAAGAAATTGAATCTGGACTTACAAATATTTGCACTTTGTCACTATTACCGCACCCATAAACTAACTCTCCGCATGACCCAAAGGTTGACTGGTAGAGAATGCCCATAGCATTAAGTCCACCTGTTGTACGTTTTTTTGTGCAATAAAGTTTTTAAATAAATAAATAATATTTGAGTATTTTTTTCCATTATTGTAAAGCCGAATAGTTTGTTTGTCGGAACGCGCACACTATGTAAGGCCTACCCACTAAAACCCCCCGGGGGACCTCATCGCCTTAATGGTAATGCAGTGGGAAAATTTTTAGACCCTCTACTACATCACCGAACTGAACAATATAAGGATCTACTGGTTCTAATAAAAAAAAAGTTGTGTTAGATATTGTATTTATGAGGAAGGCTTAGGCTATAAAACTCTCTCTGTGTCTAATATAACTGAAGAATCAGAGGAAAATGTGTAAAAAACGGGGATAATACGCGTTCGAAGTCGCGACGGGCCGCTTGTCATATAATATACATATGTGCTTGTCACATAATATACATATGTACATGGTCTATATTTTCTACTGTAATTTAAGCGAGGTAGTTTTAAGAGAGTAGGGCATAGCGATTTATCGCTCGAACTGGAGCAGCCCGACTGGTGAAATACCTCCACCTTACAGAAGACCACAGCCAAATAACAATCACTTCTGTGTTGTTGTGTTCCTGCGTGTGAGTAACGTTTCCAGGGCTTTTGGGGGGTGCTACATCAGTAGCAGGGGTCAAGCCTTCAAGGTAAGGGCGACAAGTCCAGTAACAGCTTTATTATGGTGTACTTGTCGCCCTTAAGCTAGGACCTCATCACCTAATTCGCTGGCTCGAGCGCAAATCGGGATTTCTGACATTCCGTTTGGTGCAGGTGCTGTCCGGCCACGGCTGTTTTGGGCAGTACCTGCACCGCATCGGGCGTGAGGAGACTCCGTCGTGCTCCAATTGTGGCGCGGCGGAGGATTCGGCGGAGCACACAATGTTAGTGTGCCCCGCCTGGGATGCCCAGCGAGCAGCGTTACGCGCTCTGGTGGGGCCGAACCTCTCACTCCCCAGCATAGTCGAGGCTATGCTCGGAAGTGAGACGGCATGGGACGGGATGGCCTCCTTCTGCGAGGACGTCATGTCGCAGAAGGAGGCCGCAGAGAGAGAGCGGGAGGATGACCCTTCCGCTCCCGCCTGCCGCAAAAGACGGCGGCTGAGGGCGCGGCGTCAGTATGACCGCGCCCACTTACCGCGTGGGGACTGGCCGGTTGATGGTGTGAGGGCACCTTCAGCTGGCATTGCACCAGTCTCCACTGCGAGGTGAGGATGGTCCCGTTGGACCGGCCATCCCCAAGCTCCCCTCCAACACAATGGGGGGAGTAGACGGAGCCACGTAAGTGGCTATTCCGCCGGCGGCGCTGTGGAAGCAAAGGCTGAGCCGATTTCCCATAGCGCCACCACTTAGGCGATGAGGGTCCAACCGGGGGGTTTTAGTGTAGTCCGAGGGTGGTAGGAAGGTGGGAGTCCCACACACGCCGTCACCCTCCCTCGGGGTGGCGGTACGGTGCATTAAGCATTTCCCCCCGAAAAAAAAAAAAAAAAAAAAAAAAAAAAAAAGGACCTCATCACCTTCAGCGGAGCACACAATGTTAGTGTGCCCCGCCTGGGATGCCCAGCGCGCAGCGTTACGCGTTTTGGTGGGGCCGAACCTCTCACTCCCCAGCATAGTCGAGGCTATGCTCGGGAGTGAGACGGCATGGGACGGGATGGCCTCCTTCTGCGGGGACGTCAAGCCTTCAAGGCAGGGACAACAATTCTAGTAACAGATTTATTATGCTGCACTTGTCGCCTTTAAGCTAGGACCTCACTACTACTGAACATTAGGTGGAATAAGGTCAATCTTGAAGTTCAATATAAAAAAAGCAGTGTGATGATTTCTATCGAGTCATCTCATCTAGCCTCGGTCAGTAATGAGGAGGGAAAACAATTGAGGTTAAGACCTACCAGGAAACTAACTGTACTTCAGTATAGATTGATAAATAATATTTTAACCAACTGTCAAACAAAAGTAGTAGTTTAGCTGAATTGTTTGTTTTTGCTGAAATAGTTGTAAGTTATTCTTAACTTTTTGCACGATGTGTTCGTCTTAAAAGTGTGTTACATTTAAATAGTTTAATTGTTATTATAAGATTTATAATAATTTATTTAATGAAAACAATTGCTGGTGAACCTAAATAAATAAAAAAAATCTTACATTTTTTAAAGAATGGATACGAATAGAATAGAATATAAGGTTTTAGAGGTGAATAGATTCCTAGCTTGTTACCCATAAACACTTTAAATGTCTTGCGTTTTTAATTTTTTTGCGTTACTTGTTAAAAATCCACAAGTTTATATACTTCCTTGTATTTGTAATGAGTTCATAGCCAATAAATGTGTTTCTTTCGTTACTTAAGCAATCATTATTAAATATATCGCATGGATATGAAATACTGCAAAATTACTGCTGATTGCTACTAAACTGATGTGGTATTCGCATTCTTTAATAAAGTTAGAAGAATTAAACATCAACTTGACAATCACACTGTTTTCATTTAATTTCGTTCTATACGCGTTATTTTTTAATGCAAATCCATTACTCGTTATTAAAAAAATACATAACTGTTATCCATCATAGAGTACCTACTACCTTAAATACATGCTTTTATATTTTACCTTCCATTTGCGTATGATGTTAACTACTTAAACTATAGTTATGGTTAACAAGCGTATGCGTACCTACGTATAACAATTGTGAACAAAACATGCTATAGACATAATATATTTAAACGGTTGAACTATTTCATGTCATCATTATGTTCGCTAGGAGCTACTTTTTATAGTTATTGCACATTGTGTTCAGCGGTGACATAATCTGAACATGAGTCGTCTTTTTCTATAGATATATCTAGGTAACAAATGTATCTATTATTTTAGTTAAACCATTTTGTCATTCAACTATTCCCGACTACTTATCCAATGAAACCTTACAAAACTTTTTTTTTTATATTACACTTCTAGATTGACCTCATCCCACCTGATGTTAAGTGGTGATGAGGTCCTAGCTTAAGGGCGAGAAGTACACCATAAAAAAGCTGTTACTGGACTTGTCGCCCTTACCTTGAAGGCTTGACCCCTGCTACTAATGTAGCACCCCCCAAAAGCCCTGGAAACCTTACTCACACACAGGAACACCACAACACAGAAGTGATTGTGATTTGGCTGCGGTGTTCTGTAAGGTGGAGGTATTTCACCAGTCGGGCTGCTCCAGTTCGAGCGACATTCACTATGCCCTACCTCTCTTGAAACCATTTAATTTATGCTGTTCATTGATATAGAATTTAGGTAATACTCTCACATTCAATTTTAATCTCCATAGTATCCATACTTATTTTATAATGCGATAGTAACTCCGGCTGTATGTCTGTTTGTCTGCCCGGCTTTTACGCCTACCCCATTTAAGCGATTTTGATAAAATTTGGTATATTTAGGTATACATTGGACTTCTAAAAGGGCTTCTACTTTTTGTTTTGAAAATTAGGGGAGATGGAAGTAATATCGCTCTTGAACGTTTATATGGGAAAATATATATTTTTTTAATTTTGAGGTAGGTATGCAATTTGACACACATTTAGCTCGAAACTTGAATTAAAATATGGACTACTTTTGTTTTGAATATTACGGGAAGTAGGAGTAAAACTGATCATGAAATTATGTAACTACGCGAACGAAGTCGCGGGCACAGCTAGTTTGAAATAAGTTAAAGGGTCAAAACGCGGCACCATTTTTTAGAAGTTCATACGAACTACTTACTTCCCTACGTTTCGGTTTTGCATCAACCGCGGTTACAAGCTGACTGATCTTGCTTGTCTTCATTTATTTGGGGTAGCTCGCAAATCATATAATTGCAATGTTAGAAATAATGTCGGAGCAGTATTGACTGTTGTATATTGTGATGTTGATGGTAAATAATCGTAGGTACGTCCGTCTTTTTTTAAGGGGTTGGTGCTTTATTAACCGATGGATTAACCAAATTTGATATAGGCATTGAAGTAATAATTTTGAGTTCATCTTTCAAATTTGAATGACCTCATACAGCATTTATCTAACTACATACATGATTTCGGTCGGTCAGTGCCAATCGTTACGCCCCCATAGAGATTTGCAAAACCTCATCAAGCGCCTGCGTATGAACCTAAGCCGAACCATAATTATACTTAGTTACGGACCAAAATTGCAGCGTTCTTAACATCAGAAAACGAACAAGAAAACTTAATCGACCAATGACGTAGACACGCGTCAGCTCATTACCTAATGTTGTCCTAAGAAAAAAAACTTGTTTATAAAGCTGTTTTCTCTGTGCAGGTTCCGTCAAATAAAAATAAAGTCTATGCTCATAGCTTGAACTCAGTATTTTTTTTTATATTGCACTTCAAGATTGACCTCATCCCACCTAATGTTCAGTGGTAATGAGGTTCTAGCTTAAAGGCGATAAGTACAGGATAATAAAGCTGTTACTGGACTTGTCGCCCTAACCTTGAAGGCCTGACCCCTGCTACTAATGTAGCATGTCCCCCAGGAGCTCTATTTCTAATTTATATCGGGCTGTTATCCCACGCACTGTGACTGCTATTGATAATCTAAATATTATCAAGCTGAAGAGTTTGTATGTTTGTTTGTTTGAAAGCGCTCAGGAACTACAGGTTCAAATTAAAAAAATATACATTTTTCAATTGAGGAAGGCTGGAGGCTATAAGTATAGACTTTAAAACATTCGCGTTCCATTTTAATTTTAAATAAGTCAACTGGTGAAAACAATTCCGGATGCTGTCAGTGTAGTGTGTCGTAGTGACTTCAATAACATTTTGTTATGTAGAAATGTGAGGGTTGATGAAGAATTGCCAGCTCCCCGAACAGACGAAGACGAGCAAAACCAGTCAACTCGTGACCACGGTTGGTGCAACCTAACCGAAACGTCGGGCAGTAAGTAGTTCGTATTAACTACTAAATAAAAATGGTGTCGCGTTTTGACCCGTTAACTTATTTTAAGCTATAGGCTAAGTATAACATCGCGCACCGATAAAAATGCCCAGTTCCAATATTTTACTATTCTTAATCTGCATGACTCAAGGGTTGACTGGTAGAGAATGCTCCTAGCGTAAGGTCCAGCTTTTGTATTTATTTGTACAATAAGTTTACAAATAAAATTAAAGTGTCAATGTACTGAGGCGTCTACAAACAAATGATGCTTGCTTACTGTATACGTTTAGCTAACTTTGACTATGAACTTTTACATTGCGAATATTATTATTGTAAAAACAATAAGTACCTAGGTATGTACTGTCAAAAATATTTGACAGTACATACTAAGTAGAGATATATTATCACCTAGGACAGGAAAAAACAGTAATACGTTGGCTTGTTTCCCAATCAAGAAACCCTTTTTTTATGGTATAATCTTTCATTCATGATTTAACATTGTTAACAAGCATGACATATTTTTTTCGACTCACAGAAGGCATTGACTTGCTTCTGTTTCATGTTTTTATGGACTCTCGTACACATTCATCGACATTTAATTTTTTTGTAGATCGATACGATACACGTGCCTAGGCCCTAGATACAGTCAAAAGCACGTACGACTATACAGTTTGGACTTTTCAGCGCCCTTAAAACGTTGGCATAAGAACTTATATGGAGCTGTAAGTTTTAACCGTGAAATTCTGTCAACTGTACCAGAAAAAAAAATGTGAAATCCCAAATAATGAATGGCAGACTCGCGTCACTTCCTATTACATATGTTACGTGTCAATCAACTATGTACCTACTGTACACATTACTCACAATAATGTGCCAAGATCGAGTCTAAATACTCGAAAGAGGTTCTTATTATTGTTTTTAATATGACTTTGGTTTCCAAAACCAAAATTTTACTATTTGTTATACTTAAGGTCCGTACCGTCGGTATCACATCAAGGTAAACCATTATGTCGTATGCCTATCATATATACGACATAATGCTGCATCCACATATGCCGCCAGCTTTCAGGCTGACTTGCCGCCGGCTTTTTTACCACGTGTCGAAACCTTTATGCCGCCGGCATTCGAAAAGCTGCTCGTGTCGTCTGCTTGGCCGCCGCGCACCGGCCCGTGTTGGCGGGTACTGGTGCTGGTGGGTTGCGCCATAAAGGCAGCACAAAGTCCAGAATGTGTATTCTGACATGATTTTTCCTGTACTTTAGCTAGTACCTATGCAGTAAAGGAAAGCTGTTCTTTTGTGGTTTATTAATATAGATAGTACGACACAGGACTTACTGGCAATGTGAGTAACCAGATGAGTAATTAGTTACTTCCTCACTTTTCAGGACTTCATTTAAACTTAAGAATTAATTTTCCTATGTTGACACATGTTTTTTCCCTGTGGTAGTCATATAAAAGCCACATTAGAAATAGATGTTCCTAGACTTAATAAGATTTGCAGAAATAGATGTTGTTGCCACAAATAAAGCCTGAAGTTCCTGTCAATAATGTTGTGAGTTAATAAATAAAATAAATAAATAAAATGCGCCTGACAACCACACCTTACCACTTAACATCAAGTGCGATGAGGTTAGTTTCAAAGTGCATTATAAAAAATAATATACCTACATTGATCCCAAATTCACTTAAGTATTTATATTAAGGAATACATTTTAATACAAATTGTTTCTGGTGCTGAAGCATTTTGAGACAACTTTAAATATTTTAAAGACATTTTTAAAGTTCGCTAGTCCGGCGTCAAGCACTGTTTGGGGATAGAACCCACGACCCTTGGTTAAAAAAAATTACTAATTACAAAGAATATTTTTAATTTATTTCATTTTTCACAAATAACATACTTAAAACACAATCTTTCCCTCTCTTATCTTTGCCGTGCCCACCAGGGTCCATAACTTGTACTTTTATTTTTTATGAAACTACATGTAACATCATTACTTACTTATGGAGTGGAATAAATAATATGAATATGAATATGAAACGCCAGAAGCCACCCAACGGGCAAGCCTAACTAAATATCAATTAGAATATTCCTATACATTTACATAAAGATGGTCTCATCACGCGTCTTTCCGATCGTCAATTGAACCCAAAATCTCATTGTTTTTGTCCCTCGGCTTCATTACAACACGTCTAATTAGAGCCGATATCAGAGTGACTAAAAAGTATTACAAATAGGCAGCATTAGGTATTCCCCACCCATCTCAACCTCGGAGCACGCAACGACGCTGATCCGCCTCAGTTGTTTAATGGGATGACCTTCGTACAAGAACGGTTATAATAATGTTGCTGACCAGCAAATCTTCATTTTTGTAACACTTTTTTCTTTATATAGCATAGATTTATTAGCTTCCTTATTCTAAGAAATATGTTAAATATGTTCAAATACCCGGTTCCAATATTTGAAAAACGATCTGTTTTAGTAACGGATAGTTTAAATTAAACGATGCGTAAGCTAAAACCGTTCCAGACTCATAGTCAGTTGGAGAAAAACGAATCGTAGAATATTGAAACCGGGCTTAAATTAGTTTGTAAAAAAAAAAAAAACTTATGATCTTATCACTTAAAACGGTGTGTGTGTGGCTGGCAATCATATCTTTTACAAATAGAGATGATGTATCGATAAAAACAATGGTTATATTTTAGTCCGTCACTCAGTTTTATGGTCAAAATGCAATAAAAATCATATTCATTTGCCTCAAAAAATTATAAAAATAGACCATGAATATGATGATAGGTACAACGCATCAAAGTTCATTGGAGTTTGTACGTCACTAATTCGTAAATACTGTGCAAGAAAGTGACGTCGCGCTGAATTTCAATACAATGTATCTAAAGTATATAAAAAAATATGTATACAATTTTTTTGGTTTTTCAATTGTAGGACCAAACAAAAAATTTGACCACTTCTCGCCAAGAGGCGAGCTAAGGGCCAGACTTTGGCGTTGCGCCATCTCTAAGGTCCGGATTCGATCCAGGGCGTCTACTCTTGAAAACGAAATATGTCGGATCCGATGACGTTTAGTATTTTTTATTGCTCATTATCGCAACTAACACACTTCGAATGCGAATAAAGCGTTATCAAAAAACAAAATATTATTTATACAATCAAAAATCACGTTTTAATTCCCTAACTTTTGATCAATCTTCAAAAACGAAACCTTTCGTTTGTTCGTTTCGTTTTCAAGAGTAGACGCCCTGTTCGGGTCAATATGAAAACGAATATTTCTATATTGTCTCGGGTCTGGGTGTTGCGGTACCATCGTTGTTTCCGATTTCTGTAACACAAGTGCTTTAGCTACTTACCACAGAATCCGAGCAATGGTAGCCATGTTGTCTAATGGATGGATTAATTTTATGGATACTTGTAGTCTGTGGTATTTTAGGATTCCGTACCGTAAGTTTGTCTGTCTGTGTGTTTGTCTGTATTTCCGTATATCACCAAGCTGTAACTCTAGATAATCTACAATGTAACTATTCTAATGTTTGCGCTAACATTTCTTGCGGTAGTTAATACATTTAACCATTGAAACTCAAAGTAGCTTACATAATTCGATAATTATTTACCTACATAATTAAATATCGATGAATAACTTGTATTTACCAACCCAACAATGACGTATATTTAACAAACACCTTCTACCTTAACTAGGTTATTTATAATAAATAATTATTTAATAAGTACAAAATAAGGAAAATTTGTGTAAGTAATGGAATTTCAAATACGTAACTTACGTGCGTGAACAGTTACTACTTATGTTCAATAAATAAGTGTGCCAAACCAAGCAGTAGGTACCTAATGATATAATCTTGAAATATGATAGAAATGTAAGGTAATGATGGCATTTCATCAAAACCTTTAAATTTTTGGGCCCATGTCTGCACAAAACATGAATATAGACGAAAATTTGTTTGGAATAACGAAATCAATATATGTTCATTCATTCATAATTGTATATGGTTGTATATCTACCACCGGTTCAAAATCTTTTACTACGATTTATCAGGAAAAAATGTAAATTACCAGAGAAAAATAAGAATTTGTAAGACACATTTAAAAACGCGCGAAAACGCCAGGTCTCGTGACTGTTTGTGAAGTTTGTAACGTCACCTTTCTAAAAACCAAACCGATAAGGGTCGAAACGATTTTCTAGCTTTAAGATACAAATATTTATGAAAATATCTAATTTTTAAATAAATGATTTTTTAAAATAAATCCTTAATATGGTTACGATACATGAATTTAATTTAATCGGTAAAATCATCATCGTTTAGCCACATTAAAAAAATAAAATTCACCCACAGCGGTCATTTGCGAATTGTGGTGTTTAGTGACGTCATACAAATGGTGGTTTCCGTTTCGGTTCTTTCGTTCAACATATAAAAAAGTATATTTTTTTGTTGCATAATTAAAAATACTACCTGTGTTTTAATAAATATTCATTAACTAATAAGCTAACATATCCAACACATTTCATATTTTATTGTTAACACTGTCAAGTAGCCAAATTGTGCATCGTTTCGATAAAAGGTTTGGTTTTATCGAAGTATTTATATACCGCGTTTAGTATCGCTAGCCGAGCGTAACGTGTCACGTACGTAAACGATAATACATACACGTCTGAGACCGGCGATTTATAGCTCAAACTGGAGGCAGTAGTGTTGCCGTCGATTCGATTGTAAATCGATTATAATCGATTATTCCAAAAAAGGCCTAAATAATCTAATAATCGATATGACAATCGATAGTATCGATACTATCGATAAAATCTATTATATCGATACCTATTTTTATTAGATATAATCGATTATAATCGATTAATCGATTATAATCTAAGTCAAACACAATATAATCGATATAATCGATTATATCAATATCAAGTTGAAAGCAATACTATCGATATAATCGATTATTTCGATATAATCGATTAATTTGCAATTATTTTTAGATTTAATCGTCATTCATATAATGTCTTCTTAGACATAACACATTCAAAATGAAACCGTGAAAAAGTTATTTATACCCTACTTTTTATTCATAAAACGTGATAGCTAAGTTTCTTGGTAGCTACCTGAACTGTACCATCATGGCGATACTATCTAAAAATAATTGCAAATTAATCGATTATATCGAAATAATCGATTATATCGATAGTATTGCTTTCAACTTGATATCGATATAATCGATTATATCGATTATATTGTATTTGACTTCGATTATAATCGATTAATCGATTATATCTAATAAAAATAGGTATCGATATAATCGATTATATCGATAGTATCGATACTATCGATTGTCATATCGATTATTAGATTATTTGAGGGGGGGATAATCGATTAATCGATAATCGATTATCCGGCAACACTAGGAGGCAGCCCGTCTGGTAAAATACCTCCACCGTACAGAAGACCGCAACCAAATAACAATCACTTCTGTGTTGTTGTGTTGCTGCGTGTGAGTAAGGTTTCCAGAGCTCTTGGGGGATGCTATATTAGTAGCAGGGGTCAAGCCTTCCAGCGGCGCTCTGGAAGCAAAGGCTGAGCCGATTTCCCATAGCGCCGCCATTTAGTGGGTAGTCCGAGGTCGGTCGGTAGGTGGGAGTCCCACACACGTCGTCACCCTCCCTCGGGGTGACGGTACGGTGCATCAAGCATTTCCCCCCGTAAAAAAAGGGGTCACGCCTTCAAGGTAAGGGCGACAAGTCCAGTAACAGATTTATTATGCTGTACTTGTCGCTCTTAAACTAGAACCTTATTACCACTTAACATCAGGCGGGACGAGGTCAATCTTGAATACACTTCAATCTTGAATATATAAAAAAATCAAATTTTAAATCTTAATACGTTCATTAATTGGTTTTTAAAATCTCTTCTTTCTTTTATTTCAGACCTCCAGCTCGGCATTCAATCAAGCAGATTTCTACCATAGCTTCTACAGCACAGGTTCCACATCACTTTACAGAAGAGTAAATGATGACACTGGCTCGGAAAACAACGGCAGGTAGATAAAAAACATGTCAATCATCAAGCTTTGATTGTCCCAACTGAGGAAAGGCCTTTCGTACGCCACAGAACTCAGTTGCAGGCTTCCCTCATCAAGGATCTGCTTACTGCTGCTTTTATCAATCTATAGTAATACTAACGACGACCTCCGTAGCCGAGAGAGAATCAGAGCACTGTATGTGATGTTTTCCAATATTTATTTATTATTTTTTTATTAACTGTTGCCCGCGACTTCGCCCGCGTAGTTTCGGGATAAAAAGCATCCTAAATATTAATCTAGTATGTCATCTCTCTTCCTACTAAATTCCAGCAAAATCCCTTTTGTAGTTTTTGCGTGAAAGAGTAACAAACATCCAAACGTCCATACTCACAAACTTTTACATATAAAACACTAGCTGTGCCTGCAACTTCGTTAGCGTGGACTACATCCTTTCATGGTCGTTTTTACCACTTTCTCCCCTAATATTCGAAACAAAAAGTAGTCTATATTTTAATCCAAGTTTCGAGCTATATTTGTGCCAAATTTCATATCTCTAACTTCAAAAATAAACATTTTTCCATATAAACTTTCAAAGGTGGTATTACCCCCATCCCCCCTTATTTTCTAATAAAAGGTAGCCTATGTCCGTTCTTGAGATTCAACGTATTATTTGAGCACGCCAAGGTAACTACTACTACGGTATACTTTAAGGTAACTAGGAAATACTTATCCGAATTGAAAAAAAATATTTATTTATTCATTACACTTGTCTTATAAACAAACTTAAACTATCTGCATGACCCAAGGGTTGACTGGTAGAGAATGCCCCTAGCATTAAGTCCACCTGTTGTACGTATTTGTGCAATAAAGTTTTTAAATAAATAAATAAATAAATAAATTGGTGTTCTAATCCGACAGGTACCAGGGGAACTCTAGGACATCGAACGAACGGTCCATCCCGTACAGGACGAATGCCCAGAGAGTCCAGCAGGGGAGGATAGGTACACCGGACGAGGCACAGCCTCGGAACGGGAACGCAACTTACAAGTTCGGGAATGAGGCCTTGAAGGGTTTTCCCAGTATTGCGAGTAGGAGAGGAGGTAATGCTTACGTCAATTTATTGTTTCTTCAGATCGGTTAAGGTAAACTACATAAGAAATTGAAAAGTTCTTTATCGCGAAATATCGAGACCCTCTTGTGATACAATTATCAATATTTTAAAGAAAACGAACATTTTTATCTCATCTAGCAGTGTGGGATTCGAACCCAAGATCTTCACGTATCGTGCATGCTGCTCTTCCAACTGAGCTAACCGCAAATTATTGTAGGTGAAGAATTTTTCTGTTACAATTAATTACCTCTTAGCCTTCGGTAAGTAATTTAGTTAGAGATTAGAACTGATTTTACATTTCGACCTAATTTAGAGACGTTTATGAAAAGATTCTACATTAAGCTGTTGGTTTTGTCAAATATCCTGATATTAGTAATGGCCAGACGGTCAAATGTCATTTGGCACCAAACATGTGCCCGAAGTTTTCCCCTACCAAAGAAAAGCCTTAACCATTGAACTAATGAAACAGTACAATCAAAAGCACCTCAAACTATGTTATAATTTGAACTTTGCACCACCCTTATGTCTTAGGCATAAGAATTAATATCGAACTACAAGTATTTACCCTCATGTGCTGTCCTCTGTACTTAGGTCATTAATTCTGAGATGAGTCTCAAAAAAAACTGTCTAAATTTACTTCACCATCTCTATTTATAACCTAACCTAACGTGTAAATTTTAATCAATTTAAACCAAAGCTTACCTATAAAATATAACAGGAAAATGGTCGGTTAAAACCATTATAGTACTCGTGTTTAATCAGCTCATTACGCTCAAAGTTGACAGGTTTGCCTTGTTTCACAAGTTGGTGCCGGGTGGTCAAGCGATAAGTTAAATAGGACCGATGAACTTACTGCATTGATTTAAAGTTCAAAATGATACTGTACCGCCGTACATTGCACCCGCAATATTTGGCTTGCGTTCCATTACGAAGGACGTTTCGTAATTAACAATGTACCACCTACTAGAAATGTCTACATACAATCAAAAGCTCATCAGCATACACTTTGGTCTTTAAACCAGCCATGTGGACCCTCAAGTGAGACCCAAATGGAAGAAGGGGTCCAAGCAAAGAATAAGGAACATGATGTAGCGAAAGAGGAGTTTAATTAGCTAGTCATATGCAATTATTCATTTTCGAATGCTAAAAGCATTCGTTAAATAAATAATAACACATGATCCTAGGTGGGGGGTAAAGGCCTCACCATGTCTCACGGGGGGTCGAAAGGTTCTTAAAAGCTAATATAAAAATCGCGTGATAAATGTAAAAACCCCCATATCGTGGCACTCCTTCTAGTTCCAATGAACTAATTTCGAACTGTAAGTGCTTACTCTGATGGGCACCTAGTTGGTGTAAATGACATCTTTGACAAGTATTATGTATGATATACAACCAGTAGAAAGTCAATGTAAGATTAAGAAACTTTCTCCTTTTTTAGGGTTCCGTAGTAATCTAGGAACCCTTATAGTTTCGCCATGTCTGTCTGACTGTCTGTCCGTCCGGGGATACTCCAGAAACCGTTTGCACTAGAAAGATGAAATTTGGTACAAATATCTATATTAATCACGTCAACAAAGTGCAAAAATAAAAAGAAATGTTTTTTTAGGGTACCCCCCTACACGTAAATTGGGGAGTGATTTTTTTTAATTTCAATCCCAACATGTGATATATCGTTGGATAGGTATTTAAAAATGAACAGGGGTTTACTAAGATCATTTTTTGATAATTTTATAATTTTGGGAAATAATCGCTCCAAAAGAAAATAAAATAGTGTCGTCCCCCCCCCCCCCCTCTAACTTTTGAACCACAAGTTCAAAAAGTATGAAAAAAATCTAGAATATAGAACTGCATATAGGCTTTCTAGGAAATTTATTTTGAAGCTGATGGGTTTAATAGTTTTTGAATTTTTTGAAAAAATATATTTTTAACTTATGTTGTAATTTAAGGATACTTAAGTATTATGATGCACTGAAAACTACGGAACCCTACACTGAGCGTGGCCCGACACACTTTAGGCCGGTTTTCAAATCAACAAATTAATTACATACATTAAAAATAAAAATTAATTTCAAAAGACCGCAGCCAAATAACAATCACTTCTGTGTTGTTGTGTTCCTGCGTGTGAGTAAGGTTTCCAGAGCTCCTGGGGGCAGGGCCGCCGTAAGCGGGCGTGCAAAGCGTGCACCGCACACGGGCGGCACGCTCAGGGGGCGGCAAATCGAGCAACTAATCACGTATCTAATTGAACTCATTGTCATAATACCTACCCCTGGGGTAAACCAGTCCAATGATCCACAAACCCTATTCCAATATCTTTTACCAATTACCATTAACTTAATTTCAACATTTCCGAACACAAAACAAAACTATTTATGATCAACAATGTTCCACACCACAATGAGAAAACGTAAATCATTGTTTATTTTTGACAAAACGTAGAGTAAGTAGTCGTAGGGCGGCATAATCGGTATTGCACGCGGGCGAGAAAACTGCTAGCGGTGGGCCTGCCTGGGGGGTGCTACATTACTTGCAGGGGTCAAGCCTTGAAGGTAAGGGCGACAAGTCCAGTAAAGATTTATTATGCTGTACTTGTCACCCTTAAGCTAGGACCTCATTACCACCTAACATCAAGTGGGATGAGGTCAATCTTGAAGTGCAATATAAAAAAAAATCGGTTAAAATATCAATACTTATTTCAGGGCCGCGGCCTGATGACGCGATCGTGTTCCCAGGTCCCACGTCAGGCAGTATTAAGCAGAAATTCGTGCCAGAAATCCCACAGGACTGTGAGGAGCTAGGCATTTGCGAAGAGGTCCCTAACTACCCATACGAGCACGTTGACCAACTTCTCGATAAGGTACGTAATACGTAACTCTAGCGTTGCGCCATCTCCGAGGCGTGGGTTCGGTTCCCGGTCAGGGCAATATGAAAAATCTTTTATATTTTGAAAAACAGAAAGAAAGAAAGAAGGTAATTAATTTATTGACGATCACACAATTACTGAACAAATTTTGTTTTGGTGGTGTGTACCGTTATTTTTTCTAATTTCTGGAAATCGAGTGTTTTAGCTACTCGCCACAGAATCATAGCAATATAGAATGTGCTGTTTTATTATATTTTATCGTTATTTGTTGACATATACATGTGTACATACATAGTGTGTAAAACGCAATTTTTGCAGAGTTAATCGATAAATAGCTCGAAAAAACGATTTTTCGATTAATCAATCTCAGACTGCAATCCCTAGTTAAGATAAAGCCAGGCCCATCTGTCGAATGTTTTTTTTAGCTTTGCTTTGCTTTCCTTTTTTGAGCAGAGCATTCTTATTGAGCTGTTGTAGTAACACCATAATTTATTTACGGGCGAGCGGTGAAAGCCTGCCGCTCCCCCGCAAGCTCGGTGAACATGAAAAGGCCATCATGGGAAAAAAACTATCATATGTCACCAATGTGTCTTAATATGCGTCTATTACTTTTTTCAGGCTGCTAACCTGACGTATTTCAACATAGACATTTTGACTCCTGAGATCAGTCAGCGGCAAGGACCCCACAATAAAGAAGTGTTATGTGGTTCCAGAGTTGAGGTAAATACGAATTTTATTTACATATAAAATAAGTTAACGGGTAATCGCGACACCATTTTTAAATAGTCATTACTAAGTAGGTACCTACTTACTGCCTGACGTTTCGGTTAAGGTGGGTACAGACTGGTGAAACGTAACATGCAATGTGTCATGCAATGAAAGAATTCACCGTACACATTGCTGCAATGTATCATGAAAGGTAACACACTTTGTAACATTTCATAGTTTGGACGTCTTGTGCGCGCGTAATGTGTATTTCACGCGCACGTTACGAGCATTACAAGCCGCGCACGGAGCGATCTGTGATTTGTCGGTTTTTCGAACGAACACAAAGGGCCGTGTTCGCGGCAGAATGGCGGAAACAGACGAACGCGGGAGGTTTGTAGTGAATGCGCGTTAAGAGCGCGCTATGCGTCCACGCTTGCAGCGAACATGCAATGAAAGGCAGAATTATACATTTCATGTTACGTTTCATCAGTCTGTACCCACCTTTAGGTTGCACATGGTCACGAGCTGCCTCTCGAAGTGACAAAATTTCTTAGCCCCATTATTCACAAACGTCAGCAATGATTCATCAACGGAAATTCTATATTTTTTTTCTAACTAATCATTTATGATCAGAAAGACACAAAGCATTGTTTTGGATATCGACTCCATTAATTCGAATCAGTTTGCGAACACAATATTGGTGCTGGCGTCTAAATACTACTTACTACCAAAATAGGGATAATAACTGGCTAGTAGACTGCAATCCTCTTACATGCCCGTTAAATGACGATATCTTCATGTTCGATAAAAATACAAGAATGACTTCAATGTTGCTTATCATGAAGACATCGGTGACGCAATGGCTAAGGTAGGTAGCCAAAACGGGAATTATTTATATATTATTTATCAATACACCGAACATTACATAGTTCCGTTGTCTTTCAACATAGGCTTTTACCCAAAGGCAACTTTCAAACAATATGGTGGAACGTCTTTTATCAATCCTCTTTAACAGTATTGATACTTAAAAAATATTTGTGAATGGTCCTATTAAAATTTGATCGTATCATAATAACACTGATGATTTTTGTTTCCTAAACACGCTTAATAAATATACTTTGGAATCAGATTGATTTACCTTCAGTGTGAAAAAAACTAAACAACTCAGTACCTTGTCACATTAAATCAATTCTATCTAACTTACTTAATCACGCGGAGACTTAATGTGACAAGGTACTGAGATGCATACAAACGAATGAGTCTGACTATACGTGATGTTTGACTTTTTTTTTGTTATTTTAGGTAATCTACCCCAAAGCTGCAAAAAACGTAAATGGAAAATGGGTTTTTATCCTGAACAAGAAGCAGTACAAAGTCCAAGGATTTAAAATCGAAATCTGTTTGTAAGTATGAATTACATCCTAAGTACATCCTACACCAAACATTGGCAAAATTGCGTAAAATTGGCGTAATCACATTAATGTATGTTATATGTATGATGTGTAATGCAATGCAATAATATTAAATTATGATGTATTTTTTACCTACTTACTGTACACCAGCATTTTTACACAAAATCTTACAACTAAGCCTTAATAGGCATTTTGTAATTATAACCTTTGTTTGTCAATGTTTTTCAGGTATATAACTACTATGCACCTACATAAAAAACAAACATAAAAAATTAAATGTATTAAGTTAGACGAAAAGACCACACAATCTGCGCCAAAAAAATGTTAACCACTTATTAAAAAACTCGACCGGTCGGGTTCCCACAAATATTTGTTATCAATAAAAACCACAAAAACTATTTTTTACATCCATACTAATATTATAAATGCGAAAGTAACTCTGTCTGTCTGTCTGTCTGTCTGTCTGTCTGTCCGTCTGTTACTTTTTCACGCCTAAACGGCTGAACGGATTTTGATGAAATTTGGTATAGGTATACGTTGAATCTCAAGAACGGACATAGGCTACTTTTTATTAGAAAATAAGGGGGGGATGGGGGTAATACCACCTTTGAAAGTTTATATGGAAAAATGTTTATTTTTGAAGTTAGAGATATGAAATTTGGCACAAATATAACTCGAAACTTGGATTAAAATATAGACTACTTTTTGTTTCGAATATTAGGGGAGAAAAGAGTAAAACCGACCATGAAAGGATGTCCAAGTAGGTAAGGAAGTCCACGCGAACGAAGTCGCGGGTACAGCTAGTCTGATTATAACTAAGAATCCCATTAGGTAAAGTAATTTAACTGTCATGATTGTATTAGGTTGAAATAAGTACAATTTGGTAACGTATTTTTTTCAGGAAACCGGATAAGCCCTGCAACCCAATAGCATACGTAGAAGAGAAGTATAAACTAGAGTGTGGTCAAAAGACCACCCAGAGAGCCATGTGGTCTCTGAACGAGGAAGGGTTCATAGTGATGGAGGTGGTCGAGACACCATCTTGCTGCACATGCGTCCTAAAAGATAATATGACGTCCAAATAATTATGTAAGTAGGTACAGTCGCCGTCAGATATGTTGGAGCAGACAAACTGACCAAATACTTCTGAACAGTTAAAAATGTCAATAAGTTACCATTAATATCTGAACATTAATTACTTCAGTAATATATGAACAGATTCTAGTCAACAATGTCTATTCACACAACTTACCAATATATCTGAACACTCATCTATACAGGTAGCTAAATAAGACACATGGCGTGCGTGACACATATTGACGTTATTGATTCGTTCTTTCGGGAATCAAATTATCCCACATGTTAATCTTTTTATCAAATTTCATCCAAGTCTGTTCAGTGTTTTTTGCGTTTAAGAGTAACTTAATCTAATTCTTAGAAACAATTTGAAATGCGTTTACGCATTAAAATGGCCTCCTAACTTTATATATAATAATAAATCAGACTTGCCACCCGTGCCGATTGCCAGAACAGTCCCGATTTCGAAGACATTGTCCCGCGTCCCGACGACTAATCGATTTTGTCCCGATTTTTGAGAATATGCGATAGGCTCAATCAGTTCATTCACGGGTACCCAACTCAGTTACACGACACAATGAAAAGTGGCTCGTAACGACAAGAAATGCGTATGGAAAAAATAATTACATGAAATAAAAACTCTTAATAAAGTTTCATTTTCCTTAGACTGCCTTACCTATGCATCATATTGTTACGCGCCACGATCGATGTAACCAGCGCCATCTAGTGTGGAAAGGCGGGACTACAGAGAGTCGAGACGCGTACGCCAGAATTTACTAGAACAATGACCTTGACCGAGCGTACGGCCGTTCAAGGCCGCACTGCGCGCGAATGTTCCGGATGTTTCTGCGTTGGAAGGTTCGGGAACGGCCGCAACAATATAAAAGGCCGGGATTCACCGCGACCGGGACAGTATTGAATTAGCGATACAAGTGATTACTTCGAAAGCGATTTTGAAGTGCGACTTGGGAGCGATTGTTGTTTTAATTAGTGCGTTTTAAGGTTGTAATTAGTGGTGTTCAATTAAAGTGTGACTTTTGGTAATTTTTATCGGCTGTTTTTATTGTCACGAACCCGAAGCTCGTAACAATTGGTGTCAGAAGTGGGATTTAAATTATGCCGATTTTACCTAAGGACGACACGGAGGGTATCCGTACCCGGAGTCAACGCCAACAGGAGACGGACCAGAGACGTTTTGGTGGAGCTTTGCCGCAGGAATCGGAAAGCCAGTTATTAACCACGGAGGCCGGCCCGTCCACAGCAACACCAGCAGCATCGGCAGCACCAGACCTTGCTGCTTTGATGATGATGCTGCAGGAGCAGTCTCGCCGACAGGAGGAACAGGCTCGTCGGTTGGAAGAACAGCTAAAGCGGGACAAGGAGGAACAGGCTCGCCGCCAGGAGGAACAGGCTCGCCGCCAGGAGGAACAGGCTCGTCGATTGGAAGAACAGCTTCAGCGGGACAAGGAGGAACAGGCTCGCCGCCAAGAGGAACAGGCTCGTCGGTTGGAAGACCAGAGGCAGCAGGACAAGGAGGAACAGGCTCGCCGCCAGGAGGAACAGGCTCGCCGCCAAGAAGAGCAGATGCTTCTTTTGAAGGACCTTCACGCTACCTTCGGGAAAGACATAAAGGAGGTGAAGGATAAGGTTGCTCAACATGACAACCGCCTGCTGGAAGCTGAAATCCGGATCGACCAAGTCAATAATCGGGTTGACTACGTAGTGGCTGATGTGAAGAAGACCGTGATGGCAGACGTTAAGAAAACGCTGGATTGTCTTAAACTTGGAGAAGCAATCGCAGCTCCCGTAGCTACAACACCTTCGCTACGTGGATTCAAAGTGCCACCGTTCGACGGAACTTCTTCCTGGTCGGCCTACAAAATCCAGTTTGAGGCAGTCATGAAAGCGAATGGCTGGAATAAAAATCAGGCCATAACTGCCCTCACCCTAGGCCTTCGTGACCAGGCCTTATCAGTTTTGGAAGCTCTCGGTAAGGAAGTGACTTACGAGCAGCTCCTTGAGGCACTGGAGGCTCGATATAGCGACGCTCACTTGGAACACGTGTTTCGCGCACAGCTCAAGGATCGTGTGCAACGCAGTAACGAAAACCTGCAGCAATGGGCTCTTGAAGTGGAGAAGCTGGTGCGTAAAGCATACCAGTCCGTACCTGCGCTTATTAATGGGAACCTGGTGCAGGCATTCATCGACGGCATCCACGACATTGAAGTTAGAGCTGCTGTGAGGCTCGGGCACCACGAGACGCTAAAGGATGCCTTGGCCCATGCCCTGGAAGTGGAAGCTGCGCGACAGGATCATCGATCCCATCGCGTCAGGGAGGTTGTAGCGGCTACAGTTCGGCACTGCAATAAAGGATACCGCCCTAGATGCTACGGCTGTGGGGAAAAGGGCCACCTTCGATCCAGTTGCCCTAAGCGAACTGCAGAAAGAGAACTACGGCTACCTGCAG
The DNA here is from genome assembly GCA_037074685.1 of Glyphodes pyloalis. Taxonomy (NCBI): domain Eukaryota; kingdom Metazoa; phylum Arthropoda; class Insecta; order Lepidoptera; family Crambidae; genus Glyphodes; species Glyphodes pyloalis. Next base: position 13,284,100 of record JAYKKO010000008.1, on the reverse strand, counting down.
ACCTGATCATCAGAATACCACCTGATGCTCCAGGCAGTATAATCGATTATGCGAATAACTGGCGGTACAAAATAAATGATATTTGTGAGCACGTCAGACAATCGGGCCAGAAAATGTCGGGAAAAATGAAACCCCTTGGTGACCGCAAAGTGAACAGTAGAGTGTTCGACGAGGGTCCACAGATGAGGTTGCGCAATCCAGTCCACAGCAGAGGGAGATCTCCTAGGCTTCAGTCTAGATGGGAGGGACCATACCAGATTGGGACTGGGGGCAATGACGTAACCTACCGGAAACAGAAAGGTGCAAGAGGCACTCCTAAGATTGTTCATGCGGAGAGATTGGCGCGTTATTATGGAGCCGATAATGCTCGGGACGAGCATGTCTTAGGAGGGGGCAGTGTTACGCGCCACGATCGATGTAACCAGCGCCATCTAGTGTGGAAAGGCGGGACTACAGAGAGTCGAGACGCGTACGCCAGAATTTACTAGAACAATGACCTTGACCGAGCGTACGGCCGTTCAAGGCCGCACTGCGCGCGAATGTTCCGGATGTTTCTGCGTTGGAAGGTTCGGGAACGGCCGCGGCAATATAAAAGGCCGGGATTCACCGCGACCGGGACAGTATTGAATTAGCGATACAAGTGATTACTTCGAAAGCGATTTTGAAGTGCGACTTGGGAGCGATTGTTGTTTTAATTAGTGCGTTTTAAGGTTGTAATTAGTGGTGTTCAATTAAAGTGTGACTTTTGGTAATTTTTATCGGCTGTTTTTATTGTCACGAACCCGAAGCTCGTAACAATATTTTGATTGGACTAACTCCAAACGTCTCTGATAGATGTCCGATCGTCCCGATTTTTTCCCCCTAAAGGTGGCAACCCTGTAGTAATAAGTATTGTTATAATATTAATGGGACTAGTTAATGCGTGCGACTTTCTTCGCGTATATTCGGAATAGAAATTAGTCTTATGTTATTATAGCAACTATCTAATCTACCTATCAAATTTCAAACAAATCCATTCTTATTATTTTTCGTTAAATAATAACAAACTCCAACTCTGTAATTTTTACTATCGTTAGTTGTCATTCTCCTCTGAAATGGCTTGTCTGATATTAACATGGACTTAATATAGTTTATTATACTAAGCCCATGGATATTATGACATTGAAATTGTTTGGTACCTATATGAAAGACCTGTTCCAGACCTACAGTAGGTCTGAGAAGACCTAAGGTTGGTACAGTAGTTTGATAGGCATTTTATTATACCTGGCCCTACCAATAAAATAAATAAAAAACACTTTAATTTTTTTAATGATAACCTTAAACTACATTAACGAGTTACGATTAATTGTAGTGTTTATAGGTAATGTTGTGTTCTAGTTTTGAAACATTTCTTTTATTTTGCTTGTTATTAAAAATAATATTTTTCTTCGAAAACAGATTAAACCAGTATTAATACCTACACAGTACAATTTTACTTTATGAGTCTTATTGACAGAATACAATAAAATATTGTTTCTTAAAAACCGTATAATTGAGACAAATATGAAGTGCCACAGGAATCATAAAAAGTATAAAAAAAATATATCTATCTATTTGAAAAAAAATTAACAATATTTCTTTCGATTTCAGCTAACCGTTCCCCGAACTGTCTGCGAGGGACAAGGACACACTCAAAGAAGAACAGTGGCACTTTCTTAATAAAATATGTGATAGTGGTAGCCTATGACATTTGTACACTTACCTTTGAGTAAATAATTAACATTTACTTACCTACTAGGTAACAAACGTCTAGTTTATAAATAAACTTAGGTTACCTACTAATGCCCGATTCGAATATTGGAAAAACGATCCGTTTTAGTTTTTTTTTTAATAAAACACTTCAAGATTGACCTCATCTTACTTGATGTTAAGTGGTAATGAGGTCCTAGCTTAATTAGCTTGAAGGCTTGACCCCTGCTACTAATGGAGCACCCCTAGGAACTCTGGAAACCTTACTCACACGCAGGAACACAACAACACAGAAGTGATTGTTATTTGGCTGCGGCCTTCCGTAATTTGGAGGTATTTCACCAGTCGGGCTGCTCCAGTTCGAGAGATAAATCGCTATGCCCTACCTATTTTATATGATGATGATGAGATGAACAAATGAAATGTTTCGTTTTTGAAGATTATTACAAAGTTTGGGAACTAAAACGTTGTAGTTGATTTGTATAAATATATGTTGTTTTATGGTAAGGTAGGTAAGGGCGACAAGTCTAGTAACAGTTTTACTATGCTTTACTTTTCGCCCTTAAGCTAGGAACTCATTACCACTTATCATGGGATGAGGTCAATCTTGGAGTGCATTTTAAAAAAAATCTCGTGCTGTGCTGTTTAAAAACTAAAGATGCTGACTGTAACGATAACCTAATTATTAAAAGTGTAAAATATTTGTAATTTTAATGACCTATGAATAAGATTTTGTACATAGTAATATACTCGTACCTCTAGATATTTATATTGATGACTGTCACGCGGCTCAACAATGGAATTTACTATGAGATATTGATAACAGATCTAGACTGCACTCCACCTCTTATTGCTGTATTTGATTGGTAAAAAAAATTAAATCATAGAGTACTTTCGTAATCATTTGAACAAAAAAATAAATTAACAAACCGGTGGATTGCGATTTCAAAATCTTCTATGCATTAACTAGGTATTTGCTATCAACATTTGCGATTAAACCGCCTTCTAGAATAAGTATTATTTTTGGACGGTAAATTCGAAACTTTTAGATTCCCGAACTTCAGTTTAAACAAATAAAACGAGACCTTTGTTACATTTCGTTTTTAGGAATGTAACTCTTGGCTAAAATCGTGATAAATACAGTATGTATCTAGGTATCTAAATATTTTTCAACTACAACTAGGTATTACAATTTAATAACAATATTAAAATCAACGGATTTATAAAACAGTGTCTATAAACTTAGCAAGACCTATTAGTAAAGTAGGCATCGAAACCGTAATCAACTAAGAATCAGTTGTGTTTCTTTTGCTCAAGAGTTCGTATAAAGTTCGGTGTACACTAGACGAGCGTAGCGCAAGCCGAGCCGCTCTCTCGGAGTAACAGTAGACATACGGTGAGCAGAAGAAGTAGGTACGGATGATAGCAACAAGGAAAATACTGGCAGGAGTTCGAAATTAGTTCTTATGCCCGCGACATAAGCGCGGTGTGGTGATGAAGTCAAACATTTGCAGTTGTATTATACTGATGTCTGCAACATTAATACAGTACAAAGTACAATGTGTTTAGTCTGACGTGCGATCGTACAATGAGCCTATATTAATTACCTTTTATACCTAGATACGTTTCAGGAGAGTGACAACTCGTTTTCGCAGTGAGCTCGATGCAAATCACTTTGTACCTAACCGTCAAAAAACGAACTAAAATTAGAGCACAGTCCAGCTCAAAGCAAACGCTCGTTCGAAGCTCGTAATTCGGTCTGTACTTATAAAATTTTAGCTCGGCTCGTTGTCTGCTCGTCCAGCGTAGACCCACCTTTACAATTAACGAGACAATTTTGACAGCTTTCAAAATCGTCGAATCAACTGTTAAATCGTCCGTTGGCTTTTAAGTTGAGTCAGTGCAACTAACATTAGGAAATGTAAAAACGGTCAACAGCACATAACGTTATTGCAGTTCAATGTGAGTTCTATCGGGCTTTTGACAGTACATCATAGATATGTGATTATGAAGAATACGTAATAAGGAAGGCAGTAACTAAGTTACGTGGACCCTGAGAGCCCACTTCGCTCTCTAAGAATTAATAGAATCTCGTCCGAAATTGGTGTGAAAATACTATGTGAAGACACAATTTTATTTTTTTATGTACATGTTTAATGTTACGTTATTTAAATAAATAAGTTGTAAATACCAACATGAACTTGCCTTTTATTATGATTGCTAATTACTTTGTAGGTGCAGCCAACAAAGTGTCAGTTCTATTTATTTCTCCATAGAAGTTAATCTCCATTACAACAATTAATTTGCTTAATTTCTTTGATGCTAAACATCAATAAATAATAAAGTAAATAAAATGAAATAATAATGTTAAAAGAGTGATACCAGTCAGCGGTAGACAAATTACATTTTATCGAGGTTAACATTGAAAAAGTCGAGCTGACTCAGCTGCTGAGTCTGAGAGTAAGTAGTTCGTATTAACTACTAAATAAAAATGGTGTCGCGTTTTGACCCGTTAAATTATTTTAAATGTTTAAAATGGAACGCGAAAGTCTTAAAATTTATATTAAATAATAAATCAGCCCTGTTCAATCAAAGCCCTACCCTGTGCTGCCAGCAAAGGGTGATTTTGATTTTCTACGGCTGCTCACGTACAGAATTACGGTCTCAAACCGGTGTTCCTCCAAAACAAAAATAAAAACCACTTTGTGAGTTTCTAGTTTAAATATTATAACAATTCAAAACTAATTAAGGAGGTACATAAAACCCTTTTTACGTGCTTTTATTTTAATTTACGCGCTAAAACAAACAAACGAAACGTTAGATATGTCAAATGCGTTATTTTGCCGCACAAAATTTGGAAAAGTCCAGCAAAAATTAAAAAATAAATTCTTAAGTAAACACGTCAGTTTCCCATTATTCAACTAAAGTAAATCGTTAAATCATAATGAACTATTTCACGAACACAAGATCACGTGTTAAAATCTTTCGTTCGTTAAATTAACAAAAATATCAAAAGCAAACGGTAAATTATTTTAGATTTTGACAGTGACTTACATTAAGTACGAGAACAAAACGCAAAGCCGACTTTAATTAATAAAATGTTAACAAATTTCAGAAAAAACTCCCTTCTAACTTTATATTTGACAATTATCAGGCCATATTTTGTAGCATCACAAGCAAACATGTCTTCTGGAAGTGTTGATGCCGGTAAGCTTTTGATACTATTTGTGATATTATGTACTTACCGCTGTACATACATTCTATAATTTTTAACTGTATTTACAAGTTAAGAATAAAGGACACCTGAGCTATTCCACAATTTCGCGTTTCTAAGTTATGAAAAACTATAGAGGTAGTAATTCAATTGAGTAAGGCATAACTAATTTCGTGTTCAGCAAATAGAGTATGTTAGTCACTCATTTTACTAAAATTTCCAAGTTAATACAAATATGTTTACATCTTTTTTACAGACAAATACTCAGTGGCTTATGTAACTGTCCCTAGTACGGATGTTGGAAAAACAATAGGGCACGGGCTCGTGAAGAACAAGCTAGCTGCATGTGTGAACATCATTCCGCAAGTTACCTCTATTTATGAGTGGAAGAATGAAATCAATGAAGATAGTGAGGTAGTCTATTCTTTATTTGATTCTAATCAACTCATTTACTGACACATTTAGTTTTAAATTAGTAATAGCAATAGTATTCAATCATTATGAATATTATTATTTGTAGCAATTCTGCATTAAAAATTGATGGTTAGGGTCGTGGTAAAAAGGCATGAGACTTCAAAAATGTTTGGTTAATTTTATGGGCTTTTGACTTTCCTAAAGTTGTCTCAACTTATTATATATATTTACCCTTTTAAAACACAGATAAAGGCAAACAAATATATTATTATTTATAGTATTATGATATGATGTTAAAAATATGTCTGTTGTACAGGAAGTGGAGAATATTTCATAAAAAAGTATTTGATTTTTTTTTTTTTTATTTATTGTAAGGAAACATACAGTACTTATCACAGTATAGGTAATACAGACAAACAATATCTTAAACCAATTAAGTTTCCACCTATAAACAATGTTATACAAACTGCAACATCTTAACCAGAAGTTTAAAAATTACATAAATACATATAAAAAACTTAACAAATTACTTAATTAAGTTAAATTAAGACACAATTTATCCACAACAGCCTTTTTGTACGCCCTTAAGGAAGAATCAAAAATGTCTAGGTCATGAAAATCGCTATTGTACTTATGAGCGCAGCAAAAGGGTGTTACGGGCGTATTTAGTTGAGGTCAACGGTACACTAAACAGAAGATGCCGACGAGAATTCAACCGGGGGCATTTTAAATGTATATTACTTAAAAGAAAAGGGGAATCAATGTAATCATTCAGAATTTTGTACAAAAATACTTGATCTTTTTCCATTCGGCGTGATGCCAAAGAAGGTGTAAATTTAGGCTTAATATCCTTGTCACATTTAAACTTTAGGTATTTGAGGAATTTATTCTGAATATTTTCAATATTCTCAGCATATTTCTTATAATGAGGATTCCAGATTACAGATCCATATTCTAATATAGATCTTACAAAGGCAAAATATAGAAGATATAAAGTGGAATAATTTTTAAAATCTTTCGCCGTCCTAAGAACAAACCCCAACATTTTATAGGCCTTGGCACACAAATTATTCATGTGGTGACTAAAATCAAGTTTACTGTCCAAGTAAAATAAATCAGTATTTGATAAAGTTAATGCTTCTATTAGAGTTATCCTTACTTTGAGGGCTCCAGGGCTATCTTTTACTTATTAGAGGCCCGGAGCACTTTACAATTATGAGCCCTATTATTCCATTAATTGCATGAATCAAAATTCCAGAGATTGTGTTTGGTTCAAATCCCACAAGAAACTTTTATTTTATAAGAATTTCTTAGTTTGGTTAAGGAATAACATGCTTGAACCATACAACAAGAATGATGATTATGTGCTTTATAAGGCATGTTAAGTTAGATCAATTAGTATCACAGAAGACCCCAGGCTCGGTAACAAAATCAGATGTGCTTTGTTTTCTCATTGTTAAAATATAGACCATGCAGGACACTGACCACTTACACTAAACATAATGTTTGTTTTGTTTTTCAGGCATTACTTATGATCAAAACAAGAACATCCCAAGTTGACAAACTGACGGAGTATGTACGTTCGAACCATCCGTATGAGGTCTGTGAAGTGATATCATTACCAATCAAAAATGGGAACCCGCCTTACTTGAAATGGATTGGAGACAATGTTCCAGAAAGTGGATCTAAAAATTAGTTAGCATTAAGAATTTTGTATTAAGCAACAAAAAATGTTTTGCTAATGCTGTTTGCTACCTGTTCTAGTCTAAAATACATAAATTGAATTTATTTTAATTTATTTAGTTGCATAATACCTGAACCTACTTATAAAACTGTAAAAAAAAAATTAAACATAATCCATTTTCTAGAAGATCACATATTTGTTGAAAATTATCTAAAATAATTTAAATAAAAGGTTCCTGAAATGAACATGCCTTTTTACAGTTTTGCCAATTAACACGAATCTGGGTAGAGGGAGCAACTTTGTTCATATTTTTATATATGTATAGTATCGGCTTGAACTGATAGTCTTATTAAAAGCACAGCGTCGACAACCGCTAAGAGAGGATTTCTAAAAATTCACTAAGGGTATGAAACGCAGTGTCGTAGCATGGGACGGGGTGGGGGTAGATGAAATATGCAAGGATGCGGTAGCACGGACCTCAAACCTTATCCAGTTAGAATGAAATTATCAAAAAACCTAAATTAGGGGATCTAGCCCACTAGTTAGTTACTCTTCTTAAATCCAGTGACATTTTGGCGCCGTTACTGATATGTAGGTACCTTAGGCGATCGCTACATGTACTTTCCAAAGTCCATTTTCATTGGCCTTATCTTTAGAATGCTGGAACCGACTGAGGACTTCTAAGTCCTTGATTCCGTCACTTATAATAACTTCGGTTAGCTCAGTTAGAAGAGCATCACGAGTAATAAGTAAAGGTCGTGGGTTAAATTCCTACGCTGCGAGAGACGAAAACAAATCATTTTCGTTAAAATTTTAACATTTTTTCCTTTAGAAAAATTATAAGGGTTGGTCACCGGGCTACGCCATACAAACTTGTTCCGAATTCCACGCGAGCAAAGTCGCTGGCTGCATCTAGTATAAGAAGTCGGTCAAGTGCAGTTCGGATTTGCGTACCAAAAGGATGCTGCTTATACTTACGTATGTTAATAGTATAACGTTGATGAAATATTGCTTTCTCTTTACCTCGACGTAGGCCCCGATAACTTAAGCAACTAAATACAAGCACATCGCATTTTTTGTATTTATTTTATTTTGCTTTATTAAGACAACCAACAAGAAAAACGCTGACAATACAAATTTAGGAACAAACATTAACTTAAAGCTAAGCGTTAATTAGAGGTTGCTACGGCATGCAATTAGAACCACAAATAAACGGCACCATTTTCGATCTAAAGGAGTAACTAAGAGAGGTAGGGCATAGCGATTTATCGCTCGAACTGGAGCAGCCCGACTGGTGAAATACCTCCACCTTACAGAAGACCGCAGCCAAATAACAATCACTACTGTGTTGTTGTGTTCCTGCGTGTGAGTAAGGTTTCCAGAGCTCCTAGGGGGTGCTACATTAGTAGCAGGGGTCAAGCCTTTAAGGTAAGGGCGATAAGTCCAGTAATAGATTTATTATGCTGTACTTGTCACCCTTAAGCTAGGACCTCATTACCACTTAACATCAGGTGGGATGAGGTCAATCTTGAAGAAAATATAAAAAAAAAGAGTAACCTGTAAGTATTGATTCCTATGCAAGATCCTCACAATAAAAATGTAACAGGTTGGTGATTGTAAGTATATTAAAAAAAATTAGACCGGAGCCAAGGGCGGCCTGGTAGGTACTAAGTGCGGCTAATCGAACCTCTAAGAAATGAAATAAAGTTAATACAAAACTTACATTATGAGTAGGTACAAAAGAAAAAAAAACATAAGTATACGCATAAACTCACATAAATATGTAAACATTAAATAAGCACGTAGATTTACATTAAATGTGGTTGCTGTGTCAATGAGGCAAAAAATAAAAGTATTTCTAAGTAACAATAACGTAATTCAGTTAACTGTTCAACAATTTAGCAGAATAGGACCACACCAACCCAATTCCGACGTAACAAAACGTAGTTCGAAAGGTCAAAGGTCACAAACTCGCCATAAACATAAATAAGAAATATTTGCATGCCCACTTTACAATAAACATGCCACCCCGGCCTTGCTACAAATTCCTATGCATTAGTATTCTATGTGTGAGTACCTACCTACTATGTGTATCTATATTTATCTTTTGCATTTCCGATAAGCGCCATCTAGAAATTCCGTGACCTCAAGCTGTTGGAATAGATTAAAGTCATTTGTTGTTCGGTTCCGACTTCGCCTTTACCTACTTATTCGAAAATAGTAATTCGATAATCGGATCTTCATTTAAAAAGAGAAACAAAGAAATAGTGGTGGCAGCTCCGTGCGACGCAACATCTCGCCCCTCCGCCGGCCAATCGTAGCGCCCGTAGACGTCTACGGCTCGTAGCGACTTGACGCAGTCACCGCGCTCCGCTCACGAGCAAAACATTGACCTTTCCAACGTCCGCATTGTTCCAAATACGAAAAGCGGAGAGCAGCAGAGTTCAATCAAAGTGTGATGGCTGGAGCTTCGAGCGCTGCGTGCGGTCGGTGACAGAAGAGAAGAGAAGTAAGGAAGAAGGAAGCACGATGAGCGCGTTGGGCGGTCGGTAGGCGGCGGTGCAGCGTGTGAGCGCAGGCGCGGATCGATTCCGCGGCATCGACCGCGGGGCGGGGCGGGGCTGCTCAGTCGCGCGCGGGACGGCGTGCGAGCGCCCGCACCTCTAACCGTGCATGGCGCGCTTGCCTGGATGCCTCGCGCCCTCGGGGAATGGCTTCGTCCGAGGAAGAGGCGACTACCGCGTCGATCCCTGAAGATGACTGCCTCAGTGTCCGAAAATGGTGGTGCTTTCTCCTGTCGTCGATCTTCACGTTCCTGGCGGGGCTGCTCGTCGTGCTGGTATGGCGCGCGTGCGCCTTCGTCTGCTGCCGGAAGGAGCCGGAGCTGGCGCCGAACGACCCCAAGCAGAAGGAGCAGAAGGCGGCGCGGCAGGGCAAACAGGAGTTCGAAGGCACGTTCATGACCGAGGCCAAAGACTGGGCCGGCGAACTTATCTCCGGTCAGACCACCACCGGACGAATACTGGTGAGTACTCACTATCACTATCTCCTACTCTCAATATGTACCCTTTGACGGCTGATTCTAAGATTATGAAAACAAGAAGCTGCCGTTCAAGGGTTGTCATCCTCAATCTATACCTAATTTCAATACCCTACCTCGACCAACCTAAGAATCTTAGTAGAAACCTAAATCCAAGGTTTTAATGTCTAATTTAAAGCAACTCCAAATGATACGACTTGAGAGATGATAAGACTTTTATTAATACGACACTCTTGAAATGTCATTCCCGAACTTAATGTCTTTGGTGGCAGTTACGATGTGATGGCCTCTGTTTGCGGCCATGTAATCAACAGTTATATCCTCGATTACAAACGTCATGCAGTGCTAGAATATTCGACACAAATGTAGACAATTTATCAGTTTCGTTTTCCTAATAATTAGCATTTGGTATATACATTTTTAATACCAACTAACAAAAGAAATACAAAAGAAAGATATATATGACATGATGTAAGATAAATGTAACACTCTTAAGAAAATTATGCCTTTAAATGTATCAGTCAAAACTAAACTAAATTAATAACCTATGATCGATTCGGTGGAGGGTAATGGAGGGAAAAACATGGTCGATCCGATTAAGTACTTAATATTTATGATTTCGTGTGCTTTAGTGTACGTGGTTTTTATTTGGATAGTAACGTCAAATAGTCGAGTGATAAATAAAATAATAATTATAGTGTGCCGCATTTAAATGTCACGCCACTTGTCCACGGGAACAATTTGCTTCAGACCCCATTGTGCGAGCGTTAACTGGACATTGGTCTCCATAATATAACACTGTTATATTATGAAGTTGTACCTATCAAATACCACGTAATACTGGCAGAGGTAATCTTCCTGCAAGAAGCTTAAAAAGCCAATAAAATGAAAAAAAGAAATATAATTAGTAACGATTCATAAGTCATTTCACATTTACTCGATCAACCAACTTTTTGAAACTAAACAAGAACAAATAATGTTTTTTCTGTAACGAGGAATTAATATCAACTTATGGAAAATAAATTTAATATTCAATCATCTAAATTGCCTCATTTCGTGTCAACCATGTGACGTCAGCGTACGTGTCCCCTTCATATTACGGGCATCCAATTTTCTTCTGAAGTGACGTCATACGTGGTAGGCAAACATCTTATCGCGTTATGCTAATATCAGCCTTGCTTTTTTTGTCAAATTTCGTAACGAAACTCGTACGAAAATTTATAGACTACCCTCTTAAATTAGTTTTTATTTTCAAACGTTTCGCAAGAAATAATAATTGGTTATTTTTTCTTTATATTAGCTACTAGCGGTCACCCGCGACTTTGTTCGCGTGGACATAGTCTTTTCTAGCTATAATATAGTATATGTTACTCAGGGTGAATGTAGCTTTCGAATGGTGAAAGAAGTTTTAAAATCGGCACGTTAGTTTTTGACTTTATTCATTACAAACATATAAAAATAAGAATCGATTTATCTTTATAATACTAGTGTAGATTTATGATAATTACACGGGTCGGTGTATGATATTGTATTTTTGTATGCTTGTAATGAAAAAACTTTTCGGTCTTGGTGAATTACAGTCTTAATATAATGCATTAACAGTAGAAGGGGATATAATATATTTCCTTTTCATAGATAGATAAAATAAGTGAGCTCGATTTTTCAATTTGGGTGTAAACATCATTTAGAAATAATTTTTAAGTATCAATGCCGTAAAAGAGAACTTACATCGACCATGTTTGAAAATGCTGTTTATTAATGCTCCGAAACTATTTAATAATCGTTGTGTTGATAAGAAAAAAGAAAAAAATTGTGACGAAATAGGTTGTTATCTTCATTGAAAATCTATGATTGAAACGTATTTGATAGGTATTTAAAAGTAACTTATTTGACCCAACATCTAAATTGGCTACTTGACAGTGTTAACAATAAAATATGAAAAGTGTTAGATATGTTAGCTTATTAGTTAAGTAATGATTTTACATTTTTACTTTTTAATAAAAGCATAGTTAGTATTTTATTTTTGCAAAATAAATTTTAGTTTTTTTATCTGTGGAACAAAAGAACCGAAACGGAAACCACCATTGCAATTCGGAAATGACAGCTGTCGGCGAAAATTATTTATTTTAATGTGGCGAATCAATGATTATTTTACCGATTAAATTGAATTATTGTGTCTCTAATCGTATTAAGAATTTATTGAAACATTTTCCGTTTATCTAAATTAAGTCGTTCCTATGCGTATCGGTTCGTTGTCTAGGACGTTGACGTCATAATTGCAACAGTGACGTGACTTGGCGTTTTCGCGCGCTTTTTAAATGTGTTACACAAAATCTTATTTTTCTCAGGTTATTTAGATTATTTCCAGATAAATCGAATTGCTTGGGATATAAAATGGACGGGCGCATATTTTACAATACTTTTTCAAAAACTGTCAAGTAGCCAATTGGGATGTCACAACTTTACTAATCGACAAACCGCTATTAAATAGTTAAATTTTAAAGAAAATTTGCTAAAAATCTGCACGGCCAATATGACATTTATTTGTTTATTATTTAAACAATATATAGTACGCAGGCCACTATTACAAAAAAATATGTCGTAGAATGTACAAAGACAATAATCTGAAATATAAAAATATATCGTAATTTGTTGGTCTCGAAAATACTCGAGAACTTTCAGACCGATTTAGCTAATATTGGTTTTGATATAATCGTGGAGGTCAAAGTAAGGTTTAAACATAAAAAGTTATCTAGCCATCTAGGTAGCTAGATCAGTATAAATTAAGGACAATATATCTGACACGAGGACAATTAAATACTACACCGAAAATAGACCACATTTTACAGAGCGAAGTGAAAATGAGATATAAAACTCAGATTAAAATTTAAAATTTTTTTTAACGAAAATAACAACAACAAATAGGTACAATAAGACACACTGAGAAAAAACAATAAAGTCTTGAACTACACACACAAAAAGGGTTGCATAAAGATGATATCTGTTTGCTAATTAATAACACATCTGCTAATTATTATTATAGTAATTGTCAGTACACAGTTTAAATTACACAATACCTTCCAAATTTAGAACAAAACATTCGCATTTGGATATTAAAAAATCGTCAAGAGGCATTGTAGTTAGATATTCTTAGATAATTTTATAAAAAAAATATCTACTTAGGTAGCTTCTGTAAACCAGAATTTATTTTTCCCCGATTTTTAGCTCCGAAAAGTCATTCACAAAGACATAACATTTCGTTTCAAAAGGTAATTTTGTAATTTTAGTTATTCATTGCCAGGAACATTAGCAAGCGCCCCATTGTCCACTGCGATTTACCTTTTCCTGTTTCCGCTAAAATTTCCAGAAATGTTAAGTATGAGTTACATCTTTTAAGCATTTAATTAGACAATTTAAATACAGAACAAGAGTTAGAGATATTCCAAGCCATCGCAATCGCATGCTGGCTGAAAAAAAACAAAAAAACTTGGTGACAGTCATATTATTTTCTTTCTGACGTCACATAGCCTTTGACATTCTGTTAACAGTCTCACAAGTCTAAAAAGTTTACAAATCCAACACAAACGGATAATTTTAATGATCTTGCTGGTGGCTGGCTAAAATAAGCTCCCTTAGCGCGAAAGGGCCAAGGTTCTATTCACAGTTTAGGTCTATTTAAGAAACGAACTATTCCACATACCTATGTATTTTGTCTGATTGTGGTCGGTGGAATCCCTCAATTTGTAGCTATCCTGTACCTACTCATAGTACCTACAAGGAAAAAGTAGTTGATTAGTGAGATTATCTGGCGTACTTATTTATTAATTTATTTACTTTGCAATCAGATGAAATTAGTATAAATTTATATAAACTAGGCTATAAAATGTAAAACCGAAAAAAAACCAAAAAATATATATAAGGGGTTAAAAACTTTCCCTCTTTCTGCCCCATGAAACGTCGAAAACGGATTCTGAATCCAAAAGTATACTTTATATATCCAAAAGTAGTCTTTCTTTACCAAAACAATCTCTGTGTTTCAGCTTGCCTACAGCTTAAACCTTAAAAAAAGAAAAGCCATACCTACGTCAACAGCAGGTCAAGATAAACAGTCGCAGTTCGAAAATAGTTCTTATGTGCACGACATAAGGATGGTACAAAGCCCAAAGTGTGTAGTCCGGCGTCCTTTTGTCTGTTTTTCAAAATATCCTAAAGGCAGTATATGCACGATAATATTTTTCTTATATAATAGCCATTTGAATAACAAAAATACAGGTTTAATAAATACATTACGTCATATTTTCCGCTGAAACGCTAAGTCACGTGTCTAATAAAAGGCGTGACGTCACGACGTTTTTATGTTCCATAATAATAAATTTTTGGCATATTTGCATTGTCAGATTTAATGAAACCATATTAATACCTTGACGTGCTGCCGACCATATCTTTCAAAAATTTGTTAAAAACTCTAATACCTATTGGAGTTATAAAAATTCATAAACGTCACCGACCCACCACCACTCCTTAAACAAACTCTGCATGACGCAATGGTTGATAGGTAGATAACGCTCCTAGTATTAAGTCCAAATATTAGTAATTATGATGCTATTGTTTCCCAGTATTTCATCATTGGCAAGACTTCCACAACACTCGGATTTGTGCCACTCATATCACCTCATCGTGACAAGGTCGTCTACCCCAAGATGTTCGTGGCACAATAAATAAATAAATAAATATTGGACAACATCATATATATTGCTCTGATTCTGTGGTAAGTAGCTAAAGCAATTGTGTTACAGAAATCAGAAACAACGAAGGTACCACAACACCCAGACCCGAGACAATATAGAAAAGTTCGTTTCCCATATTGACCCGACCGGGGATCGAACCCGGAACCTCAGAGATGGCGCGACGCCAAATTCCGGCACACTTGCTTTTTTGTACAAAAGAATGAATATATTCGCCAGTTTCCTTAGAAGAAAATTGTCTAAGGGAGGGTTCCCCTGACTCACACAATCGACATAACGTCTGACGTTACATCCCACTTCCGATACCCTAATCGAATCTACTCCAAACCCACCAAATACCAATCCAGCCCTCAAGCAAAACAACGGAACGAGATTACTGGCCGCCCCGTCATCCAATACGGGTTGGCTACGCGACCACCCGCGCCGCCCCGCACTCGGCAGCCGATGGACCGTGACCTACTTCCAGTATCGATGTACACCTCTCCCCCCCCACTACCGCTCAGTTCAAGTACATCTCCCTTTCGTTACCATTGATTTCCTACGTGAATGATTGCACGCCTCTGAACGGCCCTGCCATTCCATTTTAATGCACAACGCCAGACGACTAAGTCCATATTTGATTGGATACACCTTGCTTGATTGCAGCTGATATGTCCGTAAAGTATTGTTGTGGGCATGTGCAAGTCACATAGGTTAGAACCGATTACCAATAGGGTGGTTCATAGGAAGGCCACCATATATCTATGTACAAGCGTAGCGTGAGACGGTCCCCCATGAGGTGAACAATAATGACATAGTCTTAAGTTACTTGACATACCTGATCAGCGTTACCAACCCTACTGTTTTAACAGTAGATTTGCTGTTTTTACATCGATGACCATGTTTTCTGTTTCATTCCTATTTTCTACTGTTTTTCGCGTTCAGTGCCACCTAATACACTACTAAGCAAACATGTTTTGATAACCACTACGCAATAAAACGCAATGACAAACCACTACGTAATAAAACGCATTGACACTACATTTAAGGCAGTATCTTCTTTATATTTTTATGCACGGGGAAATCCCTATTTATGAATAACAGCTACACCGACCGTGTAGCCAACCCTACAGTTTTAACTGTAGATCTACAGTTTTTTTAAGCATATTCATATGTTACAAAACAATGTGATAAATGAAGAACCGGTCGACCGATTTTGTTTAAACTTCACATAAACCATATACTAAAAGTCCGAACAAAGCCTGTGAGCCCGTTATTTAGTTATAAAATAACAACAAAAAGTGACATTAATTTTTAAATATTTAAATGCTAGTATCAAATATTTTATGAGTCCGTTTCAGTAACACGCACTAAGAGTAGCTAGTGAGATTAACTAACATGTAGGCACTTGAAAGTAGCAACTTGATGGATATGATACTTGACTTGGACATTTAATTTTATTGAAACTTTGATTTTTTTCGTTTTAAATGTCCTCTATATAATGAATTATATTTTTTACCATCATTAAAAGGTAACATAAGAATAAATATGTAGATTCGCTGTTTTTAATTTGATGTTTACAGTTTTCTACTGTTTTTTTCAAGCATATCTACTGTTTTGCTCTATGTTGGGGTTGGCAACACTGTACCTGATACCTCTTCCATCACTTTGGAAAAAGCCGCAATACTCAATTTCTGCCCAAAAGTCAGACGTTTTCTATATGATGAACCATAATATATGTTTGGTGAATAACTCTATGCATAAGGCAAATGAGCAACCTTATTGTCAAATTTTCTTAAGCCAAATGGCTTCTGACTGTGGTTAACTTATAGTATCGAGATATATGCTCGAATTGAATGCCACACACGGCGTGGTCACCTTTCCCATACCGGACCGCAATGTGCATTGCTTAACTTTCGGTATCGTTTCTGAAACGTTTTTGCTATTGTTTTTTGACGACCTCCGTAGCCGAGAGGCAAGTGTGCCGGAATTTAGCGTCGCGCCATCTCTGAGGTTCCGGGTTCGATCCCCGGTCGGGTCAATATGGGAAACGAACTTTTCTATATTGTCTCGGGTCTGGGTGTCGTGGTACCTTCGTTGTTTCTGATTTCTGTAACACAAGTGCTTTAGATACCACAGAATCAGAGCAATGTATACGATGTTGTCCAATGTTTATTTATTTATTTATTGTGTCATGAACATCTTGGGGTAGACGACCTTATCACGATGAGGTGATATGAGTGGCATAAATCCGAGTGTTGTGGAAGTCTTGCCAATGATGAAATACTGGGAAACAATAGCATCATAACTACAGATGGAATGTTGCAGTATATGTATATGTATAGTACAAATATTTTAGTTCAAGTATTTTGTGTATATACACAATAAAATCAAACATCGAAGCTAAATCAATTAGCACTTTATGTTGAAGAGCCGAAAACGATATTCAATTTCGTTATTCATGTTGGGTATAGTACAAGTAACACTTGGGCGTAGTCAAAGTGAGTGTTGGGTTTAACCCAATTTGAATATGCCACCGGTTAGAACCTAATTTTACATAGAAGAAGAAGTAATTAACTCAATCTTCACAACGATAGGACTACAGGCAGCTTTAAATATCAGTGGGAATAGAGTGTTCGAGCGAGCAGCCAATCATTTTCATGGCCTTGCAAGTGTCATTGTCTTACAAGCCGCTATAGGCAATGATGACAAAAATGTATGGGTCTAGAATAACTTAATTCTTTGAAATCTTACTATAGCTTTGTATGCTTTATTTAAGTACCTAGTTTAAGGACACATTGTTATATTTGAAAAGAGTAAGAGTAGTCGAGTTTCTTGCCGGTTCTTCTCGACATGATCAACATTCCGAACACGGCGGTAGAATACTTTATTTGTACTGACTATTCATAAGTGCTTTTGTAAAGCTTACATGAATAAATATATTTTCTATTGCTATCCGTTTACCATCAGGCACGCCGTATAGTTAATTAACACCTTCGTGGTATAAAAAAAACATGTCTAGATAGACTTTAAGTCTCAATTGCACCAACTAACTGACGGTAGCTAACGAGTTGACGGTTTTTAAATTGCAAAAAAATAGTAGATATCACAGTTTGGGCAGCTGTCAAACGGATAGTCAACGATAAATTTATTATAACTTTTTCCTAATAAGCACCATTTTTCATCCTAATGATAACAATGATCTACAACATGAGAGACAACTACCCAATAAAGTTCCTATGGATAGGGCCTAATATATGGTCCTGCAAACTTATCCCCTAAATGTAAGTTCAATTTATTACCATGTACAGCCTATAATCCCAAGTTGATTTAACTAATACCGTGACGATGTACAGAAAACACAGCTTAACTGAAAGTGTCGTAGTTAAGTTTTATTAGTAGTTACGTTTATAGCCTATTCTGTCGGTTAGCCTATTTAATGGCTTGCTCGGACCAGGCGTCTATGAGCTACTATTTATTGTCACCTTACTTAATTGGTAAGTGACATAAAGTTTATTACGCACTTAATGGCTATGACGTCATGTGGTAAGAGCTTATTCTTAGAAATTTGTATATACCCTAAAATGCCTAAAACAAAGCCAGGCAGTACTATTACAAATATTTTTAAGTCATAGATTTCCAAATGTTTTGTTTATTGAATCTTTTGAATTCGTTTGAATTTGCAGTCGTCCGGTAATGTAATTTTTAAGGTTCTACTTTGCAATTTTATTTGGTACAAGCGGCCGCCCCCGGATTCGTTCGCCTGGCCTTAGTATTTTCTAGCAATAATTATAGCATAATATGTTACTCAGGGTTAATTGTAAAATAAGTTAGCAATGATAAAATATTTTTTAAAAATGGCACGATAGTTTTTGAGTTTAGACTTATATTTTTCATTCCTTTCTACAATATCAGTCCTAAAACCCTCATCATTGTGCCTAAATTCAGAGGAAAACCTTTGAAACCGATGTCTGGTAATGATGATTTTTTATAAAAATCCCTTAGTTGAAATACGAAAATGGTAAATGAAAACTCAAAAAAAACCTTGTGTGTCACTATATCTCTTTTTTAAATAGTAATATAGGTGTGTGACGTCATAAAGAAAGATAGATAATAAAATAAAGACACACATTCATTAGCTACGTTTAAAATTACAAGAAAAAAATCCAAAATGATGTGCATGTTACATAAAATACATAAATATACGAAAAACTTACTTTAAATGTTAAAGTAGATATGTTTTATTTTATAATCTAGAGTTTCATCATGAAAATCAATAGTTTTTATTTTATTTTTGGGGCAATATTTCGTACGATAAAAGTAGGCAATTGGATATTTATAAATGCATTATCTCCGTCATCTTAGTGAATATAAAACAAACTATAGCAACAACTTAAATTGGTACTAGATAAGCGATAATTATGTATAAGATGTCTTTGCATTTCTGTGTTTCTTGTAACGAGCACTGTAGCTCGTGTAATAACTGGTTATTTGATCGATTTTATTATTTTTATAGTACTATACGCCGTACTAGCGAACTTTAAATATTAGAAACAGAAAAGTTTTTTTTTTTAGTACGGCGTATAGTACTATAAAAATAATAAAATCGATTAAGATGCCAGGTGTCTTCGATTCCGTGGTTTTCAAACATTTCTGCAACGAATGTACCACGGGCCGATAAGTATGTAGTTCTAAACATATTCGGCAGAGGGCACTTACCGAAAGGCTAACGGTTGATACAGCAGAAAAATTTCATCGCCTACAATAACTTGCGGTTAGCTCAGTTGGTAAGAGCAGCACGCGCGATACGTGAAGGTCGTGGGTTCAATTCCCGCACCGCAAGGGGAGATAAAATTTTTCTGTTTCTAATATGGTTATTTGATATCTAACAACTGTAGTTTGACTGTAGGACATAGCAATACCTAACAGTATTTACCCATTCGTAACACTGCATCGTTTATAGGCAGAAGTTAAACGTTTACCACGAACCATTCCAGAACTTTTCTGCCTCATCAGATATCAGGGTTTACTCCCAAAAACGAAACGACTGTATCGGATGACCTATCGACAAGGATTTGCAATTTACTGCTAGCTACTCTGAAAAGGTTTGAATCCGTCATCATTGATTCAATCATCGATACATAACTAAATTCCTTCCACGGTTCGTAGGGCCGATGGTTTGTCCATGAATAGATAGATAGATACACTTTATTGCACAGAAAAATTTACAGTAATTAAAACAGTGACGGCCTCCGTAGCCGAGAGGCGAGTGGGCCAGACTTTGGCGTCGCGCTATCTCTGAGGTTCCGGGTTCGATCCCCGGTCGGGTCAATATGGGAAACAAACTTTTCTATATTGTCTCGGGTCTGGGTGTTGTGGTACCGTCGTTGTTTCTGATTTCTGTAACACAAGTGCTTTAGCTACTTACCATAGAATCAGAGTAATGTATGTGATGTTGTCCAATTAAAAAAAAAATTGTTTTACAGACATATTCAAGTACAATTTTGGGGGTCCTATTGAAAGCAATCTCTTCCAGATAACCTTTAGATAGAGTAAATAGTAGATATCGAGAAACGAAATAAAATGGATTCGAAAAGATGAGGATTAATTTGTTCGTAAATCCGGAGTTCGACGTTCTTTCGATTCGAAAGATTCGTCTTGTCTTAGTGAGGGGACCTCCAGTTCTTCGAGCAATGCGGCGGCCATTTAAGTTTAATGTTATGACATTTCTTAATATGAAAACTTAGAAACATGTATAGGCAATATTGTTAGTTCCATCACCATATTGTAATGTTCATAACACTTGATATTGTTACTTATTATCATCACAATATAATATTTGCAGAGGTTTAATGTGTTCGCTAAAAAATAATATGCATTATTAAACTTTTCTAATGAAAGCAGTAAATTAGAAATACAATATTTTTTGTAGTCATAGACTATTTTCTGTACTAGACCAAAGATCTCTTATTTTGACATAAGTTTAAATGATTAGTCTGAGACTTAAGGCTGTATTTGTAGAATGTGAGACTTCTTACACAAACCTGTATTTAATATGTTAATGTTATTCTAATAACTTGATTCCACGATACGCAAATTTTACTGGTTACAATACTAAGTATTGTTACGCAATACCCACACCTGTATAATGGTTTTGATATATTTTTTACCCATCCTCAGATCTTTTTATAACGAAGGTCAAACTTTTTTACAAAAAGTATGTTAACATTGTAAACATGAGCAAATTGAATTCTTATCGTGTCATTTTGATGTGCAACCAGTGTTCTTAGTCCTAATTAAGTATTGCATTGGTATTAGAATCAGAAATTTTCTATCTCCCCTTGCGGTGCGGGAATAGAACCCACAACCTTCACGTATCGCGCGTGCTGCTCATCCAACTGAGCTAACCGCAAGTTATCGCAGGCGATGAAATTTTTCTGTTGTATAAACCCGTAAGTAAGTAGGTAATTAAGTGCCCTCTGCCGAATATGTTTAGAACTACATACTTATCGGTTAGTTCGCTAGTACGGCGTAAATTACTATAAAAATAAAAAATCGATTCTTGCATTGGTAGTCAGCGAGGTAATACTGTCAGGCTTGAGATCGGTCTATAGGGCCCAATCTCAAAAATATTTATTGTTTGTAATGTATTTATACTTGTAAATGTATGATATGGGGTTTTGTATTGTGCCGACCTACGACATGACCTACAAGTCGACACAAATACAGCGTCAGCAGAATTGGCGTAGTAAACAACGCTCCATACGTAATGCGTGACATCGA
The DNA here is from genome assembly GCA_037074685.1 of Glyphodes pyloalis. NCBI lineage: Eukaryota > Metazoa > Arthropoda > Insecta > Lepidoptera > Crambidae > Glyphodes > Glyphodes pyloalis. The sequence goes on along the minus strand of JAYKKO010000008.1, from coordinate 13,262,513 downwards.
TATCCTACATCGCGATATCAGAGTTTTCGTCGCCACTAAGTATATGTACAACAAACCAAGAATGGTAGTTGGGCCTTGGTCCCCGAGCAGATAACACCTAGCTCGGCGGAAGTACTTCCACTTTTAGTAAAAGAACATACGTTCCTTACATTGGTGACCCCGACTGAGCTGAACACCAGCAGCCTTAGAAGAAAGGAGCCCTAGCATCAGGCCATGTCTCCATACCCTCAACAGCCAGCTTAGCCACGACAAGAGCACCGGACCACCTCAGCTGACAAAGCCACCTGGTTCCGGGCCCGTGTAATGAAGCAGACCATCGCAGCCCTACGACCGAGTCATTGGTCCACACCGGCGTAGCAGCAGCTGCCTCCCTGCATACTACACGTATCGGGCACGTGCTTGGACTCCAAAGGGGGGGAGTACTGTGCCGACCTACGACATGACCTACAAGTCGACACAAATACAGCGTCAGCAGAATTGGCGTAGTAAACAACGCTCCATACGTAATGCGTGACATCGATATCCTACATCGCGATATCAGAGTTTTCGTCGCCACTAAGTATATATACAACAAACCAAGAATGGTAGTTGGGCCTTGGTCCCCGAGCAGATAACACCTAGCTCGGCGGAAGTACTTCCACTTTTAGTAAAGAACATACGTTCCTTACAGTATGTAGTTAAATATTGTACTTAATAAATTTTCTATTATTAAGTTAGGTAAGGGTTTTTAAGTTACCAAAAAACTATTTGCATGTTTTGTACGAGGGGACATGAATTATATTTTTCGGTTTCATGCAATGCATTATACCTATATCATCATAGTTGACATACAAATTTAGTTTACCTACTTAATAACGCGTAAAACACGAAACCGAATGTTAATTTACACGGGCAATTTAAAATGTGGGTACAAAAACTTATTCGAATTATTTATCCTCGTAAAGTTGTCTTTTTAAAAGCCAGTGATGTTAATTTTGTTTTTTTATTGTGTGTGGTTTTCTGTGTCTATCATACACGTCATTAGGCGATGAAAGGTGCGGGGGGGATTTTAGTGGGTAGTCTCACGGGTAGGAGGTAGGTAGGAGTCCCACACACGCCGCTGCCTCCCCCAACGCAGCGGTACGGTGCGCCAATGCATTTCCCCCCCTAAAAAAAAAAAGGGTCTATCATACGGTAGACACATTTAATTTACGTAAATAAAAGAGTAATTTCCAAGTGTATGTATTATGTATAGACATTGATTACAATAGATCATTCGATATGTCTATCCAACGCTGTGATCGCTTATTTTTTACTTTTGTTTTAAACATTGTCCTTTCAATAAAAACTCACACAAAACCGTTATCAAAATAGGTACTTGATTGTGAATCCATTCTTACTTCGCTGATAAAATAAAAAATGCCTAGTAAAATGTGATGGGAACAAAGTATTGTTTTATTCATTCTATATGGATTTCTTAAGTTTTCTATGCGGATTAAACAGATTGCCGATGAACTAAACAAGATATAAGTTTCAAAGAATTAACGCGATTGGTCTGAAAAGAAAATGTCAGGGTAGACTTCTATAAACAACGGCAATTATAGCGTGACGTACAGAAAGACAAGTAGATTCATAGTCGGCACGCGATGCACCTGGGACCGTTGGTAGTGTAAAGTCACACGCCATGGTACTATTTGCCGGAACACTCGTTAAAATGAAAAATTCATTATTTCTTTTAGTAATGAGAACTGGAAAGTAGGCTGTTTTTTTTTGCTTGTACAACGAGTGCAATTATTTTGGACAATTTGTAAAATTTCTACATGCGATTTAACTAAATTTTTTATTAATACTTAAATAGGTATAATTTAATTTTTTAAATGAATTAGAAACGTTTAAATTTGCGTAAAAACACTGGATTTTTAAATTTTCGTGATTAAAGTTACTGAGTGTAAAATAAAGTGGCTTCCTGCTGTCTATACCTATGTATGTTAATGTTAACAACTTTGCTTTGCGTTTTATTTTAGGAAGGCTTATATATATAATTACATGACATAGTATAACACAAATTTACTTCTCCCTGCCTGTCTCTATATATGCTTAGATTTTTAGAACTACTTAACGAATTTTTTTATTGTTGATGATTCGACACACACGGGGTTTATCACTTGCACTCAATACGTCTCTCCATTAATTCGCATTCTGGATGGACTGGACCAAAATGGCTAAACTAGGTTTCTTTCTCCAATTCTCATCCATACCTACTAACATTATAAATGCGAAAGTAACACTGCCTGTCTGTCTGTTGTCATCCGGCTTTCACGCCTAAACCACACGACCGATTTTGAAGAAATTTGCTTTACGTATACGTTGAACCTTTAGAACGTACATAGGCTACTTTTTGTTTTAAAATTAAGTGGCGATGGGGGTAATACTCCGTTAAAAGTTTACATGGGAAAATGTTTAGAGAATGTTAGAGATATGAAATTGGCACAAATATAGCTCGAAACTTGGATTAACATGGACTACTTTTTGTTTCAAATATGAGGGGAGATACGTTAAAACCGACTAAAAAAGTATGTAGCCTAGCGAACGAAGTAGCGGGCACAGCTTGTTTAAAAAATTTCCCAAATCTGCCAATCGTGACATTATCGCCGACCTTGTTTTAAATACGGTATCTGTGCCCCGCGACCATATTTGGAAATAGAACTGGAGACCTGTTTCCAAAGGTCAGACGGCGTCTAAACTGAAACTGAATTGGGACAGTTCAATCTGTTACCCGGAATAGAAGTTAATATTTTAACGGGTCAACGTTGTAGGATGAAATGACAAATGGATTTAGCGTGTTATCGATGATGGTGGTGATTCTGTTGGCACAAACTAAATTAAACAAATTTTTGTACTATAAACTTTAAAACTTTCACGTTCCATTTTAAACTTCATTTTTTAAGTTCGTATTAACTAGGTACTGAATAATAATAAATAAATAAAGAAATGCGCCAGACAATCACAATCACCTGGTCTCAAACTAAGGTTTTCCCTTGAACTATAAGTACCAGACGACGAATACTAACTGAGGACGTCATCCCAGCGCACCCAGACCCAAGTCAATTTAGAAAAGTTCGTTTTCCAAATCGACCTAACCGGGAATCGAACCCGGGACCTTACGCGCTTTGAATAAAAATGGTGTCGCGTTTTGACCCGTTAAATTATTTTAAATAATTTTTGTGCTGTCATAATGGGCTAATTTAACTAGCAATGACAATGAAAGATTAACAATTAATTTATAGGTAAATCTATACTAATATTATAAAGCTGGAGAGTTTGTTTGTTTGTTTGAACGCGGTAATCTCAGGAAACATTTATTTGAATTAAAAACATATTTTGTGTTGGATAATTCATTTATTGAAGAAGGCTTTAGGCTGTAGAACATCGACTGCGACTAATAGGAGTAAAAATGTCTTTATTTTCTCCCCTGTTACCGCACCCATACACAAACTATCTGCATGACCCAAGGGTTGACTGGTAGAGAATGCCCGTAGCATTAAGTCCACCTGTTGTACCTATTTGTGCAATAAAGTTTTTAAATAAATAAATAAAGATTCAGTGGTAAATGTGGATAAATCAGGAATAAAACGGGGGCCAAGTTGCGTCGGGCCGCCAATATTACAAAAACTAGGTACTAACTATTTTTACACTGTGACTATAAAAACTACAATTAACTATCTGAGAATCGGTGGCGAAACATTGTGGAGTTAATTTATTGATCAAATAACTTATTGATTAATTTGGATAAACTAGATATTGGCATTCACACGGAATCTTTGGAGACCATGGATAGAGCACCGAATACCCGTGTTCTACAGTGAAGTTCTCAATTCGTACCTCACGTGACACTGGCAGAAGTAGACTTCGCAAAAGCAGTGTTGCACTGGACGGGGCTGATGTACAAACGTCAGAAACGATTCTAAATAAAATAAAAAAAACAGTTTCAATCAAAATCGACTCGAGCGAAACGAAATAGTTAAAACAAACTTAAACAATTATATCAAGTCGCGCGAACCGCGTATAACCCCGCGGTCGCCGCCGCTCCCGCGCCCGCTATTGCCCAGTTTGCCGCCTTAACATACCTAATATTTTCATATTTTACCGCAGAGACGAAAGTGTACAATTATAAAATAATTAGGCATTCGTCCAATTAGGTCGACGATTTGTTTATTGTGTGTTACAGTATACATATGCATGTCCAATCTATATTTAGCCGATCAATGACTAAAGACAATGACTTCTTTTTAGTTGATACGAAAGTACCCATGTTCACACGTGCAGAATTGATGTCTAAATATTACATTATAAATCAATAATTTTGTCGTCAAGCTACCTATGAGGTCCCGGGTTCGTTTCCCGATCGGGGCAAAATGGAAAACGTACATTACTATATTTGGCTGGGCTCATATTCTGTGGTAAGTAGCTAAATCACTTGTGTTCAGCTCAATATATAGGTGTTGTATTTTATTTTTTTAAGAATGGGGGCCCGCGATTTATAACCTGCTATATTTTAAACTCTTTTTATAATAAACCTTGTCCTTACTATTGTAAGTTAGTTACTTGGAAATACTAGACCAAATTTGATAAAAAAAAAGAATGATCCAATTTGGTCTAGTATTTCTATAGTTACACTCATACATACGTTTCGCCGATTAATTCATTCTTAATTCAATCGCCACGGCCACCCATCACATTCCGGACCGCAGCGTGCTACTTTCGGTATCGTTACCGAACCATTGTTATCGAGCCTCATCAAAAAAGGTACCTAATGCATAAATTTTCTAATACCTAAATTCCGATTTGTGGTAAAACCGATCACAAATCAGCGCACCGTTAACAAAGGGTTGAGGGCGGGCGTGCGAACAACCCTTGTACATGCCGACGCGGCCACAGTTTTATAACCACAGTCTAAACATTACTGCAGTATGGAAACTGGAACTAGGCTCTTCCATTGTTAGAAACTTTACCTTGTGCACATCCGACTGCTCTGATAAGGAACTTTGGTCTACAAAAGAAAAGAACCCTGAATCTATACATGAGTATATCAGACAATTCGGAAAAATAAAGGAAAATCAGTGCGTCAGCTGCTGATTGGCTGCAAATACGAGTGCGGTGTTCTATTAGCCAATCAACAGTATCGAAACTTTTGTCGTCTCATGCGATAAATTGGACGTATTGCGCATGCTAGGCCGACTTGACGTGCTTTCATACCAGCATATCATACATACCAGCAAGAAACATCAGTTAATAATATATGAGTACACAGTAAATAAAAAACACCGGCATTACATTTAAAAGATAGAGGCTACAATAGTTACAAATACAAAATGATTCCTATTCATACAAAAACATAAACTTATAATTATTTTTTATTTCAAAAACATTATTCTTGATTATTTTAAATGAAACATGATTGGTATCTTGCTCGCTGTTTACATCAGTATGCTTGTGGCCTAAAGCTGTTTCCGTCGGTGTGCTTGCGGCCTTAACCGTAATTACCACTGTGATTCTAAATGTTTCGCCCTGCAAATGACAGGTCCAGTGCCTAAACGAATTCAGATCTCCCGGCCGATTGGGCGGAGTGCGGTAAAAGCGATCACAAATCAGCGCGGAGCGCGCAGAGGGCGCGCCCGGACGGCGCCGCTAAACATTCCGGTGTCGTTTCGTATGGGCGGCAAATATCAAAGTGTGTGAAGTGTTTCACGCTGTAAGGACTAAACATAAATAACTAGCTGTTTATGAAAGTAAGTACGCAGTAGGAGTATCTTCCCTAATATTCGAAACAAAACGTAGTCCATATGTCAATCCAAGTTTCGAGCTATATCTGTGCCCAATTTCATATCTCTAACATAAAAATAAACATTTTCCATTTTACTTTCAAGGGTGGGACTACCCCCATCCCCCCTTATTGTTAAAATAAAAAGTAGCGTATGTCCGTTGTAGAGGTTCAACGTATACCTATATTAAATTTCATCAAAATCGGTTCAGTGATTTAGAGCACGACGTCATCACAACATCCAAACCTGAGATAATATAGAAAAGTTCGTTTCGGGATCGAAACCGGATCTCAGAGATGGCACGACGCTAAAGTCTTTTGATTTTAACACAACATTGACAAAGAAGATCAAATTTTTCTGGTCTTACCTTTCTTCCACTCCTACGTACCTCTGATTCTCTCTCGTCTGCCAAAGCCAATTCCAATTCAAACTATAATTGGAGCACTATGTCTATCTGACAGATGTAACATAGTGTTTGACGGGAACAGGACGGGCGGACGGGAAGGTCCCAAGCCAGCCCACATTCCAATGTAACCCAACCTTTTGTTTAGATGGCAAATTGCTTGAGTTAGGTTGTAGTGCTGGGCTTGCACGTTGAAATGTTTGAATCTTTATTTGGCAAAACATTAATAGAAATTAGTTTTATTGGCACCTTAGACGGATATTTTCCAAACGACCTTTAGGTGAAAGAAATAGTAGGTGACGAGAAATGGGTACCGTGCAACAAAAAAATTAAGTTTTTATTATTCCTCATTCTATTTTTTTTTGTTTTATTTTTATTTATAATTTATCTTAATGATGGTTATACAATACACAGATAGAAATACATTATGGCTAAAGGGGACAATCCGGATGAAAATTCAGGTTGTCAACGTGATTGCTTATTTTTGACATGTCATTGACATATTATTTGTCACTTTGACATTTAAACTATCAATCTTCTAGTAGCTGGATCTCATGCCCGCGTAAACTATCTAGCTGATTTTTCATTGGCGATTGTCTGTCCCCATTAGCCATAGTACAATTTTTAATTTAGGCTTTAAGCTTATTCAAATAGTCTTCTGTTTTTTAAGTTTTCAAAACTTCATTGCACAAAAGTGCAACCGCCGCGGCGAACTGAACGCTAGGAACTTCTGGTAATAAGAAAATCTTTCAAAGACTCGTTAAAAGTTATTGTTCTAAAGCAACCATGCTAACGAGTTCCTTGTTCCAAACAAGACTTAATGCCCCGTGAAACGATGCCGTTAGAGTATAATTGGCACTTGCCGAACTCCACATAACGCAGCCAAAAATTTAGTTTACTGAACCCTACTCATTGTATTATTTTTTTTAGTGTTTTTAATTCTTCTTTTTACTGTTTTGATTGGTATCTAGGAGTTTTTTTTATTTTCTTTGTAGTTTTCCTGGGTGAAGTACACTTCCGTATTTATACAGTCTTTCCAGCGAATGCAAAACTGTGAAATCGGTTCGTACGTTATGGAGTTTTAGCGTCAGAAAGGAAAATAACGTATTTTTATATAGTAGATACCTTTTAAAAGTTAAGTCTTACTTCTAAATCATAGGAACGTGCATAACTTACAAACCCCATTTTACGCCCTTAGGGCTGAAGTTCCCTAAAATCTATTCTTAGTGGATATCTACACCCTATTCATTTAAAATTTGTTAGTGTTAGGTATACCTAATGTCTGAGATTTTAGTCAGTCAGTGAGAGTAATTTCCTTTTAAAGATAACATAATACATATATTCATTGTTGGGATTCGTTCATGAGATTTTCTTGAACATTCATTTTCCGATGTTTAATTGGTTGGGTTTTACTTTGAAAACTTATTTAGTTTTTGAACGAAAAAAATATTTCTTATTATAAGCTGCCACAGTTTTCAAAAAAGGCAAATCGTTTATTCATATAAATAGCGAAATATAATAAATTCAGGCAGGTCGTTAGCGAGTGTTCCAACTCTGCTAGCACAAGCACCTTATTAGTGTCCAATTTAATCAATCGAATATTTAACGATCACCGAGTGTACTTATGTTTGCTTCTTTTGTAGGCTGCCCTGTGTATAAATATAAACTTTTTTCGCTTTTCCTCTTTATTTATGTTGTTCTTAAACAGGCTATTGTGATGAAGATAAATTCAGACCTCTAAATTATCTTCATTACTATTAAATTTTGCATGTAAAGTACTTTACATCGAAAATAAGATCATAATATCATCATATACTTGTCATTTAATTTCATAGAATAGTGCTATTTGGCCTTTTGGTCGCGAAAGAGGAGTGGCTTTTAGCACATATTGATAAAAATAGTAAATAACTTTGAAAATTTGCTGAAATTACAGAAGGCCGCAGCCAAATAACAATCAATCAATTCTGTGTTGTTGTGTTCCTGCGTGTGAGTAGGGTCTCCAGAGCTCCTAGGGGGTGTTACATTAGTAGCAGGGGTTAAGCCTTCACGTTAAGGGCGACAAGTCCAGTAAGAGACTTATAATGCTGTTCTTGTCGCCCTTAAGCCAGGACCTGATTGCCACTTAACACATGTGGGATGAGGCCAATCTTGAAGTGCGATATAGGTACAAAAAAAATGTATACTTCACAAATATCGTTAGAAAGCTAAATTTAGTTAAAGGAAATAATACATAGCAAGAAACTGATATAATTTTAAAATTACATACTTCTGAAATTGGTGCTAACACATAAAATAAGTTTAGTTAGTAAATATTTCATCATTGCAACGGTTATATTTTACCGAAGTAGGTACTTATCATTTATCTGAGATTTAACTTGTTTTTGACAAAACAATACTCGAAACATGAAAACCAAACGTACTTGACAGCGCGTCAAACGAATACCCTTCGCATTTAAATACCAGTAATGCCAACATTAGCAACCCCACGAGCCGTATATTTCAATTTCGGCCTTCATTCGCAGGGGCTAAGTCGCCCCGTGGGGCCAACATTCCGGCAAAAACTAGGTCGGCGTTCAGACCCACTTACTGTCTTGCGACAATATGGGAGCAAAAAGCGTAATGCACTTCTCCACCTTAGCAAATGCCTTTGTGGAATGGGAAGAGAGATGCAGAGATGACCCAACGCGTAGAAAAAGCTGACAAATGTCGGTGATTTCTTAAGGTCTACAATGAAAACCAAATTTTCCTATTCATCATGGCATACAATACATTTGTGTTTTTTTTCATAATTGTTTTTAAATTTTTGTTTTTATTTGACAAACTAACTGTATATCTTGGTGCAAAGTTAGTAATAAGCTTTCTTTTGAAAAACTAAACTACTTATTTACTGCTGGTACCTTCTCGATAGTAATAGTAATAGGTATACCGGTGGTAGCTTTATTTATTTTACACTAGCGGCCGCCCGCGACATCGCACGCGTAGACTTAGTCTTTTCTAGCAATGAATAAAGCCTATGTTACTCAGGGTAAATGTAGCTTCCCAACGGTGAAATAATCTTTGAAATCGGCCCAGAAGTTTCGCAGCCTATTCATTACAAACAAACAAACAAATCTTTTCTCTTTATAATATTAGTATAGATAGCGACTATTCATAAGTATTACTGATGTAATCTATACTAAATAAAAAAATAACTGACTTTGACTTTGGCAAGAGTTTATGGTTAGGTATAGTTCAAACTGAATAAAAACAAAAAAAGCTAAATAAAGATTACAACCCAAAACGCTTTTTTGTAAATTAATTTTCACGTAGCCAAACATTTGCGATTTCAGCTCCAACATTGGGTTGGACTTCATTGTAGCCAATCTGAAGAATGCTACAATGAAAAAAGAACCCGGTTTTGATAGCTGTCAAATCGTCTGTTATAGTTAAAATTAAGTTTGTGCAACTGAGCCTTATATTTCGTAAACGTTGTTTAAACGAATACTGGACAATATTCAGTGTGAAGGGGCTCTTAACTTCATACGTCGCTTCCAAAGTCTGTATTTTTGGATAAGCGTGACTTGAGTACTTTCAAGGATATTATTAGCTCAAGGAACTTCATGATCGGCTTCATTACTTACCATCAGGGGACGACAAAACCAATTCCTGATATTTTTAAATTTATGATCAGCATTGTAATGTAATATGTATGTAAAATAAATAAGTTTAAATTTGACTGACTGACTAAGTTTAACATTGCCCGTTGCTGGTTAGGCGCTACGCATATGGAGGAACTTACACTTTTGAAGTTCATACGACAGCACTAATGTACGTAATTTATTATATTATTTCAAAGTGTGATTTATTAATTGATTACAGATACTTAAAATTAATAGAGAGCATATACGCCTTTAAACAAATTAACCTACAAATTTTCAAGTCAATACGCGTTATCAACTGTCAAAAAATACTTCACTCAACATTTTATTGTTATGACGTATGAAATAGCACGTAAAATTATGGTCATACGTCACAATACAGTAGGTCGAAGCTACGAAATTTCGTAGCTCGCCGTAGTCGTCTACAGCACGTTCTATGGACCCGGCCATGTTCTTTTCGTAGCAGGATTGTTAAGACTAACATTTGCGAACTTATTTGTTTTTTATTCGCATCCAAAATAAAAGTACAAACGCCTTAAAGGCACAATTTTATTTAAAACATTTTTATTCAACAACAAAGACAGCAGTATCTATATTAGTATGAATCTAGAGGCACAGATTATACAGCAAAGAACACTAAATTATCATTTCAAAAAATATAAACACAAATATAAAATCGGTTCTTCTTTCGGAAACCACAATGCTATAGACAGAGAGACTCACAGATAGTCATGTCAAAGTTGTAACATCACGTCACTTTAAGGAGCAGGAACTAAGATTTAGAGCATATAAAAATCTCGACTCATAGTTTATATATGTATGTACTTAGTGATAGTATAACTTCCATGGTCCCATTGGGTAAAGCCAACATACCCACGATGAAAGGGCGCGGTCCACGTTAATATTTGATACGTCTCTAAAAATAGCGCTACACTTACTCATATTGTAAAGCCAACCGTGGCTTTGGGAATAATCGGAAAAGCAAATATTGTACTTAATATATGTGCCTTATACTTGAAGTTATAAATCAATCTGAGAATACTTGTAATACTGGAAACGTATATACATTAACAGTACTTTAAGCATCCATTCTAGTGTTAGAACTTAGGCTTAGGTCCAAGAAGGTCTACCAACAAAAACAGATATTGTCTTATATAAAAAAATGAGAGGTAGAAATTTAAGAGAGGTAGGGCATAGCGATTTATTGCTCGAACTGGAGCAGCCCGACTGGTAAAATACCTCCACCTTATAGAAGACCGCAGCCAAATAACAATCACTTCTGTGTTGTTGTGTTCCTGCGTGTGAGGTTTCCAGAGCTCCTGGGGGGTGCTGCGTTAGTAGCAGGGGTCAAGCCTTCAAGGTAAGGGCGATAAGTCCAGTAATAGAATAATTATGCTGTACTTATCACCCTTAAGCTAGGACCTCATTACCACTTAACATCAGGTGGGATGAGGTCAATCTTGAAGTGCAATATAAAAAAAAAACGTTAGTCTCGCCATGCCATGAACAGGTTTATGATCATTAATCTGCATTTGACAAACGCAGTGTACATCACAGTACGAGTATAAATTATTATACCAATGCTAAGATTTCTATTGTGGATTTTTCCCTACTAAAAATGTTTTGCTGTATTTTACTTTTCAGAAACTAAATGAATGTTGCTTGCATATTTATTCTCAAAAACGCTTAAATTTCAAATTATAAAACCAAACTCTTCATTGTATTTCATATTAGTGATAAAGGATGAAAATTACAATATACACTATATCATGTTACCTATTTAGGCATAGCAATGTTAGTGTTCTCTTGTGTTTGCTAACTAAAAGAGCTATAGGAAGAAATATTTCCATGTCTTGTTCAAATGAACATCATAAACGCACCTTTCATATTCTGCCAAGAAAATTCTTGACGGAATATGAAAGGTGCGTTGTTCCGTTCTTGAATCGTAACAAAAGAAAAGTATTTTATTAAGGCCCCCTTTACGGGCCGTTGTCCCATAAAACGGTTCTGATCCCAATTGGCCAGGCCTATGGTAGCTGGTGCCAGCGCCCCCTATGTCGAGCGAATCGAACAATAAGAGAGTTATCTAACTTTTTATGGCGGTTTTGTAGCCAACTTCACGTTTCTAGTGCATTCTTTATGGGTATGAATTTTAGTATTAGGTAATCTCGGGGACTGTGTGATATTCAGTTAAAAACAACTTGTTAAATAGATTGAAAAACATTTATTAACGTTAAAGTATGGATTTAACAAAAGGTCTTAAATTGAAAATTGTTATTTTGAATAACAGGTTGGCTATAAATTTAATAAGTGCAAAGGTCAGTCAGTATTCCTGACGCCCAAATGAGTAAAAAGTTGCCTGTAAAATTATTTCTCTTTTTTTGGAACAATATCACGTATATTACTCTGACTAGTAAGTAGCTAAAGCGCTTGTGTTACGGATACAAACGGTGGTACCACAACACCCCGATCCGAGGTAGTATACAAAATAACGTTTTCCATATTGACCCGACCGTGAATCGAATCGGTAAAATATGTGCTCGAACTATTTTATACCGAGAGTACATATTTTACAATTTATGACATTCAAATACAAAAAAAAAGTAAACGTGTTAACAAAAAGTTCATTGGCATCTACACATATTTATTATGAAATATTTTATAAATTTTATCCTACTTGTGACTAAGTAATTTACTTGCATATTTTTTTGTCTAAGCCCCGTTAGATCGCAAAACAGTGAAAACAGAATTTTCTATTTTATTTTTCGTAAAACCAATTGTTGTTTTTGAATAAAACGATAGAAAGATTATGTCTTAAATTGCTTTTCATCCAAAAATAGATTAATTGGGGCTTTATTTGCTAATAACGTTTAATATTTTTTTTTCTGAAACCTACGCGTCTTGTTAAAAACAAAATCCTAATTAGTACTGTGCGTTGGTAGCAGTAATCCCTTTCACGTAATTTTCCATTCTACGTAAATATCGAAGAAACTCCAGATTTAGCCCTCGACAAAACATTTATTTCGATGGGGATTAACTTAAAAATAAGAAGATAAAATCCTTGTTCATGGAACAAATTAAAAATAAATCTTTATGTAGCACGTTAATAGAAGCACCTACGCCCACTTTTCATAATTAAAAACTTAAGTTCTCAAGTTTTGGTTTGATAGCTATCATAATCAATCATTGTGATCTTTATTCAAGTATGTCAAATATAGAAACTTTGAATCGTCTTAAAATACAATGCAAAGTCACTTTACTGCAATTTTGGAACCTACATCTACCGAGAAGACTCCGTCAAGATATTGAGTAGACTAGTTACAGTAGAGTTATCTAAATTTTTGCAATGTAATAACCACTTGGGACCAAATCATATAATTTTTTGATGAGCGAGAAGACATTAAGGATTTATTTTTAAGAGGTAACCTGGAGCTGACCAGTCATTAAACCTGTAATAAACATTTCCTTACATGAGCTACAGAAGTCATCATTAAACGACTTCAGTTAGATAGAGGTTTCGCGGCAAAACCTCAAAACACGAATCTAAGCCAAATAAAAAGCAACAGTATAGTATGCCAGAAGGTATACCGAGTCGTGCCAGTACCCGTATCTGCCATAAATCGGGACGTAAGCCCATGTGGGCAGCAGCGGACCAACCTCCGCGCCGCTTGCCAACTTGTTAGTTTAAAGGCTATCTGATAATGTTTTGCCTATTTCAAGCATAACTCAACCAGCTACTTTATTGTTGGGTAAGAATGTCCTTATCAAACCCTTATATTGTCTTGGAAGTGCCATAGAGAATTGCGACGACATAGATCGCGGTTAGAAAGAGTAAACTTATTATTTTAACGACCCCCATAGCCGAGAGGTGAGTGGGCAGGACATTGGCGTCGTGCTATCTCTGATGTTCAATTCCCGGTCGGGTCCAAATATAGAATAAAAGAGCTTTTTTCTGATTTTTGAATACAAGTGCTTTAGCTAGGCAGCTAAGCAGCTAAAGGGCTTGTATTCACAGAATTAGAGCTGATGGTGTACAATATTAATTTATTTATTTACTTGCACGCTTATGATCCCGTTTTTGTAACACACCTTGCCAAGATAATTGCAAACACAACAAATAGGCAAGCAAAATTTCTTCTATTCACTTTTTGCCTTCATTTAAGATTTAATATCTTTTAACTCTAAGGTAACACAATAAACAAGTGATAAAATTTAATTCATTTTATCTTTATTTGAACCACTTGTATCCTGCAAATTATATTTCGTAACTTGTTGATACTATTTCTCAATGGAATGATATATCCAACAGAAAATATTTTCAAAACTTTTTATTATTTATAAACTTCCTGTTTTACGTACTAATGAGCAAAATGACCGTCCGTGCGTTCGTTAGTAGGACAGGAAGCGCATAAATAATGATAAAGCTATTAGGAACATATTTAACTAAAAATCTGATGTTTGGCCACACACGTTGGTAAAAAAGTTTGGTATTAAAAAAGTTTTGATGCCAGTTTTAATATAAAAATAGTTTATCTAGAGACGATTCAAAAGTGTTACTGTAATCTATATGAATCAAAAGATTTGACTATTGACTTTTTGATATATATAAGTGATGCTGCGTGTGTGAAAGAATGAAATTCGAAATACAATTTTCAGCTTCTAACTTATTCTGCTCCCTTCGTACGAACAAAAGCCACCTGCTGTAACCACGCCCATATAAATGGAACATTCAGTGCTACGAGTAGCTGGAGGCTGCCAACTATTCATCTCAAGGGGACGCGGGTCATTGGTCTCGGCCTAATGTGGGGGGAGCCTCTTGCATCACGTTATGACTGCAATTATGACTCGCATCTGTTGCCAACCGTATGCACGGCTAAGTCACACTAATGAAGTTAATGGAAGAAAAACGAAAAGTTTCTTTTGGAAAAACTTTTAAAACTTTTATAGCCTTTTAAGACTTTCGCGTTCCATTTTGAACAATTCAAGTTAGTTAACGGGTCAAAACGCCATGACACATTTACCCAGGTTCCAATATTTTACAATTCGTAATGTCTCAAAAATGAGTATCCGTTTTACTCCAACTGACTACGAATCTGTAATTCTAAGTTCAAATTTTCTTTCCATATCAGCTGTCATCAGTCGTCAGTTTGTCGTTTTAGCTTAAACCTCGTAAAATACATTACTATCCGTAATTAGAACTCGATTCGATTCCCGGTCGGATCAATATGGAAAAAAGACTTTTCTATATTATCTCGGGTCTGGGTGTTGTTGGTACTGTCGTTGTTGTTGTAAAATAAGTGCTTTAGCTACTTACCACAGAATCAGATGTACGTTTGTACGTTTTTATTTAGCATGGCACTGTGGATATACAAAATTTTTGATCGAAGTCCACAACATTTTCTTTCATATTCGTCTATTAAATATGCGAACTAAATTCTTCCCAATATCATGAGAAAGCTCCACATTGGGTGCGCAATATGACACCGTTCATTAAAAATCTGTCAGCTACGCGCGACCGCAAGAACGCTGTCAGAACTGTCAACGTGACAAGACATGTCAGATACGGCAAGCCGAACATGAGGAAAAAAACGAGTAATGCCCGCTTCCAATATTTGAAAAACTAACCGTTCTTGTTACGGAAAGTTATGAATTATACGAGCCGTAAGCTTAAAACGACTGACGGATGAATGTGACAGCTGATATGGAAAGAAAATTTGAAATTAGAATTATCGACTCGTAGTCGGTTGGAGAAAAACGGACAGTAATTTTTGACACATTACGAATCGTAAAATATTTGAACCTGGGTAAATGTGTGTTGGCGTTTTGACCCGTTAACTAATTTTAAATGTTAAAAATGGACCGCGAAAGTCTTAAACTAAAAAACTTATAGCCTTTTACTTACTTACTTAGATCCCATTGTTTAATATCGATGGCATCTGTTCTTTTGACAAACTTGATTCTAAATAAAAGTTGAAGCAGTTATCAATGGATTAGCGATAGGTTGTCTAAAACTGTCGGCAATAACATTAATTCATGTTTATTTTTTTATGTTTATTTTGATAATATAAACTTATTTTTTTATATGTATGTAAGAACAGAAAAAAGAAAGTTGCAGACTTTCAGTCAGCCGCAAGCCTAGGGTTTGCCAGGTGTAGTACAGATAATATATTGTTATTTCTGACTGAGACTTAGCAAAGAATTTTTCCAATTCTTGACATATTTTTATTTAAAATGACGTAAAGCAAATTACAAAAACGTAATATGTAATTGCTGAATATTTTAAGGCAACCTGCTGCTTAACCATTACAAAAAATTTTTCAACCTACAATTAACATTAAGTTCGTCAAAATAATTTAATGCCTGCAGAATGGAGCAAAGGGGTCTTATGTTATTATTAACGTCTTCCCACAGTCAGTTCAAGACTATCCATCAAAGCAATATTCACAACGTCAATAATGCGATTACGCTTCTTCAAACGTTACGCGCCGCGGAAAATTTTCCATAAATTAGACCAAAATACGATAAACACAAGCCGAAGTTGACATTCTCAACAGAATTATATTTATTTATGTAACTAAATATTTAAAAATGGCACTATAATCAAGTTTGTTACATAGGAGCCCTACCAGAATGATTATTTTCTTGGGGCTGCTGTGTTTAATACGTAAAAAAGACTAGACGTGTATGTAAAATTTGGATTAACGTCAATTTTTAATGAAGAATGAAAATAAATTCCAATGTTCCACATGGATTTATCATTCATTATTACATGAATGGCCACAGAAGTCACTTTGATTGTAGGTAAATCATTAGATTTACCTTCCTGTGGCAAAATTGGCGTCATATTTGGCATCGACTATACTTTTCCGTGCTAGTACAATAATTATTTCTTTGTCGCTCCAAGAAATATTTTACTAAAAAACATTGCTTTAAA
Source organism: Glyphodes pyloalis (assembly GCA_037074685.1). Classification (NCBI taxonomy): domain Eukaryota; kingdom Metazoa; phylum Arthropoda; class Insecta; order Lepidoptera; family Crambidae; genus Glyphodes; species Glyphodes pyloalis. The sequence continues at coordinate 13,245,737 of JAYKKO010000008.1, read as the reverse complement.
TACGCGCGACGTCATTTCACAGTTTTTAAGAATAAGTGACGTAAACACTGGGTGTGCTTACGTCACTAATTCAACCTTGATTCGCTGTACCATCATCAATTTTCATTTATATGCTGAAGGAAAAAATACGTTTGCATTATATTTCAAAAATACAATCAAAGTTTTGGTACCGACTCCAATATAGGAAGAGGCTGTTTACTTGTTTTTTTCTTTACCGACCCACCAACCTCAATATTATAAGTATTAAACTATTAAAAACAATATCTGCGTAACTGTTTGATAGCTAAACAGGTTTCCTCTCCATTGACAACGTCTCTTTGAAAACAAGAATATCCCGGCCTCTTCTTCCTAATCCCTGGAAATAGGTCATTGGGCGGAGTAGTATCGATTGCCACCACTTGTGCGTTCGCAGGAGCCGGGAGCCGGGCGACCTTCGCGCGGCTTTACTTATTTATTTCTGGGTGTTTTGTGGCCGCTCCGATGTTGAAGGGTTGGTTTGGTGGAGATGTTTGATGTTACTTTTGCGACTGAGTTTTAGAGCCGTGAGGTGGAATGCGCGATTTTTACGCGTCTGGAATAGCTACTGGGTTATTTAAATAGGTATTGCAAAAAATGCCAACCAAACGTTGGATGACTACTCTTATGCCCGGTACCAATATAAGAAAAAGATTCGTTCTAGTTAAGGACAGTAATAAATTATACGAGGCGTAAGCCAAAACGACCGATGGACAGTGTTCCCAACTTAGGGGGTTTCCCCCCAGATTTAGGGGTAAATAACTGAGATGGGGATTTTTTTAGAGGTCTAACATTTTAGGGGTATTTTCAGGGATTTTTTGACTCTTTATATTTTTATATTGATAATATTATTATTTATTTTTTAAAGATAAATATACAAATTGCTCACGTGTAAACCAATGTAGCCAATAGAGACACTAATATTTATTACTTGACCTACCGACTTATAACGACATCTAGTTCGTAATTCTACAACCACTCTGTGGTGACTGGCGACAAATCTCTTAATAACACCTCTAAATTCCTTTTTTTTAAAGTTACGCTACCCCCGAAAGAGTAACTTTATAAAGCGTCTACTGTAAATATTTTTTTGGGGGACAACTCAATAATTAAGACGATTTTAGGTTTTTGACACAAACTTTAGGGATAAATATTTTTGAGAGTTGGTAACACTGCCGATGGACGAAACTTAATGTACCTAATTGTATTCGGTAGATCTTATGCGCTCCACATAAGGACGGTGCAAAGTTCAAATTGTGTAATCCGACGTGCCAGTCTCACCCTCAGCAATAAGCTGTTGTGCCATTGGCAACGTGACAAAGCTGACGTCACTGTTCTCTTGGCTTTTGTGACGTCATACTGCTCAGCGCGCGTGCCTGAAAATGCCTGTTAATACTATGAGGCTGTATTTAAAATGTACTTTAATTACTTGTACTTAAAGTACATTAAATGTACTTTTAAAAGTATGAAGGCAAGTGTGTAGGTATGAGAATGTATACCTAGATGTTTGTTACTTTTACACGCAAAAACTACTTAATTAACTTTGACGGCCTCCGTAGCCGAGAGGCGAGCGTGCTGGACTTTGGCGTCGCGCCATCTCTGAGGTCCCGGGTTCGATCCCCGGTCGGGTCAATATGGGAAAAGAACTTTTCTGTATTGTCTCGGGTCTGGGTGTTGTGGTACCGTCGTTGTTTCTGATTTCTGTACCACAAGTGCTTTAGCTACTTACCACAGAATCAGAGCGATGTATGTGATGTTGTCCAATATTTGTTTATTTTTTATTTATTTATTTAATGGATTTAGAAGTTTGTTTGCTTAACATAAAGCTAAGGAGTTTTTTGTTTGAACGCGCTAATCTCAGTAACTGCTGGTTCGAATTGAAAAAATATATTAGTGTTGAATAGTATATTTAATGTGTAAGGTTTTAGGCTATAAAATATCACACTGCAATCAAGAATGTAGAGGTGAAGAATTATAGGAAAACGTGGAAAAACGGAGATCGTATGCTTGCGAAGCCGCGGCTGCTAGCATTTGATAGAATCATCACATGGTATATACAAAGACGCTTCCAACTTGCGCCTAAGTTTTAAGAGAGGTAAGGCATAGCGATTTATCGCTCGAACTGGAGCAGCCCGACTGGTGAAATACCTCCACCTTACAGAAAACCGCAGCCAAATAACAATCACTTCTGTGTTGTTGTGTTCCTGCGCGTGAGTAAGGTTTCCAGAGCTCCTGGGGGGTGCTACGTTAGTAGCAGGGGTCAAGCCTTCAAGGTAAGGGCGACAAGTCCAGTAACAAATTTATTATGCTGTACTTGTCACCCTTAAGCTAGGACCTCATTACCACTTAACACCAGATAGGATGAGGTCAATCTTGAAGTGAAATATAAAAAAAAAAGTATGCTTATATCTTTTAAACCACACAAAGCATTTTAACGCGTTTTTCCAAATAGATATAATCACTTAAGAGGAAGGTTTATATGTAAAATATACACATATTTCAGCACATATGCTGAATGGAGACCTTATAGGTACCTACCGTGTTAGTTGATACCACATTATTTAATTTACCTAATTATGTACGAACAGTACGTAATAAATATTTTTCTTTCTTTCACAGAAAGGCGAAAATATTACTATAAAAATATAGTATCTGTGCAAAGTCAAAGAAAAGGGAATCAAAACATTCTCTTATTTCTAGCGAAATAATTTTATACTACGATATATTTCAAAAATAAATGAAAGAAGAGCATACAAATTAACCTAGGTGCATCCTGCAGAAATTTATTAACCATTAAAACACTGCAAGAAGTTATGCGCGCTAAGTTTTGGATCGCATTAAGTATAAACTTCTTCATAAAACTATTAAGCGGAGTTCTATAATTATTTCGGACTAGCTTTAGCCCGCGACTTGCGTTGTTATTCGCATAGTTTCCTTATAAAAATATAATTTCTTGAAGTTCATTAGGTAGTTTTTGCGAGAAGGAGTCTCAAACTTCCATTTAACCAGTGTTTTTAATTTTTATAACTTTTATTATATGGCTGTAGCTTATTCTTGCAAAAAAGATTCTATATTATCAAGTAAATAAATTCATTATAGATAATGAAAAAATAAAAACAGCGTCAATTGTTAAACTACCTGAACGAGGTTCTTGTATCAATGATTGACGTGATTTATTTACAAGTAGCTTTCCGCCCGCGGCTTTGCCCGCGTGGAATTCGGTTATATTGCGGTATAAAGCACAACAATAAAAAAACTTCTCATTTCCACGGAAAAATCTAAGAAGCGAGATGTAACGATTAATTGTTTAACATAAACTGAATCATTTAGCTTCTAAATTTACATGTTTATATTCGTTTGCAATATTTTACCTTGTTTTAAACGACACACAGCGCCATCTCCAATCCATCCATCAAGCAAACTATATTTTTGTTTTCCCTCGGGAATATCAAGTTTTTTCGGGATAAAAAGTACCCTATTATTTTATCCGGACTTCTAACTTTACGTCTGCAAAATTTCAAACAATCGGTTCAGTAGATAGTTACGGCGTGAAAGCGGAACAAACAAACAAACAAACTCACTTTCCGATTTATAATATTTGTAAGGATTAGTAAGGATGAACAAGTAAATGAATGAAAAAACAACAAAGTTAAAAAAACGATAAAATTGATATTTATATTCAAAGTTGTGCTATTTATAGTCCAGTTGTTTTTCTTAACCCAAATACATTTACTTAGAAATGTTTTCTCTAGCTTTCTTTTTTATTAGAACGACCTCCCGACACATTTTGGAGTCCTGCCAAAGTCTGGAAAAGTACAATTTACTATCTACATGAATCCTTTCAAGCTCCGACTCTGTACACATATTTTATATACCTACGTATGTGTATAGTGAACAGGGTTGCCACCTTTAGGGGAAAAAATCGGGACGATGGGACATCTATGAGAGACGTTCGGAGTTGAGTTCAATCAAAATATGATCCATAAAACTGTCTAAGGAAAATGAAGTTTTATTGTGAGTTTTTATTTCATAAAATTATTTTTACATACGTATTTATTGTTGTTACGAGCCGCTCCCGGGACTATCCCGGTAAAATCGGGACAGGTGGCAACACTGATAGTGAACGACCTTCATTCATGATTCACTTACTTGGTATGTATGACGTAATTTTCTTATACTTTGTGCCTTGATTCATCATTTTTTTCAAACTCTATAAAAAGTTTACCTTCAACTTGTGACCGCAAATTGTGTTTATCGACATTTTTTGGCAAAAAGATGTAGTAATATTTACATGGCGTTTTGAAATTTACTTAGTTCTAGATTAAACATAAAGACGTGTATGTTTTAACATAAAAAAATCAAGGTTAAAGATAAAAATTAATATGTATTGATATATTGCATAATATTACACATTAACATGATGTTCATTAAAATTGTCCTTAAAACATTTTTTCTCTCGCAGAAAGACTATTTTTAAACGAATATTTTCTTTTTTCTCTGCTTATAATTTTTTTAGATCAAATATGTGGAGGTGACTGGTTAAAATGCTACTACCTATGCATTAAGTCCGCCTTTTTATATACGTGCAATATTTTTGTTTTAATAAACATTTAATAAATTAAAGACAAAGTAATTGCTTTTTTAAAGCTCAATCTTTGTGTACTTTTACATTTATAAATTATTGAAAACTTGTAAAAAGATAAAACTATATAAAATTAGTGGAAGAAAAATTCCTTTAACTTTAAAACTCATAAAATATTGTACAGCAAAAGCTAATGTTAATATAGTCGTATTTTTCTAGTATTTTAATCAAGAATAAGTACAGCGCTGCTTCTTCCGTTCCATTAGATTCCGAAACGTGTAATATTCGCCCTATTTCAGAAGCTACCACAAAAACTCCGTCTCCTTAGCCATTGTAAAACAGTTTAAAGGCGGGCATATCGCACACGTCCCGGGCTCACTTGCAGCCTTTTGTTCTACTAAGTGCAGCACAGAACGAAATCGTATTCCGGTTACGTCACCTAATGAGAGCGTCTTTTGTCACTGACAAAGTGTGGCGCGCACTATGGATATGGCTTGTTCAAAGAGATTTATAAGATGGCGGGCTTTGTCTAACGGAATATCTTTTCCCTTACTAGAACATTCGATAAACGGAATTTCAAAATATGGGTAGCTTATTCTGAATGTTGATTTATTTGTAAGTACTTGTTTTTATCGAAGCAAAAACGATGATTTTTGCGTGGAAAGCTAAAATTTGGCGTTCAATGTAATGTAAAAAATAAAAAAAACAGCAGTTGAGATATTAGTTCTTATGCTCTTTAATAGAGGTAGGGCACAGCGATTTATCGCTCGAACTGGAGCAGCCCGACTGGTAAAATACCTCCACCTTACAGAAGACCGCAGCCAAATAACAATCACTTCGGTGTTGCTGTGTTCCTGCGTGTGAGTAAGGTTTCCAGTAATAGATTTATTATGCTGCACTTGTCACCCTTAAGCTTGGACCTCATTACCACTAAACATCAGGTGGGATGCGGTCAATCTTGAAGTGAAATTTAGAAAAAAACTTCCCACTATATGAGGGCGGTGCAAAGCATGCATAAATTGTACAGTTTGACATTCTTTCGACCGTAAGTAATACGTTATAATGGAATACAAGATCCAATTGCACATCCTAGGTTATAAAACATCACAATTGAACCTAGTTGATATTAATTTCTCACTGTTCTTTGTAATGGGTTGCATGATTAGTTGCAATTAATAATACATTACAAAATTAACACCTATCTAGGAATGGCTGATGCATTTATTCACTGTTATTCTCATGGTATATGTAAAGTACTAGCTGTTGCCTGCAACTTCGCTTGCGTTATTTCGGGATAAAGAGTATCATATATGTTAATCTGGTATGTAATCTCTACTACTAAAGGTTATCCCAATATGTTCAGTACTTTTTGCGTGAAAGACTGGCAAAGTACATCAGCAACAAAAGTCAGAAATCCGTCGGGTTTCTGTCAACTATCTATATAGGCTTACGATACTATATAAAAAATTACCAATTTAAATGAAAAAAGGTTATTATAAAATAGAGGACGAATTAAGTTCGACGACTTCCGTAGCCGAGAGGCGACCGTGCCGTTAACATGAATAAGGACACTTTCTATTCTATTCTAATCGATAAACTATTGTCATCTCTTTTTCTAACAATTTTTCTCAGAGTTCAGCAGTGGCACTCCGCCATTCCTCAGCCAAACGAACACTTCGATTGGATCCCAGTTACTTCGCTGCGTCGCAGAGGTCGTATATTTAAGCTCCACTCTCCGTCCGTGGATCGGGCGGAATATCCCAACCGATTTTTGCGGCTACATTTTATTTTTGTCTCCCGTCTGTCGTTTATCTAGAGAATTATTGAGCCCTCGGGAGTTTGATTTCATTTCTAGATACAATGCCGCCTATTTGCTATAAATATTGGGAAATTTACTACGAGGCGTGATGGTGTGGTTCTGATTTCTATCAGTTGACATGCAGGAGGAGTTGTGTGATCTCTTTGATCTGTCAGCAATTACTTCACATCATCAAATTAGCAGAGAAACGATGAGAGGAGTTTATTTAACACTGTCAATACTGCAACATGTCACGGGTTTTATAAAACAACAAAAATAAATTTATAAACCCGCAACCGTTAATTATTCAGTACAGACGCACTCAATAATACAAACTTTGCCTGGATGTATTTAAGTATGCATAGAGGTACCATAATTGATTTTGGTTTCCATTACACAAGTGCTTTAGCTTAATCTTTATTAAAATTAATGCACTGAGCGAAGAGAGGTGCTGTTTTAGTGGGTAGTCTCCGCTCTATACAGACCGAGGGACTCCCACAAACGCTGGTTTTTTTACTTGGGGAAATGGCCACGGACCGTCGTTCTCTGCCACGGGGAGACTTGAGAGTGGTGTGTCGGACCCGAACTGACTAAAACCCCTAGGCAGTGCCTTTCTCTGTGCCAGTGGCCCTACCACTCAGTAGGTAGCGGTGCAGACTAGCGCGGCAAAGCGCAACTGTCGATGCAACCTTTAAAAAAGGTCAAATGCGTGATGTTGTCCGATATTTATTATTTATAGACAGTATGCCACGAAATTGACAAACGACAGTGATGATGCAGATTCGTGGAGCTCGGCCTACGTCACGTACGCTTGGCATGGAATCATAGTACGCTCCCTGGCGAGGCGCCATCTCAGCTGTCCCCAAGCTTCCACTCACGAATATTATTACGCGTATTATTTATAAAAGTGTGTTTTGTTTTGAATCATAATCGCCAGAATACACGTGATTGTTGAATTAGCTTTGGACGTTGCTGGGCTCGAAATGGGAACGGCACTATTGCGTAACCTCAATTATAAAAGACATCACTATATCTAAGATTGGATATTCTTTATGCTGAAGCCAACCACTTACTAAATTGGGTGAGTTTTGTAAAAAAAAGTTAATTAAACCTAAAGATGCTTAAGTCTATCTGATTCATTCGTGTTATTGACATGATATGGTATTTCTTATATGTTCGACGGCGATCCTTCGTTTTTCTCAGTCCGTCTTCATAGAATGATGAAAATTTCTGACCTAGTTTACAAATTAAGTTCTAAAACTATTCGGGTCCAATTTATAGATAGTTTAATACTAATATCATTTTTAATGTCAAGAATTACATGCAAATGGTTTGGCTAAAATATTCAGGTGTACAAAATATTTTCTCTGACTTTAATAAAATAATTTCATCACCCATTTCGTTTCTGGCTTTTGAGTTCATCAGAAAAATCTAAACACAAAGCATGAATGCCATACGGTTTCAACAATAAAAAACCAATTAATTTCTAATGGAAGAGCTTTTACTGCTAAACTTCTTAAACTTCTATATAATCTAGCCGACTACCAGCACAGTTTATTGCTAATCTAAATACAAGGAATCTTTTAGTATGTGGACATGTATCCTACTAAAAATAAGCTACTGTTCTCGAATATGAGCCAACCGCATCCATTCATAGTCAGGTCATCGCTCCACATTCTTCAGAGTACAAAATATACACGACAAAACTGTTAGTAAGGATTAAAAAGCACTTTAAAATCGTCAACAAAAAAATTATAAAGAGTTTTTTCTTCTAACACAATTTAAACAATTAATGAAGAATTAGTTCCAGCAAAACAAGCAAGGTTCTAAAATAAATCCAGTCTCGATCAGATAGATGCAAACCTGCAAATATGAATCCGGAACGATTTCCTAAGCGATGTCACTACATCAGAGCGACAGATACTCGTAATATAAAAGACAATTCCCACTAACACCGTCCAATTTCGTAATTTGCATTTCATTTCCGAGATGAAGGATTTTCCAAACGGACGGACAAAAGAGCTCGGAATACGCGTGCATTGTCTTGTGTTTACCTTCCGCTTAATGGAATGCTCATGCTAATTATATTTAGCTAGACCAGACACACCCACTGTATTTTTTGCCAAAACTTAAAGGTTGAATCACCTCTGTCGAACAATGCTCTTGTGTTTGTCATCAGAAGTACCTGGTGCTGCGTTTCTACGCCAATATTGGATTTAAAAATTCCTGAACGTTTATAGCAATACCATCCGCTGTTGATAACTTAAAACTGGTTTCAGGTATAGAATGTTTCATGTGACGTGAGATTTTTTATAAACCTATTGTACCATAATATAATGTAGGTACCACGTTATTTTATGGTATTTGTATTAAAACTTTTTTTAACGGGGAGAAAATGCTTTTTCGCACCTTACCGCTGCCTTGGGGACCTGACCTTTTGGGAGCCTGCCGCTAAAAACTCCCCCCACGCTCTCATCGCCTTTGGTAAGCGCCATGGGAAGACGGTATCAACCATGACAGCCATGGCGCATTTGTATTGCAACTGACTTATCTCCTTACTACCAAAAAGAAACGAACGAATGGATAACGGTTTCGTGTTCAAATAAATCGAGATTCAACATGAGGTTTTTGATTTTGATAAAAAAACACAATTTCGGAAATCGGTTCCCTTTTTGTAATGCATTTTCAATGTATTTCAGAATTTAAAATCGTGATTCGTCATCGAATCCGGACATATTTCGTTTTTTGTATTAACTCCGTCCCAATTTTATTCATGTAAAGAAAATTTTCGGAGCAACCACAAAAATAGTGAATATTTTATACGTCTGATACAATGCCTCGCTTTTTGAAAGCTACCTTTTTCAATGATTCATAATTTAGTCTTGGGCAGTTTTTGTGCTCATTTTCTAGGTTAGAGCCAAAATAAGTTGGCATCACTTTGGCTAATTAAAAACCGCTAATTTTAGAACGCAATTTGCAACAAACGGAAAGTGTTTTTAACTTGCACGGGATTTCAACCCATATTGATAATTATCATGTACATCTTTAGGAAAGTTTGCTGCTTCAAAGCGTGGCCGATTGTAACTGGGACGTGGCGTGTCATATTCCTACGACACGTGTTTTGCCGGATTTACGCAGTTTATATTTGTATTTTTTAAATTACACTTCGTTTCGAAGATTAATGGCCTAGATAAATGGAAAGTAGATATATCTTTTTAAATGTTGCGTGACTCAAAAAGAGATCGTCAATAGTAATAACCTATGTAAAAAGCTCTCTATTACGAATACGCGTGGTTTCTTTTTGGGAAATCGAGTTTAAAAAATTATCATAATTATGATTTATATAGCTCACACATTTACTCAACGTTTTTTGATTCTAAACTAAGAAAGCAGTGCAAGCTTTAAAGAAATACGAAGCCAACTGCATGTAGTCAGTAGCTTTAGTTCGTGAGCAACTCTGTACCTTGTCACATTAAGTCACTGTCTATCTGACTTGCTTAGTTACATGGAGATTTGGTATGACAAGGTACTGAAGTGTATACGAACTAATGATGCTGGCTATAACAAGTGGCCTTTGGCTCTGTAGAAAGACCAATCTTCCATTACAAAGCCACACCGATATTTGATAATGTAGGTAATAGATAAATATGACGATCTCTGAGCTCCCGGATTCAATTCCTGGTCTGGTCAATATATAAAACAAACATTTCTATATCGTCTCAGGTAAGGGTGTTATAGTACCGCAATCGTTTCTGAGTCCTGTAACACCAGTGATTAAGGTACGTACTAGAATCAAAGCAATGTGTGAGATGTGATCCACTTTTTATATTTACTTATAAATAGGAGGGCATAGCAACTTCTAAACGTTAAATCTTAATTATCTTCAAATCAAACGTATAATGTCTAGCCTTCATTGATAGCCGAAATGACATTTGTCCTTATTTCAAAACTTCATAAACATTAACATTGTTACTCCTAGGTACTAGTTTAGCCACGCAAAATAATTTACAATATTAAATGATACGTGAACAAAATAACAAATATATTTGGCCCATCATACACTGAAGAATATCACTCAAATCCCTTTTCCTGGTTGTGCCTAATAAATCGTGACAGAAGTCTCTGCCAAGACCATTCAAAAGAATTACGTTCTTTAGTAGATACCTACCTACTCCTATCCTAAAAACAAGTTAATTTTAGAAGAAAATCTCTATATCCTTTCAAGGTCTCATCAAGAAAATTTGGCTGCTTTCCCATGGATTTAAAAAGTGGATAAGCACTAGATGATGTCATGGTCAATGGTTGATCCAATAGTCATAATCACTTGTATTTTAAGTGGGATATAATCGGAGCTGGGAATGATTCATAAACAGATCGCGGGTTGTAAACATAGAGATGGACTGAAATGAGCGGTTCCGAATTGTAAATATAGCGACTATGAACTTGTCGGCACTGAAGTAAACATGTGATGACATTCAAGCGATAAATCCTCAGTTTGAAGGCCTCCAACATGATCGTAGTCTAGGAGACGACGTTACTTCTGTTTTTAATAAATATCTTATTCGTCTACTCAAATTTGGTGTATTCATCCAAAGTGCCAATCGAATATGCAACTATTATAATGTTGTTATTGTTTCGTTTTCTATTTGTACACTTATATCAAAACTAGCGGCCGCCCAGACTTTGAACGCGTGGATTTAGTTTGTTGTTACCCTAAAAGGCGGTTAAAGATACATTATTTTCTTAGTACACCTCCACACCATCTATGTTTAGAATACCTACATTTTAAATTTCAAGTCTCAATCAAAAACAATCTTCTAACCGCCGTTTTACCCTCTTAGTAATGGAGTTTGAATGTCTACCTTTCTTTCTATAACCAATTCACCCGCCAAATTTCAATTACCAGGTGTTATAGTACCTGATCTTTCGTAATCAGTCCATCTGTGGTATTTGGCTTTCATATACCTATATAGATTTGGAGATCCAAAATACCTACTATAAATGAAATATTCAGTTTCCATACACCGTGTTTCAAAGCTGCACCCATCAAGGGTTAAAAAGGTATATATAACTCGCCATTATGTCACTGTTTACGTCCACATGACCAGCCCACTTCCTAAATACGTTACACCATCGTTAAACCGCATGAAGCCGCAAAAGCACCGCCGTCCATCACGTGTTTTCATATTTTGGTGTAATAAAATCTAATGTGGCCTCGTATTCGGTTGTTATAAAATTCTAGAGGTAACTGACCGCAGGTAAAGCATACTTAATGACGCAATAAGTAAATGGTTTTCGTATATAAAAATGCAGGTGACGTTTAACAACCAAACAAGGAATGTTGTTGCTAATGCCCGAAATTTGTGGTGCCTTTTGTATTTTTTTTTTATTTTTGCATAATTTATGACAGTAAGAACTTATAGAAGATCTCTGCAACGTAAGTCTAACTCCGATTTCCCACTGCAAGTATTAAAACACTTTCTTCAAAAACAGAAGACTTTCTCAAATTAAAATTTCTAGTAGCAGTATTGCTTAGCCAGATAGGTATATAATTTACTTTTTCTATTTAGTAAAATATCTAGTCTGATCCAGCCACCGTCTCCTCGGTCATCGGTCTATCGATCCAGCAGACGTCTCTCGAAACGATCGTCAGTTTACGATCACATTCAAAGTACTTATATATGTGTTCGCTATATGTGTGTTCGCTTTGACAATAATCGTCTTTAATATTTTTTTTATCAACTGATAGTAAAAGGTACAGAAGGTAATGTAGCATGCATTGCCGATCCTGTAAAACCTTCAGTTTTCCTTCTTTTTTGTAATATTAATCTCAGTTTTCTCTAATAATATTTCACTACGCTTAAATTATTTCATTCACCCCAAACACTGCACTAAAGACTCATTTACCTCATTTCAGAAGATTCATATCTCTGTGGCTTATATTGGCCCTTGGTTTCCGAGGTCACGTCGTCATGAGCCCTTTTAAATTACGCCGCATTGTACTGTCAGCTATTTATTTCCAAGATTCGATGAAGATAGCCGTTATTGGCACGAGGCAAGCGTATCGATTCAGTGTCAGTCACCAATCGCGTATCTGCCGTTCAAACTAAACGCATTTTCTGCTATTTAGCAGAACAAAACTGGCTTCTCTTTGAACTTATTTCTTTCTTATAACTCACTTCACACCGTCTCATCTATATGCATAGAACTGTCTTACTTCAGAATAACCTTTTTTTGACGACCTCCGTAGCCGAGAGTCGATCGTGCTGGAATTTGACGTGTTATATTCTAATTATTATCAATAGTCTGATGACCACTTCAAAATACACACCAGCCCTGGTCTAGTATCAACAGAATCAACAGAATTATATGAATTTTATTTATCCCAAGTCTTAGGTACACGTTTTAGTTTTGTCATATAGCTATCTACTCATAGTTCTGGAGAGTATGAGGTTCTGTACCGAAAACAGCAATTTGGCGGCGCGTATCGACCGGTGTCAGTCACCGTATTCAATGGCGCCCAGACCGCGAACACGGTACCATTTTAGTCGTTTTGAGGCAACAATGAAACCGTTTATTAATTCACGGGTCGCTTTTATCCCGAACTTTTAGCACGTGGCCCAGTTTCGGGAAATATTCGGCATTTTGTCGTTGCCGTACCCAAATCTGCTGTGTGGACAATGTATTAGCAGTTCCAAAACACAGTTTGGTTTGATACAACGATGAGGCTTAGTGTGAGTTGGCAGTTGCTGGTTTTAATTAAGCAATTGGTCTAACCTGGGAATATCTCAATAATAAGGATCTCATCTCAATAAGATGATGAGAAAGAAGGGAAATGTCATACTCCACCACCTGGGAACTATTAAGGTTGGTGGAGGTTTATAATACAAGTGAATAAACTGTCAGATGTTCTCAAGCTGCCAAATGGCTTTACGACCAATATAGAAAATATCAGTCGAGAGCAATAGCGTAATATATCTTCTGAAGCACGGAGATGCTCGTGTAAATCTCCTAAGGCCGAATATTATTTTGAAAGCCAGTCATACCTAATTGATTTTGTATTGAGTCCGGCTTTTTGGGTCTTAAAAGCATTATAAATAGATGTAGTGAAATGGGAAATGAAAGAAGCAAATAGGAATAAGCCAAATATATTTACCAAATAAAAATTAAATAATCCTTTACACACGTCGTCTTCCGTCGTTCGTCGTTCAAATCTAACTCTGACATTCTCACCATTCGGATATTCATACGTACAGGCATCGCACATGCACAACGTTCGGATACATCCGCTATCCCACATATATATGACACTTAATTCAAAACGGAATAATAACCCTTCTAATACTGAACCCCATTGTGTATATTTTATATTTTGGTTTAGTTTCAAACGCATAACAACGATGCGAATGAATGAAATGAATAGATCGTGCATTAAAGTGGGTTTAACCAAATCTGTTTAACCAAATTTCATTCAAAATAACTTTAAATATATATATCCATAAAGTTACAAATTTATCCATAAGATTACGGTTTAAACAAACATATAGAATAAACATATGAAATCAAATTAAATGCCAACAAATGCTTAGCTTTGTTAACTGGATGATATAATAGTGTTAGGTATTAACTTTTAACAACCATAAGATAAAGAATAAGTTGTCGTAAATACTCCTTGCGATCTCAAAACGGAGTAAGCGGAGTGAGGTTTAAGAGTGCTTGAAAAGGGCATGAGCTTTCCTCCCACCTCCCCGCAGTGAATTTTTACGATATCCCCAGACGTGGTCATATAAAACACAACCATAGAGTGCAGTAAAGACTGGCTAGCTTATCTTGTCTTAAAATATTTTTTTACGATACCACATAAAGTGAGGTCAAATACTTCAGAGAGGCAGGGCAGATAAAGACAGAATTCTTTAAGAGGACATCCAATAAAGTGGAAAATGAAGAGAAGTGTGAGAGCACTAATATAACCACACTACATCGTCATTTGGAAATATTTGATTGGCTTTTATGGTAAATACCTGTCGGCTTATATAAATTAAACTTAACAAAATTAATTGTGGTGTCAAATTGTTACTTTTTTTTTAACTGAACTTAATTAACTTACTCCTGTTAATATATTTAAATTAAAGTTTCGTGATTGTAAACAGTGGAATTCTGTTTCTTGAGTTTCAGTAATAAATAGAAAATTTTATATTACAGTATGAACAGTTAGTTATTTATTAAATATTTCTAGTTACTATAACATATTAATGTTATTATATGTTTAGCTTCTTTGAATAGCAGAGTGGTGTGTTTACGTCACTATTTCGTTAAACAGTACAAAGAAGTGACACGCCTCTAACTTTTTTAAATATATATAAACGCTATGTATTTCAATAAATTTACGTGCCTCATATTTTTTGGAGATCTAACTTTTGCAATCAGTATTTTTTTTGTCTTCTGGTAGAAGATTCATTTTTATTAACGTCCACTGGTATTATTTTTACACATAATATTACCAACTGGATCATTTTCTGGAAGATGATCTCAACAATAAAGTTTGGTATTCAATGATCTAGGTAGCTACTGATCAACCTCTTAATTCTCCCCACATTCCCAAGCCTCAACATTATCATCACACCAAATAGGCCGTAACTTACGACGTGTCTTCAAAACCAAAACTATGCTAACCCGATCCATGTGACTGCACTATATTTAACACGCTATATTTAAACCGTGTCACATACGCGACATCGTCCGGTGATCTGGTGGCCGAAAATACACTTTACTCCGCCGTATCAAAGGCCACTTTAGTAGTTAGATCGTGTGAACTTTGCCCAATAGGATTAGCACCTACGTACAACGTCGCCAATTTGTAATGTCCGTGTAATCTCAAGTGCGGCATGTGGAATTAGGCGAAAATTTGATGGCTGAAAACAAAGTCAAAAGCAAGGTATGCATTTGTTCTTCCTTTATTTAAGGGGGGAAATGCACTGGCACACTGTACCGCTGTCTGAGGAAATGCAGTTGCGTGTGTGGGTATTCCCCGGCTTTCAAAGCGGGAAGTACCCACTATAACCATTGCCATCTCATTCGCTATTGGTGGCGCCATGCGATATAATAGAACTATAGCTGCCACGCCATAGAGTGGCACCATACCATTGTATTGCACTTATTTTATAATCCATATGCTCAGCATTTGTTGTAGGTACCTCTGTTTTATGTACGGTCGACAACACATCATGATATACACTTGCAGGTCATTATATATAATTTGGCGTGCTGGTGATCGTGCAGATGATGTTGTATGAATCGTTACTTTCCTTCAGAGAAACCGCTGCGGCCCGTGAACGGAATAATTCATAACATAATGATCATTACGACTCCTGTTATTAATATAGGGTCAACGGGCCAAAATCCAATTCAAATTCGAATTGAGTTTCCGATTTCAATTCCCGATCAGGTTAATATGGAAAACGGACTTTTCTATATTCGGATATATCGGATCTAAGTTTTGTAGTACCGTAGTTGTTTCTGATTTCTGTAACAAGTGCCTTAGTTACTTACCACGGAATCAGTGCAATATATGTGATGTTGTTCAATATACGTATCTATATACAAGCTGTGGCCCGCGACTTCGTTTGCGTTATTTCGGGATTAAAAATCCTATAAATTAATCTAGAATCTCATCAAGTTTTCTACCAAATTTCAGTACCAAACTTGCATACATTCTTACAAACTTCCGCATTTATATTATTAATAGGATTTTATTTATAACTAGCAGCCCGCTGCGGGTTCGCTCGCCTTTTTCGTTCTTTTTTTTTAGGGGGGGAAATGCATTGGCGCACCGTACCGCTGCGTTGGGGAAGACAGCGGCGTGTGTGGGACTCCTACCTACCTCCTACCTGTGAGACTACCCACTAAAACCCCCCCGCACCTCTCATCGCCTAATGAGGGCGCCATGGGAAGCGGTTTCGCTCGCCTACTGTACCAGTATTTCCACATTTTCCACTGATTATTATTCTGGTCCTATTTGTTACAGCGTGAAACTTTCCTTAGAAAATTAATTACCCAACACGAAAATTCAATTCGAACCTGTAGTTCCTGAGATTAGCGTGTTCAAACAAACAAACTCTTCAGCTTCATACTAAGATGCACGATATATAATTATTACTAGTGGGTCCTTATTAGCAAAAATAAACTACCGAGTTTCTTGCTTGTATCTTCTCCGTAGTTATAGGTTCCGAACCGGAGGTAGCTCCATTTGTTTTAGGTATATAGAGATTACTTTTAAGTATTACTAATGTATTATCCTATATATAAAAATGAATCGCTGTTCGTTAGTCTCGCTAAAACTCGAGAACAGCTAAACCGATTTGGCTAATCTTGGTTCTGAAATAATTGTGGAGGTCCAGGGAAGGTTTAAAAGGTTAGAAACTAAAAAATAGGCGTTACGAAGTTCGCCGGGACAGCTAGTATTGAATAAAAACAGATTGACTTTAAATTTGACTAAATAGTACGAGTAGCATATCAAATCCCTTCTCTAGGAAACAAAACACATCAAAACAAATCACGTGGTAGTCAAGAAAGCTGTCAGTTTGCAACATTTCAAAGCGACTCTTCATTTCCTGCACTTATCCGATCGGTCGGTGCCGGTAAAATGCAGAACTGACAATGCCCCGGGAAATGGGATCGGAGGAAAAAGCGTTCAGTTTTCGTCCGTTAACTGCGACCCGTGCCGCCGGCACCGTATTGTCGCTTTTCGGCCCCAGAAAATAAGGTTTTTTTATGAAAGTCTTTGTCAGCAATGATAATATTGGAACAAAAATTCTTCAGCTATTGTAAGATCTAGGTATGTTAGTTTAGGATAAAGAAGCGTAAAACCATACCTAAGTATGGTACGGAAGAATAAATTTATTACATTTTATCAAGATAATGACCTGTCGAACAGTTAATAAATAAAATCGGAGTGAATTGGATACGAAAATAAATACAGTATCTTTTTTTTATAGAAGCACAATATATTGGCTCCTCCCAGCCTGATAGACTCACATCGCGAGGCAATGGATTTGGATACCGTAATATCCTGTCCGATAGCATCGCCATACTAGTCCGCAAGATGTTTCTTGTTCAAGGAATACATATCTTCTTTGAAGTAAGAGTTTCCGAAACAGAAGTAAGTGATAAAGAAATGATGCCTAATTCGGATTCTAACCTACTTTAGTAAGTAAGTTAATGATCATTACCGATATTTATTTTACATCAACTATCCTCCCCTTAATGTTTATTAACAGTTCAAACGAGATTTAGGTTTAAAGTGTATCGAATACCTACCTATTGATACCAGCAGCAGATAAAGCCTGCCGTTCAAAAATGTTGCAATATTAGAACAGTAAAATAAAAACACGAACTTACTTAAAAATATGCTCGTTCATAATTTCGCAACAACAATACTTCTTACATTAATAATTGGCTTCACTTCAAATGAGCGTGCTAAATCAACAAACGGTACCATTCTACAACAAGAGCCGTCCAATGCATTTGTCCCAAACATTGCCCATAAATACCTGAGCATTGTGTGAGCAACAAAGACAACAATTACAAACTAAATTAGGTTGCTATTGCCGAATGCACGAAATGCATCCGACCTGCCATCCGCAGAGTTTGAAACAAAAGGTCCCTCATGCTTCACAGACAATAATAGTGTGACCTGCGGCTGTCCGAACATCGACATCGATGGGTTTGGTTTAACCCTGAACTGGTATCGTAAATTTTGCATACATAACTGATATTGCGTGGTCACTACGGTTGTTAAGGCAAAATTTATCAATATGTCGAGTTCAATAAATGGCAGGCAAAAATTTATCTTGTTTCTTTAATATTAACATAGATTTTATGGATGTCACTTAATTACTAAAAGAGGTTATATAGATCTTACCATTTGATGACGATCATTATTGTGACATTACTAAGATAAGAACCATACGACTTTTCCAAAGCATTTTAATTAGTTTTAGTAAGCTTTTTTAACGTTAAAGTATACCTAATTACAAGAAATGCGGAAACTTTAACAGTGGGGCTTAGCTTCTGACATACAAACTATTTTCGTATTGCAGAAGAGAGCTATTCGATCTATATGCGGCCTAAGATCGCGTGATTCACTCAAAGAATTATTTAAAGAAATTGATATTTTAACTGTAGCGTCTCAATTCATCTTTGACTGCATTATGTATATTCGTAAAAATCTTAATTTATTTTATAAGAAATCTGATATACATTGTTTTAACACAAGAATACATACAAACATAAGCTCGCTATTTTAAACCATGGGCTCTGCAAAACCAGTAAAACATTCGTTGGATTAAGTATAAAAATATTCAACAAGTTACCGCAAGGTATTATTGACTTACCCAAGCCAAATTTAAGGTCTATGTTAAATCATGTTTAATGTAAAAAGGGTACTACAAACTTGATGAATATTTTAATGATAAACATATATGGATATGATTATTTGCTCGCTCGCACACCATATTTTTAAGTTCTCTAGCCCAAAATATTGTAAAGATTAGGATAACTACTGAGTTTAGGTTCCAAACCGGATGTAGCTTCAATTTTGGTTTATATTCATTTTGACGGTGCATAAGTGTTACTTGTAACCAACATGAATAAATGAATTGATTATGATCATGTGTGTAGTTGAACCCTTTACAACTGCATAACTTATTTCTAGGAAAAACTACTGCGCCAAATGATTGGCATACGCTCTACGTTGAACTCAAAAAAGTACCTATGTCAGAAATATCTAGTGATATTGATTTTAAGTATCTTCAAAAAAGTCAAGAAGGGTGGCAGCTTTGCCCTAAGAACAGTTAAGGATTAAATATAATTTACATAATTTGAACAGCTCTCGAGTTCAAGACTACGTCGAATTAGATATTCTCCTGAGCTTGCATTTAGCTTTCGAGAGCTCAGGTTATCAGGTTGGGTGAGCTGATTAAAGTATTAGGTGTGACTTTTTGTACCTTTTTTTTAAGTGCTACCATATACATAGTTTCATCATAAACAGTGATGCTAACCCTGATGAATTGGGAAAATCTTAACAGTATGTAGTCGGTTGAGAAAGTGCATCTTCTTTTATCTTCACAATCATCTTGGTAAGACTCTACCGTACCATTACTATGCCTACTAACGTTTTTTTAACTCCAATAAATAAATGAAAGTTGACAATGATACGTCGAAACAATATTCAGGGTTAACTATTAACGTCGTTGTTTCTGATTTCTGTAACACAAGTGCTTAAGCTACTTACCACATAATCAGAGCAATGTATGTGATGTTGTCCAATATTTATTTATTTATATTTATTTATGTATTAAGAAATTTAGCGCGCTAAATTTTGAATTAAGAATGTGTTAAATTTTTTAGTCACCTAATTATTGCGCCAAACATAGTCATCTACCCTGCTCTCGTCTGACCCCAATAAAAACTGTCGCCTTAAAATGTGACAAGCGGGCTCGCCACAAAATTAAATTGGGTAGATTGAAACGTTGATTTGGACAGTTAATGAATCTTTATCGAGCGCCACGTCACCCCCGCGGGCCGAGTAGCGCATAAATTCGCTGTTAAATTTCCTTTTCAATCGCAGTTTTACATTTGTGGTTAGCATCGAGTTTGTAGTATCGATATCGATAATAATACTTGATATATATATATATATATATAAGAAGGATATTTCATCCAATCATCCATTGGCAAATAAAAACAAACTATGTTGTGTTGTTCTGAAAATCAGATTTTTATTTCGTTAGTTAAATAAAATTAACACAAAACCATCATTACAACTTTGAACACAATAATATACCTGAAAATCAGATAAACGACATTCAAAGTCTATTTTCCAATATCCAAATTCATTTCATATAATAAGAGTAAATAAGATAATTTTAGTTTAATTTACGAGTAACATCTCCATTTGACATTAACAATCTTTGGTTACCTTAGCAACATGTCAAGTTGAAATGTCCTCATTAAAAACTATAAGGCTTTACATATTATAAAATAGGTTAAAATCAAGAATTAAAGAAATACATTTTCTTTACATATATATATATTAATTTTCAAAGACTAATAATGACCGCAGCGATATCTGTCGTTAAAGAACTCGAATCTTTTCAACTTGTTGCCATTTTGCGAAAACTTCGAGTTCTTTGTGGGACTCAGTCTATTTTAATACACTTATTTACTATTCTTACTACAAAAAAATAACTTTTATTTGAGAACAGCTACTCCTTACAAGTGTCTGAATTTGAATATTGATAAATAAGGAACAAGAATTTACAAATGCAAAGAAGAAAGCAAGCTTTTATGCATACATGCTCAAAAACACCACACATGTTACATGAATCCAAGAAATTAAAAAATATAGAAAAAACGACTCGATAACTTACTAAGGAAAACCAATAAATGTATAGCCAATACGGTCTCAGCACAAGTATGTCAGCTCAGTTCTGAAAACCGTTACATAACTATCAGCAAGCATCGATGTCGATAAAGTTACAACACTAGGTTACATGGGACCGTTGTTTTGGTGAGCGCCAGAGCTGTTTGTTTACGCTTTATGCGAGTGACAGGCCGAATGCGTAATAAGGCACAATATTTGCCTAATTGTGACTGATGTAGTGTTTACCGAGCATCGATAAACTCATGAATTATTTACAATGCATAAACTACCGCAAAAATAATTAGCTATGCCACCCAACATTTATATAGCGCTGTTTCTTCTGTTGAATTAAATGTTTTCTTGATTTTGGTTGAATTAAATAAGACAAGGAATAACGAAACTAAATTGACGACCTGCGTAGCAGAGACATGAAAGGGATGGACTTGGCCATCTCTAAGAACCGGTTTGGATTCCCAGCTGGATCAATATGGAAAAAGGACTTTTCTGTATTTTCCTGTGTCTGGGTGTTGTGGTTTCGTCGTTGTTTTTGATTTCTGTAACGTAAGCGCTGTAGCTACTTACCAAACAACCAGAGTCTATGGATATTGTCCATAACAAAAGAAAACTTTACTTGATTTACATTTAAAAAAAAGACTAACTTCATCAATGCCCTACCTTTTATCTGAAGCAAAAAAGCTAAGTCGCAAGTTTTTACCATGCTGTGTCTCTTGAACACAGACAAAAACAAATACTAACCACATTATTTATTAGGCCTTGTCTACACCATCAAGTGCATTGCTCTTTATTTTAAACATAACAACCTGTTTAAGAAGTGCCACGGACTAAATTTTATAGCGCACTTAACAATTGTCATATCCCCATTCTTTACGCACACCAAAAAGTACGATTTGACTCTCAAACTTTCAATTTGTCTTCAAAAACAAAACTGTTCGTTTGTTCGTTTCATTTTCGACTGTAATGCTTTATGGGGCCAATTGGTTTAATCGTTATAAATTTGTAAGAATTTAGATGTACCTATCTTTGTAACTATTTCACGCTAAAACTACTAAATTAATTTGCATGACATTTGATAGGTAACTCGTGAGATTAGGCACTGTTATATTAGATACGACCATTTTTAGCTCGAAATCAATCGAAAAAAGTTGCAGGCAACAGCAAGTATCTCAAATAAAAATAAATAGGTGAAACACAGAAAAAACGCTCCCAACCGCGTTCCGGCGCCGATTCAAAGCATCCGCTTATTTATAACGTATCATTTGTCATTCGGCGGGAAACGTGGACTCTATGTCGCTGTTAAAATAGACGTTTACCACATTTTACCGTAGACTACATTCTGAGACAGTTTCGCTCTTCTGTGAATGTAAGTTTAGAAGAACGAAATTGTAATAACTTAGGTATCTAACGAATGAGAAATTGCGACGACAATAATTACACCAATGCTTGACATGTGTACTCAAAATAGGCTAAACCAATATTTCTTTAAATGTGCGATCTACATAAAATGAGTTTTTACGTCAATTTGGAGTTTGACTGAAAACTTTTTACTAGTAGTATCTTTGTTATGTTTTTTAATACGTAGATGAGCTTTTTGGTCAGAAAGGAACGTTGCAATAAAGGTCTGAATTCCCAAGAACACCTCAGTAATGATAAGAATGGATGCTCCTTGATAAGGCAGTTGAATCCAATCTTTGAGATAAACAGTTGCATTTATTACTTCATAGGGACGTAAAATTTTTTGACGATTAATAACACAATATCACAATCAAGATATTTGTAGGAATATTTATTTTTTAAATAATAAAAATACTAATGATGCATCAAACGTATAGTGAACACCACACTTCGATCAATTCTTATACATTAGCTTGTTAAAATTAATTTACTTTACTTATTACAATCAAAACATATTTTTTCCAATATTACGTAGGTACCTATAAACTAACCTAAAAAGTTTGTACGAATCACAATAGCTGAATGCAATATCCAAACGATTTTATGCTGGCACACAATTCAGTTTATGGCCCTACATTTTTACTTAAGACTTACCCAATATTTGCGAAACTACCCGCAAGCCGCATCCATCCCGTTTGCCATAAACCCCACTTATGAATATCCGCATAAAACTTCAATCCGGATGGCGAATCCGCACCGTGGCCACAGTTAAATAAGAACTAAGTAAGGCCTGTGTCTAAGATGCTACTGAATGGAAACATATTGCTCATGTTGTATCGGCTGATCATCTTCGTAATTGACTAAAAGGTAAATGAGAAGACCACTCAGTACTTCAGTTGAAACGACTTTTTTTTCTAGATTAATAGTAATTAGTGCGCGTCATATTACTAATCCACAAGAAGTTCACAGACAGATAACACTCCGTCGTTTTTTCGTCGGGATTTAAAACGCTTCCTTATCTAACGGCATTGCCTGTATTGCTTAAACATAAAATAGTTTAGATTCCGAGAGTGTGGAAATCCGTGCATTTCAATTAAACTATAACATCCAAGCCAACTAATTTAAAAAGAAGATAAAGATTGATACAGCAGAAAAATTTCATCGCCTACGATAACTTGCGGTTAGCTCAGTTGGTAAGAGCAGCACGCGCGATACGTGAAGGTCGTGGGTTCAATTCCCGCACCGCAAGGGGAGATAAAATTTTTCTGTTTCTAATATTTAAAGTTCGCTAGTACGGCGTTTAGTACTATAAAAATAATAAAATCGAAAAGTTTCGATATTGTTGATTGGCTGGAACACACTGCAGTCAAATTTTCAGCCAATCAACAGCTGACGCACTGATTTTGCCATTTGTCAAGAACACAATAAAATAAGCCAAAGTGAACAGACATCTTCCAAGGAAACGTGTACCTGTCATTAGACCTTATCTTTGCCTTCCATCAAACAATATTGAGGTCAAATGTGAGCTTCTTTTAAATAAAAAACCCTGGTAAATAGCTTTAATCGTCTTAATATTGATTCACTCTAATCTTTATTTTACTGTGACATAAGCGGGCGCTACGAAGCCCATATTTATTTAATTGCTCAACGAATCGTTAATTTTTTATCCTGCGTTTTATTTGTTTACATCACTGTCGCCATATATTACAGCTAAGTATATGAGTACAGTTTATGTGTGTAACTGTTGGCTTATACGTGATGTCTGATAGAACAACGTTATAAAACATGATTGATTGGAGATTAACATGCAATGTTAAGGTTTGTAAATAAGAAACTTAGTACTCGTACGTAGGTACGATATAAAGCATTTAAGGCTACACACTTTGGACTTTGCACTGCTCTTAAGATCTGCACATAAGAACTAATATTGATCTGCATGTTTTCACCTTCACGTCCTGACCTTACTATTAAAATTAATTAAATAATTAACAAAAATATCAGATAACATCACATACATTGACCTCATTCCAATGTAGCATAAACACTTATTTCTTTTATTTCAAAACTTTATTTCACAAAAAGAAGTACAAAAGGTGGACTAAATGCTAGGAGCATCCTCTACCAGTCAACCATTAGGTCATGCAGATAGTTTAGTAACAGTAAAAATGCATTGCACTTGCGTTATGGAAACTAGAAACAACAATAGTGCCACAATAAATAAATAAAAATATAATCCCTACTAATATTATAAATGCGAAAGTAACTCTGTCTGTCTGTCTGTCTGTCTGTCTGTATGTGTGTCTGTTACACTTTCCTGCTTAAACCTCTCAACCGATTTTGATGTAATTTGGTATGGATATACGTTGAATCTCAAGAACCGACATAGGCTACTTTTTATTAGAAAATAAGGGGGGGAGGGGGGTAATACCACCTTTGGAAGTTTATATGGAAAAATGTTTATTTTTGAAGTTAGAGATATGAAATTTGGCACAAATATAGCTCGAAACTTGGATTAAAATAAAGACTACTTTTTGTGTCGAATATTAGGGGAGAAAGGGGTAAAACCAACCATAAAAGGATGTAGTCCACGCGAACGAAGTCGCGGGCACAGCTAGTATAATATAAATATTGGATAACATCACAAACATTGCTCTGCTGGCAAGTAGATAAAGAACTGTAACAGAAATCAAAAACAACGACGGTACTACAACACCCAGACCCGAGAGAACATAGAAAAGTTCATTTCCCATATTGACCCGACCGGGAATCGACCCCGGGACCTCAGAGATTGCGCGACGCCAAAGTCAAGATCAAGAATTTGTTTGTTTGAACGAGCTAATCTCAAGAACTTTTGGTTCGCATTGAGAAATTATATTTGTGTTGGATAGTTCAATTTATTTAGGAAGCCTGTAGGCTATTTAACATCGTGCTGCGACCAATGGTAGCGAAGAATCGGTGAAATATGTGTAGTACGCGTGCGAAACCATGGCGGGTCACCAGTTATACATAAAACTAGCTGTGCCCGCGACTTCGTTCGCGTGGACTACATCCTTTCATGGTCGGTTTTACCCCTTTCTCCCCTAATATTCGAAACAAAAAGTAGTCTATATTTTAATCCAAGTTTCGAGCTATATTTGTGCCAAATTTCATATCTCTAACTTCAATAATAAACATTTTTCCATATAAACTTTCAAAGGTGGTATTACCCCCATCCCCCCCCCTTATTTTCTAATAAAAAGTAGCCTATGTCCGTTCTTGAGATTCAATGTATACCTATACCAAATTTCATCAAAATCCGTTCAGCCGTTTAGGCGTGAAAGAGTAACAGACGGACAGACAGACAGACAGAGTTACTTTCGCATTTATAATATTAGTATGGATTAGTATGGCAGTATAGATTACCAATGGCAGTTCTGGCCTGTGGAAAGCAAAACCTACCCTACAGCCATAAATTGCTTTATGAAACAAAACATGTTTGCATGGCAATCTTCTTTTTTTACCTAAACAACAACTGTAGCCTAACAAAATTCTCGTTTCCAATACTTCAAAAGACATTAGTGTTGCAAAACATCTATCGATACAATCTTCATTCCGAAATGCATCCGAGCGAAAGGCCGGAATCGAATAGCACAAAATAAGAGATGCAATACATTATCCAGAAGTGGGTCGGGAAATAAATACAGTCCAATGAGGCGAGATCAAACGGAACAAATTAGCCTGTCGCGTAATTGGAACGATCGCTTTCGACGGGCTGGGAGTGACGCTTTGAACGCGAAAGTTTTGTATAATAAGTGTCTATTGGATCAGTTTTGATTGCCTCTACAAATGACAAAGTTGTATAGTATATGCATAGTGAACCAAATAATGAGATATCTTGCTTCTGCATGAGTGGTCGAAATGATGATGATTGAAATTTTAAATCAACAAGCACTCGAGCTGAATTTGAAAGCTTTTTGCTGATTTCATTTATTTATTAAGCTTGATTCTTCACAGATATAAATAAGGACTAAAGGTGCACTTAATACCTAATGACATTATCTATCATGTTTTCATACCCCTATATAGCTTAATTTGTGCCAAATTTCATATCTCTAACTTCAAAAATAAACATTTTTCCATATAAACTTTCAAAGGTGTTATTACCCCCCTCCCCCCCTTATTTTCTAATAAAAAGTAGCCTATGTCCGTTCTTGAGATTCAACGTATACCTATACCAAATTTCATCAAAATCGGTTGAAAGGTTTAAGCAGGAAAGCGTAACAGACGGACAGACGGACAGACAGACAGACAGACAGACAGACAGAGTTACTTTCGCATTTATGATATTAGTAGGGATTGATAATAAACGAATAAAATGAAAGTTTAAAAATATCGTTTTATTCAACAAGTTCTTAAATATTTATATACATTTTTTTAGCTTTATTTCTCATCAGAAGTAAGTCCTATTTATTATCATTTGTCGAAAACAAGAACCGCTTAGGTATATGTTTCTTAAAATTATATTCACGCAGTAGTTAGTTACATCAGCTCCAACTAAATTGCGAACATTTTAGATACACAAGTAAGTATATCTCTGAACAGTCTACTCGATATTTTGGAACATTGGTGCCTGGTGGTGACAAGGTACCGAAGCGCTATTTATAATACAACGTGTGGCGGGAGTAGTATAAGCCACGATAGGTAGTTGTTCCGGGCCTGAATAAAGTTATCAGAAACCTGACGTGCAAGACACGTATTAAGGTGTTACTTTGTTTAAAATTATGCTATTAATCGTTTACATTTGTTGTATGAGTGTAAATAAAGAAAGAAAAACCATTCTGGGACCATTTTTAGTCCACAAGGTTATTACTGAAATCGCGTGGGGTCTGGGGATATAGAATTTTCTTTATGTGGTTTAATAGTATTAAAATAAGGTTTAATTGCAGTGTTTTTCCAATTTAATTTGTAAATTGTACACTTGAGTTACTTAAAGGCACTTTAAGCCGCTGTTTCCGATTATCGTCCAAATAGGACTGATTTTCCTAGCAAAGCTTGCAGAGGTAGTCGCTCCATGTAATTGTCGTATTGGGACTCAATAATGGATACCCTTACACAACCAAAGCAAGCACAGAAAAAGAGTTAAAAGGCGTTTAATAAAACACATAACTCCAATATTATTCAAACTTATATATCACTGAAAACGGGCGCAACAATTCTTAATGGCTTTCTCGCGCTCACAGATCTTAGCTTGACCATTGTAATTTAAGACGTGCGAGACGCTTCGTACATGCATAAAGGAAGTATCATTTAAACTGGCGAGCTATGTGATGTTGTAGACTTGTTCTTCAACAACAAACTTTATTTTGCTTTTATCTACCTCAGTGTATCTTCCGCAAATAAGATAGGTCCGAAGCGACTTTGTAGGTCGCCAATCGAGGGCGGCGAGATTGCGCGGCTTCTGTCGCCGGCACTCCTAGAGCCCTTCGGTGCTCTATTGAACCGTCACCTATTTATATTAGGGCACTGTTTAGGGTTCTACACTATTATAGTGCAGCCTGATACTGGACAGATACAAAGCAATGACTTGCAGTATTTGGATCGTTTCTAACATCTGTTAATGAGAGGGTATGACTTTTTCTCCATGTTTCGTCAAAGTTTTTTTGCAAAATTCCTTGGATATTATATATGTTGGTCAAAAAATAATACGATTTTGGTTAATGCAAGCTATACTTTTTATAAATACTATCAAGTGGCTTCACATGTTTTATCAACTATGTCTTTTTATTAATTTGTTACTTGCTGTTAATTCTAAGCAGTCTTGCTTAAAAATTCTGGGTAACGAATCGCAATTTAGTAGACAATAAAAAGCGCTAGAAAAATCACTAAATTGCCATTCGTGACCCAGAAGTTCAACAACAACGTGATTAGTGATTTAAATGTCATAATGATATACCTATCCGCTAATGTAGTGTCAATGATAAAAATCACATAGCCATTGGTCCTGACACCTATTATACCAACTTTAAGAACTTCCATTACAAAGTTCTGGAGTACATCGTCAGTTTGATAGGCTCTTAAACAACATCCACTCCTTCAATCATTCCTTCCTTTCCGTTAGAACTTCCTCTAAAACGGATTACGAGGGGTAGACCTTTCACCTGTTCTGACCTAGGTCCAAAAATAGACAGCTTCGACCTCCATGCCACATCCACCTTCACCAACTAATCTTTATCCATTGATAAACTACTGAGATAGATTACGGAACCCTCGCATTAAGTCAAGGAAATACCCTTGAAAGGGCGCGGGTAAATAATACTGTGTATAATTGGATACGAACCACAGTATAAGTAATCCCGTTAGCTGCGTGAGCTACGGTAATAATCTAATAACGTGGAGGAAGAAATATTTCTAGTAACCTGTTATGAATGTTTTGGAATCGCTTCGTAGGCTATGTTTATGCCTCATAAAGG
The DNA here is from genome assembly GCA_037074685.1 of Glyphodes pyloalis. Taxonomy (NCBI): domain Eukaryota; kingdom Metazoa; phylum Arthropoda; class Insecta; order Lepidoptera; family Crambidae; genus Glyphodes; species Glyphodes pyloalis. The sequence goes on along the minus strand of JAYKKO010000008.1, from coordinate 13,217,058 downwards.
TAAAAGAATGGTAGGTCTTGGGTGACAAGTAAATTGATAAAATACCTACTACATTTGTCAGATTCTTAACAAGATTCGTTGACGGGGTGGTGAAGGTTGGAACTGCTTCGGGCAATAAAGACTCTTTCCTGTAGACATTCTAACACAAAACGAATTGTTTGTGACTTAAGCTGACCAACAATAAATAACCTGATGTGGTAGAACATTAAAACCACTAATAAGTATATCAAAGCAACTATCTTTGGCAAAATTAACGCATAAATGATTTTGTTAAACCTCCCTTTGCTACCCGCGCTGGAGGATGTTGTAGATCTAGGTGAACCAAGGAATAATACTACAGTTTCTAAATTTGGTAACATAAAGACGTGTTTCTTAAGACTTCGGAATATCTGCATAGTTGATAAGACCCTATTAAGAATGCAAGAGGCAAGTAAACAAGCATGACATCATTACTAAGATATGCCACTAACAATTCAGAAATGTTTATGCAATGGTAATCAATTGTATAACGTACATACCTATACATATATGCCAACTTCAATTCACCTGATTAACGTTTATTTAGCACGCTGAAATTCCATATTTCAATAATATTTTACATTTTTATATATTACATGTTTTCAACCAATGCACAACCTTTAAGGTTAAAACACAGTTGAATAATATGTTAACGAAAAATTAAGCTTGCCCGAAAAAAAATTGACACGAAAAAGATAAATCCATCTCAATCATGATAAATTCGCACGGAAAATCTCGGGACAGCCATTTTATAATATTTTCGGATGATTGCATAATACTGACTATACGGATAGGTCTTGTACTCGCTGTCATATTTTGCAGACTATGCTAGAGATTGGCAGGTTTATTTTTGCGAAATTTGGAAGCGTATTATTGCAATATTGTCCGCCTGGAGGTATGCTCTTTTTATAAACATAATTCGATACCGTCGTATGATATCGAGTGGCCGTAAGCAATGATAGAGTAAAACTGTTGGTGGAAATATGATTCATAGCGACCATTTTAAATATTCTTTGCATTGTTGATAAAGGCATTATAGCATCGTGCCCACTTTAACACTGCTATTTCGTAGTATCAATCAAAGCTCATAAGTATAATTTGAACCTAAAAAACGCAGAAAACGAGAAATAAAGAATAATCGAACAAATAAAACATTTGAAGTAAACGGTGTTTTCAAATAACGAACAAATTAATTACAGAATTTAAATTTCTAACTAGCAGGAAACCGTCATTTGAAAAGACATAATCCAATTAACGTACTTTACATGCTTGACTTTAACGGTATGACCTAAAATACAAGCAACTGAAAAAACAAGTCACATTTGTTTTCGCAAAAAGCAACTAATCACTTACTTAGATTGTTTGCGTCACATAGTCTACTGACCCAGAATATTGGCGCTGTCTGGAAAACAGCCCAATTACTATGAATTAAACTTCCAAGGATTTGTTTTTCAGAGTCCGCTTTAATTACGTCTTAAAAAGTTTAGAAGTAAAATACGGAAGAAAGTGTCCTTCGTTCTTTTACTTTCAAGTGTACGCGTTTATTTTTTGTGCTACAAGTTTTTGTATCGAGCTTCGATTATAATTTTGTATCGTCCCTCAGGAAATTTCCGCTTATTTGAACATTTGTCGTCGTTTGACAATCTTAAATCTTCGCTCTCAAGCGTATCAATAAATTTATTGACTTACGAGACTAATACTTTATTGCACTATAATATGTTTAAAAACCTTTTATTTATTTTTTTTCATCGGCTTCCTGAGTCCAGAAACTTAACTGCTGTTCCTAAGCGTAGACTACATAAAATAGGTAATTCATTTGTTGCTTTAAGTATAAAAATGTTATAAACTCCCTCAAGTTATTGTTGAGTTACCTTTATACAAATTTAAGACATTTGTCAAACGTTGTCTTTTGAAAAAAGGCTACTACAATGTAGAAGAGTATTTGAATGACAAGAACGTGTGGATCACGACCTAGCCTGCTCACCTGTACTTGCGTGTTTTGTATTATTTTAAAAATATAGTATGACACATTTTCTCAATCAATGTCAGTATTGGGCCCGTTGACGCATGTAAGTTCTACACAGTTAATTTAATTGAACTTACAAATACTTTTGTTTTATTTTTATTTTATTTTTTTTTTTCAATAATTTATTTTTAATTTTTATTTTACAATTGACAAACTAACTGTGTGTCTTAGTGCAAAATTAGTAATAAGTGTAGCTTTCATTTGTAAAAAAAACTACTGAGTTTCTTGCCGGTATCTTCTCTTTAGTTATAGGTTCCGAACCGGAGGTAGCTTCATTTGCTTTATATAAAGACTATTCATAAGTATTACTAATGTAATCTATGTGAATAAAAAAGATTGACTTTGACTTTGACTTTGACTTAACATGTTCTGCTAAGATGTTAGCAACTTTTAAAAATTTACTAAACCCAGTAAAAAAAATTCATACGTCTCCTACTATGTAATGAGACAACACAACGACTTCAAAAAAAGGACAATTCTCAATTGTACCATTTATGTTTTTAAATGTTATCCACTACGAACTCACTCACGAGTTTCGTCATTTGTGACCCGATTTTGAAATTTGATTTTAGTATTTCTGTATAGGTGTACGAACTCTGCCTCTGAGGTTAAAGCTTATTCTTATGCCAATCTTAAAACACTTTCATTGATTGAGATTTGGGGAAACCTCAATCAATGAAAGTGTTTTGACCATGTCATTACTTGAATCGCCTGATTGTCCGATAATGATAATGATTCCGTGCTTCCGAAGTCACGTTCGGCCGTTGTTCTCAACAATCTAAATAGGTCTAAGTTTCGTAAGTAAGGATTTCAGAAATCAGATGGCAATCATCTAGTTATTGCATTGGGTAATAACTAGGTTCGTCAAATCAAAATCGTAGTCGTAGCAGACCCTGAACTCCATTAATGACAACTGGGGTATACAATAAGAAAAAGATGCAAGAAAAAGACTTATAATATGTATTAACGAAATGAATAGATTCTAACTAGTCAAAGTCTAACCAAAACAGATAGAGGTGATTTAGCATCTCATCTTTGGTTTTATGATAAACCATAAGTTCCTTACGAATTAATTTGTTTTAACTAGAATAAAAATAAAAATTAAAACAAGAAGATACCAAACTACTAGCAAATTGGTGTAAGTCGGCCAAAGAAGTTTCATAACTCGCCTTGTTAGACTCTTGTAGCTGTAAATGACAGTTGTGTAGAGTTCTGTTACAAAGCTTCCTTCACTTATACTGTGTAAAAGATAGCTTGATCTCTGCGACAGCTGTCAGTTAAATCACGCCTAAGAAGTTCTGAATTTCATAGTAGTACAGGCAATACCTGTAAATGTCATACTTTATGGGCATGCCGACCTACATAATGATGGGCGATGAATCAACGTGACCACTGACTATAAACTATCGGTATTTGAAATAAAACTTAATTTAATTTTTTTTAAATGTTATTGTATATTTTAATTTTAATATCATAACATTATTTACATAATGATAATATATGCGAACAAGAGTTTATAATATATTTACAAGATTGTTCTAGCGAGTTATGGATTTGGGGTTCACTCCTTTACAAGAATAAATTTAATTTATATTCAAATATTCGTTTAATTTAGTAACGTTTGTTATTAAATTTAACCCAATTAAATGTTACTTTAGCATCGATAATAGTAAGAAATGTCGATAATATCTATCGACTTTTTTTATATCATGATCACCCTAGGAATGTCAGTTTGACTTATGTCGCAGAGATCAAGCTATCTTTTACGTAGTATAACTTACAACACGTAAGAAGTTTTGAGATTTTGACACCAGTAAAAGTCTCAAAGTAGGCCAGGCCTCAAAGTGTTACCAACTCTCACACAATTTTTCATAAACTGAGACATATTTGATAATAAAGGTTTAAGTCGCTCATTCACTGAGAGTTGTACATAAGATAGGAACGTGGCCAAGTTATGTGATTTTAAGAAAATATCTCTCAACCCATTTCCGCGGTTAACCTCAAACTGGGAACTGTGTACTAAGGCTACCTTAACAAAAAGTGTGATTTTCGCAATAAGAAATTGCATTTTCAATTTATCAGAGTATTTTGTAGTACCGAACAGAAAGAAAGATTTCCAATGGATGCTGGAAGAAACTGAGGTATATTTGGTTACCTAATCTGGGAACTATATTCACTCCATACAAATGTAGACATAGCATTTTCAGTAACAAGCGACCCTCCGCAGACTCGTATGTACCATCCCTGGATTTATTCAGATTTTCCAATGATTCTTTGCTCTTGTTGGTTGCAGCTTGATTTTATATAGCCTAAATCCGTCCTCGATAAATGGGCTATCCAGCACAAAAATATTTTTTCAATACGAAACAGTTACGAGTACATAGTTCATGAGATAAATGCGTTCACGCATTCAACAAACAAACTCTTTAGCTTTATGATATTAGTATAGATAATAATCGCAGGCCTCGATCAATAGTAGCAGAGTAGCTGTATGCAGAACTCATCAAAACAATGTTACAAATAAAACAAGACGACGCCATCAAACGTCCTCAAAACTTTGTTCGAATTTCACAGTCGTTATAACTTATCCGGCAACTTGTTGTTACCGACTTAAAAACGCAAACGGTCGCAACTAAAAAGATCTTTTCACTTACCGACTCCAAGTAACTATTGGCTACTTTCCAACTCAGTTGAGTGGTAAGTTGATGCAATTCTAACTTCCCGCCTTTCACGTCTCAGACCCTTCGGCCAATAAAGCGAGTAATGGTTTAAAAATAGTTCTCTAGAATTTCTCCTATCTCGTTTCTGAACATTCATTATGCATTCCATTTTGAGTGCAGCGAACATTTTCCATTCTTTGTATTCTATCTATTCGGCGGTATTCGCTCCATTGACCTCATCAAATTCCGATATTTCAATGGTGCAGACGCTCTCCTTGTGAATCCATTGCGTCGCGATGGAATTTTCATGGCTTTTATCTCGTTATTTTAAATAGGGATTCTTCTTTACGCTTCTAATTCCGGAATTAAACTTTTTGTAAAATCTCTGAAGTAATTCGTTGATTGTGAATAATATACCTACTAGGAGAAAATCATTTAATACAAAGAAAGTGAAAAACAATAAATAGGGTGAAGAACTCTTTCACCTTACTTACATATTAAAATAGGTCCTTAATATTCGCCTCGAGATGCAATGTGCAAAATAAGAATTTCATTAAGTCCTTACGAGGGATTCCCTTGGATTCATATTGTATTCTCTTTAGTAATTGCGTTTCATTTACAGGGAGTGAATGTTTGGAATTATCCACTCTTCGTTCACTGTAGCTGGTACGCTTCAGTTAGGGTTATTGATCTGAAATTGTGTAGTTTACTTCTTATATCTGTCTAGACGTTTCGAAATTTTTTGTAACTCTAAAACTGTCTGGTCCTAACTATTTTGCATACAAATTTTTCATTATCCGTTTTTCTTAGAGGAATCAAAGATATTTTTTTTTTAAAAATGCATATAGTTACAGCTGTATAATCAGCTGTATTTAATGTAAATTGAACTATCTAAGTTTTCTGTCAAATATCAATTCATTAAGTCCTCGCAAGTTATTCGGAAATTGATTGCCTAATTGTAACAAGACCTTATATTTCATCTTAGTTTCTTGGAACCATTCTGTCTTTTATGATTCAATCGTCGGGTGACATCACATTAGTTACCCAAGTCCTGACACCTCATGCATAAATACCTATCATTTATTCATATGCTCTCGTCATACAATGATCATGATTCACATAATTCATGGTTTCAATTAGCTTACTGTCCGAGGACAGCATATTAAAAACAATCTTATGCAAATTTTGTGAATCAAATCTATCACTGAAAAGGTTTCCTATACATTTACGGAGATATCTTCATGACTAGAATACATGATATTATTGAGAATGTTTAATATGAATTAGTTTTTGCATTCAACTTAACGTCTTAACAATCAATAGAGTATTATTAAATTTATTTACTATTAACAATTTTATAATCTTTTCTATTGTACCTACATGGACTGTCAACACTGAAATATTTATTTACAAAAACATCGTTCAAGGAAGAAAATAAAGATAACACCAATTGCCTACTTGACAGTGTTAACAATAAAATATGAAAAGTGTTAGATATGTTAGCTTATTAGTTAAGTAATCATTTTACATTTTTACTTTTTAATTAAAAGCATAGTTAGTATTTTATTTTTGCAAAATAAATTTTAGTTTTTTTATCTGTGGAACAAAAGAACCGAAACGGAAACCACCATTGCAATTCGGAAATGACAGCTGTCGGCGAAAATTATTTATTTTAATGTGGCGAAACAATGATTATTTTACCGATTAAATTGAATTATTGTGTCTCTAATCGTATAAAGAATTTATTGAAACATTTTCCGTTTATCTTAATTAAGTCGTTCCTATGCGTGTCGGTTCGTTGTCTAGGACGTTGACGTCATAATTGCAACAGTGACGCGACTAGGCGTTTTCGCGCGCTTTTTAAATGTGTTACACAAAATCTTATTTTTCTCTGGTTATTTAGATTATTTCCAGATAAATCGAATTGCTTGGGATATAAAATGAACGGGCGCACATTTTACAATACTTTTTCAAAAACTATCAAGTAGCCAATTACCCACCTATTTATTATATTCGATCACTCGTTTGAAGCGCGAAAAATCGAAAGATTCGATTTTCAGGCAGGGAAATTTGGAAATATGTTACCTTGGGTCGTAGTATAATGTTTTGACACTTGTAGTTAGTATTCGTCTTTTGCACTCGTAGTATAAGGAAAAATCTTCATTTGCTGCATACCGTCTACGATTTATGAAGCTTTTTTTATTTTTGTTTATTTTTCACGAAACCGTGGCCAAGCAGCTGTTCCAACTGAGTATTCTGCTTTCTGATCAGGATTTTCTTTCGCTGACCACACCCCGTTTCCTCTTTCCAGGTAGTGTTGGTGTTCATCCTGAGTATAGCATCGCTCATCATCTACTTCATTGACGCATCCAGGTAATACAATTTCCAACATTGTGAATTCATTCGATTCGTAGCTGATGTATTAATTTCATATATCTTGTAAATGCTGAAATCATAAGGAATACGTGAGTGACATAAAATAAATGTGATCCGACTGTTTGCTGGATATAGTTCAGTGTTGAGCTTTATGTTACTTTATCAGCTGTTGAAGCTTGGCCAGATGTATGTGGGACTCTGCTGGATTCTGGACATATTCGGCCGCAGTTTCACTCCTTCTAAATGTTTTGTAGTGCACGTAACAGAAAAAACAGCTGATTGTTATTTTTTAAATGCGGCCGTATCTGTTGATGAATACTTTTTAGTCATCAGTTTTATTCATACCTTTCGCAATATCAAATTTAAAAGATCATTAATATTTACTGGTTGGGTATTTAACCTACGACCTTGATATTATATATACCACCAATTTGAAGATGTGCGTCACACCCTTTAAATCAGTAATAAGATTTGATAATTGGTATCACGCGACTTGAAGCAATTAAAGCTTAAGATTTTTAACAAAATAATGAAATGGCTAACAGATCCCACGTATTCCTGGTCGAGCTTTACATCGTTTATTAGAAGCTTGTCCGTGCATATGTCACCTGTTTGTTGTATTTCCCAAGGTTGACATGCTTCCTGATTGTTCTCTTTCGATTTTCAGTGAAGAGGTGGAGCGATGCCAGAAATGGAGTGACAATATTACACAGCAAATCGACCTTGCCTTTAACATATTTTTTATGGTCTACTTTTTTATACGAGTAAGTTTTCCAAACTATATTTGACAATTAATACGATGCAGTGTTAGCTTCACTTAGCATAGCATAAAATTTGACTGTCATTTACGAACGTAGCTACCACAGAAATTTCGTGCTTTTTTTTCTTGAAACATGTGAAATATACTAATAAATACTGGATCAGATTTAACAAGAGATATCTGAAGTTTTATATTTCGTAGCACTTGAATTATCTCTTATCTATCTATATATCTCTCGTACTGGGTAAGTACCACCTCATTAACACACTCTTATCTGTCGAAATCTCCGAATCGATTTCCGACACCACGTTTAAAACAATAAAGGATTTATTTCCAGATTTGCATAGATTAATGTTAGGTCAGGATAAATTATGATTATGATTATGAAAGAATAAACAAAAACATTCCCAGATCTGTTGTTACTGTATAAATGTCTTTTGTTTTAAATAGTTAACGTCAACACAAACATTGCATCCGACAGCCAATTGATTTTCTATTCTCTTCAACTGACCTCAAAAGACTTAATTAAATTGTCCTACACTGTAAATGGCTTCTACTGTGAATTTTATCTAGGATAAGTATTGGTTTAAAACTTATCCGTGTGTTTTCTTCTGTTTCAGTTTATAGCAGCTAGTGACAAACTATGGTTCATGCTCGAGATGTATTCATTTGTAGATTATTTCACGATACCCCCATCCTTTGTATCAATATACCTGGATAGAACGTGGATAGGTAAGATTAGTTTTTTTTTTCAATATTAACTCTAACTACGGGTATAAAATTAGTATCCATTAATTTGTTACTATGACAGCATAACACATATTTTATCTGCCCTACGTTATTGACGCCTGTACATTTCCTAAGAGCTATTAATCTTGAAGCTCATATTTAGCATTAACTTGTCCATGATATTGAAATATTACTAGCGGGCACTAAATCATGTCGTTATATTCTACATGCTTTTTGCTATAAGAATATTAATAGCTTTTATACGACGACATACTCGTCTACACTACGCATATATACGTACATAGGATGTATTTTTATTGAAAAATGAAATTGCGTATTACTTATCTTGAAATAACAATGTTATTTAAAAACAATATGCAAATATTCAATTTTAATACGTACTTATAATAGCAGGGTTAGAACACTACCTTGGTGAAGACCAATTAATTGAATATTAGAAACAGAAAAATTTCATCTCTAATATTTAAAGTTCGCTAGTACGGCGTATAGTACTATAAAAATAATAAAATAAATTAATTGAATTCCAAAGCTTTGTAATTTTGTTGTTTATGATAGTTTGAATGAGGGTTTTTAAGTTTTTCTAATATTTTTGGAAACACTCGTGCTGGTGAATGCTACAATGGGGATGATGACTGGCTTGTCAATTGAAATACTTGAAAATACCAGTCAGTCATACCCGAATTTGTGCTCACATAATCATGCGTTTCATATCTTGATTAATTTTTTGCGATCTTTATAAATTTTCTTTCTGTCTGTTCCAGGGCTAAGGTTTCTCAGAGCTCTACGCTTAATGACCGTGCCTGATATTTTGCAGTACCTCAATATATTAAAGACATCGAGCTCGATTCGGTTGGCGCAATTAGTTTCTATATTTATATCAGTGTGGTTGACAGCTGCCGGCATTATTCATTTGGTAAGTTCAATCATTCCGTTAATTTAAATATATCCTCGTTCCTCAAATATGCTACTTTTAATGAAAAATCAGTAATTGAAACCATGCCTTCAAATCTCCTTCTTAAGAATCTTCATAAGAAAAATATAATCAGAGCTTGATGTCTACTAATGTTTTTTCATAGACAAACTTCTATATGTACGTTCAGCATCTTTAGTTAAGAAACTACTCAGTATCTTGTCACATTAAGTTAACTAAGTTACTGACTACATATCTCATTTGATAGGCTTATTGTACAAGGTACTGAGGTGATGCTAATTTTACGTCTAAACAAGCATAGACTGGATTGGACTGAAAAACTGGTATACTGCATCATAGTTACACATCTAAAAATGCACACACATGTTTTCCAGAGATGCAGAATAACTACTTCTATATCCACAATAGAGTCAGTCTAACAGTAATAAATTCAGAGGAACTAAAAATAACTTCAAGAAAAGCTTAGACAAAGAAGTTAGTTAGCAGATAGTTACTTCATCTGACTAGCCAGGAATTTATATAGTTCAAGTGGTTTTCTGAACTTCTCATACAAAAAATACAGAAAGTTTATACATAGATACTTTTGTATTGAGGAACGGACTTGTCTGTTTCAGCTGGAGAACTCCGGCGACCCGCTAGAGTTTGAAAACGCACAGAAGCTTTCATACTGGACATGCGTGTACTTCCTTATAGTTACCATGTCCACAGTAGGTTATGGTGATGTGTTCTGCCACACAGTGCTGGGCAGAACGTTTTTGGTTTTTTTTCTCCTCGTCGGCTTGGTAAGTTTCATTTCAAATCTCTTTCCTACATTCTTACTTTCTGTGAAATTAAATTGAAAGTCATTATTATGACAGGTTTATAAAACGTATCTTTGCAAGGAGAGGCAAGTTTCAACAATTTCAACAACCCTAATTTTGCAAAAGGCCTTAGAGATCCTAATTAAGATATTAATTTGCATCGACCTTGGAAGTAGATTGACTTACAAGCTATTTCGTCAAATCGCCACGCTTGCGATTCCTTGCATAAATGCTAATGTTATAACAAAGCAAAAGCAAACACAACGACTTGCCAGTCAGATGGCTACAAGTAAATAGTTGATGGGACTTGTTAGACAAGCGTACTGGATAAACGCACAGCTCGTTGGTTGTAAGCCTGCCTAGTGCACCGTCTAGACCTCTAGAGCATGATGTGTCAATGAGTTCGGAGACGCCGAGCGCACCGCCCGGGCGCCCGGGGGCCGCGTCGCCCGCCTCAATGTGCCGCCTTCTCTCTCGGCCGCTTCCATGGAGCATCTCAACTATCGCCGAACACTAAGCTTCATTTCGCGATCTTAACTGCATGGATGTATTTTGTTTTTCTTTTGCTTTGTTATGTGATACTCACCGCGAAGCTGCCGGAGGAAACCGCGCTCGTGTAGGAGTTACTGGGGATGGTACGACGACGTAAACGCGTAGTAGTCCTATTCCGGAGTGGAGGCGTTCTGCTGGCCCCGCCGCGCGCCGGCATCCCGCGCCGCGTCCCACCCCCCCACCCCACCTCGCGATCTCTGCATGCCCGCACCTGTGCCTGGCTGTGTTCAGTTGCTCACATCACCGGTAGACACACACTCGTTCCTTTTATTTTTATTTCGCTCCGCTACCGGCTACACTTAAGACTGCGTCACCATAGAATAAATACCGAGACTCGCGGTGGACATTGTCGTGCACCACGCGATGGTGTTCGCGTGCGCCCAGACTCGATGTCCGATCGACACCATGGTCTGTTGCAGGCAATGTTCGCTAGTAGCATTCCCGAAATTATAGAGCTGGTAGGAAGTAGGTCCAAGTACAGTGGCGAGCTGAAGCGTGAACATGGAAAAAGGTATCAGTTTGATATATAAATTGGTCGCCGAAAGTGAAGGCGATTCATTTCGCGGCACGCGCGACCCGTTGGTCCGCGCCGTTCGCCGTGCTGGCTCTGAATCGCCCGAGCTCTCGTGGACGATGTGGAATCATCACCTATATGAAAGCTTGCTCAGTGCCGTCAGATGTATTGTGTCATCTACTCGTGTTCACTCGCTGACCCCGCGTCCTGGCGGCGAGGGGCCATTCGCTGTCGCACTACGGGGCGTCCTGCGCTTTCGAGCCGAATGCTCCCGTAGGGTCTCAGAGAAGATCTCTTCTGCCGCCGCCCGCGTCGGTCTGCTCGTGTTCGCGTTCTACCAAGCGTCTATATCGAATGCCCCGTCTTAGTTTAGGAACCGGTGAAACCGATTTCTTTTTAAGTTCTGTTCATCGATTAGTTAGCGTATGTATCCTTAGGCTTTGCATGCACCCGGTCACGGTCCCGTCACGGCTTGCGCCGGTCACAGCTCCCGCCGCTAGCGTAGTACGGCACGGCACCCAAGTCCCGCACACCCACACAGCCACAGCCACCACGCAGACAGACGACAATCAAGCCACACAGCCTTGTGCGAACGCGAGGGTACGCGGCCGCGGGCCGGGCGGGGCGGGCGCGCGGAGGGGCGGTCACTCACCTCACGGTGTTTGCTGTGTATCGTAGGCTGTGTTCGCCAGCTGGATCCCCGAGATCACGGAGCTGGCGGCGCAGCGGAACAAATACGGCGGCCGGTACAACAAGGACGTCCGCCGCAGGTACCCTGCTCTCACGCCCCCGCTCCACGCGGCTTCCTGCCTTCCTACCTCTCACGGTTTCGATCTTGGTTGATTGAATGCGGAGTTTGCTAATGAAATTTATTAATCCTTCACTAGAATCGGTCTCTCGGTGCCGTGGCGCATGCTCGAAGAGTTAGCTCCCGGCGGCCGCGCCCCTCTCCCCGAACTAGAGAGACAGGCGCGCGGTCGACCGACGCACTACTACATGCCTTTTTTCGTAAATTTTACTCGAGATAAAGTTGAGCTTTTTAATCCTTCTAACGAGACTAGATCTGGAGAGAGCCGATGTAAAGTTTTGTAATGCTGTCGATGAAGTAGTGTTTGGTTTGTTCGCTTGCACACGATGCCTGTCGCCACGCTGTAGCGCTAGGTCCGGCACCCGCCAGAGTCCCGACGTCACACACAGCCAGTGCCCGCGCCCGCCCCGCGCGCCGCTCGCGCCCGCGCCCCCCGCGCCCCCCGCGCCACCCGCGCCCACGCGGCCGTCACTAACCGCACGCGCCCGACCCGACTGCGCCCGCCACAGAGGAGGTGTCGGAAGCGAGCCGCCTGCCGCCGGCGGCCCCGGCTCCCGCGGCCGGCGGCTCCCTCCCGCTACGCCCCTCACGACTCACCGGTCGACTTGAATGTGAATGTCTTGTTTTGTCTGTCGGCGTTTAGGCGATATTTGCCAGTTGTATCCCAGAGATAATTGACTTAATCGGCACTAGACCCAAGTATGGCGGCACCCTCAAGAATGAGCGGGGACGCAGGTGAGCCGCTGTCTTCACTCCGTCCGTTGAATGTGTTCCGTGTTGTGAAATCTATATCTTCCTTTTCCTCTCTTAGCACGCTTCTGTGTTCTCACTTATCTTTGGCGGGACGCGAGTCCCGTGAATTGTTGTTTTTATGAGTCGATATTGATTGTAAATTACCTTTGAATTTGAGTTCAGTTGAATAGTGAACAGCAGATAGTGGCTAGTGTTATCGCTCGTCATATAGGTTTCATGATTATGTTCTGTTAGTATACGTACGTAAAGGAATGTTATCGTAACGCTTAGTCGGAGAGTTAAATGTTGAGTGGTACGTAGTTGTTGGAGATTGGTGTCGTCGACAGCTCCTCTGAGGCTCAGCTCGGGGGCCCTGTTGATGCTTAGTGAGTGCTCGCCTCCTCTCCCTGCCTGCACGACTACTGTAACTGTACTGTAACTCTTACTCTTAATGTTGACCCTCTTTACTGTTTTGTAATCTGTTATGTACTTTTGAATCGACCCCCTCGGTTATTAGTGTAATGTATTTACGTTAAAATTCATAGAGCGTGGCAAGGCTGTGTGCATTGAGGACATTTTTAACGCAAAATTAGTTTTTAGATTTGAACATATCATTTTACATGATTGACATCATCTTAGCAGAGATACACGAGTCATTTATACGAAACTTTTGGATTTGTTGATTTGTAAATTTTTACGATGTTTGCAATCGTCAATAAAAGGTAGAAGTTTTGTAATTTTTATGACTAAAAATGAAATCAGTTCCTTTGCCACACCTTAGAGAATATAGTTTGCATGATGTGCCTAGTTTGTGAGCAATCGCATTATTATTTCAATTTCCTTTTCTACTTTAATCCATCTTCTGGATGATTTAAAGCGCCCTTAATCCGTTCTTCCATTGGTTTGTTTGACAGTAACAACATTAACCTCCATCATTGTACCGACACGGTCGCCCGTCTGTCTGTCACCCCCACTGTTATGCGCCTAACCCCTTTCAGTTGATCAGTTGAACTTATAAAGAATTGAGGCTGAACCCAGACACGAACCAGAGAAACGATCCAAATAAGTACCGTACTGAGACGCAAGCTTTTGTGATATTTATATGCAGTAAAATACCATTCTGACATACATTCATGATACTAAAGAAGAACAATACGATTTCACTTCATATATTTTGAGTAAACGGTTGCCTATTGTGTATAAATATCAAGACATTTTATTAAGAATTTTAATCTTTACACGAATACTACTCTCACACTCACTCTACAGTCATTATTATTTTTGCAGTGAATGCCATTTTGTTTTTACGGCTGTATCTATCGGCGCCTTCTAAATTCTACACTTCGTCATTGCAAGTGTCACACCTCCCCGTCCCCTGTTCTGTTGTGGATATAATTTTATTTGGTTTTTTATTTTTATTTTCTAGTGTGGTAGATAGATTTACACAAGTCCTGAACGAAACTGAGCTTTCTAGTTAAGACTGTTCATTTTTTTGTGGATAGCGAAGAAGTAGATTAACAAAATTATTAAGATTTTAGAAATTAGTTGTAAAATTGGACTTAACTGTACAATAGCCACAAACTAATGAACAAACCATTAATTGTAAATTATGGAGGTTATCGAACGCGTCGTCTTCGTTTCGTCTAAAACAAACTTATTGACCTTTTTCGTTCATAAAGTTTCAGACTTCATTTTAATTTTTGATTTTCATTTGTCGCTCATTATTTTTCATTTCTTTTTTATTGGCAAATATTGACAATGAAACGAAGACGTCGCTATCATCGTTATGTAGATCTTTCACGCTTTTATCACCTACTGTTTTGTTTAACCCTGCCGTGACCTTTGCTTTTATTTCAGTTATGTAATTTTGGTCCCAGGTGTTAAATAAAACTTCAAATTGCTGTACTTCTGACTTTTCTATCCTTTACTTGTAAGATATTTGTAAGCTTAAGTTTCGCTTTGAACGAAAATTTGTAATGGCAACCTTAAATTTTTTCAAATGCTGCACAGCTTAAAATTTTCAATAAAGCAGCAATTCAATCTCTCGCAAATATAAATAAAAAAAAATCTAAATCGATATGCTTAAAAGCTTTTCAATTATTTTCAACAGCTATTTCGTTGTAGCAGCACACTTTGCACTGTGGACCAAAGGGCAAAAGTTATAATATATTCATAAACTTTCAGGCACATTGTTGTATGTGGACACATAACCTACGAGTCAGTAAGCCATTTTTTAAAAGACTTCCTACATGAAGACAGAGAAGATGTGGACGTAGAAGTTGTTTTTTTACACAGGTTCGTACGATCATTTTATTTTTACTATTTAACACATAAGCAGCAAAATGTTGATACTTTATCTAACTTATAATAGAAAATTTACATAATAGTGTCTGCTCTGAATTTGGTGCGCAAAGATTGAGTTGATAACATAATAGAACCAAAACGATCGAAGTCATGACACAAAATAATCGTCAATTTGCGAAACTAAACGTTTCTATTCAGAGCTACCAAGATAAGATGATAGTACGCTTATGTAATATCATCATATTACAGATATTTGTGTCGGTATAAAGATTTCGAAAATTTTTATGAGGTTCAAAGCGCGTCTTCTTTGACCATCGCAACTTGCGTCGAAACAAAAAATTCTAAAGAAGACTAAAATAAAAAGATGTTAATGATAAGATACAAAACGTAACAGTAAGCTAATTTTAAGCTGAAAATTATACCGTAAAAGCTGCTTGCACTATCAATCTATTCATAACGAAACAAAAATGGAAATATTAAATTAAAACAAGATCATCAAATCAACGGATTAAACTTTAAAATATAAGTAACTTTAATCAGATAAGTTATCATTAAATTTATTCTTGACAATTTAATTACGAGTTTGTTTTTATTGACGTTTGTTTCAACATTAGCATAAAATACAAAAAAAAACTTTAAATACGCAGTATTAAAAAGCGTTTTAAATGATACAAGCGATTCTACCGTTTAATATGCTATAACGAAATCCATATATCTATTAATAGATGTGTAGTGCAAGTTGACTTACTAGTAATAATTAGAAAACTTCAAAATCACTCATATTTTTATTCCTAACCTGATGATGACAAACTGTCAGCTGTGTGAGACCAAAGGTCATGAGTTAAGGATGGGGTGTGACATGAATACGACGACGCTTTCAGAAAAGAGCCCGACCTTGAGCTGGAAGGTCTACTGAAGCGTCACTACACCACGGTCGAGTTTTTTCAGGGTACAATGATGAATGCCGTCGACCTTGAGAGAGTCAAGGTTAGAGTAAGACCGAATAGCGCAGGCATTAGTTTTCGCACGGCCGTACTTATCATTGATCGCGTCTACGTGAACCAGTATTTTTGTTTGTTTATGTGCATAAAACAGATCTTTCTCCTCCAAGATGCTGTTCATAGTCACAGTAGGATTTTATCACTTTGGTAACTTTATCTTGTGGTTCTTTTGATGCAATCATTGCTTTTCACGGTGGGACGGTCGCGCATCGATTCGCTGATGGGCCTCCGTCCCACCACACGACTGCGTATTTTGGTAAATAGAGTTGCATGGTAAGATCGGCCCACGAGGGGCGGCGGCCTGTCCCTACAGTAGTCTTAACTGAGCGTTGATGGCAGGAAACCGCCCGACTTGGAGCTCGAAGGATTGTTCAAGAGACACTTTACCACTGTGGAATTCTTTCAAGGCACCATTATGAACCCTATCGATCTTCAGAGGGTAAAAGTAAGTAGCAATGATCTTGTGGTTTTGGGCGTGGTGTCGGTTTGAAGCTGTACAGACTGTCATTTCTATAGACGTAGAGCGATGCTCGTTCTGTCCTTTTCCGATATGATTTCGGAGAGTTGTGAAGTTCCCTTCTGTAACTTGCGCGTTGTTCGTGCCTGTTGCTGCTGTATCTCTGTGTGGCCGGCCGACGGTAGCTGTCCGCGTCGGCCGGACGTGTCACCCGGCCCTCAGCGCTCGCGCGCCTGTGTCTCACGACTCGGTGTTGTATGCGATGCTCGCCCGTGTTCTCATACTCTAAACAATCGATACCATCTCTAACGTACAATCTTCCACTGACATTGGCTTTAATGGCTGCCGAAGAAAGGGTTTCCATTTCTAAATTTTAATCAAGTCTCAAGTACAGTTGTCGATTGTCGATATTGTCGAGTGTTTATGGTAAGTTTTTGATGGTGCATGGCTTTCATTTGGAATGTTCGCTTCGTGCATGAACTTGTTTCTAACCCACCTGCTTATTCCAAAATAGCCACTACAAAGATCTTCAAATTAAAACCATTGACAAAATCCTAATTGGCAAATTGATCGTAGTGGCTATTTTCACGTAAATGTTTAGTTCTGCTAATTTGTATTTAGATAATTTCATGCTTTCTTCTCCGCTTGAATTTAGATTCTTACTGACCCTTCTATAGATTGTTTGTCATACATGTTTGTATACCTGTCGTTTTCAATGTAAGTACTTGTTTAATGTTTAAGCTGCTTTTAAAGGTCCCTTTTTCACCAATAACTTTATAATTAATTTAAAAAAAAACAAAATTGCCTTAACCTTTATACTGAAAAATTGCTAAAATATATACGAATACCTGTTCTTAACATACTAAATAGACTTTATAATAAATAATTACAAACGTTGACTCAACTATAAACGTACAGCTCAAACCGCTAACAGTTTGCGCTAAAAGGGGGTTTATCGTCAACTGAAAGATATAGAGAAACGATGTAGAATACATTTTGAAACAACTTACAAAAGCTACAATCTCAACGATTTTCACAGTAATTCGGCACTACTACACAAATCACTAAATTTTTTACTGAAAATTTTCTTCCAATTTCTTTGCTCAAACTGCAACGTCTACCATATCGAAAGGTCCTATAACTGTTTTAACATCCAGGTGCATGAAGCGGACGCTTGTTTGGTACTAGCGAACAAGTACTGCCAGGACCCGGACGCTGAAGACGCCGCCAACATCATGAGGGTTATCTCCATCAAGAACTACTCCGACGACATCAGGGTCATTATTCAGCTCATGCAGTATCATAACAAGGTGCGTTACTTCATCTTCGTTATCGTCGATCGTCCTTGCCATAGAAGATATAAACTTCGTTAACTAATAATGTGATCTTGGTTTCTGCTGTTTTAAATCTGTTATCGATAACTAATATAACTACTTATTTGTGACTAAACAAGTAGGAACAGCACATCACAGTAAATACTTGTAGTTCAATATAAGAACTTGCAACTACGTCATCAAAGAGGTGCAAAATCCAAAGATTGCGTCATCATCTAGTTTATCGTTTACAAGAGTCGGTTCAGATCCGTTATTGTTAGGTACTTTATTTCTTCTTTAGTAATATTTACGACACTAATTCAATAAAATATTGCTTTGTAATCTATTCTTAATAACTTAAAACCCATTTTTGATTACTTCTAGAATGATTCACAGTTATTCACAATGATGGTTTTATTACTCAAGCTTGATCGTTATGTTCCAGGCCTATCTATTAAACATTCCATCCTGGGATTGGAAACAAGGCGACGACGTAATATGTTTGGCGGAATTGAAGCTGGGTTTCATAGCGCAGAGCTGTTTGGCACCAGGCTTCTCCACCATGATGGCCAACCTCTTCGCCATGAGGAGTTTCAAGACGGTCAGAATATTTTCCTGATTCTTTCTGTTGCTTGTTAACAGGTTCACTGATAAAAATACTTAGGCACAAGCGTATCACATTAATAGTATGGTCACAATCTTGGGTTATTCCTAAAAGCTCTTTACTATGATAACTTGACAACAAGTTAATGAGTGTGATATTTGGACGGTCTCTGGCAGAGCGTATCTTCCAAAAACGCTCAGTTATCAAATTTGAATGAAAATATCACGAGTGCCTCTCTATTACTAGCTCACATGTAAAGATTTCATATATTATTGATGTTATCGTTAATATCACCTGTAATTTAAGGTAAGGTAAACCTGTTAACAAATCTTAATGGTGATTGCCTCTGTCATTGGTTTCTAGCTGAAAGATGCTGCTATTTGTATGTTTTCGTAAACACTTAAATTAATGAACATTTCTTCCAAATTATCTTTATCCGGCAAATATCATGGACCATTGGCAAATTAACGTATGTATATTATGTAAAGACTTTCAACTATTGAAAAAGAATGAGCCCCAATTGGGCGACCCCAGATTAGGGTTTAACGTATTATATGCGGCATTTCCACAGTCCAACGACATGGCTGTGTGGCCTAGTAACTACATGCGCGGTACCGGAATGGAGATGTACTACGAGACACTAAGCACGACCTTTGTCGGGATGCCCTTCGGTCTGGCCGCAGAGTAAGTGCCGACGAGAAGCTTACATGGCGTGATACGACACGTCTCCATCATACTCCTGGGACGGCGGAACATCACTAACTTAACCGATACAAATAACTGCATAGCTTTTCATTAGTGTAATGTACGATTTTGTTTGCCAGCTTCGTCCGTGATTTGGTCTCAATGTTTTTTTGAGTATCATCGTTCATAGATACTGCACTGAATAACTCAGTTTGATCTAGATGCCCGTGATAGAAATTAACAGTTACAAACAGTTTAGGGGATTTACTAATCGCTGGAAGACTCAACATTCCTAGGCAGGTTGAATTGCTGCAGTGAGGTCGAATGTCGGTTCAGCAGCTATGACTAACAAGGCACGAGCTTTAGCGTCTCCTGTTGATTGATTGCAGTCACCCGACACCCAAGCTTGGCAGAACGATTACCTCCAGGGTACTGGCTGCGAGATGTACACGGAAACACTGTCCACATCCTTCACTGGGATGAGCTTCCCTCAGGCGAGCGAGTAAGACCTCCTTTGGGCCCCCTGCCTCCCTGCACCGTAGTCTGTGTGCCATGACCCTCGCTATTTGAGTGTGCACAACCTGTCCTCTAAAATGTACTTAGGCCGTTTTGAAGATCAGAACTGTTTATCGTTTTTGATTTTCAGAATGTTGTGCATGTTGAGTGGATTAATATCGAATGGGTAGGTGTTGTAGTTAGATATGTTTAACTTGACTTTAGATTTGTATAGACAACATTAAACACTTCTAAAAAATCCTGGATTAAGTTTCTTTTTGTTTTCGTTTGTAGTGTATAGATTTCTAGATTTTTTACATCAGATTCCTTCGTTATAAGTTATGTCAAAGCATGATCATGAATAATAAACATCTTCAGTGCAGTAGGACGTATACCAGAAGCACTTTTCAATAATGATGCATGTTCACTTAAAACAATATAACGATTACACGTGACTCATGTAACAAATACCTCCACCAGATTCAGAACTATCCATTCCTCTCGCTTTAACTAATATAACACAAATGCTTGAATTATTAATGTCTTTGTAATTAATGTAACTGCAAATTTGGATCCTATCCCAATTATCATTAAACACATCATTATCTATGTAAGCCTCACATGGGACATGTGACCCCCGCATGATATTCGTGTATGTCTTTGCTTGTATATGTCAACTGATTGTAGACTTCAAATTAACTGTAAATTGTAAAAAACCTTCGAGTATCTCTTGCATATACCTAATGCATGAGCCAAAAAACTAGGTAAGTACATCGACGAGAAATGCAAAAATACTGAATATTCCCGAATGTGTGCTCTCATCCCTACTAATATTATAAATGCGAAAGTAACTCTGTCTGTCTGTCTGTGTGTCTGTCTGCCTGTCTGTCTGTTACGCTTTCCTGCTTAAACCTCTCAACCGATTTTGATGAAATTTGGTATACGTACGTACGTACGTATACCAAATACCTATACCGTATACCTATACGTACGTACGTACGTACGTACGTATAGGTAGGTATACGTTGAATCTCAAGAACGGACATAGGCTACTTTTTATTAGAAAATAAGGAGGGGAGGGGGGTAATACCACCTTTGAAAGTTTATATGGGAAAAAAAATATTTTTAAAGTTAGATATATTAATTTTGGCACAAATATAGCTCGAAACTTGGATTAAAATATAGACTACTTTTTGTTTCGAATATTAGGGGAGAAAGGGGTAAAACGAACCATGAAAGGATGTAGTCCACGCGAACGAAGTCGCGGGCACAGCTAGTTTTTAATAAATCTAATTCATGATCTGATTGTTACTTTCTATGATACTTTTTTCGCTAATAATGAGACTATAGCATCAACAATTTTCGTCAGGTTGTGCTTTACAAAGCTGAAACTACTGCTGTTGGCAATAGAGATCAAAGGTGAGGAAGGCGCGGACAGCAAGATCTCGATCAACCCTCGGAGCGCGAAGATCCACGCCAACACGCAAGGATTTTTCATAGCCCAGTCTGCTGATGAAGTGAAAAGGTACGTTAAGTTATCAGATCTAATTGAACTAAAGATTCGTTTCTTGATGCTTTCGTAGCAGCCGTCAAGACTTCTTCCCAGCGGGCATGGAGTGTCGAACCATTAACAGATCTCCACCGTTGTAGGTAGACTGGTGTCGGATAGTTACTCTAAGAAGTAGCGGTGCCAGTATTCTTGTTTCGCATTCCCATTTTCCAATGTCCCAATACAGGACTCCGCTTGTTGAAACTAAGCAATATCACTATTGAGTACAATAACCGCAACAACATTATAATCGCAACTCTGTATTGTACTGATAGTGTTCTGTGTGTCAATCATATTTTTGTCCGCAACACTTATTATTTCTAATTCTTTTTGACATGCCGTTAAAAATATTATTGGTAGGTTCAAAGATGTACAAAACTGTTCGTCCTTATTTCATGTTTCAACGAAATCTCTCCGCTTCCAGAGCCTGGTTCTATTGCAAAGCCTGCCACGAAGACATCAAGGATGAAACACTCATCAAGAAATGCAAATGCAAAAACTGTAAGATCATTGAAATGCTTTACTCTAACATCAATGAAATAATTATATTATAAATAAGACTAATAACAGAAAATTCCACTCTAGATAAGAAGCCTTTGCCTAACTTTACCAGACATTGACAATTCTGTGACATTCTTTCTGGAACAATTCAGTGTTTACAAATTCACGAGCTGTGTCCTACTATGTATTTACAATATTCACTTCTAGAACACAATCCCTCTGTAAATCAGATAACTTTGTCACTTTAACACAGTAGGCCTCTCAAGGACACGTCGACACAGCGACCCTTGCTAAAACTTCACACTGTGTACTTTCTACTTGTGAGACATTAATCGAATATTGTTCGGCTGAACTTTTAGTGACCGCGCAGCGGAAGGTTGGAGCCGATATAGGTAACTTGCACAACACCTAACCTCACAAATTGACGTTTTCCGATATTTATTTTCGTGTCTATATAATTTTGAGTTGCTTTAGTGGTGTTGCGTCCGTACCTCACAGACTGGATCGGCTGCAAAGCATTCTCTTGACCCGTGCTCGTTCACACCTATTTAGCGATCATTGTGTATGTCCGCCCGCTCGTGAATGGATCTGCCACAATACGATGAAGCACTCCGACACTTCACCATTTATCTATTGCCTTGAGATATTTCTCGCTCTGTTCTGATTGTATGGATATTGAGGATTTAGTGCATCATTCAATGCTGCAACATGAGGGTATCATGTTAATCAGGAACATAAGGCCGCACATTTTTTTGAGCCACTCCAAATCTCAATCCAAATTATCTAAATTTCGGTGCAAACTTAAAATCTCATTCGAAATTGAACTGATGCACTTCAAAGCCCAGCACAGACAGTACATTGCATGTCATAGTAGAACTAAATATGGCAGAGTACAAATTGCACCGTCATTATCCCGAAACACTTAGTTACTTAAATGTCTATATAAATCCACGAAAGCATGTCTCAGAAAAGAATGAAGACCAAGTGTATAGAATTGCCCCATGAAGAGTGAGCTTTGGAGAATTAAAGACTTGATACAGCAGTTCAGGCTTGTCTGTGCTAATGAAAGTGACTAACGCAAAGGAGACTAAACTACCGTCACTATTCATTTTACCATCATCCTGATTGGTAGAATCAAATTCAGTCTACACAATAGTTATATTAAACATCTCCTGGCAAAATCTTCTGAATTTGACGCTACCAACAATCGAAATAACAGAATGTAAACAATACCCATCAATGGAATAGGAGCGTACCTTCGTTGTTGTCAGTGTTTGGATTTTTACAGATGTCGGAATGATGATGATGCAGACTGGGATGGTGAAACAAAATCTTAATACATATCGAGGTTGTCTCGACGGTACGGAAAGGAAACGAACTATTCCATATTACCGTACCCTCACAACACGTCCATAGTTCGGCCATTGAGACGAGATAAATCTTACATGTAGATTCATCTCAACATAATTTCGTTATGCATTTGTAAAATATAAATATAATTATAAATCGTTCATCCTTACGTTTTTCTAATTTTCAAGATTTGTTTTTTATCCCATTAATATGCGCTTTCCGCTTTGGCGTACTTTTGGAATTCATTCCACAATCATAAATAAAAAGTAAATATCTCATTCAGTTGTAGACAAGTACATATACAACGTAAATGTATTTAGTTACCCCCAATTAGAAATATAAATAATCTATGATGAGATGAAACGTTTCTTCTCTCATATCAATCATGTGAATTAATGTGTTCAAGTAAAGATACTTTCCGTAACTCCCAAACATCAATTTATCTACTCTCATTGGCCCGACTATAGTTTGTTTGCGTCAACTAACATTGCTCATGACGAATACTGAGCTACAGTATCAGCTAATACACAATAAACGTCACACGCAGCTAGAATAGTGCAGCAAAGCTATACACATATCTAGCAAGAAACTAAAACCTGCTTACTTGACGACGATAGGGTTAGGCTAAACACAGGTCTTTAGGAAATACTCTTAGACTAAAACATACGTTCCAATTACTAAGTCGAACAGAATTTAATTCAGATCCTATTGTTATTTTAGGATGTTGCTTAATTTGTTTAATTAGCGAGGGAGTTGTAAAGTGTAGGTGTGATACACTTGGCAATTTCAATAATAAAGCTGGAACTTTAGTAATTGGAACTAACAATAATGAATTGCGCTGGCCCGCATTCTTCTCTTTATCATAAACTCAGGAGGCCCTTCTTAGCTTTGCATCTCTGTCAGCATAAGTAATTGTTTCTTTGCGTTCCTTCTGTTTCACCCTACTAAAGCAGGATGACTAAATTAGTTATTTGTAAGCGATTGAGCTAAACATGTTATTTCTCGGTTTAGTGGCCACATTCAGGAAAGGCGTACGAGCCGTCCAGATGGTTGGCAGGGCAAGTACGTAACCTGTGTATACCTACAATTCAGTGTAAATGTCAATGTGATGTTTTATATCGAAATGTCCGGTGCGGGGAAAGCCGTGGCACCTTACATATAGCAATCTCGTGTCCTGTATCATTGTCTTGTCTACGTTTCTCTATGTGCATTATACAGCAGTTAGATGTTTGCCTCTCTATTAGCCGATATTATAAAACATCGAGAGACATTGTGATGTCGTTTATTTATTTTGGTGTTGTTGTTTATACTTATATATGATTCTCAAAATATTGTTTCTAGGAGTATTTTGATCCCTGATTTCTGCATCGAATAGTCCCTCTGATATTGATGTTGTGTCATAGTGTTAATTGATATTAATTTGTATTATGCTTACGAATTGAAAAGTGATTTTTAATTATTTGAAAATACCCTGCATAGGGACCGTTATTTTGATTAGATGATCCCGCCTCGATAGAACCGTCTGGACTTGCAGTTTTGGCTACTGCATCCGTCGAATTTGTGGTATTTTACGATGCTATTTCAATCGTACCTTGCGTAATATTGCCTAAACCATTAAACGTTAGTACGCTCGGTGATCTCTCCTAATGTTTCATTATTCATTGATCATAACCCTATACATTAGCGTAACTCATTTTAATTAGGGTTCTAAAACCATTAAAATTTGAAACATTAATATAGTTTAGAACACAGTGCTTGTCTAATAGTTAGTGTTTATTTTGTGTGTTTAGCTTTTGGTGTATGTTTGTTGCATGTGAATGTGGTAGTTGTATATTATTGTATATTCAGATTGATCTGATCAATGTTGATTAAAATTTGATTTTTGAAATTACATATTAGGTTTCACCTTTCTATGCTATGGCAGGCTTCTCCACTCCTAAGCTAAAAGCGCTAAATGCTTCCTCAAAGGTGAAACCTGATACGTCTAAGATTTATATAAAACTATCATATCTGGTGATCACAGTCCTCGCTGTATACATTACGATTTGCCAGTATGTATTATTGTATTTATTCAGTGGTGTATCGGAATGCGAAATTGTGCTGATGTTTTGCAGATGACCACCACCCTCCCCCCACGTTCACGCCGCCAGAGTTGCCCAAGAAGGTCCATGTTCGAGGTACATCTCAGGCTCAAAGGACTGAGTGTTTTTTTATTTGTTTTCCTTTTTATCATCGGCCCACACTTCTCCATGACCAGCAATGTGCTTCGTCCTTAGGTTACCAGAAGGTATCGTGCACTTAGATGCTTTATCACGCATTTTCATAGCGAGCACTGATGCGGTGGCTACGGAGCCACCCAGGAGTTGGACTACTGCTTCTATCAGGCATGAACCCGCCGAGAGACGTAGAACTATACCTGTCGCTTGAACGATCGAACTCTCCGAGAATAGTTCACTATCAGAGCGCAACTTTTCACATTTATTTTTAGTTCCTCTTTTATTTTTGAGATGTCGTGATGTGACGATAGACAACATTTTCACTCTGCGAAATGCGCAGATGGATCTGTGTGTAAATTTAGAGCTCTGTCTACCCACAAAGCTATGTGCAAATCATTTAACACGCACGATAGTATTATTGCAAATACAACTAGTTCTTAATTTGCTTTTTCCGATTCAGCAAATAAATCTTTATCCGTTTCAATAATAATTGATAAATCTAAAACCATACCGATTTAACTTGTAGCTTTAAAAAATGAAAGTCAAATAGAACCTACAAAAATGTGTCAATCTGAATCGCAATTAATCCCGAAATAAATTTCTGTAGAAGCAACACTCCGAACCTGTGTTTAATGCCGAAAGTGCATCGAATTTCTCGTCCAATATATTAATAATTTCTTTAAAAAAGCCTAGTTCATGAGTTCCATACGAAGAAAATTATTTTATGTTACTTTTGCATCATAATTCAAGCGATTACGAATTGAAATGGTTTCCATCGATCTATGCTTCTTGGTAAACTCTAAAGCGGATATATTTTATCATTTATGGTTTGTACCCTACGCCATGCATTGCAACTACTACTTCATGGCATTGCATCCGTCCGTTCGACAACATACTGTATCCCTGAATGCTTGTTGATACGCTTTTGTAGTAGAATTGAGTAAAACAAATGCATTTTGAATTATTATATTGACCGATATTGAAGATGTATTCGATTTGAATCCATAATCCATTAAAAAAACAATTGAACCATAAAATTTATTTGACGCAAAACAAATTCGAATCCTTGCATTTGGAACCTGTAATGTAATTGTTAACTAAATTCAAAATTAGTAACGCTTAATAAACATGAAGATATCACAACGGCTTAGCAAATCATCAAGTCTTACAGATAACGTAATTGCCTTTCAGGTGAAATCGCAAGGGAAAGAGGAGAAGATACGAGTTGTAAGTATTATCAAATACAATAAATAATTAGATACGTAAATGAATGAACGTTGAAACCGAATTTGGGAGAATGAATTAACGAATCCTATGCAGCTAACTAAGAACGACTAGCTTCATACAGTAAAAGTCAAAATCTCATTTTTATTAATATACGGAACTAAAATTGGACCAGGTACCCAATTAGTAGAACACGTCGCGAGCGGCCGCCAGTATTATAATAAGAATAGACCCCAAGCACACAAATCATATCTGCCCTATATGGCGTGTTTATAGAAACAAGAAACAACAAAAAGCGGCGCTCAATTGGAAGAGTTCACAGCTTTAATTTTTTTTTTATATTGCACTTCAAGATTGACCTTATCCCACCTGATGTTAAGTGGTAATGAGGTCCTAGCTTAAGGGCGACAAGTACAGCATAATACATCTGTTACTGGACCTGTTGTCCTTACCTTGAAGGCTTGACCCCTGCTACTAATGTAGCACCCCCCAAGAGCTCTGGAAACCTTACTCACACACAGAAACACAACAACACAGAAATGATTGCTATTTGGCTGCGGTCTTCTGTAAGGTGGAGGTAGTTCACTAGGGCTGCTCTAGTTCGAGCGATAAATTGCTATGCCTACCTCTCTTAAATATCTCTTAAATCTAAAATTCAATCCTCGGGAATAAAAACCCAGAAAAATGTTTGCGTTATACCTACCCTTGCACGTTAGTGCTTCAAAATTCCTTCATTAAATCGATTCCCACCATTTCACCAGTAATAAACCGCAACCACCGGAGTGCGGCGCCGACGGCGCTGTTGTCACCGATGGCAAACCAGCTCATGAACACCACAACCACGAGACAGGTCAACAAGGTTAAACCAAACGTCAACAGAGCACCGCCAGACACGTAAGTTTGATATATCCTAGACTAGCCCAGCATAGGAAAAGACGGTAACCTTAAAACAAAACCAGAGCCTTTCAACGCACAAAACTACTCATCTACGTCTCTATGACGCAAATAAATGATCAAGCCTAATAAATGTCTTCTCACATTCGATAGGATAGTTCGTTTTCATCTTATTCATAGGATGGTTTACCATTCGGCAAAGTAAAGTTTTTGACCATGATTTCGATCCCCGAATCAAAGTCACAAGCCAAGAAGATGAATGACCACAGATGATAGACTCACTGACAACTCATGGTCCTTAAAAATATTTGTGATCCTAAAAGTATTTTGATTCGAAATTTACACTCAAAGTGTGCCCACATAAAACATAATTTTGTAGTCCAATCACGAACACTAAAACCCCAAAATATTTTCGTAGAAGATACCATTTAAAAATACATACATTTTCAGCCAATAGCCAATCAATAAGCATAGGGTCTCAATTTTGCTAAAACCTATCTCAATATGCGAATAGTTACCGAAAATCTTATCAGTCGGATAATACTAATCTTAGCACACGTTTACAATAGCAGAATAGGAATTTATAGTACAGAGAATAAACTAGTGCAAAAGGATTACCTGATAGTAATCCGGTTACAGAATGTAAAGCTAAAAATAAAATAGCTTACTTTGCTGACTCAGCGGCCCGAAGCAGATCTTGACCACTTGAAAATGGGTTTTCGTATCGTGCCGAATTGGTTCAATGAGCACTTTGAATTCTCGTAGTAAGGTTTTTCATCGATCCGAGGCGCACTAATCAGTATGCCTATAAAAATAAAAATGTTTTAAAGGCATATCATTCAAAACAATATTGCACTTAAAAGTTAAGTAGTGACATTTATAATTTTATGGCAATTTTCAGACAGGCAGTTTATTATAAACTTTATAATTATATCATCTGAGGCCGTCAGCGCAAAAGTATTTTTTTATTTATTTGAGCTTTGGCAACAGAGCCATCAGATATACTGAGTACAAAAAATGTATGAATAAAATATGCGTATCGCTTTTGCTCTGACAGGACGGCCTCGACTATAGCAAAAAGTTTGATCTTAGATAAATATAAAGTAATCGAATAAAATTGTATACCTAAAACTGTATCCATGGATCCTCGTTACTTTCCTTGTATGTTTCTTGTTTTATTTAATTTGTTACCTATCGCGGCTTGATAAATCGTCAATGTTTTCGCTGTTATAGAAATTTATTTTGGCACATTGTGCACACATCACAAACATACTAATGTATTTAACCATATTTATCTGCTGCACATTTATTTATTTCCTTCTAATAGTACTCTTTAAGTCATTGGAGACGACACTTTATCCTGTGTTACAGGAATCCGCAGGATCAAGATACGAATTACCAGGCCTATCATCTTGCCTACGAAGTCAAAAAGCTCATGTAATTCCAACAAAATTATATATCAGCTAGACAATTTTACTATCTGTAGTTTTGGGATACGGCTGGAGTTAGAAGATCAAGTATTCGTTTCACTTTATTGTTGTCATTCTTTTCCACTTTTTTTTAAGATAATAATATGTTTGGGATTTGATAGTCTTAAATGCCATGGGAATATTTTTAAATTGGCCTCTATCAATTGTTTTAAAAACAAATTCTCATAATCTAGCATACTTCGAATTGCATCTTAACTCTTGTTAGAAAATACTTTATCTTCAATTCTCTTCTTCAATTAGTCAGTTGTTGCAATTTGTAAAAATGTTTTCATAATATTTGACTGACTAATTCCAGCCAAGTTTATTAAATAAATTTGACCTTATTAAATAGACCGTAGAGCTTGCTTATTTTTTATATTATGTTATGTAGGAGACCATATTCTAGCATAGATATACATAGGTCTAAAGTTTATTTTCGCACCTTCATTAGGCACGATTTTCACGATTATTATGTATTATAGATTTAGCATGTTCACTTATTTTGATTCTTTCTTTTGTAGTTACATCACGTGTAGTTGAAGTTTTAACGCCTTTAATATTTTTTAGAACCTTATCTTCTCACTTAGGCGAATAGTAATCACTATTTGAACTTGCGAAGGCCCTCTTCATAAGACAAATCTCACCGAAATTTTGCTTTAATGAAATATTCAACCCATCTTTTTTTAGAAAAATATGGACATTTGTAGACAAATGGTATTCAAATTAAACTGAAATAGGGGCACTTAATCTAATACTTGCTCAAAAATAATCGTTTCAAACTTTTTGTAAATTGTTATTTAATAAGTTTTTTACTACGGTTCACGCAGCATTTCAATAAAATGAACTGAAATGATGTCACTCTCGTCAGCCCGTTTTTACTGGGTTTTATATTTAAAATAATAAACATTAAAAAAAAGAATAAAACAGCATCCCTATTAGTTGTAATCTAAAACGTAATAATTCGCTTTCCAAATAGTATAAAGTTTTCAGAGCATAATGTCATGACCACATTCGTTAAAATCGCAAAACTATATATGTTTTGCGTTTTGCGAGTACGTATAGTAAACGCCTAAGGAAATGGCATAAAAGTGAAATTTGTCTATGCTAAAGAGGGGCATGCATATTATGAACTATATCGTCACTCAGTAGACCTTAATAGGTAGGTGCATTAACATTTACATTTTCTACTTTAAACTACAAACGATAAAAGCTTTCACAATAAAACTTTGATACTGTACATATCGCACTTTTATCAGTTCCAAGATGTTTTAAAAGCGTAGAAGTTAAACCATTTACCCGTTTTGTCTCTAGGCCAACGAGTAGAAGTAGTGGAGGTAATCAAAACAGCAACGGAGTCAGTTTGCCAGCAGGCCTGGCGGACGACCAGTCGAAGGATTTCGACTTTGAAAAGACTGAAATGAAGTACGACTCCACTGGTATGTTCCATTGGAGTCCCGCCAGGAATCTGGAGGACTGTATACTAGTAAGTATCTGCCAACGTAGGTACATATATTATGAGAAAACATACGATAATACCCGTAATATAACTTTTCTCATTAATTATGAGCGCGACCACAAACGTTCAGCTAATTCACCTACAGATTAATAGATTTGTTTCGGAAATGCTAACCTACCAGAGAGTACCTAATACTTATATAACTTTGAGTTCGCGATGTAAAAGTAAATTGATTCGGTTTACAATATTCAGAGTAAAATTAAATCTGATAGTGCCTCGGCCAATTTTAAAGTTGATTAATTTAATAAATTTTAGCATTTAGATGCCATCATCAGATCTTTGTGTCTTAATCTTAGTATCACCGTTAAAATATCCCCTTTGCCAACAAAAAAACATCTAAATCTGTTCATTAATGACGAAGTTTTTCGCGTGCACACATTTAAAAAAATACATAAAGTCGAATTGAGAATCCTCCTTTATTTCAACGTCGGTTAAAATTAGATTGAATTTACTTTGTATGATTTACGCCATCTGTCAGCATCTGTTGGAACTGTTTTAGTCATCCTGTGGTTAGATAGATGTCGTCACAAAGCTACTCGATAAAGATATTTGGTTATTTTCTTGCTACAGGACAGAAATCAGGCGGCTATGACAGTGCTGAACGGGCACGTCGTGGTGTGCCTGTTCGCTGATCCAGATTCACCGTTGATCGGACTCCGGAACCTGGTGATGCCACTGAGAGCGTCCAACTTCCACTACCACGAACTAAAGCACGTGGTCATCGTGGGAAGCGTCGAATACATCAGAAGAGAGTGGAAGATGCTACAGAATCTTCCTAAAATATCAGTATTGAATGTGAGTTAAGCTGCTTGCATATTTGCAGCTACCCGAATTTCTCTGAGAGATAATTTAAGCCAAAAGTCAAACTTAATATTTTTTTATATGATGTCTAATTCTTAGTACTACTTGAAATTCTTCTATCTTCCATATATTGCTTAGTAGTAATCAATCAAATTCAATTGAGTAGTAGTCTACTCACTTGCTACTTTTGCAGGTATAAGCTATCTACTAACCCCAGCAGTAGAATCAGTATTATTATCATCTTATCCGAGAACATTGTAATTATGATTTCGGCACCCATCGGCCAGTTCAGCATATTTTTACTAACAATTAATGTGCAAAAGTAAAAAATGTTTTTAAGGTCACGTTGTATAAACTTTGGAGCTTTGAACATGAAAACATCATCTCGTCCCCAGGGTTCACCGCTAAGCCGGGCCGACTTGCGTGCAGTTAATGTCAACCTATGCGATATGTGCTGTATCCTGTCAGCGAAGGTGCCATCTAACGATGACCCAACGTTGGCCGACAAGGAAGCTATCCTGGCTTCGTTGAACATTAAGGCGATGACGTTCGACGACACGATAGGCGTGCTGAGCGCAGGAGTGGGAACTAACGGGAGCGCGGCCGCGCAGCCTCCGCAGGGGCAGGCGCCGGCGCCGGTGCTGCTGCAGCGGAGGGGCTCTGTATATGGGGCCAACGTGCCCATGATTACTGGTGAGGCTTTAAAATCCCATTGAGTTTCGAGGTTATTAGCGCTCGAAGGTTCCTCACGTAAACTTCTTGTTACTTTTCCTACTCATTCCTTTGGAATCTACTCACAATTTCTCAGTCTAGTCCAGACGGTTATGAAATTCTCTACTTTGAGTTTATCTGTGAAATGCCAAAGTTAAAGGTAAGTGCATCACAAAATAAAATGGTGTTAGGCAGGACACTTTGCCAAAAGTGAAGACAGCCGCTGGACAAAGGCCGTCACTGAATGATGATCGAGACAGGGGCGTAGGTCAGTTGGAAGATATGAAAAATACCCCATTGAAATCAGTCTATTTATTTGAGAGCTACGATGTCGCAGACAGATACACTTTTATAGAAACAGGCGGACAAACAGACATCGCTGTCAAAATTTAGAACAATAATCGGGATAAACATGTCAAAGAGGCTGAATCTAGGCTGACAACTATTCATATTCACTTTACGTAAAGAAATCTGACAATCGGAAATGTAAGATTATTTTGAATAATACTTGCGCTAAGCAAGTACAATGAGCTTCGCTTCATAGTACCTACACATCAATAAATAAATATAGAAAAACATCATACCTACACAACGCTCTGATTCTGTGGCAAGTAGCTAAAGCACTTGTGTTACGCCGACGGTATTGGTACCGTTATTTCGACCGTGGGGTCAGTACCCTCAATCATTAACTAACCAACAAACCTTCCAGAGCTGGTCAACGACAGCAATGTGCAGTTCTTGGACCAGGACGACGACGACGACCCAGACACGGAGCTGTACCTGACGCAGCCGTTTGCGTGCGGCACCGCCTTCGCCGTCAGCGTGCTCGACTCCCTCATGTCCACTGTTAGTATCCTCAACTGTCTTTAACCACTCGTATAGATCTGGAATGAAAAGCTGTATCATCCAAAAATATTCAATAAAAGAAAGAACTGTGGCTTATAGGGTAGCAAGTCTACCAAAATACCACGCGCTCCCAGCTCGGGGGACCCGGGGAGAGGAGAATCCCAACTCCCAAGAATAATTTTATTTCATCAAGCTTTTCTTAAGTGTGCGCTGAATTTCTTTTATTCCTCAACATTTCTGTGACTACGGCCAGTGCTGAGATTTAAAACAAAATATGATAAAAATGTAAGAACTTCTTTTGTACAAGAAAAAATTAGGAGATTTAAGTTACAACACCATATCAGGGTAAACACTTTTCAGCTTTTTTACATTGGGGTGGGGGAGATCCCACAAGTATAGTTTGCAGAATGTAGATTTTCTAAACTTTCAGTAATTTAGTAAGCATATAGGTATAATTCTGAGGACAGACTATTAACAGACACTCTTACAACAAATGTCATTACCTTTAGGATGGCTCTGTCTCGGGATAAAACAAAAATATTGGTTTTAGTCGTAATTTGTCTTTTCTTCTGCAACGCAATACTTTTCACAAAGCTTTCTTAAAGATTACGAGTACTCATCATCCTTAGCGATCACTCCTCATAACTATTCCTGTTTGTTCCAGACTTATTTCAACCAGAATGCCTTAACGCTGATCCGCTCGTTGATCACGGGCGGCGCCACTCCAGAACTGGAGCTTATCCTCGCTGAGGGAGCTGGACTCCGAGGAGGATACTCCACGCCTGAGAGTTTAGCTAATAGGTAAGCCAGTGCACACGTAACTTTGTAGCCAGTGTACGTGATAACTCAGACACGATTATTTAATATTTTTTTGTCTTATGAGGAGATTCTGTTGCGTCCCATTTACAATTTATGTTATCTTTCAGAGACCGGTGTAGAGTCGGCCAGATATCCCTCTACGACGGGCCCTTAGCGCAGTTCGGCGAGGCCGGCAAGTACGGCGACCTCTTCGTAGCAGCGCTGCGCTCGTACGGAATGCTGTGCATCGGTCTCTACCGGTTCCGGGACACCTCCTCGTCGTGCGACGCGAGCAGCAAGCGATACGTCATTACAAACCCGCCCGATGACTTCAGCTTGCTGCATACAGATCAGGTAAGTATCCGTAGAAAGTTCTCGAGGTCACAACCAGAAGAGGTATCAGTATAGGGTGTGGCACGACAGCTACACGGGGCCCTATGTGCTCTCTCTAACTTCTACAATTCTAAGAGCCCCATGTTGGGTGCCAATAAAAAATGGCGCCCAACGTGTGGCAAGGTAATAACGAGGGCTTTCACACATACATAATAAACGAGATGGCAATACGCAAGCGTATAGTCCTACTAGTTATTTTGATATGACGTTGACTGTTTATGATGTATAAAATAAGGCACCGTGCGCTTAGGTTTTTACGTAGCCATTTTATTTTTACCAATATTGAATGACAAAGAAGATGATGACGTCTAGTGCAATGACGCGACTTGTAGTGCTATTCTTAACATTGACATGTCAAAAATTACCAGTAGGATCTGAAGACGAACGACGCCTTACCTGAAACTTATTTTGTCTGCAGGTGTTTGTCCTAATGCAGTTCGACCCAGGAGTGGAGTACCGGTCGAGCCGGCGCACGGGCTCGGCCACCGGCGGCGGCAAGGACGACGCCTCCTGACTATTGCTGTGCAGCGCCCTCACTGACGGGCCCTACTCCTACATTTAGGCGGTAGGGCCCGTCGCACTCCACACCTGACAATCCTACCCGACCAGTGTTGCCAGGCTAACGAATTAAAGTTGCCAATTCCCGCCATTATCACACATATTGTGTAAAACAAAAAAATATAATGATGCAATTTTCAAAATGGTATATCTTAATATTGACAGTACAAAATATGCGTATCATGAAATAGCAACACATATTTTTCATTGTCAAGAATAGGACATGGTGAACATTCGAAATTGCATATTAAATTGTACTTCAACCCAGTTCGTTACATTAATTTAAAGACAAAATACACAATACGTTTACACATAAATTTATACTATAAGTTGGCAACCTTAATTTCTATTATCGCCTGGTAACACTACCGCGTCGACATAACTAGGACCCCCAATTAATTTTTATTTCAGTTAATTCAACGATTAGTTAAACACTCGGACACTGCACTCTTAACTTGAACTGTCGCACTTTTGCATAATTTGACCTTTTTATCCAATTAAAAGTTGATGTGAAAAAGTCAAAATTAAAAAAAAACTAAATGTAATCTGGCATCGCATTAGAAAATACAGAGTGTTCTAAACCCGAAATTGTAAATATTGGTACTCATGCGTGTTAGGATGGCTTTCGGTGTTAAAATCATATTAAATTAGTGGTGAGAAAGATTTATTGATGTTGGTGATATAGTGGCAAGTAACGTAGTTTGCGATACAATAAGGTTTACTGC
Organism: Glyphodes pyloalis; assembly: GCA_037074685.1. Lineage (NCBI taxonomy): Eukaryota > Metazoa > Arthropoda > Insecta > Lepidoptera > Crambidae > Glyphodes > Glyphodes pyloalis. Next base: position 13,181,722 of record JAYKKO010000008.1, on the reverse strand, counting down.
ACTCTGTATAAGCTTCTTTCCTTAAAGGCACACTGCACACAATCCAAGATGGGTAGGTCCAGTCTCACAATATAACGAAATATGTAAGTAAATGTGGACACGTTTAATTTAAAGGAGATAAATGCTCAATACTTAATGGAACCTTTTAAACTTTTAATTGCATGATCGAGACATAGATCTGGTAACGGGATACATATAATTAACCGCATATAATGTTTAATGTTAAAATTAACTTCTTTTAGAATATCCATTCCTTATTCTGTAGTTTTTGTCTCTCAGCTCACGTATATAAGGCACTTTATCTAAAAGCTAAAATATATATAGTTATATTTTAAGCATTTAAAGTATTCATTGACTGATTGTTAAGCACTTCATGCATCATTTGATATTACGTTATGATATCGACACTATGTTAAGTTTTTATAGTTGGATTCCATTTCGAATTCATATAATTTTATAATAGTTTTTAAGAAACATTTTATCACCTATCTCTTTTTTAATATTACTATGCTGCACGTATGGTAGTTGTCTGCATACAATTGCTGATATATTTCTTAATACTTCAATATTATACTTTTTATATCTCCTACATTAGACACACTGTAGTTTGCAATTTTTTTGTGTCGATCTGATTTACGAGTCGGGCCTACACAAAAATATAGTCTATCACCTATCTTTCATTATCTCTTTAGTTAGTTATTTTAGTTTGTACATTATGTTTATTTTTTTAATAAAATAATTAAGCTTTGTTTTTGTTTTGTTTTTTTTTCTTTTCATTTACAAATCCCAATGTTGGGAGGGGGATTGTCAAAGTGGACGTGAATAACGGCGCTGCACAATAAAAAAAAATAACGAAAATCTTATGAACTGAAACAAATTATACGAAAAATATCTAAATGCCATTGCGTGTATGTTTGGTCAAAGAAAGTTGGTTTTGTTTGCGTGGACAGCGAGTGCGTTGTGTATTGCTGTAAATGTGTGATATTATTTTCGAAACGTCGTTGTTATTATTAAAATAGGGCTTTTGAAGCCTGCAATGTACTTAGTGTTAACTCCGGGTGCTTTGACGATTGTGGACTCTTCATACGTTTACTACGTTAATTGTATTAGATAAGATACTTTTAATCGACTGCATAAGAATACGACTCCGTTACAAAAGCACGAAGTAATCAAAACTAAAACGAATGCAGTTGGTTGAAGGTCCCTTTTAGAATTTACTAGTTACTAGTCCAACATTTGCCTCACGAGTATTAGAAGCTCATACATGCAGACACCATTAAGAGAGCATAATGCAATAATTAATACTAAAACAAATTACAAGATGTTTGATGAAGATAATAAAATGTAGATAAGATTGTCCCGAAGCCGGTTGCGAGGCTGCTGCACGCGATATAGCACCAAACGTACCTAATTAATACATGATTACCTCAATTTAACTGATAGCTAGTAGAAGAGTATAACGGGTGTAAAATTTAAATTTATCAAACATCCTGTATTATAGTTCCCTTAACACATCATTATAGTCATTCATCGTTCGAATAGAATAGGCAAACTGGCCTTAATTACAACTAACTAGGGAGTCTTGTGCCATGCGGTGTCGTTGAAGACGTCTCATCCATCAGTATAGTTCGTAAAGGAATTGAATACAAACATACTGCCATATTTTTGTATCACAAAATCCGATATGCAAATCCACACGTCAATGAAAGAAAGTACAAAGGTAACTGTGAACCGCTAATGTGGATATAATATGAGGTACATGAATGTGAAGTAGACTTCCTTTTGGGACTGTGCCTCAGTCCCGAAGCTTTGGTTTTACTCCAAGCTTAACTGCACTTGCACGATAAAACTGCAGATACAGTACCTAATGTCTAAATTATATTGTTATATATCAGCTAAATTACTTAACTTGATTCCCCCTTCCCGCTGCCAAGTCTAAATATAATTACGCCAAGTATATTAAGGAAGTTATACACCGAGCATAAAGTTTTATTAGATATGGTTTCTACCCACTATATTAGATAGTTGATTTAGAATATCCGTGTGCCAAAGTACCACTGTACTTTAAATTATTAACCTATTAATGTAATTAAAACACATTAAGTGATAATAAAATAGTCCTATTCCAACGCTCTGATAGATGCTTCAAAGTCTGTGTTTTAGATAAGTACCTGAAAGTAAGTTAACAAGATGATAACTTTAAAAAGGCAAAATATTCAAAAACCAAAAGACAATGTACGTTAGTATGAAGCATATTTCGATTAACATAAAACTGTAACAGTACTTCATGAACTAACTACTTATATGTCCTGTAAATACTTGCATATCGTATAGTGGGTAGATGCTTAAAAATATTGAAATGAAAATATATTACGTCTGTTTGTTAAATACTTACAATTTTAAATATTGCTAAAAAATCTCCACTGTTAATAGTTTAAATATATTTATCAAATTGAAGCTATTTAGTTGGTGTTATTCCTGAGTGCAATTAATGTAAAATATATCCTCGAGACATGATAAAAACAAAAAAAATCTAAAAAAAATATGCATTTAAATAATATTACTATCGTAAGCAAGATTGCAGTTATGTACGGAAACGTTCAATGTTTATCTAACTTTCAAACAAAAACAAACCTATTATAACGCAACTCACTTCTGAATGTATCGAAATTGTAAATTTTGAGATGGTTGTGCACGATAGATTATTTATGTAATTATAAATCGAACTAATCGGTCTGTCCAAAAATATTTAAAAATCTATTTAAAACTAAAGGATTCTCACTAGGCTTATTCGGCCAAGGTACGCCAAGATTAGGGCAAGTAAGTTAAGCTGACCACCTCGGGCCCGTTCTTGTAATCTTTTAGTTGTAATTGGAGCTTGATATTTTGGTAAGTAGTACCCATGCATGCCGAGGAGCCCTAGACGCCAAATAGGTACCTAATATTTAGAGTACCGCAGTGAACTGCATTCGACACTCGATTTTTTAAATTTTTAGCTAGAATGTTGTAAATAGTCAAATGTAATTTTGTATGTTACATAAGAATTTTTCAAAGTACGTCTTCTTTGCATTAAAAATAGAAGGCTACGGCTACATTAAAAGTTTATATTCAATACTATCGTGTGTAGTTTGTTGTGAATTAGGCTTCTACGTCACTGTACGCTAGCTAGGTATAGAGGTCGGACATCTCATTGTAAAAATGTAATATAATCGCTATTAATTTGGATTAAAATATGAATGTTAAATAAGATTAATATTAAAATGATGATTTTTCCTTTAATATTTTTATACAGCATTACAAGATATTTATCGCAATTAAAAGTTTATAGAGGTGGGTCAGTGTGCAATTTAAAAATAGTGTTTAAATTTGTATAATCGCCTTAACGAGAGAGAATATAGCCGAGTCCTTCTGCGCGTGTTTGCTTGTGGTCTGATGTTATTATCACTATTGTTTATATGCATTGTGTAGGTATGTACTGTATGCATGTCACACGACTTATTGCTAGGTGATACCAGTAGTCTCGGACGCAGACCGCACACCGATGTGCCCGATACTTTAAAACGGTTTACTTTACACGGCGACACGAAAATATTTATATTAAAGCACTGATTCTAGCTGACAATTCTCTATCCTTCACAACAAGTACAAAAAGAGAGAAAATTGTAGCTCGAAACAATGCACGGATCTAATTTAAGACCAGAGACACATTAGTTGTATTATAAACGCAGAATTTTAACGAGTTTCGCACGTTATTTTGTCTGTTATCTTTAATCTTTCTTACCACTGGGTAACGGTATTGTAAACATACTTTAATGGGTTCAACTTAAATAAGGCACGCCTACGTCAGAATTTATCTGCACTTGTACCTTTGAAACACTATATTTATAAGTTTTAAAATTTTGAAACGGTAATTATCACAGCAGAAAACTGAGAATGCATTATTAGAATAATATTCAAAATAAATTTCACAGAAATAATATCTGCTTTAAAGATATTATATATCAGCATTTAATAAATACACGGCTTGTAGGCAAAAAGCAAACATCCAACATCCTTAAGTTATAAACTGTATATCAGGCCCATACGACGAATAAAATGTGTAATCAAGTTTTAAATTAAATATGTAATCAATTTGAACTCTATTTCAAAAATGTAGAGCCCAAACTGGCTTGTTTGATTTCGTCCTTGGCCGTCGTTTTATGGGCTCAAAATCAAGAATCTATTAAATGCAAAATGTAAATTTGATTTCGAAAAATAAACCAGACAGAAAACCGTTAAAAATTCATTTCTAACCCGTGGCCCAGTGGGTTCTTTCTGACTGTTTCAACGCGAACGATTATTTCGTTTGGTGTTTCAGTTCCGAAGCTCTCTGCTCCATTCAACGAAAGATATCTCTCAAAACAAACACGAAGGGCCTTATCACACTAGTACTCATACCCAACTCGCATGCACAAATGTCAAATTTCTCGCATGAGATAACAAAAGTGGTGATACTGTTGATTGGCTGCGCACGACATTCGTATTATCAGCCAATCAGCAGTTGGCGTACAGAATTTGACATTTGTAAAGACCGCGATAAAATTTACTCAAATGGTGCATATGCGGCTTGGTAATAAAACCACAGTCAACTGCAGTGCTATTATTCATAACATAAAAAACAACAGTTTCAACGCCAGAAAACATTGTGATTAAACATTATATACTGTCTTAAATAAGGGTAACGTGTAGTGTGATAAAACCCTAATGCCTCCTCCACACTACTCGCGAAGTTGAACGAAGTTTGACGAATACGATAGTGTAGAGAGGCACTTCGGCTCGCCTCGTGCTCGCCGCGTCAAACTTTGCCTCGCCTCGGGCGAACTTCGCCGAGTAACTTCGCGAGTAGTGTGGAGCAGGCATAAGATTTACACACGTAAGTCGAATTACAAAAAACTAAACACTAGAATGCCTATATGCAAAACTAGTAATTTCATGCTCTGTGTGCATTAAAAGTCCTAGATTTAACAACATTGTTGACTATTGCTATTAGCTTGAGGTTGTTAAAATTTTTAGAACGGAAAGATGAATTTTTCATGTAATATATATTATATACATACGTATATATTAAAAATCTTTATCGCTCTATAATACGAATGTTCGCTAGACCCTTTTTGTAAGCTGGTTGCCATCTAATCGTGTTGTTACACACTAGTCCTCTCTTTATTAACGTAGTATCAAAATATAATGATGGCTGTGAGGTAAATAATTGTAACAATTTAAATTTATATTGTGTAAATGAAGTAATAAAAATAGTAACATATGATCGCTCTGTCGCAATGACTGGTCTGATGCTGTAGTCTTCTGTATTTTATATTGGTACGGGTAATTGTCTTTAAAATTATAATCATAAATTAGAAACGTAATTCATATACCTGTAGGAACCATAGAACATAAATATAGTACTAACGCAATAATTGAGATAAATATAAAGCAAGATCAAAAGTTTTTATAATAAATTCCATAGCATGTTTTAAGTCTGTCTGATTTAAAATGAATGTAATATTTTCATTGCAAAAATAACACGTATTTCGATAAATTACAACCGCGCCAACAAAACTTCAAGAAAAATATCTGGTGTTACTACATATCATACCTAGCCGTGAAGAACTTTCATAATGCTTTAGTTCAACTAAAAACAATTCATCAACGACGACCTCCGTAGCCGAGAGGCGAGCGGGCCTGACTTTGACGAGCGCCATCTCTGAGGTCCCGGGTTCGATCCCCGGTCGGGTCAATATGGGAAATTAACTTTTCCATATTGTCTTGGGTCTGGGTGTCGTGGTACCGTCGTTGTTTCTGATTTCCGTAACACAAGTGCTTAAGCTACTTACCACAGGATCAGAGCAATGTATGTGATGTTGTCCAATATTTATTTATATTTATTTATCAAGATTTTAAAAGTTTGTTTGACGTTATAAATTATTGTCCGTACCAACATAAAATCGAACCAACTCTGTCATTTTTGGCGCAATAAATGACAAAAAACGCCACGGGTTGCCATATATTAATATATTGTTCCTATAAATGCTCATTCCATTTCATTCTATTAGGTATAATTCATAAATTTATGTCCTTAATCGTTTTATCATTTCTTGTGACATAGCTACCCTAATGCTGCTATGCTTTTAATGATATTTATTTTTAAATTAGTAGGTAAATTAGGTGATATAATTTGAATTTATCAAAAATCACGGCAACCCTATAAATCCAGCTCACAGCTTTCTCCGCAGTTGCTCAAATCTCAGCCCCATATTTCACTGCTTCTAGTAAACCATTTACAGACTTAAAACCACGAACTATTCGTATATACATGATAATATTACATTATCCTTGAAGCGTCCGGAAGTGTTACCATTGGAGACATGTTAAAGTGTACTATTTTTCAAGGAAAAAACGAATCGAAAATTAACCTATATCATAACATTAAAATTATATATTTATAGCATATTTAAAATAATATATTGACAGTGGATACATTAGCATGTAACTAATGACACTTGCAAAATGGACGCACGAGGTAGTGAATGTAATATTTTAATCGACTGTTCGAAATATATCACACCACAAGAACAAATTATTTAATATTGTTGATGTTGATTGTTAATAAAATGCAAATAATGTAAATATCAAAATAAATTCTGTATTTGTATTTGAAAAGTTGTTTTCTTTTTATACCCTGATAAATAAAATACATTACGTTTCATTTAAAAAACCGAATAAAATGCAATAACTATTCATGCGCTATTTTTTGCATTGAATTCACATTTAAAATAATGTACCTATGTCATTGTAATAATAAAGACTGAAGTTTAATTATTTTCCAAACGCTGATGTTACTTTTATTGTCTAAGCTAATATTGTGAAGTGAATAAATTCGTACCACGATAAATCGTACTACGTAAAAGATAGCTTGATCTCTGCGACATAAGTCAAACCGACATTCCTAGGGTGGTCATGATATAAAAAAGTCGATAGATATAATCGACATTTCTTACTATTATCGATGCTAAAGTAACATTTAATTGGGTTTAATTTCATTACAAACGTTACTAAATTGAACGAATATTTGAATATAAATTAAATTTATTCTTGTAAAGGAGTGAACCCCAAATCCATATCTGAATCGCTAGAACAATCTTGTAAATTTATTATAAACTCTTGTTCGCATATATTATCTATTATTGTGTAAATAATGTTATAATTAAAATATACAATAACATTTAAAAAAAATAAGTTTTATTTAAAATACCGATAGTTTATAGTCAGTGGTCACGTTGATTCATCGCCCATCATTATGTAGGTCGGCATGCCCATAAAGTATAACATTTACAGGTATTGTCTGTACTACTATGAAATTCAGAACTTCTTAGGCGTGATTTAACTGACAGCTGTCGCAGAGATCAAGCTATCTTTTACACAGTATAGGAATTCCGAGGCGGACTGATATAGTTCGAAATAAAATGCTGTTTAAATTCTTTTTAATCAAAATATATTCTGCAAACTGACGTTACTCCAGCCAGTGCTCACAAAAACAAATTGTACAATTCATCATTTAACAATAAAACTGTGAAACTAGTAACTTAATAAGTAATATCAACACATCAAACTCGCAAGTTTGTTGTTCGAGACTAGAACCAGGACTAGATATAAATAAGGATACAAATTTAAATTAAAGCAATACAACAGACACTTACCATCTTACGAACATAATTTATGTGAGATCATAATATTAAATATTTACAAAAATAATTTCACACAGCTCCAACACACAATTGTTTAATCTAAGTGATCATCACGCTCAACATGACACCAACATGTTGGTGTTTCTCTAATCGTGTAAGTAAACATTTCAACATCGGCAGTTATCACGAAACTTCAGGTGTTAGGTAATGCTTGATTGGAGTAATTAGATCAAAACATTAAAGAGGAGTTTTTCCATGATCTCCAGGTAATACATGCAGCATTAAGGTACTAACAATCGGTTAAAAAAATAGTTAATTAATATAACTCAGCAAACAATTACGACAATAGTGTTATCATAACACATAACACATTTTTTGCGGCTATCAAGCATAACACTGTTATGCTTTAGTGTAGTTAGTAATTTATCCTTCTACATAAATATTGTGATTTTAGTTAAATTTGACCGAATTGTATCAGAAAACAAATAATAAAATTTACTTACCTTCACCATTGTAACAAGAACTAGTATTACCTATTTCGTTATAAAAAATAAAACGGAAATACAGATTTTGACATCACGGCATTAATCAGCGTACTGATTAGGTACATAAAGGTGAAAATGTACTGGTACCATACTGAGTGCTCAACAACAATTTCAATAATACTGCAGAGTTAAACCACTGTCATCCTCGTTCATCAACCAAATCTATTTATTATAGAATCCTTTAGTTAAACTCTTCCTTGCCTTAAGATTATGTTTCTTAGCGGAACTGACCTTTTTCTTTTCCTCCTCCAACAGTAGTGGGGGCAAAGACACTTTCCTGATGCTATATTGCTGCGACATACCATTGGGAAACTTCGTCATATCATTTTGCGCCACTTCTGGAGTGCACAGAGGCTCCAGCCTAGTCACATCCCTATGCCTAGCAGTCACAACTCTAGTGTTAAGCAACTTATTCCGTTCCGAAGCACTCAGAGCATTACCATAATTCCTCGTGTCCAGAGAAACAAACGACTTAGCACTATTCCTGTCACAGTTAACCGATGAGTCCGGCCTCGAGGACCTCATCCACCGAGACGAAGCCAATTCTGACCTTAAAATAGATGTATTCTGCCTCTTCCTGTGTACTGGACTCCTAATCTGTATCGGTGTGATTTGCAACAGCGAGCAGAACGAGTCAGGGAGGTTAGATTCGTCATCATAGTTGGAAGTGAAGAAAGTTACTTTCTCACGTGACAGTTTCGGCTCTAATGCTTCCTCAGAGACTCTGGGCGAGTTCTGAGGCGTCACGTCGGTGCTGCTCTGGGAAAGCCGCTCATCACTCTCGCTGAACTGCTCGTAATCACTGTAGTGTATCGCGATGACCTCATCATGCTCGATCTGCCTGTAACACATCCTCTTCTCTGGTAGTTGGATAGCTTTGCCAACAATCCTGGAAAAGATGAAATACATCTATATATATATAAAAGAAAGTCGTGTTAATTACACTATTTATAACTCAAGAACGGCTGAACAGATTTAGCTGAAAATTGGTGGGGAGGTAGTTTAGAACTAGAAGAAGGACATAGGACACTTTATTATTAATTTATTTTTGCTTTTTTTAAGTAATTTATCGTCTCTAAGGCGGAACAAAGTTCGCTGGGTCACCTAGTAGTAGTATAAAACAAAATCGCTTTTTCTGTATGTACCTTATAATATAAAAGCTCTACGCAACGGATTTTAATGCTTTTTTTTTTTAGATAGAGTGACGTATTAGGAAAATTTATGTATAATCTTCTTATATATAAAAATGAATCGTTGTTCGTTAGTCTCGCTAAAACTCTAGAACAGCTAGACCGATTTGGCTTGGTTCTGAAATAATTATGGAAGTCAAGGGAAGGTTTAAAAGGTTAGAAACTAAAAAAATAGGCGTTACGAAGTTCGCCGGGAAAGCTAGTCCGTACATATTAATGAACAAAAAAGCCGAAAACCTTAACCATGCGAAGCCGGGGCGGGTAGCTAGTTTTATCTAATTTCTAAATGGTGATCAAAAATAAAACTGGTTTATTCCTATTTACAATGACAGTTTTCACTTCCTTTCTGCCTTTGCCTACCCACTTTTCACCAAGGTAAGAACAACATCATGAAAAAATTTGTGACTAAAAACTTCTTCACCATTTTGTACAGGTTAAGTTTTTGTAGGTATGTCATGCTCAACAATAGTACTAGTATCAGGGTTGGATATTTGGAATGGCGCAGTACAAAAGGAGGCTACTCTCCAATACAAATTTCTTTTGAGATCACCTACTTAAAACTAAAACTTGCTCAGATGGAAAAGGGACACTAATTGGGATAAATGGAGCTACTTTGTACATATTAATTTGGTATAAAAGTATTTAGCTACCGTATTTCCATTCATTCGTTTTTGTGTGAAAGAGTAAGAAACAAGTTGGATAATATCACCAAAATAACATTTGTTTTTGCTTATTAACTTCATTAGGCTAAAAATATGGTTCCTTATATTATAAAGTAAACTAAAATCTCAACAGATACAAAACATACAAAAACACTTTCAGTTAAGTTCAGGCATTGCCTTTTCAGTCATAATTTAACACCCACTCTTTACATTTCAGCCAAACAGCCGCAATAAATCAATGAATCAGATTAAATATGAATGTGAAGGTCAAAACCCACATAATTACAGTAGGCCAGTAAAATTGACTCGAATCAATACATCCTTGAATAGTTAGGCTGTTGTAAATTACTCACGTAGATAAAATATTTGGCTTTCACAATTCAAATGGCAAAAATAAGGTTCTTCATATTTGTTAAATGAAAATATATATCTAAACCTTATGATTCATGGCTCTACAATTTATATATTGTAAACTATTATAAAACCTTATTAATACTGTAAGTGTTAGGGTAACTGTTCGCTCTCACGCCAAAACTGTTAAAACAAATTAAGAACACAGAAACCCCAGAGCAGAGGTTTTCAAACTTAATTCGTTACCGCCCCCTTCTCAGTCAGTTATTTTGAAGCTGCCTCCCATTTTTCCACCTTTTTCTTATGGAGAAATGCATTACGCACTGGGCTGGCACCTGGGGAAGGTGAAAGAATGATGTGTGTGGGGCTCTCCTACCCAAAACACCCCCTGGAAGATTGGGTTTGTGGAAGCTGTGGGAAACGGGAGCCGACTTTCCAGCACTCACAACTAGTGGCGGCTGTACCTTAAGTGCGCTTGTGCGCTGAACCACCAATTCAAAATATCACTTCATCTTTATTTCATTCATTTTAATATTTATTTTTTAAACATACAAAAACCTATAAAAAAATAAATTTCCATTGGTGAAACAGTTTGAGCGCTTTACTAAACTATTGAAACTTATTTTCCTGTAAAGACAAATTCTCGTGCGCTTCGGCGAGTACACGAGGACTGCTAATACAACTTGTATGAGATACGAATTAATACGCCTGACGCGTGAAACAAATGTACCGAGTAATGAGTCGGTTTTCGAGCGCCGCACGAGCGAACCGAAGATTACCGAGAGCACCCGATGTTTGACGAATTGGCCGGCCGGTATGGGCACGAGGCGATGGCAGCCATGATTGACATCTCGTTATCAGTATAGTTTCACTGCATTTGTGACGCGGTTTATTTATACAGACAATACCCGATTTTAATAAAAAGGTTATTGATCATTTCGCTTCAGAAAAATGTCGTCGCATTGATTTAATGTATAAAAAAATAATAAAAAATAAACATATTATACATCAATTGTTATTTAGTTGCATTTTCTAATTTTTAATATTTTAGTGTAGTGCACCACCAGTTCGATAACCCACCAGCCGCCACTGCTCACAACACAGCTACCACCACAGCACCACACCACACTAAAGCAGTAATAATAAATGGACATGATTGTTTGCTCGCTCGCACACCATATTTTTAAGTTCTCTAGCCCCAAATTGTTTTATATTCATTTTGACGATGCATAAGTGTTACTTGTAACCAACATGAATAAATTAATTGATTATAATTATGATTAATACAACTTTACAAATGTTGTACAGTATGAGGATTATAATTTTTGTGAATTTAAAAATATGAAGCAACTGAAATTACACATTACAAATGGTCTCCTTAAATCTCATCACCGCTCCATATTCTTGGGCTTTATATCGTCCCCCTCTAAGTCCGCAAGGCCCACTTTAGGAAAGACTAATCTAGACCCTTAGGGAGCGCAAAGATTGATTAGTGATGCACAAAAATAATTGAAAGGGGTTGAAATGCCCTCTTCAAGCCAGAAAATTATTTGAGGCTGTTATTTAAACATAATAAGTAAATATGCCATTCAACTCTATAAGCATTTTAATTTTAAGAGGTTTAAATGAAAATGAGTGATGCAACTTTTTATATGAAGAAATCATCATCTTTTAAGAGAGGTAGGGCATAGCGATTTATCGCTCGAACTGGAGCAGCCAGACTGGTGAAATACCTCAACCTTACAGAAGACCGCAGCCAAATAACAATCACTTATGTGTTGTTGTGTTCCTGCGTGTGAGTAAGGTTTCCAGTGCTCCTGGGAGGTTCTACATTAGTAGCAGGGGTCAAGCCTTCAAGGTAAGGGTGACAAGTCCAGTAACAGATTTATTATGCTGTACTTGTCACCCTTAAGCTAGGACCTCATTACCACTTAACATCAGGTGGGATGAGGTCAATCTTGAAGTGGAATAATAAAAAAATCATCTATTAATTTTATCAGGAATGAATAAATGAATTCTTGATTTTTAAAGATCAGAAATATCAACATCAATATTATTATTTAGTTTTTAGTTTTAGTTAGATATAAATAAAAACATCACTTAAATTTTGACGACCAAGGTGGCGCAGTGGCTAATGTAGGCGGCCAAAGCGCGAAAGGTACCGGGTTCGATTCCTATCGGGTCAATTTGGAAAACGAACTTTTCTAAATTCACACAGGCACATTTATTTATTTATATTTATTTATTATAGTTTGTAAATTAATAACTCTCAAGGAGGTAAAATAACAATAGGAAATAGGGTTTGTAATGTTGTATCTAAATATTGTTAATACGGGGAATTTATATATGTATATACATGTCGCAGGCATATCGAGTAAATCCGCCGTTTACATACGGCGTCGTCAGTTTTAAAAACGAATGCTGGTTTGTAAAATGCCGAGGACAAAATGTCATTATGTATAATGACGCGGCAAATTGAAGTATTGCTTGACAAAGCTAGGGTGACCATACAATTTGGTTTGCAAAGGACAGTATTATTGAAATTTATAAAACTAAACAACTGTAAATTTAATAGTGTTAAAAATATGTAATGTTTCAAATATATATGAAATCCCTTGTAAATGACTTTCCTACTGTTTTATTTTTTAATGATTATAATATTATTACAAATGAGCTAGACATGGCGCTTCGCCGATCGCTGCCGCGGCACGCTCGCTCGGCTTGCGCTTCACTTTATTCACTAACCTAACCAATGGAATCGTTAATTACTTCAATTAACTTTAGGTTAAGTAATTGATATTCAACAAAAGTCCTTTTTGATACTTGAATATTTTTATGAAGTAGGTCTAATTTGTCCAAACAGTGTTTTATTCATGGTTACCCCAAAACTACAACAAACTGTTGTCATTTTGCCTGATTTTGCATTCGGCATATTACATATCAGCAAGCGTTTTTAAACTGATGACGCCGTATGTAAACGGCGGATTTATTCAAAATGCCTGCGACATATATATTGTTTATATTTTTCAAAACCATACGATCTTTATTTTGGAAAAGTTTTCTCAAATTTTTCTCCAATATAAATGAATAACTTGTAAACTATTATCATCTGAGCAATAAACCAAAACCCTGAAACCATCACCCAAATTAAGGTTTGAACATATCTTTTGAGTAATAATATGCCTGTATGCATTTATGGTGTAATTAGATTTCTGATGATTATGTTTAAGACTTTAGCTTTAATTCAGGAATGAATAGATAAATAAAGAAATAAATAAATATTGGACAACATCACATACATTGGTCTGGTTCTGTGGTAAGTAGTATAGATCTATTACTAAACTTAAAATAGAATAAAGATATCTGTAAATTTTCAGTCCTAATGCTCTTGTGTGCTGAAATGGGGGTGGCTGATATTGAACACCTCTGATTTTGTATTTACCTAAGTTGTGGATGTAATTGTCTCCACTGCTTGCACTCCTCAATAATCTGGGGTCTTGAGGACTTCTCTCCATCCTCATTGTACAATGTTCTCTCGATTCTCTCCCACTCAGTGGCAAGTGTTTTGGAGGCTTCAGCTGTGCTTCTGCGCAGAGCAGACCCGGAGCTACTATCACTCTCCTCACTTCGAAAATCTGGAGTTGCTGTAAGGATAGAAGTCTTATAATTTAATAATGGTTAAATGGCTAGTACATATCTATGTGTAAAACATAATACATTAATCATGATTGTTATGTTTATATGATCATGTAATGTGACATCAATATGTTATTTTTATTTCCTTAATTCCTTATTCATTACTATAGGACCTAAACCTCTGTCCTAATATGGAAATCAGAATTGCAATTCCATATACTAGGTTCAATGAACTAACTCAAATGCAAGCATTTAAATTTATTTATATACAACTGTTTAAGAGGAGCTAGGTCACAAAGAAACATTTTGAAGAATTATAAATATTAACATATTACTTTGATGGGTACCAGATTTTTATCTTTTTAGTGACATAATTTTATTTATAAGTTGTTGTTCTATGCAGTGTCATGTCACTAAATAAACATTTGTTTCTTTCTTTCTGAATAGCCCGGCATATAATAAAATATTACCATTGATTTAAGAGCTCTTACCTGTTTCGCTTTCCGAGAAGAAATCCGAAAAAGGCGTCCCAGCCCTTTCAACACTGTCGGTCCCAAAAGATTGCAAGTCAAATGAATAATTAAGATTCCTGTTAAGCAAGTTGCTCGTATTCGCTGATAAGGCAGGGAGCTCAGTCCGTACACTATATCCGAACTTCTGCTGATTTATATTCGGCAGGCAATCAATCAATTTGTTAATATTCTTGTCCCGGGCCGAAAGATAGTTTCGAGCAGACATAATCAAAATATTACACATGTAATGTACTGTTTACCTACGTATATAAATAAAAATCATCATAAATTTCACATTGCTTTTAACAGTACTTATAAATTAGGACAATAAGTTATTTGAAACAGCAATTTTTCGGATGAATTATTAAAATAAACCAAACCAAAACCAATCAACAGAATAAGTAACACATAAGTAACACGAAACGTCAGATAGACAAAAGCACAGACAACTTCAGACAAATAATAAAATGTCAAATTGTAAAAGATACGGGGTACTTCAGGGTACCTACCTCAGGTACCTACTTCTCGCATTACCACCAATCCTATACCATCTAATCTAATCCCGCCTAAGCGAAACGCGAGTAAATTTGCCAGGATAGGTTGTAAATACTATATATATATATATATATAGGCTTAATATGCGCAATACGTCAAATTTATCGCATGAGACCACAAAAGTTTCGATACTGTTGATTGGCTAATAGCACGCCGCACTCGTATTTTCAGCCAATCAGCACCTGTCGCACTGACTTCAATTGATTATGACGTCTGTTAAGAGCGCGATAAAATTTAGTCTCGTGGCGGATGCTAGACCTGAATAGAAAATCCTTACTGGATGAGAATCCAAATAGCTGAAAAATATTTTTTTGTTGTAGGTAGATTATAGTCCATTCTTTCTTTGGGTAAACGCAAAAATTCTGAACGATTCTAGACCTGTTATTTGCATGCCTACTGCTACTGCATTGAATGTCAATTTGACAGTCCAGTCAGCTGTCACATTCACCACATTCACCTCGGTCTGCTCGTGAAAATCGATTTTTTGCAGCTGAATCAGGTTCTCAAAAATACTTTTCAGAGTAGTTCGAAGTTGTATTTGTAGAAAATTAGAAACGATGTCACAAGTACACACAAAGAGCGGCGACCGTCATGCAGATGAGGTAAGAAAGTTCAACAATTTAAAATTCATTCTTGTTCTCTTTTACCGCCTTTATTTTCTTATTTGAAATCTTTATGGATTCTCGAAAAATAAAAATGTATGTAGGTAACTCGTCGTTTAATATGTACCTTGTACAGTGTGTTTTACATGAAGGAATATAAAATAGTTTAAGTAGGTACATTTGTTTCGTATAGTACGCTGTCTGCGGCATTTAATCCGCATCAAAAGATAGTCTCTATTTTTAAGATCATCGTCCTGCAATTAATAAGTAACGCAAATAGGTTTTCACATTACATGATAAAAGCATCCTGGAAATTCAATGTCTGTATAATGAAATATATCCAATTCATTTTATGTTTTAATAATTGTCAGTATTTTTTTCTTATCGGCTTGTATCATAATTTTTCACAGCAAAGTTTTGTTAAGCTTATAACATATTAATAAAGTTTGACATCAAGGTAAGATTTAACACAACATATTCAAGTTTAATCATTGATTTAGTTTATTAAATCAAAATATTCACTTGAATTTGCTGCAGATATGTAGATAAATAGATGAAACAAATAAAAAAACATGTTATACAATTGAGTAACATGTAGGTAAAATAGAGATGGTATTGTCTAAAACAGTGTGATACACTTCAATTTAAAATTAAATTTATTCATTGTTCCTACATAAAATTTGAATCTTATCTATGAATTAATAAAGTAAGAGAAAGAGAGTGATATTCATTCCTTGAATATAATAGTTCCCAGATGCTCTTTATCAATTTTATGACTCAATTTTAAACAGTAGCTTTGATTAAGTTGCAAAGCTATAAAACAATTTTCTTATGTAAAATACTTTGTATAAAGAAAATAAATTGTTGACCAAAACTAAGGATTGCAATCCTGCCAAAAATAATCCAGAAATCCCGTGAGACCCTTCTTTAATTTTAGTCCTGTTGGATTCTGCGTCTGCAAAATCTGTGTTATTTTTTAAATATTTTCGTGATACTATTCTAAGGAATTAAAATGATTTATCTAGTATGAACTAGGTATATTAGAATATACACAATGACTCAATAAATTATGGAAATAAAATTAAAAAAAGATGCAATAATTAACTTTAGTTATGTAGAATCTAATTTAACAAATGTAGAATAGTAATCAGTGTATTATGTCAATAATTGTATCTAGTTTCTGTGTTTACTAATCTACCAGATTCCATCCACATCCATAAGTTTGTGTGTAAAGCAAGCATTATTGCTTCCATCCAATTGAGAATATAATATTTTAAAACTTTAACACACAGAATGTTAACAAAAGTGTGCATAACTGACAGGAGGTCAAATTAAGATTTTTGTTGACGTGACTACATTGAATAACTCGATACTATGGGCTGCATGCATGAAAAATCCATACTAATATTATAAATGCGAAAGTAACTCTGTCTGTCTGTCTGTCTGTCCGTCTGTTACTCTTTCACGCCTAAACGGCTGAACGGATTTTGATGAAATTTACTATAGGTATACGTTGAATCTCAAGAACGGTCATAGGCTACTTTTTATTAGAAAATAAGGGGGGATGGGGGTAATACCACCTTTGAATGTTTATATGGAAAAATGTTTATTTTTGAAGTTAGAGATATGAAATTTGGCACAAATATAGCACGAAACTTGGATTAAAATATAGACTACTTTTTGTTTCGAATATTAGGGGAAAAAGGGGTAAAACCGACCATGAAGGGATGTAGTCCACGCGAACGAAGTCGCGGGCACAGCTAGTATGATATAATTGTCCTGTTATGCTTATTGTCGCGTTCCGCAAGCGAGAGCGTGGCACGAACTAGAGAGGCATGATCGTTTGACATTGTCACTTCAAACTACCTTCTATAAACCGACTTTACATACAACCTTTATTCATTTATTTTTCAGTACCTACTGCTGGGAAGATGTTGCTATCTTCCCATCAAGCATCTATATACGAATATAGTAATTAAATGATTTATTATCTCTTTAGAAAATCCTCATGCCATACACATACATCCAGCAAGTACCGGGCAAGCAGATCCGTACGAAGCTAACATCTGCATTCAACTACTGGCTCAAGGTGTCAGATGAAAAGCTGCATGCTATTGGAGAGATTGTTCAGATGTTGCACAACTCCAGCTTACTGTGAGTATTGTTCTTGATTGTGTTTCTAGCTAGTATACATGTCGCAGTCATCTGGTTGAAACAGCTATTTGATTGAATCACTAGCGTGTTTATTAAATGACGACATTTAATTGAATGGCTAGGCCGAACGTTGAATGAATAAGACTCACTGAACGTCCAACAAGTTAGCGGATTGTAACATAGCCCTTTGAACATAGCGGACGTAATCAGTCAGGTGATTGTAATTTAGTTTATTTTTTTTCCACTGCGGCGTTAGTGCTCATCAAAACAAAGATGGCGTCAAACAGCTGGTACAGATATAATCGAATAGCACTATGTTGATAATTTTTAGAGTGAAATTGAGTTATAAAGTGACTTATTCGTAAAAAAATATTTTTTTAGCCTAAATGCGCTAGTGATCCAATCAAATAGCTGATTAAACCAGATGACTGCGACATACACAACACGTCAATGTTAAAATTTTAAAGTTTACTTGAAGATATAGTAAAATATGTATTTTTTTTAACTCAATATTTGCTCATAAATATTACACTTAAAAGTCGACTAATGAGCTTTATGAAGCAAGTATCTCACTAATGAAAGACATTATTATGGTGTGTTTCATTCATTAACTTACTTATTACGTCATATTATTGTGAAATGTTAGAATTGTGACTTACCAGTGAGTAAAATAAAATAACAATGAAAAAATACAAACTAACAAATCCTTAGTATCATTGGTGTAAAACAAAAGTCGCTTCTAGCTGTCTATCTCTATATATGTGTTTTTCTAAATAGATAAATGATTAGTATATAGTGATTCAAGAGCAATGTTTATTATGTGTAACGAGCACATCAATATTTATAACACTGAAACGGCGAAAAATCTATTAGTACCTTCAATACATGTGTGCGATTTATCTGTCGATAGCTCAGTTTGGTAAATAATCAGTCAATAGAATCAATTATTACCGTAATAGTCGATACTAACGATAGTATAGAAGCTCAATATCGAAATGGCTATCGATAGTGTCGATTAGAGATGCAACGGATATCCGACTGCTATCCGGTATCAGGCCTATCCGGCCATTATTTTACTATCCGGCCGAATACCCGATAGTTATGCACTATCCGGCCGGATACCGGATAGTGATTCTGTTAGGTAATTAACTTTGAAAAATGGTTAGTATACAAGAAAACAACAAGTTATCAATATACACCACTATACACATTAAACACAAAAAAAACGTATCTATTCAGCAAATTAGGCGGGTGCACGTGTACTGCATACAAAATAGTTCCGCACCAATGACGTAATAAAACTCGTTTCTTGGCTAGAAAACGGACCGCGCGAACCTACAATACGTAACATGTTGAAACCTGGACGATGTGCCCTCCTACAAATTAAAATTTAGGTATCGTTTGGCCGGCCGAATATCCGGATATTCGGCCTGATCACCGGCCGGATATCCGGTATCCAGTATCCGGCCAAACAACTATCCGTTGCATCTCTAGTGCCCATCCTATCGATAGCACAGCAAGTATCAATACTATCGACACACACCAATACTAACGATAGTAGGTATCGATATCAGAAACTCTCGAGCGGTTACACCAGGTGTTTGTAACTCTGTCACATAAAACTACTGAACGGATTAGGATTCATTTTGGTAGCTCGACAGATAAGTACCTATGTACTGTCTTATGCCCACGACGTAAAGATACAAAGTCAAAAGTGTATAGTTTTTATGACTGTACTACTAGGCCTAGCATACGCAATACGTCAAATTTCTCGCATGAGACGACAAAGGTTTCTATACCGTTGATTGGTCACAGGCCTAGAATACGCAACGCCATTCAATTTTATCGCGCTCTTTACAAAGTTGAAAATCGATTGAAGTCAGTGCGTCAGCTGTTGATTGGCGGAAAATACGAGTACCTACGGTGTGCTATTAGCCAATCAACAGTATCGAAAGTTTTGTCAGCTCATGCGATAAATTTGACGTATTACGTATGCTAGGCCTGTACGTGATACACCGTACTCGTATTTTCAGCCAATCAGGAGCTGACGCACTGACTTTATTCCATTTTGACGTTTGTTATGATTATGCGATATAATTTAGTCGCGTGGCGCTGGCTTGTATCCTGCCAATATGATAAACGCGAAAGTTTGTTAGAAGACGTGAATGTATGGATGTCTAATTGTATGTTTGGTACTTTTTGACACAGCCTAATGGATTTTTATGAACTTTGCTGATAACAGTAATAACATAATGTTTTTTAATTATGCAGTAATAACATAATATTTTTTAACATAATATCTTATATATAAAATTCTCGTGTCACAATGTTCGTTCCCATGCTCCTCCGAAACGGCTTGACCAATTCTCATGAAATTTTGTGAGCATATTGAGTAGGTCTGAGAATCGGCGAACATCTATTTTTCATACCCGTTAGTGATTACTTAAAAATTATTTATATGGCAAAACAACGTTTGCCGGGTCAGCTAGTTGTACATATAATTACCGAAATAATGAACACAAAGGCACGGGAAACAAACAGCTAGTTATTAAAATAAACAAACGCGTTTTCAGTGGACCTACAGTGTTTATGTTTGATTGCCAAATTCCAAAACAAGACAACTCGCCACTATATTGCAACTGTGAGGAATCAATAAATACGATATGCGAATTCAAGCGCTATGCTACCAAAGAGATGCTAAATAAACTTCCATTGATGCTGTATCGGTCTTATTCTGGAGTCGAGAGGTATTTTCTTTACACTATTATTCTGACCTGGCAGCAATTTCCTATGTGTTACTAATAGTTTCGATGTCTCGGACGATGTTACGTCTTTATACAATTCTTGGATAAACTGCACTCACACACTTCTTTCTTTTTTGGACTTCACTTCCCTCAATCGTATTAATACATTAGTTCTTTCTTGGTCGATACTTATGGATTTTTCATTATGTTTTCCGTTTTCTCGTGTTGTTCTGAAAATTGTGACTGTTCAGCTCAAATGCAGGTTTTCTAATAATGTCCTTTCATGTTCGAATTAAGATCAGTAAGTAATTTTAAGGTGGTCATGTCTAATAAATACATTAAGAATAAATAAATAACTAAAAATAAACTCTTTATACAATCACATACTAAAACAAGCATCATAGATCGTATAAAATATCATTTTATTAACCTTTTAATCGTGAATCACCATTTTGCCAAATATTTGTTCCCGACCACCTAGTAACTACTAGTGACGATCAGCAACCCACGCCACCCACCCATTGGTTAAGAATCAATAGAGAAATAAAATATATACTTTAAAATTGTATAAATGCGACTTTACTGTACAAATGTGATCGCAACACATTTAATCTAAGGACAAATTGAAAACAAACACAAGTATATTGTACAATGCAGGCGATAAGCGATCTCTTCCAGACAACCTTGATGTTTAATGTGAGGCATGTAGTTCATGGCATAACCCGAGCGACAACACTGACAAACATTTCGTTGGATTTTATGTATTGCTTACCTATTTTGAATGGGGTTTTTAAAAAAAAGTATTATTCTGTACTGATTTTTGATTGTTTATTGGTCAAGAGTATTTGAATGGAAATCCCACTATTAACTAAACCATATATTTACAAATATAAATACATTACAAAAAATAAAAATCTTCTAAAATTGGGCCTTGTAGGATCGATCCTAAGACGCTAGCAGCATTACCTCGCTGAATAGCTAACGAAATACTCTGTGCGAGGTAAGAACCAGATCAACTATTTGTTATATTATACACTAGCTGTTGCCCGCGACTTCGCCCGCGTTATTTCGAGATAAAAAGTATCCTATATGTTAATCTAGTATGTCATCTGTCTTCCTACCAAATTGTATCCAAATCCGTTCTGTAGTTTTTGCGTGAAAGAGTAACAAACATTCATACATCCATACTTACAAACTTTCGCCTTTATAATAGTAGTAGGATGTGAAAGTTTGCATTATTATGTGAATGCTTCTAACATTTTAGTGCAATAACGATTGAACTTGGATAAAATTTAGTATCTAATGCTGTACAGACAAAAACTCATCACGGTTAATACACGCAGGTTAAAATTAGTTCTTATTCCAACGACTTAAGAATGGTTCTGAGTCCTAGGTGTACATGTCGGACATGCCTTTGTATTTACTAAATTAACACATAGGATATTTATCTCCGAGAAAACGCTGTCGATGTCGCGAGAATCAGTGTAAATATTACGAACCAATTTGATGAACCATTTGCCACTAAATCTGGCATTAATAAACTACTATCAGGCCTAGCATGCGCAATACGTCAAATTTATCGCATGAGAGGACAAAAGTTTCGTTACTGTTGATTGGCTAATAGCACACCGCATTCGTATTTTCAGCCAATCAGCAGCTGACGCACTGACTTCAATCTATTTTGACGTTTCTTAAGAGCTCGATAAAATTTAGTCGTGAGTCGCACGCTATGCCTGCAGGACAGCAAGGTATTAATGAGTCGATTGAGTGCAACTAACTTGTTTGTTCAAGACTCCACTTATGCTCGGTTCCAATATTGTGAAAATGATGCGTTCTAGTTACGAATAGTAAAAAATATACGAGGCGTTAACTAAGAATGACCGACAGACGACTGATGACAGCTGTATGGTATGGTATTATATAACGACTTGTAGTCGGTTGGAGAAAACTAAGAGTTATTTTTGACGACATTACGAATCGTAAAATATTGGAACTGGGCATTAATCTGGCATTCATATATGACTAAATAACGGCTCTTAATCAGTCGATTGCGCGTAACTAGATGTCCGTTTGTTCAGGACTCCATTTAGACCGTATCTAAAAGCTGTGGTGACGTCATATTGCTTTGACCAAACTGGCAGGCCATATTCTTGACCGACCGTGACTATAAACAAATTGAAACCTTCAAATAAATAACATGGGCCCATGTAAATCACGTTTACGATTTATAGTTGCACAAAAAATCTGTTTCGATTACATTACAAATGTGAGCTGAATTATGATTAGATTCGTAGAAAGAGTTTCTTAGTTCATGTTCTGATATCACTACGTAGTATAAAACAAAGTCGCTTTTTTCAGTATGACTATAGTTATATGCTTAGATTTCCCGTTCCCGGAATTCCCGTTTGAGCGAGCAAGGTAGCATATTTTAGCGAAGCGAACTGTCATTTTCGTCATAAAAAAATATCAGGGTAGGTACTCTCGAAAACGAAACGAACAAACTAAAGGTTTCGTTTTTGAAGATTATTCAAAAGTTTGGGAATGAAGTCGTGGTTTTTGATTTGCATAAATAATATTTTGTTTTTTGAAAACTCTTAATTTGCATTCCAAGTGATTTCTTTATGGTTATGAGGATTAAAAATTGCCATCCGTTGTCGGATCCGACATATTTCGTTTATGAGAGTAGACCCCCAGTGGTCCAGACCTCTAGGCACCCAGATAGGTACATTTTTGTATTCAATTATGTACGTTAATATATTTTAGTGACTATTTGAATTATATCCATTTGCACTATGCTACTAATATTTTTTTTTTAGTCTTCAACATAAAAACTACGGAATAGGTTTGGGTATGTGTAGATCTTTAAAACTACGCAACGAATTTTTTGCGTTTTTTTTTATAGATAGAGTGATGCATGAGGAAGGTTTTTTTTTATATATATCACTTCAAGATTGACCTCTTCCTACCTGATTTTAAGTGGTAATGAGGGGGACCTCATTACCACTTAACATCAGCTAAATAACAATCACTTTTGTGTTGTTGTGTTCCTGCGTGTGAGTAAGGTTTCCAGAGCTCCTGGGGGGTGCTACATTAGTAGCAGGGGTCAAGCCTTCAAGGTAAGGGTGACAAGTCCAGTAACAGATTTATTATACGTACATGTCGCTCTTAAGTTAGGACCTCATTACCACTTAACATCAGGTGGGATGAGGTCAATCTTGAAGTGTAATATAAAAAAAAATGCGATCCTATTTATTAGGTCATGTGAGGTGCTGGGATGCTTTTTGTAGTGCATTTCGGGCACTGTAACTTCCAAGTCATGGAAATATTAACCGCATTTAATCAGGTAATCACGTGAAAGCAACGAAAATCAACGCAATCCCGACCGCTTTTACTTTGTTAGATATTAATTTGGACACGATAATCATTTTCGATATTAATAACTAGCTGTGCCCGCGACTTCGTTCAAGTGGACTACATACTGTTACGAGCTTCGGGTTCGTGACAATAAAAACAGCCGATAAAAATTACCAAAAGTCACACTTTAATTGAACGCCACTAATTACAACCTTAAAACGCACTAATTAAAACAATAATCGCTTCCAAGTCGCACTTCAAAATCGCTTTCGAAGTAATCACTTGTATCGCTAATTCAATACTGTCCCGGTCGCGGTGAATCCCGGCCTTTTATATTGCCGCGGCCGTTCCCGAACCTTCCAACGCAGAAACATCCGGAACATTCGCGCGCAGTGCGGCCTTGAACGGCCGTACGCTCGGTCAAGGTCATTGTTCTAGTAAATTCTGGCGTACGCGTCTCGACTCTCTGTAGTCCCGCCTTTCCACACTAGATGGCGCTGGTTACTGAGAACGTTAATCGTGGCGCGTAACACTGCCCCCTCCTAAGACATGCTCGTCCCGAGCATTTTCGGCTCCATAATAACGCGCCAATCGATCCACATGGACGATCTTAGGAGTACCCCTCGCACCTTTTTGTATCCGGTAGGTTACGTCATTGATCTTAGTCACAATTCGATACGGCCCTTCCCATTTCGCCTGAAGCTTAGGAGATTTCCCCTTGCTGCGGATTGGATTGTGCAACCACACTAGTGAACCTTCGTCAAACTCTTTACTGTTCATTTTGCGGTCATAGCGGGTTTTCATTCTTTCAGACATTTGCTGGCCCGATTGTCTCACGTGCTCACAAATGTCATTCATTTTGTTCCGCAAGTTATTTGCATAATCTGTTATACGGCATGGGGAATCAGGTGGTATTCCGGTGATCAAGTCTGCAGGCAGTCGTAGTTCTCTTCCAAAGTTTGCGAACGCTGGTGTTACCGATGTACTTTCGTGAACAGCGCTACGATATGACAACAAAAATGGTTGTATGTGCTTGTCCCAATCTCGTTGCCGATTTTCCACAACTTTTGCCAAGTACCTCTCTAGTGTCTGATTAAATCTTTCCACCATTCCATCCGACTGTGGGTGGTAAGAAGTTGTTCTTGTTTTATGAGTTCCCATAACTCGACAAGTTTCCTGGAATATTTGGGACTCAAAATTCCTTCCTTGATCACTGTGGATTTCCAAGGGAACTCCAAAACGACAGAAGACTTCATAAACTAACTTATCAGCAACTGTCGAGGCTTCTTGATTTGGAATGGCGAAGACTTCCGGCCACTTAGTGAAGTAATCCATCACAACCATGAAATATTTGTTACCACTTTCACTTTCCGGGAACGGCCCCGCAACGTCAAGGGCTATCCTCTCCCATGGTGCGCCCACATTGTACAGCTTCAATGCACCTCTACTACGAGTCTGAGGTCCCTTTACAGCCGCACAACTTGTACATTTGCGACACCAGTCCTCGACATCGTCCCGACAGTAGACCCAGTAGAACCGTTCTCGTATCTTCAGTAGTGTCCGTTTTACTCCCAGATGACCTCCTGAACAACCATTATGGTACAGCTGTAGAACATCCGGTACTTGATCTTTGGAGACAACCATTTGCAGATGACAGCTGTCTCCACGAGCATTTTCCCATCTACGGCACAGAACTCCATCCTGAATCACCAAGCTGTCCCATTGGGCCCAATAGCTCTTTGTGATCGAACTCATCGCTGAGACGTCGCTCCACCTAGGCTTAGGAACTCCGGCCTTCATCCACTCCAGAATCGGCTTGATGTCCGCATCCTCCTGCTGTGCACGTTGTAGGCTTTCCTTCCACTCGTTGCTAAGGTCTGTCTTGAGCATCCTCACAGGAACAACTTCTTTACTTTCTTGCCTGGTACAATGCTTGCAGTCTTCAGGACAAGGTCTTCTTGACAATGCATCTGCGTTACCATGAGATTTTCCGCTGCGATGTTCCACCACAAAGTCGTATTCCTGCAGTAATTCAATCCATCTCGCAACTTGTCCTTCCGGATTCTTGAACTGCAAAAGCCATTTCAGTGCAGCATGGTCAGTTCGTATATGGAATTTCCGCCCCAGAAGATATTTGCTAAAGTGCTGCAACGACTTTACCACAGCAAGCAGTTCTCGTCTCGTAACACAATAGTTCCTTTCAGGTTTCGACAAAGACTTGCTGAAGTAAGCTATCACAATTTCTTGATCGCCATTCCGCTGGGATAATACACCGCCAAGTCCTATGTCACTTGCGTCTGTGTCAACTATGAATTCCTTACTCACATCAGGGTATCCCAAAATAGGTGTTTTGCACAGACGGTCCTTTAGCTCCTGGAATGCGATGTCACAACTTCCATCCCAGCAGAAATGTCGCTTCTCCTCCGTTAGCTTATGCAGGGGTTTTGCTATATCTGCAAAGTTCTTAACAAAACGCCGATAGTAGGAACACAAACCAAGGAATGCTCTGACCTGCGTCTTGTCTTTTGGGATTGGCCAATCCTTTACAGCAGCGATTTTCTCTGGATCCGTGCTGATACCTTCTTCAGACACTACATATCCCAAAAAGCTAACTTGCCGTTTGAATAGTGAACACTTCTTCGGGCTTAACTTGAGGTTGGCACTCTGGATCTTCATGAGCACGCGTTCCAGATTTAGAAGATGTTCTTCAAACGTACGGCCTACGATGATTATGTCATCCAAGTAGACTAGACAGGCATCACCAATCAGACCGGTAAGTACAAGTTCCATCAACCTTTCAAACGTTGCCGGGGCGTTGCACAATCCAAACGGCATGACTTTGAATTGCCACAGACCCTTTCCTGTCGAGAATGCAGTCTTCTCCTTGTCTTTAGGATCAATTTCAACTTGCCAGTAACCACTTTTTAAATCTAACGTGCTAAACCACTTTACTCCAGTAAGCATGTCCAGCGTGTCATCAATTCTTGGCAAAGGATAGCTGTCTTTCTTTGTAACGTCGTTCAGACGACGATAGTCAACACAAAACCTCATGCTACCGTCTTTCTTTCTTACCAGCACTACAGGTGAACACCATGGACTAGATGAAGGTTCAATAACACCATCCTTCACCATTCCCTCAATCATGGTTTCCACGTCCTTTTCACGTGCTACGGGCAATCTCCTTGGCCGCTGACGGATAGGCAATTCTTCTCCTGTGTTAATTTTGTGTTGAACTAAGCCAGTCCTTCCGATGTCAGCATCGTTTGACGAAAAAACGTTGGCATACTTGAGCAACATTTGTTTCGCCTTGACCATTTCATTTTGGGACAGAGCGCTGCGGCAGTCTTCTAAAAGTGTGGTCACTCTCGTTTGTGTATCTTTGCTGACGGTCCCGGTCGATTGATGTTGGCATCGACGCAACCAATCCACTTCCTCACAAGTACCAACTAGTGTGCCTTTTTCTATAACCTGTTCCTGGTCACAAAGGTTCAGCACACGTACCCCTGAGATGTCGGTGGCTCTAACCAAAGTGCGTGCCACTTTCCATGGAAGGTCATTTTCTACCCTTTCCACAAGTACACAACGTTGAGTTTGCCCAGGATTCCGAGGAAGACTAACCGGCACAATCGTTTCAGATCTCGGTGGAAGAACAATCTTTTTAAGGCTGTATACATTCCCTGGTAACGCGCCTTCCACGAAAAGTTCCTCTTGTCCACATTTCAGGACACCTTGCTTGACGTCAATTTCGCAACTATTCTTCCTCATAAAGTCAAGGCCCAATATGCAATCGTCCATTATATCCGCCACAATGACATTATGCAGGTAGATTATGTTGCCTAGCTTCAGCCCCATCTTCTTCTCTCCATGGACGGGTATGCGCTGACCGGTGGCTGTTACCAAATTAATGTGTTCTCGGTTGTATGCAGAGTCCCCAAGGGACCGTCTCATAATTTGGGAACTGACAACCGTGCGAGAGGCTCCAGTGTCTATAGTCAGCTTACACGGCGTTCCGTTTACCTCGCCCTGGATGACTAGGCTGTTCCCGTCTTGGGTTTGTTTGATCGAAACCCTTGGGGCTCTTTGAACCTCAGCCAGCACCCGCCCC
Organism: Glyphodes pyloalis; assembly: GCA_037074685.1. Lineage (NCBI taxonomy): Eukaryota > Metazoa > Arthropoda > Insecta > Lepidoptera > Crambidae > Glyphodes > Glyphodes pyloalis. Next base: position 13,153,591 of record JAYKKO010000008.1, on the reverse strand, counting down.
GCAGTCCTGGCTATTATTCGTTTCCCTGCTGCTGACGCTGAGCGGTGCTCTTAGCTGCACTGCCGTCTTCTCCTTCTGCAGTTCGCTTAGGGCAACTGGATCGAAGGTGGCCCCTTTCCCCGCAGCCGTAGCACCTAGGGCTGTAACTTTTATTGCGGTCGCGAACTGAAGCCGCGGCAACCTCCCTAATGCGATGGGAACGATGATCCTGCCGCACAGCTTCCACCTCCAGTGCATGGGTCAAGGCATCTTTAAGCGTCCCGTGGTGCCCGAGTCTGACAGCAGCTCTAACTTCAATGTCGCGGATGCCATCGATGAACGCCTGCACAAGGTTCCCATCAATAAGCGCTGGTACGGACTGGTATGCTTTACGCACCAGCTTCTCCACTTCAAGGGCCCATTGCTGCAAGTTTTCGTTATTGCGTTGCACACGATCTTTGAGCTGCGCTCGAAACACGTGTTCCAGGTGAGCGTCGCCATATCGAGCCTCCAGTGCCTCAAGGAGCTGCTCGTAAGTCACTTCCTTACCGAGAGCTTCCAAAACTGATAAGGCCTGGTCACGAAGGCCTAGGGTGAGGGCAGTCATGGCCTGATTTTTATCCCAGCCGTTCGCTTTCATGACTGCCTCAAACTGGATTTTGTAGGCCGACCAGGAAGAAGTTCCGTCAAACGGCGGCACTTTAAATCCACGTAGCGAAGGTGTTGTAGCTACGGGAGCTGCGATTGCTTCTCCAAGTTTAAGACAATCCAGCGTTTTCTTAACGTCTGCCATCACGGTCTTCTTCACATCAGCCACTACGTAGTCAACCCGATTATTGACTTGGTCAATCCGGATTTCAGCTTCTAGCAGGCGGTTGTCATGTTGAGCAACCTTATCCTTCACCTCCTTTATGTCTTTCCCGAAGGTAGCGTGAAGGTCCTTCAAAAGAAGCATCTGCTCTTCTTGGCGGCGAGCCTGTTCCTCCTGGCCGCGAGCCTGTTCCTCCTGGCGTCGAGCCTGTTCCTCCTTGTCCCGCTGAAGCTGCTCTTCCAATCGACGAGCCTGTTCCTCCTGGCGGCGAGCCTGTTCCTCCTGGCGGCGAGCCTGTTCCTCCTGGCGGCGAGCCTGTTCCTCCTTGTCCCGCTTAAGCTGTTCTTCCAGCCGACGAGCCTGTTCCTCCTGTCGGCGAGCCTGTTCCTCCTGTCGGCGAGCCTGTTCCTCCTGTCGGCGAGACTGCTCCTGCAGCATCATCATCAGGGCAGCAAGGTCTGGTGCTGCTGATGCTGCTGGTGTTGCTGTGGACGGGCCAGCCTCCGTGGTTAATAACTGACTCTGCGACTCCTGCGGCAAGGCTCCACCAAAACGTCTCTGGTCCGTCTCCAGTTGGCGTTGACTCCGGGTACGGATACCCTCCGTGTCGTCTTTAGGTAAAATCGGCATAATTTAAATCCCACTTCTGACACCAATTGTTACGAGCTTCGGGTTCGTGACAATAAAAACAGCCGATAAAAATTACCAAAAGTCACACTTTAATTGAACGCCACTAATTACAACCTTAAAACGCACTAATTAAAACAATAATCGCTTCCAAGTCGCACTTCAAAATCGCTTTCGAAGTAATCACTTGTATCGCTAATTCAATACTGTCCCGGTCGCGGTGAATCCCGGCCTTTTATATTGCCGCGGCCGTTCCCGAACCTTCCAACGCAGAAACATCCGGAACATTCGCGCGCAGTGCGGCCTTGAACGGCCGTACGCTCGGTCAAGGTCATTGTTCTAGTAAATTCTGGCGTACGCGTCTCGACTCTCTGTAGTCCCGCCTTTCCACACTAGATGGCGCTGGTTACTGAGAACGTTAATCGTGGCGCGTAACAATACTTTAATTTTTAGCCTTAAACTTTAAAACTTTTTTTTTAAGTTTTAACCTGTATCTCCCCCAATATTCGAAATAAAAAGTAGTCCATATTTTTATTGAACTTTCGAGCTCTAACTTATAAAATAAATATTTTCCCATATAAACTTTCAGGAGGTTACCCCATCCCCCCATATTTTCAAAACAAAGCCTAGTTTAAAGAAAAAAACTGGGCATAGTATTGTTAAGTCTACGAGTTGGGAACTCTATGCATATTAATTAAATCCTTGAGCAGTAAAAACACCATAAACCATTGTTTTTTAGTTATCATCAAACGACAAAACCAAATGATTTACAAACTCGTCTATTATCGCTGCATTGATCAATGACCTTTACAAAGGGCAAACAAACTGATAAAATACGCACACCTTTTACATTTATTTATTAAAATTGAGCGGTCTGCACACGTACAAAGTGCTTTAATAACATTAAGGAAAATAACCATGCCTGGATCAATGACATTTGTTTGAGACGAAAACGAAATATCGGTTCCTTACAGGATTGCTTTTACGCTCACACAATTCCCGTTTGAGCGAGCAAGATGGCATATTCTAGCGAAGCGAACTGTCATTTCCGTCATACAAAAATGTCAGTGGTCCAGACCTCTAGGCACCCAGATACATTTTTGTATTCAATTATGTACGTGAATAGATTTAAGTAACTATTTAAAACATAATCCATTGCACTATACTACCTACTAATATGTGTTTTAGTCTTCATCACAAGAACTACTCGATAGATTTGGATGAAAAACGTTTAACAACAGAACCAAGATTAACACACAAGTAGGGTACGTATGTCTTTATCCCACAAAGACACGACTGTTATTTTTTATCTTCAATTCAAATTCAATAACTCGTACGATGTCGCGGTCATCATTTAGTCCAGAATAGGTTAACCTCTCATAGTTGAATATGCTTTGCCGATGCAAAGAGAGGCTGGGCATAGCGATTTATCGCTCGAACTGGAGCAGCCCAACTGGTAAACTACCTCCACCTTACAGAAGACCGCAGCCAAATAACAATCACTTCGATGCTGTTGTGTTCCTGCGTGTGAGTAAGGTTTCGAGAGCTCCTAGGGGGGTGCTACATTAGTAGCGGGGTCAAGGTTTCAAGATAAGGGCGACAAGTCCATTAACAGATTTATTATGCTGTACTTGTCCCTCTTAAGCTAGGACCTCATTACCACTTAACGTTAGGTGGGATGACGCCAATCTCGATTGCATAGTATAAAAATAATAATAAAGAAGTTAGTCTACTGGTGACAGTTCGCACCTGACACCTGAGAGTGGTCTCTTCTAATACAAGTTTTTTCAAACTTAAAAGAAAAGTCCCGCACATTGTAGTTAATAAAGATATTTTTGATTTTTTTTTTGTTTTGTTGAACAGAATCGACGATATCCAAGACAGTTCGATCCTGCGTCGAGGCATACCCGTGGCGCACTCCATCTACGGCGTGGCGAGCACCATCAACGCTGCCAACTACGTCATGATCATCGCCTTGGAGAAGAGCTTGGAGCTGGGGCATCCTTTGGTGAGATTCATTTTAACTAAGCTGTCTTGTCATACAAGCATGCGCAATAAATTTGTCGCATGAGACGACAAATGTTTCGATAATGTTGATTGGCTGATATCACACTGCACTTGTCCAATCAGCAGGCGACGCGCGCACTGATTTTATCGATTTTGTAATTTGTTAAGAGCGCAATAAAATTTACTCACGTGGCGCATCTTAAGCGGGCTAGCCCTACTAGCATGTGCAAAACGTCAAATTTCTCGTTCTAGTCAACAAAAATTACGATAAGGTTGATTAGCTGATATCACACTGCCTTAGAATAAGGAAAGTATAGAAACCGCATCATGACAGCAACAATGTTACCGTCCACCCCAAAATATTTTTTACGTTTTGACGTTTAACAATTTAAAAATGAGTATTAATATCTATTTATTCTTTGGCAATGTAGCTAATGTCGATTTTAATATCGATAAAATGTGATAACAATATGGGTGGTGAAGAAATGAGGATCTTTTTCTTCTGTCGATATAAAAATAATGAATACATAAATAAATATCAGGCTATATCACATTGACCTGAGTCCAAAGTAAACAATTTAAGCACTTGTATTATGGAAACCAAAACCAACGGTGGAACTAGCCCTGCTTTCCTTCATAATTTCCACCAGAGTAGTACTAACATGCTAGGATGAAGAAGACTACAAGAAAGCAGTTGAATAATTTAACTTTTGTACGACTGTATGCTATGAATACCAAAGTGTATCAGCATATCGACAATCCAGTACATACTTGATTTCGTTTATGATGTTTGCATAAGTATACGAAAAAATAAAATTACAGTGCTACCAATATTTATTATAAAAAATATATAATTTTACAAATTAGCGATTTGTGTAAAATTAATACTTTTTGCAAACAAATGTCATGTAGTTTAGTCCAACCATAGATCAGAGGATCTCAATCTCATATTACTTTGCAGTTTACTTAATTGATTTTCGCCCTGCAATGGGATTCTGTTTTCACATTTCCTGTAACAAAATACAAATTAAATAAAGTGAATTTAGTTAGACATGTTTGTATTTATATATCTCGTGAATCATACTTGTTCAATTTATGTCGAACTAAATCAAAAATTTCATACTATGCAATAGGTACATTATGCCATTGCCGATATTTTAAGAGTAATGACACCATTTTTTACCAGTCTTGATTAATTCTTATTTACGTGGTATCATAAAATAACTGAAAATATTTTGAACAGATCTAAAAGTGTGTGCTAAAAGCGATCCAAAAGTGAATGTGTTCCAAAATTTTATCGACAAGTACGATGAAATTTTTTTCATTGGCACATCACTACAACAACAAATATGCATTATTTAAATTTGAAAATTTGGTTATAAATGCGCCTTTATTTTGGGAAAATTAAAAATCTTGAAGGTTAACAAGATTTTTGTAAATCTTTGGCTCATTTTTACTACATAATACGAAAATTTTTTTGCAAAACTTACCGATGAAGACGATATTGAATAACTCTCGTCATTTTTTAAATCACAAACTTAGAAACCACCATCGTCTTTGATATACAGTTATCCACGTCCGCAATTATAATAATTATTTGTTTTTATTGAGTTTTCATACATAATTTTGCTACATTATAAGAAAATCTGTTTTAGTGAAATTCAATTTGACAATTCAATGTCAGTTTGTCAAAATACGAGATAGGGATACCATGGATCCTGTCACAAGTATGCGCTAGTATTTGATAATACTAATATACATAAGTGTGACTATTAGTGATTCTTATTCCCATTTAAAATATAAGAGTACATAAGCTAGAAACCAAAAACAGTTTTCGTTTATACTTTATAGTTCTATTTAATAGTGGCACGGTATTTTGAAATAGACAAAGGGGTGTTTTAATCATTTAATATTAAATATTTAATTGTATGGAAATATTGTTGACTTGCGTAATGGATGCGCAGATGCAAAATATATATCAAAACATGTTAAAACATGGTTTATGATAAAGTTGGTATCGATTAGTAGCACTATTCTGGAAAATATGCAATACTAATAAATTAGTAACATAATTATATACATAGGAATAAAATAAAGCGTTTAGTAAATAGTTACGAATATAACAAATACTGTTAAATACTAGAAAGTGATTTTTCAATTATGGCCCATCACTGATTAAAATACGGCCATTAAAATTAGTCGTATTTGAAATTGAATGTATTTTCAATTTGGTAACGTTCTATTGGCAGTCTATGGTCTGGACTCCAACTCCGGAGTCCAGTCCATAGATTTTCTATCTGCAGATGCGGACTCCAATACAAGCTCTGAGTGGTTTTTGTTTCAGTCACACTAGGTGGCGCTGTATGACTAGATGTGAATAAGACAGCTACGTCCCAATTGCGGTTTTTAGCGTTACATCTAGGAATATAATATATCTATGCACACTGCATTCGTGAAACCAGGCAACTAGCAGCTAACACACTGAATTTTATCGATTTTGACATTTGATAAATGTGCGATAAAATTTACTCACGTGGCGCATCTTAAGCATACTAGCATGTCCGAATTATCAAATTTCTCGCACGAGACGTCAAAAGTCTTAATACTGTTGATTGCCTTATAGCACGCAGGTACTCGTATATCCAGCCAATCAGCAGTTGACGCACTGAAATTTATATTTATTAACAGCACGATAAAATTTAATCGCGTAGCGCATCTCAAGCGGCCGAGGCGGGATCACTTTTGTTGACGTAATGTTAATTTATTACGTCCTAAGGAGTCTGGATGGAGCTACTTTTTGACCGTTTATATTCAAACTTCGTTTATAAGTTAAACGTAAGAGAATGTACTATATGGTTCATTCCGCCATTAAAACCGCCTTTTGTATAAAGTTATCAGATATTAGCTATTCAATTTACGCCTTGGCGTTTGCATTCACTCTCATTAGGTGATTTATACCATATCAGAATAGTTCTAAGACGTTTTAAATTAAACATTAGGTATCTACTGTCGGTGATAAGCTTGTCCTTGATGTAGTTTTCATGTACAAAATATTGCCGAATTTTTGAAATGACAAATTCATTAGCACTAATTATTCTACACTCTAATTTTGACCGTGGCCATGAAATGATTATGAACTTAATTAGGATCATTTTAGGATAAAATTGAGGCTAATCTAACTTTTGCAAACAAAAAAACAACCTGCCTGACTTGGACAGCGTGAACAAAAAAAAGTATTTTGTGTTCCTCGGGAATAATGTAAGAATTGTTTAAATCGAGCCAGTAGGTAGTTCTTGGGTGTATTCGTTACACAATAAATTAAAATACAAATATTTTAAATATATATTTTTTATAATAAACTAGCGGACCCGACAGACTTCGTACTGTCAAAAATATTTGAAACGTGGCTTGACTCTAAATTTTAGTTAGAAAACGTTTGTATCTACTGTAATAAAAAAGGCTATCTTTAGAGTTTTCCCGACAATTGTTGGAATTTTTCTCGCCGTAAAAACCATCCTTGGAGTTTGTCAAAATTGGTCCAAGCGTAGTCGAGTTATGCGCAACACATTTTGCGATTCATTTTTATATATAATCGATTTAATCTGCACAAAAGAGTATTTGGAACATGATCAAAAAAATTCTAAAGTTTCAACTAAGAATCATGGCATGGCAATCAATTAATCCTACGTAAAAGGCCCAGGGCGACACTTGTCCTAAAACCGGCATTGCACATTCGTAATGATTCGTTTTGTTTTAGGCGACTGCAGTGTATACAGAACAGTTATTGGAACTACACAGAGGACAGGGCCTCGAGATATACTGGAGGGACAACTTCCAGTGCCCATCTGAAGAGGAGTACAGGCAGATGACTATTAAGAGTGAGTGGCTAATTAACAAATAATACCTACTAACTATAATAACAGACCAACTATCGTCTTTGCGCGTGCAAAACAACGTAAGAACAGCTCGTAAATACCGCGTAACGGCTTTTCGCGATTTAACAGGAGGTGTAAAAAACTGGATATCTTAGTCATCACTACATAGTATAAAACAAAGTCGCTTTTTCTGTCCCTATATCCCTTTGTACGCTTAAATCTTTAAAACTACGCAACGGATTTTGATGCGGTTTTTTTTAATAGATAAAGTGATTTAAGAGAAAGGTTTTTATTTGCAACTAGCTGCCGCCCGCGACTTCGTACGCGTGGATTTGGTGTTTCCCGCAATAAATATAGCCTATGTTACTCAGGGTGAATGTAGCATTCTAATGGCGAAAGAATTTTTGAAATCGGTCCAGTAGTTTTGGAGCCTATTCATTACAAACAAACAAACAAACAAACAAATCTTTCCTCTTTATAATATTAGTATAGATAAAGAAAATAAAAGCCTATATTTCTAAATTGCATTACATCCGAGCGAAGCCGGAGCGGGTCGCTAGTTTAACTATATTTGACTGGCTGACTTACTTTTTAATGACTTACTATGTAAGAATGTACCTAACGTAAATTGATCCATAACTCGTTAAGATGGCGCGATATTTCAGTTTTGCAGTTACGCGATATTAATATATTGCTCTTTTTATTATTATTTTTTGATCGAGTCGTAAATGCCTACCGCAGCTTCACTATGCGGGGAACAAAGACTGGTGTACCGGGCTCGCACTGAATAAAACCCACTCGGTGGCCAACGTAAACAGTTAGGATCCCTTGCGGATTCTGCACAGGCTCCCTCACCACTACGCAGGCTCCCCCACCTCTAAGCATGCTCCCCCACTTCTACGCATGCTTCCCCATCTCTACGCATGCTCTCCACTTCTACGCATGCTTCCCCATCTCTACGCATGCTCCCCAGTTCTACACATGCTTCCCCACCTCTAAGCATGCTCCCCCACTTCTACACAGGCTCTTCCACCACTACGGAGGCTCCCCCAACGGTAGCAGTGTAACCTGAAGCTTGTTCCAGAAACCGGTGGACTGTTCATGCTTGCCATCAGACTGATGCAGCTGTTCAGCGACAACAAGGCAGACTTCAGCCGACTGGCCGCCATCATTGGACTCTACTTCCAGATTAGAGATGACTACTGTAATCTGTGCTTGCAGGAGGTAAAGTTACTATCATAAACATCTTCAGTATGCGATGTTTCCATCAGCAGTATGGCGATGCTAACGGATAAGATATTTCGGTATCAAATCCGTTGTCATCGCGATGTGGGTTCCTCACTTGCTTACCATCAGGCTGGGAGGAGCCAATATACTGCGCTACTATAAAAAAAAACATAGAAATTGAGAGCAGATGGAGATTTTAATTTTTCCACTTACTTTTATCATTAAAAAAGTCGTTTATGAGTTTTAAGCATAGAAAAAAATGTTATTGCGGTCGTGGCTATTATCGGAAACATCAGTAGTCCTTCAATTTTTGTATACAATTTGTTCCAGTACACAGAAAACAAGAGTTACTGCGAAGACCTGACTGAAGGCAAGTTCAGCTTCCCAATCATCCACGCCATCAGAAATCAGAAGGGGGAATCGAGTCAAGTGCTTCGTATCCTTTTTAAGAAATATAAAATATTGTCAATAGAGAGGACTTCATATAAATGACATATAATATGAATCATCTCTTTTTAAGTACAAAGAATTCAGCATTATTAGTGTGAGTAGCCTGCATAGCTGTGAGACATTTTAAAAAATCTCACGTGATATTGGGGTTTGGGGGTTGAATAAAATCTCATGACATCTCACCAGGGGATGAGACAGAAATCTTAAAAAAACCGGCCAAGTGCGAGTCGGACTCTTGCACGATGGGTGCCGCACCATTATCTATTCAATATAAGACGCAATGATTTATTTTTGAAATAAATTTACAACTTAAATATTCAGTGAAATTTTCAAGCGTTTACCTGTTGCTATTATTTAAAATCGAGCAAAAAACTGCAAAAAAATCACGTTTCTTGTATGGAAGCCCCACTTTAATATTTATTGCATTTTAATTTAAATATTTATTGAAGTAAATATACAATCAAATATTCTGTGAATATACAACCAAATATTATGTAATTATTAATATTATGCAAAAAAACACCAAAACAATCACGTTTTTTCTATGAGAGACCCCTTAAATAATGATTTTATTTTTAGTATTTGTCACGGTTCTTGAGATAAAGCCTGGTGACAGACAGACAGACGAACGGAGGGACAAACGGAAAGACGGATAGACAGACAGACATTAGTATTTGTTGTTAAAGCGATTTCAACTTTAGCTATCACGGTTTTTGAGATAAAACCTGGTGACAGACAGGCAGACGGATAGACAGACAGACAGACAAACAGATGGACGGACAGTGGAGGCTTAGTAATGGGGTCCCGTTTTTACCCTTCGGGCAAGGAACTTATGGATGCTCCTTTAAGTCCTGGAATTAAGGTCAAAAAAAACATAATAATTGTAGCGTGGTAGTGTGTCCGTGTGGGGCGGTAGTTTCCTGAGCGGCGCAGACATCCTGCGGCAGCGGCCGCGCGACGTGGAGGTGAAGCGCTACTGCATCGCGCTGCTGGAGCGCCTCGGCTCCTTCGCGCACACGCGCCGCACGCTCGACGCGCTCGACGCCGACGCGCGCGCAGAGGTCGCCGCTTGTTGTTGCTGACTACTGACTACTGACTACTGACTACTGCCCGCGACCTAGTATGGAGGTGAAGCGCTACTGCATCGCGCTGCTGGAGCGCCTCGGCTCCTTCGCGCACACGCGCCGCACGCTCGACGCGCTCGACGCCGACGCGCGCGCAGAGGTCGCCGCTTGTTGTTGCTGACTACTGACTACTGACTACTGACTACTGCCCGCGACCTAGTATGGAGGTGAAGCGCTACTGCATCGCGCTGCTGGAGCGCCTCGGCTCCTTCGCGCACACGCGCCGCACGCTCGACGCGCTCGACGCCGACGCGCGCGCAGAGGTCGCCGCTTGTTGTTGCTAACTACTGACTACTGACTACTGCCCGCGACCTAGTATGGAGGTGAAGCGCTACTGCATCGCGCTGCTGGAGCGCCTCGGCTCCTTCGCGCACACGCGCCGCACGCTCGACGCGCTCGACGCCGACGCGCGCGCAGAGGTCGCCGCTTGTTGTTGCTAACTACTGACTACTGACTACTGACTACTGCCCGCGACCTAGTATGGAGGTGAAGCGCTACTGCATCGCGCTGCTGGAGCGCCTCGGCTCCTTCGCGCACACGCGCCGCACGCTCGACGCGCTCGACGCCGACGCGCGCGCAGAGGTCGCCGCTTGTTGTTGCTGACTACTGACTACTGACTACTGACTACTGCCCGCGACCTAGTATGGAGGTGAAGCGCTACTGCATCGCGCTGCTGGAGCGCCTCGGCTCCTTCGCGCACACGCGCCGCACGCTCGACGCGCTCGACGCCGACGCGCGCGCAGAGGTCGCCGCTTGTTGTTGCTGACTACTGACTACTGACTACTGACTACTGCCCGCGACCTAGTATGGAGGTGAAGCGCTACTGCATCGCGCTGCTGGAGCGCCTCGGCTCCTTCGCGCACACGCGCCGCACGCTCGACGCGCTCGACGCCGACGCGCGCCCAGAGGTCGCCGCTTGTTGTTGCTGACTACTGACTGCCCGCGCCTAGTACTCGTGGGCTTATACCCGGGTCCAATATTTTACGATTCGTAATGTGTCAAAAATGACTATCCGTTTTTATACGAGGCGTTAATTCTAATTTCAAATTTACTTTTCATAACGGATGTAGTCAGTCGTCTGTCGGTCATTTTTAGGTTTCGCCTCGTATAATTTATTACTATTCGTAACTAAAATGGTTCGTGTCAAATATTGGAACCGGGCATTGGTCTTTTCTAGCATAAATATAGATGGTCGATTTTGCCCCTATCTCCCATAATATTCGAAACAAATAGTAATCCATATTTTAATGCAAGTTTCGAGCTATATTTGTGCCAAATTTCATATCTCTAACTTATAAAATAAACATTTTCCCACATAAACTTTCAAGGCCGGTATTATTTTCAAAACCAAAAAGTAACCTATGTCCGTTCTAAAGGTTCAACGTATACCTATACCAAATTTCATCAAAATTGGTTCAGTGGTTTAGGCGTGAAAGCCGGATAGACAAACAAACAGGCAGACAGACAGTTAGTTTCGCATTTATAATATTAGTATGGATTACATTAGGGCCCCCTGAAACTATTACTCCTTTAAAATCGGGAATAGAAATTTGCGTGAGACTCAGTAGGTACATGTTGTATAATACAAACGAATATAAATTAATTTAATTAAAACAAATTAAATCATGTGTGTTTTGCTATAGATAGATAAATAATCTAGCTACCAAATGTTATCCAAATTCATGCTGTAGTTATTGCGTGAAACTGTAACAAAATTACACGTTTATTATTATTTTGGCAGGTGGCGGCTCTGGGCGGCAACCCTCTCTTAGAAGCACTCCTAGACGACCTCCTGAGCTGGCGACGGGACAAGAAACACAACGACTCGTTCACTAACAACGTTTAAAAAACCACCGACTCTTGTCATAACCATTCGATTTGCCTATTCTCACTCCTAGATGAAAAAAGCAGGAACTCAAAAAGTACGTATTTAAATATAACTCTTAGCAATATTACCATGAATACCATTTTCGAATTCCTCCCTTGAAAACAAAAATTTTGATAAACACACAAATAAGCTTGCTTGCTTCATCAAGCTGTAAAAAAACGACTCTACTCTTGAAAGTTTCTCATTAGACTTTTAATATATTTTTCAGAAATTACGAATTTTTTTTTAAGTAGGGTATGTTGAAGCATTTTCGTCATTTCTGAAAAAATGCCTTTTTTGAGTTCCAGGACTTTTCATATAGGGGTGAGAATTCTCAAGAACACACAAAATTAAACGGTAAAACAAACGGTCACGACCGAAACTAATCAATCGTATCAAAATAACTAATTTGACATACCTACCTGATATTCTAATTGCGGCAACGAATTGCACGCTTAAGTTGCACTATACCTAAGTTATTTTCCTTTAGTTGGCGTTCTTAACTGATCTTTCGTAACCAGCTACCTGCATAGATCTATAACCACGTACGAAAATCTGTAAAGATTAAAAGACAGCTACGAAAGTGGTAAACATTTTCATTATTAATAACCAGGTTTGAAAATGGAAAAAAAGGGTTTGTTTCGTTGCTGGTTACAAAAAAAGCAATTTATTTCTGTTTTCATAGCTGGTTATGAAAGCAAGAAAAAAACCGTTTTCGTAGCTGGTTACGAAAGATCAGTTACGAACGTGGACCAAAGGGTTATTTTATCAAATCTTGCAAAAAAAAAATAATTAGCGTAGGCAAATGCGGACGTCATTTAACTTACATTGTCTTGGCACTGCCTATAATCAATATATAGGTCAATACTTCGACCAATGTTCCACGCGATTTTTCGCCTCTGTTCAGCTCTATCCGAATCCACTTGTTGTTTCGGTTTAATTACTTCCCTTTCGTATCTCCCCGTACAAACGTCGCTCATTCCCCAAACGTATCTATAAGGGGTAGGTAAGGGGCGAGATCTATCTGCGCTCCCCCGAAAGCTCGGCGAAGATGATAAGGCTTCGCAGCCATCATCGATAGATCAGTCAGTAATTTCTGATAGGACAAAATTGATTGTCTGTAAAGACCTTTCACGGACGGTTAGTTTGACGTGATAACGCTGAGCAGATCATTCCTCTCTCTCGTTTGTGCCGCGCTCTCGCTTGTGGAACTCGACAATGGGCGTAACGGGGCAATGACGTCATCTTTTTCGTGCATGCAGTCTGTAGTATCGAGTTATTAGACGTTGTCACGTCAAAAAATGGGCGTCATTTAATGTGGGCTACCGCGCAAGAAGAATCTGCAAAATTAAGTCTGTTGAAGTTTCTGTAACTTCGTGATAAATCAGTCAGTCAGTCAGTGAGTAGTCCGCTTTTATACATACATACAATACAAATGCACTTCAGTACATTGGTATAAAAGCGGATCACTCACTGATTGAGCCTCGAAGCCGTTAAAGTAATTACCGATTTGACATTATAACATAAGTATGTTATAATGTCAGTCAGTGAGTAGTCCGCTTTTATACATACATACAATACAAATGCACTTCAGTACATTGGTATAAAAGCGGATCACTCACTGATTGAGCCTCGAAGCCGTTAAAGTAATTACCGATTTGACATTATAACATAAGTATGTTATAATGTCAGTCAGTGAGTAGTCCGCTTTTATACATACATACAATACAAATGCACTTCAGTACATTGGTATAAAAGCGGATCACTCACTGATTGAGCCTCGAAGCCGTTAAAGTAATTACCGATTTGACATTATAACATAAGTATGTTATAATGTCAAATCGGTAATGGTAATGTCAAAGTAATTAAGTTAAGTCGCCGCGCCGCAGATTTATTACATTTGACATATGTCAAATAGGTAATTACTCAACGGCTTGACTATAGTATAAACTACTTTCGGACGCCGAGTCTATTAATTTTGGAATATGAATAAGAGAATCCCTTCAAGCCATTCTCGATAGATACGGATTCTTTATAAGATATATTTGACGGCCGGGTGATCACATGTGCAACAGATTAGTATTAAAATAGTTATATTGTAAAAGTGTTCTGTTATATCGTTGTACAGCAAAAACAAACATAGCTTATCACATCTTTCTAAATTAAGCACTTGGAAAATCTCCTTATAATCGTGTGTGCAAGATCGATTTTCGTCTGCAATTATGAAATGCTATGCTTTGGTGCAATGCTCATAAATCTGTCAACTTCTCCTCCTTTACTTGTGTTACAGAAATCAGAAACAACGTCGGTAACACAACACCCAGACCCGAGAAAATATAGAAAAGTTCGTTTCCCATATTACCCCATTCACATACATTTTTTACCTATCAGTGACGTAACTAACCCCGCAACTTAGCATCTTTTTATTCCAGTATTTGTGTATTAATTTGCCAAATTAATGTTTCATATTTTTTAATGACTATTTAACGAACTTAAATCAGCTATTTTTGGCCCAGTCCGTTTCCCAATTGTGCAAGACTCGTAGTGCCCAAACGTTTGCGAAGCACACAAGTATACTTCATTCTGGAGAGGTCAAACTTTACGCATGCCCTTCCGGCAGCACGGATCAGTTGTCTTGTAAGTAATTCAGGTAATAGGTATATCTGAAAATGTCACTCAAACTGAAAACAATACACAAAGTTACTGCTCTCGTGGGATTGAACCAAAAATGACCTCTGGGTCTTAAGACTGCTCGTTAGCATTAACCCAAACTGGTAGATACGATTATATTACGACTAGCTGTTGCCTGCGGCTTTGCCCACGATATTTCGGGTTAAAAAGTATCCTATATATTATTCTAGTCACCTCTCTTTCTACCAAATTTTATTCAAATCGAAAGAGTAACAAACGTGTGTTTACATCCAGAAATTCTTACTTTCGCGTTTATAATATTAGTGGGTAGAAATCTTGCTTAGTACATGATTTGTGTAAGACTTCGAAGTATTACCACTCGACCATGTGAGATCAAATAAGTACTCGGGTACACGAAATAATTTGTCAGAGTACATTTTAACCTAAGAAGTGCTTTTGTGGGATTTAAAAAATAGGTTTTTTTCATAAATTATATTTCCGGATCTTTCTAAAATTATCACTTAAGAACGATTTTCTACAAAAGAAAACATTCGAAACCTCTATTCATCAATGATATTTTTTATCAACAATAATTGTATGTTCATCGTACAAAATTATTGCCAGTCATTGAAATAAAATCATTTTGAGTATCTTGTAAAGACTGTACAAGATTTTCTGCCCAGAATCAAAGAAATAATAACTGCATCAGATATGTGATGACGCTGTATGAATTTTTCAGGATACTATTTTAATTTCTTACTTAACGTTACTTTAAAACGTTAAAAGTAATAACATATTTTGCAAACATTGACTTATATACCTAAACCAAATACAATTCTATTCTAATAATAACTTGTAAATTTTGTCCAGTTATTGTTAAACTTGGTTGATTTTAATATGAACACTTTTAACATGAAACGGGAAATTTACATAATAATAAATATGTAGATATGTCACGTCTGTTCGACGAATCGGTGGGTGCCTAAAACCTTGACTGTTTCCTTTACAATGTGCCGGAAACATTAATATAACTGATTCCATTCATGAGCATACAAATAGTATTTCAAGCCTTCTTTTAAAATTTCTATGTAAAATTGTCGCGTGTTAAAAACACATCTATTACTAGAATCACACGATTTTAATTGATCTGTTGCTTGTTCCGGCATACCATAGAACAGGTATTCCTACCCACGAGTGCACTTTTTTTGTTTTATTATTAAGATTTTTTTTTCGGAGGGGCCCGACTAATAAAGCTTGGGAATCCCTGCCTCAGGTTAACTATCAACGGAGGTGACTCTTCATCAGGGTCAAGAATCACTTTGTGGGGAATGGAGAGATTTGGGGAAAATGCGGGGAATCAAGCATTTCACAATTATTAATAAAAATGGCAAATATAAACCTAAATAAGGTTATCATTTCAAACTATGATCGACATTTTTGGGCAAAGGAATTGAAAAAATCTTGGTCCAGAAATTATCATCACATGGAAGATTTAAATTTTTGTGTCAACAAAAAAAATCTGATTGCAATAGTTATTTACAAAGTTTTACTGGGATTTGTAAAAGGTATTTCGACCTTCATTTTTTTAAATTCACTGATCTTCAGGGTAAAAAAAAAAACAAACAGTCGTCGACACAACAGTCGTTTTGGGCCGACATATATACCACACAATTAAAATAATTTGAACTCCATGTTCCACAGTCAGACTTCAATTTTTAATCTCATTCCATTGGGAGAGTAAACAACTTTCAATTACCAGAGCATCACTTTATTTCGAACCTTTGAAATAAAGCAAGCTTCCTAAAAATAAAGATATTTTTAATATTGTGGAATTAGAATAGTTTATGTAAATTCCTGATCGATCTCCGGCGGATGTTACAAAATAATTAATTTTACTTGTTTTAAACATAATTTTAATTTTATGATTGTAGTTGTAAGAATACAATCAGCTTAAATAGCTTTTATTGTAGTCAACATTGCCTTAATATTTTTATTAAAATGCTAATTTGCTTTGTGTGATTTTTAGTAATTTTACAAATTAATCAAGTATTTGATGTACTTATTATACCAAATAATTGTCATAATCTACTAATCAATTAATATTATTAGATATAATAATTTGGTGCCATTTTTAGTAAAAGGTTGGAATTTCTTTTACTTGTTGTAGATGGCGCAAACATAGCTTATCCCGATTTTGTTCATTTTGTTAAATAGTAATTAACACTAAATTTTTAACGGTCAGAAGATAATGTATGCGTATAATTTTCTTTACAAAATAAATTATGCGATTCGTTCGACATAGCGGGCTTCTTTAATTTTACATTCCATTATTTCAATTGATATTAAAATAAACAGGTTGTAATTAAAAGTAGGCGTAAATGTACTTATATAAGGCATAATATAAATAACTGTGACTTTATAACAGGTACTACCTACACATAACATTACATAAGCTTTGGGTCTGATTTACGCACCCATTGTTTAACGTGCAAGTTTGAGACCTCAAAATACACATGCCTGTAGTCATCTTATGTGACAATACATAAAGGGGCATTTTGAATAGAAAATGTAAGCAAACGCTCTTTGTTGCAGTGTTTCTAGAGAGACTAATAAAAACAAGAGCCTATGAATGATATTAGGGCGACACTTTATGCTACAAAAGAAAGTAAGGGTTATTGCCATCACGCTCTGTGCTCAAGATATATTATTATTTGAGCAAGACAGCATTAGTGCTGTTAGCGTTATGAGCTATCGAGCCAGTGAAAGAATATTTTGATGATTTTCGTTTAACCCTATATACGGCAGAGCATGTTTCAATTTTTCATTGGTTTTGGACCTTAATTCAAATGAGTAAGGTTCAAATTTTGGTAGGAATAAAGTCGACAGAGGACCCCAAAAAGGTTTAACGACCACTTCTGTAACCCACATTTTTAGGTTAATGTATTTTTTAATTAACATAATGATGTCATGAGGTGTTTCAAAAACTTAATCAGCAAGTGTTGTTTGTTTGCGTACTTATAAATATATGGCGCTTTATAATTTAATTAAATTAAATTTGAAACAGATATTTACATTCTAATAAATTATAATTATTACTTCTGATCATAACACGAAGGTTTTAAGGCTTGTTGTATTTTACTCTCCTCATCTCATGTAGATCTTTAGATATATGTAAGAGTAGGTAGACTAAATAGCAACCCCATAGCGATTTAAATATAATATTTGCTCAGTGTTATCGAAAATATTACTTCTATTGTAGCAGTTTATGTAAAAGCTAAGAATGAAATTGAAACTTTGATTCTGTTTTATTTTTATGTACACGGATGTAGAATCAAATTTAATGTTTCAAATATGATTTGTTTGATCATTTAAATCATGTGCTGTAGTTTTAAATAATAAATATTGTTTTAACATTTTGTTTTAGTCGTTATTTGGTTACAAAATAAATTTTGTAAATTTTAATTTAGTTTTTTCTTTCTTTTTCCTTTTGTGATATATTTATATATATTTTTCCTTTTGCTAATTTGAATACACACTAAGAATTGTCTTCCATAAAACGACAATAATATATTTATCAATATAGTTACATAATTAGAGAATTGTTATGATTAAGCACTAGATACATAAAAAGGGATAGTAATCAAATTACATATCTTCGAGAAAATAAAGCTTTGTGTGCCTACTGTTTAGTTTTATTCAAAGATTAAGTTAATTCTTTCCGTCCCAACTTATTTCATGGCTAACCC
The DNA here is from genome assembly GCA_037074685.1 of Glyphodes pyloalis. Taxonomy (NCBI): domain Eukaryota; kingdom Metazoa; phylum Arthropoda; class Insecta; order Lepidoptera; family Crambidae; genus Glyphodes; species Glyphodes pyloalis. The sequence continues at coordinate 13,135,247 of JAYKKO010000008.1, read as the reverse complement.
TTAAACAGGCAATGGACAAATAGTTACCACCTCAATTTGAATCTTATAACCTTCACTTACCGGCGAAAACCAATGACAAATTTCGATAATCCATGCCTGGTTAAGGGTTAAAAATAACATTTCTCGTCTAACAGTTCACGGACCATCAACTTGGTAATCCTCGTATAAAAAGTGATAAATCATTTTCGATATTTCCAGGAGGCCTTGATACTCAAAGTTTATGTATAATGTTTTGTCTTTAAATTTGTCGTAGAATATTTGGTTAAGATCCATTAGTAGGTAATAAATAACAATTATGCCCCAAAGTCTATAATTTTTTAAAACCAACGCCTGGAATGTTTTAAAGGCGATATTGCGAGCCTCGTTTAATCGAATCAAGATCATGATCTTGATTAGGAGGGAATATGACATGCAAGGAAAATTAAACCTTGTGGCGGTCACGGACCCATATTTATCACGATTCCGACCATTGATTACTTACTGACTGCAATGGTTTAATAAAAACTCACCTTACGTCCGATCCCACTAACTTTGTTGTTAAAGAGGTTGCGTAGACGAAATAACTCCTAAGTGCATGAGCTTTAACTGAAGTTGAAGAATCAAATAAAAAACCAAATCGTTTATGTACTTTATTGTTTTTTTTTACATTTGTCACAAACTACAGAACAGCGACTCTACTAGTCAAGGTTTTCGTTGGACCAAAATGCTCCTGAACCTAATATCAACATAAATAAATCTATAATTACAATTTATATTAAATTTTAATTTCATAAATCGTCACGATAAAAGAATATTACATTTAAAAATCTAAAATCATATACAAATAATCTCTCTTATTGAAACTACAGACGAAAAAAAAAATCGAAGCAGTATTTTTTAAATGGAAAAACATGATGTTTTATCACAATGTTATGGACACTTACTTCCCCCAGTAGATTCACTATCAAATATTCATAAAGTTACATTTAAAGATAAGCAAATATATTTTTAGTTTCAAGAAAGCAAAAGGTTACGAGGTGGGTACAATACTCACCACCTCAGGCAAAACTCATACATAGACAGGATTTCACAGACCAATAACCACTTTATAAAATCCTTAAAACTTAAGCCAGATTTTCAGGTCTTAAACAATATAAGTAATCCACGATTTCGTTATTCTATCTATATGTGAGTTTTACAGTCATATAATTATAATAGTACTCAGTACATTGAAAAATTTGCACGGCATAAAGCAAAATACTTCGACGCCATTAAATTTCCCAGCCGAAGGCACAAACGCTGCTACGCCATACAACCTAGTGCTTTATTGAAAATTTAAAGTTACAGTCACTCCATTGACGCAGAACATTACTTCGTTTTAGTATAATGACTTTTGAAATTAATTGTGACCAATCAAGAATAAGAATAATTAATATACGCATATAGAAGCGACATCACTCATTAATTAATGTCACGAGAAAACATGATATTGGTGATCTCGACATAGAAAAAGAACTTTGACATTTTGATGGATAAAATGTAATAGTAGCTTGTGTTCATTATTAAAATTGTATAGTGGTCGTTGAATTCTTATTACGATTTGAAGTTATAAAGACTTCATCACATCAGTACATTTAATTATTAGTTCTTCATTTAGTATCATAATATATTGATTACTAAGTTTGAACGTATTAAGTTACTACAAACAAAAACAGCCTATTTCAGTCCTTTAAAAGCTAGAATTTAGTCAAATATTATATTTCCGAATGAAAAGAAGTATGTTTTGCATTAATGGAATGTTCACGTTTATAAAATTTATTATATTTATAAGTAAAATTAATACGATTTCATTAGCACACTAGAATAATAATTAATATTAAAAACCGTTTAAACTCCATACAAAATTTGACGGGAATTGTATTAATTTGATTGAATTAATTTTATAAAATGATTTCATTGCACCTTATATCATTTCAATGCAAAGTTTTCATTGCATAAAGTGAACCTTTTGACAAAATGTTAAAAGGAACGATGACGTCACTCTTAGTTCCACTCGTAATGGGGGTCCTGCCACCATACAGCCAAATGCCAAATATCTAATTGTTTATTATTTTTTCATATCATTACAATCCCCGCCTACACACATCACAAACGTACACACAAACAATCACTCTGTGCCTGGGTGTTTGTGATTGTGTAATAGTGGAACACAAGGTACAAAATGCCGTTGATACAATTTTAATGCCGCAAATGCATTGATACGTGACAAGAGTTTATATAATTTATTTTACAGTCTGCAGTCTGATAAAACTGTATGTACTGTTTTTAAATGTATTTTATTTTAAGGTAACATGAAAAATATGGTGGGAAGCTTACAATATTCGTGTATATTATACGGATACAAACATACAGATCTACACCACGTAGGTAAGCCCTAAAGTAGCTGCTAAAAAGTTACAAGCTAATGTATAAACATTATGCCTACACATAGATAGTAAAAATTTTCACATCTTAGCACTAGTGACCTCTCTTCTCCACATTTTCTAAAGTTTTTGAAGATAATTACTTGATTGACTTGATAAATTAGGTTCAGTAAATAGATCGAGTATAAAGAGGTTTTTATTTTATGTATTCCGATAGAGCTATCTTATATTGATATACACTGTATTCCAATGTGGAAAAGAGAGACCACACAAACGCAGCTTTGTTTATAAATGTCAGCCTTTAAAGGTACAGTATTAAAACAAGTGCTGAATTCCCTTACACCAAGAATATAGGCAAGAATTTGTACCTAAATACACCTCAGAAACTATGTAAGGAGTATTGTTTTTTTAATCGAGAGATGTAGACTTCAGGAAGTTTGAGACATCAAGTAAAAACTCCGTCTGTTTAAAGTGGTTGTGCAAGAATATACCAAATACAGCAATAAGGTTTATTTATATTCCCACCATGTTATTCTCTTCGAGGCTCAAGTAGACACGAAAAATCGAAGTCTGTGGGCTTACCATGCTTGGGTGGAAAGTTTTTTGAAAACATCATTAACTTCATGATCGTCATTAGGTCAGTCCCTTAATTCAAAAACGTCAGAAACGATTTCGATACGGAAAGTTCATATTTTGTGTCTGTCCATTCGTGTATGTTGCGAAAGAGACAAGCAATAGTATCCTAACTCGAACCCGTTTCACATTTTGTCAGAAACTATCAATTGGTAGCAAGCACCCTTCGATCAAAACAAGTGTTTATTCAGACGCACTAGCGAAATTTAAATATTTTAAAGGAACAAAAACAATTCATCTCCCCCTGCGGATTCAAACTCACAACTTTAATGTGTTCCCTAACTGCTGCAAGAGGTATGAAATCTTTTTGTTCCTACAAAAGAGTTTATACCTTGTCAGTGTTTGACCTAATCCGTACCTTTAAAGACGAACATGTACGGCTAGTAGGCGACATAAGCGAGCACATTACACGATCACAAGCCCGGGTCGGCAGCGCCTACGGGATCCAGCCCACGACGTAGCTTCTGCTTCGCGTGAACTGCGTCAGGCGACGCAAACGACCGCCTGGGGAGAAGTCGGGGGAACTGTTAGTATTGTACTGGTAAAGCGAGACATTTGCCGCGTCCGGAGAATCCATTATACGGTCAACGGGTAAATATAAGCAAGTTCGATGTTAGATCCAATGCGAACGACATAATTTCGGTGCAAAGTCCGAATTGTATACCCTGCGTTTGGACGCTTTGGACGGCACAAGAGTGCAGACCAACCTATAGGCCGAGTACTTAAAACAAACGAAGGGTTTTGTTTTTCAAGATCAATAAAAAAATATTCGGTGGTAAAAACGTGGTTTCTGATTTGCATAAATAATATTTTGGTGGTTTTTTTTACGTTTTATTCACGTTCGGTCACTTCGAACGCGAATAAAACGTTTAAGAAAAAATAGATCTGACATCTTTATAGAAGGCTTATTGATTTTTCAAAACAATGTGTTTTAGAATTTACTGGAAAAATGTGACAGATAAAGAAAGGTCTTCGTCTTCAGAATATATTACTTCTGGATGCATGATATCTGTTTAGTACAGCTTAATTATAACTACAGTGAAAAAAACTAAACATAATTAAAACTTGAAAAAAAAAGTAGTAAGTAGTATACAACTTCTCACGATGTGTCGTAAAAAAAACATTAATAAATCACGATACACATACATACAATCGTGTAAACAAAAACGACGATTTACGTATGAAATGTATCATTGTTTATTAATTTACCAGTAAAAATAATAATAAAATTCGCTTGGAACATGTTACGTTTTGTTTAATACACTCCGCAAATTGTTAAAGCATCTACCACAGTTTTCAAACAAATTAATTTCCTAATTATACGATAACACAACGTTACTAGTATTCATAAAGCTTAGTTATAATAATATAGAATCTCTACAAAACCATTAAAAGTAAAGAGTTAAAATTACCAATGCATATGTAATTACTAAGCCTATTATAGAATTAAAAAAAAGGCGTTTTAGAAAGTTGTTGTTATAAAAAAAGCGATACAAATTTAAAAGCGAAATACAGATACAGAGCAAAGTGTTTACAGCACAGTCAAGGAATATAGGAGAATCTGTTCTCATCCCCTGAAAATAATAAGATTCGTGGAGAGAATGTAGAATTAACAGCGTTTAAAGTTTACAACATGCATTTTATCTGTGACAACCAACGAAGTAGTTATTAAAAAATAACAAGAAAAGAAAACATCGTTCTATGAGCTCGTACATTCAACAAATGTTTTTAAAGTATATGTGTTTTTCGAATCATTCTACAAATGGCGTAAATTAGATGATCCAACCAATTATTGCATTTGGATATGGTTTGGTTATATTAAATTACAATAACTGGCGCTTGTGACGTGTTACTTGAGATGTACTGAACCAATCGAGAACCAGTGGGAATTGTCACGCATGTAAAGTCCACTAGATGGCATTCGGGCTGTCATTGATGATGACATTGGCGTCGGGGATACTGCAATACCGCGTAAATTGTTTTTCCTGTAAGTTCTAATTAAGATTGAAATAATATGAAATAACAGACAAAAATCAATCTTTATGGCAAATGCTAGTACGCTGTATTGCAATATCCCCGACGATTCGCTACCTGTAAGGTCAACTGTTGCGTGATTGGTGATTTAGATGTCATTGTATATGCCTGTCAATGTCATGTCAAAAATAACCAATCACGTAGCACTTGGACCTTACCTCTAAGTATTGCTACGTAGCGGATTTTAGACGCACGATAGCCCCTTATGGCCCAATAACTACGTCACCGCGTTATATTACGCAAACGACAGTTTTGGAAAGTAAACCAACATATTGTCATAAGAATGCACGATCTCAAAAGTAAGAGTTATACAAGAAGGTATGCATGGATAAATGGGATAACATGCATGCATTTTAACATATTTTACAAATGTATACATAGAATATAAGAAATCATTTAAACTGTAGGTAATTTTCTTGATTTGAAAAACATAATCGATAATGATTGATATTGACAAAAAAAGAAGAATATTATATTAGATTTAGTTCGTTAATTCTTAATGAATTTAGAATTATTAATTTAAGCATTTTACTATTCAAACTATCAAACCAGATATATCTAAATGATAGATATTTGATTGTCTTAATGAGTTTTTCGATTAATGAAGAATTATACACTACACGAGCCAATAATGAACAAATTGAAAATGTCATATGACAATGAATTTAGAGAGTAATTTTGTTTGGCACTTACCATACACGATAATCAGGGTTCTAAGCGTTGTTCTGGCTCCGGCGCTGCTGGCGTACTGTAATCCATACACACGGACAAACATCAAGGGTTTGAACATACGGATACAAACTAGTTACTGACATTCACTTAGTTCTTGCAATATTTTGAAACATTTTTTACCAAGTACTCTAAAACAGTGCACAGTGGTCTAATAATGCTTTGAAACAGCAAAAATCAGAAAATATATTTTGCCAAGTGTTAAAGCACTGTATCATATTGTCAGCATAATATATAAGGCTGATGTGAAAAGAATTATGAGTATATATCGAATATGATGTGAAAAAATATGTTTATACGTTATTAATATACATATTAAACATAATTATAATACATTGAATATAAAGAGAAATGGCACTTTAACATCAAAACTGTAAATCGTTAGAATCTCGTTCTTTTTCGAAAATCAAGAAACTATTTTTTTTTCTGCAATAAGAAGAGAAAAGTGAATATCAGCAACTCAATAACAGTAAAAAAAGGAAACATTTTCAAAACATCAACAAAGGTACAAAACAGTATTAGGAATCACAAAAAATCACATCTCGATCATTAACATCATGCTTTTAAACAGTCATTTCAGTGGCTTTTAGTGTTCAAACGTTCATTCTTCGCATTCTGTTAGTATCTCATGAGCATGCTCCGGTTAGTTTCATTTGTAACAGAATAGGACGCAACTAGCCCACTGGGCGTTACTGCACAAAACAAAACAAATGTCTTTCCTGTCGCAATTGGGACCCCATAGATTGTTCTCTAAGCTGATTTATTAGCAGAAGCCTTCGCTGTGGAATAAAATAGTTATGTTTCGCGAAAAAATAGCAAGAGCAAAATAACGTGATGGCCATTTTTGTTAAGCATTCGCGCAAATATGTTTTTGGACTTTTACCGATGCTTGTGGCCGATTCTACATATTATCATTCGGTTCTACGCTCCCCTCTCGGCTAAAAATCAAATTGTTAACAGTTAAAATATATCATGGCACATCAAAACATTAGTCTTTGTTGAGTCGGGCGTGTCAATTTATGTAAGAATGAGAGCAGATTTTTAGAGACAAGTTTTGACAGATAAAAATTATTCAGAGATAGTATAGAATATAAAACGTGTTATGTAAATGCGTCACTCGATAAATGAGAGCGATGCATTTTAATTACTTTTGTTTGTTTTTTTTACTGGGTGCAGTTTTATGAGAACGAATGTCAATTTTGTATTATGATGTAGATACTAAATTTTGGTTGTTTTCGTCCGTAAAAGTAACTAAATGTGTTTATCATTGAGTAGCTTAAGTTTCTAAAGGTATTATCAGGAATGTAGGGCAAAAAAAAACAATCTTTATTAAATATTATTTTTGGAAAGGGAATCTAAAAAAGGCTAAAATTCCACGAAACTCTATTTGAAAGCGGTAGAGGGTTTAGCTTTACTCTGCAAAAATAGCCTGTTCATATTTGTTAGGTGAAACTGAGTAACATAAGTCAGTGTCAATCCTAATAATGGCCAATTCCAAGTACCAAATAGTAATTTCTATTAGGTTAGGATTCACATTTTAAAGAAAAAAACTAATTTAAGAACAAGCTACATTTCCTAGTTACATTAACGGACTTTGTGTAGACGTATAAACAACATCAAAAAAATGTATGCAAAAGAAAGATGTCTTGGTAAAAAATAATATTTAGACCGCCAGTTAAATTTAAACAATACCAAAACATGTTTTTTATTTTATCAACAAAAATAAAAATGGTACAGAGCGTCAAAGTACTGTGGAGATTTATGATTACGTCACTAATTCGTAAAATCTGTGCTTAGAAGCGACGTCACGCTAAACTTTTAAGCAAAGTATCTTAGTAAATTTTTGTTTACATTTTAAAAGAAAAAATTGATGTCCTTTAATTTTTTGGTAATCAGACTGTTGGACCAATCATTAATCTACCTAATTAAGCAATTAAATCGACATCACGTATATAAATCAGACAGGTTATGCTAACTGATTTTATACTTGTCCTTTATATCTGACGCGTACATGCATACAATTTCCCAACGCTGTCATATAAAACTGCACCCTTTGTAAGTCTGCCACTCGAAATTCACTATAAGCTTGGTAAGCGAAGTGTTGTTATGGCCGTGCTAACAATACCCCTGGGGGGTCTGACCTTTACGATCTATTGGCTACGCGCCCCCTTTTGCAGGTTGTTAAAGAATCTGAACTGTAGTCGCAGCGTAAGGTCTTTCCGTACTGTAATGGAACAAGACAATACTGTGACTATACAACACTGACACACGTGTTTGGCCCGGTATACTGTGCGCTTCGAATTTAATTGACTGAGGTAGCATTTGTAGAATAAGAGTTAATACCTTGCACTATTACTATTATAAATAACTTTAAACCATATTTATATTGATATATGAGTAAAAATACCGTTAACCGTAGCATTTTGCCTGAAATTCTTGGTAGATTATCCAAAATTTAACTATGTGGCGCCAATTAACGGAAGCCTATTTTCAGCAGTGAACGGCCTAAGGCTGTTGATTGATTTCATGAATCCAAAACTTTCCACCATTAAATATTTACTTCTGTATAACAGTAAAATCCTGAGATACAATACATTAATCATTTTTTATTTTATTGAAAGTATGTAATTTATCTCAAATAAAACTACTCATGAATTACTATAGGAATATCAAACGCGACCGAATTTAACTTATGTTATCTAGCGTTCAAAAAGCGCAGCTTGCTTCTTGCTTATAGCAGAAGGTGTATTGCATACACTTTAAAGTGTAATTAATAAACTCAAAATCGAGTGGTGTACCACATCAACAATTTAGTGCATATTGCTACAGATGCAAAAATTACTCAAATCAAATCTGTTTTTTTTTTAAAAACAACCAATTCTAAAATACTACCTCGCATCAATGTTACATCCGAGCCATTGTAAACACTAAAATCTAAATCAACTACAAGTACATGTATTGGGGGCACGCGTGGTGTGTGAGTGGCATGGACGCGACTACTCACGAGTGGGGGTTGGGGTTAAAGTCCGGTCTCTCCGCTAGCACGAATTTGTCTACTATCCTCTCCGCTTCCTCACCCTCTTTCGGCTGTTCGTCAACCTTATCTGGTTCACTCGCCGGTATTTCGGCGTCAGTGGCAGGTTTTTCGGCGTCAGTCACGGGTATTTCGGCGTCAGTCACAGGTATTTCGGCGTCAGTAACAGGTTTTTCGGCCGGTTCGACGTCTATGGGTATAGTTCGCTCGACGCCGTTAGGCACGACTGCGTCTTTAGCTGGTACGGCTATAGACCCTTCAACTGTTTCTGTGATTATTGGTTTAGGCTCGTCTTTAGTGGGTGTGACGGCTTCTGCGCTCGGGGGGGTCATGTTGAAGAAATCGCCGGTGATGCCGACGGCCGGCGGCCGCCCACGCGGCAGCCTCAAGCTAAGGGAGGCGCTAGCCCGCTTCATAACCCGACAATCTAAGTTGACAAATTCAGTTTACGGTCTCTCGTTACAATTATGAGCCTTTTGTACAATGATCTGGCTTAGATTAACTTTTGTATCTTCGCTGTCGGTCATTGTTCTCGTGTGATCTCGCGATATCAGTTGAGTTAATCCAAGCCTCGGGTGGTCTATTATGGAACGGTTAATAAGCCGAGGATGATTCAACCACACCGCCCGATGCGTAATAGATGCTGGTATGGGCGCGGAGATGTTTTACTTACCACGAACTGTTTATACGATCATCCTTTCTTTAAGCATCCTTTTTTTAAACACGTGAGTATAACAATAAGGTTCTGATCTTTATTACCAAAATTAGAAAAACAATTCAACGAAATTTTCTGTAGTACCTAATTAGTATTTCGTTTGAAAATTTAAACGTTACAATAGGGATGTTGACTGTGAAGTCTATTGAGATATTGTCGAAAACTTGTCAAAACACGATTCCTTTATAGATTTATTTTGATAATAAATCTGCTTCTCAATTATACTTATAAACACACTGACTATTAAACAGTCTAAGAGTATTTTGACAATAATTTCCATTAAAAAACTATATGGGAGAGATATAGAATCATATATCCCTCTTTTATAGCATTGGTACTTTAATTTTATTTGTGTATAGTGTCAACATCCCAGTCTATTTCCGATCTCACTCGAATTAACGCAATATAAATATATTCAAAATACCGTTCTTATCCGGTTTCATGAATTTTTAAATGTGCATTTTCCCTGTCTCGTTAAACGTATAAACATTCGTTGGCAGTGTGTCTGTGGTATGGGTAACGCTAGATACAGTGTGTTTACTATCGTGCGGCGTGCAGGCGCGACGCGACTCGCCGCCCGCCACCTGCGCAATGCGACGAGTGAGCTCTACTGGTCTAATGATTACATCCCTTGGAGTATGCCACGACTTAACTAGGAAGTGATAAAACTACCTACTCTGTTATTTAGGAAATGTTCGATACTAACAAAAACTCGTAAACTGTTAGGCTTAACATGCGCAATACGTCAAATTTTTCGCATGATACGACAATAGCTTTGATACTGTTGATTGGCTAATAGCACACCGCACTGACTTCAATCGATTTTGACGTTTGTTAAGAGCGCGATAAAATTTAGTCGCGTGGCGTATGCTAGGCCTGTGTATCACTTTCTTAATAATAATAAAACGACAAGGGATAGACTTATCGAATCGGAAAGGTTTCTGATGTGTGTCCAGTGACTACATACAATTTAAGAAATTAACGACGAGTAACAAAAGTAGATTTGGTTGCGCATTTCAGTCAATAAAGGCTATTAAAACCAGAGGATGGAATTAGAAAGAGATAATTATGTACTTGTATTTACTAATTTCATACAGCGAAATAAAGTGGCTCAAAATCTCTATATTAATTTAAAACACATTCACATTATAAACCTTTCTATGCGACGACATTACCAAACCCACATTAACGACATCGGATGCCCGAAATTGCATAATTTCAATGCACACAAGCGTTATGCTACCAAATAATACCTATATAATTCACAGAAAATAGCTTAAAGAACAAAAGAAATGCCGGAATGTACTAGATTGGGCACATCGGAATGTCCATTAAAAATCCCGGGAAGATCCACATTAATCTCAACATTTAGATTCAAGTACAGTCAACGTCATATAGTTCGTGATACTCAGGGTACTTTAATAAATAGACGCAACTAAAAAGTCAATAATATCGGTACACACAAAGTTTTCTTATTGTTGTCAACAGTTTTGTCGCTCAAAAGGTCGACACACATAAAATGTCATATAAATCGGCTCAGTCTAGCTGCCATAAATGTGGTTACAGTCTTCCCGCCAATGGTATCCAAACGTTCTAAGTGTTTTGAGCGACAAAACTGTTGACAACAATAAGAAAACTTTGTATGTACCGATATTATTGACTTTTTAGTTGCGTCTATTTATTAAAGTACCCTGAGTATCACGAACTATATGACGCTGACTGTACCTATATAAAAAACTTTACCTAATTCACTAATATTCTCGATCGATTAGAGTAATCGTGATGAAAACGTGAACATTATATTACGATACAGACACGTAACTATCCAAAAAATCATTGAAAAGCGTTAAACAAAATTAGATCTGACTGCTAACATTAGAGTTTCACCAATTTAATCGCGACATACTCCAATTCATAGTAATTTATACAGTGAGTGATATAGCTAGCAATGTGTTTCACTTTTAGCTATAACATTTCCGCTCAGCAAAATGCTTGGTGATGCTGAAATGACGATAAATATCTCATATGACTTCTCTTCTCAGATGACGTGACCAATGCACACTAATGCGTGTTTCGACGTGACAACTTATGCTTAAGCGAACATTTTATAAATAAATTGAGATAATGCGGCTACATTAAAATATTCAGCAATAAATTATTAAAAAAGGTCACACATTGAAATAGATATTTGTGGCTTTTTCACAAGATGGCATTAATAATTTAATTGCTAAATACAAATGTAACCGAAGCGTTCATAAAACATCATAATATGATTTCTGTAAAAGTAACAAATATTGATTCACAAATATCGTACAAAGAATTATCATTTTTGAAATAACCATAAGTCTTCAACTAGCTCCCACTCGACAACCCAGAAAATCAATTTCATATACTATTCTTAATTGACAATAATATTTCAGTTATCATAAAAATTTAACAAACATTATTGTTTGATAGCCACTAATACTGTTGACTGTTATTATAATAAATGCAAAAATATCATCCAATAATATTTTTCATCACATCCATTCTTCTTCACTTACATTCACACTTTGTAAATGTGAATTATGTTCCTTAGGGTGTATTTCTAAACTCATTAAAATCTCCAATACTGAATAAAATATCTCTAAATATCTGAATAAAAATCTTATACAAAACAATATTACAGTTTAGAGATACATCCGTTAGTAAATTGTCTGAACAAGATATTGTTCATTTAAGTGTAGACTGTGTGGACAGAATTATTTATGGTATGATATAAATAATTTAACTTTAATCATTTTAATCTTAAATAAATAAATAAATATTGGACAACATCACATACATTGCTCTGATTCTGTGGTAAGTGGCTTAAGCACTTGTGTTACAGAAATCAGAAACAACGACAGTACCTACCACAACACCCAGACCCGAGAAAATATGGAAAAGTTCGTTTCCCATATTGACCCGACCGAAGATCAAACCCGGAACCTCAGAGATGGCGCTCGCCAAAGCCAGGCCCGTACACCTCTCGGCTACGGAGGTCGTCAATCATATCATAATTCTGAACAATATTAATTCTACGCCTTTTTGAAATCACGAATATTATAACTTTTCAAACAAGCTTTCAGTTACCTTTGTGTGAAAACTCCAAACGTTACTGATATGAAAAAATCCAACGCAAAAGTTTTTTTAAAATTGCAGCCAAAATACAGGATTGCGATATTGTCCGATACCAAAAATAATGCTGTTCAAATATGGTCACTTCTGTCCATAAGGCGAAGCGCGTATACATACTGTATGTTGTAGGTTCAAATTGTGTATCGTAATGTTATGTATGCTGAAAATCCTAATGTTACAACAGCATGGTAGCTAGTAAGAAACGGCCGAAACGATGCACTCAATACATTCACGTTTATTCTAATACAAGGACTATCGTGCGTACCGTATTTACGTACCACCGTTCGTTCGTTCTGCTGTGAACAGACTACTGTTATCATATTCACGAACGGAACCGAAAGCATCAGTAACTAAAGTGTAAATCGAGCAGTTCGGAGTTGTGTGACCAAATTTTTGTCCTGGTAGGGGATTGAACCCACTAGTCAAGCCGGGAGCGCTAACCATTTTTCTACCTGGTTAGGTTTCAGAATTTATCCGCAATTTATGAGTGTTATAAGGCGGTTCCTGCCTATAATGTATTACTGATCGAACCAAGTACTGATTTAGTAACTATATTCGGTCTAGACCTGATTGTTTTTTTTTAATTCACGTCGCTACCTTGTCATTAACAAAACTCTTATTGTCATCTATTTACAGTCTAATGTTTGTCAATGCGATTTGCTTGATTTACAGTGCCGAAAAGCATATTTATTTCTGCAATCGACTTGCAGCCAAGTATTATACAGAACTGTTTCGGCGGCTTCATCTTAGCTACAAGATTGTAGTAACATAAAGATTGTGATACACTTGCGTTTCGCGGTATGGGAGCGTTCAAGTATTACGTAACGCAATCTTTGAAGGTTTTTGAACCCCCTTGGTTTTTTTTTGTTTTTTTTTTTGTACACCCCACCCCTTCTTTAAAAAAGACGACCACACTAAATTAATCGAGGGATTCCCCGAAAACCGTAGGGAGACCAAAAAGGTTGCCAATTTAAGAGTTTCATTTCTTATTGACTCATCGTAACTTTTTACAAATCAACCCCTAAATTGCGTTACGTAATACTTGAACGCTGTATGTATGCATGTGTGTCTTTGCTTGTGTCTGTTTATATGTCTGTATGTGTGCATGCTCACTTCTGTCGATGTTCCGCTGCAGGTGCGAGGCGACGCGATGGCGCGCGTCGCTGTACTCGAGGTGGAGGCCGAGCCGCAAGAGCGTCGGGTTCTGCTCCACCAGCGAGCTGATCTCCATCTCTATCTTGTTGCCGAGCACTTGCGACCGCTGGGAATAAAATGAATAGTAAATAAATAAATATTCGACAACATCACACACATTGCTCTGATTCATTGCATTGAGTGGTAAGTAGCTTAAGCACTTGTGTTACAGAAATCGGGGATCGAACCCGGAACCTCAGAGATGGCGCAACGCCAAAGTTCGGCACGCTTGCCTCTCGGCTACGGAGGTCGTCAAAAACAGTAGGAGTGAGTGAACTTGTATATGCCTTCAAATATTTGATTCGAAAGCGCCGAGACTGCTCTGTGAGATAAAGAAAGCGTAATACCACTGACTGATGACACAAAAATATTTGAAAGAATCGTGATTAGAGAGGTATTTAAAAGTATCTCAGTCAATTACTCAAACAACAACCCTATGCTCACCGTTAATGCTTTTCTGTGTTGGCAAATTTGAAATTGTTATCTATGTTTGAAAGTGTACCTTTTTAAGGGGGGGAACCATATTGTTGCACCGTACAGCTGCGTTGTTTTTGCGGGACTCCCACTCTTTCCAGACCCTCACAACTTGACTATTCACTAAAACCCCTCGCACCTCTCATCGCATAGTGACGGCGACAACGGCTGTGTACCTAGTGATGCGCTGAAGTGAGTCAGCTAGCACATACTGGTACTGCAGGTACCTGGTTGGAGGCGCGGAACTCCTCGACGGGGGCGTGCAGCAGGGCTCGCACGAGGCGCACGACGCCGGGCGGGCTGATGAAGTTGGTCTCGACGTTGACGACGCGCAGCGCTCCGTTGGCCTCGAGCGCGTCCGCCAGCAGCGCCGCCGTGCGGTCGTTCAGGCCCACGTTCACCAGCGACAGCACCTCCAGGTTCGTGTTTGTTTTTAACGCTTCGAACAGTTTCTCGAACTTTTCGTCGCTTATGTTCTGAAATTACGGAGACACATACATATCCGGCTCGAAGGACCAAAGGCTCTTAAGTAGCTTAACTGTTAAACTTTTGGTATTTAGTCAATGTATTGGCTGACAGATGGTGAAAAATATATTTAAACGTAGACAAGACAAGTGTGAAGAAACTAACTTAGATATCAAATCAATAATCGTGATGTAATCTAAGTTATTCATCCTTAAGATTTCAAATCCCTTAATTTCAAAGAACTAACTCTGTAGTTAATATTTTACTTTCTTAACTATTTGCATACCTTAATATTATTCCAATTGAGATCAGTTAACTTCTGGTCATTTTCTTGTACCCTTTTGACAGTGGCATCAGGATCTGTGTCGTTGGGGGGGTCCATGGGATAAACCTGAAATTTGTTCAAGACAACATTAGAACTTCGTCTATTAGCTTCTCTCTTTATACGCCTTGATTTGTATAGGGATCAGGTAATGCCCACGAAATGTCTGTTCATATTCAGTTTAGAGGTTTCTTTCTCGGCAGTGCCGTTTTTTAAGGGGAAGACATGCAATAGCACACCTTATCGCTGCGTCGGGGGAAAGTCCTACACACGTGCAGGGCTCGCCTGCTCTTAGAAGAGCGGGGATTACCCAGTAATTCCAAGTCATCGGGGGTTGTGTGTGTGTGTGTACCGATTAAGTGACGGGACCGAGACAAATGAGAATTTAATAACTAGACTAAAGAAGTGGTACTAAAAGTGTAGTATGGCAGCGTCCAAGTAATTTACCTTGGGTTTGGTGGCTTTCGTGATGCCGTCCCACCCAAGGCCGACGGGCTGGCCTTTGTTTAGCAGCGACGCGTGGTACTGGTCCTGGTTCATCATCGAGTGGAAGCCGAGGATAGCTGGAAGAGTCACGTGTACACTTAAGCAGAAGAAGAGAAAACATTATTCAATAATACTGATTATGTTTGTAACTGCAACGCCTGGTATTATCTTCTCTGAGCAAGAGGCTACGTGTAGGATCTCACCCCTGTTCAAATTAGAATAACTTCTGACTTATAGTTAAAAACAGTTATAACTCACTAACAATCAATCAAATAAAATGATTTGATTCAGACCAGGAAGGATTTTATTAAAAAAAATTAACCTTTATTAGTAATATTAGTAGCAGACACTACGATTTATAATAAGTCGTTCTTTTTAAAATACAACACGTTAAAAACTTTACTCTCAAAACAAGGCAAAAGTACAAACAAGTATTTCAAGTAATAAATTGTTTTATACACCAATCTTTCATTGGTTTTCTGCGGTAAGTCCGGGTCATAAGGTACAATTTGAGGTCGTAACTATTTTCCCATTGCAAATTATAACAAAAGTCCAATTTTCAATAACAAATAACTAGAACTTTCATTTTCGTATCGCATAATCGAGATCTAGATTATACAAAGAGTGAAACGTTTTAGTGAATTCTGACTCACGACATTATTCTATCTAAAGGAAGCCGAAAATTTACAGCAGCACTCCTAACCCAAATATTTTCTTAGATCATGAAACCGTTACGGTTGGAAGCGTAACAAAGAAATAAATACGTTGACACGGAAAACTCCATAAAAACGGCCAAGAGCGAGTGGGACTCGCGCTCGCGGGGATGGGGTTCCGTACCATCTTAGTATTGACCAAGGAACGGTAAAAAAACACGTTTGTGATAGTCCCCTTTGATGGTTTATTTTTAGTATTTGTTGTGATAGTGGCAATAGAAATACATCATCTGTGAAAATTTCAACTGTCTAGCTATCATCGTTATTGAGATATAGTCTGGTGACAGACGGACGGACAGACGGACAGCGAAGTCGCAGTAATAGGGTCCCGTTTTTACCGTTTGGGTACGCAACCATAAAAACGAGAAGCTGTTTAATGGCCCAACATCGGGAACTAGGAAAAAATTGTCGCACGCAATGACAGCATTTAATTTTGCCGAATTTATTTACGGCTGGCGACAGTCCAATTTAATTTTGTTAAAGATCTGTCTTTGTTGTAAACAGTTGCTTCATTAAAAATACTTGTGCTGTGCACAAAGGGACAACGTATCACTTTGTATGAGGAGTTCGTCACGTTAACGAAAATAGACTCCTTTATCTTCATATTTTTTGTTACAGAATGTATTGAAAACAAAAACAAACATGCCTGAACTTTTGTGCATTGTTTTACTAAAATAAGGGTAAGATACGTCACGGATGAGATCGTTTAATTGGGTGTAGCATATGCAAACATTTTAATAGCGATACATTTTTATGACATTCAACATGTCCTAAAAGACATTCACATTTGTGTCGAGACGATAGGTACAGCTGTCTGTGGGTAACGTACAAACGAACGTAGCAGCTCAGCTAATTTAATTGATTAGCATTAGAACTTTAATTTCACACCAAATTCGAAACTCACTCAAACTCAACTCAAACTCAAATATTTCTTTATTCAAGTAGGTTACATGTAACACTTTTGAATCGCCATTGAATACAATGCAAAATGATTCTACTTCCGGTTCGAAACCTATATCTACCGAGAAGATACCGGTAAGAAACTCAGCAGATAAGTTACAGTAGCAGTATCTAACTTATAGCTATGTGTAGAACACTTTGGACCATATCATATAGTTTTATTTTGATGAGTGAGAAAAAGTATTAAGTATTATTTTATTTTATGAGGTAAGCTGGAGCAGACCAGTCAAAATAAAAAACAGGGGACAAGTGCCATCTATTTTTTAATTGTAAGAGACACTACCCATGTCTTGTTAAATAAGTGAATTCAGTCATCGAAAACTAAGTTCATTCTAACATAATTGACCTTGATCTTAGACGATTTGTAATGGAACAGTAAACACAATCAATTGAGTATGTTGACCTTGCAGAGGAATTCATAGATAGCAAGAGATAAAACGGTAGCATGGCAACCGAGAGCGATGAATGCACTAGATGACATCATCATGAACAAATATAGCTCTTAATACGATCGTAACTAAACGTAAGTAATTCCACAGATTTATACTAGCAGTTGCCCGCGAATTCGCCCGCGTTTTTTCGGGATAAAAAGTATCCTATAAGTCAATCCAGTATGTCATCTCTCTTCCTACCAAATTTTATCCAAATCCGTTAAGAAGTTTTTGCGTGAATCAGTAACAAACAAACATACATACTCACAAACTTTCACATTTATAATATTAAATAAATAGGTAAATAAATAAATAAATAAATACAGAACAACATCACATATATTGCTCCGATTCTGCGGTAAGTAACTTAAGCACTTGTGTTACAGAAATCAGAAACAACGACGGTACCACAACACCCAGACCCGAGACAATATAGAAAAGTTCGTTTCCCATGTTGATCCGACCGGGGATCGAACCCGGGACCTCAGAGATGACGCGACGCCAAAGTCCGGCCTTGTTTTTTTTTTTTTATATTACTCTTCAAGATTGACCTCATCCCACCTGATGTTAAGTGGTAATGAGGTCCTAGCTTAAGGGTGACAAGTACAGCATAATAAATATGTTACTCGACTTGTCGCCCTTACCTTGAAGGCTTGACCCCTGCTACTAATGTAGCACCCCCAAGGAGTTCTGTATACCTTACTCACACGCACAACAACACTGGAGTGATTGTTATTTGGCTGCGGTCTTCTGTAAGGTGGAGGTATTTCTCCAGTCGGGCTGCTCCAGTTCGAGCGATAAATCGCTGTGCCCTACCTCTCTTAAACAATCCCGTCCTGAGAGGCCTGGTCGCCTCTCGGCTACGGAGGTCTGCCGTTGTTGCTGATACTCTACTCACCAGCCAGATCGATGATCTCCTCCTGCGAGGCACCAGTTAGCGCCTGCTCGTACTCGTCGCCGAGGTCGATAGATATCTGTTCGTCTGCGTCCCGAACTTTCTCGGTAGGAGGAGGCGGGATCCACTGGAAATTACCACACTCAAGTTATTACTGGTTGAACTTGTAGCTGGTCAATTCCCAAAAGAAATAAAATTCGGTTTTATTATGCCTAACTAAGCCTTGAGAACCAGAGTGGCATAACTAAGTTTTATTGTGTTTGGGGAGAAAGTTTAAATGTCTGTAAATATTAAATTACAAATAATACCAGAATAATCATCATTAGCCTTATAACGCCAATTGGGACGTTGACACCATTCATAAAGATAAATATGAGGAGCTTAGGATGTAATATGTTATAGATCTTTCATAATTATTATTTGAAAAATGCCTCTAAAATTCTTCGAAACTATTTAATAGGCAGTTGATAAGTAAAATTGACATTTCATAATTTGCTATCTTGTTTGACAGGTTTTTAAGAATATCTCATTTGACTATCCAGTCAACATATCGGGGTTATACTTTAGGGGGTCTAACTATAATCACCACGCTTAGTAGAAAGAAAATGTTGCCGTCCTATCATATTCAGGCTGTACCGTACCTTTTATCGTCTCTCACAGACTCATACAGTAAGAGAAGGGTGGTACCATACAGGAAAACTTGACTTCTGTTATACTCAGTAAAAAAATAGATTACCTTCTTGCCCCGTATGACACCAGCCACATAAGGTTTCACCTCGGGCCGATCTGGTGTTTCTAAGGCCTGTTTGTTAATGTGTTCTATTAGTTTTTTGCGGTTCAGTGGTCCTGTGGGGTCCTTTTCACATGCATAGTTATTCCTTTGGGATGGTGGGAGAAAATTGTCCTGAAACAAAATGGTTTAAATTATTACAACAGTTAGAACAAATACGAGAACAGTCGCACGATAAAGGTAGTTTCGAAATCCTACCATACCATACCATATGGATGGATTGGCATTTGGTAAGCATTACGACGATGCCAGTCTAGAATACATCGTAACAAGAAATTGATTTAAATGGTGGACCTTTGTTGCTTTTTATTTATCAACTTTTTCAACAGAGATCAAATTATTATTAATTATAGCATAACCAATCTTCTTTCACCCACCCAAACATTAAATATTCAAGATAATTTGTATGTCTAAGTACATTTCTGTCTGTACATTGAATACTTGGATTAAAATGACCTACATTTTGTAATTACTCATTGATAACAGTACTGTCATACCTACTTTGAACAGTTTTATGCTGTTTGTTTTATTTACAGTATACCCATATAATATGTACCTGCTGAAGGTATTGAATTTCCCAAATTGGGTAATTTCCAAAGAGTCAGGGTTGCAATTGTAAATGTTGACACTAAACTTTTAGACAATATTTTTCATTTATTATCATGTCATTATATTATGTGGATCCAATAACATAAAAGGTATTCATTACAGGTTTTGTAGTCTTCAATTTTTTTGTTGCAGAGATTTACAAGTAATTATAAACCTTAGCACTATTTTATTGCAATTATTTCATACCAAAAAAAAATATATACACATAAAGATTTTGTAATATTCTCAGCAAAATCATGCTAAGCCTGAATCACTAGGTAAAACATAAAAATGATTTGTAAAATCATTACCAATCGTAGATAATATATCTTTTTATGTTTTTACTTTTAATAGTTTGTCTTTCTTGTTTTATCTTCAAAACAAACAATAACTTTTGCTTGTAAACTGCACTGCAAGCAAATAATTACCGATAGTCTGATAACAAGATTAGCAAGTACTCATTTTTGATATTGGTAAGTCCTACATTGATATGATAAGACTAGTAAATTGGTACTTCATTTGTACAATAATTTACAATGCATATATTTTAACCTTGGGCAAAGATAGTAAAATTGCCTAGCATGTATTATTTTTATAAGTGATATAAATGCAAATAACTTATTTTATCTGGGTTTGATTGTCCATCACTTAAATTGTACCTTTACGCTATCAGAGAGATGAGGTTAATTATTTTTCTGTTACTGTAACTACCGAACTGTATGTTAATATGTAAAAGTTCTTCCTAATGCATCAATATGCAAATATTGACCTCACTAAAGAATGTTGATAACTATGTAAATTGGATGTGATGTACATAGCAGTATAATAGAAAAACAATTCTATCCACATGTCAGCTGACTCCAGATCAAATAATTTTAAAATGTATGAAATAAGTACAAACTAGTACCAATTTATGAGGGAATTTAAATATAAACAGATTTTTAAAATGAAAAATGGTATTAATGATAAGTAGCCCAATTGTATCAACTAATTTACTGTAAAAACAGATTAACTAACAAATCAATTAACAAAATAATGTTTTTCACTTCATAATACGAAATTATTCTAAGTGAAATAACTCATTAACACTTTAACAATACATAATTACTAAAACAGAGAGTTTAACACGTATGTTAAATTATATGAAGAGAAACATTTCCACGTTTTCACATGACCAAATTGTTAGAATGAGCCAAGCTTAGTGAATAATACAAAACATGCTTCATGTGTCCTTCATAGAGTGTTTACTGGCCAGCAATTTACAAGATGATTGCAACAATTGCCATGGAGGTTCTGTTACTACCTATGTGATAATTTAATTCACATTACGGCCTTATATCATCATCTTTACTGTGTCAGCAAACTATGTATCTCTAGAGCAAATCTTTACATTAAGCTACATTAAAATGTATGTTTATTTTATGGTAATGTAAATTCTGGGGTCTGTTTATTTTGTGATATACTAATGAAGAATAAATGTGTTGATAAATTTATGAACAAAATTAACATTTAATATTAATTATTTATTCTAATAAAATATTTCATTTTGCAAACTTTCTAACAACTATCAGAGACACATTTTCACTATAAATTAAAATACCAGATTGTTACAGTTTGGGATTTTGAATTTCTTTATTAAAATTAGTAAACAGGCCAGGAATATCGGTGATATTTGATATTCGATTGACTTTGCTCATTTACTTGGAGTAGTTTAGTCATTATACTATTTTCTGAAGCAAATGGTTAAAAAAAATAACAAATTTTAACAAGGATTTTGGGATTGGATTATGTTAATTGGTCCGTGCTATTAGAAAATTCTAAATTTGAACTTACATCTGGATCTACTTCCTTTGCCAACATTGTAAGTTCCTCTTGAGTAAGTTTGGCCAGCAGCTCGTCGACGTCCACCTCGTCGTACGAGGAGAGCTCCCGTCCATACAGCTTCGCCGGTGTAGTCATCGTAGTCGTCTTTGTCGTAGACGACTTCTAAAACACGAAAACACTGCACTGAGAATCGATTTTAACACCACTTTTTAAGGTTACTAAACTTGCTTCAAATTCTATAACACTGAAAAAAGTTCTGATAAATGTGGTCTATGATTTAGATATTGCACTTGATTGGATTTTAAAGCACGCTACAACAGAATTATTAATCAATTTTATCAGATAAAACATAGATTTTTGACAACCAAGTTTCGGCATTCACCACACCCACATTTTAATTAATTGCTAGCAATTACTACATCTCACATTAAACTATTGTTGTTGTTTAATTTAATTGCGGTTTAAGTTAATAAAATAACAAAATTACTACTAATTCTTACTTGAGAAACTTAGAAAATTGTTTTCAAGCGACCAACAAAGTAGCAAGCGCCACAAACGCCCCCTATGAATGACAGTTTCAAACTAAATAATAAAATGGAAGAGTAAGACGGAGTGTTAACTTCTATGTTTGGTGTAAAAGGGACAGGTATATTTAGAGAGGGGACGGAGGACCGATGAGACGGCTCAAAAAGTAGAATACCGGTTTCTTATCGAGGCAAAGATAAACATTATTTTTATGCATGACGACCATTCTTAGAAACAAAGTTAATAAATAAACCGAGCAGTGTGGTTGTTAACGTGTTAAGTGTTAGATTAACCTACTAAACTTTTTAGTAATAATATAAAATTTTAATGAAATTTTAAACACCAGTTTATTTTGTTGACTTAAAATTTTATTCATATTTACCTACATAGTTACCTAGATAATTATTATGGTTTGTAATAATGCAATATCAATTTTGTTTTGGTGCACAGAAAATCAAACGTAATTTTAAGATCATTTTTATAAATATTTTAAAATGATTGTTCGTTCTTTTAAAAAGTGGGTTTATTAAAATGTTTAATCTTACATGTTAAAGCTATGTAAAGTCAAAAGCATATTTCAGATTCACATTAGGAAGGTAGGTAGTTTAGACTCAAAGCTTAAAGGCTCTGAGGCCGGTCTGTCTGGTTGCACAAGTGGCAGATTACCTACCTATAGGTAAAAAGTTTGTTTACATTTTCCTATCAAAACATTAACCCATGTATGTAATATTACAGTTCATGCAAAAGCAAGGCATCATTAACTACATTGTACACACTAGGTAGGTGCATAATAATAATAATAATAATGCTTTATTGACAGAAAATTTGTTACAGATTAATTAGATTCTCCTGAATTCCAAAATAGGCTATTGCCTGTAGTACATCAAGTTCAATTTTGGTACAAACTTGTCTTTAAGGGATCACCCTTTGCATATGACTCATAAAGCTAATCAATAGCATGGGAAATTCCTATTAGCGCCTTAACTAGACTAGCGGGAAAATACAGTAGTACAAAGTAGTGATTTAAGTTTTAGTAAGTATTTTAAAAGTATCATAGGTATGATTCTTCATTGAACCGTTCAATGTGTGTAATGCAACGACAAAATCATTTCCTTAGTCTACTATGGCTCTATAAAAGGACGATTACGCAATGAAATAGTTCATGCCTCGCCTAACTAAATGGTTCGCTGTTATTGAACTCGTGACCTTTTTTATAATAGCAAGCATTGTATGAAGTAAGCGCGGCATGCACCGTTCTACTGAATAAGATGTCAGTAATCATATGAAACTTCTTTAAGTTCTTTAGTTTAAAAAAAAATGTCTGCAAGCATTGATTGAAATATGTAGTAGGAATATCTAAATTAATAAATTTCTATGCATCCAATTTATCCGACATTGCAAGAATTAAGACCATGACTGCCATGACGAAGACGTGATTGTGATGGGATAAAGAAAAACATAAAAAACAATAACATTGAAAATTATTAATAGTTTTCAACTAACCGCAGTCACCGTAATACCGATTATGATAAGATAATATGCCATGTAACTTGGCCTTGCAATTATTTTTTAAAGAAACAAATCAAATGATGGGGGAGGTATTCTTCCGTTACTTTCTATATAGTAATTTCATCGTAATTGTCGAATAAATAAAAGGTAAAGGTACCTTCTATTAAAAAAATAAGAATAGTGTGAAATTGGATCGATCCCTGGTTATGACAGACTATTTGTTGGTGAAATTTCAAAAACAAAAATGTCGCAACTCATGTAGGTATACATAATTATTATACCTCACTGTTCTGATATCTTTAGTTTGTTACCGACTATATAAAATGCATTGATGTTTTCCTAAATCAAACAGTGAACTAAACAAAACATTATAGTTACCTACGAACAACAAATATGGGTGTATCTAAAGTAAGGTCTCTGAGTAAACGAATACTGTATGTATCCTTGAAAAAAGTAGAAAGGATGTTGTTGAGAATCGATTGCGCAAGTTTATGTATCCACTCATAAGAACAATCAAATGCAGTGTTTACATCTAGAAAGGTTTACTAGTAGGTATATTTGTCAACTTAATTGATTATGTATTTACTAAATCTCGTTTTGTAAACATAATAGAAAAAGAGATAGTTTGTGCATTTATTAATTATGTTTTAAGATAAGGTTTCATTCAAGATAGATTAGGTAATCATGGTATCTCACTGATTATTGAAATATAGAACGTCTTAAATATCTAGAATATCTCGTTCATCTTGTAGTTTAAGTATAGGGCATTGATCTCAGGGTCCTGGGTTCGATTCCCGGGTCGAGCAAAGTATGTTACGGATAATCGAATACTATCTAAGGTTTGTGATTACCAGCCCATATTTGGTTGGCAGTGAATAAACCAGTCTCATTGTTTTAACAGTGACTTGGTACCTATCAATGATGGAGGCATTAGCCCTAAAATTGAATATTAACAAGCTGATACTAATTTACAGTCATTTGTTTTAAATTATTGTCAACTTTTAATCATTAATTGATATATTGCGTTCATATAATGAAGTATTCAACATTGTAAATGTAAGATATCAACAATCTCGATTAATGTACATACAAAAAAGAGAAAATTAATGTCTCACTAAAATTATCTCTTTTTTCAAATGGAATCGAAATATTCCAAAAATAGAGCAAAAAGGTTTTGCATTTGTAATAGTAATCTGGAATAAAATATAGTTATGGTGGGTGACAGTAGACTTATGATTACTACAAAGAGGCAAATTAAATGTTATTTAGTTAATTAATTAGTTAAATTTAGATAGACATCACGTCAATTGGTGCGGTAGTGATTGATTCAAATCAATAAACTCTTGTTCCTGTTGACCACGCGAGCCCAGCCGACCGCTGGCGAACCGCCAGTCTGCTATAATTGGTGGTCGCTAAACCAGAGACAAGCGGTATTCTTAGCTAGCCACTCGGCCACTGGCCTTCATAATAGCAAATGCAATTCCGGTAAAAAGTAAATAACAATCGTTGCAATCTGCACTTGACCTAGAACTTAGGGACGCTCTTATTCCGGCGGATTTATCGGTAACGGGGAATGACCTCTTTGTGGCTTAGTAAATACTGGTTGGAAAATTGTCAGAAAAGTAAACAAAGTATCTGACAGTTATATCTATTGAAAGACTCTGAGGAAAGACTCGCATTTTGAGGATAACAATGACAAAATTATAACTTCTGAACATGTCTTTACCATACGGCAATCCAGTATCCGTTTCACCTTTAATTCGAGGTGTAAGATGGGCTTTACTAATAGCAGGCATAGTTTATGCTAGAGGAAAGCAAACTCTTTACAATTCTATGGAAGCTTCTTATAAAGAGGAAGAAGCTAAAAAGAAGATCATCCGTGATAAGCAAATGGCAATATTGAAAGCGAAAATTGCGGCCGAAGAGAAAGAAGCAGTACGCCTTTTGGAGACGGGCAAATTGTTCGATCCGCCAGGTGTGAAATTGCAATCTTAAAACATTTACCTTTTATCTCATTTACGGATAGTTGGCAAAACAAATGCTTGTCAAAGATTAGAGTACCACTTATTCCAGTAATTACTGTTGCGTACTAAGCATGAATTGACGTTAAAATTCGTGTGCTCAAGTAGGTAATACATATTACCTATTACCTATAACTATAGAACAAGAATCTATTTAAGTAACTATTATTATAATCCATAGGTGTCTTAAAACGGGTTAAATACAGAAGCATAGATATTTGCATTCCCTAAATATAGGTAAATTTTAGATCCAACAGTAGGTATTACAAGAATAACATCAGTGAAAAAACTATACCCATAAATACATATTGTTATCCCTCAAGGTCACGTTACTTGAGTTTCCTACCCGCTGACTGCCATATACCTATACGTTATTGTTTTTTCTACATCTTTATAATTATTTTTACAGGTACTGGTGGTGGAGGTGGTTCGGGAACATGCTAAACTTTAATACCTTATTGGATTGAATCTATTTTTTTTGTATTAAAGGTCTTTGAAATGATTTTGCCTTTTAGTTATTAATACTTATTTATCACTCACTGTTGCCCGAGATTTTATTCGTGTGATTTTAGAATGAAAACTATCTTTTAAGTTCATGTATCAACCAAATTTAATAAAAATTCATACAGTAGGTATTTTTTGTGTGAAAAAGTAATAACAATTAACAACCATACAAATTTCACTTAATAGTTTAAGTAAACTTACCTTATTTGTATAATGTAAACAATGTTCTAGTTAATTTAATAGTAATAATTGTGTTTTTTAAGAATTTTAGCAAACTTTTTGTTTAAAACGGAAGATTATTTTTGTAAACCTAAGTTACCTACCGTTTAGTAACAGTTAAAGTTGAGCTGGTGCAACCCAAAATTCGATGTATTTTAATCAAAAGCAATTTTAAGTTGTTTAGCTATTGATTTTATGCCTACACATGAGTTTGTTTTCTGTCTATAGAAAATAAGAATAAAAGGGAAAATAGTAAATTTTCCCACAACCGGTGTACAAAGTACTCTCTTGACCTTGTTTGACATAGTTAAAGCCTCCGGTTAGTGCATAATATAAAAACAAATATTAGTAAGTACATACAGTGGCTGTACGTTCAAAATAGTTTGGAGTATTTAAGTTTTCTCTTGGTATTAAAATATGATCAATCGGTATTATTTACCGGCAAATTTGATCCCTATTTGGGTGTCACATTATCGGTTTTAGAAGAGCGCGAAAATATTGTAATTTAAAATTTAAGGTCTACATTATTTTGTAAGTTTACTTACAGTACGTAGTAAAGTATTTAAAGGGTAGATTTAAAATAAAGATAAGGGACTGAGTCTGGAACTACGTAAAGTCATAAATGATAATACCTACGCAAAATAAAATTAAAAGAAGTGGTAAACGTACGTTCAAAAGCAGTTTGCTCCGCTTTTATTTCGTACACATAAGAACAAATATCGAAACGCAAGCGTTGTGTCCGTATTATTCGCAGTAGGACCCTATGTATTACCCCTTAAACGGCCAAGATAAATGTTTTTTTTTTTTTTTTCCTACCTGACTTTCGATGATGGCTGCGAAGCCTTATCATCTTTACCGAGCTGTCGGGGGAGCGATGGCTCTCACCCCTTTAATTTAAGTAACGACCGGAGGGCGCCCCCTAGCGGGGCTCGAACCTCGGCTCGGGCTGTTACTGGGACTTTGTACCCTAATGTACGTTTGGGGAGAAAAACGACCCGGCACGTGCCGGTAGCGTGAGAAGGACCCTACTGCTAAGGGAGGGCGCGGCGCTGGCCCCCGCCGGCGGGGGCGGAAAAGCGGACGGCGTGTTGTGTTAGATTGTGACGCGAGTTGTTCGGCCGTTGTCATGGCGACAGTGATTGGGTCGTCGGGGTCTAGGGGTACATGCCTAGGTCGACGTTTCCTACGGGGGACTACGAAAGGGAAGTAATTGCTAGCCGAAACCACAAGAGGATTCGGATGATGCGTAGCAGAGTCGAAATAACGCGTGCTACATTGCTTGAAGTACTGCGCTATAGTTGGCAGTCCCAAGTCAATGTGTAAATTAACGTTCCGCTGGTACCACGGGGCACCTGTGGCTTTGCGAATAAACTTATTCTGTACTGTTTGCAATCGCTTTATGTGCGTACGAGCTGCGTGCGCGAACACGACGCTAGCGTACGACATAATCGGGCGGATACAAGTTACGTAAATTCTCACCTTATTTCTAAGGGACAATTTACTTTTCTTGTTTAAGAGGCAGTGTAGTCTGCCTAGAGCGAACGCCGCTCGGTCCCTGACTGTTTTGATGTGACACTGAAATGTCAAACCTATATCTAAAAGATAAATGTAAACTAGGTAATTAACACTTGGGGTCCCGCTGTATATAACGGACACGAAGGCGTTTTAACTTTGACGTGCTGATGACCGTTCAAAAGCTAATCCTTAAAAAACGTAATAAAAAACAATGTTCTTATTCCAGTAATACAGTTGGTAAGCAGCGTATCTATTAATATTTAATACCTACACAAAATACAAAAGTTAAGATACTTACCTACATGCTAATTAATTTAAATGATGTGTACGTATTACCTAAATTCAAGGCAATTTAATTCAGTAGGAAAGCGAGTTTTCTTTGCTTCCTGTTGTGTACCCTAGTGCAACAACCTTAAAAACATATTTGTCTAGGAAATGAATTATGCATGTAATGTATGCTTATTGCACAGTAAGTTAAACCGACGCAGCGCACCGGTACCTGCTTGTACAGTGCATAACCCGATGTGCATCATAATCAGGCGGTCAAGCCCTGAACGTGGAATCTACCTACTAGAGGAAGTGTTCGTCAAAAGCACGTCAGATTACGAAATATTTATGTTAGGGACGCGTCTTAAGAGATCATTTCCGAGTTTTTGGTTGGTTTTTAATTTCTTTTTAATTGTGACAATGTTTTTATAAATTTCCAATTTTAATCAAATATCTACATAAATACAAATCGCACCCGTATCGTAATATTGTTTGGTGACGTCTTTTTGAATAGAAAACTAACTAAATACCTATCTACCTGAGCTAGAACTGATTCAATGAAACAGTGACTCCTACACTAAGCGAAGCATGTCATGTGAGTGTGAGAGTCACAAAATTAATTATGAATTTGAATATAGTTATGACTTTGAATTGAATTCTCACAATAAAATATGAGGAAAAAATAAATAACAAATATGTTGTATCAATAATCAATTGAAGAGTACAGGAAAAAAACAAGGAATGTCACATAAAACTCGAAAATGAGGTTATGACACCAAAAGGTGCATTAACTACTGTATTTTCACCCTACATCAATGAAAAATTGTGAAATAATACACTGTAAATTGAAAAAAAAACTAAAGAGTTTCTTTGGTTAATTTGTTTGTTAGAATGCGGTTATCTTAGGAACTATTGGTTCGCAGCAAAAAATATTTTTGTGTTGGGTAGTTCATGTATAAAGAAATGCAATCCCTACTAATATTATAAATGCGAAAGTAACTGTCTGTCTGTCTGTCTGTCTGTGTGTCTGTTACGCTTTCCTGCTTAAACCTCTCAACCGATTTTGATGAAATTTGGTATAGGTATACGTTGAATCTCACGAACGGACATAGGCTACTTTTTATTAGAAAATAAGGGGGGGGGGAGGGGGGTAATACCACCTTTGGAAGTTTATATGGAAAAATGTTTATAAGTTAGAGATATGAAATTTGGCACAAATATAGCTCGAAACTTGGATTAAAATATAGACTACTTTTTGTTTCGAATATTAGGGGAGAAAGGGGTAAAACCGACCATAAAAGGATGTAGTCCACGCGAACGAAGTCGCGGGCACAGCTAGTAGGCTATATAACATTATGCTACCACCCAGGAGAGAAGAACCGATAGAAAATGTGGAAAAAACGGGGATAGGTAGTACCTACACGTGTGACGTGTAGACTAGTCTATGATAAGGTTGTAGAGATAAAACGTATTTTCACTGTAAATGTAGTACTACCTACTAAACATTATTGTAGTATGAACGAAATTTGAAAGTAGGTACAAATTTTAAATACTTTCTGTATTTTCTTAAATATTCTCTTTTCGCAATTATTTACAAAAATATTATGTACCTACTTAATTTCGATACGTTTCAATTAACTTAAAAAAAAAGACAAAACTCACAGCACACGAAAATCTTTTAGAGGTACATTTGTTTTTTTGGTACATTACGTTAATAAACACAAATTTAAGTTCGATAGTTCAACGTGATGCACTATAAAAAAATTGTTGTGATAAAACACTTAATTGAAGAGTAGGTACAGGGAAAAACAAGGAATGTCACAAATTTAAAAAATCGAGAAATGAGCATTTGAAAATACATCCTGATCTGTTCCAGGCATTCCCCTGTGGTGTGACTGCGTATCATTTTTTAAAGTTTAAAAAAGAAATAACCATCACGAGTTTCATTTTTTTTCGTTTTATTTTTTTTAATGCTCAGCTCTTATGATTTGTTTAAATAAATCTACGATTGTATGTCCAGCAAATGGATACAGGAGATCTATAATATAAGTATACGTTTTTAGTCATACATGATAACAGTTACCTATACCTACATACATTATGGTAATAGCTATTAGGTTCGTTAACCGTTATTCTTGGGTTTGATTGACGACTCCACCAAGCGCTAAGTACCACAAAACAACAATAATACTGCTAGCAGTAGGGTTTGTTCAGAAACCACTTAGTCAGGATCCCTTAAAGGCAAGCAATTTCCCCAACATCTTTCCTTAAAAGTGGGTCTTTTTACGTCGGTTTTTGCCGAGTAATTACCGCCAATATCTACAGACCTAGTGGTGCCTTTGATGATAGGGTTTAAGGAGGTCAACTAAAGCTGGACATTAGTTGCCCAACGGAACTCGGCCGTTCTGCGCCGGCGGTTGCAACGGTGCAGTGGAAAATATGACAGATTGACCAAGGGTTCTGCGATTCAGGTTTGCCTCAAAGTCAGCAAGCCACGAACAGTAATCCTCAACTAAGATAGATATACACAAAACATTTACAGACATTTGTTTTACAGCAAAAAGTATAATTTAAGGGGTCTCATCCAAACAACCTTTAAGAAAATGAAATAGTGGATAACGAGAAATGAGTACGGCCGGACAGACACATAAATTTGAATTTAAAAATGTGTTTCAATTCAAAATACCTTAACGGGATAAAGTACCTACAATCTACATAAATCCATAAATATTTTTTTATTATAATATCTTGTTATATCTTAAACTTACTGGCTTTACGAAACTATTTAAAAAAATTAAAGGGTCAGTTGCACCAACTCAACGGACGGTTTGACGGGTTTCAAATTGAAATAAATCTTTGGATTTACAGGTGTCAGATCGTCCATTACAGTTAAAAGGTAGTGCAATGATGGCCCTAAATATATCCATACTAATCCATGCTAGTCCATACTAATATTATAATTGCGAAAGTAACTCTGTCTGTCTGTCTGTCTGTCTGTCTGTCTGTCTGTCTGTCCGTCTGTTACTCTTTCACGCCTAAACGGCTGAACGGATTTTGATGAAATTTGGTATACATATACGTTGAATCTTAAGAACGGACATAGGCTACTTTTAATTAGAAAATAAGGGGGGATGGGGGTAATACCACCTTTGAAAGTTTATATGGAAAAATGTTTATTTTTGAAGTAAGAGATATGAAATTTGGCACAAATATAGCTTGAAACTTGGATTAAAATATAGACTACTTTTTGTTTCGAATATTAGGGGAGAAAGGAGTAAAACCGACCATGAAAGGATGTAGTCCACGCGAACGAAGTCGCGGGCACAGCTAGTATTTCTATACTTTGCACGCGTACCTACTATCCCCGTTTTTTTCCACATTTTACACAATCTTTGCTCCTATTGGCCGCGGCGTGATGTTATATGTATAGCCTAAAGCTTTTCTCGATAAATGGACTATTCAAAACAAAAATATGTTTTCAATTCGGGCTGTATCATAAATAAATTATAATTATAAAGATTGGACTACATCACATACATTGCTCTGATTCTGTGGTAAGTAGCTAAAGCACTTGTGTTACAGAAATGAGAAAAAACGACGGTACCATAACACCCAGACCCGAGACAATATAGAACAGTTCGTTTTCCATATTGACCCGACCGGGGATCGAGTCCGGGACCTCAGAGATGGCGCGACGCCAAAGTCCGGCACGCTCGCCTCTCGGCTACGGAGGCCGTCATCGTATTTCCTGAGATAAGCGCTTTAAAACAAACAAACTCTTCAGCTTTGCATTACCTAAGTAGAATAAACTAAAACCTTCGGTGCCCTGGGTAGCTTTGTTAATGCTCATACTGTATAGTACAAACAATGCCATAATTGCAGGTTTAAATTAACAGTTTCAAACGCTAATAGGAGTTGATTAGAGGAATAAATCACTAACGAAATTGTCGGTGTAATAAAAGCGCCTACGTTAGCAATTTTTCCACTTCAAAATATGAGGTAATGCCGCCTTGTTCCAGACGAGAGCCCACGCGTGGAGACAGCGAAATAATGAGTGCCCCCAGCCCACTTGCAATGCAGTCTGTTATCCAGCATGAAGTCCCGTTAGGTTAACAAGACAAGCCGCACCCACTAACCTTGCTAAGATTTGATAAAGAGCTGTATTTACACTGGTTGCGAGTGTTTATTTATTTATTGCATATCACACTTTACAACCACTTACAGAAGACCGCAGCCAAATAAAAATTAATCCGGTGTTGTTGTATTCCTGCGTATGAGTAAGGTTTTCAGAGTTCCTGGGGGTGCTACATTAGTAGCAGGGGTCAGCCTACAAGGTACCTGTCGCTCTAAGCTAGGACCCCATTACCACTTAACATCCGGTGGGATGAGATCAATCTTGAAGTGCAATATAAAAAAAAACAAAGTTTTAACATACGTAATAATATTAAGAGACCGATGTTATCGATAGAAGCAATGTAGTAATAGTAAGTAGTGCGCTAGTAATTAATTTTTCTAATTTCTTTGCTATTATAATTATTAATTTTATTTACAAACATCTAAATATCATCAGACATTTATCTATGTATTCAGATTTAACGTTTAAATCTTTAAATTTTAATAAACAACAGTTCTTCTTCTATACTTCTGTATTGAAATTTAAAAAAACAGCGCGCCGTTTAACCCCAATGTTTTAGATATACTCGTATCTATCGAAATAGAGAATACATACCGAAATTTGGCTAATGGTTTCATAAGTGTGTGAATTAGTGTATCATTTATCAGTGATGATGATGATGTATAACGCTTGTCCTGTGAGCCATCCATTACCGATGATTTTGTTTTGTAAAAACCAGACTTGACTGAGCAGAGCTACTGTGTTTGAATTCAATATTTATACCTTTATTTTTTGTTTAATACCTTTAATGGATAGAGTTTACATATAAGAAAAAAAAGTATCCTTTTTTATACCGAAATAATGCGTAAAAGTCACGGACAACTGCTAGTACCCATTTATATAACAAATGAGGCCTTAAAAGTACATGCAACCCTAATTTTTTACTATCTACCAATCTCTATTTTATAATGGCGAAAGTAGTAATTAAATCAGAACTAAAGCTGAAGAGGTTGTTTAAACGCGCAAATAAACTACTCGTTCAAGTTGAAAAAATATGTTTGTGTTTGATAGTGTATTTATTGAGGAAGGCTTTAGGCTATATAGCATCGAGCGGTGACTAATAGTAGTGGAGAATGAGTGGAAAATGTGAAAACAACGAGGATAGTACGCGTGCAAAGCCGCTAGTAATTTATATGGCAAAACAACTTGCGTGGTCAGTAAGGTACCTATATAAAATTGTGCGATATCTTTCAGCGATTGTAACGCCTATTAAAAGTTAAAAAGTAGCACAATAAAACAAGCTACAGCGTTTTGTCGCAATAAAAGCCCGAGTCTCGCATTTCGTGTCGACGCACGTCCATCGTATTTGACACCAGTCCGACTGGTCACCAGTACCAGAATCGTTTTTTGTTGCACTTTCACGTTTAGCGCGATTTCTACAAAGATGCCTGATTGAAATGCGTAGACGAGCTTTATCGAAAGTGAGATTTCTACTTGGCAGTCTCGTATTCTGTGCGTGAACGCTGAGAGAGTCCGAAAACGGAATGTCATAGCACATAGTACAAAACGACGTCCTTTTCCGCTGTCTGTCTGTCCCTATATATGCTAATAAGTTTGTTTTAAAAATATGCAACGGGTTTTGATGCGGTGGATGTGGTGGTGATTGGGGGTGGTGTTTGATAGACTAATCTCTATCTCAGTACAACCACCGCGTCAAATCAAATGATATATTATTCAAACCTTCCTTTTGATGAATAAAAAAAAATATCATACATAGATAGGTACATTGTACATTAAAGTACAGAAAAGATTCTGTACTGTAGAAAAGATACTTCAAAGAAGAATTTGTTCTTAAATTAATGTAAGGCATGAGTTTTAAAGTATATGAAAAGAAATACAAATTTGCTTCCTACATCCAAGACAAAAGTCAATAAAAAATATCAATGACTTACCTACTTTTTGGAAGCGAGTTTGACAACGAAGATAAGGGATTAGTCTAATAATACATTTTGTAATTATAATAATATTGCTAAAACAACGAAGGCGTATGAGATTATAACGGTGATAAGAGATTCTTATAATGAATTTCGTAATTACGGATTTGGATATAATTTCGCATTGATTTGTGACCAGGAAAAGCTTAAGTAACCTGAATAAAACAGCATACGGGGAACAAGTTTTTTTTTTAATTCTAACTTTTTTTTATATCATTTGGGCAAAAGACATCAAGTGACGATTCCAACACAGATTTCGATTCTTGTGTAGTAAAGTTCTCTCGGCCATCGATCGTCACATTTAAGGTATTATGAGAATTTACATTGATTTCTCATTATGTTAGGCTACAAATTACTAATCCAATCTATGACCATACTTAGCTGTGGCTTAAACTACTATTCAGATGCAAATTAATGTTAAATAGTCATTATATTATGATATAGATTAATATTTCTGTTATGGAGGTTGATGTCCTTATATCTCTTTATCGTATTTTCCAAATCATAGCTATATTGTGACAATGACATAACTTAGCTGACGACCTCGGTAGGCGGCCAAAGCGCGAAAGGTACCAGGTTCGATTCCCGGTCAGGTCAATTTGGAAACGAACTTTTCTAAATTTACTTGGTATGGGTATGCTGGGATGACGCCCCCAGTTAGTATCCGTCGTCTGGTACTCATAATACAAGGGAAAATTGAGACCAGGTGATTGGTGTGATTGTCTGGCGCATTTATTATTTATTTTTATTATTAGCTTGGTATTGTAGATCCGAGCATCGAAATAAAGTGTAACTGTATCTATTTTTCTGCTTTGATAAAAGTAACATCGTATTTAATGAAATCAAAGCAATCGCTTAAATAAATTGAGTTCTTATATTTTGGGAGTTTCTATAATATTTTTTAATGAGCCATCCTTCAAGTTAACTCCTCAAATTTCAAGTTTCTATAATAAAATGTCGATCTCCGTTGCCGAGAGGCAAGCTTTTGACGTTGCACTATTTCTGTGGTCTCTGGTCAATCTGGAAAAGGTACTTTTCTCGGGTGTTGAGTTACCATTATTGTCTACTCACGACAGAATCAGAGCAATATCTGTGAAAGTGTCTAATAATTGTCGTAATTAATTTCGGAATTCAAAATTGCAACTACAGTGAAATACCTACGTTTCTGACATTCGATTTCTCTATAATATCCGATGGAAGATAAAGGGAGAGATTGAGATATTTCGGTTGGCCCCGTAGGGCCTGGCATGCGCCACACGACTAAATTTTATCGCGCTCTTGACAAACGTCAAAATCGATTGAAGTCAGTGCGTTAGCTGCTGATTGGCTGAAAATACGAGTGCGGTACGAAACTTGTCGTCTCATGCGATAAATTTGACTTATTGCGCATGATAGGCCTGCATGTCAAGACTCTTTTCACATGCTCTCATTCTTTGGGATATTTAGCTTTATCTTTTTTTCTAAAATAGATTTAACCATAGAAACTTTATGACTACGTTCGTGCAAAGCCAAATCTCATCTTGTCTCCATTGTCTTGCCTTATTCCCGTCACTTGACGTAATTATACCATATCTTATCTAACTTTGGTGTTATTACTAAATAACCGAAATTACGTAATTAAATCTTAGACCTACCAAACTTGACAGATATATTTTTAGCAGTCCGCGCGCTCGGATCGTAAAAACTTTTAGTGCCCGCTTAGTATTTTATGAACAAACTCATTATCAAGATTGCGAAACCCACGCAAGTACAGTTGATAAATATTCTTCAGTCTATGTTATGACTTTGGCATAATTTTTATGATTTCATGAAAAGTAGCTGTGTAGTCAAAAAACAGTAGAAAAATACGGGATTCGGTGAAAGTTATTCAAGTAGACAAAGTTTGAACATATTCACAAAATCATAGAGTTTGTGAACATGTCCCGGTGAACATGTGTGCTTGGCTGGATTTTGAAACCCTCAAAATCACCGTTAGTATTAGCAGTGGTAGTTTTAGCGTATTCGGCGCCCTGGGCCAATTTATCCAGTGTCCTGTCTAGAGTTTAATCCATGATTTTTGGTTTGGGGCTCCCTCTGTTACACAAGATTTCCGGCGCCCCTTTATGGCTGGCGCCCTGGGGGGTCGCCTTATCGCGCCCTAACCCCAGCTCTGAGTCTTAGAATCCCTGATGACCCTGTGGAGTGTTCATAACTACCTTGGAATACCACCAACTACATGCGTCACATTTGCCATCGCACTCACTCTGGTACCAATTGCGCTACCAAAGATGTTCCAGATCTTTACATTATCTTAGGTGTAGCAAAATAACCGTTAATTCTTCGACAACACATTAGAACTGACAACCCGAGCGTTTGTTGTGATGTTTTTTTTTTATAAACTTTATTGTACTTACCTAAGTACCAGTTTCATACCTATGAAAAAGTACAAAGGGCGGTTTTAATGCCTAGAGGCATTCTCTACCCCATGCTTCTCGTTTGGTTACTCCAAGAAGTTACGGCGGTAAAATTTTACCACCATATTCTTCATGAAATAGTTGCCTTAACCCTTTAATTCGAAGCCAGCAGCATAACCATGCGCAAGTAAACCATTATCCGGTGATTATATTAACTGAACTGCGGTAATCGAACCGCGCTGAATCGATTATGATCGATGATCGGCATGGCTCGTCAAGCGATACGCTCTCTCGACTCATTTTACTATTGTATCGGAAGTGAACGGTTAGTCCGTTGCAGTGGAGTAACTTGGGCATTAGCACCTTTCCAACTGAGTAATTAAGGTAAAGTCTAACTGAATATTGTTATTTTACTATAATTCACCAGCTCAGAGGTTCTTACATGTCCAACAGGTGAAGGTCTATCAACGAATTTATCAATAGTGCATTTTAATTCCTTCTCTACACGTAGACAGATTCGTCAGCTGATGGCATCGGCGGACGCGTCCGCCGACGTGTAGAGTGGGTGATTGACTTGATTGCCGATGCCATCTGCAGACGAATCTGTCTACGTGTAGAGGAGGCATAAGATTGATTCTTAAACGACAATATTGTTGGCACGCCTGCTTGCAGGACTAATATGTATAATTCAAGATAATCCTTAGTAACATCTTTCATGTAGGTATCACACTGTATTTTATGCAGGTAAACAAATGTTATTCTAATCCAGTGCTAAATCGAAGCTTGAATGAATATTGCCGTATTTGCTTTGATATGACTCAGATAAAAAAGTCTTGATTTGATTTGATTACTGTTTTTCTCGAACAAGATGACAAAAATGTCGATTGGCGGAACATACAACACTCGTATTGTCTGCCAATAGAATTTAATCAATTTTAACTTAGAAAAGAACTCGATAAAATTTAATCGCGTGGCTTATGTACCTATTCGAAACTTACCTACTGGTGAAAAAAGGTAGATTCGTTGCGAGATGAGTATTGAATAAATGGTAGGAGTACTAATCAGCCAAGAGGAGTCGAAGGTTCCCATCGACCTTCACCGCTGACGAGACATCACAACAACATACTGTGAGAAGAAATCAAAAACATTCTCGAACATAAATCATAAGCCAGCAGTCAGTAAGCTGCCGCTATTTTTACACGACGATACTCGCAATAAAATAAATAGCTTAGTGTGGACATTCCTTTGTCGCACAAGGTCAGGAAATACGCCCACTACTATCGATAATAATATTTTGACTCACTTCCTACCTCTAAATAGGTCTAGGTGGAGGATTTTACCCGAATTATAATGTAATTTTCAACACCTTGTATTATTTAAAGGGGAAAACAAGACGTTTTACGAAAATAACGGTAATAATGTCATTCAATTTGCAATATTTTCTTGGTTAAACATGGTTTCCTTGTGCTACATTTTTTCACGTTTGTGGAGCCTTTAATAATATTTCAATCATAGGAAAAATACACTTAATGAACATTTATCATTTCTATTGCATTTAATGATATTTAATTAAAATACATACACGATTATCCACATTAGCCTATTAAAATAGGAATTAAGTTAATTCGTTTGAATGAGTATTTCGAGTTCACCTTGAACCGAAAAGCAAGTAAATGGTGCGATTTAATTAATCTTTATTTGCATTTTCCTGCAGCATTTTCTAGGTAAACAACATTATTTTCATAAACAAAACATTTAATTACTTGATTTATTTTATTACTACAGTTTACTAAATAAAGTTTATATACCACTTAGTAACACGTTTATACGATTATAACTAATTACATTTAGCAATCGTAGGTATAGCTTCGTGTAATTTTCTAGGCAACTGTTCATGTAGGCTTACCTACATGAACAGTTGTAGGCTTACCTACATGAACAGTTGTAGGCTTACCTACATGAACAGTTGTAGGCTTACCTACATGAACAGTTGTAGGCTTACCTACAATGGTTTAACTGGGCTGGACCTAGTTGCGGATCAATGCTGGTAACGCCCCTTGGTATCTCATGGATTTGCCGTTAAGGCAAATTAGACCGAACATGTCATTAATAAAAAAACGCCCTTTAAAGTGAATTTTGGTGCCCCCTAAATCACTCGCCCAATAACACTTGCTGTTTTTACGTTGCCCACTTCGGATGCGTCATGCAAGTAAATTTTATGGCGCTCTTAATAAATGTCAAAATCGATAAAATAAATTTGGTCGACCACTGATTGGCGGAAAATACACATGCACAGCCAATCAGCAGTTTAAACATTTTTGTTGTCTCTTGCGAGATATTTCACGTATTGCCCTTGCTAGTAGGCTAGGTTGCCTGTTGTTGTGGTTCTGGCTGAGCCGAGTTTCCAACAGCACCATCATTAAAAGGCGATGAAGTCCAACAGGGGCTTTAGTGGGTGGTCTCAGCCTTTCGCGAAGTAGAGGAGCTCCATACACGCCGTTATCTTCCCTCAGTTGGCAGTACGATTCGTCAAAAGAATTACCATTACAAAAAAGGCTGGGTGGCTGTATGTATAACCCACTACTGACTAGAGCTACATTTGCCTAAAAATAATAGAGTCGATTACTATATTTTGAAAATATTCTTAGAAAAAGTTTTATTTTTATACACTTACTTTATTTATAAAAAAAAAACATTTTTTATCTTTCGAATCACATCAGTGTATGTGCAGTCAACAACAAATCGCAAAAAACATTTGCAGTTCAATATTTATTCTTATACCGAAGATATAAAGGCGGTTTGAATTCCGATCTGTTTAGTCTGACGTGCTCTTGACTGTTTATGTATTTGTTGTCTACGTTTAATTTATTTATTTGAACTAAGACATGACATAATGACAATAATAAATTATTGTACAAGTATATAGTTCTCTGTTTTCCCCGCCCTGCATCCTCGTGGATGCTCAGGAGTGCCAGGAGTGGGTACACCGCGACACTTAAATCATAATTTCTTGGCACCACCTGCGTTAAGCCATTTATTTAATAGATGCGAAGATTTACTATGGGCATAATGATTGTATGTTATACTAGAAACAAAATAAAGACTAGGCATCTGTCTCTTAGAACATCAATATAATAATTTATTTTAATTCGCAACTTTTACATTTTTACACGAGTTTCGAATAAGAAAAGATATATTTAGAATAGATACATACAAAACGCAATAACTTTTCAAGATCTCAGCAAAATATGATGCGATGTTATGTATAGTGCAATATGCATTAAAAAAAAGGCAAAAAACAGTACATTTTATAAGTACAGCAAAAATAGAATGAATCTGTTTTTGCATTATAGTTTCAAGTTAAAAATAGGATAAGTCGAGCAGTATTCAACGTTATTAATTGATAGACAATTCAATGAAAATGTATGTTATCTTCTCTACTACTTATCTCTATCTACTTTGCATTAAATTTCACAAATGCATCACCAGTGTAAATATTAC
Source organism: Glyphodes pyloalis (assembly GCA_037074685.1). NCBI lineage: Eukaryota > Metazoa > Arthropoda > Insecta > Lepidoptera > Crambidae > Glyphodes > Glyphodes pyloalis. Next base: position 13,094,837 of record JAYKKO010000008.1, on the reverse strand, counting down.
AAAGTGCCGCCATCGTAGTTGCTAATGTGAGTTTAATAGATGCAACTATTTGGCAAACCAGAAGCTCCTTGTTACGTTAATTAATTTTAATATAATTAATTAACACTTCCCGCGATCCTTGGATTAAGCCTTGCTATTAAAACTAAATACGATTCCGGGAAAGAGGCAGTCAATCTCTAAATACGATTTAATGACTATTGTATTAAAAACCATACCTACATATATACGAGTAGATACTAAATGACACTCTTCAAATATTAACTCATCATAAATTTTCACTCATCAAAATAAAACTATATGACTTGGTCCAAAGTGTTCTACACATAGCTATAAGTTAGATACTGATACTGTAAATGATCTGCTTAGTTTCTTACCGGTGTCTTCTCGGTAGATATAGGTTCCGAACCGGAAGTAGAATCACTTTGCATTGTATTCAATGACGATTCAAAAGTGTTACATGTAACCTACTTGAATAAAGAAATATTTGAGTTTGAGTTTGAGTTTGACAATGTGATATTTAGTCTAGTGAGTACCAATTACTTACATAGGATACATGATCTCATTTTAAAATAAGATAACGAGTCGACAACATTAAAAAAGGTGTTATCGCGTTTTGATCCGGTAACTTGTTTGAAATGTAGATAATAATGGAACGCGAAAGACTTAAATTATATGTAATCGTGTTTAATAAAAGTTACAACACAGAGTCCACCATCCAACGAATATTTTTGATTAGTCTACTAACTATATAAATGATCAAAGAAACCGCTAATATATTTGTCATTTCACGTGCAAAGTCGTGTTTATGAATATCCCCCACAATATGTTGATGTTGGAATTGCAGATTTAGCTCGGGGGGGATTAGCGTAGCGAGTGACGTCCGCTTAGTCACTCTCTGCGCAATATCACGACCAGTCTTTGTTCCATTATAACTACATCTGCAATGCTTCGGAACGTCCGAGGACCTTGAACCTCTAACCACGGTTCAAAGTTCTAGAAACGATACGACTATAACACAGCCAAACGATTTCGTCTCGTTGTTACGACGCTTTCTGCTGAGTGTTACATAAATAGACGTTACGTAGTGGTCATGCATGACTTTCCAATGAAATGTTATGACAATATTTTTGGTAACGTCATCGGCGCACGCGTCTACGACTTTTATCATCAAACAAGCGTAAAGTTGACCTTTAGCGACGCGTGAGTCACTCAAAAACCCTCCATGCGTTTTCTATTTAAAATCAACCTTGCTTTAGGTTTTATTTTTAAACGCATTGCTTTTATTTGATTTCCAAAAATGTACCTATCTCGCTGAGGCAGAGCTGTAGAATCTATTTTAGATTCGGCTGCACGCATTTCAACAACGTTTTATATCAACGCGTACGTGCTAAGCGATTTTCGTCTCAACCTCTAGCTGTTTAGGTATGATTTTTGTATGAGAGCACGACACCAAACCCGAAATTGATTTAAATTCTTTAAAATGCTGTGATAGTCTCTTACATCTAATTTACGAGACAAATAATGAGATTTATGGGCTTTTAACATCAAGTGTTCCTTTTGTAAAAGTCCTTACGTTGCATCCAAGTAGGTATTTATTATAAGGTAGATATTTCCGTGTTAATTCCCAATTCCCTTTTCAAAAACATTTTGTTTTTTTTTTCATCTTTTCGAATGAATCTATGATCTTTTTTCAGTTTGACGAATTTATATTTATAAATGGAATGCGTTTTATGAGAAAAATAATATTAAAAGGTACCTATGTGTGCTACATTCGTAGATAGGATTTTAAAGATGGTTCCTATTCGCGAATTTGCAGTGGAATTATGTTTTCTATTAATAAGAACTTAACGTTTTTTTTGGTTTAATTAAAAAAGATTGATCTAAACAGCTATTGGTTTAACGTCTCCGTGGTATTTTGGCACACAAATGTATCAGTCGAGTTGTCTGACAATTAGCACTTTTGTCAGCTGTCATCAAATCCATCCCGTTTCGCGTCTTGAAATTTTCAATTTTGTAACGTGGCATGTGGGTACAGTCAAAAAACGTATCCCGCTGTACACGTAGGACGTCGTATAGCCCTTATATCATACACATAAGAACTAATATAAAATAAGTTTAAACCGTGATTTGCTGTACGTACAGTTAAGAAATTTAAATTAGACTAATAAACAACTATGCATCTTGTGACGTTGATTTAATGGCTAAATAATATATTTTTGAGTGCTGGCTTTGCGCTCCTACGCATTTCAGTAGTAATTGTTTCAGTAAAAGACAAAGCAAATACGTGACATCATAGTGTTTGTTGTAAATGACTGAAATAATAACATGTTACACTACACCTACATAGGATTTAAATAACTGAAGTATTAATATTATAATTAATCATTAATGATGATGTTTCCTTAACGACCATCTTTATTTGTGTAACTATGACACAGTTTAATTTAAATTTATTTCCAAATATGATTCGCTTAGTTATGAAATGTCTATAAAAATCCCAACGCAAAGACCAATAATCTAAGATTTTATAGCTGTCAAACCGTCAGATAATAAAATTGAGTTATTGCAGGCACTAAGGTTGCAGCATTTGTCTAAAACTCGATGAATTTGAATATCCTAAACTAAATTTAAATCACCGTTCTATCTGTTCTGTATGTTGTTTGAAATTGAACGAAACAAGAGAGGCAGGGCAAAGCGATTTATCGCTCGAACTGTTGCAGCCCGACTGGTGAAATACCTCCACCTTGCAGAAGACCGCAGCCAAATAACAATCACTCCGGTGTTGTTGTGTTCCTGCGTGTGAGTAAGGTTTCCAGAGCTCTTGGGGGGTGCTACATTAGTAGCAGGGGTCAAGCCTTCAAGGTAAGGGCGACAAGTCTAGTAACAGTTTTACTATGCTATACTTTTCGCCCTTAAGCTAGGAACTCATTACCACTTAACATCAGGTGGGATGAGGTCAATCTTAGAGTGCTCAATATAAAAAAAAAACAAAAAATAAACAGGACATTTCAAACATAGTTTAGGACAAACAACTCAGTCTGACCTAATTCCGACAGCCGAAAAGTATCAAGGAGTGCTCATTACTTCCAACCTCGTTTTCTCTAACATAAACATTTAAGAAGCATCAGTAAGGAGTTCATTGACCCCTGCGCGGGCGGTTCTCTCCGAACGCACTGTTTTATTACTCGATACTTTCTCGATGAATTTTGTACACGATAGGTGAGCATTGTCGATTGCTGTTGGCTACCGGCCAACACAAAGGTCGTCTGTTGCGACCGTAAACAGATGTAAATGCAATACGATGGGTTATGGCCAGTGCTAGAGAAGTAAAGATCAAAAGCTTCAGATTTCTAACGAATAAAGGATTTGATGGTGCGATTCGTGACGAGTAAACTGAAGTCATCTGTAAATGCATAAAACGACTGCTTTGAATAGCATCACTTACATCAAATTGAAAGTACTCAAAAATGCAATAAATGGCTCTACCCTACCTAACGTCGCGTCGGTCATAATAAAAATTGCTAAACATTCAATGTTTAGCAATTTGTGTCGCATGACTTTTTAATAAGTAGACTTTTTAATGATTAAATAATCAAATATTTTTATTCATATAGATTACATCAATAACACTTATGAATATCTTTATGTATACCTAAATCAAATAAGGCTACCTACGGTTCGGCACCTATAACTACCGAGAATAGGTATACCGGCTAGAAACTCTGTAGTATTCTGCCGTACTAACGAAGAGTGCAGTAAGTCGCGTTTCTAGGCAAATGGACTTAAGACCATATCTATTTTTACAAATAAAAAGCTAAACTAAACTCACTCAGTTGATTCTATTATTACTAATAATTATATTCTTAATTAATCGGATGCGTTGTTTGGACCACTAATTCATAACTAAACAATGGAATTATGTATTTAAAATAATTTAACGGGTCAAATACCATTTTTATTTAGTAGATAGTTAATACGAACTACTTACTGCCCGACGTTTCGGTTAGGTTGCACCAACCGTGGTCACGAGCTGACTCAAAATTTAAATGTTTAAAATGAAACGCGAAAGTCTTAAAATTTATAATGGAATTATGTACCTATATTGTGTCGTGTTTAATACCTACTTTAAGCCAACAATAAAACGTAACTGTACATATCTATCCTCGATGAACAGATTCTTCGAATATGAAGCTAGCATTCCTGAAGACCAAACCCATTGGGCAAGCGAGGTAATTAAGCCAGTATCACTAGCATTATTGACAAGATTTCAAGTTTATTTTGAAGGTTTGTAATTAAGCCAAGGGCTTAGAATATTACTTAGCCTGTTACCTTTTTTTTTAATCATGGACTCTTTCCCGCGTTTCTGATAACGCGGTGATTCCGCCAATGTCAAGTGTAGCCTGTTACTTTACCAACCTCTGATCTTTGATAGAGTACCTACTTATGTGTATTCTACTAACAATTTTTAGAATCCGCAAATCGTCAACAGAAAACGGGGACTGCGAATCTAAACCGAATCAACAGTATACTTATTACCTCACAGGTGTACAAAGTGGCAAGGTATGTTTGTTCATTAAATAATTACATAGTGTCTACGAAATACGAATGTGGAGCATACGATCCATGAATCATATCGTTGCACTAAACCTAAATTTCAGCGTAAACAATGTTTTGGAATAGAACAACCATTTAGATGTTTGAATAAACATATTGTAGCCGAATAATATGTGGTTGTAGACAACCTATTTGTAGAAGTTGAACGTTGGGTATGTTAGAGAACAAATAAGAACATACATTATATTCTTATGTAAAAAAAAACTTTCATATGTGAATTCGTCCAAAGTAAGGAGGTGCACACAGTTGTGGATTTACACTAGGGGCAGTCGGGGCTAGTGCCCAGGGCGGCAAATTTTCTGGGGCGGCAAAATTTGGAAAGTAAGAAAAAAATTTCGGCACAATATATAATTAACTAATTCTTTTAAATAAACATTTTATCTTTCAAGAAACATAATTTATGCATTATGTATTAAATAAAAAAAAAATATAAAGGAAATTTAAGTGAAAACTATTCGAATAGTTCAATTAATTTATTTCCATAAAGGTTTGAAAGTATAAAAGTTGATAAATTTTTTTTGGAAATGATTTGAGAATTAAAAATATTTTCAAATTTCTTAAAAAACATCATTCTTAAAAAATAAGATATCAAAACTATTAGAATAAAATTTGAGTCATAGGGCGGCATTTTCTTCAGTGCCCCAGGGCGGCACAAATTTAAATCCGGCCCTGGGTGCACATTGAAAACAATATCTACATTTTATCAAAAGACGAATCAAAACCACCCGTGGTCGAGAGGCGAGAGGGCCAGAATTTTACTTTTTTTTAGATATTTGGCGCCTCGCCATCTTTAACGTCCCGGGTTTGATTCCCGGTCGACTTTTCTATATTGTCTGGGTTGGCATTGTATTTGTGTCTGGGTGTTGTGGTACCGTCTTCCGTGCTCTGATTCTGAGTTATCCGACATTATTTTATCCGTCCATGTTCACTCAACAGTGCGGTGACCTCAGTAGCAAAGCGCTTGAAGTCTCGAAATCAATTCTTGTTAAGGTTTATTCGACAATTTTTTAACTTGTCATAACCTTAATCCAAATTTGTACCCGATGTTATCTACTCATATTACAAGGGAAAACCTTTTTGTGAGATCAGTTAAACATTAAACTGCAATTGTTAAACTGGTTTGACAAAAATAATGCTTATTTAAAAGAACACAACTACTCCACCTTTCCCCATTATATAACGAATTGGTCCTTATTAAACCCAGCAGCTAACTGCTTTACAGCTAATTAGTATTAATTTCCGAAAGAAAGTTGAAGCATTACGTAATACAGCCATAGTCAGTGAAATCAACTCGTGAGAATAAAGTCTATAGATGAGCGTGTAATTTCACCGTTTCGCCGAAGACGAGTATGAGTATACGGCAATCAAGGCCAGTATGAACCCATTGTGCCGTGAAACAAAGAACCATTCACTCTTATACTGTGTTGAAACTCGATTTCACGATTCCAGAATTAACGGCCCTTTGAAAATTGGAATTGTGTTTTTTCTTGAGTAACCTCTAACATAGTGACTTGAGTAGGTAATATAGTGACGAGCATGACTATAATTTTTTCATAGTTTCCTGTTAGTTAATTATGTTCTGCATGCTATAGAAATCATAGATTAAGGAAATTCCTTTAAAAACTAGTGCAATGGCTAGCGCATGCCAAATTTAATAACTCATATCTAGATGGTATTGCAACTCGCGTATTTACGTAAATAACTAGCTATGTACCTGCTTATATTGTGAAAACTAGAATCAACTGTGGTACCAATAATATTGGTAAACATTAATATACACACATATTTATTACATATATTTTTCAGTAGGGCTCTAATCAGTGGCATTGAGGCAGTATCTGTGATTATTCGCTATGGTAGCGCTGGCAGTAGCCGATTTCATCATCATTAGGGCAACGAGGATACCTGAGGGGTTTTAGTAGGTAGCCTTGCCCTCTTCAGGGCGGGGAGTCCCACACGTCGCACCTTACCATCACCTTAACGTCACCTCTCTCGCGTGACGGCAGATTTCCCAGCAAAAAAAGGTTTACGATCATTACGCCGATCAGTCTGTAGCTGTAGCTTCAATTTTGGTTTGTATTCATTTTGACGATGCATAAGTGTTACTTGTAACCAACATGAATAAATGAATTGATTATGATTATGATTATGCGTCTAAATTTAATAGAAAATCAATGACATACTCGTAGTAATTAGAATAACATAGGTTTGCTATTATAAATGATAGGGATAGCCCTATCATTTATTATGCTTTAAAATTGAGAATAGTTAATATTTTGGAGTTCTATGACGGAAATAAAATAATTGGAACCCAAATTGGCAGAGCACAACAAAGATGTTTAATTGACAATGCACGGCATTTAAGATCTCGTATCTTTAGTACTGGAATAGCTGGAAACCAAACTCGTATGAACACATTGCATAAACTTGAATGTATGTGCATGCGCCATTATGGGGATTTGGATTAAATTAAATATGAGAGCAAAAATAATAGATAACTTGAGGGGCGAATGTTCGCAACATAAAGAAAGAAACATATTACTCTTTTGTAGAACCAGTCTATAGCTACTGCTAACATTAGACAATGCCTAATGTGGTACTAGAGAGACGAGAAAACGAAATACATATACACAAAAAGGAATACACTAACTTATTAAAGAACAACGAGATAAGTAAGGCAAACTAGGTAGCTTAGTTGACGCTATTATTACATTAGAGAACAGAGTTGAATGCCCTAGTAATATTAGCATAAGTACTAGTAGAACTTAGAAGTATGTAGGTACACTCGTAGAGCGCGTACGCTTCATGGGTAATAATCCGAACACATGTTAAGCAAATCACCTATCATTTTATCAGCTGCTGCTAGTTCTAAGTCACCTTTTGTATAGTTAACCAGTTAGCTCGTTAATTCCTTGCACACGACCGTTATCACGCCTCGAGTCGTCACGCCGCTTCGTGAGCTTGCGAAACAGAATGTTTCTATCAGTGTCATTGTTTGCCTAAAGGGCACGGAACCGTGGAATCATGAGCTGTTTCATAATGCAAGCCTGCGCACCAAACAGGAGTATGGCATTGTACAGTGAACAGCACATCAAGGTATACAGTTCGATTTTAGTTCTTACGCGAGCGACAAAAAGGCTGTACAAAGTCAAAAGTGTATTATCTGACGTGCTTTCGACTATACTTTCAGTTGCTTTAATATTTGCCTCTTTAGCAGCTTTTTAAAGCACCTCTGTGTGGAGTTGTTATGGTCGGTTTTTAGGATTTTACTATCAGGTTTTTAATTTAATTGTTTGTCAAACCCTAAATGAATTTATTTTATTTTTATTTTATTTATATCTTGAAGTGCAAACTTACAACAAATTCTATAATAATTGTGTGAATATTAAGTAGGTGTATAATAATGTCGTTATGTTTACCGTATATTGATGATGGCAATTAGACTCTACCGAGTAAATCGAGGCGTCCTTTGTACCTTGAATATGTTTAATATTTTCCTCGGTCTCCTAAAGGACTCTTGATGACTTGTTTTTTAAAACAAATAGGTACTTAAAGATGATTACAATCGGTGTTTCAGCTCTACTAATGATCTTCCACGCGACTTGAGTTATATGAGCCGTAAAACTCTTAGCATTGATCTTAAAGCTGTGGCGACATTAATTAGTTCCGTGTTCCACGCCAAAACAGAAATAAAAGTTACCAATATTTGTCAGTACAGTAATCATTAAAATGATTCGTTTAATTTGCAAGAAGACAGGTATTGTAACATCAAACAGATTCATTTTATACATTCAGCGTCGCTAGCTGACATTTTACGGAATGCTACTATTAGAGCTAGAAAAACTGTGCAAAGTAATATTATTTTTAATGATTGGCTGCAAACTAGACAGCGAAGAAAAAAGTTAATCAAGACCAACTTTTTCTGAACTACCTAAAACCTTTTTTATGTTCTCGTGAGTCCGAATTTCTTTATTTCATAAAACGAATTAGCTTTCGTCTACAATTAGGAAATGTGATATATTTTTAAACGTTTGCCTGTGCGTCAGTTGATTTTTTTATAAAACGGTGTCCAGTTGGTGGCAGCGGACAGGCGGGTCGCCTTCACCTTCGTGTGAGGCTCTGCTTTACATCACAGCTGGGAAGCATACATTGACAGCGCCCGTGACACTCGGCTTGTCCAAAATAAACACCTCCGACAATGATACAGACGCAATAAAAATATTCCAGCACACCGTCCGTTTCCAACGACAAATATCTAATTTCATCCGAATTTTTTTTGGTTATATCCCCAAATTCTAAATGCAAGCCGAGTGGTTCTAAATAAGTCGCGGCAAAAATACACCTGGTGCGCAAGTCACGATCAAGGACACGGCTAATGTCGTGGACCTACCGGGGCTGAGCGGGTTTTCTTGGTGGTGGTGGTAGTAATGGTCTCCACGGTTTCCTCGACCAACTCGCCATCCTCGTCCGGCTTGTCGTCCCATGGTCCGAAGAACTCCGTCATGATCCTCAATTAGGCAATCCTTGTCACAGCACTTAATTCAAAGGAAACAAGACACTTCACTGCATCAATAAATTTTTAGCACCTGATCTTTCCGGCAAAAATCAGTTAACTTTAAGTTGTCCTTCTACGTCGTTGAATCTACCCATTGCAGCTATGAGCACTTATCACAACTCATCGCACCGGCCACTTGTGTGAATATTCTCGACCACTGCACCGCAGAGACGGCCAGACCTGATGTTGTGTAAAATCCTACTGGAAAACTGAAATAACTGCGTCGAACAAAAAGCACCAGCCAAAACATTTCACGTGCGGGATTATTATTAGTTGGACGATCTAGCCGAAAGAGTAAGTGTCGCTCCGGCCTTTTACACGAATAAACCAGATTGATATTGTTATTTTCCGCGTTTATTATTTGCTCAGCGAATTCCCGTCCAGTATTTTATTTGCTGCGGGACCTGCGCGCTAGTTGACTAATTTACTATGACATAAACGGCTCTTTACTGTCACCTCTGAATGCTTTGTTAAATCCAGTGAACTGTTAATTCACTCGGCAATCAGATTTGCTGTTTTTGATCAGTACGCATTGAGATTGTTACTGTTACTTGGGAGAATGTGACACGTACACGATTATGAAAATTGGCTCTATTTCAGCGTTTTTATTGCAAATCTAAATCAACGACATGTAGATATTTTTGTCCAGGGAGTCGGAATTGATGTGAATTTTACAACATAATAAGTGTTGTAACCACAACTATTTATATTTAGATGATCAGTTAGATAATGAATGTAAAATGTTGACAACAACTAAAGGTAACGGAATTAAGAGAATGACAGATAACAAAGGGATAAATATGGAATACCTAAGTACTGTTGGTTTTCAGGCATTTAGGTTTCACATGTGGTGTTCTCTTGATTTCTTTCTTACTTAATCTTTTTACTTTTTCTATTTGCTGAAGAATTCTAAGATCATGACATATAAACATTTCAGAGTCACATACATTTTTTCTCATTAAAAATTCAAGAAGCCCTGAGCAACAGTGTTGTATGCAGCCATCCAAAGGCGTCGGCGTAGGCGCTGACAGCTCCTCCACTTAATATAAATACGTGGCTGCTAACCGCTGCGATATATCCGTGCCCAGGGATTATCGACCGACTTGCTATTTTAACGACTTATCGATAGAGTCCTTTATCCAACACAGTTTTTCCACCAAAGTAAGCATAGTTCCCGATGGAGACGGGGAAGCCGCAACATTGTGCCGTATCATAAGAATCTAGAGTTACATTTTGCACATCAGACGATGTATCTACATATTTTCCTGTTATTTTTCTTATGCGCCGGCAATTGGCAAATCGATCGGAAATTCTCTTTCATGTGGCGGCACACGTAAACTTACATGCGAAGTGGCAGATGGTGACCGCTTTGAAAGGTACGTCGATCGTACGTACGTAGCACGTTAAGGTAAACATTTGCAGTTCGATTTTAGTTCTTGTGTGCACGAGATAAGGGCGGTACAAAGTCCAATGGGTGTTAGCTTTTGTCTGCAGATACAAAGTTTATGTGAAGACCGGTATTGGGTTAGCGAAGGTCTAAATGCCACCCACGCCCCTACGTCTAATGCCTGTTTCCATTATTTTACGATTCCTAATGTGTCAAAAATGACAATCTGTTTGTATCCCACCGACTCGTTAATACCGTTCCATAATTTAATTTCCATACCAGCTATGATCAGTCGTCAGTCGGTCATTTTTAGCTTACGCCTCGTATAATTTATTACAAACCGTAACAAGAAGGGATTGTTTTGCAAATATTGGAACCGGACATAAGTGAAACTTCGTGTTCCTCGCACTATTGGTAGTTTTTTGTCTCAAAAAAGAGTAGGACATCTCTATGCTATGGAACATGTTGGCCCGCACATTTTTCCGATGTACACGCCAAGTTAAGGTTACACTTTTTAAAGCATACTGTCAGAATATGTACACGGGAAACCTGTGGGTGAAACACACTAAACGGTCGCTCGAAGCTCTGCGGATTCAGTACAATAATGTATTCAGGATGCTGTTGGGACTGCCTCGATGTTGCAGCGCATCGGGAATGTTTGCGGAAAACTGATGGTTTTAATGCTATCATCCGCAAGAAAACATTCTCCCTCATTAGCAGGATTCGAGGCAGTCACAATAGCATCCTGATGACATTAGCGGACAGGTGTACATCGCCACTTTGGAGGTGTTTGGTGATGAGAGTGATCCCGGAACCTCACATGTCTCGGTGATTTCCGTATTAGAACCCAATTTGTTTAAATAATTTCATGAACTCTAAAATTATGTTACTAACAATACTCCGTAAGTTAATTGTTACTAACACCTATGGATGTTACTTATCTGAAATAAATGTTATTTAATTTAATTTAATTTATGCTTTTATTGTAAAAAAGAACTAAACAATCACTTCTGTGTTGTGATCCTGCGTGTGAGTAAGGTTTCCTGGGGGGTGCTACATTAGTAGCAGGGGTCAAGCCTTCAAGGTAAGGGCGACACGCCCAGTAACATATTTATTATTCTGTACTCTGTCACCCTTAAGCTAGGACCTCATTACCACTTAACATCAGGTGGGATGAGGTCAATCTTGAAGTGCAATATAAAAAAAGACTTAGTATGAGCTACACCACCAAAAAATATTAGGTTCTTCAATGGCGGGGAATCTAAATAATGGTGCTTTAAGTTTGAGGTTAAGTGTTATTTATTGGGATAGAAATCATTTTAGATTGAAAACGAAGTGAAGTGAAAAAGAAGCAAAACAAAGAAAAATAAACATAGACAAAAGACAAAGGCGACGGGCCAACTCTACTCTAGTCAGTTTTCAAAGTGGTTTATAACAAACTTATTAGAAGACAATTTAAATCTCTAAAAAAATGTATCAACTATTTACAGATTGAATATATTTCGAGATATAACAACGTGGGTGTGGTGATAAATCATATAAACTGATCTAATTCCTCGAAAGTTCGCAAGCACCCAGCAACACAACTCATACTCACGTGACATGTGACTCATGGTAGCTTCCATAATCTTTCTTCTCACGGTCGTCCAATCCCAAGCCGACTTACCTGCAATAACAATAATAATTAAATACCGGATACAAGATGTTGCCAGGAATAGACTAATGACGAGCAGGGCCGAGATGCGCGGGCGCAGGGTCCTCGCCTCTAGTTGTCATTGGCCTTTGACAGGACTGATAAATAACCCTTTGACGCGCTTAAATCGCTTAGGATGGGCCACACGCGTAAACTTTTAACGCGGTTTTAATAAATGTCACAATCGATTAAATTCAGTGAATTAGCTGCTGATTGGCTGAAAATTCGACGGAGCTGTGCTTTCAGCCAATCACGTTATTGAGGCTTTTGTCGTCTTATGCGACAAATTTGAGGTATAGCGCGTGCTAGTAGGGATAGGGTTAAATCTGCTTGTAATATAATAATACTAGTTATACTAGCTTTTGCCCGGGACTTCGCCCACATTATTTCGGGATGAAAAGTATCCTTCCAGTTAAGTATCTACATCCAGTTCCATAAATTATTATAAACTTATGCGTTAATCATATAGTAAAATTTACTTTTGGCGTACTACAGTATGATTTGCTCTATTAAAACTTTCTAAAAAGTCGTAAATAAAATATCTAACTAATTGAAGAGCCTATTTTAAAGAATATAAGGTTTTTATTCGAGTGAACAAAATGTCAGAATGTTTTTGATCATTAATGAGTTGAATTGTTTACCATGTCGACGTGCACACCTGATGGTACTAAACAAACACGAAAATAGCCGGAATACTATTTTTTAGTGCTTGCGTACTACGTAAATCCTGTTGTAGCCGGCAAAATCAAACGAATCATAATAAAGAAACAAAATTACTAGAGTTGAGGTTTCCGTTTTCTTTTGACCTTTATTCAAACTGCGAATGTGCAATGTTGGGTACATATCACTAAAGACATATCACAAGTTAGGGACATCACTTTTCTATATGAAATTTACCTCATTCATTTCTAGTCTGTTTACTTGAATTTAAGCCTCAGGCATTTCATTGATACAAAATATTAATTAATTTAGGCATAAACCACACTTCTTTAAATAGCAATCTAAATTGTTAGGGGTACTAGTCTTTATTATGTTTCGAGCCGTTACTTTGTCGGTATTCATAAGTTTCACACCGCAGTTGTATTCAATTTTGTTTGTAAAACATTACTTTTGTGTGTTCTATTTTTAAAGACTCCCATCACTTCTGTCGTCTACAATTCTACACGAAAATAGCATATGACTTTGTTTTTCATAATAAAATTCAGACAAAGCTAGATGGAATCAACAAAACGGCCAGTGACGCTACACACCGATCTCTCACCTGGAAGCTGCGCAGACGCAGCCGTGACCTACCCTCGCGCGCACTATTTATACCTGTACATCTCCGGATGTATCCATACCGCATAGCACCTGTGTGGCTTTAAAACTATATACAAGTAATCTCCAGGCACAAAATAAAAAATAAAATAACATTTTTAAAATATAGGACGTTCTAATTACTTCCTACTTCTTTTAATAGTCGACGCATTGGAGGACCTTCTTTTGTGGCTGTTGACAATGAAAGGTTACCTGGCTTGGGTGATCCATCAAAACTTTTGTTTTGTTCCTTTTAAATTACTAACTCAATAAAAAAGATAAAAATTATCTACATTGTGAGTACTATACCGGGATAGGCCAGGCAACCACAAAGGGTACAGAATCTCTACTTCGAAGAAATTCGTAAGTAGGTTCATAGATCGATGACTCTGTAAATATTCATAGAATCATCGATCTGGTGTACTTACTCGGATTGGACCATTTCTCGCATGGAAACCAAAAGATGCAATGCTTTTTCGCCCTTTGGGTAAGCTTGACATTGGTATTTGGGAATTTTGACAGTTCTCATCAGAATCTTTTCGAGAGCTCTGAGACAGAAAACTTAAAATGTAAAAATTTTAACAGTAACATTTTATCTCTAATATCTTGCTGTGGTTCCGTTACGAACATCAAAACTGTCATTTTAGCCATCTATTGTCACGTGCACTAGTATGTATATGAACTTCATTTAAAGTAAACCTCATTTTATGGCCAGAACAGCTACATTTTATAGCTCCTGACCATACCTTTTACTGCTTAGATAGCTGAGCACAGATCTCACCTCAACTATCCCTGTTTCTCAGCTGATTTTTCAATGTTAGTCTTAAAGTTTAGTCAAGAAGAGAGAACCTTTTTGGGCATGAATATTGTTGATCTCTGACTGTACACTATAGATACTTACTACCTACCTTATTCTAAGCTATACACATCCCCTTTCACCATATCTATGACCATAGTTAAAATATGTACTCTATATCTATTCTATTATATAAAAATGAATCGCAAAATGTGTTGTTAAGCGCATAACTCGACAACGCATCGACGAACTTTGACATTCATTTTTTTTCAATGTTCGTTAATATCCAAGGATTTTTTTACGGCGAGAAAAACTCGAATAATTACCGGGAAAACTTTAAAGACAGCCCTTTTCTTTCTCCAGTACAAACGTTTTCTAACTAAAATTTAGAGTTAAGCCACATTCCAAATCTTTTTGACAGGACGAAGTCTGTCGGGTCCGCTAGTACTCTTATATGCTTTTGACTAACCACGTAATTAAAACATATACCTATAAAACTACCAACATAAACTTTAACCGAAAGTACGTGTATTAGAAATTTTAATGTTATAAATGTATTACAAGTAAACATGACGATATACGAATGAGTACGAATGTATATTTTATGAAACTTTATTTCGGGATTAATGTAAATGACATTGGAACATTTGAAGCGCGTATTTTTAGCGTCACAAGCTTTATGGACATGAAAATATCCGTAGACTATAATATCCGTAAATCTTATCTTATAATTTTGGCAAAATACACATTGCTTAATTATTCATACCTACTTAACATATATTTGTTTGATTGGTTTTGTTTTCCCAATTTATTAATAATAGACTGTTCTCCTTTTTTTAAAGTAGTTTAAAACTGAAACGAATTCACGGGTCGTTTGTCTCTTGTAAATTGTTTCAATAAAAAAAACAGGTTTTCTGTTATGCCTAAAGATAAGCAGATACTTCAGTAGGAGACAAGTCACTATATCTACATTCAATCATCATAAATTACAAATAGAATGCGGAAATGCAACGAATGCAGCTCATCGCAAAAGAAAATGCATGCATAATGTCCATAATGATGTTACATATCTACAGAAAACATTTCAATGAGGGATGTAAGATTGAAAGCACGCCATTTATCACCGCTGTAAAGTGATTGGCGTAAGAACTAATTTCGAAACGAAAAGTTATTGAGCGTACATTCCATAGTACGGGCTGAAATCACAATCGAATTTACTGCGTCAAAAATTGTGGAAAACGTAATTATTATCTTTCTTTAACTTACGGTTTCGGAAATTTCATTGGTGTCATGCGACCTCTGATTTTGAGATTTGGTATTTTTTAATTAGTTGGGTAGTGTGTTATCTCAGTTAAAAAATGAAGACAGGTTTAAAATTTGTTCACTTGTAGTATGCACTTGTATTTTGTATTAAAAAAATGTTCTAAATTGTCATAGTAGTAAATTACCAAAAAAAACAATTAATAAATAAAATTAATAATAAATGCGCCAGACAATCACACCAATCACCTGGTCTCAAACGAAGGTTTTCCCTTGTACTATGAGTACCAGACGACGGATGCTCACTGGGGGCGGGCAGTCAAAAGTTCGTTTTCCAAATTGACCCGACCGGGAATCGAACCCGGGACCTTTCGCGCTTTAGCCGCCTACCTTAGCCACTGCTCCAGCGAGGTCGTCAAAGAAGATTACATACCTCATGAATGACGATGATTTACATTTAAATGAATAGCGTAATTAGCAAGCGTATTATTTTTACGTTTCTCATAACAAACGCGTGCCGGAATACCACATAAACTGTCTGTCAGACATGCTAACGACACGAGTTAGAAATAAATAAAAGACGAAAAAAATTAATCGTAAATCATACGGTGTGTTATGTAAAAACGTTCGCTGAATTTCGCTAATTCTGTCGCTTTCGCCTGACCTATATCGATGTCGTAAACATACGCTCTGATGAAACTGCAGTACAATGGCTGAGCTTTGGAGCGTGTATTTTAGCACGAATTTGCATTTTCTTTCTATCGAACAAAATGTTTCTGTTCTTGACCATATCTTCGTGCACAAATTAGACTAACGATGTTCTGTTTTAAATCCTAGTCCATGCTAAAGTATGAAAGCCAAATTTAATTCGCTTTAGCACGAAAAGTTAACGAACAAGCAAGCTAAGTTTCGTATTTTAAAGGTCAATTGCACCAACAATCAGTTAAACTATAACGGTAACGGACCATTTGACAATTGTCAAAACTGTAAATTTACATAGGTACATCTTTCGCAATGTTACAACCATCAATGTAAATATATGTGTTGGTTTATCCGGTCAACTGCACGTCAAGGTAACCACTTGAAGCTCAAAATTAAATCTTATACGTAGGACATAAGGGTGGTGAAGTAGCGTGTCAGAAGTCAAGCAAAGTCTAGAGTGTATAGCGTGAAGTGCTTTTCTCTGGACGTGCTTTTTACCCACTGAACCCGACCACGAAGTGTTATGTTTTTGGAGAGTAGGTGCTTGTGTTTCTTGGCTATGTATGTTTGGTGGCAAAAATAATATGAATCCATTGTCAACGATGTTCGTATTACATGCCATTAGATTCACATGCTATTCGGGATGTGACGTTAGCAAAAAACTACGATGGCCGTCGGAAACTGTCACATTGTTATCTAAACATGTGTGAGTAATTCGGTGAAAATGCGACCATGGTGTTTTGTGAGCCAATCAAAATTTGACGTATTGCGCACGGGCGTTTTGGCGATTACCTCACCAATCAGAATGTATTTATTTGATTTTAAAGAAAATATTAGCGAACAATAAACAACATAATAGGCAATAGCATAAGAGTAGTCTTACTAATGATCCAAAGTGCTCTGATACAACAGCACCTTTACCCGTTTAAAGGAAGGGAAATGCATTGGCGCCGCTTGTCTGGAAAAAAGGTAGCGGCGTATGTGGGACCTACCCAGCTCTGGAAAGAGCGGAGACTACCCTTTAAACCTCTCGCACCTGTTAATGCATATTGATGACGCCACGGGAACATAGTTAAACTATAACGGCCACAGACAAATCAGTTTACCTAGTTCTCTTTCCATAATCATTGATGCTTGACGAGAAACGCGAAGTGAATATTCAACGAAAGAAAAAAGAATGTTTTGCGCTGCACGCAGCTCGTTGCATAAGAAATTGTGTTGTTTGCGTTTGTAATCAAATTAATTTCATTACTAGGTATTTGTTAATGGATGGCTGATGACGCAAATCTTTTGGTTCTTGAGATACGTTTGAACAAAATTACTTTACAACTGTGGCTTTGTTTTTTGGTTGCGTGGTAGGAACGCGTAGGTAGAGTTGGTCCACATGATATCAAGTAAATACTGGGTGTTTCTGTGTAGTCACAAAGTCTGAGCCAATTAAACAGTAGATTAGAATTGGGCTCACCGTGTAGGTTATTTTACAAAACAATGCAGATAATTTCGCCACGAAAGACTTTGGACTTGTAGGTAAAGCTGTGATAAAAAAGACAAAACACAAAATTTGAGCTCAATACAACACAAAGCTTATCTTTAAAACTCAAATGCTAGTTTTTAGCGTTCATTTTTAGGACAGAAGTAACGGAATTTCAGTTTTTACACGCGCCTATTCGGGTCGAATGTAAATTAAATTACAGTTTCATGCAAATTGGTAGGTACTTCTTACTTTACTATTTTACAATAGAAGTACATAATTAAACACTGTTTCCAATACGTCATAACTTCCCAGTGGTAATGTTATTCCAAATTAGAATTATTAAGAATAGAATTAGGTTTGACTAGGAACATATTTTGTTTTCTTTATTGTTCCCATTATTTGAGGACAGGCCTAGGCTTAGATAATTTACAGATCTTTGTGTGTCAAACATTTAAGTCGGACTAGACTTTTCTAAGGAATGATTCATTTCTAACCAATCGCTTAGAACTAAAAAGAAAGAGAAGAATTTGATGTTTGAGTTTAGAGCAAACATTGAAATAATGGACATTTGAATTGGTTTTTGTCTATATGTCGATTAATGTATTTAAGAGTAGGTTGAGGTATCCCCGTTTGTTCTGGTTTCCAGAACACAAGTGCCTTAGCCACTTACTTTGAGATCAGTGCTCTTAGTATGCGCCATTCGAGTAAATTGTAACACGGTCTTAACAAATTTCAAAATCGATAAAATCGCTGCTTACTGGCTGAAAATATCAAACTTTTGCTGTCTCATGTGAGAAATTTAACGTATTACGCATGCTAATGCTTTGTAATTTTGTTTGAAATTTGTAAGTATTCGACGTCAATTTTTGTTTCAAATACCCTTACAAAGATCAGCAGGCGCGTCATCTGAAATATTCATTCGTTACAATTTACGGACGCCGCTAATATTAACTTTAAAGATCAAGGACTCGTAAGTCCACCTACCTGGTCTCAGAAACGTCATGAGCCAGCAGTGAGCGCATAAAATGCACTGACAAATGTACCTCAGGAAGCTGCGAACGACGCAAAGGACCTAATTAAAATGGACGCTTCGATGCGGACCAACGCTCTGCCAGACGTTGTCATGGCGCGTCTATTTGCGACAAATAGGAAGTAAATTATCATTGTGCTTATTAATGTCCTCTTGCCGCGTAATGTCCAGCTTTTGGCAGTGGGTTGGTGTGAATCATTTGGATACATTCAGGTGTCTTGAGCTTCGAACAAAGATTTTGATGTACAAGACTGTTCCTTGCAAATGCATACAATTGGGAAGCGTACTAAGAAAATTTTTTTTTTGATGCTCGATTAAATAGAAGCCCATTTTACACCGATGTCGCGCTGGTGCTGTAACGAGCCCCCATTCTGCAACTTGGCGTCGTTTTATTAAAGTATTTTTTATTAATATACTAACACAAACATAGTAAAAAAGGCCTTGTGAAACGTCATAGTCAAAACTAATTTAAACCTTATTTGACTAAGATAAGGATGGAAGTAAATCATTTTTGACGTGAAATAACACGCGTGACCACGGAGGGAATGATGAAGCCTCGTTTTGCCGGTGCCATTTTCAGGTCGCAACTATGCATCTACCAAATCTTTGATCGAAGCTTTGTTGGTGTTCATATTTATATTTAGGCGAATCTTAATAGTAGGTAAAGAAATTTGAGTCAGGTTAAATCCGTTACAAATCTTTTTAGTTTTAACCCCGTTAGCAAGATGGTATGAACGCCAAACCATGAATAGGAGTGTATGTTAATTCAAGCTACAACTTGACCAAATTAAACCATATCGAAAAAAAAAAATATCGATGCAAAAAAGTAAGGACATTGTTTTTCTCGAAAACAACGCGTTTTACGGAAATATAAGTAAAATGTTTTATTTAAATGTCAGTTAGAAACACATAGAACATATAAAAAAGAAACATCGCTACAATTTAACCCTATGACCACTGATTTTTCTAAATAGAACCACTGTGCGCCATTCAGGTATATGTGATTATTAAACCCTTTATTTAAAAAACAATAATTTTTAAAATAATTCTGTTGAATTTTTTTTTATATTGCACTTCAAGATTGACCTCATCCCACCTGATGTTAAGTGGTAATGAGGTCCTAGCTGAAGGGAGACAAGTACAGCATAATAAATCTGTTACAAGACTTGTCGCCCTTACCTTGAAGGCTTGACCCCTGCTAACAACGTAGCACCCCCCAAGAGCTCTGGAAACATTACTCACACACAGGAACACAACAACACAGAAGTGATTGCTATTTGGCAGCGGTCTTCTGGAAGGTGGAGGTATTTCCCCAGTTCGAGCGATAAATCGCTATGCCTTAAATTACCACGTATAGAAAAACGAATAAGGTATCTAGTTATGAATAAAGAAACTAGAATAAATAATAAGTATGTATATTTAAGGGTTAAAGGTGGTCTTATTAACAAAATTGGGTAAACGAATATATTTCGATTTCGAAAATAAATTCTCGTAATAGCTCCATAAAGTCGAAAAAATGTATACCAAATAACTGATTTCAACATTAATTAGTTATGTTGAAGAATACGATTCTCAGATTAAAAGTAAACATTTAGAGTTTCTTGCACAAAGTAAAAGATGTAACGATGACCTTGA
Source organism: Glyphodes pyloalis (assembly GCA_037074685.1). Lineage (NCBI taxonomy): Eukaryota > Metazoa > Arthropoda > Insecta > Lepidoptera > Crambidae > Glyphodes > Glyphodes pyloalis. Next base: position 13,074,395 of record JAYKKO010000008.1, on the reverse strand, counting down.
AGAATCTCTTTAAATCTCATCTAAAATTTAGCAGAGAAAACATACTCATCATAATCATGATGTAATGCGTGTTTTGTGTTCCTATCCATCATTACTTTGCTCATGTTATTTGAAAACACAATTCGTTAATTTATAACAATAAGGCGCGATAATCGTTCAACGTGCCTATTTAATTGCTTCAGAATTCCAATGAAAACAAGATTATCTAGAATCTTCTCTGGTTCTCTAAATACGAAACGGCAATTTCACTACCCACGACAAGTGTCGTCATAATACCAGGTCTCATTATTTTATCAGAGTTTCTGAATACTGTGAATCTTTTTTGTTCTGTCATAGGCTGGCCAAGAAAGTATTCAACTAGTTATTACAAAATTCCTTTATTGAAATAACAACCTTGTTGTTAAGCTTGCTTAAGCCTGTCATAAAATACAGAGATAGCAGGGCAAAATGAGCCTAGTTACATACTTTTTGACCCGCATATCACATGGAATTGTAGGGTAAACCACATTTTTCCCGATCGTAAGTAGGTACTTTTGAAAATAACTATACAGGGAGTAGAACCTTGCTTATATTCGATGGGAAACGACGGTTGATTAAGAAATGTCTGTGACTTGACATTAATTAATTGTATTTAAGATATTGAGTGAATGTATTAGTAAATTCTAAACAATTTTTTACAAAGATAAAATTTCATAAAGACACAGATAATTTTCATCCCAGATCATCATCAGAAAAGTACTCTTTCTATCTCTTTGAAACAGCCAATTCTTAGCCGAAGGTGACGGGATAAAAAGGAACACTTACTCTAGTCAGAAGTATGAATCAGTTTTAGATGGGAGAATCAATCAATTCCTAACTATGTCCAATAACAACACAATTTGTCCCATTGCGCCCGAAGGCCGGTAAATTATATTCCGACAGCTGCGTGAGCGCATGACGCGCGCATGTTTATGCGGTCAATGTAGGTTAATGCAGACGGCGACATCTATCCGCAGGATTATGAACTAGCGTTTCCGTCGGGTTTATATCCGAACCATCCGAAACCGCTAGCATCTATTCCTACAGCAATAAGGTTCAAGTCTCAGCATCGCGTCTCATACGAGAACCAATTCGTCAGTTTGCAGTTATATTTAGAATTTGACGTACTGCTTCGGTTAAACGCCTACGAATTGGTAACTGCGGATATAGATATCGTATCGTATCGGTAGATGCTATGAATATCCACGTTAAACATGCCGGTACCAGGCACTACCTATTTGTGTCAGTCAACCTACCGCACCTATCATTGCAATACTTAGTTATGTATAAGTCAAAGGCACGGTAACCAGGCCCATCTTCCCCACTAGGCACACTGAGCATGTGCCCAGGCCCCGATGTATTGAGGCCCCCTAGTCCAAAGTTAAGACGCTAGCTTGATAATTTTAATTTTAATAAATTTGTAAATGATTTAAAATGTCCACATTTCAGTCGAACAGCTCATAAAGAAAATAATACGTAAATTATTTTCGTTTTGTTATCAATGGTTACTGAAGTAAATTTCAATAAAATTAAGCGAAAATATAAAGCGTGAAACGAGTTTGAACTTTGAAGTTTAAATGATCATACATACGGGCTCATTATTCTAATGCATCCAGGGCCAAACCTATTATAGAGCTAAAAAGCCATCAAACCATTTTCTGTACAGGCTTCATTTAAAAAAAACTCTATGTACACAGAAACATACCTATCTCATACCTACTAGATGATACTTCAATAACCCATAGTACCCTTCAAACATAGAAAAAACAAAATCGTAGCTGCAATGTTCTAGACAGATCAACACGCCAAACAGATAACATAACGGGGTTAGAACCGAAAAGTCCAAAGAACCTATAAACAAAACAAACGAACTTCTTTTCAATCTTCTGACCTTAGTTAACAAATTATGACAATGATTTGATCGACACAAATCACCGTTCGTAAATTATGGCATAGTATTACTAGCCAATATTCTGCGCCATACCATCAATCAAATGACTGATTGATCATGCATAGCATACGGTTCGTGATAAGGCGAAACTGAAACTAAATGTATCGAGTGAAACGAGGTCAATCCTAATCGGTTTACAGTTTTCACACTGAAAATGTAGTGCATTTTAATCGAGAAAGAATTGACAGTAGCAGAAGTTGAACTCAGTGAAGTAGTTGCAGTATTTGCTTAACAATTTGAAATTAATAAAGAAATCAAATGATATCGGTGATGCTATGACCTAAACTGCAAAGACATTCGCCAAGACTATTAATTGCCGAATACCTAACTAGTCATAATAAACTATAGTATTAGTAGTAGATCTGATAGCATCTTGAGAGCTTTGGCGTGATGTTGGAGCTGAATTAATAACGCGGTGAGCTGGATTTATGCAATGCATTGGTGCTTTCAATTTCACAATCTACGGTACACTACTACGCTGTACATTAGGGTGAGAACCAACATCAGAATTTGTTTGTAAATACAGATTGAAATAAGATAAGGTTGGAGTATAATACTCATCATAGCATCTCTGAAATTTCAATGTCGACACGCTCTATTGCACCGCAATGAAATCTAGCATAAGAAAAGCACAAATGGAAACCGTGGAGAAAGTAAGTTTTGTTAACGTTAACCAGATCACGAATCTGTCTGCCCGTCGAACTTTCTTCGCAAAAACTAATGTCAGTTCCAATTTTACTCCGATTTCCGAATAACAAAAACAATATTGCTGAAATGTCCAAATAATTTAATTTGATATTCGCATTGGTCTTGAGAAATTTAGGTCACTGCTCACATATTTTGTTTGAGCATTTGACGGGTTGTAAAAAAGGTATCACTTTGGTATTGATAGTTCAGTGTGCCAAGGCTTCATCGAAGTAATGAGGAAGCATCGAGTCAAGGGTACCCCTCGTACGGTACGCAGTTGATTATGTACGAGAATCATACTTAGTAGTACGAATGTTGCCAAATCACTGCGTATATCATTTGTGATCATATTGTGTACTGCATGATATTTACGGCGAGTTTAAACGGAGCAAATCAACATTATAAGTGGTTTGTTTGGCATCCAGAATGGAAAAGGGTAGATGTTTTTGAAACGTAAGTAAATACACACGGTTTGTACTGAGGCATTTAACATTTTCTAAAATACTTAAGTAAATGCGGTTCTTTGTGGTGAATATAGTCTCCCAATAAATAGAGAAGACTAGCTGTGCCCGCGACTTTGTTCGCGTGGACTACATTCTTTCATGGTCGGTTTTACCCCTTTCTCCCCTAATATTCGAAACAAAAAGTAGTCTATATTTTAATCCAAGTTTCGAGCTATATTTGTGCTAAATTTCATATCTCTAACTTCAAAAATAAACATTTTTCCATATAAACTTTCAAAGGTGGTATAACCCCCATCCCCCCCTTATTTTCTAATAAAAAGTAGCCTATGTCCGTTCTTGAGATTCAACGTATACCTATACCAAATTTCATCAAAATCCGTTCAGCTGTTTAGGCGTGAAAGAGTAACAGACGGACGGACAGACAGACAGACAGAGTTACTTTCGCATTTATAATATTAGCATGGAAGTATGGATAATACAGTCAATGAACAGTGAAGAGCACGTCAAGGTAAATACTTCCAGTTCAATATTAGATCTTATGCGCAGGATATAAGGGTGGTGCAAATTCCAGACTGTGTTGTCTGACGTGCTCTTGTATGTACCTAAGCATAGGACTCAGGGCTAGTTTGATCATCGCCATCAAAACGACACATAATAATAAGAAGTTCTCATGGGAAGATAGCTTCTATAGTTTAAAAATACCGATAATACCTACTGCAAAAGGTTTGTTTACAACGGTTTTTTTTTCTTTTGTTTGTTTATCGTCAAACCAGAATTAACCGTCAAACTAAAGTAAACAATATACTTTTAGGTTACTGCTGCTGTTATGTATGAAAAGTCTGGCCATGTATCTTTGTTCATTTCCATCTTCAACCTTACGATAAATCTTTCAGGCTTCTGCAATGATTCAATTTTGCAATAGTTTAATGTAGTTCAAATTTCAACACTCCATATATCTTTAGGTTTGATTTAGAGTCTTAAATTTGTGTGCGATTGCACTATCCATGTGTCTTTGTTGATATCAACTCTAGAGCCAAGAACCGTATTGATATCACTGTATAAATAACTGCAAGCCTTTTTATAGGGCCGTCATCCCAGCACGTGCGTTGAACTAAACTTCATAAATAAAGTCTTTCGTAACGCGCATGTGCGATCTGCTGCGAGTTTTCGGCACTACGTGCGTTTGCGCATTCATCAGTTTAACTTGCAATATGTTTTTCTGCCTTTGGATTCGTGATGTTATTCTCATCATATTCTTTATCATTTTCTATATCAGAAAGCTTCACTAGAATTCTTTAGTACATCTTTAATAAATTTTAATCATAAATGCCACGTATAACATTATTGTTGATGGTTTTTTATAATTACCTATAAATCTCTATTATAACTGTTATAGGCTTCATTGCTTGACGTGAGGTAAAATTGTCCACATACAGTACAAACCATAATGTTCAAGTTAGGTCTCTACTCTGTTAGCTATGAATGGAATTCTAGATAACAATTTCTGGGTTATGCGCTATATGCACCCATCCTCATTAGGGCGTGTCGGTCGTTTATTCTACTTGATTATGACGGGGAATACGAGCGGTAGAACCTGTCACCTGCATTTGCGCATAAGGTTACTAAGCATGATATGCACTTTCACATCTGAGACTACATCCTAATTCAAGTACTCTTTTCAAGACGTAACGTCTTCTCTTGGCAACATCACTTCATCTCTAATAACGAGTTAGTGATATTATTTCCCAAGGATCTAATTAACGTTTAGTACAGATGTTATTAAAATTAACAGAACAATGTTTTTTGCATTCTATTCGTATTCAGCTTCTACAGCTCGACGTCATGGATGTAATTTGACATCATTTACCGTAAAATCTTTGGCCCAAGGTTAAATTATGTTAAATAATAAATGACCCCAGTAACATGGCAACTTCTTCACGTAGGTAACTTTTAGTACTCATTCTGATGTATTTACTAAATATTCGTAGTATCACGCAACAGCACACGGTTTAAAAAGCAAGTGGGTTATCACCAAATCACATCCTCATTTTGTCTGGCATTGTCTCGCAACAGTATTTGTGTCCCAAGTGCTATTATTACAAAACGGTGCGTAATTATTTTTTAACTGCCTAACAGCTGTGCAGTTGTAAATTATGTCGCATCACGCAATATTATTTCATCCACTCATTTCATGAGCTAGTGTGAAATTGTTAACTTGCAAATTGGCGAAGACGTCTAGAGCTGTTGTTGTCAGAACTAGTTTGACGACAATGTATTTGATGTTGCTCGCTGGCAGAACCAATTTGCTCACTGTTAATCTTTGCTAGATGAAGTAACTAATCCAAAACGAATCATAGGCCTAGATAAGACAGGACAAACAAAAGTTCCATAAGTTCATGATGCAACGGATACTGAGTTTAGAGTGAGAGGTTGTACGTTTGTGCACAAATTAATGTGTCCATTTATCTCCAGAATGGTTAAACTTATAAAGATGCAATTTTCTGTTGTACAATAAGCCTTAGAATCTTGGTTGTCGCGTATACGGTACAACTAATTTAAAACGACTAGACGAATAGAGAAAAACTTCTGTCTGTTCGTACTGGCTTTTTTGTAAGCGAATAGTGATTTCTTTACTATTATTAGTTTTACTAACAGTCAGTTTATGATTTGTAACACCTTTATAATGTTACATACTAGTTCAAGGATCACACGTATGAAATTGAGATAAATACTTGAACATGTGTTAATGTTGTCCACTTTTGTACCATCAAACATATCAACCACGTCTAAACACTTTGTAACGCTATACCTACTTTGAAATATGAACTAATATCATACATACTATAAATGTTTACCCTACTGTGCTTTTGACCGTGCCTAACTCTGAAACCATAGGCCAATGCCAGGAACATACTGTCACAACCCGTCGTCTCCGTCATCCATTCTCATCTTGATATCAGTTGCATGATGTCGCAACCGTGCACCAATTAACGATTAAATATGAGCCCGGGTCGCCCACTCCCGCCAGTCGGTCCGTCGCGAAAGGTTGCGAAACCGAGCCACATCCACGGTTTATAGTCTGAGGATTAGCGTTATTGCCCGCAGGGCTCTAAGGGATCCGTCCGAACACGCCACTAAATACGTCAGCGAGATCTGCAGCTTCGGATTGTGGAATAGCAAACGGAGATTCTGTTGGTGAAAGAACTTTGAGCCACTATTGAACTCCAGTATAATTAGTTATTAAGAACACAACGAAAGTTGCGTTATAAACAAGTCCCGGCTAAGAATAGGCCACGGAAGGAAAAGTTTCCAAGCGTAAGGCTAACTTTTAGAAGGATAGATAGATACTTTTGCTTGTAATTTGGCATCTGGACGTGTTTTATTGTAATTGTAGTTCATCTTCATCTTTTTTGTACACTTTCCATCAAGTAAAAATCGAGACAAATTGACTGTCATGTTGTGGATGTCTTTAGTCTGAGAGATGTATTTACAATATTGGGATTCACTTAATTCTGTATCTGCATTCTTTGAATAAAGATAATGGATCCAAAATACTAATCTTATTAGGAAACAGAATTATTAGATAGGACATAATTACTCAACCATTGGTCTCGTACTATTCTTCAAGTAAATGTTCAAGACTATTTAGAAGAAATCTTCTGGAACTGTATTATCTGACTTCTTTACTTACCCATTATTCTGTCGTAATATTAGTCTATGCTATATTATCACATTAAGACTATTTATTTATATTAACAGTAAGGGATCTCGATTTGAACCACTTGTAGAGCCATCGTCACTTCATTATAACTCCACATGTAAGCTGTCAGTGTGAATGATAAATTCATTCGAGAAGCATTGACCGGTGTTACAACAGTTTGCTGCAGAAGATCTACTACTGAATCTAAATTTAGTGAAATTTCAAACAACGCTAAACCAATTTCTGTCAAAACAGAGGATGATTTAGTCAGCTGTATTTTTTGTAAGAAAAGTGAAAAAGTAAATCTTGTTTCAAGGACCAATTTACTCGTGTCTACTAAAATAAAACTATCTGATACACTTGTTGATAACAATGAATGCGTGTATTCTTGTGCGGGAACTGAATCGACTTTGATAAAAACCTGGAAAATTTGTTGGAAATGACGACGATAATTTTAAGGTCTTAATTGTCAGTAATCTGTAGGCAGAATGTCGAAAGTTAACCATTGTGAAACTATGAAATTGTTTATGAATTCCAAAATGCTGCTTTTCTTAACACACCTGAACACTAACAAAGTGTTATTTTTAAATATATTGTTGCGGAGTAGGAAGCGAAGTAAGGAGAATGCATTCTTTTTTCAGCCAACCTCATTAATAGCATAATTATTTAAACTTTTTCTTTTGTTGTTTTTGATCATAATTCATCGAACATATTTCGTGAATTGCCATCAATTTGTTACAGAACTTAAATATATTGTTCGATAGCGAAAGGCACATACCATCATCACAATATCTGCAAAGCTTGCCTCACGATATTCCATACTATTTAAGTCCCTATATCATTAAACTCCTCCATTTTCCAATACGAAAAATGCTTTGATTGCAAATATTTGAGAGTTTGTGCTCACCAAACAATAGAGTAACAAAGTTCATAAACTACATATTAACGGCGGCCTCCTATGTAGCGTTGGACACTGTGCGTTGGCTCGGTCGACTGTCTTTGTTTTCACAGTAAAATGAATCACTACATAGTATAAAACAAAGTCGCTTTTTCTGTCCCTATATCCCTTTGTACGCTTTAATCTTTAAAACTACGCAACGGATTTTGATGCGGTTTTTTTTAATAGATAGAGTGATCCAAGAGGAAGGTTTTTATTTGCAATAAAAAATAGAAAAGTCAATATTTCTAAGTATTTACCTATTACATCCGTGCGAAGCCGGGACGGGTCGCTAGGCAACTAATAAAACTAAAATATGAACTAGTTGATAAAGAAAAAAATGTACAGAGGTCCAAAGTTTAGGATGTAGTTACTCATTGTTCATTATGTTTTAGTTTTATATTTAGGGCAAGATTCTGAGAGAGGAAGAGATTCAGTGAGATAGAAATATTATTTCAGATATGAACACAGAATTCCGTTTTTCTTTTAGATATTGTATTTAGGTCTAATGTATAAAGGGCACTATATGAGTGTCATCAGTTACTACAAATAGAAATAGTATGTATCTGTCTGTAAATCTTTCGTGAGTAATGTCTATGAAACGTATGGCACCAACAAAATGTGTGAAAATGTCATCTCTCCAGAATCACACAAGTGGTCAACATTTAAAACACGAATAGAAATGTAGATTAAAATAAAAGTGCATTTCATTGTAAATTATCGTTTAATGCTAGCGTGGGCACAGGAGATCACATTGGATCACGTTACTATGCAATAAATCCATTAGGCAGCAATAAATACTCTTGAGAGTAGGCACATCATATATCAAACGATGGTAAAATAGTCAAGACCACACAAATAAATGTTTGAAAAATATATAATTCACATCTGAATAAAGTCCTTACCTCCTTAAAAAGCAGGACATATTCCATCGAGGAAGAAAGGCGGGGCTATGTACAGTGCAATGAGCGTAGCCTGTCACTTCGATGGAATAAATCTTGTTTGTATAGCTAGTGGGAAGCACTCAAATCCTTTAAAAAGGACACGTGAGGCATTGATCGAGTAATGCCTAACACTACTTTGGAAAACTCTTAACGCTGCTAGACTGATTTTAACGAAACATGGCTAAGAACAACAGCAAGGCAAATGGCTTTCAAATTTAAAGATTGCGTTAAAATTGGTTCATTTGTTTAAGCGCTACAAAGTCAAAGACTACACACTAAAACAGATAGACAGTTATGGACATCGAAATAATAACACCCCAGTTTTTGAGAAACCCACTTCGTTACAACTAGGCAACTTGTGTTATTTGAATCTTTATAGGCACCTAAACAGTCCTGCACGGGATTATACATGGGTACTTTTAGATTTTAAATCAGACCAGTCACAAAAAACTAACCCAAATTAAAAAAAAAGTAAAAACACATTTCTATTTTCCAATAAAAATATCTATAAAAGCTCTCGGCTGTTTCTCGCCCTATATTCAAAAGTCGATTCATAAATCCATCCGTGTAAGCGCATGTTTATAAACACAAGCAAGACGCACATTCCCACTATTTATATGTATATGTATCGTTAAAACGTCGGAATTACTTATCTATTAGCCTATATAAAACCGCCAACCAAACTTTTGTGTACAGGACAACGTCCCATTTTCAGTAAACTTCAGGGTTCAGTCAGCTTTTTAGAATACCAAAGAAAACCGTGAAGTAAAGGAGGAAAAAATTACGCAATTATTATGACAAAAGGTTAAAAATGCTAAACCCTATAAAAAGCAAAAACTAACTTTTGACACTAGGTAAGTACCAACTAAAGCGTGTCAGATTATCTACTCGCAACATTGTGCCACCTTATGTCGGGGGCATAAGCGCTAATTTTGAACTGCAAATGGTTATCTTGGCCTGCTGGTTCATTGTAGGCAGGTCACATAACACTGGGATAATTAACCGAAGGGCCTACAATGAAATTCTTAGTGCGGACCGAAACCGGTAGCGATTTATGTTAAAAATTACCCGTATGCATGCTTTCCACATTTGTTTTTAAGTTCATAATAGATATGATTAGTAGTTTAAAAACTGTTCCCAGATAATTGATTGAGATGACGCCTAGTGAGCGGTTGTTGTTAAGACCAAAATGGTCTTGGCATGTCCAAGTACAATAAACAGTATGTATAGTAAATTGTGACCTTGGCACCGCCCTTATGTCGTCCGCATAAGAGCTAATATTGAACTGCAAGTGTTTACCTTGACGTCCTGTCGACCGCCATCATCATCGGTGTTTTATCCTTACTTTATGACGGTCACTTGTTTGTAACCAGTCTTCCCGAAATGTATACCATTGATAGTTTTTTTAGTAACTACTAAAACTTTTCGTGTGCAAAATATGAAACTACAAAACAAGTCGGTTAATAAACGGACAGAACCCTCGTCCCGTGAGTCTGGCTCGCTCTTATTTTCCATTAATGCGTTATTGTGGCCGTGCTATTTTCGCATCATTTTCATATCTCCCAAATATTTGTGTGTCAGATTTAAATACGTTAAAGGAAGCTCGCTATTTCGAATGTACGACGTTCGTCATATGTCGATGACCGAGAGCACTCGAGTGCGTAGCGTAAATTAAAATAAGTAAGTGTTTACAATTGTTCGCAAGCTCAAGGCACACTCTTGTAAGCCAGGTGCCTTCGCAAAAAACAAAGCCATTACAGTTTTATTTAAAGTTTTTTTGTGGCAAGCTATGTGAGTCATAAATGTAACAGCAAAACACGTGCGTAGCAATCATTTGGTACTAAGACGGACAAAGAATCTATCTCCTGAGCTTCTTCAATCCAGTATCTTAATTTGGCTAGTCTTGTGCGAAGACAAAACGACATCAAATGTATGGATTTCTGAAATACAGAATGCTTGAAGATAAGTGTATGGAATTCATAAGGATAAGCTATGCAGGAGTATTTGGGCACAGTACTCGTATTGTTCGACAAGTAGATAACATGTCAGTATATGAGATGTGCCTCATTATTAACGGTGGAGTCTACAATCACGTTATTTCTATTACAACTACTGACTTAGTTTATAAGCACATCAAATTGTCATTAGAAATGTTCATTGCGCAAACAGTTCCTGTGATTGTACCCGTCCATCCTTAGTGGAAAAAATATTTTAAATAAATAAATATTAGACAACACAAACTGCTCTTGTTTAGTGAGAATTAAGCCAGCGCGGGGCCTATAGCGAATTCTGCCAAGGCTTGATATTTGATAATATGAATGAAGCCATCGCATTGCTTGGATGAAGGCATTGAATAAAGGGTGTTTCCCGAATTAAGGTTGCTTCGTGCTTCGCTGTCTGATTAACAGATTGAAGCGCGAGGCCGTTGCATTTGCTACGCTTGCTTTGTGTGTAATTCGGCACTGATAAAGCTGATGAAGCTATGATGGCTGCGCTGTGACTGCGAGACGATAGTCAGGTAGGAAAAAATCTACCTAATGCTTTTTTCTGCCTCATGCATTTTTATGACGGTTACTTTTCTTTTTCAAAGCATTTTACGAAGAAAGTTGGAAGGCAATTGAGAAAAAGCATTGACCAAGTTAGATTTTTATGGTGTGGTTTGGTCATTGCGCGTGCATGTAGGTATATATCACATCAACTTACTTGTTGCACAGTGATTTTTTTGATGAGATGTTTTTTATTTAACAGAAAGATATTTCATTACACAAATTGCTATATTACCACATCATAGATCAATTGTTCACTTAAAGAGAATGGAGGAAAATTTAAGAAAGTTAAAAAAAAACATTTGATTGTAAGAATATGAAACATGTGTAAATATTGTGTTGTTTACGTGTGCAAGATCACATTTTTGGAAAAATGTATTGATCTTATTCTCGATGAAGATGTCTTATATCCTTTAACAATATTTGGAGTGAAATCGATTGAGTTGAAGAAAGTTTTGAAAAAGTTTCAGGGGATCTGCTCCCATAACAACACCGAAGTGATTGTTATTTGGCTGCGGTCTTCTGTAAGGTGAAGGTATTCGATTAGTTTTCTCTGCTTCCCGCAACACAACGCCTCGCAGACAATGCATGGATCACCTCGACATTGGTGCGCGGGCGCGGCGCGCTCTATTTCGGTGCGCGCACGCATGCCGCTCGTTTTTCATCTGCGTCTAGAGCTGTCAGCCGGCCCGAGAAGCGGGACGTCCCGGTGCTTTACAATCTCTAATGCCCGGTTACAATATACGAATAGTAATAAATTATACGAGGCGTAAGCTAATAACGACCGACAGACGACTGATGACAGCTGATATGGAAAGTAAATTTGAACTTAGAATAAACGACTCGTAGAAAAACAGATAGTAATGTTTGACACATTGCGAATCGTAAAATATTGGAACCCGGGCATAAGGCAATAAATCAGTCGCGTGAATATTGTTCCTTATTAGATAATAAAGGGTTTTATTTAACCCAATGTTCATAGAACTACCAAACTACCTACCAAATCTTAGCTTCGCAGCTACTAATACATACTAAAAGTGCAAAGTCAGTACACGCTGGAGTTCCTTTATTTGTCTTAATGTTTCTTTGATCTCTTTTTCCTTTAATTATAAATTAAACGACAACGCCTGTAATGGCTAAATGTACAAATACAAATACAAATACAAATACAAATACAAATAATTTATTTGTAAAACATAGGTGGTATTACAGATGTTGCTGAAGATTATTGTGTCACTATGCCTTGTCTTTCACGGACGTACAAATTAAAGATTCCAAGATTACATTAAATGTCGTAGGAAAGTATAATAATTGATGTCATAGTCAGTAATTCATAATAATTAAGTTCATAACAGCGCATAATGTCCAAATTAATTAATTACAATAATACAAATGTCAATAATAATTAAATAATATTACAATGATCGAAATGCACATTAAATAAATACAACATTTTATAACATCAATATAAATTTCTCAATTATATGTCAATGTTCATTTTGATTCTAAATACTCATTGACGGAGTAAAACGCATTTTCAATTAAATAGGTAAACAATTTTTTCTTAAATATTGCAGGGTCATTACATTGTTTTATTGTCTTGGGAATTTTGTTATAAATTTTTGGCGCCATAACAAACACACTTTTGCTATAAAGAGCGGTTTTATGTTTTATGGGATTCACAGTGCACAACAACGTACGATTTCGTTTTCTGTTGATAATTTTAAATAGGTCAGGATTTTGTCTAACGAACAGAGCTAATTCAAATATATATAAGGAGGGCATTGTCAGTATCTTCAGTTCTATAAAATGTGGCCTGCAAGTGTCGGTTTTTTTAAGTTTGCACATTGCACGGATGCATCTCTTTTGACACCTAAATACTTTTAACCAATTGGTTGCATTACCCCAGAAAATTATTGCATAACGCAACCTAGTTGCCACAAAGGCGTGATAAGACGCTAACAGTGTTGAGATACCAACTTTACACGATAAAAGGTACAGGCTGTACGAAGATTGTGACAGTTTTTTACATACAAATTCTATGTGACTTTGCCATTTTAAATTGTCGTCTATATGTAAGCCTAGAAATTTCGTGGTCAAGGTTGGTTCAACAAATTTACCATTATGTTCAATTTGATTCAGACTTTTGTTTCTTCTTTGCCCGAACTCCATTATTTTAGTCTTTCCTATGTTTATGACTAGATTGTTTATTTCTAACCACATAATCAATGACTTTAGGCTATCGTTTATAGTGTTGTAACTATTTAAGACAATCGTGCAATCATCTGCATACAAAACAATTCGGTCATCTATACATTGGGAAATGTCATTAATAAAAATCAAAAACAAAAGGGGACCCAAAACGCTGCCCTGAGGCACACCACGGGTGACTGTTCTAGGGCTGGACTTATAGATAGCTTCCGTCTTGGTTTTGGCGCATATTCTACTAATGTGGGTGATTTGAGTCCTATTGCTTATATAGGAGCGAAGGAGCTCTAAGCAGTTGCCTCTGATACCATAGGCTTCAAGTTTCCTCAACAGTAGTTGATGATTCACCAGATCGAAAGCTTTCGACATGTCCATGTATAAGGCAAATACAGGGTTTCTGGAATCAACTCTGGGATAAATTAGATTCAAAAATTCATAAATCGCAAGGCTAATTGACATACATTTACGAAATCCTTTCTGTTCGTTTATAAATAAATTATTATTTTCAAAGAAACTGTATAGATTTTTGTACAGAACCTTTTCAAAAATTTTTGAGAAAATTGGTATCAAAGCTATAGGTCTGTAATTTTTTATATTTAGCTTATCTTCTTTTTTGTAGAGAGGTTTTATGATTGTTGTCTTAAGTAGGGACGGAAACACACCCTGTTCAAAACAGATATTGATGATATAAGAGAGGATAGGAGCAATAGTAGAGCAGACATGTTTTAAAACCAATACGCAAATATCATCATATCCAGTACATTTAGTATTTTTCAGATTTCTGAATGTATTTCTAGAAATACAAATATATCTCCAAATTATTTTTTTTTCAAGGTTTTATTTTGTGTGGCGCATCAAATTCGTTTACACCAAATCGGAAACACCAATTTACTATTTTTTAAAAGCTAGTTTTTAAAGGCTAACTTTTCCTTTTGTAACAGGTCTAAAAACACCCTTTTAATTAGAAGATTAAACTTTACTCAGCCCAACCTTTACCCCATTTTTCAGACGTCCCGCAAATCGAGCACAAAATTTATCAGGTCTATCCCTTATCTCGCTTACAAGAGGCGGTTCTGCATAACAAACTCTGAACGTGTATCTTTGTTAATTGGGAGGGCCAGAGCCGCCGGTCTTCTTTTTGCGCTGATCATACTCGATACTTGAGTACCTAAGAATATGGAACCGGTCGCTCTGGTTTTATGACTAATCCTTCTATAGCACGTGGTCCAAAACGTGCCCTAAATGGGCACTAAGGAGAAATTAACCAACCACGTGACGGGAATAATGAAAGAGTGAGCGAGTTGTGAGAATACAAGAAGCAGATAAGTGTTATGGCTTGTAGATTGATCATGAATAAAACAAAATAAACATTGGACATCATATACCTTTCTCTGTTTCTGTGTTAAGCACCTGTGTTACAAAAATAGCGGCTGTACCATAACACCTAGACCCGAGACAATTTACAAATTAAATTATACTTTTAGAATGTAATAGAGCAAGGGAGAGTTACTTAATTGAAATTCTGCCTTGGGGTTTTTTATGTAGCTTTGAAATCACATTATTTTAAAATAATTATACATAATTATTTATAAACATGTTTTACAACAGATTCTGCAGTTTCTAGAAAGTACAAATCCACTGGGGGCAAATAGTCTAGATTTGAATTAGACCCTTAGTTAAATAGTCAAATTTCTTGCCGGTTCATCTCGACATCACCATTTCGAACACGGCAGTAAAATATTGAATTTGTACCTACTGACGATTCATAAGTGCTTTTGTAAAGCTATTCTATTCTAAATTTTAGACTTATAAACTGTAATAATAACTAGTAATTTACAACCAAGCGGCACCATTACTCAACAAAAACACTATTCATAATAATTTAATTTATGACTCTTCAAGATTTTTACTATCGTTATGTCCTTTGTCTGTTATGTTCTACATTTCAATGTCGCCTGATTTGCGAGTTCATTACCTCAGTTGTTTTTTTTTTTAAAAACGTGGGATTAAAATTTCTCCGAACATCCGGCCCTAATAATCCCCTAGTTTCCGGATTGACAGCAAACGTCTCCGTATAATTCCAAACGTCTAAGGCATTCCTTAGTGGAGATTTTTAGGAATTACATGGGATTAGTTTGTAAGGCCATACAGTTTTTCTAGCAGAAACTGGGGCATGTCAAACGAGTGACCTCGATCAGAGAAAAAGGGATTGGCAGAAGCGGTTTGGCCATATGGGTTGTTAGTGTTGAGCAATCTCTAGTAAGTTGGAATACCTTCAGGTGCATAGTATGTTTAATTGTGCAACATCCTCAAGACTTATGGAATGACGCTAGATCGAATGTTGGGGCTATGTCCTTAAATGGATGGGGTCAACGTTTGAGCGTTTTAACTGTAATCAATAATATGTATTTGACTTTATTTGGTTAACCAAGTGGTGACTGAATGTACTTTCGATAGATAGCATTATTAAATAAGTAGTGGTAGCAGGTCGACGAGTCTTATTTTTGATACTGTAAGAATCCCCATTTTATGTTTTTTTTTATTTTGGTCCATATTGTAAAGCAGCCGAATCTAGAAGAGAAAGCATGTATTATTTACACCTCCACAGACTCAAAGGAGAAAATAATATTAATTTACGAGTAATAAATGCGCAAACCGATAACAATAAATCATGGTATGCGACGCAAATGTAGATTTTATAGCAGTAAACATAACAATGAATTAACCATTCAAAAATAGGTTAGATCTTTAGTTTTATTTTGTATACAGTTAATAGGTAGGTGATCTAAATATCACCAAGGGATTTGCATGCCAATGTTGGTGAAATATGTTTGTGCTTTTATTTTATTTTTAACATCTTTTGTACCATATTTTATGCAAATAAATATATTTCTATTTCTATCGCTTTAGACTTAGAATGGCATAGAAACAAACCCTGTATGTAAAATATTGATATGTGAAGAGATACTAAATTTAATTCTTTTATAAATCTTGATATAATGGCATAGCATGATTAATTTCTTAAATGCTTATGCCTGCTCCACACTACTCGCGAAGTTACTCGGCGAAGTTCGCCCGAGGCGAGGCAAAGTTTGACGCGGCGAGCACGAGGCGACCCGAAGTGCCTCTCTACACTATCGTATTCGTCTAACTTCGTTCAACTTCGCGAGTAATGTGGAGGAGGCATTAGAATACCAATTCGTGTTTCGTATTCCTAAAAAAGCTTTAACACGAAGTTTTGAAATAATATTTAGTTTTCAACAAAACACTGAAACCTCTGGATTAGGTACTTTGATGGGGTCGCGCCTAGTTAATTTTACATAACACGTCGAGCTTGAGAGCCATATATAATTTTTGGTCGACTCCCGTGGTTATGAGCAGTATGACCTTTTTTTCGGAGGGAAATGTGTTGACGCACCATACCTTCGTGAGTAGGTAGGTACCCGAGAGAGGTGACGGTACGGTACGTCTGTACGGTGCGATATGGCGGGACTTCCTAACCTAATAAGGGCAGGAATACATTCTAAAACAACCCGGTGGACCTCGTCACCTTGATGGTAATGCCGTGGGAATAAAAGACCTAACACAACATCAGCATGGCCGCTAATTAAGCAGCCCGTCATCTCCCCCCGGAATGGTTTGGGGAAGAATGTGCAGTGTGACCTAGACTTTCAATCTTACAGACCAAGATTTCTCCCGGGTCCATATTTGCATGACTGTATTTTAGAATAAATAAAATAAATAAATAAATATTGGACAACATCACATACATTACTCTGATTCTGTGGTAAGTAGCTAAAGCACTTGTGTTACATACATCCAAAAACAACGACGGTACCACAACACCCAGACCCGAGACAATACAGAAAAGTTCGTTTCCCATATTGACCCGACCGGGGATCGCGTATAGTATGTACCTACAGTATTCTAGTTACATGTAAATTGTTTTCTTAGCGTGTCTGTGAGTGACTTTGCATTGGTCACCAAGCGCTAGAATAGATTCATCTGTTCGTACAACGTCCTGCCTTCGACTGAATGTCGACACTGAATTAAGTCTATCGGAGTCAAAGAACCTATTAACAGTTTGTGAAATTGTGTTTACAAATTGCTCTAGATGTGTTACAATTTTATAATCGCTTTCAAGGGAATTCGACGTAGGAAGTCGGTAATTTTATTTAGCCATGGTCGCCTTAGAACGTACAACACAACAAATATTCAAAGAACTAAATTTAAATTGTTTTGTTTTTATTTTAAGAAATATTTAGCCTCAGTAAAATTTATTGGTGGCGTACAACTAAGCGACCATACGAGCATAACGAATTTAAGATCCCTGCTGCATTAGTAGCAGGGGTCAAGCCTTCAAGGTAAGGGCGACACATCCAGTAACAGATTTATTATGTTGTACTTGTCATTAAGCTAGGACCTCATTACCACTTAACATCAAGTGGGATGAGGTCAATCTTGAAGTGCAATATATAAAAAAATGTAGGTAGGTACATTAAATATGCAAAAGATGATGCAAAAGTTACCTGTCGTTTTGTCCACAACAGACATCCCATAGTAATAAACCGAATGACAGTATTATAAATTTTATAAGTAAACATCAGTCTTGACAGTTTACGGCCGTCATTTTAACTTGCGGTGGGTAACAAAAATTTTAGAAAACCCCTTGGAGTGTTCACAGATCATACGAATCTAAGGTTTCACTGTGGACCATGCTTTTCTTTTGGTAGTCAACAAGTCTTTGAAAATCATAGTCGATCTATTTTATTGGTAGCAGACATAGACTACGTTAAAGTAATGTAGATGACGTTTAATGCATTTGACACAACACACTTTAAAATTGATCAAGCCGTTAAATAAAGGTTGTTACCACGAATAAACACTACCCTCTTTTTGAGTACAGTTCAGTCAGGAAAAACTGATGAGCATCAGATATACAATATCAAAATATACAATAATCTAAAACAAGATTCGATTTTATGAGCTTTTACTGGGGATGTTTAGTATTCCGCACAAGTAACATGGCCGTTAAATTACATTACTAGCACTTTATGCTCCGATTTAGCTCAAAATTTATTGTGCCTATAACATGTTCGGCCATAGAGCGCTGTGGAAATATCAGCATTGAAGTGTAGAGTGTCTTTCGTGGAAGTAAGCGACTAATAGATTCTGAAAAGGCGAGTTTCATAGATTATATTATGAAAGTTTGAGTGAAATTTGATGATTGTCAAATAATTAGGTTCATATTTGAAAAGTTCTGTGTTTGAAGTGCGTAAGTAGATTTAACGAGAAAAGTTAGCAAGACATTTTCACGACTTGATCGTTCATTGAAAAATATTTCACTTTGGAAAGCCTTTTTATAATGCATTTTAATGGTGATTGAGTCACTAGTGTGCTGACTTATTCCTAAAATGCATGATACTAATCAAATATTAAGCCCTAAATGTGACACATTAAATTTCAGATGCTAATCTAAGCAGCTAATTCTAACTACAATTTTTAATGAGAAAATTAGTTTCAACCAAGTTTCTCTACAGTTCAACGACCTGAAAGCAAAAAACGGAAAATTATCAGAAAACTCTCACATCCCGTTAAGAGACGTTGGGTAATGAAACATGTCGTTGATACACGGGCGACAGAACAGATCGAGAGTTTCTGGAGAATCTAGCGCGGCCTATAAATAATAATGCTGCATCCAGAAGGTCAACAACACGAGGTGGACGGCTTCCTGACCTCGTACCATACCCAAGTGCTTGTTTATTTTGGCTTTGCGAATGCTACCGGCCATTTCTGATGATGAATGGACTTAGCTGATTCATCAACACATTTTAGGAGGTGAGGTTTGCGACAATTAGATAAACAGCTATAAAAATGCTTACAATAATGATGAATTCCATTAGCGCTACAATTAGGTTGGGATTGGCATTCATTGGCAATTTTTTCTATTGTCCTTACAAAAGATTCTAGAATTTAGTTTGTAATCCTTGGCCAATTTAAGGGGTTTGATTAGATCTTAAACTCATTAAAAAAAACGTTTTTACGTCACCGTTGGTGGTTTAGCACCATATCATGTGTTACGCCCATCATCAGAATGTACAGTTTCAAAACTGTTCATGTAGTATCGTTGTAAAATCTATAAATTCTGAAATCTGTGAACCTAAAAATATCAAATTGCAATTAAAACTAAATTTAAACAATATAAATATACATGTCTTTATATAATGGTAGGTGTATAATAATTTACAAATGCAGCAACTAATAAAAGCTGATTCACAAACATCAGAAGCAATTCCAATTCGCAAAGTCTAAGATTTCACACTTCAATTGTTTTCGTTAATCTGTATATAAAAAATTAAATAAAGGTTATATGAAAGATTTGTTTTAAAAGTCGTCGAAATGACAACGTCTGTCAGGTCAGCTAGTAAAGAGATAAAATATAGATTCCAAATTCGAATCCGATTCCAACTTTGTGTATAAGTAGGCGGGTGGTACAGGGCCCAAAACTCGAGTAGTTAAATCGGCTCGATTAATTTAGCGCCGGCGAGTGGCACCGCTCCTAAACGGTCCGTGACGACTCGCTCTGAACCGACCAACTCAATTTTGATTTACAGCGTCTACGATAGGGCTATGACTAACTCTGCAGTGATTTTGAGAAACAACAATTTGTTATTTTTTTATTGAAAGCTGATCAGCGGTTAAAGCTAAAATGAAGCTTAATGAAGATTAGTATGGATTTTACTCTTAATAACGTCTAGAACTTTTAATATTCCTGATGTTTTTTAATTCAAAATAAAAGTTTAATGATATTATTATTATATTGTTATGTAGATCTTAAAAGTAAGATATTATATTATTTTTCATATCTGACCGATATACTTATCAAAAACCAGATCTTCTTAAAAAAAAAGGTTTAAACAATTGAAGACCATAGTAACAGTTTTGTTATAATATTTGGATCCGGGAAAAAACGTTGATTAAATTATTAATTTGGTCAACTAAAATCTTTAAGGTAAAAAGTGAAAAAAGGTTTCTTAAACGATGATGCGAATCTTATAGGTAACTTAGATTTGATTTAGCCACTAATCAATCACTTAATGCATAAGAGATAATTTTGTTTCGTAATTACAAATAAATGTTTCAACATTTTTGTTCCAAAATCCTTATAATTCTCGGCGCAAAACCCTAGCAAACACTAGGTAACATTCAACAAAATGGGTCACATACGATACATCTATTAGTACCTCGGGTTGCCATTAGGTTTTTGGATCAATAAGAGCCATGGACTAGAAATGCTTCACTTATCTCTCCGCCCAGTACTAATCCTAACTGACACAGGTAACCCATTTTTTGTAAGAAAAACATCGCAAAATAAGTGTTCCAATTTCGTTATTTTTATTGAGTTCGACAGGTTCACACGAACTTTGTAAAGAAATGATCTGACAATCAATGACATAATTGGTAGAAAAATATAATATTTTCAATCAACGATTGGGATATTGAATAAAAATTAATGTCAAGAAAAAATGCATATTTTATCCATGCGGTGTGGGGTATCGAACCCACGACCTACACTCTCTTCCAACTAATCTAACCGCAAGTTATCGAAGGCGATTCATTTTTCTATTTCTTTAAAATTTTTAAAGTTCACTAGTGCGGCGTAAATCATTATAAGATTTATAAAAAAAATGATGTTCGGAAACAACAGTCTTATTAATAATACCTGTACTGGAACACTTTGTAAGACAAAAAGAAATAAGATAATATAGTATGGAGGTTGATTATAGTACTAATTCAAGTATACCTTCATCAGCGAGCTTTTTAGTTTTTATCTATCAGTAACTAGGCACGAATACATTTCCATCTCTATGTTATTACATAGAATGTATCTAGTCCGCTTAGGATGTGCCATGCGAGTAAATTTTATCGCGCTCATAATAAATGTCAAATCAATGCACTAACTTAACTAAAAGCTGATTGGCTGAAAATACGAGTGCTATCAGCCCATCAGGAGTATCGAAACGTTTGCCGTCTCATACGAGATATTTGGCGCTAGTAAGACAGGAGTTCTTTAGTTTATATTAACAAGATTTCCCAAATCTCGCCGCAAAATTCATTCGATCATTCCGAGCTGGTCAAATTCGCTTGTTAATCCTCGCCTGCGATTTGTGCGTTCGTTTTAATTATATCCGCTGCGCTCCATTTTGTGCGCTGCGAAACTACGCTTCCGTGCGCGCTAACCCGTGGCTAGCTGTCGAATATGACAGACAGACAGACAGACGGAACGAACGATGCCGCAACACAGGGGCATGCTTGAGCGCTGCAGCAAAACTTGTGTAACAAAAGTGAAATGAGAAATTTTGCTTTTCTTTTGACCGGTGCCGGGTTTAAAATTTCTGCATCCCCTTGGAATGATGCTAGTGGTGGGTATGAAATTGTTTTTCTATAACAGAAGTTTTCCGAGGCACCTTTATGGTTGCCGTCCTAGGCAGTCGCATTACCTGAATGCTAGCCTTGCTTCAGATATGCAACTTAATTGTTTGAGGGTGTGATTAAAAGTCTACTTTCTTTTCCTTTGTATATTCGGATTCCGAATTTGAAAAGCAACATGCCGTAAATGGTTTAGAAGAGACATTTGTGAAATAGATTATCAAACTAAACAAGAAATATTAATTAGACATTTTGCCGGAGCCGTTAAGGAGTGTTTCACAGGTTGGTATGTCTATCAAACCCCTTTTCTAATTTAATATATCTATATATATTAACAGAAAACTGTCCCCAGTTTTCTTTGCTGCAATAATTCGTTTTTTTTTCTTTATAATTTTATCCCACTACAGATCCCTTGCTGGATATTCTTTCCTCCACACGTTTCCATTCCAATCAATTTATCAGAAGCGTTATGTCTCCTTATTTACAACCCTCAAAATTGTTCCAATACGTAGGTATAAGTTTTGTCCTAGTCCACCCGTTTGTATAATAGAGTTTGATATTCGAACCCGTATCTGACGTTTTTTAGAAAAGGGGTTTGATATGCATCCAGTGAAATTCAATGGATTTTCTCGTTTTCTTCTTGTTCATCTGGTGTGATCGTATTTTGTTGCTGAGCCATCTTAAATACCCATACCCACGCCTGTCCTTTCATCCTAGATCACTGGTGATAAATATAGTAAAGTTTACCCTGTCCAGGGAATTATGAAGTCTGACGTGCAAAAATACTGAGTGGACCGGTTTAACAACGCTGCCACGGCAATTTACGACCGACAAGCCAAAACGAGGTGCACTATAAAAACGGAAACTCCAGCATGACAAGAGTGTTTGTCCGTTAAACAATCGGGCCTAGCTGAACATAGCAGTTATAAAGATAACATTTAGGTCGATTATCGTCAGGTTCAAAATACTTTTATAAGGTCAAACATTATTTTCAGCGCTTGAATGATACCTACCGGCGTAGGCAACTGTTTTGGGTTTAAGGCATTATTCATTGTCTTGATTTGGTAAGATTGGAAATCAATGTTCAGTGTCAACCTTGTATTAGATTTTTTAATTATTTCTCAATTTATCGGTTGCATAGATTTGGATACATTTTCAAGAACCGATGGTTCAGAAAGCATCAAATTTAAAAACAACTGGGTCACTGACCCATTGACTGTTTTTTTTACCGTTACCTACTGAAATAAGAAGTCGTAGGTACATAATTTGTGAGCTTATAACCAAAACAAATGTTGCAGTTAACAGCCTAAGCTATTACTGGTTCACCCGTTGGCTGCGACATATCTACCAAATTTAATCTATCATTCTTGCGAGTAAGAGTTATATGATATGGACATGTATAAATGAATGTTTGTAAGTTGTTGAAGTGGATAAGTAGAACTGTTTACACTTTTGGGGAATTCACTACCGCTACATACCTAGTCAAATTAGCGCAATTCACTTCATGTATGCCTTCAGTATGGTCGACAGCATGTCAAGGTAAACATTTGCTGTCGATATTAGTTCCAATGTGAACGACATGAAGGCTATGCAAAGTCGAAAGTGTATTTGCGGTACATCAGTGCAACCATGCACCAAGCGCCATTCTGACACGTTCACTCTTTCGCACACCATTCGACACAACCCGATCGGCTTGAACGGCGACATGAACAAATCCTTTATGTTCCCAAATGTTGTTTTATTCCCGAATCACGGCGAGCTGGAGAGCGATCAAACGGCGGGATGTACCGCTCGTCAATTAAGCAAAATCGCACATTTGGCACACTTCCCGGACGGTTGTTCCACTCGAGCACTCGGGAGTCGCGAGCGATGCGCGTGCGACCCTTATATGGAGATTTCGCGGGTGACCCATATGCGCTTCGGTTGTAGCGGTACTTCGATGAATATTTGGCTTTGGACCTTAAGTAATCATGCTCAATGTTTAAACTGCAACGCCAGCTTTTCAACTTCAAGGCATTCTTCATGTCGTTTAGTCCCCTAATCCCCTTCGTACGCGGCGTCGTAACGTAAGCGTACCGTAATACGTGCGACGATGACTGCAATTCGAACGCATACATATTCAAACAAGTCCAGACACAAAACTATGTTGCACCAAAACGTGAGTTTCTGAGATTCGTTCGATTGTAGAATACTGCAGTCTCGTACGCGTGGCGTCGTAATGATACGCTTCGAATATACGACTCGGCTTTCGGTTATTACCCGTGTGTAAAGGGCCTTATTCATACAAAATTTCACAATGGATTTGAATTCGGCAACTGTGTTTTATATCTTTCTTAACGTAAAAGGTAGATAGTTATAAAGCGTACATGTTCTAACGTCTGACCAAGCGTAGATGTTGAATCGCTTACAATTCTGGTGTTTGTAAAACAGAACAAACAGGGTTATTGATGAAGCCAGTCAGATTTTTTACTTATGTCACATCTATTGCACAAGGACTCAATGGTTAGTGATATTTTCTAACAAGCAACTCTTAAGGCAGTGCATACAATTTGTTGTACTAAGTTTTTCTCAGTCATTCAGAATTATCTAGAAATAAAAAATTGTTTTCATTACCTATTTTAGAAGTAAAAACCTATAACGAACCATCAAAAAAATATGAAAGCTATTGCAACTGGCAATTAAAATTTCACTTATAACTAGTTAACGCATTCTTCATCAATATGCGATCAGTACTGAGTACAGGTAAAGTGCATCGTGCAATTAGGATGGACGTATTTCGCTTTCCTCGACGTCTGTTGAATTGCAGACGTTTGCTTGTTTGTGAAGCAAATGAGATTGGATTTTATTAACATCTTTATTATCATCTGCTGTCTGGGCTAACTGACTGGCGGTTGTAAATCAAATCGGACTGTGGCAAAAATATTATTCAAATATTTACCGTGCGCGAGGAAGTGTGGACGTGAATCAAGATATCAAAAGATTACAGATTGATTAAATGATCATTTATGATTTGTTAATTAATTTGACATGTACCTAAACATCTGATAAAGCTGCTGCCGTAGTTAAGGATTGGGCTTCAAAACTCGGAGGCTTTCGTCTATTACGAAGCTAGGGGAGGCTCCGTACAACTATTTTGTACGGTCGAAAGCACGTCAGAATATACAGTTTGGAATTTATACAGCTTTTATGTCGCCAGCATAAGAACTAAAATTGAACTGCAATTGTTTACTGCCTGCCGTCTGCAACTTCGTTCGCTTTATTTGGGGATATAAACCTTATTATGTTAATTTATTATCTGTCAAATTCCAACCATATGCCTTGGATAGTTTTTACGTGAAAGAGAAAGAAACACACGCAGGCATCTGCACGTCCATACAAACTTTTGTGTTTATAATATTAGTAAGATTTGTAGGTATCCAGAGTTACACTAACACTGTTATGACAAAGTATATCTGTAATTTTTTTGCGTATAAAACTAAATCACAGGTAGGTACAGTCATATGTGCCAATATATATCTTAAGTTTATATTACGCTTAACTACATAGTGTAAATCAAAGTAGCTGCTCATGCGTGTCTTTATGTATGCGTAGATCTTTACAACTACGCAATGGATTTCGATGGTTTTTTTTTATTCGTATTGAATTATTCGACAGGAAATTATTCCTGTATATTAATACATAATATTTTAGTACACAAACATCGAAATATTTATTCAAAATCATTCATTAAGATTGCATGCGTGCGAAGCCAGGAAGCTGAATCACAAACGTCATACTATTCGGAAAGTCTTGTCTATTATCTCTGTTCAATCGTCTATATTAAGAAAGGGACAAAACACAGTTACCGAATTCGAAACCGATTCGAACGTTTTGTATATGTATAGGTAGGTAGGTCGGGTCGCTAGTAGGTCATGTATTTACATTTTATTGCTCTTGGCCATATACCGATGATCTATGAACATATCCGTATGAACAAATGCTTCGATATCCTGAAAATATATACAGGTTATGGGACAATGTGGTAGGCTGATGTGCTGACGTGTAGACACACACCTATAAACCTATATTGAGTAGGTAGGGGGAAACGATTATTTAGACCGGGATGAATTTCTAATCCTGCATATGGCTTCTTGAGAGGGGAGTATCCACGTAAAACCACCTAACAAAGCCACACCGTCGAATACTCGTAGTGTCTACACATAAAACTAAATAATTACTGAGATATACCTACAAGATACTTTACGGTAAAATTAGTCTCATTTTTATGTACTGAGGGGAGTGGGTGTCTCCCGGAAAACTTTTTTCTGAGTCTTTCGGTTTTAATTAAAAATCAATCAAAGTCTAGTTCTTATAACTGACAGTGATGATAAATGAAGACATAAAATACGTATGTCTCTAAATTGTTATAACGACTTCTTCTTTCTCTATTTAAATTGAATAGCAAGTGTGCACAACGCACCTCTTTTAAGTATATTTATCTATTATTCTTTTTCTTCTTTTTACTTGTTAAGTCATTACTTAAAAATACGTCATAAGGTTCTTTTGTATGGTCAATTTTTTGGTCAAAAATATGAATGGTGGACTGTATGAGCTGGTGCAAATAATAAATAATAATGATTGAAACTGGTATTTTAAAAGAATATAATAGAAAAAGCAAGTTAATAATATACCTTCAAAAGAACCTTATGACGTATTTTTAAGTAATGACATAACAAGTAAAAAGAAGGAAATGAATAATAGACAAATAGACTTAAAAGAGGTGCGTTGTGCACAGCAACCAAGATTCAATCCCTATTATTATTATAAAATCAAAGTAACTCTGTCTGTCTGTCTGTGTGTCTGTTACGCTTTCCTGCTTAAACCTCTCAACCGATTTTGATGAAATTTGGTATAGGTATACGTTGAATCTCAAGAACGGACATAGGCTACTTTTTATTAGAAAATAAGGGGGGGAGGGGGGTAATACCACCTTTGGAAGTTTATATGGAAAAATGTTTATTTTTGAAGTTAGAGATATGAAAGTTGGCACAAATATAGCTCTATTAAATTATAGACTACTTTTTGTTTCGAATATTAGGGGAGATAGGGGTAAAACAGACCATGAAAGGATGTAGTCCACGCGAACGAAGTCGCGGGCACAGCTAGTACTCAATATTTTTATTGCATCTTTAGTGTTTACAAGGTGGCACTTAAAATTGATCACTAAAGATCCTGTAAGGGCACTGGAATTAGAGAGAGGACGCTCATCATTAAACAAAGCTAACACAAACTACGAAGGCTATGTATCTCTGCAAATATCAAGTGAGGTGAGTATTAACCCCATCACGATAGAACAGCTATTCGAGAGGTGAAAATATTCTGTTTCTTTAACATATTTAAAGTTCGCTAGTATGTACTGTGGCCTGAAGCATTGTTAAAATCCATTCGCAAAGAAAGTTTAGTTCTGTTATGAATTCTGTATATACTAATATACACTAAAACAACCACTAGATGAAGATACGAAGAAACTCTAGCAAACCATGCACGTTTTTTTTTTTTATATATTGCACTTCAAGATTGACCTCATCCCACCTGATGTTAAGTGGTATTGAGGTCCTAGCTTAAGGGTGCCTTGAAGGCTTGACCCCTGCTACTGATGTAGCACCCCCAGGAGCTCTGGAAACCTTACTCATACGCAGGAACACAACAACACAGAAGTGATTGTTATTTGGCTGCGGTCTTCTGTAAGGTGGAGGTATTTCACCAGTCGGGCTGCTCCAGTTCGAGCGATAAATCGCTATGCCCTACCTCTCTCATTAACAACTTTCATGTTGAAAGTGATAAGCAACCGGTTTTCGTAGCTGTCTCTCAAACAGTTTCACACACTTGACGAGTAACACGTGCTTATTAGAAATGATGGTTTTCACACGATTTTCCTTTGACAACTAAGGTGTTATTATACGACTAGTTTTTCTTTAGATTACCGTTGATTAGAAGCGATCATTCCAATGATTATCTTCATTAAATGGCAACAAGGTCGAAAATTCAAGGGCAAAGTTTCACATCATACGCTTAGAATAGAGTACACAAAGGATTAAACAATTCTTTAACCCTTGCACCTAGGCCATCAAATTGTTATAGCGACCTCTGTCTGGCGCATTTATTTATTGTAGCTTGACAGGTACGTACCTACACGTTATAGTAGAAAAGTGTAATGTTTTATACAGTCTATTTTTCTCTAATTATTTCCTACTAGCTGTGCCCGCGACTTCGTTCGCGTGGACTACATCCTTTCATGGTCGGTTTTATCCCTTTCTCCCCGAGCTATATTTGTGCCAAATTTCATATCTCTAACTTCAAAAATAAATATTTTTCCATATAAACTTTCAAAGGTGGTATTACCCCCATCCCCCCCTTATTTTCTAATAAAAAGTAGCCTATTTCCGTTCTTGAGATTCAACGTATACCTATACCAAATTTCATCAAAATCCGTTCAGCCGTTTAGGCTAGGCATTTAGGTATAATATTAGTATGGATTTAATAAGATATCATTATAGGTCTGGAAATAGCTCGGTACAAAACACATGAGGGTAAATCAAATTTTCCTGCAAGGATAGTTCTAAACAAAATTAGATTTTTTATTTTGCATAGTATAAAAAATATATAATACTTTAGATTTCCAAAAAAAAAACATCAAAATGGTATAAAGTGATCTTCCTTTTTTAATACATAGTTGATTAAAATAAACACAACTAAAATCCCGCGGTAATAATCCCTACTAATATTATAAATGCGAAAGTAACTCTGTCTGTCTGTGTGTCTGTTACGCTTTCCTGCTTAAACCTCTCAACCGATTTTGATGAAATTTGGTATAGGTATACGTTGAATCTCAAGAACGGACATAGGCTACTTTTTATAAGAAAATAAGGGGGGGATGGAGGTAATACCACCTTTGGAAGTTTATATGGAAAAATGTTTATTTTTGAAGTTAGAGATATGAAATTTGGCACAAATATAGCTCGAAACTAGGATTAAAATATAGACTACTTTTTGTTTCGAATATTAGGGGAGAAAGGGGTAAAACCGACCATAAAAGGATGTAGTCCACGCGAACGAAGTCGCGGGCACAGCTAGTGTTAAAAAAATTTGAAAAATTCGCGAAACCACAAGTGCTAAAGCGAATCCACTAGTTCATGGAACTCTAGCATTGACTTATGCACTCTAGATGCCAATACGCATTCTCGTAATGCACTAAACTCGTTCAAAACATGCGCATGATGAAATTGCTCTGATATTCCAACAATCTAATTAGTGCTAGCTGCGAATGTGAGATTCTCGGAACGGCTACATTCAAATATGCAAGTAAGTAATATTATTAGGCGCTACGCATGCGGTGCAGTGTTTTGCAGCGAGTTCTTGCTGCACCGAGGTATACTGTATTCGCTGAGTAAACTAAGAACTGATATTTGCGTGTCGACATGATTAGAAGACGCAGACTTTAAGGCCGTGGTCTGTTTCTGCTTCATTGGGATCTTGGACTTTTTAGGAGATAACTAACTCAATTAAATCTTTAAAACTCCCCACTCAAAAATATTATTATGTAGTGTAAGTAACAACCTTTTTATAATAAAGTAACCACGAGCCAAAAATGCCTTATATTGTCTATGAAAAGAGCTAAACTGGTATGATGCTGGTTTGATTAACCAAACGAAAGAAAACGGGCTTTCGAATAAAAAAACGTATTTTAATCGGTCTATTCTTTTGAGAGCTACGATGTCACAGATAGGCAGACAACGACGTACAAACTTATATTACACCTCAATTTTCGTAGCGGGTTAAAAATTTATTTGATGCATGCCACCGCCATCTGGATAGGACAGCTGCGTGTGTGGGATACCTCCACTTTAAAAAGAATAGAGACTACCACTAAAATCCCCCACAAACCCGCATCATCTTCACCGAACTTTCGGGGGAGCAGAAAGCTTCACCCACATAGCCATGAAGGATGGATGAGATGGCCATTGCTCTTGATCTTTACACTTAGTAACTAATTGTGATCTTTTGAGTTTCTCTAAAACTACTACTAATTGTACTGCTTTAAACAATCGATGCACCTTGGAGTACAATATTTAGTCACAGAATGTCAATGACTTGTATTGTTTTGGCACATTTTGTATTTACACGTGAAGGGAATAAATAAAGTTCATAGTGTTGTTAGTGGAATGTAATTTTTCCAAAACAAAATGAAATATTTGTAAATATCATAATGTGTTTTCTTTGTTATTTTGCTCTTTTTTGTCAGATTGTAGGTGCAGTGTACGATCGTCCAATAAGGTCGAACACCCTGAAGATTTGCACGTCAACAACCAAGATGAATTTTCCATGTTTTCAACGTTACAAAGACTGAACCTTGCCAATATTTGACTTACATATCATGTTTAGATTACTGTTTTGGTTGACTGTACTACCCTTTTATTCGACACGTGGTTGAGTAGGGTAGGTTCCCAGCAACGATCATAAAACGGCAGACTAAACGACGTATCAAATGTAAAACTCTTTCACTTATCTATACAACATGTAACTACCTAGTTCTCAGAAATAAATGATAATTGACACAACATACACCTCTGTTTGTCTCCTTAAAATGCAAAGTGTAAATAATAGTTTTAATGTAATCAACTTTAAACATAATTAAGATTCGAACAGTTACCTTTGTTTCGAACTTTAACGAAAAAAACATTTGACAATTTCACTCTTTTGATTCGCGCTGGTATCTACTTCTAGAAACCTACTGAGCTTTAGGTAGGTACAAAGCTCCGCTAAGAACTTATTGAGAATACACCTTGATGCATTTCATATTTGTAAACATATGTAACACACGACACAAATCATAATATTCATTCATGGACTGTAATTATCAGTCACAACCTCGCATTTACATTTCATGAACCGACAATGCAGGTTTTTATAACCTAACTGTAACCTTTCATGTTTGAGAAAAAGAAACGATTGCCAAAATATTCCTCAAAATATTTGCCGTCGAAACTTTGGCATGCAAAGACAAGAATACTTATTAATAAACAAAGGCACGAATTAAACTGATAGGCATCGGATGCCGTGCTTGTATAAATGCTAATTAAAACACTCTTCTTGGCAAGATGGGACTTTCATCCGTTGTATGTTATTATGAAAATGAATTGACATTTCCCCAGCTTTATCACAGCATTATATGCGCCATTCGATTGTGTATTATTGCGACTAACCCGTCATTAGTTCAAAGTCATTTACTTTCCAACATTACCTTTTAATTGCATGGTTTTGGAATAAGCCATCTTGCAAACAGACAGCATTACAGGCTCCACTAGCGCCACTGGCAACGGTGGAAATGAGAACAAAGATTTTCCTGTTTACTCGAACGATTTGTTGGAAGCCGCATACGAATCACGATACATTATTTGGGACTCTCATGTTCGATAATTCGCGTGTGATACTTTAAATACATTAGTTTTGCCCCCAAACCGACTGTAAAGTCCTGACACAAGTGGCTCAAACGCACACATTAATGCTCACATTCGTATTGTGAATAAACATCGTAATGTAGCAGATAAACTAGGATGGGAGCCAAGACGAAAATATGCCACGGCGCGTTTTTCCATTGGATTTTGCGCTTTGGAAACGAGCAGTAGCGGCGGCGGGCAATCATTGTTAATTCACAGATGGAATGTGATAAGGCCTCCGAAGTTTACTACCGTTTCCAAATCTGATAGGTAATGTTAGGTATCACGACTTTTCACGCTCTCAAACCTTTTATAATGCTACTTAGCGGAGGTAATGTGCATCTGATAATGTTGCGTTTTCAGTTTTTAACGCTTTGTGTAGGTATGTGTGTTGTCTTGTTGTGTTGAAAGGTGTGTTTGATTGTTGGAGTTTGTTTCTAAATGTTGGTGTGTGAGCTAGGTGTGTCATATGAGTGTCCTTTCTGGGTGTTGGTCGTGTTGTGTATGTTTTGCAAGGTCGCACTCGTATTCCGCACGCAGGTCGATGCACACAAGTCAAGGTGGGTACGGAAATTTTCATTCAGCTCCCGGTTCTATTTACATCGCCACAAATTATCAAGTGGCGCATAGCGCGCACTTCCTCCACTGACGTAGGCGAACCTTCGCATACCGTAGTACAGTGGCAACTCCGAATACCGACTTCCAAATGTCATATTCCCGGAATAATTTGGGCATCCGGAAACTCGGGGCGTCAGTCACCGGCGGCGGGACATAAGTGAAAAGTGGGAACTAATTTCGTGTAAAGTGGGACGTTAGCGGCGCGTCCTGGGCGCTGTTTACTCCGTGTTCACTGTCAAACGTGTTATCTGTTATGTGAGCAGGTGGAGGTGGTCGCGCGCCGGCTATATTTGTGCGGGCGTTACATAAAGCGGTGTGGGCCTCACCTCCTCTATCTTGAGGCTGGTGCGGACCACCTTGCGGGTGACCGCGCTCTCGTACGACTCCTCGATTGTCTCCGCCATGGTTGCGTTGCGCGGGCGCTGCGGGCGTCGCGCGCGAATGTTGCGGCGGTACTGAGCTCCCGACGGTTATTTTTAGGCGCGCGTGCGGACGGGATCGGGGTGGCGGCCGGCACTGATCGCCGTCGCTCTCGTGACGCTGGGGGCGATATGGAGCACTCCCCTACCTCCTACTTCATTCATTAACAAAGCATCTTTGAAGTATTTATCCTATGGGGATAAGGCTGCAGGCAGGCAGTCGTCTTCATCTGAATTGCATTACCGGTCAACCATATCATCACTGTTTCAGATTTCCACAGCATCATTGGGGGTTTAAGAGAGTTTAATTGCCAACGGTGAGGTCGTTTAGCCGCATCGCTTTTCGAGCTGGACAAAAACACAAAAGTAACGAAGGTTAAAAATGTTGGCCGCGACAACGAAATACAGTAGTATTTTTTGGATAGTTTCTAACAGAGTCTGGACGTCTAATAATGAGAGAGTTAACATGCTGGCACATTACACTAACCCAAATAAACAAGTGGTATAAGTACCATGAAATAACAGATTCCTATGTCATTAGGTATCAATTCATTAACTGAATTAATAGGCACTATCAATTGGACCGTACTCTTTTAAGCTTGCTCCAGAGTATGAGCACATTAGACTATCAAAACAAAATGTTCACAAGACATGAGACCTGTGCCGCTGGTATGCGCCACGCGAGTAAATTTTATCGCGGTATTGTCAAATGTCAAAATCGATAAAATTTCGAGCGTGAGCAAATATGAGTCCGGTGTGCTATAAGCCAATCAGCAGCATCGAAAGTTTTGAGGTCTCATGTGAACTTAACGTATTGCGCATGCTGGTAGAGCTGGAGGGTGCAAAATAAACCATTACGAATGATTAATTGTTTTCGTATCGACTAAATTTACTAAACATGAAAAAACTGTCGAGAAATCAAAATTTCGAGCCTTCCAAATGGGCTTCGTTGTTTTCATGATACACACAAAAAAAACAACTCTCAAACTTGGAGCCACCTTCACAATGACGCCTCACAACATTCCGAAGAGCATTTTAAACCGTAGGTGCTGCGCAAGCGACGGGCAATGACAATGGCCTTGCGCAGAAGACTCAGCATTGAGGCGGTTCACTACCACGCACGCTGATTGATGAGACGATCTTTGAAAACTTATCGCGTCAGGTGAAAATACGACGTTACTCATTCGAATGACACATTTACGGCGGGAATAATTACTTTCTTTTGCGGAGAGCATTGTCGCTCGTTGCGCGTGCATTACACGTGGTCATGTGCCAATGTGGGCTTGCTCAGTGCAGCTTTGGGAATGCAATCAATTTAGGACTTTCTTTAAGATTTTTTTAGCAACTCATGTTTTTGAATTTAATATCTTTTTTTAATTGAAAACTGATAGCCGATGGACTACTATTTCACCTGATGGTAAGCAAATATGACGCTGAGGATGAAGAAGGGCGCTTGGCCAGTAATAGCTTATTTACTCATATATTTGTATCATTTTGCTTATCCAGAAATACAGACTTTGAGAGTGAAATCCATTAAGGGATGGAATGGAAATCTCGTAGGAGCTGTAGCACAATGTTGAAAAGAACAGATCCGATTGACCCCCTATCTAATAATAGGTAAATGAATAGATTTATTTCTGCAAGTGGATTTACAATAAATTACTTTGCACGTCGATTCTTTTTTACTACTAGCTTATCAGTATTATCCACTACTTTCTACATACGATGATATGTACCAATTCAAGTCTTTTCAAAGTTTCGAACGCAAGGAGTCAAAACGGGACCCCACTGTAACTGATCTGCTGAGTTTCTTACCGGTGTCTTCTCGGTAGATATAGGTTCCGAACCGGAAGTAGAATCACTTTGCATTATATACAATGACGATTCGAAAGTGTTATTATATGTAACCTACTTGAATAAACAAATATTGAATTGAATTGAATTGAATTAGATACTAAGACTTCACAGTCTGTCTGTCACCATACTTTATATCAAGAACCGCAATAGCTAGACAGGTGAAAAATTCACTAATTATATATTTCTGTTGTTAAAATATTAAATTAATATTTAAGTGGAGGGGGGGGGGGGGGGGGGGCTTCAATACAACTAACTCTAAATCTGTTGAATCAGACACTAGACTATTTGTCCTAGTTTTTAGATTTTGGAAACGGCAACGATTCTACGGCCAAAATGTTGGGCATTCTACCCACTGTCTTGGGCAGGTGTTGACAACTCTGCGTCGGAAGCTGGCGTCTTGAAATCACTCATTAGGGCTGTGCTCGGGAACGCAGGAGTCATGTCTGGTGAATGGTCGACCTGACCTCAATTATCCATACTAATATTATAAATGCAAAAGAAACTTTGTACGTCTGTCTGTTTGTCTATCCAGCTTTCACGCTAACGTGAACCGAGTTTGATGAAATTTGGTATAGGTATAATTTTACTTATTAGTTTTGAAAATAAGGGGGGATGAGGGTAATCCCGGCCTTGAAGGTTTATATGGGAAAATGTTTATTTATAATCTGATATGGAATTTAAAGAAGTTAAGTATAACTTACGTCTTTGATGGATATTGGTATGTACAGTCAAGTAAACACTTGCAGTTCGACGTTAGATCTTACTAGCGACCCGCCCCGGCTTCGCACGGGTGTAATGTACATTCTAAGAAATAATGGCTTTTCTATTCTTTATTACACATAAAAACCTTCCTCTGGAATCACTCTATCTATCAAAAAAAACCGCATCAAAATCCGTTGCGTAGTTTTAAAGATTTAAGCGTACAAAGGGATATAGGGACAGAAAAAGCGACTTTGTTTTATACTATGTAGTGATGTTACGAGATAAAGGCGGTACAAAGCCCAAAGTGTGTACCTACTCTGACGTGTTGTACCTTAAGTGTACAACACAAAGAAATCCAGTCACCTTTCCTAATTCGTTTTTGTGAAATACAAATTAATATTGTTGATATAATTTTAATCTTTCAAGAATACATCAACAATAACTACCTGTCTGAAAATAAAAACAAAATCACTACTACTTCCACTATTTACTTTTATTGAATATTGTTTCTTATAAGTTAGTTGTAACGAAATGTACACACATAGACAAGATGCTGGCATATCCATGTGATTAAAAGTAATTTAATTAAGTAAAGAGAAAAAAATCGATCGCAAGAAGACTAGCATTGTCGCGTGAAATAATATCTGAAGATTTTTTACAGCAGACGTTCTGCAGAAAGTACCTAGAAATATATTTTGTTGTTACCCCTAACGCCATCTAGCGATACGATGTGACGTGTTGACAAAGCATCAGCTGAGCAGTAAGTAGCGACATCTACTGACAATTACAATTTATGCTACAACTGTTTGCTACTCAAACCACTACCCATTTTTCGATACTAGCGCTAGCGCCAAACATTCGTAAACAACGACGTCTATATATTTTTTTATTTATAAGTCTATAGTGTATTTATTTATAGAATTTGAATTATAAAATATAAAATCACGTTCTCTATATTTTTTTAGTGCACGGCGGTACCTATCTCTCGTCATCTACTATTTCGATTTTGTTTCTTAATTCTGAGCTTAGCTTAGTTAGCTTAGTAGCCAGACTTATTCCAGTGAGGTTGCGAGACGAATTTGTGCAATGCAGTGAACGAAAAACAAAAAACGTAGAAGTGTTTCTAACGCTTGGAAATGCCACATGCCAGTGAGCTAGCGAAGTTACAATGTACGTACAGTTTTGGAGGACTCTACCTATTTTGTAAAGTTATACATTTGACGGCGCTTCTATTTAAATCTTATTAATTTAGTAATGTGATTGTAATTTCCGAACGAAGCGAATAGTTCGCTTGACGTAACGCGGGGCGCTAGTGGGCTCGACGGTTGCGACGTTCGAATCTCACGATCCGGACGGCAATTGGAGGGCGCATTACGTGTTCCACGGAACGTCCTGATTTTATGTTAATCTAAAAGTAATCTCGTGTGTGATAGATTAAAGTGATCATTGAACAGTAATTGTGTTTATGTGTAGTCTCCTCGCCCGAATACCCACGCGCTCGGATTGCTATGGATGAACCTGACGTACCTTATGGACCCCGGGTCCCTACATCAGAAGTGGGATTTGGAGGGCATTCCCGTGATGAGGAGCAGCGACACAGTGGTCAAACATCAGCGCCTAATCTACTTCAGGGAATGGAGTTGTTGTTATCGAGGCTTTTGGCTAGTAACCAACAATCTTCAAGCGGAACCTCAACGCAGTTGATACAATTCGATCCTGACAGTGCAGAGGCTGATATCGAAGGTTGGTGCAGAGTAACGGAGATAATTGTGAATAGTAGAAACTTGAAAGGTGCTGAACTACTATTGGTACTTACGCATGCGTTAAAGGGAAGAGCGGCTACATGTTTGACTAAACTTGACACATCGCAATTGGAATGGCCACGTATAAAAGAAATGTTGGTGGCCAAATTCTCAAGGCCGATGCTTCCACAAGATTTTTTCGACGACGTCCTACGTTTTCAAATAAGTGCAACAGAAACCGCATGCGAAGCTTCTATGCGCTTATGGAGCTTGATTGAACGCATTCCGCGGGTAGAAATGGCAGAAGACATGATCGCAGGGTTTGTTACATCGATACTTTGTCAAAAAGATAACCTTCTCCGCCGTGAACTTAATTCGCATTCTATAGTGTCTAGATCGCAACTATGTCGAATTCTGAACGGTGTTTCCATGAAAAGACGAGCTGATACTGCTGAGGGCCACGATTTGGAGACTAAACGACCACGACATAACGAAAATCGATTTGGAGTGTGTCACAACTGTGGAATATTAGGACATAAAGCTTTAGACTGCCGCAAGCGAAGACAGGAAGTATCATCAATGTCAAAATCTTCTGAGAAAGCAAGATGGACAGCCGAGAGGATTCAACCGGTTACTTGTTACGTTTGTGGGCAGCTCGGACATATAGCCTCAGCCTGTGCAGATCGGAAGGGCAGCAGTGGAGCCACCGGAGCGGTGAAAGAGGTGCATATCTGTGAACGGTCACCCATCCGAGCTGAACTGATTACATCATCTGGTGAGACAGTTTCTTTTCTCTTTGACAGTGGGTCCGCATGCTCTATTGTGACACATGGCCTCTCAAATAAGTTTCTGGGTACATATTATAGCAATGCAGTCAATTTGATAGGAATAGGAAAATCCAATGTTACTAGCAATACACAGATTTTGAGTCCTGTCATTATCCAAGGTATTTCAACTTCTCTTTTGTTACATGTTGTGCCCGACGGTACTATGGGTGAACCTTTGATCGTTGGGAGAGACCTTTTAGACCAAGGGGTCAAAGTACAGATAAATAATGACCATATAGAATTTTCTCCAGTAAAAGATTTTGTCACAAATAGAGATGAGTGTAGTCTAGACATTTCCAACATTAATACAGACTTAAAAGGCGAAGAGCGGGAGGCCTTAGTTAAGATTTTACAAAAATACAGTGCATGTTTCATTGATGGTATACCTATGCGTAGGGTTAAGACAGGCGTTTTACGTATAGACCCAATAGACCCGCACAAAACTGTACAGAGACGACCTTACAGACTCTCTCCAGCTGAAAAAGACATAGTAAAAGATAAAGTTAGCTCTCTACTTGAAGCAGGCGTTATTCGAGAAAGTAACTCTCCTTTTGCAAGTCCCATCCTTCTGGTAAAAAAAAAGGACAACACAGATAGAATGTGTGTCGATTACAGAGAGTTAAATTCCAACACTAAACCTGAACATTATCCCTTACCCATTATTGATGAACAGATAGATCGACTTAACGGTGCCCATTTCTTCTCGTCCTTAGATATGGCCTCAGGATACCATCAAATTCCTATTGACCCTGAAGGCGACAGTATTGCACGCACAGCTTTTGTGACCCCTGACGGTCAGTACGAGTACTTAACTATGCCTTTTGGGTTACGAAATGCCGCTTCTGTGTACCAGCGTTGCATAAATAAGGCCTTAGGTCCTTTAAAAGATGACGTAGCCCTAGCATACATGGATGACGTTCTTTGCTTTTCAAAAGACGTCCAAGAAGGCTTAAGACGTCTAAACCTGACCATAAAAGCCCTATCCGAGGCTGGTTTTTCATTTAATATTCGCAAATGTAAATTCATGATCAGAGAAGTAGATTATCTTGGATATGTCATCAGAGAAGGAGAAGTGACTCCCAACCCTCGGAAGGTACAAGCTTTGGTCGATGCCCCCACACCAAAAACCGCTTCTCAAGTACGACAATTTCTAGGTTTGGCATCGTACTTTCGGCGATTTATCCCTAACTATACGCGTATTGTTGGTCCATTATACCCTCTTACCAAATTAAAAGGTCCGATCAGGTGGACAGAAGTACATGACAATATTCACAAACGTATCGTTAAGATTCTTACAACTGAACCTGTTTTAACCATATTTGACGGCGAACTCCCCATAGAATTGCACACAGACGCTAGTGCCGAAGGTTATGGTGCCATTCTGATCCAAAGGAGAAACGGTGTCCCTCATGTCGTTTCTTACTTTAGCCGTCGAACCACTGACACGGAATCAAGATATCATTCCTATGAGCTTGAAACCCTGGCGGTCGTTCGAGCAGTTGAAAACTTTCGACACTATTTGTATGGCCAACACTTTACAGTTTTCACCGATTGTAACTCATTAAGGGCATCAAAAGCTAAAACAGACTTAACTCCAAGAGTCCACCGCTGGTGGGCTTTTCTTCAAGGCTATGATTTTGACATAGTTCATAAACAGGGTAGCACCATGGAACACGCAGATTTTCTTTCTAGAAACCCCCTGCCAGCTCCTGAACCAAGCACTTCTACGAATAAACCACTTACCAGAAAATCCACCAATACTGTTAATTTCGTAGAACTCCACCAGGGATGGTTAGCCGTCGAACAAGCACGGGACAACTTTATTCAGGAACTTATTGCGAAACATACAAATGGTCAACTCCCAGAGTCTATCAGTCACACGTATGATACTAGGGATGGCGTACTTTACAGAAAAATAGAACGAAACAAAATTAGTCGCTGGTTACCTATTGTCCCTCAATCATTAGTATGGACATTAATTAACCATATTCATTCAGAAATTAAACATTTAGGTGCAGAAAAGACCCTTGACAAATTATATGAGCATTATTGGTTCCCGCAAATGGCAAAGTAAGTTCGCATGTTCGTCGATTCATGCATTATATGCAAAGCTTCCAAAGGGCCATCAGGAGCCCAACAAGTACGCTTGCACCCTATTCCAAAAGTGGCCACGCCGTGGCATACTATACATATTGATATTTCTGGCAAATTAAGCGGTAAAAGTGACCAAAAAGAATATGTGTCTGTAATTATCGATTCTTTCACGAAGTATGTTCTTTTAGAGCACACCACCTCTCTTGATGCACTATGTGCTATCAAAGCTCTCAGAAAAGCAGTGTGCTTATTCGGAGCGCCCAAACGTATTATATCTGATCAAGGCCGTTGTTACATAAGTTCTGAATTTAAGGAATTCTGTAATAATCATAGCATAGACCTCCACCTAATTGCTACAGGTGCTAGTAGAGCCAATGGGCAGGTGGAGAGGGTAATGCGAACTTTAAAAAGCTTGCTCACCATTATTGAGAATGATCCCCACAAGACTTGGCGTGAGGAACTTCCGGAAGTTCAACTAGCTCTTAATACGACTCGTTGTAGAATAACAGGATATACACCTACGGAATTGATGTTCGGCATCAATGGTCAATCATTAAGCATAGCATCAGTGTCCCCTCATGTATTATCTGACTCACGATTAGATTTAGAATTAGTCCGAAAAAATGCATCCGAAAGTATAGAAAAAGCGGCAGGTACAGAAGTAGGAAGGTTCAACAAAGGCAAAGCCAAAGTCAAGTTATACTCTAAGGGAGATCATGTGTTCATCAAATGTAGCGAACGCAATCAGACTAAGCTTCAAAGAAAATTCAGGGGACCTTTTGTTATAATTCAAGTTCTGGATAATGACAGATACGAGTTGAAACAACTAAACGGATCTAATCGTACTTTTAAATATGCTCACGAAAGTCTGCGAGCGGTACCCAGAGGCTTTGAAGGCTTGGTAGACATCGCCACCGTTTTAAGTAATCAGGAGGCCGAGACGGCGGCCCACGGTTTAGGAGATGAGAATGAGCTTTCATCTGATGATGAAAGTGACACGCTCTCAGTGGCAAGGTCTAACACGCTTACCGCTACCTCTGGAACTGTTACGGCATCTGAAACTGATGAGATATAACTGAGGTAAGAGAATGTACTGTGTTGCTACGATGTATCATATTCCATGTGTGTTAAAACTATGTATGTGGTTGATAGGAGGGACTGGCTTAGCGGTCGACGTCCCCGGTCAGACTAACATGTCATAGTTAGGTAGAGTTCATTGGGCTGGCTCACAGGAGTCCATGTTCAATTATCGAGTGAAGTTAAATGGGAACGAAGGAGCTAGCTCGTTGGAGACTATGTTCGGGCCGTTCACCTTAGTATGGAAGTATATATATCAGAGATGAAGGGACTAGCTCGCTGGAGATTATGTCCGGACCATCTTTTCTTCAACATGTTTGTTCAAAGAGAATTCGGCGTAGTCTGATGTTGGGAAAAATTAAGATTATACGAATCAGCTAGATATTTCTCATTTAAATGGATTGTATGTCGGTAATGGATGAAGTAGGTCAAAGTTCATGGTATCTCTACCAGAGTTCCATATCTTTGTTCGCAGGTATGACAAATGACTCATCAGGCCGATAGAACGCACAGGGACGTGCGAATGTCAGTATGGCCGTGACGGCGCTTCTATTTAAATCTTATTAATTTAGTAATGTGATTGTAATTTCCGAACGAAGCGAATAGTTCGCTTGACGTAACGCGGGGCGCTAGTGGGCTCGACGGTTGCGACGTTCGAATCTCACGATCCGGACGGCAATTGGAGGGCGCATTACGTGTTCCACGGAACGTCCTGATTTTATGTTAATCTAAAAGTAATCTCGTGTGTGATAGATTAAAGTGATCATTGAACAGTAATTGTGTTTATGTGTAGTCTCCTCGCCCGAATACCCACGCGCTCGGATTGCTATGGATGAACCTGACGTACCTTATGGACCCCGGGTCCCTACACATTTATTTAATAAATTAATAAATATCCTTATTTATTTATTTATTGACTTGCTGTACCATTAATTTGTTAAATGTGCCTATTTGCAATACGTAACTGTGGCCATTTTAGTTGAATGCCATGGCACCATCAATAGGCGATGAGAGATCCGTGGGGGAGGGAAGTTGTGTCGCAGGAGCTCGATACACGCCGCTGTTTCTTTCCCCATGGAGAACGGTACCGTGTGCCAATATTATAATACACAAACCTTGAAAGTATGTCCACACTAATACGACTAAA
The DNA here is from genome assembly GCA_037074685.1 of Glyphodes pyloalis. Lineage (NCBI taxonomy): Eukaryota > Metazoa > Arthropoda > Insecta > Lepidoptera > Crambidae > Glyphodes > Glyphodes pyloalis. The sequence continues at coordinate 13,032,551 of JAYKKO010000008.1, read as the reverse complement.
GATTCAACTTATTAAATATAGGACTTTTAATCAAACAGATGAGACATTTTAAAATTTATTTCTTTAGTATGCAAACATGCAACATTACAATACTCCTGGTATCATAAATAATCCGTATAAATAAATACGCCTAGCACTAATCCGCCTTGAGATACATTTTTACATAATATCTTTAACTTTTTACATTCATCTCACATCGGTAACATTTTCTAGATCGTTACATATCACTTGCCCTTGCGCTAATACTTAAAATTATTTAATTTCATTATTGTACTCTTGCAGCGGGCTTACTCCACTTGACTGAAAACAAAAGAAAATTAATTGTTTAGTATTAAATTTGTACAAAATGAAACAAAACATGTTATAACTAAATTTGAAATAAAAAAATACTTAGGCAATTGTTATTAACTTAGTGAAAATGAGTGACATGGTGGTAGTATGGAATAGAAATAGATATTTCTATAGAAAACGTTGCTTAGTTTTTTTTTTAAATTTGCGGAATTAGACTCACTTTTAATTTAGCACGATTAACAGCACGCCAGACTATGATCTTAACACCGCACTTATGTCGTGTGTATAAGATCCAATATTGAACTTAATATCGAACACCCTGGCTACTTGACAGTGTTAACAATAAAATATGAAAAGTGTTAGATATGTTAGCATAATAGTTAAGTAATCATTTTACATTTTTACTTCTTAATTAAAAGCATAGTTAGTATTTTATTTTTGCAAAATAGATTTTAGTTTTTTTATCTGTGGAACAAAAGAACCGAAACGGAAACCACCATTGCAATTCGGAAATGACAGCTGTCGGCGAAAATTATTTATTTTAATGTGGCGAAACAATAATAATAATAATAAATAATAAATATTGGACAACATCACATACATTGCTCTGATTCTGTGGTAAGTAGCTTAAGCACTTGTGTTACAGAAATCAGAAACAACGAAGGTACCACAACACCCAGACCCGAGACAATATGGAAAAGTTCGTTTCCCATATTGACCCGACCGGGGATCGAACCCGGAACCTCAGAGATGGCGCTCGCCAAAGTCAGGCCCGCTCGCCTCTCGGCTACGGAGGTCGTCGTCGTCGACAATGATTATTTTACCGTATTAAGAATTTATTGAAACATTTTCCGTTTATTTAAATTAAGTCGTTCCTATGCGTATCGGTTCGTTGTCTACGACGTTAACGTCATAATTGCAACAGTGACGAGACTTGGCGTTTTCGCGCGCTTTTTAAATGTGTTACACAAAATCTTATTTATTTATTTACACTTTTTCTCTGGTTATTTACACTTTTTCCAGATAAATCGAATTGCTTGGGATATAAAATGAACGGGTGCACATTTTACAATACTTTTTCAAAAACTGTCAAGTAGCCAATTATAATCACATTGAATTGCAATCTGGCCTCGATGAAACTAATATGTTGAATGGACAATATACTCTAGGCGTATTTCCCTGTTGTTATGCCATTGCCACTTTCCTATAAGAAGTACTGTTACTATCGTACTTATTGCTACAGTGCTGGGTTTTCAATTTCCTATTAATACTGCAGACCCCATGCCACAGAAGCCAAAGCAATTGCATATACAGCCGAATAGCTCGGGACTACCGTATCATCAAGATGCATATGCTAGCATGCTGTTTAAACATAGACCTTAACGAGAAGCTATAAGATATACGGTACTCACATGACACGCATAGTGTTGGTAAAGCCGGAGCCCTGCTTCCAGCCGGTGACGACGACGACCGGGTCCCCGGTCTTGATGAAACCGTACGTACGACCGAACTTGAGCCCGTACTGCACGCGGTTATCGACGTCCTTCAGCCAGTCGCCCGCTGCCGACTCTGTAGAGATGAAAAAGGGTAAATATAGTAGTCGTAAGAGGAAATCAGTTGTTTTCTTTACGAAGGAGAGTCACAATCATCCCTATGATTGTGACTCGTTAATGATTCTGTTTAGTTCAAAATACAACGTAATTTTTGCTACAGAAACAAAAATTTATTATGTTAAAGCGCAACAAAGTGCAGTCACAAAATAGATGGGTACAGAAGTCAATCTCATGTATGTACTTCGCTTTTCATACCTATCGCGCTAGGGTTGTCAACTATGGCTTATGCACGAAAAACTATCGTGGTATCATGGCGCTCCTATTTAGTTGTATGATTTATTGTGGAAAATGAAACGGGATGAATGGAGATATAAATTAATAATAACTACAATATTTTTATTTTAATATCATTGTTATATACAGGGTGTAACAAAAAGGCGAAATAATATTTTAGGGTATGTATCTATAGCAGGTGTACATTCAGTTGTATTAATATCAGCTAATTACAAACAAGTTTTTTCTCCCATACTAACTAAATAAATTGTTTTTTTACTGAAAATGTTGACAACCCTGATTGAGGTCATTCGCGCTCAACCACAGACGCGCCGCGCGATCAGCTGATGCGCGGCCCGCCCCGCTACGCGCCCGCGCAGCCCACCCGCCTACTAGAAACTACTATTACTTAATTTTACTTGGAATAGGACTGAATAATCAAACCATAATTACCGAAATGCATTTATTAAAATACTATTTAGAAACAGTACATAGAAATAATCTGTTAGGTACATTTCTTTTTATAACTACATATGTAGGTACACGTAAAAATTAATGTCTAGTTTTTAAGACAATACCCCAAATATGACTTTACCCACTGAACTACATGACTTTACAATTGAAAAAATCTCTCATTAATTGTCAGCACCCCGTAATTTGAGTCAGTAAATAATTAAGACATAATAGGGACAACTTACAATGTAATCAACATGTAGGTATCAAATAATTATCGGAAATGGCAGTCATTTACTAACCTTATTTTTTTGATATGCTTAACTGACGCGATTTGCCAATTACTAATTTTTTGTGTAATAAACAAATTAGTTTCTTGGAAAATGTTAATTTATGTATGTGCTACCTGTTAAGTTTCTTATTACCAACACTTATGCGCACAAGGATACACTAAAAACCAAAGAACATTTTCACTGACACTGTTTTCTTCTTTCATTCGGCTTCGATACCACTCACAAAAGGTGACCCTTGGACCAAAGTCCGTAGGAATCAATTCTTGAACTCGCGTACTTGAACTCGCGTAAACTGATCTGGATCGGGGTCTCGAGCTCTGGATGCTCCCGTGTGCTAGGACGACCTTCACTTGTGGGCGGTCGGAAAGAGCCAGTGCTCTGCAGTCGGAGACACAGGTTCCTAAAGCAGATGTACGACCTTAAAAGCCGCTGCTCCGCAAAGGGTCTGCCATCGATGAATCGCTGGCGATACAGATCACGAGCACCATTGATGCTCCCGGATGAAGCACCCCGACTTAAAATCGTTTCATACTATTTACTATTTGAATACAAAGAATGATCTTCGCGAGACATAGTGACGAAGAATGAGATTTTGAAAGTTTAGCTAGCGACTGCCCAACGAGAACGAATACGAGCAACTAAAAACACTATTCTCGTAGGTACGTAGGGATGCTCGATTTCGATTTGATTAATCGATCGATCGCAATTGAGATTTGTGTAACTTAATCGATTAATCGAAAATGGAAAAAATCGAGAAAGTCAATTATCTTAAGTTTATGTTTAAAGTCAATATTTACAACAATTTAAAATGTTGGCCCGACAGTCACACGCAGTGATAAAAAAAATGTTGAGGTTTTGTTTCTGATAACAACAATTGGATAATGACAGTCTTTGAAAAAGTATTGTAAAATGTGTGTTTTATATCCCAAGCAACGCGATTTATGATTTTCGAAAAAAAAAATTACCAGTGATAGTAAGATTTTGTGTAACAGATTATAAAAGCGCGCGTAAACGTCAAGTCACGTCACTTTACACCAAAACGATACTGGTCGGAACGCCTTAATTCTATGCAAATATCAAATTTTAAATGAATCGAAATTGTTCAAATAAATCCTTAATATGGTTAGCGACACAATAATTCAATTTACTCGGTAAAAATCATCGTTTCGTCACATTAAAATCCGCCGACAGCTGTCATTTGCGAATTGTAGTGTTTAATGACGTCACACAAAAGGTGCTTTCTGTTTCGGTTCTTTTGTTCCACAGACAAAAAAAGTAAAATTTAATTTTTAGAAATAAAATACTTTAAAATAAAAAAATAAAAATGTAAAGATATTACTTAACTAATAAGCTAACATAGCTAAAGTTTTAGTAATCTCAAACTTTCACTTTTTTATACTTAATAAATATTTTTATTTGTAGATTTTTTCATTTTACCGAGAATGCTGTGTTTCATTTTTAACATGTTTAGCAGGATCTCAACGAAAAAGTTTAGAAGAAACCGTTCTAATGTATTAGCATTTCTAAGATTAATCGATTAATTAATATCGGTGCTACGCAAATAATCAATTACCAAAATATCGATTATTGCACAATCGATTAGCATCCCTAGATCCCTACCCGGAAAGCGGTCCAAAGGTGACAGTCACACAGGCGACAGGATAATATTATTGGCTAAGCGCATTGTTGCAATGTTTGCGAAATGATCGCTGATTGGTGCGGGAGCTTAGACTTTTGACGTAAAGGTGCCGCAGTCCACGTGGACTCCCGTTGTCGTGATTTTTGTGTGCGTGATTAGTCATTGATAAAATAAGCGCAGAAGGTCACCAAGTTGAAATGATTGGTAGGTAGGAGTATTTAATAAATTTACTGCTTTTGTGATCTAATAATATTCCTTAGGTAATATTTAAAAGTATGAATGGATAGTACAAATAATAAATGTAAATATCATGTTTTCGATTACAAAACTGTGCTTGCTGATATTGACTATTTCTGTTAGGTTATGTTATGTACCAAACATCTCATTTAAAAACCGGCCAAGTGGGAGTCGGACTCGCCCATGAAGGGTTCCATAGAAGCAAGTGTGATAATATTTGTATTACTAAAGGTAAATTGTGGTTTACGATTTATGACGTATTAAAAAATTACTTACTAGATCTTGTTCAAACTACTACATTCTGTAGAAGTTTGCATACATTTTTCTACTTTAAACACCACACGTAGGAACCCTTTAAAGTAGTGTTAAATAAGTACTTAACGATCACGATCACTGCACACTCAACTGAAATTTGTCAAAGTTGCACATCTGTATTTTACTTAATCTTTTGCTTCATTTTGATTTATGATTTGTTTACATCTAATAGGGTTATCAACGATAAGTTTTAGTAAAAACTTTGACATCGATTTACTCCCTAATTAATAGCTGTACGAGGTTGTGGTTTCGCATTGGAACTACACACTACCTCCCCTACACGCCCTTAAAATTTTATTTCACCTTTTTGTTACACACTGTATATTACAAATTTGTCAATGCTCTGTTTAATGTTGAATTTAAACAACCGTCCACTGAACAGTTATAATAACTTTTTTATCGTCGCTCCGTGATTACATACAATAGTTAGTAGACGCGCGTGTTAAGCGGATCGCACTCGCGCTCGCACTGGTTTGAACTGGCTTGAGATATCGTGTCCGTGAGCAGTATCTATGTGTGCGTTGCTCGAGCGCGCTTTGTATGTTGATTGATTTCTGTACCTATCTATTTTGTCGTGCAGTGTTAACTTCACTATTTCATAAAAACTGTTTGAAGAAGTGACTTTCCGTTAAATTTAATGTCATGTATGAATTTTGTTGCATGATGAAAGAAAAAATACATGATTTATCCTTTGGCGTTCTGATTATTGGACTAGAAATAGGCGGCGATGATGGGGCAGGGCGGCCGGTACTCGCTCAGCGCTACTGCAGCTGAGCTACTGAGTTACTGGGTCAGCTGAGGCAGCCGGGCTCACCCTGGTAGACGATGGGCAGCACGCCGCGGAACAGGTGCGCCTGGCGCGCGGTCTGCGCGTGGCGCGTGACGGCTATGATGGGGCAGCGCGGCCGGTACTCGCTCAGCGCTACTGCAGCTGCGCTACTGAGTTACTGAGTCAGCTGAGGCAGCCGGGCTCACCCTGGTAGACGATGGGCAGCACGCCGCGGAACAGGTGCGCCTGGCGCGCGGTCTGCGCGTGGCGCGTGACGGCTATGATGGGGCAGCGCGGCCGGTACTCGCTCAGCGCTACTGCAGCTGCGCTACTGAGTTACTGAGTCAGCTGAGGCAGCCGGGCTCACCCTGGTAGACGATGGGCAGCACGCCGCGGAACAGGTGCGCCTGGCGCGTGACGGCGATGATGGGGCAGCGCGGCCGGTACTCGCTCAGCGCTACTGCAGCTGAGCTACTGAGTTACTGAGTCAGCTGAGCCGGGCTCACCCTGGTAGACGATGGGCAGCACGCCGCGGAACAGGTGCGCCTGGCGCGCGGTCTGCGCGTGGCGCGTGACGGCTATGATGGGGCAGCGCGGCCGGTACTCGCTCAGCGCTACTGCAGCTGCGCTACTGAGTTACTGAGTCAGCTGAGGCAGCCGGGCTCACCCTGGTAGACGATGGGCAGCACGCAGCGGAACAGGTGCGCCTGGCGCGTGACGGCGATGATGAGGCAGCGCGGCCGGTGCTCGCTCAGCGCTACTGCAGCTGCGCTACTGAGTTACTGAGTCAGCTGAGGCAGCCGGGCTCACCCTGGTAGACGATGGGCAGCACGCCGCGGAACAGGTGCGCCTGGCGCGCGGTCTGCGCGTGGCGCGTGACGGCTATGATGGGGCAGCGCGGCCGGTACTCGCTCAGCGCTACTGCAGCTGCGCTACTGAGTTACTGAGTCAGCTGAGGCAGCCGGGCTCACCCTGGTAGACGATGGGCAGCACGCCGCGGAACAGGTGCGCCTGGCGCGCGGTCTGCGCGTGGCGCGTGACGGCTATGATGGGGCAGCGCGGCCGGTACTTGCTGAGCAGGTGCGCGGACCGTCCGCTGGTGGTGATCACGACGATGGCGGACGCCATGCAGATGCTGGAGGCCGACACGGCCGCGATGGCGACGGAGTGGTCCTGCTTGATTGGGGCTTTGACCTGAAACAACGTATTGTATGAGCTTTAGTAGGTATCTTTTTTATAGTAGCTCAGTAAATTGAATCCTACAAGCCTCCAAAATTTCAATAACTTTAGTAACCAGACTATCAAAGCCAACTCACGTCGCTAACAAGGTCGATGTACAACTGCTTGTGCCATATGGCAGCCTCAGCCTCCTTGCATATGTTCGCCATAGTCAGCACGCACTCCAAGGGGTAGTCTCCCTTGGCGGTCTCCCCTGACAGCATCACACAGTCGGCTCCGTCCAGAATAGCGTTGGCGACGTCCGAGGTCTCGGCGCGGGTGGGACGCGGCTTCTTCACCATCGATTCCAACATCTGAGTGGCGCAGATGACCGGCTTGCCTACCTGCAATTTTGGTAATTACATACAAATATTAATGACTAGCAGACCTGACAGACTTCCTTGTGTAAAAAAGATTTAGAATGTGACTTGATTCACATCAACTTTATCGAACAGTGATAAAGTTCAGATTGATTTTACATATTAGTTAAAAAATATTTTAAAAGTAAAACACAACACACTTTGCTATTATTTTTTATATTATAGAAGAGAAATTTGTGCCAAGTATATTGAGATACTTTTAAATGCCGTCGAAATACGATTTTATCATGGATAATAAACATGAAACGATGACGTCACGAATTTTAGTTATCAATACACTGGCTATTAAATAGTTTCAGCGGATTTTGAATCGCATTTGAAAGATAATTTGCAAAAGAATAATAGGGTCGATATTTCGAAAAGCTCTATTAGAGCATTGAAACTAAAAGAATGTATGATGGGATCTTCATCGCAATTATTATGATGATGACCTTACTGGCGCAGTCGATAATATATGCATCAATAGCACGAAAGTATCAGAGTTCGAATCGGATTGATCTTAATATTTTTACGCGAACTTTTCTAAATCGGCTTGGGTCTGGGTGTTGCTGGGTAGACGCCTCTTGAATGAGATTTTGTTATTCGTTTTGATTGTCTGGTGCATTTATTTATTAAGTTCAATTCCGTACTAAAATAGTAGTAACAATTTACTTTTGGCACACAGTTGTCAGTATGACAAGCAAAATCTCGCCAGGTTACTTCGACTTTGTGCCGTCCTTATATCGGTATAATATAATAACAAATATCGAACTATATATATATGTAGGTATAAGAACGAATATCGAAATGCAAGCTCTACGATTAGTTTTTATTGAAATGAACTAATTTATAATAACTCACGCTGTTGCAGCGAGCAATCATCGTCTTCTGTGCAAGGAACACCTTCTCTGGCGGGATCTCGATACCCAGGTCACCGCGAGCAACCATGATACCGTCGGATTCCTGGAAAAGCAAAATCAATAAGAAACGTTTTGGGCTTTTTTGTCATTTTAATACCCCTTTCCCCCATGGTGAGGTTCAGGACTACCCCCCACCCCTCTTTACCCTATATCTTATATATAAAAATGAATCGCTGTTCGTTAGTCTCGCTAAAACTCGAGAACAGCTAGACCGATTTGGCTAATCTTGGTTCTAAAATAATTGTGGAGGTCCACGGAAGGTTTAAAAGGTTAGAAACTAAAAAAATAGGCGTTACGAAGTTCGCCGTGACAGCTAGTCACGTATATTTTTAGTACCTACAAGAATATTATTTTATTTTTAATATTTATTATAGTATACAAGTTTAGGCTTCATCCAATTTTATTAAAAAACTAGCGGACCCGACACACTTGATCCTGTGAAAAAGATTTGGAATGTGACTTGACTCCAAATTTTAGTTAGAAAACGTTTGTACTGGAAAAAGAAAAGGGCTGTCTTTAGAGTTTTCCCGGCAACAAATCAATTTTTTCTCGCCGTAAAGACCATCTTCGGACTTCAACTGATATTTTATAAAAATAATTGTCAAAATTGGTCCGAGTGTTGTCGAGTTATGCGCTTACCAACACATTTTGCGATTCATTTTTATATAATAGATAAATACTTGTGACATATCACTACACCGGGGGAGGTGTTGTGATATTTAGTGATTTATTGCCTTGCCTTTCGAGCCTCGCATGATTAATATACTGAAACATACTGAACATTTGACAAAGAATCAATAGATTACACAAGAGTAATTAATTGCAATAACACCGGATTATCCAGTTATTTTAAAACTCACAAGCAAATCTAGTAGGATCTGGTAGGACCCACGCATGCGCCGGCCATTACACTTGCAAAATGTAAATTGGCATCATCCGTCGGCAAAGATTAGAAAATTGCAGAGACCAGATTGTACTGATTCAACTGGAATACGATAACTGGGACAAACTAGACTATTCCCTATGTACAGTCACGACCAATGAAATGTAAACACTTGAGCTCTTATGACGTCACCATAAGGTTCGCTTTAAAATAAGCTTATTTATTGATTTAATTTAAAAACTTTATGACACAAAAATGTACAAAAGGTGGACTTAATGCTAGGAGCATTCTCTACCAGTCAACCGTTCATGGGTGCGGTAACAGTCAAAATGTGTTTTTTTTTATTATATTGCCCTTCAAGATTGACTTCATCCCACCTGATGTTAAATGGTAATGAGGTCCTAACTAAAAAAGGGCGACAAGTACAGCATAATAAATCTGTTACTGGAATTGTCGCCATTACCTTGAAGGGTTGACCCCTGCTACTAATGTAGATACCAGGAGCTCTGGAAACCTTACTCACACGCAGGAACACAACAACACAGAAGTGATTGTTATTTGGCTGCGGTCTTCTGTAAGGTGGAGGTATTTCATCAGTCGGGCTGCTCCAGTTCGAGCGATAAATCGCTATGCCTTACATCCCATGATATGATCAAAGTGGATTTTATTAGTCTACTTTAATCACCTCGTACTGTTTTCTTTTCCTTATCCCGGAATCTGCACACGCCTGAGTCACGTAAGTGTAGGGCTAACCTGTATACGGGTTTCAACAGTCAAACTTACCGCAATGATTTGGTCGAGGTTGACCATGCCCTGGTGGTTCTCGATCTTGGAGATGATCTTGATGTTCTTTCCCTTCTCGCCGAGGATGGCGCGGATCTCCTGGAGCGCGGCGCCGTTGCGGATGAAAGACGCGAAGATCATGTCCACCTGATGAAGAGTATTGGTCGGTCAGTGCATATGAGCATTAATTTTGAACAGTAACCATAGAACTAACAAAAACGGAGTGAGTACTCTCACCATTCAGTCATACCACTGCAATTGCCATACAATACTTTGTATAAATTAGTAATAATTAGTTCTGCTATTGACAGCTTGCTAGTAGTTACTTTTATTTATTACTAGCTGTGCCCGCGACTTCGTTCGCGTGGACTACATCCTTTCATGGTCGGTTTTACCCCTTTCTCCCCTAATATTCGAAACAAAAAGTAGTCTATATTTTAATCCAAGTTTCGAGCTATATTGTGCCAATTTTTATATCTCTAACTTCAAATATAACCATTTTTCCATATAAACTTTCAAAGGTGGTATTACCCCCATCCCCCCCTTATTTTCTAATAAAAAGTAGCCTATGTCCGTTCTTGAGATTTAACGTATACCTACACTAAATTTCATCAAAATACGTTCAGCCGTTTAGGCGTGAAAGAGTAACAGACGGACGGACAGACAGACAGACAGAGTTACTTTCGCATTTATAATATTAGTATGGATCTGTTGAGTTTGTTGCGGCGCTTCTTCTCAACAGAACCAACGTCGAAGCGCTGGAAGGAAAAAATAATTGACGTGTAAAAGAATTTATTGTAAATCCACTTGCAGAAATAAATCATTTAAATTTCAATTAAAAACATTTATTGAACAAAAAAAAAACAACAGATGGACTTAATGCTATGGGACATTCTCTACGTAGGTATCCGAGTGGAATCTTGCAACTTAATTATTCAATGTCTTTAACCGATTGAGCTGAAATTTTGTATAAATCAAACGAATCAATATATAACCATATAAACATTACACAATTTAAATTGTATAACGCTTGTCGTGTTATTACAACATTATATAAAACATATACAATTTATAGAATGTCTATAAATCAGTATTTAAATTAGATTAATTTCTGACTTTATATAAGTATTTTTAAAACATTTGACACATTATGTACCATCCAGATTAATGTTGTAAATTGTTATTTTAACTTAGCTTTAGCTAGACTTCAAAGCATTATTCTAAAAAAAATATTATAATTTAAATGTGACTACATTTTTTTATTATTTCAGAACGTCGCTTTATTTCTTACAAGCATGCGATTCAGATTTTTCGTGACATTGTTTACTTCAGTGTTACACAACAATTATATTTAGCGCACTGAAGGTCATTGAATTCGTGGCGAGTCGTATGAGATAATCGTCACCACATCAATTTTAGTGCCATTGGAAAGATAGAAATTTTCGTGTTCTCAATAACAAATGACGACTGTATTCTTAAATCAATAAAGTCTATTGTTGATTAAGGTTAGCAAGCATGGAATGCTATAGTGATACGTGATGGAAATCACACGTCAATAGATGGGAGGTGAGTGACGAATCTATGATAAGATTACACCTATATTGTTTGTGTATAACAGTCTGTCGTATGTAAAAATACGATAACGGATTAGTTTCAAGAGACAGAATTAAATTTTCGAGTGAACCGAACGTCTCCTCAAGATAACACATATCGATACCTTCGTATCATCATATCATAGGATATTGGTATTAGGAAATTATTGAATCTATTTTTTTTTATGACACATTTTTATTATTGACTATAACATAGTATACATAAAAAGTATGTAGGTACTCCCAAAAAGGTACATATTTTTAATCTTCAGACAGGAAGAAATCAAAAGACTGAGAATTAAAATGTGGTTTTGGATTCGCATAAATACTATTTGTTTTTTTTCTAACCCTCATCGAATCCGACATACTTATTTCATTTTTAGTATGGTCCATACACAAAACTAACCTAACTATTAGGTATCAGGTTGTAACATGATCGTTTATTCTCAAATTATGGAGGCTAGAGCCACGTATACGTATAGTATAGTGGTACAGCCATAAATCAAAAATAGTAGCGTCACAAATATTTTATATTTTATATCAGTATACTCGTAAATATGTGAGATCTCTGTAGGACGAATAACTCATTGACCGCATGTACAATCACGTGCACATTATGTGCACACAATAAAGTCTAGTTTGCTATTGATAAATGTCGCCAAATTCGATCTGACATCCCGCCAGACCGTTTAGCGCCACGCGAGTGCACAAATTCCAAAATCGATAAAATGCAATGCCGACCTCCATAGCATAGAGGCGAGCGGGCCGGACTTTGGCGTGGCGCAATTTCTAAGGTCTCGGGTTCGATCCCCGGTCGGGTGAATATGAAAAATAAACTTTTCTATACAGTCTCGGGTCTGGGTGTTATGGTACGTCTTTGTTTCTGATTTCTATAGCACAAGTGCTTAAGCTACTTAGCAAAGAATCAGAGCAATGTATGTGAAGTCGTCCAATATTTATTTAAAAACAAAGCATCATCTTCTGATTGGCTTAAAATACGAGTGCATTGTGCTATCAGCCAATCAAAACTGTCGAAACTGTCGTCTCATGCGAGAAATTCGACGTATTGCTAGGTGAAGGGGGTCTACTTCCAAAAACGCAACAAACAAACGAAAGGTTTTCATTTTTGAAGATGAATTAAGAGTTTGCGAATTAAAACGTGGTTTTTGATTTGCATAAAAAATATTTTGTTTTTTAATAACGCTTTATTCGCATTTGAAGTGATATAATTGCGATTTTGAGAATTAAAAAATGCAATCAGTCGTCGGATCCGACATATTTCGTTTTTGGGAAGACCTAGGGAACGCACAATTCAATCTTCAGTACCTAAAGTTTCCCCAACGCTGTCGCCATTGCCAAGAACACTTACCCTTTTAACCTACCCTTTTAACTACCTTGAAATAACCTCAGCAAAACGAACATGTGGCAATTCCCGTTAATGGGTAGGTAACTACTAAACCCGATGCTTCCCAGATAATCGAACATGTTTACCTTAACCTCTTCGATTGACCCATGATAAAAACGACCTCTACTTACATTTTCAGTAGTCACCCGACATACAGGCCTAGCATGCTCCACTCGAGTAAATTTTATCGCGCTCTTAACACACGTCAAAATAGATTGAAGTCAGTGCGTCAGCTGTTGATTGGCTGAAAATACGAGTGCGGTGTGCTTTTAGCCAATCAACAGTATCGAAACACTTGTCATCTCATATGCGAGAAATTTGACGTATTGCGCATGCTTGTTCGAATAGTGTAAAACCAACATCCCAATAGTCGATGATGAAGACAGGCCGGTTGTATGCAAAACTTTTTGAATCACTTTACAATTTATAATATACTAGTGGTCCCGGCGAACTTCGTTTCGCCTTAGAGAATTTTTCCCGCTTTTCTGTTGAAATTTTTAAAATTTTACCAAGGATCCCTAATTTTGTAGCCTATGTCAAAATGGAAGAATGTAGCATTATATTGGTGAAAGATTGTTTTAAATCGGCCCAGTACTTTTTGAGCCTATTCATTACAAACATACAAACATAAAAAAATAGGTACAAATCTTTCCTCTTTATAATATTAGTGTAGAAATAAATAAAAAAACATTGTTCCATCAAATCGATGTTATTTCGTTTTTTTTTATTCTTTCGCTCTCCACGTGTCGCGCTGTTAATTTTTCAGTGGTGTCATTTGTAAGGTTGTACGGATGCAGTCATTTTCAAAGCTAGACGCTTGAAACTTACTTTAAAGCCGATTGATTAGATATTAATAAATAAGACATTCAATAATTGTACAAATTTTAACCTTATAGAGCGTAAAATGAAAAAAGGTGATTATAAGTAGTTGCGGGCACAGCTAGTATAAAATAAATTAACCTTTGAACACGCAATCGTAAAAAAGTTACCAGCTCAAATTCAACTTTATGACATTGACATACCGGCGAAAACCAATAGATAATCACAATACTCATGGCTTGGTTAAGGGTGGATAAATAACACTTACCCCCTGTTCGACGCCGAAGAGCAAGTCAGACTTGTCCTTCTCGGAGACGGCGGGCAGGTCCACGGGGAGACCAGGCAAGTTCACTCCCTTCCGGGAGCCGAGCATACCTTTGGACAAAACATACGATACAAAACAAACAACAAAAGTTTCTTATTTGATGAAATTATTGAATAAATAAATAATAAATAAATAAATGCGCCAGACAAACACACCAATCACCTGGTCTCAAACTAAGGTTTTCCCTTGTACTATGAGTACCAGACGACGGATACTAACTGGGTGCGTCATCCCAGCACACCCAGACCCAAGTCACACACCTCCATTCTCGATGGTGCACGTGAGGGTGTCCGTGCTGGCCGACTGGCAGATGACGGATATGAGGCCGTCGTCGATGAAGATCCTGTTGCCCGGCTTCACCACCGACGTGATGTTCTTGTAGTCCACGTACACGACGGACGCGGTGCCCTTCTCTTGCAGGCTCGGGTCGGTGGTCAGCTTGATCGTCTCGCCCTTCTTCAGCTCCACTTCCGCTGAGCCGCCCTGGTAGATGAAGGGTTTGGAAGAACTTGTAATACTGATTCAGTATTTTTTTATTCTAAGCTTTCATAATTCAGGTGATGTGAAAAATGAGTTAAATGTTGCCAGAGTAGGTAATAAAACTTCAAAGTATTGGTTATAAAAGATCTGACAAAGACAATCTTCGGGCTTAATGGGGATGGCTTTTAACGTGTCAAGTCTTTCAGTCTGTATGTCTCTGTATGTGGCATGGTTGGTCTCGAGCGGTTAAACCAATTTTGATTTATTGATTTTTTCTTTGAAAGTTAAATTAGTTGGGAGTGTTTTTAAGAATGTTTGATGGCGACGACCAAAATATCGGATACTAAATTTTGACACAACTGGGCTTGAGAAGTAGGTACTAATTACTAAACATTACGACAAATTTCGAATCTAAGATACGCTCAATATACAGAACTATAAAATATACAACAGACGGTGGTTTTCAAAAATTTTAATTCTGAATATATGTGAACTTCCTACCTACGATTCTTTACATACCTAAATGCTACCACCGCAACCTATACAAGTAGAACTTAGGATCCAAACCTGATTAAGACTGTCAAAGTAAAACACTTACACCTTCCAGCAGCCCGGTCCTGATCTCAGGGCCCTTGGTGTCCAAAGCGATAGCGAGAGAGAAGGGGAACCCGAGCCTCGCGCTGTAGTTCTTCTCCGCCTGCCGGCAGTTGGCGATGGTCTCCGCATGGTACTCGTGGGAGCCGTGAGAGAAGTTCATGCGAGCTACATTCATGCCCGTCTCCATCATCTTCTCTAGCACGCCGACGTCGCGAGAGGCGGGTCCTGTAGGAAGAACTCATTTGAAAAGCAGAGGCCGAAGTAGCATGTACGATCAAAGGCACGTCAGACCTTTGACCAGACCTTAAAGGACGTACAGACTCAGCTCAAGAAATCTTTTCAAGAAGAATCGACGAGACTTTAAGAGAAAGTGGTGCACTGTTAACATTCACAGTGAGTTCTCAGTCCGTTTTTGTTTGCCGGACTTTGTTAATTAAGGTGCTTTGATATTGTTGACGCAAAGAATCTTTTAACTCAGTGGTTGCTGGATAACTCTTATGATGAAACTGAGGCACTTGTCAGTCGATGTTTTTAAGTTCCTTTATTTTTTACACTCTTATAAATTAATATAATTCTCCTGTTTTATTCAATAATCCAAATTCTTAATGTCTAACGCAAAAATAGGTTGCCCAAAATACAGGCACTGCCTAGTTTGGGAGCCCTTGTAAATTGCATAATAATTTCGCATTCTGCCTTTGCACATTTGTAATTTTAATTAATTTAATTTAATTTGAAACAAAATTTCTCTTAATTGTAACTGTAATTGATTTGTTCTGTATGTTTTTATTTGTGTGCCAAATAAACCTTATTATTATTATTATTGTGTACACTAGCAAACCACAAAGTTTTGGCCAAAAAAATGGCTCAGAAGATGTTGGTTAAAAACTCATCGAAAAAAATAAGATATATAAAAGCATACATTATTTTCAACACTTAATTTTTGACTTACCATTTAACCTATCATTAACGAGCATGCAACATAATCTGGAGAATTTACCTAGTTGATGAATTTGGTTGGAAGAATTCAATAAGTTAACACGAATATCCACAGTGGATTTAGATTTATAGGCCTTCAAACGTTCTTTTTTTCGTCCGTAAAATCCTTTTGAAGACGGCAAAAAACCGACAATCATTGTCCTGTCCCGGGTGCACTCAGGGCTTCTCGCTGTGAGTCTGTACGGCGTATCACTTATTATGTTACTTGATAAAAATAAAGTGGTTTCCTTTGAACAACAATAAGCACTCCTGGCTGTTAACCTAAAGGTTGTGGCTCGATTCCCATACGGGAACACACATTTGTACGATGAAAAGTAAAGAACTTTTTTCAAGGTCTTCCACCAGCCATTGTCCGAGCTTCCACAGGACTCCTTAGCATAAAACGTCCCTGAAAGGAGTCTCATTTTACATTTCGATGTGAGCCTTATGTTTACTAACCGATAGTACAGATGATGCCCGACAGCCTCACGTAGGAGGCCTTGGAGTCGATGTCCAGGGCGCAGATGTGCTGCAGGTGCGAACCTGCGTTCGCTGCGGCGGCCTGCATGGCTGGCTTGTCGGCTGACCCGGACTGTAGACAAAGAACCAGTTACAAACGATACTGACCCCAAACATTTATCAGGACAAAGTCGCGATTGGCAAAACATCCTGAATACTACTTCTTTCTACCAACCAATATCTCCCTTACTGGCAATAGTCCCGTCAGGCCTGAAAAGTCTGCGTGAGGCCAAGTACCACGTGATTGGTTATTTACACGTCAATGTGAGTGGTGATATGTCTGTCAATGTTATGTTAAAAGTATCCAGTCACACAGCAGTACCACTTTACGCCTATGTATTGCCATACAGCGGATTTTACACACGCGTCATCCGGGCCCAAGGGCTAACTATCCACTCGCTTTACCCAAGAGCAATAATCAAAATTGTGTTTTAGTAATGACGATAATGTTTATTCCCCAAACAACAGAATAATCCCAAGTCAATACACAGGACTAACAACTCTAAACATAAATTATTTCCATTCACAACTCTATGAAATCAATGAAAATAGGGAATCAAACGGAAATTGCATTGAATATATAACAGCAATCTAAACTTTCAATAGACAGAGTACATTGTCAACATTTACACATAAATAAGTACCGATAATGTCACGAGGAAACTGAAGAAATCGGTGACGCATGAAATGCTAATGTATGTAGGTATGTGCTATTCAACTGAATAGGAACTAATGGGCATGGCATTGAGGTGCAGTTAAACTTCTCTAGCAAACGAGAATGTAAATATGACTTCTGAAAAATGTTCCTCAGGGTTGAAAAAAGTTTGAAGCTGATCGTGCGACCGAAACTCCGTAAGAATGAGAGCACGTACTATGTTGTTTCCATTTAGTTGTTTTATCTTATCTTCTAATGCCAATGTTTGTATCCATACTTATTAAATCGCAGCTATTTTATTTCATGCTCTTAGGCTTAAATCGCACTAGGATATCATTGGTAGATTATACAAAGAAATTTATGGAGGCCTAAATAGTCGCTTTGGCAGCCAGTTCGCTGGCCACTAAACAAAATATTAGATAAAATATTAAATATTTTATATATTAAATATTTTATATCTAAAAAAAAAAGCGAAATACCACTTATGAATTAATCACGAAATCTCAGAAACTCGACCTTTAAAATTTGGCAAGACGGTTGGTCATAGCGTATATCATACGAAGGAAGGATTTTACGAAATTCTACACGTAAGATGCAAAATGGGGTTTGAAAGTTTGTTTTGGACTTGACTTGCGGCCGCTAGATATTCGAAGTCACAATCGTCAATCAGTTGCGTTTTTATTTCATTCTTTTACGTCGCATTTAGGCCCGACTGATCGTGGTAAAAAATCCTATTAGTTCGTCAAATAAATCAAAATTATTGATGATACAGCACACCTTTCTTAACGTCACTATTCTTGAAATCTGTGCGAAAACGTGGCGCCGCGCTATGTCCATTTTTATTTACATGAGAAAAGGAAAAATTTTTTTCGGAATCAACTCTTAAACTATACAGAAATTGTTCATCAAGTCATCTACCCTATTAATTAAGTATAGAAAGTTATATCAACATTTTTAAGATTAGAATTATATTCCGATAGTGGTGAATACCGTACCGGTCATAGCATAGTGTTTTACAAAGTGCGTTTACATTACATGATATGCCTGTCAGTAGCACACTAATGTGTTAAATATAAACTAATAGTAAGAAACAAATTTTGAAAAATAAAACTAGATATTTTGATCCCCTTTTACTGCATTAAAAAATGACCAAATGAATATGGGACAGATGAATGATGCATGGTAAAACATTTTTTACACATGACTGTAAAGAAAAAATATTATTGCAATTCTACTAATATTTAAATGAAAAAGTTCGAAATATATTAAAAACAATTGCCAACAGCTTGGCAAAGGTAGACTTTACGTTTTCAGTACATTTGCCAGTATCATTTCTAAATCAATACAACTTCGCAATATAAAATGGGTGCTCTATAGATTTTCAAGCTGTTAGTTTAGGCTTGTTTTAAGGTACAATCAGTTCTGAAGTAAGTAACCTGGACAACTGGCCTGATACAGAAAGGGTAAATGAATGTGGTCAACATTCTATATTATTTTATTTATCACTCACTATTGAATATTACTGTACAAGTAAATACCTGATCTAGTTATACTAAAGCTCATTAAATCATTATTAAAAACCACTAAATTGAATTGCCCGTGCTTTTCCCTCCATCAAATCCATCTATAGTGGAAAAAGAAAATATCCACCAACCTTTTTATTGAATAAAAATTTGTACATTTTAATCCATTCATCAAATTACTTTAAACGTAAATAATTCTATTAACCTTACAAATGAATTCACATTAACTGTTAACTATGCACTGTTTTGATGCCTAAACACGAAACAATACAACATATGGCTTGTGTAAAACTGAATAGACATTTAACTTGACTTAATGTCTTAATAATAGTGCCTGTAAGTGTGACATACATTAAATCAGGTACTCAATGAAGTTAGTTGCACCACAGAATAAAAATGTAACACATGACTGAAACGAATACTTTATCCATGTTACACAAATCCCACTCATATTTACACACACTAATATGTACTATAAACTATTTTCAGATTAATACCTACCTACCTTTATTGTTTACATTTAATGTCTCCAAAAAGAGCAGCTTTCTCCTAATACAGGTTTCTTTAAACTTAAAAGGTGAGACCCTACACTTGTAAACAAATAAAGAACCATTGATTTTGATTTTTGATTTACATATTGGCTATGATTATTCAAATATAATAAAATGTAAGCAATATATAAATGAGCACCAACATTATTAAAGCAGTCGTAAAATGTAAGTTTAAAGTGACTGAAGTCCATATCCATTATTATATTTAAAATAGAGTTAAGTCAGTCTACAAAACTAGAGATTTCTAGTATACTGGTAAATTATTTGGGCAGTAATTTATTTGATAAATTACTTAATATGCCAACACTTTTTCTAAAAATGTAGTTCCTAAACTAAACTTGAAAAGTAGGGAATAATTAAAAAAAATAGGGATGCATGATTTCTTACTGAACTATTTGCATATAATTAAAATAAAGACAATGAAGCTTGTCACATTCATGCAAATAACAAAGAGACTTCCGCATTTAACTTTAATAGGATCTGATAAGATATGTGAAAGTGGCTATCAGTGCTAAGCCATACTATGAATAAATCACTACTAAGAATCGATGCTCAAAAACATTAAAACTACAAACTGTCATTTTCAGTAAATAGTATGTTACCATGGAACTACAGGTACCTACAGTAAACCATTGCACGCAAAAACCGGCGTAAAAACTACCGTCAAGGTAAAGCACGATTTTTAGATAGAACAGTTCACGTAACAATGCGTTTTTACTAAAATAGATGCTCATACCTCAGTTTTCCCATCGTAGACAGTTGACCAAACCATTTTTACTGCTACTTGATGTAAATCTCTTTTACGGAACTCCGGGTGAGGTAAAACAAGCGGTTGTGATCTTGAACTGCCCTTTAGTCGTGGAAAACTGTACCCTGCGTCGATGTGACTTGCGTATTGGACAGGGAGACACAGACGCGAGCGGCGCGCGCAGCGCAGCGTCGCGGCGGCCGCGGGGTGAGTATAACCACAGAAACCGAGTATTTTACCGAACCACTCCAATTCTACCACTCATATCAACTTCCATAAGCCACTTGATACGTCCAGTCCCTTTACATAAACTACTTGCAAAATGCAACTGATAGGTTCAAATCGAAGTACGGCCGCTAGTTCGATGGATTCTAAATTTAAACTTTTGAAAAGTTGCCAATACTTTGTGTATGGCATTAGCTGCAGTAGAGACGCTGAGATGTATATAAATAATAACGTTTTAGGAAGTTGGAACGATCTAAATCGTATTTAAATTGGGGCAAACAAACGGCCTATCAATCGCCGCTTTTTGTTGAAATTTGACAACTGACTGAAACAGCTGTTTGACTTTGTTGGGGTAGCATTTTTTTTTACTTCCGGCTTCCTGCGTGTCGACTATTTTACGATTCATATCCGTTTCCTACCAGAAGTTCATAATGTTTTCCCATTCATCATAGTGTAGTATGTATTTTATTTAAGTATTGGAATACACCATTAAATAGTTTTGTTATGTAATTACGTAAAGTAAGTGTATTTTTAAGCAAGTGCGTTTAATATCCAGCAAATAATTTCGAATTGCAAGATTTGAAAATTTGTTGCTTACTTCCGGAGTACACTCTACAAAATTTTATCAGAGTTTAAAAACATTTTCAGTTCTAGTCATAGCAGCTTTCTAATTAAGAAATAGGAATTCAGTAATCGATAGTAACCTATTAATTGTGAATACTTTCGTCCGCAGTATAAAACATGCCTTTTCCCTTCTTGATCAGATTTGGCCCGAGTTTGTTAACAACTACTTGAATTATTCCTCTTCTATTTCATTTTACTACAATTAGCTCCAAAATAAGGATCATATCTTTGTTCGACTGATTGTCAAAAGTGTAAGTTCAATCTTTTATCAAAATTTGTTCATCTGTTTTTACATCCCTTCTAACAACTACATAAATGAAAACAAATTATCAATGAGTGTTGTAAGCAGTTGTAAGAATAAGCCCTTCGTATTAGGAAGTTTTCGTTCAAGCAAAAGTCAATAAGAGTGCCATGACATAAGTATTTACTTCTTTCGAATATTTTGAGTGGTTTTTAAAAAGATAGCATTTAAAGAAAATAGCTTTAAATTAGAACATTTTCATGTATTACATTTTTTAATAACAGTTCTTGTACATCCGGGAATCATGGTATAGGCCTTAAAGGAGCCTCTTCCTAAAAAAATCCTAGTTTACTTTATTTAGTGCCTCAGAATTCGACCCTTATTTTGTTTATTTAAATGTTCATAAGCCAAAGTACAGAGTAACCGCGAAATGTAAAGATGGTACTAGTTTATACTAAAAGGCTGAAGTAAATATACTAGCTAAAAGTAAAATCTCTAATAGAAATAAAAGCAATAAAATTAACAATATGTTAAGTTAACCTTGACTTAAAAATTGATACAAACTTAAATTAAAGTTAAGCTAAAATAATTTTCTAACGTGTTCAATTAATATAAGGGAAAATCCATATACCGTATGTGAAAAAATCTTTTCAAAAGAATGTATTATAGTTTTTAAAAACAATTGTAGTATTTAGGTAACCGAAAAAACATTTTAGACGTGTTAAAGTTAAACCTAAATAATGCTATTATAATCATTTAATTACTTAACTCCTAAGATGACAAATTTGACCTTGAAGTTTGTAGGTTATGGTTAATATGTAAACCTCTGACTTAATCATTAGATCATATTTTTACTAGGTCAGGTCTTAGTTATTATTATTGTGAAAGAAGATTATTGAAAAAAAAATTACCTCATGTCTAAAGTTCGTGTTTTTTACTTTTTGATTGAAGTGGGCCGGCTTACTAGACATTGTGTTAGTTTTATAAATTAATTTCAACTTACACGATTGAGTCATAGGTTAACGTTTACTAATGTATTTGTGTTCATCAGTCTAATGTGAAGTAAATTACACTATTCAATAACTAAACTTAATAAATATCTTGTATTAAAACAGTAAAAACTATGAGCCTAGTGTCTTTGTAAAATTAAAAATATTTCCATACAATGATGTCATGATAACAATTGGAAAATATAAAAGTTAAGTTCGCCATACAAAAGTAAAATAAATAAATACTCACAGCCATGATAACACAATTTGGAGAAAATTAAAAGTTTTACGAACTACTTTGTAGCTTTACGACTGTAGGGTTGGTTGGGTTAGTTATGTAGTTTGACAGCTGAGCTGCATGTGAAATACGTAGAGGTCAATGCAATGTCACGGGCAGGTAGCCATTTTTAAGCTAGCCACATTCTTTTATTTGTATCAAACTTGAAATAAAAAATGACGAGCATGTAATCAATATTTTTAATTTCAGGAAATGATGAGCTCCCATCAAAGGTTTATCACCTCTCTACTTTCGTTGAGGTGTAATCAAATTAAATACTTTTTTAATTACAAAGAATTAAATAGTGTCGAATTCTCGGAGAAAATAATCATTTAGGATGAATTTAGATAATTAATAAATTTATGAAAACCAGATTTTGATAATGTTGATGAGTTTTTATGAAACGATGAAATAAAGAGATATTAAATGTAGGTTAAGTGACCGCCTTTTTTAACTACTTACAAACTTTGCGTTCCTTGTCACCACAGCTTTCATTTCTTTCCCGTAATAATTATACTTAACACAACACGACCAGACTACGCTACTTCAGTTACGAATATGGAGGTCATTGGTGAGAAATATTATCTCTCAATATTATAAGCCTGCTTTACTCTTATCTCAATTTTATCGGTCAGCTTGTCAATAATGAACTACACTTTGCTAGCACTAGAATATAACAAAACTAGTATAGTTGGTAACTGAATAGGCGTTTCGAGTCTTAAAAATCAACAACTCTCCAGTTTTAAAAACAACTTATTAAATCTCTGTTTGCTCTGGCAACACTTTTTTGATCATCAACGACGTTAATTACTTTAAAGCCTTATTGATGAGGGTAAGCAGATAAGGTTTAATAAGATAATGTCATTGCATTTTAAAAAAGCTCAAAATGTCTGGGCATTTCCTTAATGAGTAAATACTTGTGTATTGGACCAAAATATAGAATAAAATGTGCTGATCAGAACTTCTACCCATATATATAAATAAATACTGGACAAAATCTTGCTCTGATTTTGTGGTACACAGTAGCTTTAACACTCGTACTACGGAAATAAAAAACAACAACGGTACTACAACGCCCAGACACGGGGCAACATTAAAAAGCTCGTTTTCCATAATGACCCGACTAGGATTTGAAACCAATATGTCAAAGATGGCATGACGCCAAAGGCCCAAAAGGGTTGTATTCGTCATTGCCTTCTCATGGTGATAATCCAATAACCACTTGATCGTTATCGTAATAATACCTACATTTGATAAAATGTAGGTATTATTACGATAATGTACAGCGAAGTTTAAGTGGGGGCAATCACTTCCCAGTCGCCACCGGTGGCAAATGGGATTTTTCATTCCCATTTGCCACCGGTGGCAATCAATGTGGAGGCAACTGGGAATAGACGCATTTTATGTACTACTCCTTTCTTCTTCCTATTCATTGGTCTAATTGTTGTTGAACCTATATTAATTATATACGAATGTTGCTGAGGTAGAGCCTTCAAGTACCGCATTTGTGATTAATTGGTGTGTGGCAAAGACCAATGATTTTTCTATACTGACTAGACTACCATAAATCGTATTTGTCCCTTTTTTTTACCTTTTAGACAACATCACATACATACATTGCTCGGATTCTGTTGAGTAGGTGTGTGTTTGAGAGGGGCAGGGCAAAGCGATTTATCGCTCGAACTGGAGCAGCCCGACTGCTGAAATACCTCCACCTTACAGAAGACCGCAGCCAAATAACAATCACTCGGGTGTTGTTGTGTTCCTGCGTATGAGTAGGGTTTCCAGAGCTCTTGGGGGGTGCTACATTAGTAGCAGCCTTCAAGGTAAGGGCTACAAGTCTAGTAACAGTTTTACTATGCTATACTTTTTCATTTAGGAACTCATTACCACTTACCGTCTGGTGGGATGAGGTCAATCTTGAAGTGCGTTATAAAAAAAAAGTTTAACCACAACACCCTGACCCGAGACAATATTGAAAAGTTTGTTTCTCATATTGACTCGACGGGGATCGAACCCAGGACCTCAGAGATGGCGCGACGCGCCTAAATCCGGCCCGCTCGCCTCTCGGCTACGGTGGTCGTAGGACTTAAATGAAAGATAATCATTGGAACTTATTTTTATTATCCAAATCCAATTTACATGAAATGAACGATAATAACATTTTGTCCGATAAAATTAACATAAAACTCGTATAACTACTGACAAGAATTGTACCTTTTTTAAAGGTTTTTGGAATGGCGTCTGCAACAAATTTACAGCAGTTTACACAGTATCGCATCGATTACTCATTAAGTAGGAATAAGAAATAATACAATAATTGTCGTGCACATTCGGTCACATTAGCACTTCTTTACACACCATATATTTTTGCGAATCAATATAAATACGAATGCGTAAGGTCCAAATAATCCGTCATTGGTTATTTTTTTGGCATGACATTAACAGACATGTCACCATGACATTTAAATAACCAATCACGTAGCAGCTGAATCTCACGCCCACGTGTTGCCATCTAGCGGATTTTTCACGCGCGGTAGGTAGCCCCCTATTGCGCGGACTGCATATTAACTGTACGCTATACTGTTTAGAGTTTGGCGAACCACAGTAGTAAAAATGATTAGCTTTAAATTACTAGTGCAGTTGCAGTATGTAGTAGTATCTTACCCGGACTTTGTAAAAGGCAGCGACAAAATTTTGAATGCATCGAGATCTTATAAACGTATTGATATGTAATCCGTTAAAAAATTTCGCCAAAAAGCTTAAGCAGATACAGTTATAACCATTAACTGATGTACAGTCAAAAGCACATCTAACGAATATACACGCTGGACTGGTACCGCCCATATTTCGTGGATATAAGACGCAATATCGATCAACTTGTGTTTACCGTGAAGTGCCGTTGAGTGTTCTTAATGTTAATATGACTGCTATGTACTTCTTGCCTGTTTTAATTTACAAATACTGAGTTTAAAAAAAATTAACTTAGCTGCCAATTTGTTTTGTATTTATATGTAAAAAACACATTCAGTAAATTCTATGCAAAGAATATCTTACTTTAATTGTAACCTGTATTCCTTTAATCAAAATGTGCACGACATCCAGCATGCAGAAGATGCATTTAAAATGAATAATTACAATTTACAATTTGTTATGATTAAATGAAACTAATAAGTTAATCAATCGAGATTCGATTCGAGCAGGCAACAATAATGAAAAATGGAAATAATTTTAAAATTACAGTATTTTTAATACACATCAGTATTGTTTATTTACAATTTTGCAAAACAGTTTTAAATGTGATTGCCTGCTAAAACCA
The DNA here is from genome assembly GCA_037074685.1 of Glyphodes pyloalis. Taxonomy (NCBI): domain Eukaryota; kingdom Metazoa; phylum Arthropoda; class Insecta; order Lepidoptera; family Crambidae; genus Glyphodes; species Glyphodes pyloalis. The sequence goes on along the minus strand of JAYKKO010000008.1, from coordinate 13,006,701 downwards.
TTTTGAAAAATTCAAAAAAGTAATAAATAAACAAGGACAATTTAGCTGCCATGTAGAAAAATAGTATTGAGGTTGTTCACAACAAAGACTATTCTTAAACAATAATAAATTCTTATTTGTATAGTATTAAAATTGTAAAGAAAGCAGTCGTATTCCATAGCAAGCAGTAACCATATCGTTGTAGTCTCAAGTATAAACTTTTCTAATCTAAAAGTAACTACAATGTGCGTTCTGTTACAAAATTAATGGTTATGCGGAGCTATGCACACCAGTAACATCAGATTATGTTCACATATTATAATGAAACCACCTTGAATTGCTTTTTGAAAGTCACTATATCAAAATTTTCCACCACGTTCCAAGTTAGACATACAGAGTTGTAAAACGATTTCGTCATGAAACTATTATTTATTTGTAAATCATCCGTTTGTCGTCCTTTTTAAGGTAAACAACATCAATTACTTTTTATTGTGTATAACATTTGTTTTATTAGGTTTTTAATCGATCTCTGACACTTTATCACCTGGTCTGTTGCTATTGGTAATAAACTTCCCACCTGTCCGATAATCCGGTTATCATTAGACCACAAGCATAATCTCCTTCCTAGAATGGATATCACGCGGCAGTACCATGATAACGACGTCTACAGACCGCGAGTACTATACGTGACAACCGCATGTATTTTAATGTAAAAAACTTCACTGCTTTTTGTTCAAGTCGACCTTTGTGAAAGACAGCGTTTCGTTGATAAGATGAATCAGGAAAGGTAAATTTAAAAAGTTTTAATTATTAAATATAACAAAGATGTTCCCCTCCAAACGAATCATCATTTATCGTAAATTAAATTAAAATTTAATAATGGACAACGTCAACACTAATCTGATTTTAATGCAAGTAGCTAAAGTACTTGTGGTTCATATATTTGAAACAACGATGCGGCGAACGGTACAACAACATCTAGACCCGAGACAATAAAGAGTTTGTTATATTGTCCGTTATTTCCTTTTGTTGACGTCCGGTGTGCAACGCCCCTAAATTTTTAACATTTTCGCAAATCAAGGTTCATAACATGGGATAAATTAGTGATACATAAAATTTGACAGTGTAATCTAACATTCAGGAAAAATATCTTCTCTTATTCATTGGTCGATAACATCGTAATTAGAATGGAACTATTTGACAAACAGACAATAGTTTAGGCCAGCATATATACAATAATATTAACCTCTCTCTAGGCCAACCAACACAGCAGAAACATTGGTTGAAAATAAATTACAATTTTTGACGTATATTTTTGTATATCATAATTTATATTCATTGATAAAGTCTACAAAGTATACACAAAACAAATCATGTATACTTCTTTACGTAAAATGTATTTTATTCTAGCCCAGCAGGGATATATTTCCAGCACATAAATATTGATATGTAGGCCTAGCATACGCAATATGTCAAATTTATCGCATGACACGACAAAAGTTTCGATACTGTTGATTGGCTAATTGCACACTGCGGTCGTATTTTCAGCCAATCAGCAGCTGACGCACTGAATTCAATCGATTTTTACTTTTGTTAAGAGCGCGATAAAATTTAGTCGCGTTGCGTATGCTAGGCCTGATGGTCTAACAACCAATTAATATATTTTGATGGGAAGGCGAGAGAGAGGTTCCACTTTGTTTATTTTAGTTTGTATCATACATTGTCTCATATATATTTCACGCAATAACATGGCTAAACGTCAAATATACAATCAGTAATCAGTATACACCGGAAGATATATTCCAAACTATGTAGAGTCCATATTGTCAGATCGTAACGAGTGAAAATATCTCGAACGCTTCATATAATTTACAATATATTTGATCGATATCTATTTACTAATTTTTTCATATACCTATAATATACTTTAGCTACGTTCATAATATCACGTCAGGCTGACACACATTATTAGTTTGTGCCTACATTCTAATGTTGTCTTTTAAGCGTCTAAATGAATGAACGGAAATTGCTAAATTACAATGAAATCGTCTAATTTAATGATTGGTGCGCAATAATACTCGGCTCTCCACTGGGGACAATGAATTATGAATGTCTTAATAAAATTTTATATTGATAGGAACAAGTAATATGTGGTAAGTACTGAAACGAATTATGCACTCGACTAAGCCGTATACATTTGACTAAAACTCAACTGGTAAGGAGCCAAATTTTAGTTTGCCATAATTTTCTTTACGTCAATCATTCAAAGACTATATATGATAGATGCGTTCGTTTGCGTTTACATTCTGGTAGCAAACATAATGAGTGCGACGTTCCTTTTATATTAGCTACTTAATCTGTGCAGCTGCGATTTGGACTCGTGTCGAGAAAATCACCGATACTGCAATATCTGACACTTGTAGAAATTACGATGAAGTTTTGTCTATAAAGAAGACGTGCTTTCGTTGAACTTCAATCATTTATTATACTCAACTAGACATGTAGAATAGACTGAGCCCTATTTGAATCAAATAATTTAAGAAATGTGAAAGACTATGTGACAGTCTTTATGTAAATTTTTTATTAGATGACGTCATACATTTGCTGGAGGAGTTATTAGAATAGCTAAAGAAAAGATTCTGAAGGCTGGTACGTTCACCCGACTTTGACACCAAGGTTTTTTCATTATATAGTATGTGTGAATAAGTTTATTTAGCTTTGTAAACCAAGAAATATATAAATATTGTATATCAACCGACAGACGAGTAAACAACCCGGTTGAATTTGTATACTTAAAAATTAAAAAAAAACACCATGTTTATGAGCGATATAGTATTTCAATACTATATTACTAGGTATTGCGTTAGGGAAATTTTTTTTAGTGACACGCACCGCCATTTATTTCAATGATTTTAAGCAAATGCCTCATGTAAATGTATGTCGGCTTTAGCGAAGGACCGGCATAGCGCATAATATGTCGCTTGTTACGGTGATAAATAAATAAATATTGGATAACATCTCATACATTGCTCTGATTCTGTAGGAAGTAGCTATAACACTAGTAGTACAGAAATTAGAACACACCTAAGTAACATATCGTTATAAGATCAGTAACACGTTAGAAAAGGGGTTTAAATAGGGGGGATTGAAATCTTGGCTTGCCAGAGTGTACTGACAATAGCCCATAATGATGATAATTGCTCGACAATTGGCAATAAAACAAAGAGGGCACTATCGCGTTGAACTAAGTATTTGAATGTTATTGTGCGTTGAACGTCTTACCAGTAACTTATAAAAGCAGGACGTATTCCATTGAGAGGGAAGTCGGAAGCAGCACTACACTCCAGATAGAGGGGTCTTGCTTCCACAATGGAAAACAGCATGCTTGAACTCTTTATGAGGCCTAGAGTATCGGAAATGTACATTGATTTTCACTGGTAAGTTAAGGTCATAAGGTTAAATTTAAGGTGATAACTAATTTCACATTGCTTGAATAAGGGTTAAAGGTTGCTGATTGCCTTGTAAAATTAAAAACTTCGAGTTTGTATCTTTGTACAGTCTAGTTTCGTTATGTCTTTTAGTTTTTACAGTTTTCTGAGGTCTGCACTCAGTCTATTTTCTATGTCTATGAACTCATAAACGCTGGGTTCGCTGAGCCCCATCCCCAGATGTGTTCGAAGCCGGTGGGCAGCTTAAGACGCTCGGGTCCCGTAAGTACCTGTGACAATATAATAAGCTTGAAAATTGTTTACATAATTTTTTTACACTATGATTCTAAACGTCACAAATGATTACGGTTCGTCAAGTCTTACTTTTGTTTTAGTCCAATCGTTCAAGGAAAGAAAGAAATAAAACACGCCTTACGAATCCGATTCTGACGATTTGTGAATAAGCAGGCTGGTTGGAGCAGAGTATACCACCCATATCACTTGGATAAAATTTAAGCTAGAACATATCTTTTTGTTCCGATACTATTAATATTATGATGCTACAAATGGTCATTAATAAGGACAGCATAACCGCAATCACTGGTGTGCTATGTGAGAAGTATACATCCAGCGAACGACAGAACTACAGGGAAAGTAGTAAGTAAGTTTACCCGTAGGGAGGGCTAGCCGCCCTCGCTCTTGACGTAGAAGAGCAAGTAGGGCGTGGCGGCGGAGCGCGCCTTGGGCTCGGCGGAGAGCAGGTCCTCGAAGTCCTCGTTGGTGATGGGCTTGACGAGGTCGTCGTCGCACGCCAGCCAGCACGCCTCGGCGCGCGCGCGCGGCACGCAGCACTCGCGCGCGCAGCAGCCCGCCGCCGGCGCGCGCCCGCGGCTGAACAGCGTGCGCATGAACCTGCAAGGCGACACACAACAAATAAGGCTTCCGCGTTACATTTAAACATTTCAAATAAGTTAACGGGTCAAAACGTGACACCATTTTTATTAAGTAGTTAATACGCTTGTGGAGTGCAGTGGATGAAGATTTGCAAGCTCTCTCGAACAGACGAAGACGAGCGAGATTATGAACTTAATCGTTGCGTGATGAAGACTTAAAAACCAGCCAAGTGCGAGTCGGACTCGCCAATGGAGGGTTTTGTAGTCAAGTACACATTTTACCACTTTGGAAGTGTCTCTCGTACAAAGATTTTAAATATTTTTTATCTTCAATTTTGAGATTCAATTTTAAGTACATTTAAAAAAATATTGTTATTATTAAATTAATTGTTATTATTTTATATTTTCAAAAACCTTAATTCGGTTTACAGAATAAATCAATAGATCTTATAGTTTCCGAAAAAGTATCTGTGACTTACGAACGAACAGATAGACATTACGAATCCATAAGAGTTCCGTTTTTCGCCATTCGGGCTGCCCGTCAGCGTCTGCCCCAGGTGCATGTGTGTCGTACGTACCCAGAGGCGGGCGGCGGCGCGGCGTGGTCGGGCGGCGCGAGGCGGCGGCACGCACCCTCGGCGGGGCTGTCGCGCGCGTACGCCACGTAGTGCCCGCCCGTCAGCGTCTGCCCCAGGTGCATGTGTGTCGTACGTACCCAGAGGCGGGCGGCGGCGCGGCGTGGTCGGGCGGCGCGAGGCGGCGGCACGCACCCTCGGCGGGGCTGTCGCGCGCGTACGCCACGTAGTGCCCGCCCGTCAGCGTCTGCCCCAGGTGCATGTGTGTCGTACGTACCCAGAGGCGGGCGGCGGCGCGGCGTGGTCGGGCGGCGCGAGGCGGCGGCACGCACCCTCGGCGGGGCTGTCGCGCGCGTACGCCACGTAGTGCCCGCCCGTCAGCGTCTGCCCCAGGTGCATGATCACGCCCCACAGGATGTATCTGGAACACGCACACACACACACACTTTAGTCTATATAAAGTCTCATTTCGTCGGTGATAGTGCAATACAGCGTTATTTTTTATTATTTCAATCCAAATTAGAACTTACAGAAAACCGTGCCTTGGTATTGCACTATCACCGACGATTTACAATCGATGCTATTAACTTTATTTTTAAACACTTGAAAAAATATAGCTAGAATACTTTGACGTTTCCTTTTTTTTTATCAGAAAAAACAAAAGGCATTATTAAAATTTACAAAATGACAAAAAAAAAACAAAACGCGGACTTTATACGTTGTGGTTGAGAATGCCCGTCAACTCCACAGATTTAAGCGATATCGTGGCTGTACATGAATTTTCATTAGATAGTAGTTTAACCAGCCATGTTTTAAACATTAATAAATTATGATTACTTTGAGTATTATATATTTATTATAATGAGTATAATACTGTTTTCGATACATTATACTTCTAAATGCTGAACAAAAAAAGTTTACAAAATGTTTTTATGTCCGCTGGTATATAGGGCCAAAAAAAAATTTATAAAGTTTATGTCCGTCCCTAAAATAATGTTTTACTTTGTTATATACTGTTTTTTTTTTTGTTCTCCGACTCTTTTATATTTTTTTCTTGAAATAAAGTTGGCAACCTTAATAGTTAATGCCGTATCCGTCATGAATGCAGTATCTGTAATAACCTGTGGTGCGGCGGCTGGTCGGCGGCTCGCTTGGCGCACGGCTCGCAGAAGCACGGCATCAGCAGCGGGGTGGGCGCGTGCCGCGTGATCTTCTCCATGCCGCCGCTGAACCGCTTCAGCTGCAGCACGAGCAGCCGCGGCAGCCGCGAGTACGCCACGCTCCGCCGCGCCTCGTTGTAGCGGAGGCAGCGCTCGCACCAGTACTGAACGAGAAAACACTACCTTTAGTTAATCTTTAAAAAAGTACGTTTTATAATTCTTTCGAATAAACTTCTTAAAATAATAAAACCAATATTTTTTAGAGATGCAACGGATATCCAGTTGCTATCCGGTATACAGCCTATCCGGCCATTATTTTACTATCCGGCCAGATACCGGATAGTTGTGCACTATTCGGCCGGATACCGGATAGTGATTCTGTTTGGTAATTTACTTTGAATAATGGTTAGTATACAAGAAAACAACAACAAATTATCAATTTTAGAAACAGAAAAAATGTATCTCCGGTGTGGGAAACGAACCCACGACCTTCACGTATCGCGCGTGCTGCTCATCCAACTGAGCTAACTGCAAGTTATCGTAGGCGATGAAATTTTTCTGCTGTATCAACCGCCGATAAGTATGTAGTTCTAAAAATATTCGGCAGAGGGTATTTACCTTTATTAATGTTGCACGGCCGTACCCATTTCTTGCCATCTACTATTTCCTCTACCTTAAGGTTGTCTGGAAGAGATCGCTTTCTAGCGATAAGACCGCCTAAATTGTAGTATAATCAATCTGTAAAACCTATTTCTGTAAAGTTTTTGTGCAATAAAGTATATCTATCTATCTATCTATCTACCTTACCTCAGGACCTCATCCTTACCTCGAAGGCCTTGACCCCTGCTACTAATGTCGCACCCCGCAAGAGCTGTGTAAGTAAACCTTACTCACACGCAGAAACACAACAACACAGAAGTGATTGTTATTTGTCCGCGGTCTTCTGTACGGTGGAGAAATTTCACCAGTCCCCCCTAAATTAAAAATTTTCCCCCTAGACCTTTCCCCCCGTACCTTGTTCTGGTCGCGCAGGTACTCGCTGGAGAGGCAGGCGGCACGGAAGGGCTCCTCGTCGGCGGCGTCCTCGTCGCCCACCGGCACGCACAGCTCGCACACCGCCTGCGCCTTCTCAGTCACCGTCTCGCACTCCAGGCACATAGTGCGGACCACCATCGTGCCTGCGAACGTACCAACACTTTACTAGCAATTACAGCGCGCCTTACAGGCCTAGCATACGCAACGCGACTTAATTTTATCGCGCTCTTAACAAACGTCAAAATCGATTGAAGTCAGTGCGTCAGCTGTTGATTGGTTGTAAATACGAGTGCGGTGTGCTATTAGCCAATCAACAGTATCGAAACTTTTGTCGTCTCATGCGATAAATTTGACATATTGCGTATGCTATTCCTGTTAGTAATATATTACATTAAACTTTTGCTTAACATACTGATACCGTTACATAGTGTAAAACATCGATTCCGAATTATTCCTTACTAGCTGTGCCCGCGACTTCGTTCGCGTAGACTACATCCTTTCTTGGTCGGTTTTATCTCCCCTTATATTCGAAACAAAAAGTAGTCTATAATTTAATCCAAATTGGCTACTTGACAGTTTTTGAAAAAGTATTGTAAAATGTGCGCCCGTTCATTTTATATCCCAAGCAATTCGATTTATCTGGAAATAATCTAAATAACCAGAGAAAAATAAGATTTTGTGTAACACATTTAAAAAGCCCGCGAAAACGCCTAGTCGCGTCATTGTTGCAATTATGACGTCAACGTCCTAGACAACGAACCGATACGCATAGGAACGACTTTAAGATAAACGGAAAATGTTTCAATAAATTCTTTATACGATTAGAGAAACAATAATTCAATTTAATCGGTAAAATAATCATTGTTTCGCCACATTAAAATAAATAATTTTCGCCGACAGCTGTCATTTCCGAATTGCAATGGTGGTTTCCGTTTCGGTTCTTTTGTTACACAGATAATAAAACTAAAATTTATTTTGCATAAATAAAATACTAACTATGCTTTTAATTAAAAAGTAAAATTGTAAAATGATTACTTAACTAATAAGCTAACATATCTAACACTTTTAATATTTTATTGTTAACACTGTCAAGTAGCCAATTTCGAGCTATATTTATGGCACATTTCATATCTCTAACTCAAAAAATAAACATTTTCCCATATAAACTTTCAAAGGTGGTATTACCCCCATTCCCCCCTTATTTTCTAACAAAAAGTAGCCTATGTCCGTTCTCAACATTCACCTATACCAAATTTCATCAAAATCGGTTGAGAGGTTTAAGGGGAAAGCGAAACAGACAGACAAGTTACTTTCGCATTTATAATATTAGTAGGGAAGTAGGGATATATACTTGGCTTCATAAGCGATATCAATAAGAGATTTTTTAAACAATTAAAATGTAATGAGAAGACAGATGACCTCCATAGCGTGTCGTCATCTTTAGGATTCGGGTTTGATAACCGGTCGAGTTAATATGGAAAAACTAACGTTTGCTTAGTATTTCAGGAATGGGTGTTGTGGTAGTGTCGATGTTTTATTTCTGTAACTGTGGACTACTTACCACAGACTCAGAGCAATGTATTTGATGTATAAAAATATTGCAAATTTTCTTGTATACCCTTGGTCGAATGTTTCGTATATGTATGTATCTTCCGCAATCGCTTTTGAACATAACCAGCCGATACTAATCCACTGCTGTACAAGGTGCGCCCTATTTCTATTAAATCGTGCCTCTCTAAACACTCGACATTGGCGGAATCACTGCGTTATCATAAACGCGGGACAGAGTCCATAGAAAAAAAAAAAAAAAGGTGCGCCCTGTCTTCAAGTACATATTTAGGTATTGAGGCAATGAATGGTATGTGTGATATTTACTTAAAGAAAGTAGCAGAGACTCGTTACCTTCAAAGTCGTCCGCCACGAAGTCCCACCCGGGGCGCGACCGCTCGTCGGTGTCGGGCACCGCCTTGTCCTCGGTGGGCGAGTGGCGCTTCTCGCTCGTGACCACTTCTTTGCGCTTCTTCCACGACTTGCGCAGGTTACCCAGCGTCGGCTTGCCGCTGTCGCCGTCCAAGCTTGGCTGTCGGCCGATGCCATTGCTGAATATGAAAAAAAATTACTAATACTTGAATCTGCAGGCCCATCCTGTTACTAGAGTTAAGACTACCGATACGGCTACGTTATTAATTTCCTATTTCTGTCAGTTTAGTTTAAAAAGTTAAACCTATAACCATGACCAATTTTATCGACACTATGGATTGTATTGTTGCGGGTAAGTAACAAAATTTAAATGATAGGAGATACACTAATTTGAAAAATTTAAAACTATATTGTAAACAATGTATTTGCAAATTAGATAAGTTTTTAATGTCTACCAACGCGTAAAACCTGTTTCAACCCCGAAAAGGTTGATTTGAAAGAAACATTTTAAACACTATGAGAAGATTTTAAGCATTATAAACTTGAAATCTCTTTCATACAAACTTCCAAATCCTGTTTTACCCCCTTATGGGTGGTGTTTGTAAAAAACGTTTTAAACAGGTGACCACGTTATAATTAATCTTAGTTATTATATTTCGTGATTAACCAGTCAGTCAGTGGTATTTTGCTTTTATATATTTTTAACTAGCGGTCCCGGCGAACTTCGTTTCGCCTTAGAGAATTTTTCCCGCTTTTCTGTTGAATTTTTTCAAATTTTACCAAGGATCCCTAATTTTGTAGCCTATGTCAAATTGGAAGAATGTAGCATTCTATTGGTGAAAGAATTTTTTAAATCGGCCCAGTACTTTTTGAGCCTATTCATTACAAACATACAAAAATAGGTCCAAATCTTTCCTCTTTATAATATTAGTGTAGATTATTACAAAAGGAGTTCGTATAGGAACATTGTTATGTGAGAAAGCAAGCCGACTTACGTTTCTCCATTCTCATGCAGCTGCAGTCGGGCTGCGCGCGAGCTGAGCGCCCGGCACGTCTCCCTGATGTTGTCCAATATGCACACTAGCAACTCGTGCGCATCTTGCTGCCTGTTACCTGCAACCAAACAGTTTATTATGAAGTCGACTGGTGAATACACTAAAGATATTTGAACCATGGGAACTTTGTAAACTTTCTTATTGTATTAAGGTATAACATGCTAAATCATCGACTACTGCGATACAGGCCTTAAGCCTAGTGCAGACGTCACTGTTACTGTAACTTGCCTTTATTTCTGCTTAAGAATTATTATTATTATTTTCAAGGCAAACTAGGAGACCTAGCCACCAAAAACTAAATAGGTTTGTTGGATGTCTGAAACATAACCAAATCACTTCAAATGCAATAAAAAAAAAAATAAGGAAATAAACAACCACATTGTGATTATATTCTTGATTATTCATCAAAAAGGAAATCTTTGGATTGTATATTTATCGTCTCGTTTGATCATTTGTTTTTGATAATTGGCTTACTGATCTCTTTATCGTAGTTGGGACTAAAATGCTTACAGAAGCGAGGACACGTCATTCTTACGGGACAATAAGGTGCTTCAAGCCAGCAATACCCTAACCTATCTGGGAAAACCTCACACAAGTATGCTCCGTAGGTTTCGTACTACCTGGTTTTGGAGATCAACGTAGCACTGTTGACTGATTTTTATAGATATAAATAAATACCTTCAAAGGTAGAGTTGACATCTCTAAGAGCGGCGAGGAATGCGTCTGCCGCGAACGGCTCTGGGCTGGCGTCTGCAGAGTTGCTGTTCAGACACTTGCTCTCAGCAGCTCGCAAGTTGAAGTATGTCTCGTGGAGTTTCTCTGTTGCTATCTGTGAAGGTAATAATGGCAGTAAGCCGTCTATTTGCGTACTGTCAATTAAGATGCTTTTTATATATGTACCCTACTTAGTCAATCAAGATTTTATCATAGATTTTGTTTGAAAATACGAAACCAAAACATAACCATTTAAGACAGGTAGAGCATAGCGATTTATCGTTTGAACTGAAGCAGCCAAACTAGTGTTAACAATAACTGCGGTGTTGTTGTATTCTTGCACTAATGTGTAGTTTCAGTGTGTTTAACAAAATTTGTGTCCTCTTTCTGTCGTCAATTAATCATCCCAATTTGGAATTTCCATTTAATCACCAAAAGTTATTTTGTTAACATAGGAACTTAAACTAACTCTTACCAACTGTTTTTTGCCTAAACTTTCTCAAAAATATATTTTTCATATAAGTAAGTACATCAATGTAAATGAAATTTAAAAGAGAATGTTTACTTTGCCTTACTATTCTTATGACAATAAATAGAGATAATTTTTATATCAACAGCCATGCAGATTGTATGTTGCCACCTAGATTATGTTACTTTTATCTTGATTGACGGGTCCTTTATCTTATGACATCATAGATGATAAGTTCTGACCTGTATTTTGCTTTTTCCAGAGCTATTGTCTGACTGGCCTAAAGAGAGTAGATCTTTGCTACTCCAAGACCTAGCTCCAGACGCTGCTAATCCAGCTGCGCTTCTACCAAGGGATGAACTCTTCATGCGAATGCTACCAAGTTTTTGTTCTAGGCTTGCCAGATCTGATACTAAGTGGTGGAGGTTGTGAAGAAAACGGGGTGCATATCTGAAAAACAGAAATTTACATAGCTTTATTTAGTGTTTCTTTTAAAAGGAAGAAATGTTTTAAAATTTACAAATTTGAAATGCTAATTAATCAAGACTAAACTTGAAACTGAATTACCATTATCTATTAGTAAGCCTCTATGAGAACATGAGTGACAACAACAAAAATAAGTATAAAAGTTTTGTCTGTGCAATATTATAGCCCATTTGAATATGAAATAGTTTTTTTAGTAATATTGCAGTTAGAATTAAATAGGAGCTATCTTTTTGCTTCTCTTTGAAGCTTTTTACCCCCCTGTCAGTTTATTAGATATTGTATTAAATATTATTCCAAGCATTATGTAGTAGAAAATAAAGTCAGTTGTAATCATAGCTATCTTGTCTAATGCTGCCTTTCCTCAGCTCAGCTTGGCAAGAATGCTGGCATTAAATTTATACATTACACAATGTGCAAATCATTGTGTCCTCTCTCCTCCTCCTCATCCAAACCTTATCCTCTTTTCAGAGGATAAGGTTTGACTGACAGCTTAAAAAAATACTGTGCCAGTATGTGACACACAAATTTCTTTGACTTGAAAATTCTTCAAATTATTCTGTTTATTTCATAATTAGATCTAGTCTTCTGATTATTATATTTTATAATGAGATAACGAAAATGTTTGTTACCGTAAAGTGTAAAGCACACTATTAAGAAAGCAAGTATTTCCCAGGTTGGAGAGAGTGGCAATAGGTGTCTTCCGCTGTGTCCCTCCATACTGGTTCTCCGATTGGTGGTGGCCATTCAACATGGCAGAGCTGGCAGAGGGAGGGGCTAGTACTATCAGCTCAGGCTCTGATCTCTCTATAACAAAGATATAGCAATTACAGCAAAAATATATTATTTGAAATTTTGTTTTTTAAAGTTATATTCTCTATTTCAGTTCTTGCAAGAAAATAAGTTTCTCAACCTCAAGGAAAGATTTATAAATATTTTATAGTAGGTACATATTGCGACACTACCAAACTTTAAATAATTTAAAGAAACATTTTATCTCCCAGCCTGCTATTGCTTTGAAGCATGAACTATTTCTTTTTCCTCAAACCCTAAAGGTTATCTTGTTGATATAACTTTCTAGCAATAATCATAAATAGTATAATTTAGCCGATAAGGCTGCCTAAACTGTGGAACATTTTTGACTGTAAAACCAATTTATGTAAATGGTTTGTGCAAAAAAGTACATGAATCAGTCTAACTTAAAAAAAATAACTAAAAAGTTTTAAGCAATAGAGCATTTTAAAAAATCCAGTACAAATTAGTGAGTAAAGGAACAAAACAATTAATTTTAAGTTTCTATGTCACATTATACCTAGCATATTTCATAAGAAGTATGATTTAAAATATTTTACTCGAAATTTACCTATGTACCTACAGAAAAACAGGTGATAAACTTCAGTTACATTAGTCCATTACTAAGGTTTTTTAAAAAGAAATTTAACTATTTAAATTAGTTTATCCTTAATACCATGGTAATATATGCAAATATTTCTAATGTTGATAGACACAAATTATAATAATGATGTTTATTAATGAATATGCTTGTGAAACAATAAAAAAATACTTACATAATTGCTTAGCCAAATATGATCTAATAATCGATTATTATAATGCTTTCAAATTTAATTTGATTTTGAGTAAAAAAATACTTACATCTTTTCTAGGAAGATCTACAGGATATCTACATTTTACACCAAAATATTTAAAATGTAATAGAAATATAAATATCAAACTCATACTACATAGAAGGTGCTGCATATATTGCTCAAGGAGGTGCAGTCAACTGCCTACTAAAGCGAATAGATAGTTGGTTGGGATGGATATATTTATTAAAACTAGTCAGTTTTCTATTAAGTCTAATGATTGTAACTTTTACATTATACTCACTAACTCTATGAAGTAACATAATGTTGTTTTCTTAGCTTGAATCTAGTCAGAATCGTTGTGTTTTCTTTCCAGATCTTAAACTGATTTTTAGGAGCATACATTTTGGTAGAACTAACCTATGGTTTTCGATGTTTCTGTAAGAGGTTTTAGCCTCTTCGCTGCACTCAAAGTGTTGAAGTAAGTGCTTGTCAAAGGCCGCTTCGCAGGCTTATTCTCTTTATTACCGCCAGCAGACAATTTATTAAGCGCACTGTTCTCTTTCGAGTCACCAACTATTCTGTTCTCACTACTCACACATATAGCATTATTTCTGTTTAACGAAAGCGAAAATCTTGATTTCTCGATTCCTTTTTTCGTTTCAGATACAGAGTTAACTGGCATCTTCAGAATACCTGAAAAAGTGGAAAAAGTCTTAGCAAACGTTAAATTTTAGAACCCATTGGTAACTTTCCCAAGACATTATGTCAAGGATTTCCTTGATTTTAAATCAGTTGATAAAGTCCTACTTACGGAAACTGCTTCATCGGGTACATTGACTTACATTATTTAGTAAGACAATGCGTTCTCACTAAAATTATACTAAAAGAACAAGATTATGGGGAGGAATAAGCCGCGAACAACCCCTTTCGAGCAGTCAGCCATATTGAAATATTTGATTGATGGAAGGAAATAGGAGAAACGTCGTTCCGTCTAAGAAACGTCAGATTAATTTTAATGCCATGGATGTACAGCATGCTCTAAGAGACCTATTTTACACAAAATAATAATAGACTTTTAATAATTGTTGTTAGGGTTCATAGTTTTTTTTAGATATGATTCATGAACTAATTTCCTATTAATGAAGATTAGAAAAAAAATCGAAACTAAAAAGTTTTTTTCCTAGCAACTTTAGACCACGAAACAGATTGATTCTAAGTGATACCACTAGATGTCACTTCATTATATGAAATTTGAGGCTTATAACTTTTCCCGCGGGTTCATTATAGGAATAAACGAAGAGTTTTGGTTTTTATGGTTGAATCGAAACATTCTGGAAAAAAATTATGTTTTCTTAAAAAAGCGTTAGCCGCATTCGCAATTAAAAATTGCTATTCGTCATCGGATCCAACACATTTCGTTGTAGGTGAGATTGCAACCCGACAGATATGTTTTTCAACTCAGCTTGGTTAGCGGCTCATGAACGGCATAGTAAAATAAGTGTTACTTATTGAATTTAAGCTGTATAATTAAGTATACGATAGAAATGATCTGCCTCGCGCTGATGAAATGTTTGGATTTAAAGGATTATTGTAAAAGTTTGGAAAGTAATAAAATTATTTCAGAAGTCGCCAGCAATTTAATTACTAATCGGTTCCAATATTTAAAAAGAGTTCCGTTCTAGTTACGGATAGTAATAAATTAATACGTGGCGTAAGCTAAAAGCGACCGAGAGACGACCGATGACAGTGAAAGTAAATTATAGAACGGTATTAACAACTTGTAGTCGCTTCGAGAAAAATAGGTAGGTAGTCATTTTGAACACATTACGAATCGTTACGTAAAATATTGGAACAGGACATTATACGATTTTTACATAATAAATATCACAAACCTGGTGTGACACTGTCACTTTTCAAAAAATTCATAAATGGGATATATACCTATCTGAAAATGATCCTAAAAACCCTTTTACTTGGTGCGATAACGTTGCTTGTGTAGTACGCATAGTTTCCGTATGAGGACGTGAGTGTCATTGCGACACAACTACAGTTATCATTTTTTGTTAGAGCCACAACGTCACTTTTGAGGGGGCTGGAAGGCTTCAATAAAGATATAGTAAAGTGATTAATATTTATCAAAAAGTAAAGTTAAAAGTTGACGTTGTAGTAGGTATAAGCTGTTCATCTCATCTCATATTCTTGTGAGATGTCAAAGTTTTAAATGCTTCTCCTGAAAAACTACATCCCTACTAATATTATAAATGCGAAAGTAACTCTGTCTGTCTGTCTGTCTGTCTGTTTGTTACGATTTCCCGCTTAAACCTCTCAACCGATTTTGATGAAATTTGGCATATAGGTATACGTTGAACCTCAAGAACGGACATAGGCTACTTTTTGTAAGAAAGTAGGGGTAATGCCACCTTTGAAAGTTTATATTGGAAAATTTTTAATTTTTAAGTTTGAGATATTAAAGTTGGCACAAATATAGCTTTTAACACGGCGGCGCGCCGCTCAAGCCCGGTAACCAGCTACGCACCGCAGCACCGCCTCGTCCTGTGACCTCGCGCCCCGCTGAGCCAGCCGAAGCATATAAATAGCGTCCGCCCCTTACGTCGCCAGTCTGCGTTCGGAGCGTTCTGGGTGTAATATCTCCGCATCGACCTAGGTCGGTCTCTGATTGCGCCCGGTTCTCTTCGAGCATAGGCTACTCTGCGCGTATATTGTTGTTCCCGTGTTGGCTTCGCTAGCGGACCGCACGGCGATCTATAATATACGCTGCCCTACCGCCCTTGTTGTTAGCCGTTGAATTATTTTGATAGTTTGTTCCCCTTATCACTAATTTTATTCTGTTTGTTAATATTTGGTTAAGTTATTATAAATATTTATATTTAATCGCTTGTTTATCTTTATACATATACCCCCACTGTTACAACTTGGCATCCCAACGCGGGGATTATTATTATTTTTTTAAATAAATTATTATTGTATGTATATGTATATAATAGTATAGACTCATTTTAATATTTCCCTCTTTTGTAATTGTTGAGTTTAATATTAGTCATAGCCCGTTTTAGTAATAGGAATATAATAGTTAGTTATGTCATTATAGGTTCATAGTTTATTTATTTATACCCTCTGAATTTTTATTTTGTAAATATCTCGCCGCCGAGATTGATAGTTATAGGATTTTACCTAGACGTAGTAAACGTCTTTTAGGTAATATGTCGAACGTTAGTTTTACGGACGACCAGTTCCGAAATCTCCTAGGAGTCTTAGCAAGCAGGAATTCCGCTTCACCTCAGAAGACTGGTAGTTTCGCGTCTTGTACAGCCCGTTTTGACGGAAGTCGCGACACGACACTAGTCGAGGCTTTTATATCCACCATAACCACCTTCAAGAAAATTGAGTGTATCGTAGATAGTGACGCCATTGAAGGTATAACGCTCCTACTTACCGGAGAGGCTTCGATATGGTGGTTAGGTGTGAAGGAAGATGTCCACACATGGACAGACGCAGTGTCGCTTCTGCGCACTACATTCGCGCCGAAGAGGCCGGCTTATAAAATTTATGAAGAAGTTGTTTGCACCAAACAAACACAACCAAGAAATACCGAGCTATTCGTAGCAAAGAAACGCGCATTATTAGCCGAATTGCCTAAACCTTCTTTACATATTTCTCAATGCTTGGATCTATTATACCTCCTTGCACGTAGACATAAGAGATAAAATTCCCCGAGACAGCGTTAATAATTTTGATGACTTTCTTATGAAAGCTCGACAAACAGAAGAAGTGTTGGCAGAACGAACTAAGAGTACTGTTGCTGTTACTCCATCAGGAAAGAGAGGTCGTTGTACATTTTGCCGCGCTTTTGGGCACACCGAAGATAACTGCCGGAAGAAGGGTGCGAATGATCAGCGAGTACAGGCCCCTGCTAGTACCTCATTTAGCCACAGACCAATTTCGAGCAAAATCACTTGTTACGGATGTGGTGAACCTGGCGTTATTAGAAGTAAATGCCAGAAATGTAACGCACCTGCAAAAATAGGCGCTGTGGAGGTCGGGTTCTACGCACTAAGTCCTAGTCTCGCTTACATATCCCGTCTGCGTCCAACAGTAGATATCAAAATTGGTGGAGTCAGCGGAAGAGCACATATTGATTCTGGTGCTAAGTTAAGTGTGGCTTCTCAATCCTTGTTTAGGATATTAAAAAGACAGAATTGCAATTTTATCGAGTCTGCGACTATTACCTTAGCTGACGGACTGCGACGTCGGCAGCAAATAATGAGAACATTAGTGCCTGTCACAATTAGCAACAGAACTATAATGACCAACTTCATCGTACTGCCGGAGTCTCAAGAAAATAGGACACTCTTGGGAGTGGACTTCATACAGGACGCAAAGATAGTGCTAAATCTACCCCAACTCCTATACCACTTTCTCGATGAACCTGGGAAAAAGTACGACCTTACAAACGAAGACGACGACTCGACAGCAGTGGCCACAATGAAGACGGAGACTCCAACAGAAACCGCTATCTCAAAACTAATTAAGTTGACCGCATTAGAACCAATGGTGAGCCCAATGGGACAGACTCCGTCTCAAGCTGCATCCTCTCCAGGAGAAGGAAATTTAGAAGTGGCCTTCGGACCACCTATAAAAATTGATTTCGCAACACCACCTGCATCACCAACACATGACAGCCCAAAGCTGAAGGGGTACTCACCAAGGTTTGTTAGTTCACTTTTCAGAGATGCCCAGATGGCGATCAATACAACCGAAATAGAACTTTCACCCGGTAGTTACGACAAGTTTGGTCCCAGTATTGACATCGCCATAGTAGCAGTTGATGGTGTGAAAGACCTCGACCGGAAACAAGAAATGCAACTGGTCACCATTTTAAAACGGCATGAAACTGTATTCTTGGCTAACGGTAATCCGGCTAATCTAGTGGAACACGCTATAGAAACTAGCAACCATTGCCCAGTTGCCGTACCACCGTATCGAATGTCACCACTGCGTAAAGAAATATTAAGCAAAGAGATTGATAAAATGCTGGATGAAAGTGTCATTACAGAGTCGAAGTCACCTTGGGCAGCGCCAGTGATCCTGGTACCCAAGAAGAACGGCGACGTAAGAGTTTGCATTGATTATCGGCAACTTAATAGGATTACCATACCAGATGCGTATCCGTTGCCAAGACTGGATGATCTTCTGCACGAGGCCAAACCAACCCCATTTATGACGTCATTAGATCTGAAATCGGGCTACTGGCAGATAAAGGTACGCCCTGAGGACCAGAAGAAGACAGCGTTTATCACACCTTTCGGATTGTACGAATTCAGAAGAATGCCGTTTGGATTATGGAATGCACCGGCTACCTTCCAAAGATTCATCGACCGATTGAGAATCCAAATAGACGCACAACTGTTGGCCTATTTAGATGATTTGATTCTACTGTCTCCGTCATTCGAGCGCCATATGCAAGATCTAGATGAACTGTTTCAACTCTTGAAGAAAAATAACGTCGTTGTCAATAAGAAAAAGTGCCGGTTTTGTCAAGACCAAGTCCCCTATCTTGGCAACATTATCACAAAAGACGGCCTACAAACAGATCCTGCAAAAATCGCCGCCATAATGGACATGCCTACACCAAGTGACGTTAAACAAATTCAATCATTTTTGCAGACCTGCTCCTGGTATCGCCGATTCGTACCGAACTTTGCAAAATGCGCCCAACCACTCACCAAACTGACAAAGAAAGATGCTACTTGGAAATGGGGGGCCTCGGAACAAAATGCTTTTAACGAGTTAAAGAGTTGTCTTACCAGCGCACCTATTTTTCGTCAAGCGGACTTTACCAAATCATACACAATCAAAACAGATGCTAGCGATTACGCCATAGGTGCTGTACTAGTGCAGGGGGAGGGCGACGGCGAACACCCAGTAGAGTATGCGAGTCGCTTATTAACAAGCGCTGAGAGAAATTACTCGACAACAGAACGTGAAGCACTGGCAGTAATATGGGCGGTATCGAAGTTCAGAGGCTATATAGAGGGGTCTTCGGTAGTAATCGTCACTGATCACCAAGCATTAAAGTGGTTGATGTCAATCAAGTCTCCTACTGGCCGCCTTGCAAGATGGGCGTTACAACTACAACCTTATAATCTAGAGATTAACTACATCCCAGGGAAGACAAACATAGTCGCGGATGGTCTTTCTAGACCACCAACCAAGGTCGACAATATTAAGCACGATATATGTGTAGTTTCTGTTGATTTACCAAGGTATTCTGGAGCCGAAATAAGACAAGGACAAATAGCCGATCCCGAAATAAAGAAGATAATAGAAGCTCTGGAGAAACCTATGAAAGATGAAGACGCAATCTACTGGTCAAACAAAGGCTACTTTATGAGCAGTGGGATATTACATCGGTACATAGAAGATAGCAATGTTGATGCTGGACAGCTTGTCATACCTCAAAGCGAGAAATTGACTGTGCTACAACAATACCATGATGAACCAACTGCTGGACATTGTGGGGCAGACAAGACCTTCGAACGTATATCAAGACGATACTATTGGCAGGGCATGCGAAAGGATATTGAAAATTATACCAGAAATTGTCTAAAGTGTCAGCGTTACAAGTCCAGCAATATGAAACCTGCAGGCTTGTTACAAACTACAGTGATGAATCAAAGGTTCGAAACTTTATCATTTGATTTGTTTGGTCCTCTGCCGCCATCATTAAGTAACCAAACATGGATATTTATAGTTGAAGACGTTGCCACTAGATGGGTCGAATTATTTGCCTTAGAATATGCAACAGCAGAAGCGTGTGCAGACGTCTTATTAAATGAAGTTTTCCTTCGTTATGGAGTCCCGCGCAGAATAATCAGCGATAACGGAACGCAATTCGTTAGTGCCATAATGCAGAAGTTAACATACTGCCTTGATATACACCATGCGTTTACTCCAGTATACCACCCGGAAACGAATCCCGTCGAGAGGAAAAATCGCGACCTCAAAACCCAATTAGCCAATTTTGGTGGGCGATGACCATCGATCTTGGGTAGATAAATTACCAAGTATCAGGTATGCAATGAATACCTCAAAATGCGCCAGTACAAATTGTACTCCTGCTTACTTAATGTTTGGTAGAGAATTGAGAACTTATGACGATGTCAAACACGATCTTAGACAAGTGGCCTTGTCGGAAAATTTTATTCCCGAGATCACGCCTAAACTTATTTTGCTAGCAGACACCGTAAAGAAGACCCAAGAAGTCCAAGAACATAAGGAAATGGCAAGAAAGAAGATAGCTGATGAACATTGCCGACCGGCTCCCGC
The DNA here is from genome assembly GCA_037074685.1 of Glyphodes pyloalis. Lineage (NCBI taxonomy): Eukaryota > Metazoa > Arthropoda > Insecta > Lepidoptera > Crambidae > Glyphodes > Glyphodes pyloalis. The sequence goes on along the minus strand of JAYKKO010000008.1, from coordinate 12,986,057 downwards.
ATATCTCCCTGGTGACCTCGTATTGGTGGCATCAAATACACTGAGCAACGCATCCCGCTACCAAACATCTAAGCTAAACCCACGCCGTGATGGCCCCTATGTTGTCCTCAGGCAACATGGACCTACCTCTTACGAAATAGCATGTCCTGCTCAACCAAAAGTACCTCTTGGTACTTACCACTCTTCAGCTTTGACTCCCTACAAAGGGACAGACTTATGTCTGCCTAATCCTGAAAAACCTTTGCGCAGACGAGGAAGACCGAAGAAGACGACCACGAGTGCAGCCACTGGACTTCTCGCCGGGGCGACTTCGAGTCCAGAGGGGGAGTCTGTAACACGGCGGCGCGCCGCTCAAGCCCGGTAACCAGCTACGCACCGCAGCACCGCCTCGTCCTGTGACCTCGCGCCCCGCTGAGCCAGCCGAAGCATATAAATAGCGTCCGCCCCTTACGTCGCCAGTCTGCGTTCGGAGCGTTCTGGGTGTAATATCTCCGCATCGACCTAGGTCGGTCTCTGATTGCGCCCGGTTCTCTTCGAGCATAGGCTACTCTGCGCGTATATTGTTGTTCCCGTGTTGGCTTCGCTAGCGGACCGCACGGCGATCTATAATATACGTTGCCCTACCGCCCTTGTTGTTAGCCGTTGAATTATTTTGATAGTTTGTTCCCCTTATCACTAATTTTATTCTGTTTGTTAATATTTGGTTAAGTTATTATAAATATTTATATTTAATCGCTTGTTTATCTTTATACATATACCCCCACTGTTACAAGCTCTATTAAAATATAGACTACTTTTTGTTTCGAATAAGGGGAGATAGGCGTAAAACCGACCATGATGTAGTACACGCGAACGAAGTCGCGGGCACAGCTATTTTTGCATAAGTCACAGTGTCACTCCGGGGGTGCGATATAAAGACCTGCTTGCTTACAGTTAATAACTAATACGCAATCAGAATGGCAACATCTCGGTTCGCAGCGCTTGCAATGTGAATTTTCTACAAGTTACGTGCCGCAGTTTTCGTACCTCCGGTCCGGATACCGGAATGCCTGTTTCCAATATTTGAAAAACAATCCGTTCCACTTACGGATAGTAATAAATTATACGAGGCGTAAGCTAAAAACGACTGACGGGCGACTGATGACAGCTTATATGGAAAGTAAATTTGAAATTAGAATTAAAGACTCGTCATTTTTGACCTATGATGAATCGTAAAATTTAATATTGGAACTAAAAAGAGAGGTAGGGCATAGCGATTTATCGCTCGAACTGGAGCAGCCCGACTGGTGAAATACCTCCGCCTTACAGAAGATCGCAGCCAAATAACAATCACTTCTGTGTTGTTGTGTTCCTGCGTGTGAGTAAGGTTTCCAGAGCTCCTGGGGGGTGCTACATCAGTAGCAGGGGTCAAGCCTTCAAGGTAAGGGCGACAAGTCCGGTTACAGATTTATTATGCTGTATTTGTCACCCTTAAGCTAGGACCTCATTACCACTTAACATCAGGTGGGATGAGGTCAATCTTGAAGTGCAATATAAAAAAAAAAATAAAAAAAAGGGCACAGGCACGGTTTGCAATTTCTATTCCCGATTCAAATTCAGAAGGCAGCAGGGTGGCGCGGCATTAATATGTAACTTCCTTAATAGTCCTCATTACCTACCTACTTTAATTAGGCCTCTCTAAAAGATACCCTTAATCATTTAAAATACTTTAAGGATTTTCTGGCAATGTCCAATAAGTTCAACCCATTTGGGAGATATCATTATTATAATTTATTATTACAATGTTGAACAGGCTCAGGGTATGAAATTTACGATGACCTTAAGAGCGCTATTAAAAAGAGATTTTCTTTTCAGAATTGGAGCGCCTTATTGCTGGACCGTCGAGCCAATAGTCGACTCAATCGCGGAACTTTATTGCAAGGCGTCATTTTTAGAGTTCAGTTCGTCTAAAGGGATTAAGGACCACTGAACAAATCAATCGTATGCTCATGCACTAAACATTTCACATACACACACATAATGTATTGTGTAAGCACATGCCTTTGCGCAAGAACACATATACACACACACAGAATAGATGCAGGAAATATTTTAAGTAATAATTTAATTTATCTTAGTACTATTACACATAGTTCTAATTTTAATCTAGCGATGTGACTGTCTTGTGACTGCCTAGTATGAGAGTCATTAATCGTTGTAATTGTAAAGCTTTTTGGCAAAGAAACGTATTTTACTTCTTTCATTTCTGTCTTTCTTTCTATTTTATTTATTTATTTCTATAGTGTAAATTGAGAGATATCCAATTGGCTACTTGACAGTGTTAACAATAAAATATGAAAAGTGTTAGATACGTTAGCTTATTAGTTAAGTAATAATTTAACTTTTTTATTTTTTATTTAAAAGCATATTAAGTATTTTATTTTTGCAAAATAAATTTTACTTTTTTTATCTGTGGAACAAAAGAACCGAAACGGAAACCACCATTGCAATTCGGAAATGACAGCTGTCGGCGAAAATTATTTATTTTAATGTGGCGAAACAATTATTATTTTACCGATTAAATTGAATTATTGCGTCTCTAATCGTATTAAGAATTTATTGAAACATTTTCCGTTTATCTAAATTAAGTCGTTCCTATGCGTATCGGTTCGTTGTCTAGGACGTTGACGTCATAATTCCAACAGTGACGAGACTTGGCGTTTTCGCGCGCTTTTTAAATGTGTTACACAAAAGCTTATTTTTCTCTGGTTATTTACATTTTTTCCAGACAAATCGAATTGCTTGGGATATAAAATGAACGTGCGCACATTTTACAATACTTTTTCAAAAACTGTCAAGTAGCCAATTACCGAGGTAATTTAGGTATTCACAATAAATATGATCTATGTGTTGGTATAAGAGCTTTATACACATAGGAAAAACTTTTTACACGTAGGTATGTAGTGTTAAGAAGATAATCGGTCCCTAAACGAAGACGGAGCAGCACTAGTTTCTACATAATCAAACCACGCGGCCCTTCCCTAACTTAAAAAGAAAGAAATTTCACTCTCTCTGGTGGTTCGCGCATAATTGTAAAGGTGTTTATCTTTCTGTTCTAAAGTTTTAATAAAGTAAAGTGAAATAGTTGTACAGTTACTTTATATCTAATAGTAGGTAGATTTTGACAGTTCAAAAGCACGTCAGATTAAGCACTTTAGACCATTTTAGACTTTTTATCTCTTAAGTCGCTAATAAAAGAACTAATATCGACTGGCAAGTGTTTATAGTGATGTGCTCTAGACCATAATGTTTTATCTATTTAGACGACTTAAAAAGAGATTCCTACAGGATGCTACCGAAATATGTGAAATCAAGCAGGAGGCTAGTTTTTTGCAATACAACCGAAAAATTAATTAAAAAGTGTCTCGTTAAGTGAGTAAGTTGCGGTCACCACTAGTTTTGTATAATTATGTCCTAAGATCGAAGTAACAATGGTAGGCGAGGAAAGCTACGGCATGCTCGGTGCGCGAGGGCGACTCACACTTTGCCGATTTTTAAATAACAGAGCAGCTTTAGTAGGTTTATAACGATCAACAGGATCAGTGATTGCCTCAAATTATAGAATTCTGTTGATGTCACTATCCGTCCTACAACTGTCCTGGTGATACCAACCTTGTTGTTGTGTGCGCGCTATTTAATTGTTCCAGTGCGTTGGACACACTAAGATATAACCACGTAATGTAATGTCGTGTAAAATATCGAAGAAGCAAAGTTCTTCTTGTATGACAGACACGTATGTACACGTACTATGGCGTCATAGGAAAATGTGCGTTTAGATGATGGCCACAGATGGCCTTTTCATCTTCACCGAGCTTGCAGGGGAGCGGAGGGCTTACACGCCTAACCAGACGCAGTGTTCTTACCGCAAGCGTATTGCGCAATGGACGACGTACAAAACCACCGCGCTATTTATTAAAAAACTTTCTTGCTTATAAAAGTACAGAAGATCATGGAGAACCTTAAGGTTTACTAAATTGCAACAATAGGCAAATGTTAGTATACACTTCATCTCATTCAATCATTTGCTTTTATATGTACTAGAATACAGGGCCGGCTTTAGGGTGGCGCGCGGTTGGGCAACAGCCCGGGGCGCTCGGACTTGAACGGGCGCTAGAAAGCTACCCTGAGGTACCCAGATGTATTCCCCTAAATCGATGTATTGGTATGACACGCTTTTACAGGGGCGCTGGCGGAAATTCGTTCAGGGCGCCAGTAATGCTAGACCCGGCACTGCTAGAATATAAAATTACTAAATAAATAATTAAGCAAATTTTATTGACAAATTCTTGACTAACATCTATGTAAGGGGGATGAACTTGAGGCTGAAATGGGAGTGAGCCGAGTATGATTGTAGTCAGAGTAGTAGGCTGTTCTGTTAGCGTTGTAATACTTCCGTTTGAAAGAGGTGTGGGGTTCTAGTGGGTAGTCTCCGTTCTTTGCAGATGGGTCCCACAAACGTCATGTTCCTAAACAGGCAAAGGGGGTGCGGAGCGTCTAAGCATTTTTGCGCGGCAAGGGCGGCCTGTGTAGAATCCGCAAGGGGTCCCGACTCCCCACAACTGCGCAGTGTTGGCACCGAGGGGGTTTAGTCGGTGCGAGCCCGACACACCACTCTCTGTTCCTCGCAGAGAGTGACGGTACGGTAGGCACTTCCGTCTAGAAAAAAAAATGGTGTTCCCACATCCTGCAAATATGTTCTACACGCATAAGTTTGTAAGAATATGTAGATGTATGAATTTCTGGATGTACATATGTTTGTTCTAACGTTCTGTGCTCTTTTACGCAAAAACTACTAAACTGATTTGGTAGAAAAGAGATGAGATAATAGATAGAACATACATAATACTTTCTTTCCCGAAATAATGTGGCATTAACATTCTATGCCATAATTTTTTATAACCGATTGTATCATTTTGCTACAACATAGCAAGAACTTTACCTTTTGTAAAGGTCGATGTATATGATGTTGTCTGATATTCATTATCAAGCTAAAAACGTCAGTTTTAACCTAATTTGTCTTGGAAGCAACCTAAGTAGGTACCAACAGTCTAAATTTCAAGATATTTAAATCAGCCAATCTGGTTCAAACCCTCCAGTGATATCTATTTAATTCTACCAAATCCTGAAGAGCGGACTAATAATGGAAATTGATCAGCCATTGGCCCAGTAGGTATCCGTGTAAGTTCGTTCTAATTTTGCTTACAAATGGAGCTATGATTTAGGGCCCACTTCCGACAGAGCGCCAGTATGCAAATTGAATATTAAGTTATTTCTTGTTGGAATAAATCGTTCATTTGTAGTCAAATAAATCCAACGTTATCTTTCTGTATGAACAGTAGCTGAATTAAGCATTTTCAGGGGAAAATATTATTTTTATCTAAATCTCAATTCTGATGTAAATGGAACTTTAAGTTTTTGTCAAAACTTTTTTCCTAGATATAAATGACTACATAGCTATATATTTTGTAACTTGACGATTAACGTTTAACTACCTATCTACGAGTAGTGTTTTGGTTAAAACATTCTAAACATGATAATGCCATACTATAAAACTTTCCACTACTAATATAGTTTTCGTATCAATTTTACAAAAATCAATGACTGACACACGTGACGTGCTGCAACGGGGCGAAACGCTAGTTAAAAGAAAGAATACGTTAAAATCACAATTAAATTAAAAGTAATAGATATTACTTTTTAAGTCAATTTATATTTTCAAAATATAATAAAAACATATTTTTTGCACCAACAAATAAAATTAAAATTGATGATAGCACAGCGCATTAAAGTTCAGAGGGGTCTGTTTACGTCATCTACTATATAAAAATAAGTCGGATTTTCCTCCCTAACGCTATAATTCAAGAACGCACGAACCGATTTCCACGGTTTTGCATTCGTTGGAAAGGTCTCGGGCACCGTGAGGTTTATAGTAAAGATAATTCAGGAAAAATTACAACAGAAAAGCTAGTTATTTCGTAAAAACTAGATCAAAAAGAAACATAACCATAATTTTTTACACTTTGTATTCTAATAAAATTGTGTTTACATGATAAAAGCAAAAAATATATGTGTCTTATATTTTTTGATCATATAACTGTTGGATTGGTCTAAACGAAAATGTTTAGTTATCTACCCTATTTGTGGTTGATTATAAATACTTATATAAATATAAGTATCACGATTATAAAGTAGCAGAGTGTTTAAGATATCCTTATTCATCCTTACTAATATTATAAATCGGAAAGTGAGTTTGTTTGTTTGTTTGTTCCGCTTTCACCCCGTAACTACTGAACCGATTGCTTTGAAATTTTGCAGACGTAAAGTTAAAAGTCCGGATTAAATAATAGGGTACTTTTATCCCGGAAAAAATGATATTCCCGAGGGAAAACAAAAATATAGTTTGCTTGATGAATGGATTGGAGATGAGGTATGCGATAGATGGCGCTAGATGATGGTAACGATGTGCTTTTTAAAATACGTAAGAAGTGGAACGATAGCTTACGCTATTTAGTTCTTGAGGTACGCGATAGATGGCGCTAAGTGTTTTTTAAAATACTTAAGAAGTGGAATGATAGCTTACGCTATATAGATCTTGAGGTATGCGATAGATGGCGCTGGGTGTTTTTTTTTAAAAAACGGTAACGTTATTTTTTTAAGACACGTAAGAACTGGAATGATATCTCGCGCTTTAACCTATAGCTCATACACTTGCTCATTCGGTGCACTTTTTGACTCATTTACTTACTGCTGTTGTAGGTATCTTTATTCACAGGTTTTTCGCTTTTTTTGGTTTCTATCATTTTACATTGATGATTGTGTATGTTGTGCTTTATCCCTACTTCTCTACTTATTAATATTATAAATGCGAAAGTAACTCTGTCTGTCTGTCTGTCTGTCTGTTACGCTTTCCCGCTTAAACCTCTCAACCGATTTTGATGAAATTTGGCATACGTTGAACCTCAAGAACGGACATAGGTAGGGATGCAACATCGTTCATAAAAAACATCGATACTGGAACATCGATGTTTTTTAAAGTGCAACATCGATGTTGAAAACATCGACGTTTTAGGGCGATACATCGATGTTTTTTCGTTGTTTTCTTTAATTACTAGCAGGGTCAGCAAATACAACATTGAATTACAGAGAAAAGGCTTTTTTCTTATAAAAAATATTGATAACCTAATAAGATTTTTTTTTGTCGTGATTACATATAATATCAAACAATTAGTTACTTGAAATGATACATCTATCACGTATTGGGATATGAAAAGTAGTAGAACGACAAATTAAACCCATACTAGAAAGACAAAGATAATCACATTTATTGCTATTTATTTCATTGCAGAATTCAAAAATAATAATTTCGATAATCTACTTCTAAGCAACCGGTTTCTTTTTTGGGTAATTACAGCTCTAGTTTCAACCTTACAGGAAATAACTGGGTATAGATGTTGCGACTATTGACAAATGTTTCATAGCCAGAATGGTGCTAGTTGGGGCGATGAGGTCACGTCACGTGAACGAATGATAGTAACGTACAAAACATAAAGATTCAATTTCTTAAATTCGCTGCAATCAAACATCGTTCATAAAACATCGTTGTTAATGAACGATGTATCGATGTTTTCTTGTAGTTCAAAATCGATGTTTTAACATCGATGTTTATGAACGATACATCGATATTTTAAAACATCGATGTATCGTTTGCATCCCTAGACATAGGCTACTTTTTGTTAGAAAGTAAGGGGGGGGGGGTAATGCCACCATTGAAAGTTTATATGGGAAAATGTTTATTTTTTAAGTTAGAGATATGAAAGTTGGCACGAATATAGCTCTATTAAAATATAGACTACTTTTTGTTTCGAATATTAGGGGAGATAGGGGTAAAACCGACCATGAAAGGATGTAGTCCACGCGAACGAAGTCGCGGGCACAGCTAGTACCACAATATAAATGAATTCCACGCGGGCGAAGCCGCGGGCGGAAAGCTAGTATAGTAATACGTAGGTAGTGTTCGTAATAACAGGCATTAGGGCCTTAAGGGTGCCTGACTGTTAATTCCTTCTATTAGATTTGCCAATATCAGGCTGGTTGAATTTAATCTCGAAATCGGTGGTAAATATTGGTGTAGCGCCTAATAGGAGTGGTGGTCCAATAGTAGTCATGCAAATTGGCCACCGCGTCAATATTGGCTCGGCGGTGTCCGGTTACGAGGATAGAGTCTAGCTATAGGTACTTAATTACAATTTTAGGCTACCAACGTTCATGACGTTACTAAAAGGTATTTAATAAAATAACGCAATGGTTAAAAAATATTTGATTAAGTTGCTATTCGATAGATGCATTCGTTCTACGTCAGTTCATAATTTGACCGCTTCCCATCGATAGATTACAATATAGCGAAAAAAATGCGTTCAATTGCAATCATAATGTTACGGTACACAATCTTTCAACAGTTTACAATCTCTTGAGATAGATTTGTTTTTTTCATATTGCCCTTCAAGATTGACCTCATCCCACCTGGTGTTAAGTGGTAATGAGGTCCTAGCTTAAGGGTGACAAGTATAGCATAATAAATCTGTTACTGGACTTATCGCCCTTTCCTTAAAAGCTTGACCCCTGCTACTAATGTAGTAGCACTCCCCCAGGAGCTCTGGAAACCTTACTCAGACGCAGGAACACAACAACACAGAAGTGATTGTTATTTGGCTGCGTTCTTCTGTAAGGCGGAGGTATTTCACCAGTCGGGCTACTCCAGTTCGAGCGATAAATCGCTACGCCCTACCTCTCTTAATGCCCTACCTCTCTTAGTGTAATCTAACGATGTTAATAATCGCGTTACTTTGTTTCTTGATTTATCCTGAACCTTCTCTTATATAGAATTATCTCCTGAACATTTCTATCCCCTATACAAATCGGGGACAGTCATGGAGGACCACAGATAATCAGGAGCATACGATCAGCCCATAGAGCTTAATGATTCCATTATCGTTATTGGAATGAGTTCGTAATTGGCCTGTCACAAACGCCTATAAATTCAGAGCGTATTAAATTTCCTTCGGCATAACTAAGTAGGCTGCCTTTTGTATTGGGGCCGCTATTCAAAATTGATCTGTGAAGTCTAATTGGTTTTTTATGAGGTGTCCGGATACCTTCTTATTTTGCGTAGTATTTTTTTATCGTTCAATATACCTAATTTAAGTCATGGTTTTATAGACCGGCGTCTCCGTATGTTAGTATAGGATTGAGTTTATGTCAATTTGTGTGTCTTTTAAATAAACTAACTGAATGTTACTTAGTTTTCAGGTTCATGCTTCTTATTACAATAACCTGGTATTTGAAATATTAAATGAAGCGCTTTGCACTAAACATTAAATCTGGGGAAACGGCAGTTCCCCCGCCAAGTCGAGAAAAAAAAATATACGAGTACTATAGTAACACAGCGATGGCTGGCCCACAAGTTTTATAATGCTGCATCCATTTAGAAGTGGTACCTATGATCTGGCTTATTCAATCATCAAATTTATACACTTAATCATTATTTGAATCATTAACACACCAAATCTATATATATGTATATATCTATGACTAGTCGTAAGTATTTACCAATTGTAGAAATTTAATTAGATTTTATTTTATTCTTAATTTATTGCCGTTTCTGTTTATTTCTACCGAGAAGATACCGACGAGTACAGACTGTTTAAGTTGGTATGTTTCAACGCCTAAATGATCCTACTTATTGTTTAAAATGAGTTAACGGGTATAAAGGTGACAGTACTTTATGTAGTTAATTGCGAACTATCATACTATGATATTACAGCGAAAGTTTGAATGTGCAGATAGGTAAATGGATTATTTAGAAGTTCTTTTTTTTTTATATTGTCCTTCAAGATTGACCTCATCCCATCTGATGTTAAGTGGTAATGAGGTCCTAGCTTAAGGGTGACAAGTACAGCATAATAAATCTGTAACGGACACAAAAACTACAGAATGGATATCGATGGAAGTTGCTTGCTAGATGGATTAGATATGTACCTGTTTATTTTGAAAATTTTATTCTGAAATGACACAAACAAAATCAGGGGCAATAGTTTGTTAATCCCGAAAACATTATGCAGGTATTTATGGACAAGTAAAATGTTATGTTCATCTACTTACTGAGTGATTGTTTTTAATGTACTTGTATATATTTTTGTTGTTTATAGATGTCTTGCTTCCTTTTTAAATTCATTGTTTGTTTTTCCTTAGAAGATAACTAAAAAATAAAGGTGATTTACAATTCCATCTTATAATTTTCATGCCAATAAATCGCGTTGGTTTAATTTTAAAGTAAGCATAACTATGTATAGCAACTATGTTTGTTCAAGCTTTTCTTTAAGATGGGCCGGAGACCTTTCTTCATAGCCCGAATTCCGCTGGCACGAAAATTAACCTCTATTTTGGTTTACCTTGCCTCAAAGCAAAGGCAACAAATTGTAAGAATTTGTTGGCTTCAGCAACTTCATTCGAAGTGACCACTCAAATAATATTCGCTCGTAAAGTTTATATAGGACTTCACATAGCGATGTGCTAACTCAGAAAAAAAAAACTCCGTTTAACCCGAGTTCGAATCCATATCGGAACTTGGGTTGAACTCGAATGAAAGCTTTTTTAATATTTGCTAGTTTATTCCCTCAGCTCTGCATTAATAGTTTGAAAATTACAGATAAATTATATTTTAACAGTGTCCATTCTTACAAATTTTATATTATTTACTTGTAATTTATAGGGAGAGTAATAATAACTAAAGCTAAAAAGAAAATAATCGTTTGAATTTGAATCAAATATTTCTGTATTTTTGGCTTGAATTATATTTTTCCATTCGATTTTCCGATCTCTTCGCTCCTCAGACAACCTAAGCTTAAACATTCCTCGACATCAAAGTGACTTCTTCTCTAAGTCTTTCACTGTGCAAGCCGCTCGGCTTTGGAACGCTCTGCCCGCTGATATCCGACAATCCCTGACTAAGGGAATTTTTAAAAATAAAGTTCGTGAATACTTCTTCCCTCTCGCTAACAAGTAGGTAATGATAGTCATGAATTTGTCAATTGCTGAACCAATTTATTTATCTTCTGAATTTATAGTTATGTAGATATTTGTTTTTATATATAAATTATTAATATTATGTAAATCTAAGTATACCTTCATATTTTATATATTATATTCTAATTAATTTATATAGTATGTGTATTATTATCGTATATTTAAAAGATACCGTAATGTTATTTTTAATGCTTAATTTTTTGTTGTTTAAAATGATTTCTTTTTTTTTTTTTCTCCCATGTTACCGCACCCATATACAAACTATCTGCATGACCCAAGGGTTGACTGGTAGAGAATGCCCCTAGCATTAAGTCCACCTGTTGTACCTATTTGTGCAATAAAATTTTTAAATAAATAAAATTTTCCAACTCGAGTCAGAGAAAATTAAAATCGAGTGGGTTCGAGTTATTTACTCGAGTCGACCATAACTACGAGTAATTACAAAAGCATTCGGATACGAAACTGGCAACAGTATTGGAATATCGCCCCCTGTCGTGTTTGAGGAACACCTACTCGGAAACCATTGCAGTTATCGAATTTTGTTCCCCGACGCAGCCATTTTCAGGAAGTGATAGGTTTTCCACGAATTGCGGGCATATTGGGAATTCTATTTAATTTTAAACATTTAAAATAAGTTAACGGGTCAAAACGCGACACCATTTTTTTTTAGTAGTTAATACGAACTACTTACTGCCCGACGTTTCGGTTAGGTTGCACCAACCGTGGTCACGAGCTGACTGTTGAGTCATTTGTATTAACTACTAAATAAAAAAAGTGTGTCGCGTTTTGACGGGACGCGAAGTCTTAAAGTTTCCAGTGGCCTAAAATTTTATGGAGTGCAGTGGGACAAATGGACAGCAGAAAATTGCGTTGACTGGTAATAATGCTCCTAGCATTAAGTCCACCTTTTGTACTTCTTTTGTGCAATAAAGTTGTTAAATAAAAATAAATAAATAGTGATTCTTGACCTGAAGTCCGCGAAACCTTGAGGGTCTTAAGGTGTTTGGTATCAGAGAAAATAAATTGGACATAGGTTCGTAAATATATACTTTTATTCGATTTTATGACCTTGTCATAAGGGCGGTATAGTCCAATATGTGGAGTCTGACATGTTTTTGACTGTACAATTAAAACGGCCTTATTGCTAAAAAGCCCTCAAGACGTGACTTACGTGCATTATCTAAAAAGAATTAGAATGTATCAACTTATTTGCTTTTTTATCCGACTACCGAAGAGGTAATGTTTTTTAATCAATGCTCATAAAATCACCTCATTCTCTAATCCGCATACGTTTTGTACCATGGTTGCCTTAATACCATTCGAAATATGGAAATAGGTGATATCTCGAATTGATTGTCAGACATTCGGCTAATCCAGTTTACTTGATCGCTCGATGATCGTTTTCGGCCTGTCAACGTGATGGTTTTTTAGCACATTTTTGATTGGTAATTGGGATTCGAATGAGTTTTCTGAATTGTGAACGATTTATTACACTAAAAATCCATCGATTTTTTTTCACGTTAGAGAGCAATTTGTGAAAAATTAAATAAATTAAAAATATTATTTGGTAATATGCTTATCAATTAGTTATACTCCTATTTCATTATTTGTTAAATTATTACAGTTAGTTCGTTCAATCTCGCTAATTCGAGCGATATTTCACCGGATTATTTGTTGATTGTGTTATGAAATACTTTGAAACAGACTAGATGGCCCCAGTAATGAGGTCAATTAATATTAATAATCACGAGACCTTACTCTAATGAACGACAAATAGGCTCGTGGTGGCTGTGGTTATTCGAAATGACAAAATAATTACAACGGACATTTTGATTATTAGAATTTGGAGGATGTTTGGATAAATAGAGTGACCATTTTTGTGTTTATTAGGATGATGAGTTTCAATACCATAAACATATGTAATGCATTAATTTAAAGATGACCAACGGTTTGCTTAGACCTATCTTATTTGATCGGAAGCAATATTTATATAAATCTCATATTGTCTCGGGTCTGGGTGTTGTGGTACCGTCGTTGCTTCTGATTTCTGTAACACAAGTGCTTAAGCTACTTACCACAGAATCAGAGCAATGTATGTGATGTTGTTCAATATTTATTTATATCTAAACTACTTATGGACATGAAAAAATAATAAGATTTCTTAATTTACAGATAAAATTCAATGTATGTGTTGTTGTCAAATATTTATTTATAAATAAATAAAAAAATATTTGACAACAACACATACATTGACTTCATCCCAAAGTAAGTAAGCTTTGGACTTGTTTTTTTTTTATATTACTCTTCAAGATTGACCTTATCCCACCAGATGTTAAGTGGTAATGAGGTCCTAGCTTAAGGGCGACATGTACAGCATAGTGAATCTGTTACTGGACTTGTCGTCCTTGCCTTGAAGGCTTGGCCCCTGCTACTAATGTAACACCCCCCAGGAGCTCTAGAAACCTTACTCAAACGCAGGAACACAACAACACAGAAGTGATTGTTATTTGGCTGCGGTCTTCTGTAAGGTAGAGGTATTTCACCAGTCGAGCTGCTCCAGTTCGAGCGATAAATCACTATGACCTACCTCTCTTGTTTCATTGAAACTAAAATTAACTATGGTACAACAATAAATATTCCAAATTTGTCCCGGATGGGGACCGAACCGACGATGGTTTAAGATATTTAAAGTTCAGTTCAGGGTTTTGATAAGAAAAAATCCCAAATATTCGTACTATATTTATACGTGTTCGATCGACAGAAAGTCAAGGTAAACACTTGCCGTTCGATATTAGTTCTTATGCTAACGACATAAGGGCGGAAAATAGAATAGAAAATGTCTTTATTCATGTAAACTTTTACAAAAGCATTTATGAATCCGATTATACTACCACCGTGTTCGGAATGTTGCTTCTATCGAGAAGAACCGGCAAGAAACTCGATAGTTACTCTTTTCAAAATCTGACACATATGGTAGGTATAAATCATGCAAAAAAACAAATGTATTAACAATATAGCTTATGTCTAATGTACATGTGTTGTCTGTACGTTAGGTTTAACCACATCTTACAGGTCGTACTGACTACAGTTTTAGCATAACTGCAAAGCCCTAAGAAATAACAGCGAGCTAAAAGAAGGTACCTAATTAATATTTTCGATTACTTTATTTTTAAGTCTGGCTGACTCACTGGCCGTTAAATTCGTTTAAATGTTTAAAAATGGAATGCGAAAGTCTTAAATTGTACAATATTCAAGTCTGTTTTTGTTTTTTTTTGCTCACTTTAAATTAGAATGAAATATTTGTATCTCAAAAAAAAAAAGATTTTGCAGGCAAACGCGACGGTACCATTATCGCCAGCATATCGTTTAAAATTTTCAATTGATTTTGAATTTTCAGCTCCATGTCAAAGGCATAAAGTGCAATGTGACATGGGCTCCTGCTACACCGTATGTAAGTAGTCCTTTCCAGTTGGCCACCTTTGTTTAGCTTGACAAAGGATTTGGGAAACGAGAAGAGGTCAGAGGACCTCATATGACTACTGATAATAGGGCTCATATTGAAGAGGGTCTGATCGGAGATAAGACACCAACGGATGCAACAGTATCAACATATATGTACATCCCTAAGTCCACGAGGTACCGTATTTATAGGAATATGATGATACCGCCTAGCCAATTGAAATACACTAATTTGAAAGAAAAAACAAACGACTAGCAGACTATTGTGGACCTAATTAGTAGTTATTACCCAACTTCTAACTAGGAATTTACCATCTTCAGTTCCTTTGAATGCTCCAAAAAACATCGGTCAGGTATTACCGCATTAAGGTAATATCTACTAAGTAGACAGCTAAGTATATTTTCTATGGTACTCGTAAGTACTTAAGGGTGAGAGCAATCTGCGCTCCCCCGAAAGCTCGGTGAAGATTATAAGGCTTCGCAGCCATCATCGATAGTCAGATGAGAAAAAAAAAGACTAGTCGTAAATCCCTACAACTAGCATCAAATTCCGTAGGTTTCTCCAGGATCGACCATGAAATCCTGAACTAATGGTTTTAAGGCCAATTTGAAAGTACCAAAGGAGAATAAATACCCAAACCGGCTTAGGCGTCTTCGACACAAAATAGAAAGGTACAGAAGTCAAACTCATGTATGTACTTCACTTTTCATACCTACGCTCGGCGATCGCGCTAGGGTTGTCAACTATGGCTTATGCACGAAAAACTATCGTGGTATCATGGCGCTCCTATTTAGTTGTATGATTTATTGTGAAGAATGAAACGGGATGAATGGAGATATAAATTAATAATAACTACAATATTTTTATTTTAATGTCATTGTTATTTATATTACAACTTTGTCACAGAAAATATTTTGCGACGATTTCGACATTGGCGAAATGGACGATTATTATATTTTAAAAATTCGCATTCTCATGTACAATTGTTTACAGTAAGTTAGTGGAAAACACTTGCAAGGCATTGAGAACATTAGTGTCTATACCTCATTTAAGAAACTTTTTAGAATTTCACAGTTCAAGTAGTTCCTTTTGAAAAAGTTGCAGAATCGGTCCTCCATTGATCTAACAAATTCCACAAAACTGTCTAAGCTAAGCGGATCGCACTCGCGCTCGCACTGGTTTGAACTGGCTTGAGATATCGTGTCCGTGAGCAGTATCTATGTGTGCGTTGCTCGAGCGCGCTTTGTATGTTGATTGATTTCTGTACCTATCTATTTTGTGTCTTCGAGTAATCGAATAGACTAAAAAAGACATTCAAATAAATTGAGAATTTCCTTTTTTGTGTCGGGTGAAATATTGAGAGAATTCCACATTGGAATAATGACCAATCAATACAATTGAAAGTTAGTTGGGGCTTGCTAAGTTTAAACGAGCAAGCCTATTAATTGCTACCTCCATTTCTCAATCGACCTTGATTAAATCCACAGGGGTTATGCTTACAAAGCTTGTTTTATTACTAAGGTGAATTATTTACTTAGTCGTTTCGGCCGATAAGCACTTTAGCAAGAAGTTCTAAGTACTGTAACCATTAAAGCACGGAGGTCCATCGGGGGGTTTTGATGGGTAGTCCTGACGTTTTCTGGGATGGTCCACGCAGCGTTACTGTCCTTAGTTGACAGTAAGAACAAACATAAATGTTAATCAGCCAGGACCGTTAACCATCGATCCATCGGGCCAAAAAAAATGTATTTGGTAAGTTACCTTGCCTTTTTACTAACTATACTGGACATGTCGCCCTTGCCTTGAAGGATTGGCCCCTGCTACTAATGTAGCACCCCCTAGGAGCTCTAGAAACCTTACTCAAACGCAGGAACACAACAACACAGAAGTGATTGTTATTTCGCTGCGGTCTTCTGTAAGGTGGAGGTATTTTACCAGTTAGGCTGCTCCAGTTCGAGCGATAAATCACTATGCCCTGCCTCTCTTTCTTCATTGAAACTAGAATTAACTATGGTACAACAATAAATATTCCAAATTTGTCCCGAACCGACGATGGTTTAAGATATTTAAGGTTCAGTTCAGGGTTTTGATTAGTGATAAATATATATCTAAAGATTTTACGTGGGTATATAACTTTGTCCAAACTGGGCAGGCACCTTATCGACTAAATTCCGCAGGCCGCAGATGCCATTCTTTTGATAAAATAACTGGGAAGAGACTTGGGATAATAGGCAATAAATTTGCCCCACTCGTAATAAAGGCATTTGCTGATTATTTGTTTTCCCTATTGTGAGAGAAGTCTCGGCCTGTACCACGAACGTCGAAACAGAAATGAGGGTAAGTAAAAAATCAATTCAGAATAGCTTTATTCACGTAAATTACATCAATACAGTACATATAGTGCCAATGTTACAAAATAAACTATTATTAGCCTGTGGTAGTAGAGTCGCTTTGTATTAAAATCTGCTAAATTAAAAGTAGATTAAAAAATTATATCTTTTGACGAACTTCGTAGCCGAGAGGCGAACGGACCGGACTTTGGCGTCGCGCCATCTCTGAGGTTCCGGGTTCTACGATCCCCAGTCAGGTCAATATAGGAAACGAACTTTTCTATATTGTCTCGGGTCTGGGTGTTGTGGTATCGTCGTTGTTTCTGATTTCTGTAACACAAGTGCTTAAGCTACTTACCGTAGAATCAGAGCAATATATGTGATGTTGTTCAATATTTATTTATATCTAAACTACTTATGGACATGACAAAATAATAAGATTTCTTAATTTACAGATAAAATTATCTCGAATTTCGATTCTGCGAATAAATTATATTTTCCTTCTTATCTTTAGCTTATTCCATGAAGTGATGTTTTATATTAGATCGATGTCTATAAATAATGAGTATGGGAATACAGTTTTTACAATTTGGGATTAGAGAAATATTTTTTTTTAGATTCAATTGTCACCCTTCTTGGTTACTTGGGTAATGTATATGATGGTGTCAAATATTCTTTATATTTAGTACTAGCTGTGCCCGCGACTTCGTTCGCTTGGACTACATCTTTTCATGGTCGGTTTTACCCCTTTCTCCCCTAATATTCGAAACAAAAAATAGTCTATATTTTAATCCAAGTTCCAAGCTATATTTGTGCCAAATTTCATATCTCTAACTTCAAAAATAAACATTTTCCCATATAAACTTTCAAAGTTGGTATTTCCCCCCCCCTTATTCTTGAGATTCAACGTATACCTATACCAAATTTAATCAAAATCAGTTGAGAGGTTTAAGCAGGAAAGCGTAACAGACAGACAGACAGACAGAGTTACTTTCGCATTTATAATATTAGTAGGGATTATCTACTATATAAAAATAAGTCGGGTTTTCCTCCCTGACGCTAAAACTCCAGAACGCACGAACCGATTTCCACGGTTTTGCATTCGTTGGAAAGGTCTCGGGCTCCGTGAGGTTTATAGCAAAGAAAATTTAGAAAAAAATTTCAACAGAAAAGCGGGAAAGTCCTCTAAGGCGAAACAAAGTTCGCCGGGGCCGCTAGTTATTAATAGATATTTAAATTTTTTTAAAGCCTAATACGTTTTGGTAACTTCAGAAAACGCTTCGCACACAAATGTACTCGTATTATTTAAGTTCAAACAAATTTTGCTTTAGGCTGAAAATGTGTAATTTCTATTTGCGTGGTAGGGTCTTGAAGACCTAACTTCGATCGTTAAATTTTTACATATTTCATCCATTGTCGAGATGCCTTTGTTGTGCTAGATACTGGTTAATTTTGAAAGGATAACAATGTTTCTTTTGAGTTTTGTTTTAATTATATAACGTTAATTAATGTAGTTACTTTTCTGATGGGGGCCATTTGTTCTCAGTTTTAACCCAATTAAAATATCAGAGCGTGAAAAAGTAATTTGTTTAAAGCAAATTGGGTAAAATTTGGTGACGATATTAATCTTCTGTCTCCTTTTGTTAACCTTGCGTTTTTAATTAACACCGCATTTAATCACTGGCTAGTCTAGCTGGTAAGTTTTGTTTTTAGAAAATAGTAACTGCGTATTTTTTAAAACTACGAAAGTAATTAATGGATTAATAATATTCCGCCAAGCTACATACTTATAATTGCACAGTATATTATTATATATATGTATTTGACTAGCGGATGCCTGCAAGTTCAAACGTATAGAGTTAGTCTTTTCCATATAACATGTGTTACTGAGGATGAATGTGGTTTTGCAATGGTGAAATAATATGAAAGAGTTTTTGAAATTATTAATTACGAACATACAAATCTTTCCTCTTAATAATATAAGGATATATAATAATGCACTGACAGACAGACGTTGTACTATCTCGTCTTTGAGGTCAAGATCGTGACACCATCTACCATACGCATACACGAAATTTCATTCAAATCAGCCGAGCCGTTTAGGAGTGTCTAGGTAACAAGCAAACGTATAGAGGAATTTCTCATTATATTTTGTTAAAGTTTGTGAACGTTGAAAATAACTGACATGAATGTCCACAAACTGATTTCTCTAAAATAGTTTCAAAAACAATTGCCCTAAAGCATTTGATGTTACCTTACAAAACAGGAAAATGGCACACGTTTCACCTGACTTTACTCCAAAAGTCGCTTTACTTGATTGCAAAGTCAGAAGTTTGAAAAGCCAGTATTTTACCAGGTCTCCTCATAACATCGCTAAAGGATGGAACTAAAGAATCGTATCGTTACATACACAATCATACAAATGGGTTGTGCCTGACAAGGGCACGAGCGTAAGGTAAATAAGGTACAGTTGGGAGAAGTGAGATTCGTTACAGCTAGGGTCACCAAGTTTTACAGAGCTTTGATTTTTTTGCTGAACAAGGCTCATCACCGTTACTTGCATAACACTCGGCCATGAGCTAATGGCATCCATCTTGACTCCGTGATCCTACCGCGCCAACCGTGCGTGTAAAATCTACACTAATATTATAAAGATGAAAGATTTGTACCTATTTTTGTATGTTTGTTTGTTTTTTTGTAATGAATAGGCTCAAAAAGTACAGAACCGATTTAAAAAATTCTTTCGCCAATAGAATGCTACATTCTTCCAATTTGACATAGGCTACAAAATTAGGGATCCTTGGTAAAATTTGAAAAATTTCAACAGAAAAAGCGGGAAAAATTCTCTAAGGCGAAACGAAGTTCAGGACCGCTAGTTAATATATAAACGTGCGTTACTAGGCGAGTTCAATCAAGAGAAAAAAAACGGTAAATCAAATCCAGGACTTCAGAGAGGCGCGGCGCCAAAATCTAAAACTATGGCGGTTTTGGTGATACAGCACGTTGACAGACAGACGGATGAACAGACAGCAAAGTCTTAGTAATATGGTTTCCCGTTTTACCCCTTGGGTATAGAAGCCTAAAAACGCTGGCGGCCCGCCATAGCCTATTCGAAGCAATGCCGTGCTGGGATTGTAACATGTGCCGCCCATGACGGTTTCGTCGCAGAATGTCTCTTTCGCAAAATGTCCCTTGGTCGTAAAACGTCCCTTTCGCAAAACGTCCCTATCGCAAGATGTCCCTTTCTCAAAACTACCCTTTCGCAAAATGCCCCTTGCGAAAAACATCCCTTTAGTAAAATGTTCCTTTCATCTTCCCATGCGGTGTGGTAGTCAAAACGTAGCCTTCACGTATCGCACGTCTTTCCTAGTATTTGCACGTACTTTAGCAGTCAGTCCAGCGCGATGGTGACCCTAGGAAAGGCCGGTTCAATTTCCTATGCGGCGCGCGGCCTCATCCGGCCCAGGCTAGGCAGCGGGCTCTCGCCGGCGGAGAATAAATCATGAGCTCTGCACTTTTGCTTTCGTTTATAAGTACTTACTTACATGGTTATTGGTGCCAGTTCTGCTTCGGGAAATAGCTACGTCGGTATCTATGTTTTCCTATTTATGCGAGGGGCTAACGGGCTGCTGAAATGTTGTTTCTTGTCATGATGTTAGTGCGTGCGGTGCAGCAGTGTTGGTTTAATTGATTATAATTTTGCATTTAAATAATTATTTATATAGAAAGTTAATGGCGCAAAAAAAGTATAAAAGGCTTTAATGCTAGGAGCATTTCCAGTCAATCTTTTAGTGTTGCAGATAGTTTGTGTAACAGTAAGAATGTGTGTACGGATTATCTAACAATTAGTAATAATAATTTTTGAAAAACTTACATACTTACGTGGTATAATAAATAACATATTAAGTATCTAAAACACATTTAATGGATAAAATTATTATCTAGATACACCTTTCCTTTCAACCATACCTACTTATAGAAAAAAAATGGATGAATAAAGGCAAGCGTCTCGAAGCTAATTATTATGTGATGTTAGATTCGTTCCCGGCGTTACCAATCTTTAATGCTAGATTACAATTTAAAAAAGTAATTATTATTATGGTCTACCTACGGTTGGGAATAGGAAAAGATAACATATTTCCAACTGTAGCTAGGCTGAACCATTTTACATGAATACCCAGTAATTCTTTTGAGGCCAATCAGAAATGTCCCTTTTAAAAACTACTTCCTACCTAAAGTTGTTTCTTAAAATCCAATATGTGAATGCTGGATTTAACCTATCCAGAGAGTTTACGCGGAGTCACATAAAACTTTTATGAACTGTGCACCCTCACTATCGTGTTTCAATGCTATGAGACTTGAGATCGAAATAAAGTGGGTAAGCTTAGCAAGATGCTTGTTCGAATTTAAAGAGGGAAATAATGAAATACTAGCTTTTACCTGGGCCTACCTGGAATTTAATTCGGAGAAACACGGTTCCCCTTCAAATTAGGTTGTGTTCCGATTTTTAACTTACGACCTGGAAAACAGCAAAAAGTCCGAAATAAAATTTCACCCTCTCTTTTGTTGGGGTTGGGAGTAGTTTTGTGAAAAATATTTGAATGGAAGGTAGTTTTTTGTGTTTTTTTTAAGCCCTAAGTTGAGATCCAACCTACAACCCTTGTTTCAACATCCAGGAACGCTAGCTATTGTTTCAACGGACAAGTCGAGATTCAAAATTATAACCTTCTTTTTCCTTCGCCGTTGTCGGCTAAAGAGTAGGTGTAGAAAATATTACGTCTAGGAGGTCGTTGACTACAAGGCAACATATGAATGAGGTCACGCATGGGTCACGCCGTCAAAATATGACGGATGGGTGTCAGAAACATACGCTACTCAGTGAGTCGCCATGTTTCATATACGCTTTCTGAGAATTCTTAATTATGCCTATCTAAATTTATATAAAGGAAAGATAACTGACTGATTGATCTATCAATGCAGGGCCTAAACTATAAGGAATTGATATGTCATTTGATTGGTTCCTTTTATAGTGCACTGAGAAAGGATTTCTGTATGTCTCTCTGTAGAACTCCTAAAAGGTTAAAACGTGATTTCAAAGTTAGTATGAAACTGTACCATTATTAAAGTATTTTTAATAAAAATTCAGTATGAAAGTTGTACATCGAATGTCATGAAATATTTTTTTTTATATTACACTTCAAGATTGACCTCATCCCACCTGATGTTAAGTGGTCATGAGGTCCTAGCTTAAGGGTGATAAGTACAGGATAATAAATCTGTTACTGGACTTGTCGCCCTTACCTTGAAGGCTTGACCCCTGCTACTAATGTAGCACCCCCCAAGAGCTCTGGAAACCTTACTCACACGCAGGAACACAACAGCACAGAAGTTATTGTTATTTGGCTGCGGTCTTCTGTAAGGTGGAGGTATTTTACCAATCGGGCTAATCAAGTTCGAGCGATAAATCGAAATGCCCTACCTCTCTTAAATATGATATATTATTAATATAATATTTTTTCAAAAATGCCTAAGGGAATTAGACGGATGTTGCAAGTTTGTATGAAAATTCTCAGATTTTCAAAGTTATTCGTATACCTACCTCAATGGAAACTGATAACAAGTAGTAAGTATGAAGTTAACAAAAATAATAATAAGTCAATTTCTCTGAAGTCGAAAGTCTTGAGAAAAAACCTTTCTTGTGTATACGAGACGTGGCATGGTAAATGTATTTGGAATTACGTCTAATAGCTCGGAACATAAAATGCTGGCGCCATTACCTCGCAGGATTGTGGTAATCTGCTAGAAAATGAGACTTTCATTATGTGTTAGTGAACCCGAATCATATTATGTTTTGTTATTGGCTGAGAACGTTTATTGAGAGTTTCGATTGAACAGTGGAAATTTATTTAACAAAGTCAAATTGATAGGCACACATCCAGCCAGTTAGGATTAAGGGATCAGATAGTACGAGTAGTTGGAGATGGTTTTATTTGAAACTGAAGTTGCGTAAAAGAAACATCCTTAAAAATGTTGCGTACTTTTTTGAATCTATCAAAAGTAATAAATAAATAAATAAATAAATGCGCCAGACAAACACACCAATCACCTGGTCTCAAACTAAGGTTTTCCCTTGTACTATGAGTACCAGACGACGGCTACCAACTGGGAGTCATCCCAGGACACCCAGACTCAAGTCAATTTGGAAAAGTTCGTTTTTCAAATTGACCCGACCGGGAATCGAACCCGGGACCTTTCGCGCTTTGGCCGCCTACCTTAGCCACTGCGCCACCGAGGTCGCGAGGTCGAGGTAATGTTGGGATAGTGAATGTTTCTGAACGAGTAACGAGTGAAAGAGAACGAGTGAGATAGATGAAGTATGACAGAGATTTGAATTTGAATTTGTTAGGAACGTTAGATCAGACGGTGTATTAACGACGACGGTGTATAAATAAAATAATAAACGAGATTATCACTGGGAAACCTGTTTGATTTTCTACCTCGATATCACGTGTATATAAATTTAGATTAATGTTACTAAGCGCAAAACTCAAGAACGGCTCTACGAGTTGAGCATTAGTTTTTCTCATAAAGCCTTACGAAGGTTTATACGAAGAAAAACATTCTAAAAGTTGTGTGTTGTTAATACATAAAAAACATTCGATGGAATTGCTAATCTCCTCCTTTTTGAAGTCTGTTTAAAATAATAAAGCACGGAACAAAAACGTTTGTTTGATCTCTTTAAGAGGCTAAACGTAATCCGAAGTATGATCATGTTTTGTTACTCGGAAGTAGGTATAAGCGCAGCCTGTGGCGAGATTTATGTAAAACATGTTTTTACAAACATTAGATTTGCTCTTTGATGTTTTACAAGGGTACAAGTTGTTTGAAACGAAGATTCGCAAATGAAAAAGAAACAGTCACTGAATTAAAGTGTGAGGAGGTAAACGACCAACTTTTTTATGTTGGATCTTGGGGAAGAATTTACATAATTTCACGATATAACACAGGTGTTCGGTTTTCAATAGCTGCTTAAGGATTCTGTGGAGTTAATGAATGTTGTTTAAGCTTGTTTCAGGGCACAATCTGATCTATGGTAGTTTGTACACGTATACAATTGGGGTGAAAGCGCTGGCTGGCATATCTATACGTTACGTTTGTGAACAGGTGTCATCTTTGGCGACTGATCTGTTTCTTTAATACAAGTGCTTAAGCTGCTTACTTCAAAATCAGAGCAATGTATGTTATGTTGTCCAATATTTATTTATTTATTTTTATTATATAGGTGATCAGACGTAGTTAGTTTTATGATTAAACCCTTTACTTTACGAGCAACTTTCTTGTTACATTGGCAGGAGCTTATTATACTTAACAGTTAAACCATTGTTTTGGCAGAGGTTTATTCAACGAAATTTACAGTGGCCAAATTAACGGGAAAACTTGTTACTGTTTCAAGTTAAAAACACAAATCTAACCAGACCAACTAAAATACTAGACCAATACAATACCTCGACTTTAAATTTGTATTTGTGTTATTACTCTTTTCTATTTGATCATACAAACGTGGAGTTTGGTAGGTAAGTAAAGAAAACTTAGGTAGAGGGAAGACTAAACAGCCTTTATTTGAAAAGTTAAATGCTTTCAAAAAATAACTGATAATAAATATTACAAATCAAAAAACGCATTTAACAGTCAGCGAACGATTCAAACAAAAATGAGATAATAAGTACCCTTGCTAATAGAGAATGGCTCAACTGGTTTTTAATAAAACATCTATTATGAATAATAGTTAGACAATCAACCAGCGTATATTGAGCTTATTGAATCATAGTTGCCATTCAATACAAAAAGACACAGAAGGAGAGCAACGTAGTCAACAAATATGAATGTAAAGGGTATGTAACGAACGATGAAGGTATCATATGGCAGTCAGCAAGAAATCACCATCGAAAACAATATGTTATATTAGGTGATTCCAGCAAACCCCATGCGCTGATTGCTCAAAGCGCGTGCAGTCACAGAAAATCAGCAACCAGCGACTGTCATCACAATCAATTCGTTTATTCGTAGGTTACAAGGAACACATATGAATCGTCAAAATGAATATAAACCAAAATTGAAGCTGCAGTTAGTTGGGAACCTAATTCTACCGAGAATAATTTAATTTGGTATGAAACTTAGTAGTTATACTAATCTTTACAATATTTAGAAGTTACGAGAAATTAAAAAAAAATTGTGTGCGAACGAGCAGACAATCATGTCCGTATAATGTTCGTCGTTTAAATATTTATCCAGTTTTTAATAGCCTTTTCTTATTAAAGATGTATTAATGTAAATAAATCTCTACATGGATAAGTCAATACAACATTGAAGTAACTTGTAAAATATTTTCAAAGTTCTACTCTAGTTTGTCTCATATTTCAAGATTGGCCATCTTTTATCCACCTATTTTAACTTTGTTATGGTTTATCACCTGGTATTAAATCCGATAGATACTAAACTTTATATCAGATCAGTCAATCGCTAGATATTCACTTAAATTATCTCCTATTAGGTATTGTTTTGACATTACAACTATCTGGTACCGAGAATTCAACTACTCTCAGAAATAACAAGGCACTTATACCTACCAGTTTAGGTATACCGCCATGTTTAACATAAAACGCAAAGTAAGACTTTTTATGGCGGGAGTTCCGTATGCACGCATGCACATCACATCACAGGCTACGCCTCGATTTAGCATTTGTTATTTTGGAATAAATATTAATATGTTAAACTAGCTGATACCCCGAGTTTGTTTCTTTTTTTATATTGCACTTTAAGATTGACCTCATCCCACCTGATGTTAAGTGGTAATGAGGTGTTAGGTAAAGGGCGACAAGTACGGCATAATAAAGCTGTTACTGACTTGTAGCCCTTACCTTGAAGGCTTGACCCCTGTTATTGATGTAGCACCCCCCGCGCTCTGGAAACCTAACTCACACGCAAGAATACAACAACACAGAAGTGAATGTTATTTGGCTGCGGTCTTCTGCAAGGTGGAGGTATTTAATCAAAATAAGTCGGATTGCTACAGTTTGAGCTATAAATATGCCCTACCTTTCTTATAAAAAGTTTCGGTATGAAAATTATTTCATGTCATTTTAGTATATACTATTTTAAGTAATGCGTGGAATAATTCAATCGAAGAAACAGGTATTAGCTAACTAGCTAATACCTGTTTCTTCGATTCGTTTCGATTCGATTCGATTCGTTACAAATCAGGGAATGAAAAGCCAGAGTTACGCTATTATGAAGCCTCGCATTTTGTGAATAAGGAACCCTGAAAAGGAATGCCTCAAAATATATTCCGCGTATCTGAGTTTGCGAATACAAAGACATTTTCCGCCCTTTGCTCCCTTGAACCCTTTCCTGTTGGTTCCTTTTGGGTAGTAAGTGGTACAAGGTCAGGCGGATGTCGGTAGGTAGGTTTAAGAAGGGGAACATTAAGAATTCTTTTTTAATACCTTCTTACTACAAAGAGTATGGATAATGATCTTTATTGCTTGTCTTGGCGACGGATTTAGTAAACCCGTTGTACCTACTTGTCTGTTTGTTTGTCTTGGGTTCGACTCGACCGAGGTTTCCAGTGTAATTTTGTGAATATAAGCGTGAATTGAATATCTTTTCATGTCTGGTTATCATAAACGAGTAGGTAAACAATTAAAAATAAATAAGCCAGATAATCACACTAAATCACTGGTCTTATGAGAACCAGAAGACTAAAACTAACTAGGAACATGTACCTAGCATAACCAGACTCAAGCAATTAAAAAAAAATTCGTTTCCCAGATTGACTTGGCCAAGAATCAAATCCGGAATATTTCGCGCTTCAGGCGACTTTGCACAAAAGTTACCTTAGCCAAAAATGTCAAATTTGCACACTTTACTTAAGTTTCACCAGAACACCAGCGCTGCTGCAGCTGCTATTTCAGCAATGTCTTCGATTGCAGCATCACATCGATACTTTTTGGGCATTAATGCCAAAAATATCTTATTTATATAGATTAGGATTCGTTGGAACTAAATGAGGGTTGAGCTAAGTGTTGTCCCATGGGAGAAGCTTGGACTCAACAGTGAACACATAGGCTTTAGATATTCATCATAATTAAGATATTTATTAATTTAGCGATTTCCAATAAAGAGCACCTACGTATAAAGTACAAAAGACTAAGATGGAATTGCGGACCGTAATAATTAAACTTTAATAAAATCGACTCGGTTCGGGTTTAGCAACGTGGAAAGCCGAGTTCCAACAGAAATAATTCTAGGCCCAAGGGAGGTTGTATCCAGGAGTTCGAAATTTGCGCTCCAAAATTAATAGAGTTTTCAAGATGGGCTGTTGAATAATAAAGTGCAATAAGTATTAATTTCTTTATTTATTTTAAGATTGACTAGCATTTAACTTCGATATCGTATCGAAATATGCGTGATCTTAAAAATCACGGTTGAGTTTTGAGTCGTTTTTTATTTTTTTCCTATGATGTAAAATTTCGACTGGAATATCTGAAAAAAGTTAGGATTTTGTGGGCATGCTACATTCTTGCATTTTAAATATGTAATATATTAAAAAAGGTTCAGATTTTTTAACCTTTAGGTATATAAAATGCACCGTTTATTTAAAATTAATAACTTGATTTAACATAGTTTTTGCATACTATATTCTTGACTAAACGTTTATTGTATCATTTAGTATGTCTTTTCACTGTTAATGTTCTCATTTTTTTGTGCATTAATGTTTATAAATAAACAACGTTATTTAAGACGTAATTAAGGAATTGTTCA
The DNA here is from genome assembly GCA_037074685.1 of Glyphodes pyloalis. NCBI lineage: Eukaryota > Metazoa > Arthropoda > Insecta > Lepidoptera > Crambidae > Glyphodes > Glyphodes pyloalis. The sequence continues at coordinate 12,958,325 of JAYKKO010000008.1, read as the reverse complement.
ACCCGTGGCTGCTACTTAAGTAGGTACTATATGATTCTGTACCTTTGTTTTGTGTCACTTTTGTTCAAGGGCAAAAAGATGTGAAATAAATTTTTCGTTTAAGAATAAAGTAAAACATCGTTTAACAAATACTTATTATATTACTTTCGATTAGTAGGTGCGAAACTGGCACCGTCGCTTTGAGACAAGGAAAACGGTCCGTTTTGCTTCATGAAAATGCATTTATAAAAGTTTAGCCTCATTTGAATGTCGTCATTTGAATACTTAATGATTTCGGGATTAAAAAGTTCGGAACGGCTTGTCAGGTTGAACAATCAGGTGATTTAGTTGGAGTCAGGAGTTTTCGCCTTTAATCAAAGTTGACGAGAGTGAGGAATTAAAATATTTGTAGGTACATTTTGATTGATTGATTCACATGCTTCTGGTGGTTGATTATATTGGATACGTCATGCTTGTGAACAGGTGCCACCTTTGGGGACTGGTCTGCTCCACCTTACCTCTTAAAATCAAATAATACTTAATGCTTCCTTTGACATGGATTCCTTCAAAAGGAGCGTGAAGAAACATCTTGCGGGCCAGTATGGCGATGCTAACGGATAGGATAGGATTTTGATATCAAATCCGTTGTCATCGCGATGTGAGTTCCTCTCTTGCTTAACATCAGGCTGGGAGGAGCCAATATACTGCGCTACTATAAAAAAAAAATGTTTTTTTCACTAATCAAAATAAAACTATATGATTGATCCAAAGTGTTCTACACATAGCTATAAGTTAGATACTGCTACTGTAACTAATCTGCTGAGTTTCTTACCGATGTCTTCTCGGTAGATATAGGTTCCGAACCGGAAGTAGAATCACTTCGCATTGTATTCAATGACGATTCAAAAGTGTTATATGTAACTGTGTACTTGAATAAATAAATATTTGAGTTTGAGTTTGAGAATTGTTTTGTTTCAGTAAGATCGCCGTTTTTCTTTTTAAATGTTATGTATGATACTGTTAATGAATGGCGGTTCTAATGTTACTGGCCTTTTTGATATTTTCACTAGCTGTTCTGCGCCTTATATCCGTCTAATAGTATCTCATGTGTTAATTTAGTATCTCATCTTTCTGCCAATCCAATCAGTAGCTTTTGCTCGAATAAAATAGTAATAAACAGACATATATACCTACATCTTGACATCTAGAATATTCTTATAAACTTTAACATTAATAACAGTTAAATTGAAATAAAACTGAATTATACGATGTTGAGCTAGACCTCAAGATTTACCCCTTTAAAGAAATTAAGCAACTATGACACCCATCGTGGGTAGATAGCAATGATATTGATAGGCTTAATTAAACATGCTAAGCAAAACTTCATAACTAACAATAATTAATTTCAAATGAACTTCGTAATTAGCGCTAACATAATTTGTCTATTATGAACTAAATTTGTTAGAGCTAATTAATAAATAAATAATAAAAATAAATGCGCAAGACAATCACACCAATCACCTGGTCTCAAACTAAGGTTTTCCCTTGTACTATGAGCACCAGACGATGGATACTAACTGGGGCCGTCATCCCAGCACACCCAGACCCAAGTCAATTTAGAAAAGTTCGTTTTCCAAATTGACCCGACCGCCAATCAAACCCGGGACCTTTCGCGCTTTGATCGCCTACCTTAGCCACTGGGCCACCGAGGTCGTCTAAATTAAATTGAAACAAAAATAAAGCTAGTGGCTCCAACAGATTCATTCAACATATGTATGTATTGTATGTTGTGCTTATTTATTTTTATTTCAAATAAAATTTTGGCTTTAAATAATAGAGTCACCCTATTGTTTACAGTAAAAACTATTTTGCATAATGTACAATATTTATTTATTTTAATAAAGTAGTCTCAGTGCATTTTATTCAAAATGTAGCATTTCAGTTCCTTAAAACAAAGGGAACTTCTGCACAAAATCCCGTGCCCAGCACTAGCCTAAACCACACATGCAACACGAGCACAAACTAATTTGCGCTCTAACTTATTTGAAATAAAACCAAAAATGGCGTGTGCTCTCCATACCCTAATTAGCAAAACTTTTTGGACCAACCCACACAAATGATGTAATGCATACCACTTAACCAATTAAGACCGGAGCATCTAAATTCATTTCGCAAAGTTAGAAACGAATTTAATGCAAAGTTTAAAACTCCGCTTAAAATGTTCAACGTGTCGCAGAAGCAAGAAAGTACACGGGAGTATTTGCGGGGAAATTCAATATGCCACCGGTGTCGTCGAAACAACGTGATTAATAATGCACGGGAACGCGTTCAAGACGTACCTACCTCACGTAAATTATATGTTCTTTTAGATTTTAGCTCCCTGTTAGGTACTATATAAAATCCTTAAGAATATATAAACGATAAAAAAAATATTTTCCGTGTTTTTTACAGGCTGTATTTCTTTTGAAAATGGTGGTATTGGAGTTTTAAAAAAAGCATTTTCAAGCTTGACATTTCTAGTTTTAAAAGCAAAAAAGCTTTTTCTACTCGTAGCATCGTGTTATGTTCAATAGCGTCTATATTATGATGACAACCGTATACTCATGATTACCGAAAAATATTTTTTTCCGCACCGCAAGGGGAGATAAAAATGTTCTGTTTTATAAAAATAACACATACATGTTAGCTTGTCAATTGTTAAAAATATATAAAATTAATTGAGTAAAAAATAAACAAAACATTGTCAATTAATTTAACTGGACGACTTACAATGTACAATTTATAATTTTATACATTTTGGCCTACATGATATTTATTGAGAAAACTCAATAAACAATGTAAAGGCCCTTTAAACTACACCACTAAACCTCGGAGGCACTAAGAAAGCTGTATGTACTATATGTATATATTCATGCATCGTGTTCTCGTATCTGTCAATTAATATAATCACGTAGGTGGTTTCGGCGCCGGCGGCATATTAAGTTTCCGGTCCGATCATATTACCTCCTATAGACATTTTTTAATGACGTGGAATTTTCAGCTTACTTATGTACCTGTCAGTGTTCTGTTTACGAAAACTGTGAGTTAGAACATCAATTAATTCACACATGTATTAGTAGGTTTTAATTCTTTAGAGTACATTAAAAATCTCAACAAATTGCGGTACGGAACTGTGTCAGGTATTTAATGTTGAATTTAATGACGCTAGACTGAATCTGTCGACGGAAAGGTGGATATATTCATATTCATATATTATATTCATATTCATATTAATTTATTCATAAACAAAATACATTGTGTCTGAAATTAGTTACTTTACAGATAATACAAATAAACAGCTACAAAAGACAAACAATCAAACACTATAAAAAAAATACAAAATATTAAATACAATATTTTATCATTCTTTAAAATATTATTAATTCCTGATCAATAGTCAAATCCATTCAATTAAAATAAATTTTTATACAAATACACAATAATGTCAACTATTCATCTAGTCACGCTATAGACTATAGACCATAGAGTTCGTGATGTTCGAGTTCTTTTTGGTAGAAGCAAAAGTTTATTTTCTTATTAGTCGATAAATTAACAGCGACCGGCTATGTTGAATGTTTCTAAAAAGAATAAATAAAAAAATAATAAATATCGGAACGTCATATACATTTTTCTGATTCTGTGGTAAGTAGCTAAAGCACTTGTGTTACAGAAATCAAAAACAACGACGGTAACACAACACCCAGAACCGAGACAATATAGTGAACTTCCTTTCCCATATTGACCCGACCGGGGATCGAACCCGGAACCTTAGCGGTGGCGCGACGTCAAAGTCCGACCCGCTCGCCTCTCGTTTCGCGAAACAACTTTTATTTTGGAGGACACCCGACAATCAAAAAATGTTTTTATTAATCTTAAGATCAGGAATCAGGAATCTGGTTAATGGTGGAGTGTCAACGTGGACAGTTAATGACATTACCGCTGAAATTGAATATGGCGACAATATTATAACGTTATTGTGATTTTTATTTTACCTAGCACGAGCTCGGTGGAGGATGCTTAACACAATTGAGTTAAAGGCTTACTTGACGGGCAAAGTTGATATGATTATGCATAGAACTGTACCTACCTAGCATTTAAATATTGAGCACTTAAAGATAGTTAAGACTAGCTGTGCCTGCGACTTCGTTCGCTTGGACTACAGGAATTCGATTTTTTTTATAAAATTATATTATATTTCTAAAATAAATGGAGTCAAAGTTACTTCCTATTACATATTCATACCCACCAGTTAAAGTCCCGGCTAAATCGGTGAAGCCATTTCAGAGATTAGCTGGAACAATAAGACAGACAGACAGACAAAAATTGTAAAAAATAATATTTTGGAATAAAAACCGTATATATTATATTCGATTACAAACGGACACTTCAGTTTTATTTATATGTATAGATGTAGGTATACCTAGTTAGTTTCTTGGCGGTATCTTCTCGGTAGTTATAGGTTCCGAACCGGAGGTAGTTTTGTTTTATATAGAGACTATTCATAACTATTACTTATGTAATCTATGTATATAAGAATACAAAAGATTTGACTTCGATCGTTTTTTTAGACCCAACCTCGTGACTCAATTAGAAAATGAAAAAATACGTGTCTAAATTTTTTAATAACTATTGTATTGACTAATAAATATTTGGTATTTTGACCCAGTCGGCTTCCCTATCAAATGATCAAAAACTCCTGTCCAAATTTCTAACTGCTTCATATGTTTTTGACATGACGTCGACGGGTCAGAGCTAGCAATATTTAATATCAGACCGCAAAATCTTTTCTAATTGCAATTAAAACAGAAAGAGGAAAACGGTAAGCCGATTTCTTGCTCCCACGCTTTTCTCAATACGCTGCAATAACAGTAGGTATGTCGGTTTTGTAAGAAGCTGTACCAGTATTACAGACTTTTTAAATTAAATTGTCCTATTCGTGAGTGAATTTAAGTATTGACTTTTTCTTAGCGGATGTCTAAATCATAGTTTCTACCACCTGCTGGTCTGATGTAAGCTCTCGGTTCCGAGGTTTAAGGATATATTTATAGGCTTAAATAACAGTTATAATTTCGTAGCCAAAAGCTAGAATTATAAATGTTTAGAGCTATTTAAGCTATTTATTTAGTTATTTGAGGCTTCTCTAGCGAGGACATACTTTTATAACTAAGTAAATAAGTATTTCATGTCAATCAGGAATAAAAAAGCAATGTAATGGGTGAAAGCAATTTGAATTATAGTACTTTTTGAGATTATTTGTTAAAGACGTACCAAAATCGAAATATTTAAAGACTTAAGCTAGGACCTCATTACCACTTACCATCAGGTGGGATGAGGTCAATCTTAAAGTGCAATATAAAAAAAAGACAAATAAAAAGCAATAGTTCAAATACTATCCCTATATTTCTATCGCACTTTTTTATAAAAAATCAATGTTTTTATTACTTTTTCTGCTCTTTCTTTAAGCTACTGAAATTTGATTATGAGATGTAAAAGGCTTTTCTAAACGGCAATAAATATATAGTAAAGCACTAATATTATGTACAAGTTTTATTATCATGTAGCCTATTTTTAATATATCGCATAAATTTTACATCAATTTAATGTCGCTTTGACTTGAGAAAAATGCTCTATACATTCAACGCAAGACACCATAAAAAAGTTATAAACAAAATAATATATTTAATGGCTTTAGATTCTCTAGCAAAGCAGGGGCAATATAAAAGGTCCATAAAATAAATTGCTTTTTACACAAACATTAAAAATGTTTTAAGAACACATTGATCGATCCCAGCTGTGCACTAAAGGGCTTGATAGGTACTCATTAGCTAAATGAGATTTACTGAGAACTGTTTTCCCTTAAAGAACTTTAAGGGAAAATCTGTGGCCCAAAAAGGCAAGATGAGTTTAATGAATGGTGTTTTAGCCCGTGTCACTTTCAGTTCGGAACGCTGGGTTTGACTCATGTTCATGAAACTGCTTTAAAGGTATTTATAAACGAGAGAACTTCGGTTAGTTAGTAATTAATTTGAAGCTTTTTGTATGGGGACTGCAGCGCTACCCGACTGATTCAATATTTGCAATTAATCGAATTTTATTTTTCTTCTATTTGCAATTGATTCAGGTTATTTCAGGATAAAAAGAAACCTACATGTTAATTATGAATCTCACTTATTCTTCTATCAAATTCTATTAAAATTCATCGACCAGTTTTTGTGTGAAAAAGTATTAACCTACATTAAGACATCCAAAATTTAAAAGTCTCAATTTGTAGTGTAGTGCCATATTTGTAACGTACTTTTCAAATTGGTTGGATAATTTAGTCTTAGTTTAATTAAATAAGTTTGCTGTTTGTCGAGTTCATTGACTCTTATAGATTTAATTTAAAAGCGCATGTACCCTCTTCATTGGTCTCAAAATACATGAGTAAGGAAAAAGTGTACAAATAATATTTCGAATATATATTTATAGACATAAACATTCTAATTATTGGACATTCTAAGGTCATGCATAATAATAAAACGCTGACAAAGATATTTTCGTTAAGACTTACTCCACGCGACTAATATGAAGTCTGGCATTTAGATTAAATAAGTTTGTTGTTGAGTTCATTGACTCTTGTACCTATATTCAATTTAAATCGCATAAACCCTCTTTACTGGACTCAAAATATATGAGTAAGGTAAAAATTGTCCCACTAGAATGCTGTGGATTTTCTAGTGCTGGTAATATATGCACATATGTTATTCAAAATATTCAGTAGCTCATAAGACAGATCCATTTCACTGTTCGCCATTTTAGGGTGCCATTTCTCAAAAGGAAAAAAATATATATACTCGTGTATTACCGATTTTCTGTACATTTTTCTTGTTAAATTACTTTTTGTCAGGGATAGTAAAATAATACCCCCATAGTAGAATAATAATACATTTTTTTACTTTAATCTGGTCTAAACACAAAATGCAAAAATATATTTTGCATTTTTCACCCAATTAAAGAATAATGGCAATATACTAAATTGAATTGTCGCATGGCGTCATCAGTGGGTACATTTTTTACTTACTAGTGACGAAAAAAGCCCCAAAACCCGCATCATGGCTCTTGGCATCGTTTTATCTAATAATTTTGTTATTAATTTGGCAAATAAAAATATACGAGTCTTTTTTTTTTATAGTTTTTTTTACGTCACTCTTCAAGATTGACCTCATCCCACCTGATGTTAAGTGGAAATGAGGTCCTAGCTTACAAGTACAGCACAATAAAGCTATTACTGGATTTATCGCCCTTACCTTGAAGGCTTGACCACCCAGGAGCTCTGGAAACGTTACTCACACGCAGGAACACAACAACACCGAAGTGACTGTTATTTGGCTCCGGTCTTCTGTAAGTGTTTCACCAGTCGGGCTGCTCCAGTAAATCGCTTTGCCCTACCTTTCTTAAAATAATATCTATTTAACAGACTAAAACAATCTGGTAATATTTGACCCTGTTCAATTTCCTATTACGTACCAAATAACTTAACATTCAAACGTCTCGCCGATGGCGAGTGAAATAAGAATGCTTATTGGATTCAGGGAATTTTAATTTGAGACGATACCTTTGCCAAAAATAGCAACGCATTTACTAATACATTGGAATAAATACGACTAAATCTAGACAGATAAATGGAACATTTAGCTCACAGACACGTAAATGAGAAAGGTATAAGAATCGAAATTATTATTTAAGTTGCTCAGTCTCGCAAACTTTTTGCAAGGGGAGGTGAAAAGAGGAATTTTTGGATTTACTAGAACGTGTCGAAAGTTTGAGTACTTGATCATGATTTAGTGGTCCTAGATTGAATCCCTAGGTCGAATAGAGTATTTTACGGATTCGGAATTGAGTTAGGGAATTTTGCAAAGTAGCAAGATATTATCGTTTCGACAAGTTGTTAATTAATTGATTTGATATTTCAAGATCACGTAACTTTTTCTAAGGTAATGTATATGCCATACATTATAAACTTGTTAAAACGAAATCGGAGATCTACAACTGCCAGTTGGCTTGACCCCTAGGTTTTTAATCACCAATTTATATTTGTCAAGTGTGGTTATTAAGCTAGTAATCATTATTATGACGATGATTTGACCAGTTATGGAGACATTTGTCCTGCAGTAGATTACGTGGGCTCATCCTTTACTTTGTTAGAGGGTGGCAGTTTAACACTGTCTTAAATAAAAATATTTTTTTTTTATACGCTAGAAACTGTCCCACTGCTGGGCCAAAGGCCGCCCCTTAACACTTCGAGCGTTCTCTATCTAGAACCAAGTCTTGCCAACCTTAAGAAAAACGGTCCAGGTCGCCAACGCAGAAGGAGGCCGCAGAGCGGGAGCGGGAGGACGATCCATCCGCTCCCGCTGCCGCCGAAGAAGGCGGCTGAGGGCGCGGCGCCAATATGACCGCGCCCAGCTACCGCGTGGGGACTGGCTGGCTGATGGTGTGAGGGCACCTCAGTCGGCATTGCACCGGTCTCCACTGCGAGTTGGGGATGGTTCCGTTGGATCGGCCATCCCCATTCTCCCCCCGAACACTGTGGGGCGAGTAGACGGAGCCGCGTAAGCGGCTGTTCCGCCGGCGGTGTTGTGGAAGTAAAGGCTTAGCCGATTCCCCACAGCACCGCCACTAAGGCGATGGAGGTCCAACCGGGGGGTTTTAGTGGGTAGTCCGAGGAAGGTAGGCAGGTGGGAGTCCCACACACGCCGTCACCCTCCCTCAGGGTGGCGGTACGGTGCATCAAGCATTTCCCCCCGTTAAAAAAAAAAAAAAGGTCGCCAACGCATTTTCGATTTTGTTTTGGACGTCGTCCGCAAAAGATCCATATTGGACGACATCAATTGCTCTGATTCTGTGGTAAGTTGTTAAATCACGGGTGTTCGGTGAAATCAGAAATCAGGTATATTTTCATATTGACCCTTTGGAATTGTACTCGGGACCTTAAGATGGCATGACGCGAACGCTTGCGTCGCGGCTACGGAGTCGTCAATTAGTATGAAATATGTTCTATTATGTTGTTACAATGCATACATACTCATAGTAGTTAAAAATAAAATAATTAAAACGGTATGTGGCTTATTGTTAATTTCTAAAAGGTTGCGATGACGCTTTAGTGAATCCCTGATTAGCATTGCGGCCTCCCCTACTATTATGACTTCGGAATCGGATAACTTACTCCGAGTTTATTATTTGAGCTCCGTCGAAATAGGCCATAAGACCAAAGCGGGGATCAGTTCAAGGATATACGAGCAATAAGGTATAACTCGGTGATTGCACGTTCACACAAATACGGAAATAAATTGCAAACTTGTGCAGTGAAAGTTGGGGCATGTTCTTACATCGGAAATTCCGCATTTTCGGAACATTACACAATTTTCATTGTTTGGGGATCGCTTCCCTATTCTCATAGTTACTTTTTATATAATGTGACGTGCAGTAATGAAAAAATACGTCGTTTATGTTTTGACTATCAACCCTTGACGCAAAAAGAGAGGTGTTATAGGTTCGACGTCGATGTCTGTCTGTCTCTGCGTGTAGATTTCTGTCCGTAGCAAACGTGAATAGAATAGAATATCATGTATTTCTTAAAAATATGGTACACAAAAACAGGTGTTACAGAGAAAAGAGTTCAGCATATTTTACCCTAAAGGGCGTAGAAATGTCATATATTAGTTTATAAATTCATTAAAATTTAATTAATCTTTACCTAAGTCACTAAGTTATAATAATAGCGTCATAATAAATTAAATAACTGGATTAAATGCAATTTTTAAACATAACAATAAATAATAATAATTATAAAGCGTCACTTAAAAATTGGGAAATGGAGTAATAACATTTATCAATGAGTCGTTTTAGTTTCCTTTTAAATAAATGCAGGTTCAATGTTTTTATGCTATCAGGTATTTTATTGTAAATGATGGGACCCATTCCAAACACACTTTTATTCAAAAGGGCCGTTTTGTATCCACCAGTTTTTAATAATTGACGATATTGTGCTCGTAATGGTCTGTTTCTAATATCGGCTAATTTTATAAATTGTTGCGAAATTACTATAGTTCTCGTATGAATAGACCGACTTCACTTCACTTTATTGTATTTGTAATTTGATTGCTCGTATGTTTAATTAAAATGTTCTTAGCTATGTTTGGTTAAAGTGTAAAAGTTTCAAATCGTGTTCAAAATAATGTTCGGCGTATGATAACTTGGTTACTTGCTTTACGCGTAAATGTTTAGTTTTTTCTTGAAACTATTTTAGAATTCTTTATAATTTTTCATTTTGTTAAGGTTATGGCAGAATTCTTGACTATATAGCATAAAAAAAAGTCGCTTCCCGCTCCTGTGGTAGATATTTATAGCTAGAAATATAAAATATTTTCGTGTCAAACAATATAACATATGTGGCGATTGAGCCCATACAGCGATGAAAAGTGATAACCTGCGATTTTCCGCATAACCGTAGTCATCTGGGATTTGTAAATCTTAAGGCCTTTCTTTTTCAATTGCCACATTAGAAATAACAGCCTAAATAAGCACAATACGACTTTTTTTAAATATTATCATAATATTTTGTAATATAATTTTCCAATGACGTTCTTGACAACATAACATATTTTCAAGAGTCACATTTGTCCGTTGGAGTTAATTAAATATTTTGATTGTTTTTGTTGTCAACTGACCTAAAGCAGTACGTAGTGTAAGCTTGCAAGAGATTTGAATAAATACGAGTTACACGTGATTCTAGTTGAGTAGTTAAGTGTATGGCGTCATGATGATTCACCCTTAACGTAGGAAATGGAAGAGATCAATCAACTTCGTGATAATACGGAATATTGTCAACGATAACCCGGAAGCTCACGCTTTAGTACGAACTCTCGAAAATTATGTATAGTCACGTGCCTCAATCCAAAGTGAACCTTGATTTAATGTTCTAAAAGCTTTAAGTGCTTGATTCGTATTGAGGTGTTCGTGTCGCGATAGCAGCAATGGCTCGGCCAATGGTGTTAGTGTACCGTTCGAGACCCATGGCAAATTAATTGAATAGGACCCCCCTACTGTACTACTACTACTGAAAACCACTGAATACGTATTGAGAATTTGTAATTGTATGATATTATTGCTAAAAAATTTAAATATTCTCTGGCTGGGGGCATTTTGCCGACTGGGCACTATGTAGTTCGCCACTTGGTTCGAAAACAATACCGAGAGTTAAGATATCGAATTAATGTCACATTTTTTAATTGATGCATCAGAAGTAAAAGTGCAAAAAAGTAAAATACTTACAGTTAGAACTCGATTATCCGGACCTCAGTTATACTTCAGTTATAGTTTACTTGACTTGACGATTCATAAATGCTTTTGTAAAAGTTTACATGAATAAAGACATTTTCTATTCTATTCTATTCTATTCTATACGGATTCGCGATTATCCGGACAGCCAACCGCGACGAATATATTCTAACATGAACGTATCGAAACTGGCATTTGGATGGTTTTAAGAATAACGAAACCGGAATTATGACCCGCCCGCAGATGGTTTTAAAAATAAAATAACTATCACTTGGATTTTTTTCATAATGATAAATATTAAAATTACCTGAATCAAAACTTATGAGTACATTTAGTTTTATTGAATACGCTGTTTCCTGCGAATTTGCCCATATTTTTTTGGGAGAAAAAGTATCCTTTATGTTAATCTAGTATGTCATTTCTCCTCCTACCAAATTTAATCCAAATCGTTCAAAAGTTTTTGCGTGAATGAGTACAAACATCCAAACATCTATACTCACAAACTTTTACATTAATAAAATTAGTAGCAAGTAGGATATTATTTTATGTTGCACTTCAAGATTGACCTCATCCCACCTGATGTTAAGTGGAAATAAGGTTTTAGCTTAAGGGCGACAAGTACAGCATAAAAACTCCATTAATGAACTTGTCGTCGTCGTCCTTGTGTTGAAGACTTTACCCCTGCTTCTAATGTAGTACCCCCCAGAAGCTCTGGAAACCTTCTCACTCGCAGGAACACAACAACATAGAAGTGATTGTTATTTGGCTACGGTCTTCTTTAAGGTGCAGGTATTTAAAATAAAAAAAAATAAAAATTGTTTATTGTCTTTTTCCTTAAACTACTACATCATTTCTACTTAAACTATCTTACGCTACTACACAGGAAGACAAAAGGAAATGGTTCAGCTAATGCAGACACGGAGCCGAACTCCCTGTCTGCGCTGGTTTTCAACCTTTCCAGGAACTCTTGATTATTTCACCAGTCGGGCTGCTCCATTTCGAGCGATAAATCGCTCTCTCTTCAAATGAAGGGAATACGATATGGACATCGCTGAATCCTGCTATTGAAAGCAACAAACAATGATAGTGAATGGGGGATCAAAGATTCTATGGAAAAATATGTAAGATTTAAGTAATTAATTTAAACGTTTGCAATGAGTAACATAATAATACTGGATCTGTTCCATGCTACCGAAGTCAATACTACTTACATGCGGACGTAGGTAATTGCGGGCATTAGTAGTAAAAATAAGTTGAAAATTGAGTGCTATAATGCGATAGATTTGGATAGAGCGATGTTTGGACGTATGTTCGCTTAAGAGCCCACCGGATTAGCCCAAGTCCGCTTTGTGACCGGTTCGCTGGGCACATTCTAATTGAATCAACCTTTCCTGCTGCGGTACGGTTGTTCGGAATGCTTTTTCTATCTTTTTAGTCGGCTCGTTTGACCCGCTGCATTCTAGTAAATTGCGTAGCTAATAAAGTTTGCAGCATTCATTTATATGGTAACCAAATTCATGTTTATTTAATTTATTTTTAAATAAGACTTCATTGAAAGTTTAAAAATATAAATGGCAGTCGACTCCTTAGATTTGAACGGAAAAAATTGACGAAAAAAAAAATTAAACCCCCCAGTTTGAACTTAAAACTTTGATTGAAATATCTTTTCTTGCTGCGTTTGTAATTCTATATTTCCACAATAAATGACATATTTTACTGAATATTTACAAATTTAGTTTACTTTTTATGTTTTACCTTTATAATAAAAAAAACCTTTCATTTTTATGGTTTCCATTAGACCAAGAAAAAGTTTTAGGTCAAACCAACACTATATATAATACGCTGAACGATTAACTCCCATTTCTAACAGATGTTCTGCTACCGCGGATTTATTAGTCTGACGATTTTTGAAAATAATGGACGTTAAATTATTTTAAATGTTTACAATGGAACGCGAAAGTCTTAAAGTTTATATATGTGATGTTGTTCAATATTTGATTAAAAATAAAACTCACAAAAAACTTTCATCGCGTGTCGGCTTATTTCATACGCTAATAAAGTTACCGTGAAAGCGTGAGGCGGTGACGTGTGCAAATTTCGACAAATTGTCATTAATGCGCTTCGGTTTTTCACTAATTAGTACGCTGTATTTAATCAAATACTACACTCTAAAGGGATCTTGTTTATTAGATCGTGATTAATGTAGTTGAATAAACATTTCTACTTGAAAATACAATAACGTTTCAAGATCAAATTGTCGTGAAGTCTAATTGAAAATCGTTACTCAGAATTACAAAAAAAGTAAGATTTATATTTTACAACACAATTGCAAATATATACATTTTGAAGGATGGCAATGAGGCCATAGCTCTTTTCCAGTTTAAATATAAGGAAGGTATGACAAAATTGAATGAATTTTGCATTTATAAGCCATTGATTCTTTGTTGATGAACATATTAACATAAATTAGTACAAAATTTACCGAACGCTTGGAGCATTATTTACTAGTCAACCCTTGGAAAGAGAGTTTGTTTGTTTTGCGGGAACAGTTAGATTGAGTGTATGTATTTATAACAAGAATAAACTATAACTATTGATATTATAATTTCATAATATTTATAGACATACTTTATATAAAATAATATTTACTACTTTAGTTTAATTAAATATGTTTATGGACTCGAATTTTTATAAATGAAAACTAATCTGTTTTTATAGTATTTATAATACACGTAAAAAGACCACACCCTCCGTAATGTTTATACCTACAATGCCAATACATAGATAGATAGATACACTTTATTGCACAGAAAATTTTACAAAAATTGGTTTTACAGACATAATCAAGTACAATTCAGGCGGTCTTATTGCTAGAAAGCAATCTTTTCCAGACAACCTTTAGGAAGAGGAAATTGTAGATATCGAGAAACGGGTGCGGTCGTGCAAAAGGTATCCGGTCTGTCTGAAGATGGGATATAAAGGAAGTCCTGATAAGAAATAGAAAAAACATTTTTTTATCATTAGGGTACTTAATGATCAGCAGAAATTCCAGACCTCGAATTTACGGCGAGCGGAGCAAAGAATGTGACCTAGTTCGACCCCGCACTCGGAAGTTGAGATGAATGGTGCTTACCATCAGTGAATCATAACTTCGCTCGACAAATAAACCCATATCGACAATGTGATGTCTGGATTTCCCACCATTTAAGTAAATTCTGCGATTTGACGAATAAATGAAAAGAAACGACTAAATTTTATAATTTATCAGTTTATGATCCCGAAGTGCTCTTAGCATAATAAAAATAACTGGGAAACATCCAATAATGATCATTCAGCACATTCGTCATTTAAAAAAATACACGGCAATTATGAAATCTTCACAGTAGAATAGACTTGGTTCAGAGTAGTATATAATAAAATAAGATATAACTTTCGAACCCGGGACTTCAGAGATGACGTAACACCAAAGTCCAGCCCACTGGCCTCAGAGTTACTGAGGTCGGGGACCTTACAAACATTAAAAAAAGGAAAAGTGTTGTATAAAGAAAGTAACCATTACAGCAAACCAAATGCAAAAGTTAACGCTGCCGATCAAAGCCACTAATTACCATACGTTAGGCTCTCAAAGTTCAGCGGACTCCACTTGCCCCAACGCGAATTGAGATAAATTTTACCAATTACATCGACCTCCAACTTCAGAGCCAAAACTGCGATCAGAGCGAAGAATTCGAATACGAAACTCGAAAGTTGAGGCGGATGGTTCGATCAACGGCTAACTTCGTTCTCCGAACAAAAGGCCGCATGTCAGGTATTGATGGAAACGTATAATTGGCGAACTCGCGAAGTCTGTTTCCGATACGGAAGCGAGTCAAATTTACTCGTGTCAAAATATGAATATACTAGCTGTGCCTGCGACTTTGTCCGCGTGGACTACAGGGTTTTATCCAGTTTTTTTCAGCTATCTCCCGTTCCCGTTAAACTAAGCTTTAAGTTAACTAAAGGTTTTAAGGGCATGCCAAATTTCAAGTATCAATTTAAGCGTTTTAGATTTTTAATACAAAAGGATTTTCCCGCTAATTCCCGTTCCCGTGGGAATTTCGGGAATTCCTTTTTTAGTGCATCTATAAGGTACGTAAGCTACGTTCCTTCTAAATTTCAAGTGCCTACGTTCAGCCGTTTAGGCTGTCCGTTTATATGTCAGTCAGTCAGTCAGTCAGTTTCTCCTTTTATTAGATTTGTTCATTGACATTAATGTGCTTACCTTAAATTCCTGTAGATGAATATCGGCAGGATTAGGACATAGGGGGCAAAGCAAATAGCGACTCAATCCACGCGCATTATTTAATTTATTTATTATTCAAAATAAATAAATTACTAGATAGTAATCTGTCTTGTATGGAAATTAATGTAAATAAATGAAATTTCCGAATGAAAAGCCGCGTAAGTACTACCTTATTACACCAGCTATCTACCAGTGAAAGTTCTATTAAAATCGGTCCTTATAGAGATTAGCTGGAACACACAGACAGATATTTTTTATAATGAATGTTATTTTGTTTTATGAATCGGGTATCCAAATGTATTTAGTAAAAAGTAAGTTTAAAAACTAAAACCCGACTACTAAACACCGCGATCTAAAAAGTATGAAACAAGAAAATATTCTGGTCAGCCTTACTCACATGCAGGAACACAACAACACAGAAGTGATTGTTATTTGGCTGCGGTCTTCTGTAAGGTGGAGGTATCTCCAGTTCGAGCGATAAATCGCTATGCCCTACCTCTTAAATTCTTTCTCTTCTTTCTTTTTTTTTTCCTTTATTATATTTCATTCCTGTTTTAATTACGAAAAATAGTTTTTTTTTTCAAACTGACATAACTGGTGAACTATGTACTTCAACAGTGAAAACGGTACGATGGGTAGGTATGCTACGCTGGTGTTAAAATACACCATTTGTTATAGTTACGTATAGTGATAAACTATATGAGGCGTAAGCTAAAATGACTGATACACGACTGATGACATGATATTATTGACGACCTCCGTAGCCGAGAGGCGAGCGGGCCTGACTTTGGCGAGCGCCATCTCTGAGGTTCCGGGTTCGATCCCCGGTCGGGTCAATATGGGAAACGAACTTTTCCATATTGGCTCGGGTCTGGGTGTTGTGGTACCGTCGTTGTTTCTGATTACTGTAACACAAGTGGTTAAGCTACTTACCACAGAATCAGAGCAATGTATGTGATGTTGTCCAATATTTATTTATTTATTTTATTATTTATTTATATGGAAAGTAAATTATGGAACGGTATTAACGGCTCGTAGTCGGTTGGAGAAAACCGCATCGTAAAATATTGGAACCGGGCATAACAGTACTGTATAGCGTCATCTTCAGAGAGTGAGTTTCTTTCGATGTAAAACCGAATACGGGTACCTGTAAGATCTCGGTTAAGTATCCAACATAAAGATATCATAACAAAGAATGTTCCGAGCGATAGGTGTCTTGTAAACAAAATGGAGGTAAGCCGTAAAGCGGATAGCGTCGAGGCTGATAGCGTTTTACGAGACGTGAACGAGGTGATAACTGACTATAGCAGACGGGCATGAAACCTCGTCTTTTTAGGGTTCCGTAGTCAACTAGGAACCCTTATAGTTTCGCCATGTCTGTCTGTCTGTCTGTCCATCCGAGGATAATCTCAGAAACCGTTTGCACTAGAAAGCTGAAATTTGGTACAAATATGTATATTAATCACGTCAACAAAGTGCAAATATAAAAATAAAAAAAAAAATTTTTTCAGGGTACCCCCCCTACACGTAAATTGGGGAGAGATTTTTATTTTATTTCAATCCCGACATGTGATAGGTATTTAAAAATGAACAGGGGTTTACTAAGATCATTTTTTGATAATGTTAATATTTTGGGAAATAATCGCTCCAAAACAAAATAAACGCGAATAAATAAATTTGGATTTGAATTTGAATAAAATTGTCCCCCCCCCCTCTGACTTTTGAACCATAAGTTCAAAAAGTATGAAAAAATTACATTTTTAATTTTACACTTCAAGATTGACCTCATCCCACCTGATGTTAAGTGGCATTGACGCACCGTACCGCCACCCTGAGGGGGGTGACGGCGTGTGTGGGACTCCCTGCCCTGAAAAGGGCAGGACTACCCTAACTAAAACTCCCCGGTGGACCTCATCGCCTTAGTGGCGGCGTTGTGGGAGATTAGCTTAGCCTTTCCATCCACAGCACCGCCGGCGAAATGGCCGCTTTCGCAGCCCCGACACTTCCCCCCTGGGTGGTAGGGGGAGTAAGCGGGGGTGGTCAATCCACTAAACCATCCCCGCCTCGCACTGGAGACCGTGAGTGCAATGCCGACTGGGGTGCCCTCACACCACCAGCCAACTGGTCTCCGTGCGGAAGAACGGCGCGGTCGTAGCGCCGCCGCGCCCTGGCTCTTCTGCGCCTTCTTAGCGCTGGGGAGGACGGGTCGTCCTCCCTTTGGCGCTCTGCCTCCTCCTTCTGCGAGATGACGTTCTCGCAGAAGGAGGCTACCGCCGCCCAGGCGTCCTCGCCCCCGAGCATGGCTTGGACGATGCTCGGGAGGGAGAGATTGGCCCTTACCTTGAAGGCTTGACTACTGCTACTAATGTAGCACCCCCCAGAAGTTCTGGAAACCTTACTCACATGCAGAAGGAAAAGAACACAACAACACAGAAGTGATTGTTATTTGGCTGCGGTCTTCTGTAAGGTGAAGGTATTTCACCAGTCGGGCTGCTCCAGTTCAAGCGATAAATCGCTATGCCCTACCTCTTAAAGTATAAAAAAAGTTATAGTGAGTGTAAAGGATAAAAAAAGAAAGGATTTATATATTTTTTTCACGAAAAGGATCCTTTTTGTCTCTGTAAAATATGAGATTATTAATTTAAAAGATCCATGCCGGCAAAGGTTAAAAATTTATATACTTTTTTATACTTCGAAAACTAGACGTAAGAAAAATAAGTTGGTCTGTGTATTAGTGCTAATTGTAGTTTCAGTATTCCAATTAGGTACACAGTGAACTAATCTCTTAGTATAGAGACAGGCTGTGGGTTGGGGCTAACATAATCTCTTTGAGATTATTATCTCCTGGTAGGAACAGCTAATATTCCGCAGGGCAACGAGATAAATATATTATTATTAAGTATATTACTACTAATATTATAAACGTCAAAGTAGGTCAAGGTGATACTTTTTCAGGGAAACAAATTTGGTAACAAGACTGATTCGATACTCGACTAACGAAAGAGACAGTAAGAGTCAAAGAGAGAGAGAGAGAGAAAGAGAGGTAAAGAGAAATATTCACAATAGGCTCTCATAATTATTTTTTGCAAAACAAGACCGACCGAAAAAGCCATCTTGAGATCCTGGTATCCATATCATGGTATGTACCATTGCCGAAATATCTCCTTTGTAATAAAAAAAACCATCATAATCGGTTCATATAAGACCAATTTATAAGCCGTATTGTACTGAAATGCATTTGAAAATATTTTTGTGGGCATACACCCACTTAAGCAATGAGAGATGCGCACACGGCAGCACCAAACTTACCCATATCTGTCCAAGTCTCTCGTGAAATTTTCGACCACAAAACCACAAAGTTTTTTATCCAATAGGAAATTTTCCAGACATGAGTACGTCTATGTACTGTATTCTTACAGTGTTCTTATTATTATGACGTCGTTTTATGGGACGTACGTTGTTATAATAATCTTTTATTTGAATATTTTACCCCATAGAGAGCAATGAAATAAGAAAAGAAATTTTGATTACTTTCTTTGGGGCAAGGGCCACCCGTTTCGTTCCATAATGATGAGACTGAAGTGGTCCCATTTTGATATAATGATTCTAATATTATTAAGGTAATAAAAGGTTTGTAGATTTGTATGGATGTATGTAATTTTTCCATATTATAATTGCAAAATGGATTTGGTAGAAATCAGATACTAGATTAGCTTATGTAGTGTACTCGTAGTTAACTTACTTTTTACATAGATTTATTACCTTAGATCATTAAATTGGCAAGCTCCCTAGTCGAAAGCCGCAGGCCGGTCTTGAGAGTCGCGCCGTATCTTAGGTTCCGGATTCGGTTCCCGGTCGGGTTAATATGGAAATTAACTTTTATATGATGTCTCGGTTAATATGGTACCTTTGTTGTTTATGATTTTTGTAACAGAAATATTTTAGCGACTCATCATAGAATCAGAGCAGTGTATATGGTGTAGTCAAATATGTATTTATCATTATATTTATTAATTTATTTTTGTTTTTATATTCATTTGCATTGTATAGAGACGATTCATGATAAGAATTACTAATGTAATCTACATGAATAAAAAATATTGACTTTCACTTTGCTCATGGTTTTGCTAGCATACAGCTCATAAAAGGAATGGTTTAAATGCGTGATTGTCAGTGGGTGGGCTTTAGTTTTAAAACTTATACATAAACTTGTTTATAAAAAGAATAAGCTAGTCAAGGATCGATTTCAAACTTATTAGTTATTACAGATATATTTTTATGTATCTAGTATAGGAGAAAGTAAAGTCATACTAATATCCTCGAATAAAATATTTCGCGTACGTCTCGGTTTGTCAAAAAATACTTTTGTTCAACTAAAAACTTAGTTTAACCGTTTACATTATATTGCTAAATCGGCTTATAAGTTGCGCTGCTGCAGTTTCAAAGTAGAAATCTCGGCATCTTGTCGAGTTAGCAAGTCAGCCATTGCTGAGTTTAAATCTGTGCTTCAGATACTTCCGAGTTCCGGTCTAGTAACTTGGTAAATACATTTGCTTTGTAATCCGGATGCCTCGATTCACGGTCGTATCGGAATCGTTCAACGTATTGAAGTGGATTTAATTTGGGATTAAGATGTAGTGTTGTGCTCCTTCGTAACCGAGAGGCGAGCGTGCCGGACTTTGTCGTCGCGCCATCTCAGAGGTATCGGGTTCGACCGCCGGTCGTGTCAATATGGGAAACGAACTTTTCTATATTGTCTCGGGTCTGGGTGTAGTGGTACCGACGTTGTTTCCGATTCCTGTAACACAAGATTTCTGCAACCTCTGAATCAGAACAACGTATGTGATGTTATCCAATATTGCAGTCTTTCGATACTACCCCGTTCTGGGTTATCGATATTATTATCGACGGAGTGTCGGACGCTCCGGTCCTCTTCGGACGTCCGCATTACATCTATGTCACATTTTCACTACTTTCCGATTTTCGGTTAGAGGACGGCCAGGTGTTACCTGATTATTTCAGGGGAAACGCAACTCAACTTATGTTTTAGCTGTCCTCTGTCACACTGTAGTCTCAAAATACGAAAATTTGTGAAAACATGAAGCCTCGTTATGCATTTGTTTAATGAAACAAATTAGCCTGAAATCTTCATAAAAATCTGTTTTGTGAGCGAGAAGGAAATATTAAACCTAACATATTATATATCAGCTGTTCTTTTCACAATTTGACGTGTAAATTTTTTGAAAATCACTATCTATTTCGATTTTATTATTTTTATAGTACTAAACGCCGTACTAGCGAACTTTAAATATAAAGAGCAGCACGCGCGATACGTGAAGGTCGTGGGTTCAATTCCCGCACCGCAAGGGGAGATAAAAATTTTATGTTTCTAATATTTAAAGTTCACTATCTATTTTCAGTAAGATTCAGAAATGTCGTTAGTATTAAATTTAAATTATTTTTTAAAGGGTAAATTTTGGACAACATCACTTATAGGTATTGCATTGATTCTGCGGTGATTAGTCAAAACACTTTTGATATAGAAATAAGAAACCACGACGATTCTACAACACCCAGAGCCGAGACTATTTAGAAAAGTTATTTTTTCACACCTCCGGGTCACTGTTCAATGTGTAACCTCTGAAACCAAGGTTTACCAAACCGTGCTCTCATAGAACAATAACCAACTCCATGATCACAGATACATGGATGTACAAACTCTTGTGGATACGGCACAGTGTGATACGCGTCTAACCGAAAGCGGTTCGCTTTTTCACCGTAATGTTCGATACAATATATCAACCCTATTTATTTGGGCAGCGTTCGCGCACTCTCGGCCGCACCCACATTAATCTGCCGGCGATTGCCGACATTTTTATTTCACAAATTGAAGCCGATTTAGCCATTTTTTGCAAGTGTGAACTGTGCTTTGTCAAGGGTTTTTTGTGGGACTCCTGTGTTGCCGAGAGCTGTGATCTGTGACAGTGTACCAGGTACTTCATATCGCTTATACGGTAACATACATATAAATCCTTTATTGCACCAAAATATTTACAGAAATTAGTTTTACAGATAAATTATAGTCAAGTTAGGTCATCAGTGTCAACAATATTAGAATTTAGCGACTTGCTCGATATATATAGCATCAGGCAATTACATAAAATGTTGCTTAGGCCAAAGACTTGTTAATTTATATTTCTTTGGTATTATAAACGTCTAATGAAATTAATAATGTAACACTTTTTTTTTATATTGCACTTCAAGATTGACCTCATCCCACCTGATGTTAAGTGGTAATGAGATCCTAGCTTAAGGGTGACAAGTACAGCAAAATATATCTGTTACTGGACTTGTCGCCCTTACCTTAAAGGCTTGACCCCTGCTACTAATGTAGCACCCCCAGGAGCTCTGGAAACCTTACTCACACGCAGGAACACATGGGTAGTTGCGCATTAAGTTAGTTCAAAATATATTATGCTTATATGTGTAATGTATAAACGGTGAGACTGTTTGAGTTCCAAATAAATGTAAAAAAAGTCTAAAAAAGAAAAAATAACGATCTAAGCAACAGAAAAATTAATGCTTCGTGGTTTGGTCACCTACGAAATTACTACAAAGTTAAGCAGCTACGACGTCAACCGGCTACTACGACAAACAACGTTTCTACGAAATTTACTTACGCCGTAGCAAGAACAATTTTGCTGTCTTGGGTAAGACGGATACAAGAATTCCAATGTTTTTTAAAGTTATCTATGTGTAAAAATGCCTTAACCTCAAGGTTAGCTGTCATTTAAATCGGGATCCTAAAACTCTCATAAAAATCGGGAGACATTAATTTGGTTTATGCAACGAATACATTTTAAATCTATTTTTTTTATTTATCTGACCGAGGCAAAAAAAAATGTTATACATTTTCAGTAATATTATCAACCAGTTGCAATATCCCTAGCAATTCCGCAAACACTGAGTAGCACGTAACAAAAATGAGAATGGATATAAAGACCATAAGTGGTACCAAGTTTTCCGTATGCGTGACTCGTTCTTGAAAAGTGTCCCGAATGGGGATCGACGAAGTTAAGACTACCCTCGTCCCTTTTCAATCGATGTGTCCACTTATGGGCTCCAGATTGACCTAAACATACGATGGAAAAGTGTTTTACGCTTTGTCCTTCATCCCATCGAACTGTGCCGAGATTTAATCTTTGTATGCTAAAACTAGCTTTCTGACAATTTTAGAAAAAGTTGTTCCCGTATAATTTATTTTCCTTGCTAATTTTTTATGAAATTTTGGATTTATATTTTAAACTATAAAAAGTACAAAAGGCGGTTTTAATGTCTGTAAGTCAATTATACAGATTTGTGCGGAAAATATAGTGAGCAAAATTTATGATTAATGCCGGGTACCAATATTTAAAAATGTATTAGAGGCGTAAGCTAAAAACGTTCGACGGACCTGATAACGAAAGTAAATTTGAAATTAAAATTAACCACTCATAAAAAAACGGATAGTAATTTTTGGCACATTACGAATCGTAAAATATTGGAACCGGGCATAAATGTAAACAAAAAATGATGTTATTAAAATTAATAAACAACAAAGAAGCTAGATCTATTCTTACGTGACACTGGCAGAGGTAGTTTTCTTTAAAGAAGCTTAGTTGCCATTAATCTAAAAAAAAGTGTTATTTTAAAACTTGTCACCACGTGACAGTGCCACGTGACTTTAACATTTACGTAGCTAATATAAGTATCAAGTCTTGATGTTCGAATGACTGACTTTTTAAATCTTTTGGATATAAATGATAAAGTTACGATTCCAAAGGCTAACAGTAAGAAATTTGTGTGCCAAGACGTTGTAGATTTTACAGTGCTAATTTGAATAAGTGGGAATACATTACACATGTATTATCTTAAGGTTTCGTCTTTGATGATGGCAGGAAAAAACTGCGTAACTTAGCTTGAAGAAGATAATTTTTTATGGGAATCGTCATGGAAAATACATACTAAGCTTATAAAAATGTTTATTAGTTTTAAACGCCGTTAAAAAAATATAATTGCTAGTCTTGTATATTTTAATACAAAAATCTACTCACATGGGTGTTTGAACTTTAGTGGTGCCTAGGGTTGCCAGATCGATTCTTCCTTTTATCGGGATCAATAACCGATTTTTCGGGATTTTAGGGCTTTGGTCGGGAGAAATAAAAAGTTAATAATATTAAATTTTAAATTTTTCTATGAGTTCTAAGAGATCACTCCATGTGAACAAATTTTCTTTTAAAGTTTCGTTAGACGAAAGTCGGGAGATTATTCGCTTTGTCGGGAGTCGGGAGGACAAGCAAAAAAGCGGGAGAATCCCGCCAATTCCCGACCATCTGGCAACCCTAGACTGGTGCCTATAGTTAGATAGTATTTATTTTTAAAGAAATCATTCATAGACGTAACCACAGCTATGTTTACACAGATCACAATCTAGTAATGAAACAATTGTTTTAATTATCTTATTTGTACTTCATTTCCTTGAAGTGCAATAAATGTTTAAGAAGCTTCTATGTATGAGTATCTGTACATCCATTTAAGTTTGACTAGTAAATGGTTTGTACTAGTATATTTTTTTTATAACACATAAAATTACTACTTTTATTGAATAATGAGCAATGTGGTTTCTAGTTCACCTGATGGTAAGCTATGTTGATGTATTTTTACTTGAGAAAACCATAAGACAATAGAGAATGAGGGCATACAAACTTGTCTTGAAAAAAAAAATCGTTTGAATTTCCAAATGTTCTACGAAAATTTGTTCGAAAAAAATTTCGGTAATTTATTACCTCGCTATGAACGAGACTGTAGCCTTAGCTCGCGCGTGGCACCACACCATTCCTCTTCTTCACAGAGCACTGCTAATAAAACAGCACAATTTAATGCGCCCCACTCCGGAACCCAAATGTTCTTTATCTAAAGCTTGTTAAGTGCGGATTCCGGGAAACGTTGACTTAAGGCGGACGTGGAAACTTCTTTCGGAATCCTTATAAAATACGACTGTCGCCTAATAGATTTATAGCTGCAGTACATTCTTAGAGAGCAAGTTTTTAAGGGAAAATGAGTTTTGTACGGGAAGATTTAAGCAAAGGAGCTGCAGTTTCATAGTTTTAAGTTTTTGGGAACTTTGCTTTTAAATAACTCGTGGAGGCAAATCTTATGATTCTCGAACATCGCAGACGAGTGGTCTACCTCTAGTGTCTTATAAGTTGGTTTTCGGTGACTGAGCGGATGTTTTGCATAATCTGACATCCCCTCTTCTTTTCATTAGTAAACGACTGCAGTTTTACTCTTATGTTGTAGACATTCCTCTATTATGAATATCTTTTAAGACCAAATTTTCATTTAGAACTGGTAATCAAAATCAGCTATAACAAAATTGCCTTTGTAATTTTAATTTACCGATTTCAAAAAGAGGTAGAACATATGTTGTTTTTAGTAATGAAAGGCACGTCAGACTTTACATTATGACCTTGGCACCGCCCTTATACAATGCACATAAGAATTAAAATCGAACTGCCAGTGTTTTCTATGACATAATGTCGACTGTACACTCGCCGTTAAATATATTGGAGCAGACAAAGTGACCAAATACTTCTGAACAGTTAAAAATGTTAATAAGTTCCATACACTACAAGTTACCATTATTAATATCTGAACATTCATTACTTCAGTAATATCTGAGCAGATGCTTGTCAATTATTTCTATACACACAACTAACCAATAATATCTGAACACTCAACCACACAGGTAGTTAAATGAGACACATGACGTGCGTGACACGTATTGACGTTATGATTGTTCAGATATTATTGGTTTAGTTGTGTGTATAGAAATTATTGTCTGGCATCTGCTCACGATACTACTGAAGTAATTAATGTTCAGATTCAGATATTAATGGTTACTTGTACTGTATGGAACTAATTGACATTTTTAACTGTTCATTAGTATTTAGTCACTTTGACTGCTCCAATATACCTGACGGCGACTGTACATACGTTACTGAGCGTTTCAGTACCTATACCAGAATAACCCTATTATTGGAATAAGAGGAGTTAATTTGACTAAAATTCGCCCGAAGTTGTGAAACGACCAATCGGAGTGAGGCGCTGCTTTGACCAATCAGGAGTCGGCCCGCGAATTCGTGACAGAAAATACGTCACGAGATACACAGCGGATTGAAAAAGTCACTTTTGCTCGAGACGTGGAAGATTACAGACGTGTTATCTGACCTAGAGTTAGCATTTTAATTTTAGGGTGTAATTTTTAAAATAATTAAAAATCAGATTTTCTGTTCTAAAACTTTCTTTTATTTAATTCATTTTGTTCGATAGTGCTAATACATTACATACATTTAATATCGAACTTTATTGTTGCACCTGTAGAATTCAAGTCAGGCATGTTATCTTTTCCGCAACGTTACATTTTATGTGTGAAATGTACGGAAATACAATATTCCCGTTCCATGTATCAAATATAGGACAGACAAAGGAAATTGCATAAAAATGAGACAAGTAGACAGTTTGAATGGCATTTGATTTATTCGGCGAATGGTGTGGAGATGTGAAGTTTTCTTTCGTTTTATTGTATCGCAAAAGCATGTCATACTTTAGACTTCGTACCACACTTATGGCGAAGGATTAAGAACTAATATCGTACAGCAAGTTTTTACTGCGGTGTGTTATATTCATAGACATAGACCTTATTAAATTAAACTGATAAACGGAACTGGGCGTCTACTCTTGAAAACGAAATATGTCGGATCCGATGACGTTTAGTATTATTTATTGCTCATTATCGCAACTAACACACTTCGAATGCGAATAAAGCGTTATCAAAAAACAAAATATTATTTATACAAATCAAAAATCACGTTTTAATTCCCTAACTTTTGATCAATCTTCAAAAACGAAACCTTTCGTTTGTTCGTTTCGTTTTCAAGAGTAGACGCCCTGCACTCGCCTCGTTAATTAATCACATCCATATAAAAACCAATTGGACAGTCTCCAAGTGATTAGAAAATAACAAAATAAGCTTTTTTGATATATGTCTGTGGCAGATATCAACCTATTTTGATATTATTGTAGTTAGGTGCCATAGATTGTGTAGCCAAATCTGTTAAAATTTTAGAGTAGAAAAAGGGCTTGCATCAGAAAAGACTATAATTCAAAAAATGTCGCATAATTTGACATTTAACAGGCAGTGGCCACACATAGGTACCAATGGAACCTTATGATCTTGATGTACTGGCGAAAACCTGCTATATTAGTAGCAACAGACAAGTCCCACTTAACCTCAGGTAGGATGAGGTCAATCTTGAAGCGCAAAATAAATCAAAACTCTCTAATGCAGCAGTAATTTTCAATATTTCAAAATTGAATATTCAACAAGCGATTGCCTTGATGAGCTGTTGATTATGCGAGCGGTTCTCTGAAACGCACATGCATGTTATTTTGTATGTCGTATGCTCACGTAACGCCATCACAGATTACGTGTTTACATGTTATTGCTCATGGCTCGCTAATATGAAGCGTCGTATCTGACACTCAAATAGTGGGGTGTTAAAACACCGGCTGTAAAATCCTGGATTACCGAAATGGAATTCGGACGCTTCTCGATTAATGGGCCTGGAATCGACCGGCTGTGCAGTCATCGATTTCGCTCACGGATTATAACTTTTCAATTTAATTACTAGCAGAGGAAAGTATGATTGGGGATTTACGTGGCGCCCGCTCGGCCGATGAATGTTTGTTTTTCCAAAAAATTATTACGTTGCAAGTTTTTGTCAGCATTTTTTTGAATGATTCGTTTATTTTGGATTATTTGATTACATCAATTTTATAAGTAGTCTCAAGAAATTTTCGCCAAAGATCGTTAAAAGTTCTAGTTCGTAATAAATCAAATGATGGCTAGTTTAAAGCGAAAAAAAAATATGTTGAAAATAATTGTTTTTAACTGTGTTCAATAAACAGCAGAGGATTTTGTTCTGTTATTTATTTGAGAACGCTTAATGAGTTTCCGAACACTTTTTGAGTACAATTTTGAACTTATCATCTTATATTGCTCTGCTGACCAGGAAAGGGTAACCGACAAAATTGTTGGTAAGTGGCCGCAAAACTTAAAAATAAATGACGATTCATTAACTAACTCGTTCGATATAACGTTGTATGAAATTGTTGGTAGAAATTAAAGCGATATAGTTGCATTTGCAATTGTACGAGGTGAGTAGAAATACTCGTACAGTCGCGTTTTCATTGTGGTTAGTGGTGTTGCTAGCGCACAACTAGTCGAACGAGTTAAGTGCATTTTTAAACTCTAAGACGGTTAGTTGCGAGTGTCAGATGGAAATAGTTCTAATGTAATTAACCAGGCTTGTTAAATCATAATCAAAGCCGCTTAGGATGCTATGTAAATTTTACTGCGCTCTTAATAAATGTCAAAATTGATTAACCAATCAAAAGTAGACATACTTGTTTCATGAAAGGTTTTAATTTTCTGTACATTATCTTAGTCTCCAGTAAATTAAGGCATCAAGACTTTGGGGCCGTGGGGACCGGGTGCACACAGCCTCTTCCACGCTTAAGCTAATCGGCTTAAATATGCTTCGGGAGACCAAAGGGCTGGCTTTTTCCTAGGCCAGAAAATAAGTCTGGCTATACAAAGAGGAAACGCAGCCAGCCTTCTTGGCACCATGCCTCTTGGCAGGGACCTGAGACATTTTTTTTATTTGTTGGTTTATAATGATAATTATATAATATTTTTTATGTACATGACACACACCCTTGATGTTTTTAATTATTTTATTTAAATAGTAGTCCGTTTTTAATATTGTTAATATTGAAGTTTTATTCAGAATACATGTTTAGGTATCAAATATTATTAGAATCAAAATAGAAGTTTTTGTGTCAAACAATTCCTATATATCACCACTGTAGCTTATGCTGAGACAGGTACCTATTGGACAGTCTGTACAGTTTTATTATGTCACTAGTGGCTCGCTATCCACATTTCCTCTGATTCATCGCACGTGGTTGGTCGCAGCGTGATTTAATATAACCTAAAGCCTTCCTCTGTAAATAAAATATCCAATACTTATAGAATTTTAAATTTGAACCTGTAGTTTCTGAGATTAGCGCGTTCAAAGAAATAATGCCATCAGTTTTGTAATATTTATTTTGATATTTTAACTTTTACTTTGTTATTTTTTGTATTCTTTATTATAATGTTAGTTTTGTTTGGTCAATAAATGTATTTTTTTAAATAATTAATGAAAACATACTTTAACTTATTTAGAGTGCATCACGCCACACTATCGAACCTTTTTATTTCTTTAAATATTTAATCTTTTTTTTTCTTAGCCTATAAACTGCCCCACTGCTGGGCAAAGGCCTCCCCCATACATTTCCAGTGCTCTCTATCTGGTCCCAAGTCTTGAGAAACAAGCTCCAGGTCGTCACGCCAACGCATTTTCGGCCTTCCTCTTGGACGTCGTCCGTCTTCCGGTGTCCATTTGGTAACGACCTTGGCCCACCTCTCTGGTTTCATTCGGCACACGTGTCCGGCCCACTCCCTTAGTTTGAGCTTAGAGGTTAAATATTTAACCTCACCTTACCTTTTACAGTCATACTAATATTATAAAGAGGAAAGATTTGTACCTATTTTTGTATGTTTGTAATGAATATGCTCAAAAAGCACGGGGCCGATTTAAAAAACTCTTTTACCAATAGAATTTTACATAGGCTACAAAATTAGGGATCCTTGGTAAAATTTGAACAATGTAACCGAAGGTGTAAAAAATGAGTCTTAAAATGTCTTTCGTCGAATGCGCGGGAAAATCCTCTAAGGCAAAACGAAGTTCGCCGGGACCGCTAGTATTTACTATTTTAGTAAAAGCACTGGGACAGTTTGTAATGCCTATTGTTTTATTCGACCGTGGTTTGAGAAATGAGCGTTTTGGCAACACCGAGTTAGACATCCAAGTTAGGTGATTAAAGTGGTTCTAGGCAAAACAATTAATGTGAATTTGCCAGAGCAGGCTCCAGTTAAATGAGTTCGGTCTACTAGTTCCAATTTCAACGGCTTTCGTCGCCCGCGGATTAATAAGCAGTTTTGAGTAGTTTTTGAGAGTTGATTAAATTTGTGGTTGCTTAATATCAAGGAAATTTGAAACTGCAAGGGAAGATGAAGTTTTTCTCTTTTTTTTTAATTTAACGTTACTATTAGGAGTTGTTTCCAATAGTCAAGAATTCTGAGGTTTTCAAACATTTTTGTAACGAAATTACGGTCATGTCAGACTATACCCTTTAGACTTTACATTGCCTTTATATCGTTGGCATAAGAACTAATATCGAACTGTAAGTATTTGCCTTGATGTGCTGTTGACCGCACTACTGACACGGCCGATTAATATGTAATTCTTAACTCATACGGCTGAGGGTATTTTAATGTATATATTATAATACTGATTGTTTTCTGACATTTCCCAATGTTTTATGAGTAAATATGTTTTTTTTATCATCAACTTTCCCGTAACAATCACAGATTTCGATGAAAGGAAGATAGATAGATGAGAAAATAATTACATATAAGATATAAACTTTAAGACTTTCGCGTTCCATTTTAAATAATAAAAATAATTTAACGGCTCAAAACGCGACACCATTTTTATTTAGGAGTTTATACTAACTACTTACTGCCTGACGTTTCAAACTGGTCACGTCACTGGTGGACTGGTCATGAGTTGGCTCGTAAATTTAAATTATTTTAAATAGAAATAAGATACTTTCTACCACAACATAATGTAACCAAAGCCCCAGGAAAAAGCAAGTAAATTTTAAATCCCAGAAGAAACGCAACGAACCCCGGACCAAAGCACGAAGCAATTCAGTAAGTAAGTATGCTCTCGTAAATTGGGTTACCTCGGTCCGACCAAACTCTTGAATTGCTAAAATTAAGGGTACACGAGATTCGGTGGAGAGAAGTAATAGTAAAAGCATGATCGAACTATCGGTTTTCATTTGGCATAGAATTGGAGATTCCGCGTTCCATTTTAAACATTTAAAATGAGGTCAAAATATAGATTTATTAAGCTTCCTTATTCTAGGGTTAAAACGCGACAACATTTTTTAGAAGTTAATACGAACTACTTACTGCCCGAAGTATTGGTTAGGTTGCACCGTGGTCACGAGCTGAAACAAATAAGTAAAATTAAAAGAGAAATGAGGTTAACTTATTTCAATTTTATCTTGTGAGTTGCGCAAATGTTCAAGCACTATAAACCAAAGTCCTGCGTCATTCTTTAAATTTTAACCCGTTAAGCGATTCTTGTGCACCATGTGTACAATTTTTGTTGTGGCGCGATGATTCTTGTGCCCACGGGTGCACACGAAGACTATGGTTCTAGACTTCGTTTGTTTTTTCCTGTCCGAATCGTGCTATCTACTTTTGACTGCATAATATTGGTATGTGGTTCATAGAGAATCATTTACTATACATTTTTTTCGGAAGATTCGGCCCAAACATCGAGAAATAAAAAAAAAAGTCCGCATGAAGTGTGAGCGATGCCATTTTCTGTCAGATTTGCCGTGTGATAGTGCTCTTTGAAACGGATAATCGTCGAACAGTGATTACTCTTAGAATATTTTTATTTGAAATTACTTAGAAAAGAATGTAAAACCTTATATAAGTATTGGATTTAGTATAATTGTGTCTTGAATTATTGAAAAAACAGAGAAACTTTTACAAACAGGAAAAAAGTCATAGTTGTACCTACCTCATATTTCGTCAGTTTTTGTTTGTAAAATATGCTGTAACTGATTAGAAATGCATATAACTTTGTTGTTATATTATCTAGGAATCGGGAAATCATACTTTAGTTGTATAAATTGACTGTTTCAAAACATATAAGTCATACAAAACGAAAATCGTCGTTTCTGTAGGTAGCCATTTTGACAGCCGTCACCGTATTGTTTTGTAGTACCGGGGGCGCGCGCGCGGCGGTGATCTATCGTATGTTATGATTGTGTTTATATAATTTTTTGAGTATCATATATCGTGTTTCAAAGTGTATAATTTATGTGTTCGTTTCTTTATGATGTAAACTATGAAGTACAAGTGTAGTTTGAATCAGAGTGAATTGTGAATTTGTGTAAGTGAGGTTAAAAGTGCAAGTATGGAGTAAAAATACCTAACCTAACATTTTGTCAACTGTTTTCAGCGACTGGTAAGTACTTTGTATAGATTATAACGTTAATGACCAATAGAACATTTTATAAGGATAACGGTGATATAGAATTCATGGGATATTATTATACTGTATTGCTAGAAATAAAAAAAAATCGAAGTTCTAGGAAAAACCGCACAGGAGGGTCTCAGACGTCTCAGACGTCAATCTCTAACGGCCATTTTTTTTGCGAGTCCAATCGCGTGACGGGTTTAGTAACAGTAATATTTAATATTTAGTGATATATATTTAAGAATGTATTAAATGGAATAATAAAAAAAGCGTGACAGTAACTCTGACGTACGCAGACACTGCGAGAAGAAAAAGGAAACATCCTTTCGTCTCCTGTGACTGTGGATCTTTGATCTTTGATCCACAAACCGAGCATTCTCCTGGGATGACACATAGCCCAACTGAAGGAAATAAAAACTCTGAAAGCCAGAAAACTAAACTTTCTAGAATCAGCCCGGCCAAAGGAGCTACTTTGACCGATCCACAACCCAGAAAGGAGACATACTCGTAATAGTTAATCAATGGCCGTGAATCAAATATGATTCATGTCAAAAGTCAAATATTTCTTGATTCATATAGATTACATAAGTAGGTAATACTTATGAAAAGTCTCTATATAAACCAAATCATGCTACCTCCGGTTTGAAACCTATAATGGAACAGGGAACCTGTTACAATGGAGGTGAGTCACAATAGATCTGATAGGTCGCAGTGATCACAGTTCACCAATACTGCATAACCCCAAGTAGGTACTTTAATAATAATAAGTAATAAAAAGAACATCGACTGTCAAGTGACTTGTCCACGTGAACAACTTAATATAAACCCGTTTGTGCCGGTCGCTCGCGAAAAGAGCTTTAACTAGATTTTTGGCCTCCACAGAATCCTTGAAACGTTATAGAACACAATCATCTATCGTCTATCGTGTATTACGTCACTCTTCTCACGACATGACCAGATACACTTCGCTAAACAAAACTGGTTGCTATTTAGCATACAAGTAAGAGACGTCTGTAATTAAAGCTTAATTAACTGTTTACTTACTGACATGCTACGTAAAATCGATATGGTGCATTTAATCCAAGCGCGGCGATATAATTGACAGGCGTCATGAGCAACATGTTGCCACGTCGATTGCTTGCGTCGGCGTCGCGACGCTGACAGGGGACCGAATTTAATTAATACACCCGGACTCTTCAGAGGCCATAAATGAGTTTACATACACTTGTGGGCGCATTAAAGCAGCCAGAGTGTCAAAAAACCAACTGACAGCTTTCGAACTACGAAATCGTTTCGACAAGTTTAACATATATCGGATTGACATTTTACGTAGAAAAGACACGTGATGTTGAAAAATCAATGAATACATTTTAAACAGCAGCGGTACAGTCGGCGTTAAATATTTTGTAGAAGACAAACTGACCAAATACATCTGAACAGTTTAAAATGTGAATAAGTTACATTACAAGCTATCATTAATTTGTGAGCAGATGCTAGTATATTACTAGAAAATTTATTATATTTGTGTGAGATGAGTGTTCAGATATGTGTTTATAAGTTATTGGCTCAGATATTAATGAAATAATGAATATTCAGATATTAATGGGTAAAATAGTAGTGTATAGAACTTTATGAAATTTTAAACTGATCAGAAAAACTGATCAGAAGTATTTAGATACTTTGACTGCTCCAATACCTGACGGCATCTATACAACAATTTTCCTCATATCTAATTGCTTTACGGATGACCACTGACTGTAAAATACGTAAGTGATTCCTGGGATACAAAGATTCCCGCTCAAGAAACAAGTACTAAATACACAAAGCTGAGATCCCTTCGTAAGTGTGTTACCCAACCCAGTCTTGTCCATGTTAAGAGTTTGTAGACTGTACATTAATTTGATTGGGTCCCATGTCATGGCTGCGTAACTGGACTCGATGGGTCAATGTGAACCAATCGACGTTACACATGGAATACTTGGTCGCTCTTAATAATGGCTGGGAAAATCGCTTAAAATATTATTACTAGCTGTGACTTCGTACGCGTGGACTGTATTCTTTTAAGGTCAGTTTTACCCCTAACTCCCCTTATATTCGAAATAAAAAGTAGTTCATATTTTAATCCAAGTTTCAAGCTATATTTGTGCCAAATTTCATATGTCTAATTTAGCTTAGCTACTTGCCAAAGAATAGAGCAATGTATACGTGTGTTATCTACTATATAAAAATAAGTCGGGTTTTCCTTCCTGACGCTATAACTTCAGAACGCACGAACCGTTTTCCACGGTTTTGCATTCGTTGGAAAGGTCTCGGGCTCCGTCAGGTTTATAGCACAGAAAATTCGGGAAAATTTTCAACAGAAAAGCGGGAAATTCTCTAAGGCGAAACGAAGTTCGCCGGGACCGCTAGTTTATTTATAAAAGCCTGGGGCTACCATGCTTGCCCTGTGCTTTACGTCTGAGTCTTTCAATTAAGGGCAAATAATAATTAAGTAAGTGTAGGTTGCACTTACTACTTTCTTCTTTCTTTCTTTATAAGGTCCATTCAATTTCCAACTAAATTCATAGGATCCATTTAATTTTAGGAAACGTTATTTTAAAAGTTTAAAAAATTCCTACGCAAAAATGACGGTGTACTATAAGTTTTTTTGTATCTGTCTATCTGTCTGTGTGTCTGTCTATCGGAGGCAGCTAAGTTCCCAAACGGATGAACCAATTTTGATTTTTGATTTTGTTTTGTTTGAAAAGTAAATGATTCGGGAGTGTAGTTTGTTATCGCGTCGTAGTTTCCACTTCAAATACACAGCCGTTTGTCCGCTTTTCTTTCAACTATTACCTACTAATGTCTACATTCTTTTGGAAACAGTTTTCTTTTCAATTTTCCGCCACATCACATTGTGCGCAAAAAACGCTTAAAACGTCGCTAAAGCCC
This sequence comes from Glyphodes pyloalis, assembly GCA_037074685.1. Classification (NCBI taxonomy): domain Eukaryota; kingdom Metazoa; phylum Arthropoda; class Insecta; order Lepidoptera; family Crambidae; genus Glyphodes; species Glyphodes pyloalis. The sequence continues at coordinate 12,923,504 of JAYKKO010000008.1, read as the reverse complement.
CAAAAGTTCTCCAAGGGCAATATTTAATGGGCTGTGCAAATATCTTGTGTAACTGAAGCGAGCTCAAACACGCGGAAACTCAAGAGACACGGTTCATTTAATTCATATTACAAAAGCATTAATGGAATCCGTCTTGACACAGCCACAATACATATTATTGAAATTAGAGTTGTAGGATCTCGTCGATATTTTTATTGACACTTTTTTATGATAAACTCTTTGATTAGTGTTTTTTCTTTAAACCTGAGATTAGCCGATTGCGATAACAACAATAGAAAAAAAATAACCATAAACGTAGAAGTTTTGGTTCAAATATCATTTAGTTTTGCAGAGTGATTTACTTTGTTTGATAATACCTATATCATTTTGTTAACCTATATCATTATATATTTCTGTTGCCACTATTACAACAAATACTAAAATAAAAATACTATTATTATTTAAGGGGGGCTCCCAAACAACAAACGTAATTTTTTCGCTCGATATTAATAAAAACTGTTGTTAGATGCTTAAAATATTCACAGAATATTTAGTTATATTTTAACTTCAATAATAAATAATTGTGTCTAATGTTGAAAAGATAATGGTACGGAACTCTTCGTGCGCTAATCCGACTCGCAATATGCCGGTTTTTCACCGGATTTCACCCGAGCGAAGCCAGGTTTTTATCTAGTTTAACTATATTCCCATGGCGCTGAGACGTGCGGGAGGGTTTTAGTGGGTAGTCTCCACTCTTTTCAGAGCGGGGGAGTCCCTCACACACGCCGCTGTCTTTTTCTCCAGACATCGGTACAACTCCGAATCTAAAATGGCACTTGTGTTTTATAAACTCAAGATAAAGTGAATCACGAAAATTGGCAATTAGACGCCGACAGACGCGCAAATTTCGATAAATTATTAATGTTCCATATAAAAATGTAGAATATGTCGCACAAAATAATTCTTATTTAAGCCTTTAAGCCAGAGGGTTTATGAGTTTGTTAAATAAAAAAGTTGATTACTTACGATATTTTTTCAATTATAATCGTAATATGAATTTGCTATTTTATTATGGAAAAAAATCTTATAATTTCTTTTTTTGACATTATGAAATATCTCAAAGAAAAAAGTGAACTAAATTAATAATAGATTGTAATTAGTATGAAACCTTAGGTTCTCAAACAAAATCAATGCCTGCTTAGTGCAGAACAGACCGCAATCAATACGCTGGTCTCTTTGGTATTAACCCTTTAACCAGTAGACCAAAAATATTATCATCCATTTTGGACCTCATCTTTAGTAGATAAGGTTCAATTTGTGATGACAATATATCATTCACATCCTGTAAAATGGTTTAATGATTATGCCCCCTTTTGCCTCAAATGTTTATGCCAGTGGCAGTAATAAAACGAATATTTTCAAAGCGCGAGGTTGTCTTGTGTATTTACCGTTCCGTTTCACGCACTGCGATTGCATTCAGCGTAGAATGTAGTTCGATATTAGTTTTTATCAAATCGTAAAAAGGTGCAGAGTCCCAAATGTAATAATCTGAGCTGCTTTTGATAGAATATAGATGGGTATAGGTTAATATAAATAAATAAATAAATAAATATTGGACAACATCACATACATTGCTCTGATTCTGTGGTAAGTAGCTTAAGCACTTGTTTTACGGAAATCAGAAACAACGACGGTACCACAACACCCAGACACAAGACAATATGGAAAAGTTCATTTCCCATACTGACCCGACCGGGGATCGAACCTGGAACCTTAGAGATGGCGCTCGCCAAAGTCAGGCCCGCTCGCCTCTCGGCTACGCAGGTCGTCAAATATATGTGCTCAGTGCGCTTGTCGCACTTATTTTCCGCAACAGACAAGCAATGCTCCAAATGAAAACCGACCAAGTGAGAGTGGTACTCGCTCATGAAAGGTTCGGTAGCAGCAAGTTACATAATATACAAGTTTATTTCGGAGTTGATTGAATACCTTCAAAGTAAATTGCGTTTTACGATTAATGTATGACGTATTATATAATAAATACTTAATAGATCTCGTTTTGTTGTTCAAACCAATTCTCAATGAAAGTTTGCTAGGCAACAAGCAATGTACATAACGAACAAATAATTCCATCATGTCACTCTATGTGTAAAAACTTATATTTATAAATAAATAAGTAGAAACTTTAAAGATTAGAGGGCATAATTAAAACACATTTTCGAAGAAGACATTTATAAGTGTTTAATATATAAACGCGCTGGGCTGTGATTATGCCGCTAAACAAATAAACGAAATAGAGGAACCAAACCATGACCCATTGTGTGTTCAAAAGTTTTGTTATAATATTTTGAACACACAATGGGCCATGGTTTGGACAGATCTGACCATCAGATATTTGGAAGTTGGCAAGGATTTGACAGTAGAAAAAGTGTTTGATTTGGTCAGATTTTTCCTCAGAATTGAAACAGTGGCTAAATGAAAAAAATATGAATCGTTCATTGTATCAAGCAAAGACGGTAACTGGATTATTCTATAAAAAATACCTCAATAAAAAAGGCTAAAGCATAATGGTTAATATGGTTATTAATCAAGAGGTCTTAAAGTAAGGTACCTACTATAAAAAGGCGGCCAAGCGTGATTCGACTCGTATATCGTTTGTTCCATAATTTTTTCCATATTCCCTTCATGTCATTTAAGCCTCATCAAGAATTTAAAACATCACAATTTGATCCATTAAATTTTTTTCAAATGTATGTAGTAAGATAAAGAAATTAATAAACCTTTTTTTTGTCTCCGATTCTGGCACTAAATATATATGTTCTTTGCTAAATTTTGCATTTTAAAAATGTATGTCTTTTTGAAGTTAACGTGTTTGGAGATAAGGGTCAAGACTCCAAAAATAAAAAATGTATGCAGCCAAGGTATCTTCAATTCCAAATCTTTAAAACTCTCAGAAAACTAATTAAATTAACGACCTAATTAATGTATTGTTCAAAAGCTATCACTAAGCACCAATCTTATCTTACATATACTCAATACTTAATATTTTATTGCATCTATAGTGTGTACAAGGTGTTATCTTAAAATTAGATCACTAAAGACGTAGAGGTTATAAAATAGAAAACAATAACATGATGTTATTTATAAGCTGCAAGTTATTTATAAGTACAACAATTTTACTTTGAAGGTTACTTTCGTGCTAGGAGTGCAACTTGCATTATTAAAACGTCGTGGGTTCAAGCCCAAATCCGCGAGGGGATATGATTTTTTCCATTTCTTTAAAATATGAAACCTAATGTGTTGCTAAAACAGTCCTGGTGCCTTACAGAACCTTGCAAAATGTCTGACTCTGTTGCCCAATAAAACGAATCGTTATTCTTTTGTCCGTCTTGAAAGGTTTTTTGTAGAACAATTAGCAACTTAACAAGATTGTGTCGAAACAAGTCGAAAGCACTTAAAACCCATTTCTGCCTTCACTAAGCCCGGGTTGTAATGAAATTTGTCAACTTGGACGGCTGCGTCCCGAGCTCTTGTCACCTGCCTACATGTGGAAGCAGGTTGCTTAATGTAACTACTTGTTTCACAATCTCTTCTATACTGTACTATATGTATTATGAAAGGAGACCATAACTGACTGCCTGACCTATAAATAAAGAAAGAAAGAAAATACATTTATTGACTGTGCCGACCTACAACATTACCAAAAAGTCGACACAAATACAGCGTCAGCAGAATTGGCGTAGTAAACAACGCTCCATACGTAATGCATGACATCGATCCTAAATCGCGATGTCAGAGTTTTCGTTGCCACTAAGTATTTAAGCAGATAACACCTAGCTCGGCGGAAGTACTTCCACTTTTAGTAAAGATTGATTACTTTGTGGGTAAAAGTGTTTATTTTATTTTAAATACCCGGTACCCATATCTTTTTATTAATTAACAACTTCCACAAAAAGTGCTCAATCTGCGAAGTGCTCATTTTGCGAAATGCACATTTGGCGAAGTGCGCATTCTGCGAAGTGCTCAATTTGAGAAGTGCACCAAATGAGAAATGCGCATTTTTTGTCGAGTGTACATTTTGCGAAGTGCACATTCTGCGTCAGACCCGAACCCGGGACCTTAATGATGGCGAAAAAAAAGATGTCGTCAGATATGCTTTTAAAATTGAAGTAATCGAAACCGAAAGCAATGAACGGATTATGCTGAAATTCGGCACGTATAGCTATTTATACCAACCCCTGCGAAATAGGGTTCTAAATTCGTCATTTATTTTTTTTCTGTTTCATGTAGTAGCTTTGGACGTATATACCACGTTTTACCTAATTATTTGGTATTCACTTCTTCACCGTTTCACCGAATCATCGAACTAAGTATGATTTGGCGCAACGATTGTTCGATACGAACGATAAATAAAAAAATCTCTTCAGCGCAGTATATGCACCCGAACAGCAGGCTTCACTTGTGAGATCAATTAACTAACTTATACGAACACTGCGATAAAATTCAACCAGCATGTCATTTGATTCTTTACTTAAACCAAAGAAAATAAGTGCACAAAGTAAAAACAAACGAGAGAACGCCTCAAACATATTAAGCCTTTAGGATCGTCAGTTATTTAAACGAAATGGCTCATAATTTCTAAACTGCCTGCTCTGATGTATGGGCACTTTAATTAAAGCTTTAACGACCTTTAAAATGATCGCCGATACGTGTTAAGTTAGTGGAAAAACTTAGTAAGTCTGCTAAGACCTTTAAATAGGGTTATCGATAGGTATCGATATTTCCAATAGTTTGAAACTAGGCAAACTAGTTTAATACTATTGAATCTAAGAAATATAAGCCATATTCTTGATATAATCAGTACAATCAAAGGGCTATCAACACTTTTAATGATTTCCCTTTTTTAACATGTGGCCAAGTGCCAAAGGGATGCATTAATCCTGCATACTCACTTGGGTGGTGGCGCTATGTAACGGGTCGTTACATTCCCTTCAATATGGTTGAGTGAAGCGATGGCTGGCTCATCCGTCATGCTTGTGAACAGGTGCCACCTTTAGGAACTGGTCGACTCCAGGCTACCTCTCGAAAATATTTAATGTTTCTTCACTCATCAAAACAAAATTATGTGACTTGGTCCAAAGTGATATTCATATTGCAATAAGTTAGATATTACTATTAAATAAAAAAAATCTATTGTGTTTCTTACTGGTATCTTCTCGGTAGATATAGGTTCCAAGCCAGAATTAAAATCACTTTGTTGTATTCAATGACGATTCGAAAATGTAAAATTTAACCTATTTGAATATCCTCTCGTCTGTCCAAAGCCACGTCGTGGTCGCGCTCAAAAAATGCCCATCTGTCCACAGCCACGAGGTGGTCGCTGTCGACTTATAAACTTTAGGATCGAAAAAGCCGTAACAAATGTATATTCATCTCTCTCTAAATCGTAGAACGTGCAGATAATTAAACAAAGATAGCAAATAATGTCACGCTCGCGTCTTAAAAGAACCATAGACGCTGTAAAATAATAATACATTTAGTCCGTTCAATTGTTTGGTCAGTGACGCGGTGTGCCGTATTTACGCGCGAAGTTTAAAGTGTTTAAAGTGGTTTTGGAAGGAAATATTGAAAATAAACATGACTGGGTAAGTAATAAATACTTTTCTATTAACATACAACACATTCGATTAGGATTTGTACATAAATTGATACATTTTATCAAACATTGCTTGCCATTTCGATCGCCATGTTGATACCATGTTCATATTCATTTCAATTGTTTTGAATGCAAAGTACTTTGTGAATGGTGAAAATTGTTTTAATATCATTAACATACTTTTCTACAAACGTAACATTCATTATATTTGTGCGATTTTGATTGAATATTTCGTAAATCTAAAAGAAACAAATGTCGGTCGCGGGACAGTCACGGGTCGTGAGGTCATTGCCACGGAATCCGCCATTTTGGTGCACAGGCTAAAATAGTATGGATACGGTTTTGGGAATGCCAGTGTGCATAATTTTTATGAAAATGTTTGGTGTGAATTATTATTTGTTTTTTTTTTCATTTGATTTGATTTATTTTTATTGTGTGTGCATGATATTATTATTTTATTGCACGTGAAAAAAGAATGGTGAAAGAATTTTTGAAATCTGTCTAGCAGTTTCGGAGCCTATTCATTACAAACAAACAAACAAACATATTAGTTAGTTCAGTGTTTCCCATATGCCGGGTCGCGACCCTGTACCGGGCCAGTAAAATAAAATACCAGGTTGCAACATTTCCGCCTTATTTTTCGTCAATTTCTGCGAACTTGGTTACCTACTATAGTAAATAAATAAGCAATTGCTCCGTACTTGGCACTAAAATATAGTGATTAAAATGCGAAACTCTATCAGTAGGGACTGATCCCTACTAATATTATAAATGCGAAACTGTCTGTCTGTTACGCTTTCCCGCTTAAACCTCTGAACCGATTTTGATGAAATTTGGTATGGTAGGTTTTCCATGACTTCTTCGCTCCTAATAGTTGCAGCGTGGTGTTATATAGCCTAAATCCTTCCTCGATAAATGGTCTATTCAACACAAGAAGAATTGTTCAATTCGAACCAGTCGTTCCTGAGATTAGCGCATTCAAACAAACAAACAAACTCTTCAGCTTTATAATATTAGTATATAGATTCGCTCCTAATAGTTGCAGCGTGGTGTATATAGCCTAAAGCCTTCCTCGATAAATGGTCTATTCAACACAAGAATAATTTTTCAATTCGAACCAGTCGTTCCTGAGATTAGCGCATTCAAACAAACAAACAAACTCTTCAGCTTTATAATATTAGTATTTTCCATTATTTCTTTGCTTCTAATAGTTGCAGCGTGATGTTATATAGCTTAAAGCCTTCCTTGATAAATGGTCTGTTCAACACAAAAATAATTTTTCAATTCGAACCAGTCGTTCCTGAGATTAGCACATTCAAACAAACAAACAAACTCTTCAGCTTTATAATATTAGTATTTTCCATTATTTCTTTGCTTCTAATAGTTGCAGCTTGATGTTATATCGCCTAAAGCCTTCCTCGATAAATAGTCTATTCAACACAAAAATATTTTTTCCATTCGACCCAGTCGTTCCTGAGATTAGCGCATTCAAACAAACAAACAAACAAACAAACTCTTCAGCTTTATAATATTAGTATAGATAATTTTGTCTGAAAGAGATTGCTTTTTACGTAGTACTTTTTATTGCTAAGCAATAAGCCTTAGCTCGTTGCGGTGCATAAGTTGGAAAAGCCTCAAAATTCGTAATGGTCACCCATCCAGTTACAAGCTAACGCGTACTTTGTTTATTGTCATTATTATCAGTCTCGCACGCAGGATATCACTAGGCTAAGACCACTTTATTAAATTATTAAAATGAAAAATCCTTATTTTTTAAATGTCGAAATATTTTTAAATAATAACATTGTATTAAAAAAATAGATTGTATTAATTAAAAAAAAGACAATATAACTTATTTGTATTTCATTTTCATTATTTATGTCAATGATTACAATATTTACAATTATTAAAGAAGTCGCCACTGGGCATATCCATACTAGCATAGCTTGGTACTACGTCACTCTTGGTACTTTTTGTGGTGAAAATGTAAATTTTAGTAGTTAATTTCTAATATTATTTTGTATGAAAGAACTCTCTTTGTTTTGTTTTTTTATGTAGAAAATATTATTAAATTTATGAATATACACTTACATGTAAATAAATTGCAAAATAGTTCGTTACAAATGCAAAAGTTTGAGGGCATGTTTCTGAGGTCATTTTTTTCAAGTGTTTGTGACCCTTCTTTTATATCTTAATTACTTAATAATTTTAATATTTGAAACTATTTATAATAAGAATAAAGACCAAACTATAGAGTAAGTTAAGATTTAAAACCACTTGTGCTTCGGGAGTCGTCGATATGGAAGTAAAAAATGTGCCATTTTTTGTAAGTGTTTTGGGTCGTCTTAAGTGGCCCTCATTCTTGTCGAGCTTGGGGTGTACAAAAAATGTTTGAAGAGATGTGTTTTTTTATTCATTATTGTAAAGTATGTTATTTTCATGTATATAAAATTAATAATTACCGAAATAAATGCTTTATTTTTTTAATACTTAATTTTTTATTCAACTTTCTGGAAAAAAAACGATTCTAGCACTTTTACCCATCCAATTAAGTTATTATCAAAAAAGGGAACATACATATTTATACGTATTATATTAGGTTCCTTAACCACGATTCTAACAACATATTATTTTATATACTTTTTATACATAATTCGTAAGATATTGCCATTTTAATGACACGCGCCACCTAAGTAATAAATCACTCGTATAGGATTTGACAGATGTGCTAAATCAGCCATTTTGACAGGGACCGACGAGAGGATATAGGAATATTTAATTGATTGATTGACTCAAGGCAATGATATTTAAAACCATAGATATGTTATACGTTCATAAAACTAACGAAAAATCTGTGCTGGTCGAGTGCGATTGCACACATGCGCAATTCTTATTAACCACATTCTTAGATGATGTGAAAGGGATGGCTTAATTTAAACCATAAGAACAAAAGAGATAAGTAGTAACTCTCTGTTAGGCACATGAGTCAACTAAATGTCACTTGTTGATCAATCACTGCTCTGCACTGGACACTTGAACAAAGACTAATAAAAACAACGAAACAGAAGGTACAAACTTTACGTGTACTCTTTGTCTCTTATTTTGTGTTTTTTTATTTCAAATATTTTAGGTAATTCAAAAATAATGTTACTTATTGATTGACATTACTAAAGAATTAAATTTATTATTTATTCGGGATTCGGTTTAATGCGAACGTTCGGTTTTAAAAATAAAACATAACTATAAAGGAAAAACAACTTTTATTACAAAAAAATGAACACATTGGAGAAAATATATACAACTAGCGACCCACCCCGGCTTTTTTTTTTTATATTTCACTTCAAGATTGACCTCATCCCACCTGATGTTAAGTGGTAATGAGGTCCTATCTTAATCGCTATGCCCTACCTCTCTTAAACTTCGCACGGGTACTATAGGTACTCAAATATGTATGTATTATACATATGATCCTTGCACTTATTTTATTACTTTCACTCCCCCCGTACCCCAATGACGCTTACATGGAGCCTACATCGCATGCTGGCTAGCTGAGCGCGGTGAACGGCAACCACGCGACTTTTTTCTAATACTTCCATTTTTAAACTAGTGATACCTATCTTCGCAATGAAATGTCCGAATTGAATAATTCAAAAAGTTATATAAAGGTATTGAAGCCGTCTAGAATATAAAGTAATTTATTTTTATAAGGATTAATATCAAAGTACAAATAAAGAGCCTTTTCAAGCGGCGGCATATAAATTATTTTTTTAGAATTAAAAACTGCTTACTGTGACATAACTATAATATTTATACATAATAATAGGCTGTCGCGACACTTTTTGTAGATAATAATGAGTACATGATTTTGTTCTATCATTAATAGTATTCGAAACGCACGCGATGTAAGGATTTTTTTCAATTACTTTTTTTAATTAACTACCAGAAGTAACAAATCTGCATTCGGTACACAATAATAAATGAACAATACACAAAGGCTGTGATAATAAAAATAAACACAAGCATGACGTAGGTATTAAACCAGACATCGCTTCTGTGCTTTCTATTCGTGTAATCTATGACCGAACACATTTTGTCCTTTTCACACTTGTAAAAACAACAATGTACTTTCTCTTTTACCTTTGTGAAATTAATTTTAAGTAAAAATATTTAAAATTTAATGATTTATGCATAATTCTTGTTTACTTTAAATAAGTTTTTTTTTTTTTTTTTTTTAAATGCCGTTTGATACTGAGCATCAATACGACAAAATTATTACAATCTAGTCTGAAAAGACTAATAAGTAATTTATATTTAACTTAGACTGCTAAAGATAGTTTACTAAGAATGTGTCCATTAACACTTTTCTTATTGTCTCTATTAAGGGGAAGACACTTTATTCTTGTGTTCTTAATGAGTGGCACACACTTCACTTTCTGTCACTAATTTACTACACTAGCTCAAAAGGTTTTGTCCTTTTGAGCCTCCTCACTATGTTCGTGTTATCAAGGAGCTGGATGGCCTCAACATTTACGTGGTGATGAAGTCGTCGTTCATGAGCTTCGGCATATTTCCTAATAATGTCTTTGACGAAGTCTACTTTTAGGTCCCGATGTAGGTCGTCGTTTCTGATGTACCAGGGTGCATCTACAACACCTCTAAGTACTTTATTTTGGAAACGTTGGATAGTTTGAAGGTTTGTGTATTTGGCACAGCCCCATAGCTGAATGCCATAAGTCCATACTGGCATGAGGACTTGTTTATAAAGCAGGATTTTGTTATGTACTGACACCGAAGAATGTTTACCAAGAAGCCAATACATCTTTTTATACCTAACTTCTAATTCATCTCGTTTTTTCTTGACATGAGCCTTCCAGCGAAGCTTTGCGTCTAGTGTCATGCCGAGGTATTTGGCAGTGTTTCCATATGGTACAATATTATTATTAATGTAGACCGGTAGATAATTTAATTTCTTATTTGTGAAATCTACATGGATAGATTTCGATTCATTAAGTTTAATGCGCCATTTTTTCGCCCAATTGAAAATGGTAGTAACAGCGCCTTGAACCTTTTGTACAGCTTCCGCGTGGGTCGTTTCTATTGCCATTATAGCTGTGTCATCCGCAAAGGTCGCAATGGTGTTGTTATCTATCTCTGGAATGTCGCAAGTGTACAAAAGGTACAGGACCGGACCTAAGACACTTCCTTGTGGCACTCCAGCCTTTATTGACATGAGATCTGAATATGCATCTTCTTGTCTAACCCTAAACATGCGGTCAGTTAGGTATGACTCTAAGATATCCGCATATTGTTTTGGGAGCACGTTTCTAAGTTTAAATATGAGGCCTTCATGCCACACTTTGTCAAAAGCCTGCGCTACATCCAGGAAGACGGTACTACAAACTTTTTTTTCTTCTAAGGCTTTTTCAATGATGTTGGTGATCCTATGCACTTGATCTATAGTAGAATGTTTTTCCCTAAAACCAAATTGGTAGTCAGGAATCACATGTCTCTCTTCAATAATAGGATTTAAACGTCTCAAAAGTAGTTTTTCAAATAATTTTGCCATGACAGGCAAAAGTGAGATAGGCCTGTAGGAGGTTGCTTCATGAGGTGGTTTACCTGGTTTGGGTATCATAATGACTTCAGCTACTTTCCACGCATTAGGAATGTGTTTTAATCTAAACGCTGCGTTGATTAGTGTGGTTAGTTTGACTATGGCTTTACGCGGAAGGTTTTGAAGAATTTCCCCAGTAATAAGATCATATCCGGGTGTTTTCTTTGTACTTAGTCGTTTGATCTCATTACGGACTTCTTTAGGCGTAACAAGTCTTATTTCGAGATCATCTTGTGATGTTGTTTTTAATGAAATATCATCTGTAGATATTTCGTTGGGTTTGAATATTTGCTCAAGATGACGCGCAAACCGTTTTGCTTTCTGCTCATTACTGACAGCCCACTGTCCGTTGAGCTCTTTTATTGGTGGGATATGTGTAGTAGGCTTTTTCAGTTTTTTAGTTGCTTTCCACAAGGAGTGGTTGGTTGATCTATCACTCGTTAAGTTCCTGAGATAAGTATGCATGCGTTCATCGTTAAATTTCTGGATAATTTTCTTTAACCGTAAGGTTATTTAACAAAGTTTTGTCTTCCGGAAATCTAGATTGTTGCCATCGCCGCCTCTGTTGTCTCTTTTCTACAATTAGGTTTCTTATGTTTCTCGGGTAGCAATTGTCTTTAATTCTATGTTTCAGCTCAGGTGTACTTTTCCATGCACTTTGTTGGATATCCTTTGTTAGTTGTACTACCTCCATGTCTAATTGTTGTGGATTTTTTAGTGGAACTTTGAGATCAATATTAGAATCTAAGTATTCTCGAAAACTTTCCCAATCAGTTTTTTTATTTGCTAGAAAGGAGTATCCCTTTCTATCTATTATGGCATCACTGATTATTAACATGATAGGTGAATGGTCTGAATTCATATCAAATGCTTCCTTAATTAGAAGTGATGACGATGATATATTTTTGTAGATGAAAAAGTCAATCAAATCTGGAATTTTCAGAGGGTCTGTTGGCCAGTAAGTGGGCTTTCCGGTAGAAATGACGTCACATTTCATTTCTTTGACAGCTTGAAGCAGTTGTCTTCCTTTTGTAGTTGTTAGCCTAGAACCCCAGAATGTGTTTTTGGCATTAAAATCACCGCCAAGTACAAACCTGTTGCCTAGTTTTTCTAACAGTAATGTATATTGTTCAGATTTTATTAAGTATCTTGGTGGACAGTAAATAGAGGAAATAGTTATAGGAAAACTTTTCGTCTTAACACAGACTGCCACAGCCTGGATACTTTGTTCCTCTAACTTATGTAGCTCAAACTGGGTAAAATTATCTTTTATTATAACTGCACTACCTCCTCTAGCAGTGTTATCGGGGTGTAAAGCGTGATACGTTTTATAGCCATTAAATTGTATATGTGATTCTCTGGTAAAGTGTGTCTCGGAGATAAGACACACGTCAATATTTTCTGTTTTAAGGACTACTTGCAATTCGTTTCGATGCTGTTGAAGTCCATTTGCGTTCCAGGCCATAATTTTTATAGTATTCATTTCTATTTTTTTTGTGAAACAGCAGTTTTATTGCATTGTTCCAGAAGCTTTAATCTTTGATCGAACGAGGACAACAGATTTAATATGGTGTCAATCTTATCATCTGTACTTGCTTTAGTGTTAGTTTGTTGGGATTGCTTAGCCGAATGTGTAGTATTTTTATTTTGAGGCACTGGTACTGCCTGACGCTGTTTTGCAACTTGTGCATATGAAATATTTTCTGACACACGTTGGGACATCAGTTTCTTATTAGTTACAGCAGGTAGTTGTACAACGGGTTGTGTGCTCTTTTTGTTGGTTTTATTTTTGATGTTTTGCAGCTCTTTCGCTACTAAACACCCTCTGTAGCTGGCAGGGTGCGGTTCCCCACAGTGTATGCATTTTGGTTTAGAATCTGCTGGCTTATTACAGTCTTTGGTTAGATGTTTACCAGTGCACTTTACACACCTAGGTTCCTTGGAGCAGTATCTCTGGGTGTGTCATATGCTTGACACCTTTTACACTGAGGGACCAGTTTTGACGTTTTCAGCGGTTGGACTTCTATTTTACAGCCCAACACCGATTTGATCGCGTAAATATTGTTAATGTCTTCGTCTTTTTGAAACGACAGCATGAACATATTAAGAGGCTCTTTTGTCCTCCAGCTAAGCTTGTTGACAGCATTTTCGATTTTAAAGCCTTTTGACTTTAGATCTTCGACTATCCTATCTGGCAAGCACGAGGAATGAAGGTTTTTTGCCATCACTCTAATAGGCCTATCCTGTTTGTTCTCGTAAGAGTACCAGAGGCAGTTGTTTTGTAATAAGAGCTTGGTGATTGCCTTGTAGGAATCTTCATTACGGGCGTTTATCTTGACGCTCTCTCCATTCATCATTTTTGAGATGAATGAATCTTTTACTAGATCCCCACCCAATAAAAATCATAGAACTCTTGATAGTTCTTGACATTTTCAATAACTATTGGAGGGGGCTGAGAAGGCTTTTTGACGTAAGGCTTTTTAGTTTCTTCTTGGGTGGATTTACCCAATTCTTGAGATGGTGGAGACAGCGTTAGGTTCAATTTCCTTTTTTTCCTGCTTTTTTGGCGAACCCACTCCGTTTCTTTTGCTAGTTCCTCCTCGTCAGTACTATATTGAACTGATTTGGAAGGCTCGTCATTGTGCTCTTTAAGGGGAGCAACATCATTTTTCTCCTGGAGATGTTTCACGTGACGTTGAAGTTGATCTATTTGATCCTTTAGGTCACTTACCAACGTTTCCAATTTCTGCCGTACTATTCGTTCTTCGGTCAGATGTTTGTATAACAGATGTTCTGTTGTGGTTACTAAGGAAATAGACTTTACCGGCGAGCCCATAATTATTTTAGGTATAGCTTCGCCTTAACACTTATTAACTTATGTAATCACTGTTCACAATGAAATTAACTGGGTCATCGCGACGGCGACCACGTACGGCGCGCGCGCGGCGAACTAGGTTGCTGCGTCAGCGCTTTACTCGAGTACGGACTAGAGCAAGGGCGCCTGCGACACAGCTGTTCTCATTGGAAATCGAACGATCAAATTACTTAACTTTAAATAAGTGATACGAGATCACCTTAGCGTTATTTACTTTCTTATCATAGTTTGTACACTTTCGAAACACACACGAAGGCATTTTATCGGATTCAGAGTCACTGACAGAGACGTCACATTTGTCGTATCGCTTTTCGCAGACTGGGGGTAAGACGTCCCAATAAGGACGTTTTAGCGTCTTCATATTGCGCGTATGGGTAACATATCTATTATTTTTTAAATATCATTGACTCAAGCGATATAAATGACGGGCGTCATAATAAGCAACATGTTGCCACGTCGGTGTCGCGAAGCTGACAGGGGACCGAATCTAATTAATCCACAATCTACATGGGATTCTTCATACCTAAATGTGACCTATTTGAATAAATAAAGATTTGACTTTAATTTTCACTATTGATATGATGTCAACTATCAAATAGTCGACTATCGATCGACAATACTACCCTTTTTTGTATCGAGAGAAATTCTTTGACGCACCGTACCATCACCCGAGAGAGTTGACGGCGTGTGTGTGACTCCTTGTCCTCAAAAGGCAAGACTAACCACGAAAACCCCCCGATGGGGCCTCATCACCTTGAGGTGGTGTTATGGGAATCGACAATACCTAGAGGCTAACTACGAACAGTCATCAATTTCATTGGTCAATAGGTATCTTGTCATATTATATGATCTACCTATCTGATATACTTGGTTACATGTACCAATGTTGCAAACAGTACTGCATGGATTTGAGATATATAATGTATATATATTGACCTTATTCGGTGTCAGTGAAGTAAAGTATCAGATTATTTATTGCTCGCATTATCGCAATTGCCTGCAGGGCAAAAGCATTAATCATCAAACTCAGGACTTTTTATTTTAATGGGTAGTGGCATTATCACTACTCATACACGGATTGGTGTTCACAAACACAAATTATGTTAGACCCAAGAACTTTACTCGACCCGGGTTTCGAACTTAGGATACCTAGAATACAACACAATACTTAACTATACCATCGAGGCGTTTCTTAAATAAATGTATAGGTATACTTTATTGCACAAAACATTCACAGAAATTGGTTTTACCGACAAATTATAGTACAATTTCGGCGATCATATTGCTAGAAAGCGATTCCTTCCAGACAATCTTTAGGTAGGGGAAATAGTAGATGACGAGAAATGGGTACGGCCGTGCAAGCTCATAAAGTGAGATGGTTTACTTTTGTAATTATTATTGAATTACAATTCCATCAAACGCGTTTACAAACGCTTGTAGCGTTTGAATTGAAAATTATGGCAATACCATAGGTGGTTGCGAATTTATTAAAATCGTCAGTTTTTGTGACTTAATATTCCGAAATGCTTTTCGTGTAAAAAAAAACACAAATGCCCTTTTTAGGTGCTCCCTAAGAGTCCGTATTTCGTCGTTTGTGAGAATATTATTAAATAAACAATTTTGAAACGTCTCTTTTGTACAAAAAGAAATAACTTTCAAGTAAAGTTTCAATAACCCTTACAATCATCGTTATAGTTTTGAATTCGAATTTTCGAAATGTTTCCTTTAAGATGTGTTGCTAAGAGCGAGTAACAAATAATATATGAAAATGTGTTAGTACGAGTATACAGAAGCGGGCTTGAGTATCATTTGCTGCTTCTTAGTGACAGTGTAACGAGACGCTCGCCCTCGGGTGTCAACCGCCTACTCACTTTGACGACTGTGATCCACATAGAACATGATATCCGTAAAACTATACATCTTAAGGGTGAAGCGGCCTGCTAGAGCTATAATTATGGTTACCTTTTGTTATTTCGTTTCATTGTTTGGCAAAAATGGATACATTGTAGGATCGCATTGAATGGGTTTGTGCCGACCTACGACATTACCTACAAGTCGACACAAATACAACATCAGCAGAATTGGTGAAGTAAACAACGCTCCATGCGTAATGCACGATTGGCCAATCAGAATTTTCGTCGCTATTAACTATATGCAACAAACCAAAATTCGTAGTAAGGCCTTGGTCCCCATGCAGATAATACCTATCTCGGCGGAAGTACTCTCACTTTTAGTAAAGTACATAATTTTCTTATAGGTTGCTAGACGATTACAAGATAAACTTAAAAATAATGTAAGACACATATTTTTTTTATAAACTTTTTTTTTTATGTAACAATTCAAGATTAACCTCATCCCACCTGATGTTAAGTGGTAATGAGGTCCTTTTTTTTTTTTTTTTTTTTGACGGGGGGAAATGCCTTGCACCGTACCGTCACCCGAGGGAGGGTGACGGCGTGTGTGGGACTCCCTGCCCTGAAAAGAGCAGGACTACCCACTAAAACCCCCCGATTGGACCTTCATCGCCTTAGTGGCAGTGTTATGGGAAATCGGCTTAGCCTTACCTACCACAACACTGCCGGCGGAATGGCCGCTTACGCGGCTCCATCTGTTCCCCCCATGATAGTTGGGAGGAGGATAGGGACGGCCGATCCAACTGGACCGCCCCCACCTCGCTGCAGAGACCGTGGGTGCAATGCCGACTGAGGTGCCCTCACACTATCAGCCGGCCGGTCTCCGCGCGGAAATTCAGCGCGGCTAAACTGCTGCCGCGCTCTAAGCCGCCTACGCTTGCGGCATGCAGGGGCGGACGGGTCATCCTCCCTAATTCTTTCAGCTGCCTCTTTCTGCGTCATAACATCCACGCAGAAGGAAGCAGCTCTTTCCCAGGCCGTCTCACTCCCAAGCATGGCCTCGACCATACTTGACAGTGAAATATTTAGCCCCACAACTGCGGATAGCCGAGTTCGCTGCTCCACCCATGCCGGACATGCGACCAAGGTATGTTCAACGGAATCCTCCAGCGCACCACATTCAAAACACGCCGGAGACTCCTCTCTACCAATCCGGTGCAAGTACTTGCCAAAACATCCATGTCCCGACAAGACCTGCACCATGTGAAAGTTCAAGAATCCGAATTTGCGCTCGAGCCATCGTAATATAACTGGCCCGAGCGCATCAAGAGTCCACCGACCCGACGAAGAGCGCTGGAGGTTTTCCTCCCAATTCTGCATCATTCTATCCGTCTCCTCTCGCCGGACACGAGCCAGGTCCTCCACGAAATAGCGCTCCCGGGAGGCCTTCTTTTGAGCTTGCCAGAAATAAACATTAGCCAACACCTGGGCCTCCATCTCCCAGGGTGGTGTTCCTGCAAGGGCACACGCCGCGTCAAAACTGACCGTGCGATACGCTCTACAAACCCTCTGAGCGATGGCCCTTTGAGGGCGACGAAGTAATCTTACATTCTCACTTTTAAGGGAATCGGCCCAGATGGGCGAGCCATAAAGGGCCATGCTTCGTAATATGCCGACGTAAAGACGCCGGCATTTGACTTTTGGACCTCTCAAATTTGGAAGTAACCAGCCAAGTGAATCTGCCGCTTTCAGAAGGCGTGAGGAAAGCGCAGAGAAATGTTGACCAAAGTGCCACCGTTCATCCAAAATAAGGCCTAAGTACTTAAGTTGGGCCCCTATCATCACCCTTACGCCGCCCACGGTAATAGATGCTCCGGAAGGACGGCGCTGCCGAGGCGCAGGAAAATAAATGGCCTCAGTTTTGTTAAGCGCCACCCGCAAACCCAAGAGGGCAATGCGCGTAGCGATTAGTGTACCCCCTGCCTCTGCTAGACGGGCTGCTGCACTAAAATTCCTCCCCCGGGCAGTCACGAGAGTGTCGTCAGCATAACAGAATAGTTTCATGCCCGGGAGGACGGCAGTACGCAAGAGCCAGTCATATCCGATGTTCCACAGTAAAGGCCCTAACACGGACCCTTGTGGAACACCGGACGGGGCTCTGTAACGACGCAGAATACCATTTTTATCACAACAAACTACCTCCCGATTGGCGAGGTAGTCCTTTATTAATTGAAATAAATAGACGGGTACCCGATGATATCGGAGTGCCTCCAAAATAGTTGAGTGAGGGAGGGAGTTAAACGCATTAGCTATGTCTAACGAAATAGCCAGCACACCCTCCCCCCTCTCACGAGACTCCAACACTAGGCATTTGAGACTGGACAGGGCGTCAATGGTGGACCGCCCTGCGCGGAAACCAAACTGACATTCAGAGAGGTCCGGGCCGACCTCCCATAGATGATTTTTTAGACGACCAGCCACAATCCGCTCGAACAATTTTCCAACCTCATCTAGAAGGACGATTGGCCGGTACGCCGATGGGTCATCAGACGGTCTACCATCCTTACGGAGGAGGCATAATTGCCCTTCCTTCCATAATTTAGGGAACTTCCCGAGTCGGAAACACGAGTCGAAAAGTTCTCTAAACTTTACGTCCATGACCGTTGCCCCCAAAGCGACAATTTTTGCTGGGACCCCATCTGGTCCTGGAGCCGTCTTTTTAGCACGGAGGCAAAGTGCAACCGTGCCAAACTCCTCGTCTGTAATGGGAGGTGCATCAAAAGGAGCTGATGTTGGCTCTTGCTCCGAAAAGGCACCCATTGTCGGCGGAACGAAATCGGGATTGCTCTCCGGGAACAAAACCCGGACAACGCCATCGAGGAATCCCGGCTCGAGAGTCTCTGTTAGCGGGGGACCTATGGGGCGCAACTTGTTACGCGCAGCCCGATACGGTCTCCCCCATGGGTCTTGATCGAGGCTCTCTAACATCTCCACTCGAGCGGAGTCTTTGGCGGCCCCTATGGCAGCCTTGAACACCCTCTTTGCCTCCAAATAGGCGCCATAGAGAAGAGTTTCGTTGTCGATATCCCGCTGTGCACGGCGCCTGCTTCTTGTGAATGCTCGCCGGGCTGCGATACAGTTAGCCCGGAGACCGGCAAGCTCCTCAGACCACCAGAAACAGGCACGTCGAGGAGGTGGACGTCGGGACCGAGGCATGCTAGAGTTACAAACCTCGGTCAAAGAATTTCTGAGACAAGTAGCTGACAAATTAACGTCCGGACCGTCTAGGGGAGGTGAAAACCATTCTTGAAGAAACGCCGCCTCTCTTGCGACCATCTTATCCAAGCGGGACAATGCCCACCTGGGAAAAAGTGACTGTGATGAAGATGATGATGATGAGGTTATTTGACGAGCACCCAAAACAATTTCGAATCTCAGATATTTGTGATCCGAAAGTGTTTCAGTTGGATCTACTCGCCAATTTTGAACTCGCGTGGCGAGACCAGAAGTGGCGAATGAGATATCCACCATAGACCCCCCCTGTTGCCGTACACACGTGTAATTAGAGCCCCGATTTAAAAGGCAAAGATTAGACGAAGCCGCCCACAACTCCACTAACTGACCGCGACGATTGCAATTGACGTTTCCCCAAGACGCTGCTTTTGCGTTGAAGTCACCTAAGAGTAAAACCGGCCGTCCAGCTGAAATTGCCCGCTGGACAGCTCCTTGCAGAAGTCCCAAAAAATTTTCAAATTCATGTAGCTGACGATTTGGGGAAAAGTATACCCCAATGACAACAATATTGCCCCACAAACCCGTAACAAAATTTAAGCCCCTCTCAAGAAGAGAGAGAGGAGGAGAAAACGACGAAGATCGCCTAAAAATTGCGACCGT
This sequence comes from Glyphodes pyloalis, assembly GCA_037074685.1. Lineage (NCBI taxonomy): Eukaryota > Metazoa > Arthropoda > Insecta > Lepidoptera > Crambidae > Glyphodes > Glyphodes pyloalis. The sequence goes on along the minus strand of JAYKKO010000008.1, from coordinate 12,903,633 downwards.
GTTGCTCAAGTCACTTATCCAGGAACTAGGGATCATATACGGCTCGGCAACCACTGCAATATCTACCAACCATTCCGCTATCGCCTGGTACAACATATCCTGAGCTGCGCGACAATGGTTTGCATTCGTTTGAAGGAGGTTAAATTGAGTCATTATATTTCTTCTTCTGTCATTTCAACTTCCTCAAACCGCAATGGGCTAACTTCTTCATTGACTGGCTGGGTCTGAACCCTCACTTTTCCTCTTTTTGGAGGAGGCCTACAATTCTTTCCCCCCATTACATGGCCCGCAGACCGCCCACTCTCTGCACAAACATGGCAATGTAACTTGTTCTCGTTGCAGGCTGCGGCTTTGTGGCCAATTTGCCCGCAGCGGAAACAGATATCAGTGCGTTCTATTTTAGACGGACAAAGAGGGCGAGTGTGTCCAACTCCTAAACACTTGAAACAGCGGATCGGTTGCTCCTCCAGGACGCGAACTGATGCGGAACTAAATCCGATCAGGAAACGCCCTCCCTCCAATACGGCCTTGGCCGCAACAATGGGGCACTGTAGACGGATCGCTCCCATGCCCAAGCGACCAGTCCGAATTTCACCTGCCTTGATGTGGTCAGTCGGGCAACCCCCAATCTTAGCCACTTTTTCAACCACCTCGGATTTGGACACGGAGTCGTCCAAGTTTGAAATAATAATGCCCGTATATTTTATCGGCCTAACAATTCTTGCCAAATCCTCATTGACTACAAGCCGCATTTTTTCAGCGAAAAGATCCGCCTTTTTAGAGGACTCTACGCCTGGAAACTCTATGAGTCGAGCTCCAGCTTGGGTTGGACGAGTTCGGATAGATGTAATTCCAATCTCTTCAAAGTTCATCCCGTTCCGAGCCTTGCGGAGCACCGTTTCATATGTTTCCCCCTTTTGTTCTGCTTCAGTAGTCAGAGTCACGATTACTGCAGCAGTTTTGGGAGGAACTAGTTTTCGTGGTCTCGGCTTGGATGCCGGGGCCTTCTTTGTTGGCAGAGAAGCAACGGCTGACCTTGAAGTACCTGTGAAATTGGTCGCTTGACTTCCTGCCAAGGGAGTCGAAAAAGGCAAATTCTGTAGAAGGGAAGAAGCCGCAGAAGATTTCTTCCCTTTTCTTTTTCCCTTCCTTACCACGGTAGACCAACTCTCATTTGCCGGAGTGGTCGAGGGGAGAAAAGGGTCCGCTTCAAGAATAGGCCGAAGAACAGCCTGAGGAGCGGTTTGGAGAGCGGACCGAGGTGCTGCCCTCGGTGCACTGGCAGACTCCGTTACCTTTGAGAGTTCAGAAGTTTTAGATTTGCGCCTCTGCGGCTTCGGCGCCTCTGGAACCTTAAATTCAGACAGCTTTTCGGGAATTACCACCAACTCCTCCCATCTATCACTCGCAAGTGGCGGCCGGAGAGGCTTCGCAGGAAGCAGGCGGTCTTGGATGCCCTCAAAACGGGCATCCATGCGAGCGCAAAAAATAGCCCGCTCCTCCTGCAAAAGTTTTCTAAGTAAATCTTCTACATTTTGTTCAACCGGCTTAGATTTAGTGATGACAGCTGGCGCCGACTCCACAACCTTCATTCCAACAGAGGCCTGAATCAATGTTGAGGAAGCCGGCCCTGATTCCGAAGGCTTTTCAACCAGGCCAGATAATATGGCCTCCAACTCTTCTACTTTTTTATGATAGGATTCAAGCTCCGACTGCAAGCGATCAACTGTCGCTTGCAATCTGACTGTTTCCTCCGACTGAGAACGCTTGAGCGCTTCTACACAGATATCTCTCATACTTTGCGTTTTATCTCTGAGGGCTTTTTGAAACGTCCCTTTGAGGTTAGACGATTTTGAAATCATTAATAAAGATTCATTTGCATCCTCGTCAAGCATCTTCTCCAGCTCCGAGATAGACTTCCCTTCCAGGACCGGCTTTAGGGGAACCCCGTATCCCACTTGGTTACGGGCACTGCGAGTTTTCTTCTCCTTGGCCGCTACTAGAGCTTCCAACTCTAGTTCATTTGCAGCCTTGTTAGCAGCATTTAATGCCCTCTGAGCTTCTGCTAGTCCCACATGTTCGCTAGAAGTAGCGGGGCGTCCACGACCTTTCTTGGATTTTCCCTTAACCCGACTCTTTCCTTGCAGAGTATCTGAAGAAGACCCCTTGTCCACATCTTCTATAGGTCGTTTACGCCCTTTAAGGTATTTCGAGCGTTTTGATACGGCCGACGAATCCGACATCTGTGTTAAAGTGTCCGAATCAAGATCAGACATTTCACTTGGCCTGCTGAACTGGCTACGACAAATATAACTGGAAACCGAGACCACAGATGGTGAGCGGTTTAAAGTCCCAGCATTTTCAACTTCCGACGCATTTGCACAAACAGTGCTTTCAACAACTGACGACCGTGCAACGGCACATTCAACATTTCCCACATCCGAAGATACCACCACATCTAATTCCTCACTTACTTCATTACTTTGGTTTTGTTTTAGATTTTTGGTATTGAAACAATTCATAATTAATCCCACGAGTTCACGGTTAAAACTGGACCACCAGGGGCAGAGCCGGTTACCACCTGGCTACCCTCATACTGCACGGGGGCGGGCGGTCCCGTGCAGGGAGGCCGATACCACCAACCACGACCGGGTTTATCCCACCCGGTCACCATCCCTCCGAAGAGAGATGGCCCCGACGCCTCGAGCACTCACAGCGTCGGAATTAGGGGTTTTTTATTGAGGTTTTCTCCTCTTGAGCCGGCCAATTAAGGCAAGCCCTCTGGTCTGGTCGAGCCGATAAACATGATCACCAGACACCCAACCAGGAAACAGGTCGCCCGGCGGTGAACAAGATCAGTCTGTTGCGTCGGACTACTATTACGTAGCCAAACGAACCCGCCGCGCCGCAAGACTACCTTGCTAAGCTATGCTCTAAACCAAGCACTATCCGTCAATAAAACGGCCCGAATAAGCCCCGACAGAACGAAAAGGCGCCATTGCACGCCACATCTCGCGCACGCTCTCAACTGCTCTTCTCAAACCGAGAATAGCAGAGAGAACGCTGTCTGTCAGATATCAGCCGCTGAGCGACGGAGTCTCACACAAAAAATGGAAAGGCTCCGCCAGTCAGCGTTGCCCAGGGTGCACCACGAGGAGGTTTCTGAACTAGCACCGCGGTAATGAGGTCCTAACTTAAGGGCGACAAGTACAGTATAATAAATCTGTTACTGGACTTGTCGCCCTTACCTTGAAGGCTTGACCCCTTCTACTAATGTAGCCCCCCAGGAACTCTGGAAACCTTACTCACGCGCAGGAACACAACAACACAGAAGTGATTGCTATTTGGCTGCGGTCTTCTGTAAGACGGAGGTATTTCATCAGTCGGGCTGCTCCAGTTCAAGCGATAAATTGCTATGCCCTACCCCCTCTTGGTTAAAACGACCATCAGTCAGCTGGTGACCACGATTAGTGCAACCTAACGTCGGGCTTACGTTGAATGAGTGAAACGTCGGGCTGTAGGTAGTACCTACGTATTTTTTGTTTATCATTTAACAATATTCACTAAGATACTTTTTTAAACATTATCTCGAATATATATTTTTTTTAATTGGACAGGATCGCGTACTTTTCTATGGTAACTTAAGCGCTTGAGTTTTGAATTCATACTAAAACTTGAACAATATTAACCTTATCCTAACTCAGGAGCCATTAAAGTTAGGAGTTTTTGGGGAACTCTTTAAGCTAATAAAATACCGCTGTCAAACCTCTCGTCAGATCCGAAGAAACTTCGGCTGCTATTAAACCGCCCAATAAACTGGAATATTCTGTCTAAGGCAGCCCAGGGCCGGATTAAGGAAGTGTGTTTAAATAAAACAATATAATTGTTACTATAAGCGACTGATACTGTTATGTTCGTATCAGCTGGGACCAAGAGATTAAGTGGTCTGCTGTAATCTATCTGTATCGGTAATGTATCTGATTAATAATTTCACAGGCAACTCTTTATTAATTTGGACGACAGAAATACTGACTGAGCCACAAGTCGCCCAAGCCCAATTTGCTCACAATTAGTGGCGATCATATCATTAAGGTTTGATTAGGTTAGTATTTTTCTGATACTGGATGAAAAAGAACTTTTTTAAAATTATAACTTTTCTCAAGATCGCTCGTGCTTTGATGGTTTTGACTGACCGCCTTTTGTACAGCATCATCACAAAAGGCGATAATAATAAATAAATACATATTGGATAGCATCACATACATTGGCCTTGATTCTATGGTTGAGTAGGTAAAGCACTCGTGTTACAGGAATCAGAATCAACGACGATGCCATAACACCCAGAACAGAGACAAAATATAAAAGTTCGTTTTCCATATTGACCCGACTGGGAATCCAACTCGGCACCTTAGAGATAGCACGACGTCAAAGTCCAGACCGCTCGCCTCTCGTATGGCGGTTCAGTTCATTTAAGCAATTCCTCGGAAAAATAATCAAAGTAATTTCTCATAATACCCCTATTACGGCTCTGCTTAAGATCCCATTGATCATCGACGCGTGACACTGACTCGATTCATCGAATAAGTCGGAAATAATTAGAAACGAACGGATTGCGAATTGCGTACACTCGATGTTTGGCGTACAATACCGATGTTTGCTATTGACAAATCGATCTGGCAAGCCTTACGTGCATGAAAATGCTTTGAATTGGAATTCGTGTTTCTACAACTTTATATTGTACAATTCTCTTTATCTGCTTACAGGCAGCGACAAACATTTCGTGAACATTCGTTAATTACTTGGTTACTAGATACCAACAGCCCGGGTCAAAAATCTGTGCCGACCTACGACATTACCTACAAGTCGACACAAATATAGCGTCAGCAGAATTAGCATAGTAAATAACGCTCCATACGTAATGCACGATTAGCCAATCAATACATCGATTCTACATCGCGATGTCAGAGTTATCGTCGCCACTAACTATGTAAACAACGCCAATATGTAAACAACAAACCATGATTGGTAGTTGGCAGATAACACCTAGTTTGGCAGAAGTGCTTCCATTTTTAGTAAATAACATACGATTCTCCAAATCCAAAAGATTTGAAACTGACTTCTATTACATATTTGAAAAAAATCTTAAACATATTTCTGGCATTTTTCATGTTAAGTGGCGGTACTTCGGTGTAGTACATTTTGCAAACATTTCGTAAAAAATAATATCATTCGACTATTGAACATGGGTGTTTGGTGGTCTGTAACTTACCAATGTATATGTCACCGTAAGATTGTAAAAATCGTTAGATTACAATCTATCTCGCGAGATTGTAAACTGTCGACAGATTGTGAACCGTAGCGAAAAATAATCCGTCAAATTGCAATCTCAAGTTACGGTTCACAATCTGTCGACAGTTTACAATCTCGCGAGATCGATTGTAATCTAACGGTTTTTACAATCTTACGGTGACGTATATAATGTAGGTAAATAATTTAGTATTTGATTGTATCAAGGCACAAATGTTGGGTCTAGCGCAAGTCCATGGAGAGTTTGCTTGATAATTGTCAATGCGCGTTTAATTACGGTTCACTAAAACATTTCTCATGCCGACACCCAACTTATACTATAATGTTTTCTAAGTAATTATTAAAAACCAATACAACGTATGATCATGATTTTCGGCCACTACTCACCTAAGTTAATATTTTTTAAATTTCGGTTTCATTTGTAACCATTTTTACAGGTTACTTCTACCAAAAGGATTTTCTGTCGTCACATGAGACGCCGAAAATATAAAATATTTACGTGAAATACTGATTTCAGTTTAATAATTGCACGGTACTTTAGTTTTTTATAATTTTTAGCTGTCTAATCATTTCATGTCATAATAGGTTAGAAGCAATAGGAAGCATTTGGATTTTTAATTAACTTCGCTGTTACAGATGTTCTAAAGCTGTGTTTACATTAGGCGAACTGTAAGCAATTGATTGTCTGTTAGATGACTAGAGGTAACTGTAAATTACAGCCCAATGGCGAGTAAGTGGTGAGTATAGGAGCGGTAACTGTGCCCGATTTTCAGTAAGATTGAGAATTGTCAGCCATACCGGGTTTTATTGCAGGTTTTTACATAATATTTTGTTACAATTTTGTATAGCCTCTTCCCATACTAGTGAACTATTTATCAATCGATGTATAAACGCAAGTTCGTAGGATTTTAGGAAAAAAACGATTAATCTAGTCATCCTACGTCACCTGTTTATCCTAGTAATATTATAAACGTGCAGTTGGTTTGGATGTTTTTAGTATGTAATTTTTTACTCACTAATTACTAATTCTTACAAATACAATATTTGCATGTTTATTAGAAAATATTTTAAAAGACTTATCCATACTAATATAACGTTCACTAAACAGAAACAAGTTACTCACCGACACACACGACGAGCTAGTTATATAGTTATACCCAAACATCGAACGACGTACGGCAAATCTATGATAATCACCGACGGCGCGCGCTTGTATAACAATATACCCTCAAATATAAAACAAATCGAATCAATTTCTACATTTAAAAAACACCTGGCAAATTGCTTGTTAAACCATAATTAAAATATATCTAATTTGTACCTTCCAACATCTTGTTCGTAGCGTCTATTTTTGTTTTAGTTAGTGAATTAATATCTCACTTTAATTTAAGATAGTGAATGTCGAATGTTATTTAAGTACCTACCTTTAGTTCAATTGTTGTTATCACATAAGTGACATTTGTGTCTTGGTGATAATAAAGATTCTTTAAACCTAATTCGATTGCAATGAGGTTTGGTAGCAAGACATGCTTACATAGTCACGTTTCCCTCCGGTAAATATCACATCCTTCCATTTGATACGATAATTAACGTAGCAAACCGGCTTTCAGCCATTCACTATTCACTCTCGCTGGCAACGGACCGCTTGTTTGTTTTTTATTAAGACGCTGCTCCCGCGACAGACGAACTTACGATCTTTATGTCACGAAGCCCACCTTGTTGTAACCTTAGGGACGGTTGATATAAGATATTAGAACAACAAATAAAATTCACTACGCACGCGTACTATCCCTGTTTTTTCCACATTTTCTACTGATTCTTGGCTCCTATCAGTCGCAACGTGATGTTTTATATTGCACTTCAAGATTGACCTCATCCCACCTAATGTTAAGTGGAAATGAGGTCCTAGCTTAAGGGCGACATGTACAGCATAATAATATCTGTTATTGGACTTGTCGCCCTTACCTTGAAGGCTAGACGCCTGCTACTAATGTAGCACCCCTAGGAGCTCTGGAAACATTACTCACACACAGGAACACAACAACGCCGAAGTGATTGTTATTTGGCTGCGGTCTTCTGTAAGGTGGAGGTATTTCACCAGTCGGGCTGCTCCAGTTCGAGCGATAAATTGCTATGCTCTCTTAAACTTTTTATATGTTATAGCCTTCTTTGATAAATGTACTATCGAATATATCGTTTCAATTCGGTAGTTCCTGAGATTAGCGCCTTCAAACAAACTCTTCAGTTAGTCGATTATATGAGTGCCATGAGTAAATTATCCGGCTGTGGATTCAAGGCTTTATTATTACCGTGACGGGAGTCGACAGGCAAACACCGTAAACTGGATACATTAGGCGTTCTCGGAACACTTTAAATAAATATTATAGCGAAACAAACAGTTAGCTGATTGCCCACCTAATGGGGACACACGTATTTTGTGATTCAAACTGCGCTCAGTCATGTTCTATTCACGATAGCATCCATTCAGATTGCCTGGATATTTACAATTCGTTTCGTACACAGAATTGGTCAGTCCACTCTATTTAATTTAGACAATCTGTGCGAGCGATACTGATTTGAAATTCTGGATTGAATTACTTGTTTTCTGAGTTGTATTGCATGTGATTACTGATTGTGAAAACAAAGCCTTACTTATTTGGATATTATTGATTAATACTTTATATATATAAGGTGGGTGCGGAGATTAATGAACCTGTGTAAGTGCATTTTTGTCTCTTATTAATATTAAAAACTAGCTGTCCTGGCGAACGTCGTAACGCTTATTTTTTTCCACATTTTCTAACCTTTTAAACCTTCCCTGGACCACCACAATCATTTCAAAACCAACTTTGCTAAATCGGTCTAGCCGTAGTCGAGTTTTAGCGAGACTAACGAACAGCGATTCATTTTTATATATAAGAATATTTAGTTTTATATAATATAGATATTAGACTAGCTTTCCCTTCAAACTTCTTTTTTTTTAGATTGCACTTCAAGATTGACCTCATCCCACCTGATGTTAAGTGGTAATGAGGTCCTAGCTTAAGGGCGACATGTACAGCATAATACATCTGTTACTGGACTTGTCGCCCTTACCTTGAAGTCTACCCCTGCTACTAATGTAGCACCCCCCAGGAGCTCTGGAAACCTTACTCACACGCAGGAACACAACAGAACAACAACACAGAAGTGATTGTTATTTGGCTGCGGTCTTCTGTAAGGTGGCGGTATTTCACCAGTCGGGCTGCTCCAGTTCGAGCGATAAATCGCTATGTCCTACCTCTCTTAAAACCTACCTCTCTTCGTTTCGCCTTAGATGATTTTCCCGCTTTTCTGTAGAAGTTTTTCTGGAATTTTCTTTGCTATAAACCTCACGGAGCCCGAGACCGAAACGAATGCAAAACCGTGGAAATCGGTTTGTGCATTCTGGAGTTATAGCGTCAGAAAGCAAAACCGGACTCATTTTTATATAGTAGATTAGTTAAGTTAAAACGGATAAATCATGGATGGATTATAATTATTGGATTTGTGCACGACTTTAGCGACTCCAAGAGCTATTGTATGAAACTCTAATGCGTAAACATTTTATTTCATCGCATATCAATCTAAAATAAAATACCTACCTATTTAAGCGATTAAATAGGTATGTTTCTTATTCTAGATTCAAAGTCCTGCCGTGATATGGGTGGACAGATAAAGGGTTGTGCAAGAAAATTTTGTCATTTAAATTAAATCAGCAAATTTTAATTTTATTAATTTAAGAGGGTCTTTTATTTTGGTTTTGCTACATCGTATTCATGTACCTACATCCAGAAGATAAAGCTATTTTTTAGGTTTTGCTTAGTAATATTATAATTAAATGTCGTTTTTTGATCAAAGAGTATTTATGCTGCAAATCGGCGTGATTGAAATTTGTGAGTATCACCTAGTGAAACTTATATTACGTTAAAATTTATAATTTATTTTAAAAACTGAAGTAAGGACAACCGCACATTTTTATAAAGTTGTATATTTCATAAAAAATTAATAACACTTGTTAAATTTTTGTATCAAAAATACCTACTCGTAAAATAAAGATAGTGCGAACGTAAAAGTGTGTCAAAAAGGGGGGGGGGGGAGGAGCTCCACTCCCTGCTCTACCCTGTGTACGCCTATGCCAATAAAGCCATGCAACACAGGCATAACGTAATTTTTATAAGATTCAGGAATATTTCAAAAAATTGCATTAAAGTATTTACTTACGGATTTACATTTGACATTCGACGACCTCAGATTTTTTTTTACTGAGATAAAAATGGCAATTTTATATACGGGTCAATTTGAATGGTCGTGATCGTCCGAACGTCGAAAAGGACGCCATTGTAATCCATCTGTTTATATATTACATAATAGTAATGCGCTATACATTTTCAGAATCAGCGTAACGTTATACGCGTGCGTTTATCATCAAAGAAAAGGATTCCTTAATCCATCAATCATTAAGTTCAATGTGGGGTATGCCTCTTTCATGTAACAAGAAGGTATGCCAAGAAAACAGAATGTAAAAATTCGTTAAATTTGTTTAATAAAACTCAGCAGTAAAATTAAAATCCTTTAAAAAGAAATGTAGAGGTCGAATATCCAGCCAGCATGAATTCGTTTAACTATTCACCATTTTATAAAAATAACACGATTACCGACAACAATGGAAATAAATTCTTCAAAAGAAAGAAACAGTTTTGCCCGAAACAATCTGAAAATATTACTGAATTTTTAGAATAAACTAGCGGCTAAAAGACATATAATATTCAAGGTGAATGTAGCTCACAAGTAAAAGATTTTTTTAATAGGCACAGTTGTTTTTCAGTTTATTCATTACAAACATATACTCGTACATTTTTTTAAATATAAGTATAGAGCAGTAATACTGAATGAAAAAATAAGTAGATAGGTTTAAATAAGGTAAACATGACTTCTCAGAAATCGTATCCTAAAACATTTTGTTCTACGATCATTTTAAATATTTAAAATTTTGTTCGTAATACATAAATTATTGTATATATTGTTCTTAAAACTTATTGATAATAACGGTTTGGAGAGATATGTACTTTGTGTTAAGGATTTATGCCTAAATCTTTTTATTCCTTTTACTTTTAAAATCCAACGTTCGAGCAGAACATGACAGTTAAAGAATTGTTTATAGATAGATAGATATACTTAATTGCACAAAACTTTACAGAAATAGGTTTTACAGATTGATTATAATACAATTTAGGCGGTCTTATCGCTAGAAAGCGATCTCTTCCAGACAACCTTAAGGTAGAGGAAATAGTAGATGGCGAGAAATGGGTACGGCCGTGCAACATTAATAAAGTTTATTTTTATTTTAAGAAAACAGTGCAATAAAACAAATTTAAACTTCGTGGGATTGAGTCCCATACATTTTTTTAGTAGCTAAGAATTTAGTTTTAAAAGATTAATAACGTACCTTACGACCATAATTAATTAAGTAATATAAGCAGGTCGTAGAACAAAGTTTTTCAGGGTCATGTCCAGAACACGTGGGTAAAATCTATGACCATATTTTTATTTACACCCTGGACAGAAAGACAACAATGAAATTCAGTATTTTTCATTTCGCGAGCACTCTGTAGAATCAAGGGCTTTAGGTATTTTCTCTGCAATCCCTTTCATTTGATATCGCTCACGAAATCCTTTGAACATTTTAACATTTAGAGCAATCTGTGTTTGGAATTAAATGTGTTTTTGGACTCCACACATCCAATGGTAAAAAAAGGAAATTTAAGGGTTCACACATCAAAAAGATGATACAGTAGCTAGATATAGGCTAATAAGTCTGTTTAGATTTAGTTTCGATTAAACATAACAGTATTTTTTAGTCATTTGTCCACATCTGAGGGTCTACTTCCAAAAATGAAACGAACAAAGGAACACTTCGTTTTCGAAGATTATTCAAAAGTTTGGGAATTAAAACATGGTATTTTGACATGCATAAATAGTATTTTGTTTCTTGAAAACGCTTAATTTTAATTTGAAGTGAATTGATTGAAACCTTTTTAAAAACAAGCTTTTATTTAAATGGCCTAAAAATAAAAAAAAGGCCATCTTCCTCGTACATCCTCAGACCCTGATTATTACCATCTAACACAGAAGTACTCATTAAAACGAATCAAACGAGCCCAAACTCGATGGGGCTGTGTCGTTTCATTACCGAGTTCCTATGGCTGTCTTCCCCGTACATCATCAGATCAGTTCAACGTCAGAGAAATATTGCACTGTCATACGATTTACATATGCATGCAAAATTTCAGCTCATTTGGTAAACTGGAAGTGGCTCAAATTTAGCTCGCAAGATTTCATTACAGACAAACAAACAAACATCGGGACAGGTGAAACAAAATAAAAGCTTGTAATAAAAAACTAGCTATCCGTCATCGGTTCCGACGTTTTTTAAAATATGTTTGAACTTGATAGCATTATTTGTGTACACTAGACATTAGCTACATATATTGTTTAAATGTTTTGTTGCATTTTTCCATATATTTAGAAAATAATCGAGTTTTTTTGTTGGTTTTTCTCGATAGAATCAACACACCGAACACTGAGGTGTTTTAAATTAATCTGACGATTCATAATGCTTTTGTAAAAGTTTACATGAATACATTTTCTATTTTATTCTATTCTTATTATTATACTAACGGTCTCACGCGACTTCGTACGCGCAGAGTTAGTTATTAGAACTGAAAATTATTTGTTCGTCTTAATTTATTCTTTTTATTAGGTACTGATAGGTTCAGGCTAATAAATTTACATCTACCTGCATGTAAATGCAATTTTAGCCCGATCTTTCGTAAAAGTGCATGGAAAGGCGGCACTATTTGATCTGCCGTTGTAGCACTTATCCTACGATTCAGTACAGTTAGCACAACAAACATTGCAAACGCTAAGCTACTTTTGCTATTGACTAGACGGGAGAGTGCAAGAGTGAGACAAATCTTCACTTTGGAACATTTCATAAAAAGGTCACGTACTTTGCAAAGCGCTTGAAAATGGTTCGACTATAAAACTTTTAGTCAAGTGCGCGCGGAAGCTCTAGTGCCATAACCTTGGAAAAAAAAATATATATTTTTAGGATTATTCCATAACGACGAATTTTAAAATCTGCCGTCAAATGTCTCACTTGCGCTATCTCAATCGCCTCTGCCCCGACTTACTACACACGTACCTTAGGCAGTCCTTTTTTTTTTTTTGGCTCCTCCTCCCTCGTGTGAGGACCCGAGGGAGGTGACGGCGAGTGTGGGATTCTCCTGCCCTAAGAAGGGTAGGCCTTCCAACTAAAACCTTTGTGAAAATTAATTATATGGGTCGTTGTCAAAATTTGCGCAGGTAAACAGGTCCCTCAACATTTTTTTATATTTTATTATTAATAAAGTCAGAACTTCCTAACAAATTATACATTAATACAAATTATATCGTATTATTAAACATCCATTAATGAAATAAAAACTCAGCTTAGATATTTTATTATTATTTTTATAGTAACATTGTGGTCATTTCTGGTAACAGAATGGTTTTCCTTCCAAACTGTACCTGTCCCATGTAGTATTCCCCTATACTAAAGATCAAGTAACTGCATTTTCTAGTATAGTAACCTACTTAAAATAAATTATTACCGTCAACGGAGTATTATAAATATTTTAAAAATATGTTTCAAAACCAGTGAGCATTAAAATTTAATTTTAAAACGATTTTCTATACTTTGTCCCAAGTATGGTCTGGAATCGACTGTACCACTATTTTACTAACTAATTCGTAACTCAAAATGTAGATGGCGCATTTTACCACACTTTTTATATTGGGCGGAATGTCTGCATTGATCGTGGTAGTTCGGCAGGTGAGGGGGAAGGGTACGTCGCTTGACAGTCGACCGCGAAGTGTTGAAGGAGCTGCGTGTTTTTATTGCTCGTCCACTTTGTTACCTACCTGTTAACGTAAGTAAATGAATGGTTTTATCATTATTTTACGTTCAGTGTGTTTTCTAAGGGGTAAATGTGTGATAGGCGAATGAAATATTTTACTTAACGCTTTATTTTATTATTTATGTGTAATGAAATGTAAAATTTACCACTCTGTTACTACGCAACTCTGTTACTAGCGCGTGGTAACAGAGTTGTTAAGAAAGTAACAGAGTTGAGTAAGCCCTTAAATTCTTTAATTTTTGCTCATATTTTATTTTTCAGAGTTCTATTTATTTAAGGATCATTTATCGTAAGCTATAAATGTGTTTGGTACATACAAATAAATTGTGTATAATTATAAATAACCTCAAAATATCATTGTTATAGGATACTGTGCGTCGTTTGCGCGTTCAAGATGCCTCTAACGCCTGCTGAGAAGCAGCGACGATACCGGGAACGACGCAAAAATAATCATGAAAAGGAAGCAGAGGCGGCTCATGGCAAGGGTGCAGCAGATGGAATTGGCGGTTTTTTAAAAAGGGCTGCTGACCAACTTGTTGCACATGGAAGTGATATACCTGATGCCACAAATTTCTATCTTGCTTTGAAAGACGTCAGTAAAGTGAGGCTACATCTGACAACAAATGAGGATATTGAACAGAGTTCAACACAGATCCCGGAGAATATCCTACCATTATTAGGTACCATAAAAGTTCATCAAGTTTTCACTGAGGAGCCCGGTGTTCTTAAGTATAGAAATTTAAGTTGTTTTTGTCAGCGAGGCTTTTGCAGTTGCTTGAATCCCAAGGTCTACGTTCCATTAAAAGTTGTAGTGGAACAATCAACTCCCTCCAATTGCGACAAAAATATTCTGTCGGATCTAAGCAACCTTTGTCAGAAGCGAACAACAGGGTTTTACAAAACTGTTTATAACTCAGACTCTGATGATGATAATGATGCCCCTTTAATATCTTGAAAAGAAAATCCTTCTACCACTTATTTAATGGAACAACCCAGCACATCAAAGGAAAATGAAGATGCCTTGATTGAGACGGAAAATATTCATGCTAATAAAATAAAACAAGGTGTTTGCGTCTTAGTGAAAGTTTCAAGCTTAAAACAAGACTACATCTATCTGGGTAAGGCCCTTGTCTGAAGTAGAAGAAGATGGTGAGGTTAAAATTATGTTCTTTAAGTCTGTGGACGATACTGGAACTAAATTTAAATTAGTTGAGACTGATTTATCCTATGAGCCTTTTGATAATTTACTTGCAATTGTTCCGGAACCCAAAAAAGTCTGCAAAGGTAAAAGGGTATACTACCAATATGATACTCCTTTAGATATATTTGAGAAATAAGCAACAATTTTTCAGTTACTCTTTTAACTTCAAACATTTGATATCTTATTTCATCTTCCAAGACAATCTGATTTTTATTTTTATAAAACTTACTCTAGATTGGTAAATTCCAGTCATAAGTTAATTTCGATTAGTATTAAAGTTTATTAGTTTAGTGATTTCGATCTCAAGCTCAACTAAGTGCGAATATTAACGTAAGCTACAATTAAAAAAACAACTATGTTACTGTGTTACAACTCTGTTACTTTTCTGTCCCAAGGACTAAAGAACATAGTAAAGATTTTTAGGAAAACCTAGGCAATATAATATATATATATCACTATATGCTAATTAAATAGATATTTATACGGCATTTGTTCAAGTTAGCTGTTTAAAACACAGAGTTTTGGACGATTTAGGTAGAATTTAAGGTATTTTAATTTTGAAGAAGTAACAGAGTTGTTTAAAAGTTTAGATTAATGAGTGTTTAACTTAAAAAAGACTGTTGTGATTCTAATTATATTTAAAAGATATGAGATTTTTTAATATTAATGCCAAAACATTTTTGATTGATTTGTTTAATTTCATAATAAACGGTAAAACCTAATGATAACAGAGTTGTATATTTTTTACACCCTGATCCACTAAATCTGAATTAAATCATAAATTATGAATAGAACATCGCGGCCAACTATAGTATATTATAATTCAGTTGTTTTTTACCGACACGGACATAAAATAAGTAACAAAAAAACATATTTTAATTTTAAAATTTTTATCCTTTTTAACCCTACTTACCTGCGCAAAATTTGACAATGACCCATATGTGGATGTTCGTTAAGTATTAAAATAAAATAAAATTACAATAATAATCAAGAACTAAAAAAATCTATCTACTAATATAGCAACAACATATACTCGTAACAAAAAAGGCTAGAAAAAGTTCAGCTGCATAGTCGGGGAAAAATATTTGTCTACGACGAGACAAATTAAAGTATTTTTTTGGGATTTACAGACTTTGTTTATTGACAATTAGGTATTTTACAAATTACAAGCATTAGTTAACGTTAAGTTGAATTATTAGTGGGCGGGCGGTAAGATCTTTCTGGTACAACAGACGGACGTAGACAATAGTTTTTTTTTTGTTTAAAATCGCGCATTGGTCAAGCGCACGTTCGGAAACCGACGCGGCGCAGACAATATTTTATTAGAATAATTAACACCATTCTTGTGAATTACCCCATTTCCTCTACTTGAAGGTTGTCTGGTTGGGTCAATTTAGGCAGCCTTATCATTTTCTAGCGATAAGGTGACCTAAATTGTACTACAATCTATTATTTAAAAATGAATCGCAAAATGTGTTGGCAAGCGTATGCCTCGACATCGCCTGGACTAATTTTGACAATTCTTTTTTTTTAATGTTCGTTGAAGTCCAAGGATTTTTACGGCAAAAAAATTGGAATAATTATCTACCGGGAAAACTCTAAAGACAGTCCGTTCATTTTTCCAGTACAAATGTTTTCTAACTAAAATTTAGAGTCAAGCCACATTGCAAATCTTTTTGACAGGACGAAGTGTGTCGGGTCCGCTAGTTTGTTTATAAAACCTTTTTCTGTTAATATTCTATTTCTTCTTCACATATATTCTACCTATCAAATTATTATTGAGTATATTAATTTTAAGTAGGTGTCGAAGACATAAGAAGATTGTTGGTATCAAGTCAAGTTCAATTGTAAATGATTGTCTAATTGAAAAGTCTCTCAGTTCGGTGTATTTTACCCAACAAAAATACACCTAAATCTTACTGGTAATAAAACCCATTATAAGCTGACGGACCCCCTAGGGATATTAGATCTACGCCTGTCAGTAATTGGTGCTTGGGCTCAGGTGTTCCGTCCACACTTTTATTAGGAAAAACGCGCTGAATATCGAAGGAGGGGTATCCCCCTCGCGGGTGCGATATAACTAATGACATAAAGAGGTTATGTAAGGTAAATCCAGGCATTAAACTTCGTCATGTATATCAAGGAATATATTAGGAATTCAAACATTTAAAATAAGTTAACGGGTCAAAACGCGACACCATTTTTATTTAGAAGTTAATACGAACTACTTACTCCGACTCTTCGGTTAGGTTGTTTTAAATTATTTATAATCAAAAAAGAGGTTCCAAAGATAAGCAGCTATTAGTATAGAAGTATAGATACTGATTGACTGGTTAACGACCCACGACCTCTGGGTTTTGAACCATTACAGCACGGAGGCAAGTATTACATAGTATTATTTCAAAAAATAAAGGTGCAAGCCGCGTTGAAAGATTAATTATTTGTACTGCGACCAACCCAGCCGTAGATGTACAAACTCGAGATGATGACCTGTTATTGCTAAGCAGACGGTATTCAATGATGTCATTATGAACTTAATAGTTTGAGCTCTAACTTACATTGTAAAACTATTTCATCCATGTTTCCACGACATTTTAACGCCAAGCAATTCCAAATAGTATTACCGAGCATAATGCATCAGTTTCGGATCACACGCAACCCGGCCATAAGTGACGATGTTATCGGAACTTTGTTGATTTTACATGGTAAGTAATTAAATTGCTTTATGACATTGAAGTGTTGTTTTTTTTTTATATTTCACTTCAAGATTGAATTCATCCCACCTGATGTTAAGTGGTAATGAGGCCCTAGCTTAAGGGCGACTAGTACAGCATAATAAATCTGTTACTGGACTTGTCGCCCTTACCTTGAAGGCCTAACCCCTGCTACTAATGTAGCACCCCCCCGGAGCTCTGGAAACCTTACTCACACGCAGGAACACAACAACACAGAAGTGATTGTTATTTGGCTGCGGTCTTCTGTAAGGTGGAGGTGTTTATACCAGTCGGGCTGCTCCAGTTAGAGCGATAAATCGCTATGCCCTACCTCTTAAGTTATAAGCCATAAATGTACAAACTCGAGATGATGACCTGTTATTGCTAAGCAGACGATATTCAAGCCTCTTACTCGTCTTGCCCTCTTTTGTTCAAGTCAGTGCATAATGGATAGCTCGTTAGGAGATCTGGCACGGCCTTGTTATGCGACGCGACGCAACGTGATGCAACTGAAAGGAATTTTAGTTTCAAAAGCTGGAATTTACTTCGGAATCGGAATGAAAAATACGGGGCATGGAATTGTGGAGTAAGTACGAGTGGCGTAGCTTAGCTCGATGCGTTCTGTAAAAATTGTGAACAATGATTTTTGGATTTGTTTTGTACTATATATATATACAATATTGAAGTAAGGAATTCCAGCCTGTGTTTAGCCCTGCTAAATCCCGCGCTATTTTATGCTTTAATGATATCTGTCTAAGGCACAAAATAACAGTAGCGTTTCATTTTTACAATAGTGAAATATGTAAATATTTACTGAACTAAATTATTCATGAAAAAAATACTAAATTTATTCATTTTGTGTTTATTTTCGGAACTAAAATAAATCAATGCCTTCTCTGCATATTTTATTTTGCATAGAACTGTGGATCTTCATAATATTTAATTGAAGGTTTTTTTATCTGTATTATTTTAGATTTAGATTGAGGTACATCAAAGTAATAATTTATACTTAAACACTTAGCAATATGTTGTCAAACTTATATAATTTTTCTATCTCTTATTATCTCACAAAAGAAACATTTGGCTGCAAATATATGTATCTAAACTGGAAAGCTTTGAATTCACTGTTGACATATGGGACACGTGTCACTCCATGTTTGTATTATTGAGAGCTCACTTCCGCCTGTGACAAAAATTCGCTACTGTTTGTTCACGTGGAAAACATATGAGATTTCCTGTGATGTGTGTTAATAAAGAGGAAACCATTAAAATACTAGTAGATTTTATTATCGTGTCTGTGTTAGCGAGACGGCAAGTAATGATGTCATATATTCATAAATGTGAATAAGAAAGGTTCACCATTAAAACTGGGCAATAAAATTAAGAATTTACCATAGTGTTACCGACATAATAATCAAGCATCTTTTAAAATTGTTTTTTGCGGTTATGAGGATTCAGGGAAGGAAAAGATTAAAAAGATGGAATCAAATTGTAATAAGCAAGTAAATGATAGACAGCAAGGAAGAAGAATAACGAAATGTAAACAAAAATAATGTTAAAAATACGCGTCAAATTTTAAACTATAATTTAAATAGAATCACAAATCATAATCAGTATGTAGGTTCGGTTGATCACATAGATTGAATTAAAAACTCACGATATTCATGGTCACAGAACCGCAAATACTGTAAAGAAATGAGATCTAAATTAGACCATTTGTTACGTAATAGAATCAAATGCCTTTATAAATGGCGACCGCCCCTTTATACGAATTTACGTCTCACTAATGACTCTAGACCTGCTCAATTACATTCGAGCTGTGACCATCTAGGTTCAAATGTGTTGGTGGTTTCTCAGGCCATTACACTCATGAATAGATAAATTGTTATGATGGTAATCAAAGTAACGAACTCCATTTAATAAAATCGTTGTTCTCTTTCAGACAGTTACGTATTTATTTAAAGGACCTTTAGCAATGAGGCGATTACGTGCCATTAAAAGTTTTACAATAATCCTTATTATTTACCCATTATGTGGTTTTAAACTACCTATAAAGAAGCATAACGCAAATTCTAATTATCATGGAAACAGCAACTTTTCGTCATTAATGATGTCTCACTAGAATTTGCAAGCGCATTACGACTAACACGCTCGGGCCCGCTGCGGCGCTCAGTTAACATTGAGTTAGCGACCAATACGCCACTCAGCGAACAGTCAGCCGCTCATTGTTCGCATAATGGGGACGTGGCCTAAGTTTTTATTTGCCAAGGATATTTAATGCCATGTAATTTATGTGAAAGCAAGTCTTCGCCATACTTTTCAACTATAGGTCAACTAATCGCCACAGAATGCGATTATAGTTTAGTTAGTACCCACTAATAATCCGCCTTATGGTGCCATTACGAACTAAATAGTTTAGCTTAACTTACATTGTAAAACTATTTCATTAATGTTTCCACGAGCATTTACCGTCGTCAAACAATTTCAAATCCTATTACCGGGCATAATGTATCACTTTCGGATCACACGCAACCCGCTCATAAGTGACGATGTTATCGGAACGTTGTTGATTTTACATGGTAAGTAGTTAAATGGCTTTATTACATTGAAGTGTGGTTTTATCGCGATGGTAGTTATGAGGGACGCCACCGAGTCGTTTTTCCGAAGTCAATGTAAGCTGAAAGCAGAAACAGGCATCTCTGATGTCGATACTATAATTAATAACTTTTGACGACCTCCGTAGCCGAGAGGCGAGCGTGCCGGTCTTTGGCGTCGCGCCACCTCTGAGGTTCCGGGTTCGATCCCCGGTCGGGTCAATATGGGAAACGAACTTTTCTATATCGTCTCGGGTCTGGGTGTTGTGGTACCTTCGTTGTTTCTGATTTCTGTAACCCAAGTGCTTTAGCTACTTACCACAGAATCAGAGCAATGTATGTGATGTTGTCCAATATTTATTTATTTAATCTACTGAGTTTCTTTAAATATTAGAAACAGAAAAATTGTATCTCCCCTTGCGGTGCGGGAATTGAACCCACGACCTTCACTTAAGATGCCAGGTGTCTTCGATTCTGTGGTTTTCAAACATTTCTGCAACGAATGTACCACGGGCCGATAAGTATGTAGATATAAACATATTCGGCAGAGGGCACTTACCGAAAGGCTAACGGTTGATACAGCAGAAAAATTTCATCGCCTACAATAACTTGCGGTTAGCTCAGTTGGTAAGAGCAGCACGCGCGATACGTGAAGGTCGTGGGTTCAATTCCCGCACGGCAAGGGGAGATAAAATTTTTCTGTTTCTAATATTTAAAGTTCGCTAGTACGGCGTATAGTACTATAAAAATAATAAAATCTACTGAGTTTCTTACCGGTGTCTTCTCGGTAGATATAGGTTCCGAGCCGGAATGGATCACTTTGCATTGTATTCAATGACGATTCAAAAGTGTTACATGTAACCTACTTGAATTAAAAATATATTTTGTTTGATTGATATCAAAAATAAATTATCATCCATTGGGAGAATTTGCTACTAGTTATTTCGTATGTCTTCATCAATCATCAGATCACAATGTGTAAGGACTCTTACCAGTTAGCTTGTTAACATAAAAAGAGGATTAAGAAATGTAATGTTAAAAAAAAAAAAAAAAAATAAAAATAAAAAAAATAAAAAAAATAAAAATAAAAATAAAAATAAAAAAAATAAAAATAAAAAAAAATAAAAAATAAAAAAAATAAAAATGTTTATTTTTCAGACAACTAAGATCCATATCGTGTTAGTAAATTAACTTAATAACAATGTTAGTACTTAATTACTAAAAGTGACCTCGTTAGCCAGCATAATTGTGCGACTAGTGGACAGTCCCCACTGTCAGCGATAACCTTCAGAACATTGTTTCGGCTGCCGCGCACTCGCCTTAAAAGTGATCCGGCTTTTTTACGCAGTATGGTCGGGAAACTGTCAACCCCTGCATATGCGAACATGCTAGAGGCACTACAGTATCGCGGCAGCCGCAACAATGCCCTGAATGCATTATTGTATTGTATGCGCAGTGCATTATACGACTTTTGGGTATATTTAACCCACAGACTGCTCGAATAGAAAGAGGTGCAGAAGGCTTTAAAAAGCGTGACCTTAACTGGAGTCGAGCAGCGAGCAAATCTGCGAGCCAACATGTTCGCCCTGATCGACAATGCCCTACGCTCTCGTTCCATGTCATCATCATCCTTGAGATCTTCTGTGATAATGTGACCTAGATACTTAAATTGACGTACTCTAACAAGATGTGACCCATTAAGTTTAATCGCAGGGACAAATTCAGGCAATCTGTTGCCGGATTTAAAGATCAGGTATTCACTTTTCTTGTTATTGTACATCAGACCATGGGCATCAGCATAAGACTCGCAAAAAGCCAACAACTTTCTTATTGCACTGACTGAGGGGGCCAGCAGTACCATATCATCCGCGTAGCTGATATTATTAAGGCAAACATTACCAATGTGGCATCCGACCCTCATACTACTGAGCCCCTCAATCAGCGAATTGACATAGAGGTTAAAAAGCTTAGGTGAGCTTAGACCCCCCTGCCTCACGCCGCATTCCAACCTATATGGCTCCGAATACTCATTTGCCCACTTTACTGTATTGATTTGATTTCCGTACCAGTATTTAAACAAGGAAATTAACTCCTGAGGCAGTCCAATTTGCTCCAACTTACTCCAAAGGATGCCATACACGACCAGATCGAAAGCTTTAGACAAATCCAGGAAACAAGCGTACACGGGAGTGTTCCTGTCGGTGTAGTATCTGACAGTGTGCTTCAAACACAGGATTGCACTTTCCGTGGATAATTGCGATCTAAATCCAAACTGAAGTTCATGAATGTTTAAGTAACAATCTAACTGAGAGTTCAGCACACTATCAAATACCTTGGCAATTATTGTAGCCAATGAGATAGGTCTATAATTCGATCTGCTCGCCGCATCACCTGTTTTATTCTTACTAATTGGAACCACAACAGTTTTCATTAAGCTATGTGGCAGAAAAGAATGTAACACGCACAAATTAAAAAGTAACGCAATTACTCTAGGAAGGTGTGGCCCCGCATTCTGAAGATGCTCAATGCTGAGATCATCGTGGCCGGGTGATTTACCTTTTGTCATAGACTGAATAATTTTAGCGACAGATTTGCCCGTCACTAAAGTGTTGACATGTTTGAAATTAGTCCCAGCATCAGGCACCACGGTTTCAGACCGCATTGATGAATGCACAGCAAAGTGATCTTTGAAGAGATCAGCTATTGCCTTGCACTCCCCCACACCATCAATTACCGCTGGTAGACCAGGTCTAGAGTTTACCTTATTGGTGGATTTCCAAAAATTCTTAAAATCCCGCTTTTCATGATGGTTCGCAAGAGCATCCATCTTAACTTGATCCTGGTGGTTTTGGCACCATTTAAGTCTTCCCTTGAAGATTTTACGACTAGCTACCATGTCATCGTACAGTGTGCCACTTTTAGGCCTACCACACCAGACCCACATAAGGAATTTAGACCTAGCCTCCCTATGTGCACTACTTATATGAGTATTCCAACCTCTAAGACCTCTAAACCTGTTTGGCGTACAGGTACCTTCCCTTTTCATATCATAAGATGCTGTTGCCGCCTGAGATAGAATTGATACTACGCGATTGTACAAATTATCTATTATGCATTTATGATTATTATTGTGACAGATTTTATTGCAACAGTTTATGAACTCATCAGGGAAATTAACTTCCTTCAGCTGGTCATTACATAAGCTATAATAACAATCTAGCTGTTCCTTGGATCTATCTCCCCACTTAACTTTATTTAAAGAACCATGATAAGTGGTAACTTTACCTACAATTAAATTAAAATTACAATTAATGGTTAACGGAAGATGATCGGACCAATATGCGTCATACTTCACTGTGACGCTGTTTATACACTGATATGCTGCCTCGGTAACTACACAGTGATCCAGCCATCTTCCGCAGCCGTGTGCATCACTTACATACGTAAATGTCTGAGGTAAGATATCTAACTTGTGTACATCGGCAATTAACCATGTCTGATCTGAACAAAAATTTTGCAACTCACTGAAGAATAACTCATGTGGGTGGGCATTAAAATCTCCCATCATAAAAACAGCCTCCACTGCACACTCTTCAACAATGGCACTCAAAGCACTAAGGCAGTCTGTAAATTCTGCTAAATTTTCCCGACTGTCGGTCGGCATATAGACACTGCACACTATGATAGGTTTTTCCGCTAGTTCTATTTTGATTGCACATATACGTGGGTTTGAACATTCAATCACTGTCACGCACGGAAAGATGCTCCTCCTCCACAACAACGCCACCCCCCCATAAGGCCTTCCCGAGATAATGCCGGCACTTGTGTCCATCGCTAAAAGCCTCTGTGGATTACTACTCTAAAACTCGGAGCCATGAGTTCGAATCTTGCGAGGAACATAGTCGTTTTCACGGACATTAAGGAAAGTGGAAATATCGTATGGAGGGGGTGTTATTTTTAAAGCTTAAGTTTTAAACTTATTATTCAGTTATTTATTCGGTACAAAGAAATGAGCCATTTTTTACAGACACAACCTTTATGAATGTAAAATAAAAAGAGGAGACGTTAGTTTGTATGAAAACTCGTCATTTTTGAAGCTAGTACAATGAAGCTTAAACATGCTACTCATAGTCTCTCTATTCCACGTACAGAAAGTAGTAGTATATACTGGTATAGTTCGTTTATGATACAGCAGTTAATTTCGATTTTGTAGGTAATGTGACTATTGAGGTTTTTACTTTACATTGACACAGATCATCTACCTTAACTTAAACGATAGTTTAAGTAAAGGAAAAAAGGGGATACCCTTTTTCCATATTTTCCACTGATTTTTCATTCTTAATGGCCGCAGCCATAAACTCAAAAATAATGCGTAATGTTTTATTTTATCTATACTAATATTATACAGAGGAAAGATTTGTACCTATTTTTGTATGTTCAAAAGGTCAAAAAGCACTGGGCCGATTTAAAAAATTCTTTCACCAATAGAATATTAGATTCTTCCAATTTGACATAGGCTACAACATTAGTGTCCTTGGTTAAATTTGAAAAATTTCAACAGAAAAGCGGGAAAAATTCTCTAAGGCAAAACGAAGTTCGCCGGGACCGCTAGTAATCTAATAAAGCCTTCTTTTATGATTGGGCTATGTAACACAAGTATTTTTCGATTCAAACCACTAGTTCCCAAGATGAGAGCGTTCAAACAAACAAACCCCTTCAGCTTTATAATGTCGGTATAAATAAAGTTCAATCATGTATACAGTGAGAGCATAAAGGTTTTTACTTTACGCTGACACGTACAAGCAACTACCCCTCACGGAATCATCCAGCATTTAGGGACACACGAAATCTAATGAAGTGTGACTGGAGTGTAAGCTTGATGCTTATTAAGTAATATCTGCCGAGCTCAGATGTCGCGCCACCGCGCCAAGCGTGACGTGCGTCGCTTTTGATTTACGACGTGACACGTCACGCTACAACGCTTCACGCCCACGTTGACTAAATGTTGTCAACCAAGAAGGTTTTTTTATTAATTAAACTAGCTGTTGCCTGCTTGCGCCTCTCTTTATTTTGGGATAAAAAGTATCCTGTATGTTGAACTAGCATCATATCTTCCTACCAAATTAAACCCAGATCTATTGGGTAGTTATTGCGTTAAGAGAAACAAACCAACATCCAGAGCTCTATACTTATATATCTACGTTGTTACAAACTATGAAGATTATTAATAATGGCATGGTTCTGTAAAAAAAAACCTACTATTATTAAATCGAAAGATTTAAAGTATGTCTGGATCTATGCATGTATGTTTCCTAACATATCTGAATTTATGTTTGTTACCCTTAAACGGAAAAAATACATTATTTATTTTGAATAAAATGAAGTAACTAGATAGATTCCATACTAAAGTAACATAGAGTGTACTTTTTTTGGAAAATGACGTAAAGAGAGTCGCTAGCAACAGCTTATAATTTTAATAGGTAATCATTTTCAATCAATCTTTACACCCATAAAACTTACGGAGAACATGCATAGCTTAAAATAGCACTTAGTTGAAAGTGCTCAAGAATCTATGTTGTGTATATGTCGCAGTCATCTGGTTTAATCAGGTATTTGATTGGATCACTAGCGCGTTCATTGAATGACGACGTTTAATTGAATGACTAAAGGACAACTCGTCAAATTGTTTAATATAACGTTCAACTTCTTGACTGTACGTCATTTAGCATAGTCGTTGAATGGTATATAGCTGACTTTGTAATGTTTGATTAAAGTTCACTACTTAAAAGATAACTAAAATTAGATAAGAAAAATGAGGACATGACATAACACACCTTTATAAGAATTTTTAATATGTTTTAACAATTTTAAGCCTTAAGACATTTGGGCTAAAATCATATTTTTTTACGAATAAGTCACTTTAAATCTCAACTTCACTCTAAAAAATATCAACACAGTGCTATTCGATTAGATCTGTACCAGCTGTTTAACGCCATCTTTGTTTTGATGAGCACTAATGCGGCAGTGGAAAAAAAATGAACTAAATTACAATCTCCTGACTGATTTTACGTCCGCTATGTTCAAAGGGCTATGTTACAATCCGCTAACTGGTTGGACGTTCAGTGAGTCTTGTTCATTCAACGTTGGGCCTAGTCATTCAATTAAACGTCGTCATTTAATAAACACGCTAGTATTCCAATCAAATAGCTGATTCAACCAGATGACTGCGACATATATAAAGAAAGAGCTAAGAATATAATATCATAATTTCCGGAAGGGGACTGTATAAAGTAAGTACGTGCATTAAATATACTCGTATTTCTCAGCGGTCCATGATTTACGACGTGATAGTGTCGTATTATGGCGTGGAAAGGAACGAATGTACAAACATTTGGAAAGATCTCGGTCACATTAGTTACTGAATGCTTTTACTATATTGAAAAAAAAAACACAAAGCAATAGGAATGACGCCTCGGTATAAAAAAAAATATGTATGTTAGAGATCTAGGGTGCTCCATGAATAAAATGATACACTGCTTGAGGACAATGTTTATTCGACTAGAGTTCGAATAAGAATGAATCACAATCAACGGTAGCCGTATTTATAAGGCGATCAAAACAACTTCCAAAGTGGTAGGGGTAAGCGCACCTGCAACTTGCACGTGCCTCATTAACTTGTTTACGAGCTACTGATTCACTTGCTTATTTGATCGCCTTACAGTACAAATGATGAGTTATACTTGTAGAAGGATATTTTATATACTTAATCAAATATTAATTGAATTAGAATTCATAATCTTACAATAATAGTTGAGATTCCTTATTGGTTGCTTAGAACGCTATCTTGTATTTAGTAATTTAAATAGAAATTCAGTAGAGGGCTTGAGGAGGGGTGTGTTTACGAAGAAGTGATATTTCTCTAAATATATCGCAATATTTCTTAGAAAATTATGTATTTTTCAATAAAATTTACTGATTGAACTTATCGAAATGAGATTAAAATATCACAAACAATAGATGCACAAAAAACAAACAAAAAACTACAATCTAGTATCTAAGTTTAACTGTTAAATTGAGTCTTAAATTAATTAAGTAGTATGCTCCGCTAATCAGCACCTATCTACAATTTAAAATTCCGCTTCCCTTGCCTGAAACCTAAACTTTTTCAAAATAATTACACGAGTTAAATAAACTTTTTAATAAAAAATAATTACACGAGTTAAAACGGAAACTTTGGAAATCATATGGTTTTTGAACTTCTGTTTTAGCGGATCCGTGATGAGAAAAAATACCTAGGCTATTTGCATGTTATGCTGTTGCAATACTTTCAGTTTCTGTTTGCTCCTTCTTTATATTTCCTCTTATCTTTCCACCAACGTTCAAGCGCCGTCTTTGCTGAGCCAAACTAACTCGACACGATAAATAGCCTAGACGAGTTTGTAAACTGGGCTACTGCGGTGCCCCGTCACGCTGTCGTGCGCGATGATTTACGGCGTGACGGTGACGTTGTCACGTTATCGCGCCACGCGACACTACCAAAACAAAATGTTCGCGACATGGCGTTCCGTTGGACTGAGCCCGATTTTAAACTGTACCTATGTTACATTTACCATGCTCACTCATTAAAATAACAAATGTACTTTTTTGATCTGTAATTTGAATGAACTAAATAAACCACTTCTTATTAGATTCATTATATTTAAGAAACATTAGCTTAATACCGCAACAAAAATAATTGTTAGCTGTATTTTTTAATAGTTTCAATTATATGCATTTACTCAAAATTAAGTAAATTTCAGTGCCTCTTGTTGATATAATTTTTTTGTGCGATACTACTTATAAACAGTGGGAAGGTAGTATTTTTATATTTATGGGTTTCTTATGTAATTTTTTTTTAGGTTGTAAATAATGCAAAATCTTTTATAACTTTTTAATAATTCAACAAAATTTAGTGCATTGTGATGTCCTGTATAATTTCAGGCTCCCTGTTCTGTTCGTGTTTTCACATAATTCCTTTTATCTTTCCGACTTTCAATGCTAACCTTACTAAATTAATAGTTCAGATGAGTTTGTTAACTGGGCTACTGCGGTGCCCCGTCACGCTGTCGTGCGCGATGATTTACGGCGTGACGGTGGCGTTGTCACGTTATCGCGTGACGTGACACTACCAAAACAAAATGTTCGCGACATTGCGTTTGGAGCGGTAATAGTAGACATGCCTATTTAAAACTGTGTAGGACCTAGAATATGTCACATTTGCCACGCTCACTAATTAAAATAAAAATTCCGTTTTTTTTTTAAGCACAGTATATTGGCTCTTCCTAGTCTGATGGTAACCAAGAGAGGAATCCACATCGCGATGACAACGGATTTGATACCGTAATATCCTATCCATTAGCATCGCCATACTGGCCCGCAAGATGTTTCTTCCCGCTCCTTTTGAAGGAATCCATATCAAAAGAAGGAGAAAACAGATGAGTTTTTTTGCCTGTAGTACAAATTAACTAAATTATTTAGTTCTAGAACCCGCATTGATATAACAAAACCGGTAATACATACACATTTTGGGTAACATGACATGGTTCTTATAAGAATTAAGAAACGAAAGCTTAGTAACGCAACAAAATAAGTTTTAACTGTATTTATTTACTAATAGTTCAGACATTTTTAATGCCACTCGTAGTTTATATATTTTTGGTGTTACGATTGTTAGTTTTGGCTATGCCTTAAACACCTCTTCTCCATTTTTGATCTCTCATCAGTCCTTTTAGGCTGGGTTCCACAAACGCAGAATGAAAAAGATCTATGCCCAAAATCAGTGGCGTGCACACAGTTTTAAGACAGGGTAGGCAGAAAATTTCACTCACCAAAAACACTTTGGTTTTGGTTTATCGTCTTGTCGACTGATAATGTAGGTAATTGCCAAATGCTAGCTCAATATCCATAGATTGACTGATTGTATAGATATATCAATTTACGGATATCCGAAGTGGGCTTTCGGCGCGTTTGTATGATGTTTTGTAATGTTTGTGTTATTTGCAAATTTTAAATGAAAGCAGTGAAAAGATGGTGGTGTAACTATCATTTTTTATTTTTTCAATACACACACCATCTAAACATCTTTCACAGACAATATTATCAATTTTTCACTCTATTAGCAACGATAAATCCCAAATATCTGAAAGCGTAGTCACAAACACAACACAAATCAAACAATATGGCAACTTTTGACTATTGAAATTAGTAGTAAAAAAGAGAAATATAATACGACAAAAAAAATTGCCACCAAAATGTATAAAAACTCAATGAAACAATGTTACTTTCTAAAATATTTGCATTGCTTATCAAACTTTCATTCGGAAATGTTCGGTAAGAGTCGTAATTTTTCGTGTTACCTACCTATAAGGAATCTACAAAAAAAGACACTGGCTTTTTATGCAGTTGTGTGCGTGATTTTTGTCATTGTGTGTCAGCAAAGCCCACGTAACTACAGGAACGCACATACATTAAATCCGCATGACCGCGACTTACCACGAGAGCACACATACAAAATTTTAGAGATTCATAGTTTGTGTCTTTGCCGTGGCAAGGGCACGCAAAGGCGAGGCGGCGCTAGTGCAGCGCGAATGATGCTAAATAATCAAATTACATGTCGATCTTATCTTGATACCACCGGCAATCGATCGGTGGAGCTAATTTATGATTTAAGTTTTTATGTTATTTTGTTTATTGATAAAATAATATTGGATCTATTATCAGACCTAGGGTAGGCAGTGTCTTTCTGTCTTTATGAAACGCACGCCACTGCCCAAAATTCACCAATGGCATGGCTTCAAATCCATATCTCTTCTGCTCTGCCCCGCCTCAGTGAAACCGTAGACTTATTTGCAATCGTCAAAAACTATTCCAACACGGAAAGTGTATGTTTCGTGTCTGTCCAAACATTTATATTTAATAAAAGACATAGCATGTTCAAAATTTAAATCTGTTTCGTGAATGTTAATAATCTTATTATTTCAATAAGTAAGTAATGATATTACATGTAGTTTCGATAAAACTAAAAGTCCAAGTCCATATTGTCTCAGATCTGGGTGTCGTAGTACCGTCGTTGTTTCTGATGTTTGTAACTCGAGTGCTTATGCTACATACCACAGAATCAGAGAAATGTATGTGATGTCGACGAGCAATGTGTTATTTATTAGTTCTTCGAACATGCTCTTCGAACATTTGAATAAACATACGGTCAACTTCTGTTACAATTCTAAAATGTTACTATAAAAACGTTTGAAAGCTCACAAAACGCCTCCGTTTATTTCAAGCTTCTCATTTCATCCGACGCCTTTTTGATCATGAAATAATGTGTTCTTAAATGCAAATCTTTTCTTGAGCGAATAGGTTTTAACGCTTTTACATGTTAATGAGTTTACGGTTTAAGATATTTATTTACTCAAAATAATTTACAATTCATTTGTTTGAGAAATACAAGAATATTTGTTAATATCGTTGGTGCCGGAACGGCGCCGCGGCGTATGTTAGTTAATATTTAAGTTTTTTTTTTTTTTTCTTTTTCAATACAATAATTCAAAACAGAAACCAATTATTAGTAGGCTTAAGAACTACTGTATACTACATAAACTTCGAGACTAACTCAACAAAACATTATAGTGGCTTACAATGAATTTCTTAAGCGGTTCCATGCTAGGTGTCACCCATTACGTATCGAAAGGCCAGTAGCCCTATCCTATCTATTGGTCGCAATGGCTCCGGGGTGATTGTATTCATTAGAATAAAATAAAATATATTTGGACTGCACTTTATAAAATCTTTTTAATTTCGTTATTTAACTATGTAATAGTAATCATTAATTATGACGTTCAACAGGTAATGTTAAATATATTTGTATCACATTAATTCAATTTGTATTTTAATTATATTTGATTATTGGTTAATTTATTATAATATAGTTTTTTTTTTTATTTATTATTATTTTTTTTATTTTTTTAATTTTGAATAAATGCTTCAAGCTATAGTTTCTATAGTGTTCTATATAAAGTATAAATTAAAAACTATTGATAATGTAGAATTTCAATTTCTTTTTGAATAATGCCGTAGATTGGATGTCTTTAATATCATTTGGAAGTCTGTTATATATTTGTACCCCTTCATACTGTACAGTTCTTTTGCCGTAGTTAGATGTTCGTGGTCTTGTGAGACACAGGTTATTAGCATTTCTCATTATATGTCTTTGGTTTTTTGCTTTTTTGGTAAAGCTTATGTGTGTGTGTAAATCTCTTTTCAGAATTTTTCTTATTAGTATACAAGTCTTATATTTGTATAGTTGGTCTATTGGCATAATTTTTGTGTTTCTATAAACTAAGCTAGTTGACATACGAAAATCCAAATGAAACAATAGTTTAATGAGTTTATTTTGTGTCGCTTGTAACGTTTGGAGATTTGTTTTTGCAGCAGATCCCCAAAGTTCAATAAGATAACATAAGTGAGAGTTAATAAGAGAGTCATATATAATGTAACTCACCGCTCTGGGAAAACATCTAGTCGTGCCACGGAGCATACCCATCAACGAGGACAGCTTGGTCTGAAGTTGGTCTATATGCGGTTTCCACGTGATGTGTTTGTCGAGTGTAAGGCCTAGGTATTTTTCAGACTGTACAGCCACTAATGTCTCCCCGTCAATGTGTAGGGGTGTACAGATTGGTATTGTTTTGTTTATGGCACTAAATATCATATATCTTGTTTTTGCTACATTAATCGTTAGTAAGTTAAATTTTAACCAGGTGCTCAAAATGTCTAGATCGTCCTGGGCTTCTTTCATTATGTTTGGTAGATTTTTGCCGGAATAAAATAGACATGTGTCATCGGCGTACAGTGAAATATCGCCAACAAGATTTAGGGCTCGAATGCTATTTATATAAACAAGAAACAGCAGAGGCCCAAGAATAGAACCCTGGGGTACTCCATATGTGATTTTTTCTTCTGTACTCGTTGTGTCTAAGATTTTTACTACCTGACTTCTATTAGAGAGGTAAGAATGCAACAATTCCAGAGCTGTACCTTCGACACCCGCACTAGACAACTTTTTTATGAGAAGTTTGTGGCTAATTGTATCAAAAGCTTTTTTTAAATCAATATAGACTGCCAAACCCAGCTGCTTTCCGTCAATTTTATTCTTTAAATTTGTTACAAAGTCCACGCAAGCTGATAGTGTACTTGATTTTTTACGGAATCCGTATTGTTTATGAGTATTGTAATGAGTTTGCGATCCGGAAATTATGACGTGGATAAAGATAATGCGAGATTTAGCGACTGTGTTGCCATAGTATTTACACATTGCACTAAATTTAATGTGGTAAGTTAAGAAAGTTTTATAGTTCTTAAAATGTCTCAGTATATTTGGATTTATAGTAGTATATTTGGTTTGTCAACTTCTAAGCCCCTACATAAGTTTCTTCCTGATTTTCACGGTTAATGCTCTTAACCTTTGTAGGATCACTTTGTGGCCCACTTTCAGGACCCTTTCTCTCGGAAACGCCTGCAGGTTGAGATTGACACCAAATATTCATATATGCGGTTTCTTGAAGCTTCTTTTAGTCATCGCAGTACAAATATATTCCCATTTAAGCCTTTTTTTCATCATATGGCATAGGAATCAAAATATTATATATCATTTCCATCTTGATAGTTTTTGTGTAAAAAAGAATTGTAAGATCAAGTTAGAGGACATCTGCTTCCAACCATCTGCTCATTTTATAAAAAATGTACAATTCTCAAGTTCAAATGTTATATGTTATATTATGTCATTAAATGCACTTGTAAAAAAAAGGGTTAAAAAGCTGATTACTAAGCGTAAACTAAATATGAGCCTTGTGTTTTAACACCTAGGACATTTAGGCATAGCATTGGAAAGTATGGCAAGAAAGAAGTTATTAGTAAAGGCGAAACCACATTTTTGTTAAACGCTTTTATTTAGCTTACGCTCTTTGGTTATTCGTGTGTTGGGGTCAAATTCAGTAATTAAGATTTAACCCCCGTTCTGCTAATGGGTTGATCTGAAACGCATTTCAGATGACAATACAATTTAATACATTCGCAATATTGTAAATCCAATATAGCTGCTTCAAAACTATGGATTTATGAACTTGCTGTAGACATAACTATAATTTAGTTAAAATTTCGTTTAAATGTATAACACTAGCTTTATATGGAGGAGCGGAGACTTCTAACACAGGCTCTTGCTTAAAAGAAGTCTCCAATCACAAGTAATTGTACCCAAGTTTTTTGATGATTAAAAACTATTTTTTTTATGTACTCAACTTTACTATTATATTTTATCACAACTTCCTCAATTTGATAAAAAGTTGGTGGAAGGTCTTGATTAGTACGGTAAAATAAAATATATTAAATCCAATATGGCCTCCAACGGCAGGTTTTACATTTGCCTATTCTGAACCCCTTCTTTATGATTTTTAACAGTCTAAACTAATTTTAAATATTGTCGCCGTATTCATTGTAATTTCAATTTCATACAAAATTCGACCTACACTTTACTTACTTTGAAAATGGTGATACCTTGTTTTGGCCACATATTTCCGCTTCGAGTCTCAAAACATGTTAGCGGTCGGGGTTCGGAACTTGTTTAACTAAACTTTATGGGTCTTGTCAACTGTTCGTGCCGCAAAACAGAATGCGACTCAGTATGCTTGTTTAGGCGTGTTTAACCATCGCTTCGGGTGCAAAATTAAAGAAAATGTGTTAAGAGCGATGTAAAGAGCTTGGCATAGGAGAGCATTATTTTCGGATTTTTAGGAAGTGACTATTATCTACCGACTTATCTATGGCACCTAGGCATTTTAAAAATATTTATCTACGCGGGTACGCGGCGTACGTGCATGATACGCTCTCAGTGATTTATTGTTTAAAAATGATTAAGTGCTTTTAAAGACGTGGAAATATCGTTAAACAGTAATGTGTATAGTGATTTAACGGTGTAATGTATAGTTCAGAACTATAGCGTCGAAATTGAGACAATAATAAGGATTATTTGTTTGGTGCGGACGGTGCGTTGACCTCACGTGAAAACATTTCGCGGGTGGCGCGAAGTCAAGTGTCAAATTGTACATCGCGCTCTTTCGCTCTTGCGTGGATCAGTATCTCCATCTCTGTTGCGCCGTGTTGTGATACGATTGTTGTTGCAAAATGAACTGTTTAATTTGTAATAGAAAAACAGACGCTGGAGAATTAATTAAATGCAAAAGTTGCAAGGCGGCTTTTCATTATAAATGCGTAAATATAACTTCTACTGCATTTAGAGAGGGGCAACTGCAATTGAAGCGAAGTTTTTTGTGTAATTCGTGTTCCAATATAACGCAGCGCGTACGAATAACAGATGACACCCCAGTTCGTGCATCTGATGTGCACCTGATGGATATGGATATACTAAAGGAGCAATCATTAGAAGAAAGCATTATTCTAAATAAGAAAAATACGGTAACATCTGGGCCAACAGTCAACGTTATGGATATGATAAATAAAATGAATGACGAAATTATGGAAAAGATGTGTGTTTTTAAAACGGAGATTTTAATGAAATTAAAGCTAGCGTAACTATTTTAACACAGGAAAATAGTAAACTAAGACAGGAGCTATGCGAATCTAATAAAAAATGTAGTTTCTTAGAAGAACAGATCATGATAGTAAAAAATGAGAAAATAGGGGATGTAATTCGGCCAAGTGAGCAACAGCCAGCTACTTCTAAGAAAGGGTCTTCTGCTGCATCGAAGCCGGCACAGCCCGTGGCGCGCGCCGAGCCGCAGCCCGCGTCCCGGCACGAGCCGCGGCCCGGTCCTCGCCCCGCGCCCGCCCGCCCCGCAACCGAGGTTTCGTCCGCGGAGAGGTTGGCGCCTAGTTACGCGAATGTGGCCAGTAAATCAGCGAGTATAAGCGACAACCGTGCAGCGGATGATTCATGGAAGGAAGTTAGAAACAAAGGAAGTAAGCCAATTACAAGAGGTGGTAATTCGTCTATTGCGTTCATAAAAGCGGTCGAACGAAAAAAGTTTCTACATGTGTGGAGATTGGATAGAGGATAAGCTGAAAGAATACATTGAAAATATTCTGGGTAATGAAACTGACATAATTATTGAAAAGTTAAAGCATAAAACGGAGCGAGATTACTCTTCATTTAGGATTGGCGTTGCAGAGAGTAATTATGAGAAACTCTGCAGTCCAGAAGTGTGGCCTGTTTATGTGGAATTTAGTGAGTGGATCTGGTTTCGACGCCCCACAAAAACTAAACCAAACCAGAAACAACAACAATAATCATGAACTCAACATCTTTTATCAGAACGTAAGAGGACTCAGAACAAAGACTACTAAGTTTTTGTCATTGTTGGAATCGTCTGAGGCTGATCTGTTCGCGATTACGGAAACGGGTTTGTGCGAGGCTTTATCCGACGCTGAATTTATGCTACCGGGATATCATGTACTAAGATGTGACAGGACGGACGGTCGTAAGCAGGGAGGCGTGTGTTTAGTGGCCACACCGCGGTTCGAGATACGGCAAGTGCCATTACCAGATGACTTTCATATTAATAATTTTAACTTTGAATTGATTTGTGTCACTGTACATCTTCAAAACAGGTTTTTAGTTACGTGTTGTGTAGTATATATTCCACCCAAAACAGAGGAAAACGAATATTTAGTTATGTTTAGTATATTAGAGAAAGTATGTGTTAGATATAAGAACAATGTAGTACTATTAGGAGATTTTAATCTCTACTCATGTAATGTAAACATTTGTAATTATTTCGAATATTTCATGGCATTCTGTGAGCTCACTCAATACAACTCAATACCGAATCGTGATAATAGACAGCTTGATCTAGTGTTGGGCGCGCGAGGCGTGGGCGAGGTGAGCGTGGGGCTCGCGGAGGAGGCGCTGCAGCCCGTGGACGCGTACCACCCGCCGCTCGCGGTGCGCCGCGGCCCAGCGCGCGCCTCGCCCGCGCCAGCGCGCCCGGCTCAACCCGCGCCCGCACTTGCTAACGTTACACAGGCTCCCCATGCGGACGAGCGCTCTCGAGCCCCGATCATTTCGATACACAATAGAAGGTGGAATTTTAATAAAGCTAATTTTAATCAATTATACCATTTAATATCGACAATAGACTGGAACGAAATGTACACCTTGAATGTTCTCGATGATATATTGGATTCATTTTACAAAAAAATCTACGAATGTTTCGACGAATGTGTCCCTTTGAAGAAAGCTAGTTCTACGTTTCGCACTTACCCGCCTTGGTATACTGCTGATATTATTAGGTATATAAAACTTAAACATGCATTTCACAAACGTTTTAAATCTAGTAATTCACGCACGGACTATGAAGAATTCTCACGATCTAGGGCCGTGTACAAGGACATCTGGCAAAGAACCCTAAAGCCTTTTGGGAGTATT
Organism: Glyphodes pyloalis; assembly: GCA_037074685.1. Taxonomy (NCBI): domain Eukaryota; kingdom Metazoa; phylum Arthropoda; class Insecta; order Lepidoptera; family Crambidae; genus Glyphodes; species Glyphodes pyloalis. The sequence goes on along the minus strand of JAYKKO010000008.1, from coordinate 12,867,364 downwards.
TGAGGTCTAGGAAAGGCAATACGGGTAGTAAGAGGATAGTAAAGGATGGTAGGGTTCTGACTGAGGATGAATGTGCAAGTGAATTCGCCACGTTTTTTCAGTCTGTGTACAATCCGGAGTCGCCATTGCTAGACACGGAAGCAGCGAGCAAAGCAGCGGCGGCTGATGCGAGCGCCTGGGCACATCTAGGACCCCTGCGGCTCGCGGATGTCCAGCGAGCGCTAGCTCGCCTTCCATCAAAGCGTTCAGCTGGGCCTGATGGAATACCAGCCTATATCTTTAGGGATTGTAGGGCTGCGTTGGATGAACCGTTGTTATACATTTTTAATGAATGTATTCAACGTGCAATATTTCCCGGCCGATGGAAACTTACTAGAGTGGTACCAGTACCCAAGGGTGGCGGGGGCACAACAAGTGGAGACTTTCGACCAGTAGCAGTGTTATGTACCCCAGCCAAAGTGTTCGAGGCAGCTATACACGATTGTATATATCCACAGGTAAGTGCTCGTTTAACTGATGCGCAGCATGGCTTCCGTCCTGGGCGGGGAACAACTGGCAATTTGTTACAGTTAATGACGCACGTGGTACCTGCGGTGGATGCTGGGCAGCAAGTGGATGTAGCCTACTTTGACTTTAGAAAAGCTTTCGATACCGTCGATAACGATGTCCTTCTTTCTAAGTTGGCGGTCGCGGGCTGCACCCGGCACACGTTGTTGTTTTTCGCCAGTTATCTCGGAGATCGCAAACAGTTCGTCGACTGCAATGGACATTACTCCCTGGCATATCCAACTAAATCCGGCGTGAGTCAGGGCAGTAATTTGGGACCCTTACTTTTTATTTTAATGATAAATGATTTACCAAGTGTTATAAACAGCTGTACAACACTATTATTTGCTGATGATTTAAAACTAGTGTGTGTCGTTAAAGATGAGATTGATTGTGATCTACTACAACAAGACATTTCGAGGGTTGTACAATGGAGCAGACATAACAAACTTTATTTTAATGTGGCTAAATGTTCTGTGTTGTCCTTTAGCCGATCTCGCGCTCCAATCCATCGTCTATACCAAATGAATGGGGAACCGTTGCAGCGCATTACGGAGGTTAGGGACTTGGGGGTATGTTTCGCTGCTGATTTGAACTTCAGAGGTCATATCATTAACGTTTGTAAGAAAGCATTTCGTAATCTCGGACTAATATTGAGAATTGGAAAGAACTTCACGAATATCGGGGCTCTAAGAGCTCTTTATGATGCGCTGGTTAGGAGTCATTTGGAATGTAACGCCGTAATTTGGTCTCCTTACGAGGTCAAATATAAATTTATGTTAGAACGCATACAAAATAAATTTGTAAGATACATATATTTAAAACAATTCGGAGTATACCCAGGTTATCCCTTGTTGTATCCCACTTTGTTCTTGCTGGGCATGGTGGGATACTACAAGTTAGAAGTTAGAAGAGAGGTCGCTCTAGCTGTCTACTTAGTGAAAGTGTTGAGAGGTATTATACACCACCCTCGGTTGTTAGAGTGCATGAGTGTGTGTGTGCCGGACCAGTACACTATGCGCCGGCGGCGGCCCCCGCTGCTGCAAGTGCCGCGCGCGCGCACCGCGCTGCTGCAGCGGGCGCCGCTCGTGCGAGCGCTTCGATTACTGAATGCCATATCAGAGCAATGTGATTTATTTTACAGTAGGCCAAACGAGGTCTTAAGATTGGCTATTAACATAGCATCAAAAACGACATAATTGTATTAGGGTAAGCCTGTAAAGATTATGTTTGTATGCTTATAAATAAATAAAATAATAAATAAATAAATAAATTTTTGGTGCCATATTTGCAACTATAACCAAAAGATCCTAAATTCTTTGCATTGATTACATACTCTAAATTTACATGTTTATATTCGTTTGAAATATTTTACCTTGTTTTAAACAACACACAGCGCTATCCCTAATCCATCCATCAAGCAAACTACATTTTTGTTTTCCCTCGGGAAATCGATTACTTCCGGGATAAAAAGTACCCTATTACTTAATCCGGACTTCTAACTTTACGTCTGCAAAATTTCAAAGCAATCGGTTCAGTAGTTACGGCGTGAAAGCGGAACAAACAAACAAACTCACTTTCCGATTTATAATATTATTATATATTATATAATTATATATTATATTATATTATTATTATAGTAAGGATTAAATTAACAAAATAGTGATATATAAATGTGGATTTATAAAAGGAACAAATGGAGGATTATTTAAATTTGTTCCAAAATCTGTATAATATTTTTATATTCTTATGTGCATATTAGAAAACCAATTTTTTCACGCAATACAGCAAAGTTAGTCAAATCTTATCTCTATGATTAGCACGAACTAACATCGAGTTGCAGACTTGAACTGTGACGAGTTTTTTACCTCATAAAACATTACTGTACTCTGAATAATTAATTATTACCATCAAAGTAAATAACTGTATAAGATGTTTTTATGATATTCAAATAGTATTGGATAGAAGAATTATTTTAACGAAAAAAAATTAAAACCCCAAGTACCTGATTACTGACGTAAAAAATTAACAGCTGACCCGCTATTCATATTCATGCAAAAGGACAAAACGTCTTACCCAGTGGGAGTGTAGGGACGGCCCCGAATATGAAACTGTCGTCAAATGGGGCGACCGGTTATATTAAGAGCGGTAACACTGCATACTAGCTCTGAAAATTTGAAATAAATAGTAGATTAAGAGAGGTAGGCATAGCGACTCATCGCTCGAACTAGAGCAGCCCGACTGATGAAACCTCCACTTACAGAAGACCGCAGCCAAATAACAATCACTTCTGTATTGTTGTGTTCCTGCATGTGAGTATGGTTTCCAGAGCTCCTGGGGGGTGCTACATTTTAGTAGCAGGGGTCAAGCCTTCAAGGAAAGGGCGACAAGTCCAGTAACATATCTATTATGCTGTACCTGTTGCCCTTAAACTAGGACCTCATTACCACTTCACATCAGGTGGGATGAGGTCAATCTTGAAGTGTAATAAAAAAAAAGCTAGCATACATTACAGCCTTGGTAATAAAAGTTAACATTGGTTTAATAATAAGAAATTATTTATAAGCACATACAATCAGTACACCGTACACAGATATTAAAGTGATACGAACAAGAAATAGGTAGGTACAGTAAAAGTGAAATTACAAAAAAAAGAAAGAAAAAACACAGCGATTGCGCAGCTAACAAGGTCCCAGCCTCAGCATGAGCTGCTACGACATCGGATCAAATACTGCAGCAGCACTGGGATTCTGATTAAACTAAGATTTAAAATATTCAACAATTTAAAAAGTCCCTCCTAAATTCTATCAAAAATATTGACAACCTAATTTTCCAAGTGGCCGTATCATGTTTAAGTCACTTGAAACCAAATCTAATTTATTTTTATAAGATCTATTCTAGGAGAAAGAAAGTAGATTGGGTTTTTAGTTTTAATTTATTCCATATGTGGCGCTAGTGTGCGTCTTTTACGGTCTTCACTCTGTTTTGCATTAATTTTGCATAGTGAATACCCAATGGACCTAATTTTGTGGGACTTCGTTTGTAATATGTGAATGGACGATTACAAAAACGAAGAAAGACAATTTTTGAAAATAGCTGTAATTTTTTTATTATTTTTTACGTCATTTTAAAGAAAATGATGTCAAAAATATAAAAAAAATTGGTTGCAAGCTCTCTCGAATGGATTTGTATGTAATTTAGAACTTGTTTGGTTTTCAGGCTTAAAATATGTAGAAAATAATTCAAAAATAAGAAAATAATATTTTATTTAAAAGCCAACCGCTTTTCGAATGAGGGCAAAATTGACATCAATCAATTATTATTTTACGCAATTCAAAGTGATTCTACTATTTCCCACTGCCAAACTTTACTAGTTTTAGGTTTATAGAACTTACTATTTTTATTTATTAAACTCATCCTACCAAAAAACTTTTTCGTTTCTAATGCAAGCTTGAATAGGTACATAGACATTTTATGTACGAGTATGAATATAATTGATTTATGAAGGTCGTGCCATTTGTATTTGACCCTTGCTAACATTTGAAACCTAAAAACAAAGTGGGAAACGATTACCAAATGACAATTTAATTATATCGATTCAATGGTGGTCCAGGGCTTGGTCTCATTAAATTAAACGCAGTGAGAAAATTGCGAGTTTCGTTGACCCCTTGAATTTAGTTACTAATTGCTATTGAACGGCACAATTCAGTTTTAGGAAGTGGCATAGACTAGAATGATTATACATTAGTATATGTAATGCAATGTTTGATAACTGATATATTTATTTGATCTATGTAGTCTATATTGATCCTGCGTGATGATTTAAAACTAAAAAAACATTTTAAAAAATCTAGCTTATTGATTATACAAATTATACATATATTTTTTACACATATTATAAAAGCTATTTGATTATGGCGTTGATTAAAGAGGTAAAATTATGTAGAGTGTTCGATTACCCATATTAGATACATAATTTTGCTAGGTTTTCAAGGATAAAAATATTATCTAGGAAAGATCACCGACAAAATGAATATTTTTTAAATATGTTTTCTAAACATTCATTTTTAATTTTTTGCTGAATAATCGATTTCATTACAAACACTTACAAAATATTCTCAGTCGGTTTAATGGTATGGGATTTTAATACATGCCAAACGATAGATTTAAAATTTTAAAGCAGATTTTGAGATACAATTTTTTTTCATAATTCAGTATAACTTAAAATTAATTCTGTCTATAATTTATGTTAGAAATCATAAAACAAAAGACACGACACTTAAACATGTGGCTTAAAATTCACTTACTGTTTATTTGATTTTACTGTAACCTCACCATAAAGTGCGAGTCGAAAGGCATGCCACATCGCCTGTTTCATCCAATTTTAATTTTAACGCCACCAACTGAAAACTCACGAAAAATAATTGCTTAACAAACTTAATTTGTTGGACAGTAATTAATAGTCTTAACGTAATTATTCTTGAAATTAACTTTGTTCGTGAAAATCGTGTGAACAATTTATACCCGTCAGCAAGTAAAGTTAAGAAACTTGATTTTATATTTTATTAATGAACTTTCGTTGTATCTAGACTATGATCAATGTTGTTGGTCATTTTTAAAAGCTGTAGGATTTTAAAACTTTTAATGCCTTGGTAATCCACTTTTTAGACTAAGATTGCAAAGAAAGAAACTTGTATTTTATGAGTGTTATTTGACGTAAGCATCAAGTCTAGAACAAGAACTTTAATATATAATAATAAATAAATAAATTTTGGACAACGTCACATACATTGCTTTGATTCTGTGGTAAGTAGCTAAAGCACTTGTGTAATTGAAATCAGATACAACGAAGGTACCACAACACTCAGACCCGAGACAATATAGAAAAGTTCGTTTCCCATATTGGCCCGACCGGGGATCGAACCCGGAACCTCAGAGATGGCGCGACGCCAAAGTCCGGCACGCTAGGAATGTATGATTTTAACTTATTTTTAAAGCTGAGTAAGCATTCACAGGTCTTCAAATCGTTTGGCAAACTATTAAAAAGCTGTGCTTCCTAAAATAGCATTATCCTAGCAGTCTGATCAAATACATTATTTCTTACTTTTTAAAAAGAAATTCAAGTGAGGCCGTCATAATCACATTGGCGATAGTGCCTTTCATAAAATAATAAAAAAAAAACGTGATTGTGGGAAAAAGGCAGGATATTAAAAGTGTACTAGAAGATCGTCAAAAAAAGTACATGAAAATAATTGAAAGGACAACGTAACGTCATTTATGCAATCTTCCTAAAAGATAAACTTAATTAACGCAATATTATAACTGACAAAGTTTATTCAAGATAATGTAGCAGAGAAATTATTTAATATCCCAGAGAATTCCTACCCCAATACTGATATTGGTTTCATATGTCAAGTTGTTCGAGATATGATTAAAAAACTTTCGGGCAAAACCGCATTCTTGAATCTGTTATGTTTTGGACGAGTATAGGTTGATATGCTCGTAACTACGTAAATATAATGTATGATTATTGTTTAGGATCATTGCAAAGTCCTCAATATAGTTTACCACATGTACTTACACTTAAGAACATCAACTTTTACCCCATGTAACATACAATAAATAAATAAATGAATACATGCGCCAGACAACCACACTAATCACCTGGTCTCAAACTAAGGTTTTCCTTTGAGCACCAGACGACGGATACTAACTGGGGGCGTCATCCCAGCATGCCCAGATTCAAGTAAATTTAGAAAAGTTAATTTTTTTTCAAAATTGACCTAACCGGGAATTGAACCCGGGACCTTTCGCGCTTTGGCTGTCTACCTTAGCCACAGCGCCACCGAGGTCGTCAATAAAGATTTGAATTAAATCGACTCTGTCTGTGTTGTGTTTAACATAACTTTAAAAGCACAGAATAAACTTAGGCATGTTAAAGTTATATAGTTATTTATAGGTATAAAGATCGCAAAATAATTTATTGTTAATTTACATGCAGTAATATATAATTTTAAGACTTTCGCGCTCCATGTTAAAGATTTAAAATAATTTAACGGGTCAAAACCTAAGTAAGTAGTTCGTATTAACTACTAAATAAAAATGGTGTCACAGTAATATATAGTTTGACTCTTTTATCGGTAATCACGAATCACCGAGTGCCAAATATTCTGACCAAACTAGGAAAACCAAAATTAAGTGTTCCATGCAGGGTTAGATAGATAGATAGATATACTTTATTACACCAAAACTTTATAGAAATTGGTTTTACAGATTGATTATAGTACAATTTAGGCGGTTTTATCGCTAGAAAGCGATCTCTTCCAGACAACCTTAAGGTAGAGGAAATGGGTACGGCCGTGCAACGTAAATAGTGCAGGGGTCGATCCCATTACCTCCGGTTGCAGCGCATCGCTCTAACTAATGCACCACTGAAGGAGTTTACAATTATAGGCGATCAAAAACATGTTAGACACTTCGAACTTTGCACTGCCTTAATATTGTAGGCATAAGAGCTAGTATCGAACGAAAGAGTTTACTTTGACGTGCTGGCTATACCTCAATGTTTCGATTAAATTATGTTACTGTAGTTACTGATGACAAAATAGTTATTGCCGTTTGAAGTGTGATAATTTAAGCGCCCATTAATAAGACACCACACCGTTACTGCATCGGTTTGATGTCGAAAATCCTCACTCTAGATATTGTTATTAAGGTGTATGGCGATGTTGTGATCTCTTTAATTAGGTGATAAATCTTTCTTTCTTTTTAATTCTAAAGTTATTATGACTAGCTTCGTTCGTGTTATTCGGATAACGAGTATCCTATATATTTATCTAGTATTTCATCAATATTTCTACCAAATTTCAGCCATTAAGACGTTTTTGCGTGAAAAAGTAACAAACATACATAGATTCTCCCAAACTTACCCATTCATAATATTAATAGAATTATGACGTAGTCAGTGAATACTCAGCTTAATCAAAACAATTATAACACAATAAATGGCGCGACAAGACCACATCTCAACTCTTCGAAAGAGTCGAATCGTATTTTCTTCGTATTTACAAGAAAATTGTTCCTTTTGTTTGCAAAAGCCGAAAGGACAGGAATCTTCGGCCCAAAATATGGCAGCCACCGTGTTTATCCCACACAATCCGTACTATTGTGTGGAGCCAGTCAATACTTGTGTAAATATTCTTTTGGTGCCTTTTTGTTGATAAAATGAATGTTATAATCGATCTAGCGAGAGAATGCCGCCTCCTTTTAGTTCGATATCCGGGGTTAGGGAGATTTTTGTTCGCTTGTCATGTTTTGTGTTGTCATGTCATGCATTGTGCATGTGCTTTTTTTATTTAGCTGTGACTTCCTTTGTGTGGATTGTTGGTTTTACCCATATCTCCCCTAAAATTCGAAACAAAAAGTAGGCCATATTCTAATCCAAGTTTTGAACTATTTTTGTGGCAAACTTCATATCTCTAACATAAAAAAAAATCCCATATAAACTTTCAAGGGCAGTATTTCACCAATCCCCCGTTATTTTCAAAACAAAAAGTAGCCTATGTCAGTTTTAGAAGTTCAACGTATACCTATACCAAATTTGGCCAGAATCGGTTCAGTGGTTTAGGCATAAACGCCGGACAAACAAATAAACAGACGGACAAAGTAACTTTTGCATTTATAATATTAGTATGGATTTATATATGAAGTTCTTTTATGGCACAAGTATTGGACAACATCACACACTGTTAAAGACTCTTTTAATACTCCTTTTTGTTACATGTCATTCATACAAACGAAACAATCCAATGTCTTTAATGTCAATAAAAGCTCTCATCAATTCAGTTCAAGTTACATTATTTGTGTTTTAATTTATTTTTCCCTATAATTGTAACTCCGTTAGTACAATAGTTCAGAGTTTAACACACTCATTATTCTGATCCTGAGAGAAAAACAATGTAAGGAAGTTACGTTATTAGCATCTTATATTTTTTAACTCATATTTATGATCTTCATAAACGAAAAATCACGTATAATTTTATTCCTTCACCAAACTCCATCGCCGAAACGGTTTTTCATTTATGAGTCGTTGGATTCTTACTGGCTTAGTCAGAAGCTTCGAGATAGGCCTTTGCATAAAATCCGTGAGATTAAATTTACTGACTTTGGCGCTGAAGTTTGCCTCATGACTCTCTATGAGGGTTTAAAATCGATTAAAGACGTATGGCACGTTATTTTATAGGTATGTCCGATATTATTAACTTTTAAGAAGTTATCGTATGTATGGTATGGTTTGGTAAATGTGGTGACGATACGATGGTCCTGAGTAGTAGCCGATTCACTCTGGTTTTAAATGAAATGAAATGAAATGATGTATTTCTGCAAGTGGATTTACAATAAATTCTTTTGCACGTCAATATTTTTTTCCTACCAGCGCCTCGACGTTGGTTCTGTTGAAAAGAAGCGCCGCAACAAACTCAACAGATATCCTCTTTTAAAATAAATTACAAACAGCACAATTGAACATTAAAATATTTGAATTAATAATATAAATTATCTAGGTGCAGATGGACATTTTAACAATTCCACATATTTTTATCATAAAAAAAATCTTGTACAGTGTAATAAGCCTTTTTGATAAGCCATGTTTTAATTTGAGTCTTAAATCTATGCATGGGTAAGTCAATAATGCTTTGTGGTAACTTATTAAATATTTTAATATTTATTCCCATGAAGGAATGACTACTTTTATGAAGTCTTGAGTTTTGGGAAGGCAAGCTTTTGTTTATTTCTTGTATTAGGTAAATCTATGGGTATCTGATTTTTTAGGAAGGAGCGTATAGTTTTTTCGTACATACAAAATACAGTCGAAAATGTACTGAGACGTTATTGAGCGCCAGGAGCGACAGGACGCTAACATGCAAAAACTATATGATGAAATTAAAAATCAAAATTCGGAAATTCAGGCCTCTCTTGAGTTTATGTCGCACAAATATGATTCGCTATTGGTTCAAATTGATCAACTCGAATCTGAACGAAAACAAAACAAAAATTATATTGCTGAACTTGAATATAAATTAGAAAAAATCGAGCGAAATTCTCGATCGACTTGCTTGGAGATAAGAAACATACCTGGAAATAATACAGAAACAAAACAAACACTTTTGAAAACTATTATGATTTTGTGTGAAACTCTGTCAGTACCCCTTCAGCCTGTAGAAGTAAAAGATATTTTCAGACTTAAATCGAAAGAGCCGGGCACAAATAGAACAATTCTGATGGAACTGAATAGTGTACTCCTAAAAGAAAAAATAATCCAAAACTACAGGCGATTTAATAAAACAAATCGTCTAACTACGGAAACACTGAACATAAGCGGCCCTGCTCCACCCATCTTCATTTCGGAAAACCTCTCAGCTAAGATGAAAAGATTATTTTATCTTACCAGAGAGTATGCTAAAGCCCATAACTACCGTTACTGCTGGGTTTCAAACGGAAAGATCTTCCTACGTGAGAATGATGGGTCATCGCTAAAGCTTATCTTATCCGAAAAAGATTTAGAAGCCCTACAAAATAAACTTTGACTAATATACCAAAACTGTTATTGTACCAAATGCATGCGTCTTCTACTTCTCATGAAATTGTTTTTTCTAATTAAGCTAATTATAGCAAATACTAGATATATCGCATTGTACCTAAGTCTGTTCTCTATATCGTTTAAACTTAAAAGCTACCCCTTTTTTATTTTATGCCAACACATCACAATTAAACACACTACACATTATACACACATAACAACACACACTACTCACACAGAATACCATTTACTTGCTGACAAGTTATGCATGATTTATTTTTATGCCTACATCCCTATTTTAATCTGGCTGCATCCAAGTAACATGAATTTTTTAATCTTCTCCAGCTTTTATAAATTTTATAAAAACAGAACTTTTAAAATAGCCCCGGTTAACTACAAAAAAGAATCATAATGGATGTTAACTTAAATATAATTAATGACTTAGAAAATAATGTATCAGTGGCAAAATCATTTATGTGTTCGCCCGAAATTTGTCACACTTATTCTCCTAAAGGTAGCTCATTGGTAATTTTCCACACTAATATTCGCAGTCTAGGTAATGATACTAATTTTAACAGCCTTTAACTCTTAATAGAGAATATAAGTCTATCTATCGACATAATCATTGTTTCCGAATGTTGGCTTAGCAAATGCCCACTTATTCCTGAAATAGACGGTTATATTTCTTATAAATCTGGCTATACAAACCAGAATGAGGGAGTCGTTGCCTATGTCCGAAACGAAATCTCTTGCACGGTGGAAGAGCCAGAGTTTGACGATGCTAATTGTCTGATCTTGAAGGTGGCAGAGGAATTAGCGATTTTGGCATTATATCGCTCCCCCTCCCAAATGAACATTGATAATTTTGTTGTAAGCTTAAACACCACGCTAAGCCTTGTAAACACATTCAAATCCATAGCACTTATAGGTGATCTTAATATAAATATATTATCAGAAAACAATGATGTAAATACTGACTCTTACTTGAATATGACTGCATTCCATGGTTTATTACCTGCACATATGTTTCCTACGAGAGGAAAAAACTGTCTCGATCACATCTTACTTAAATCGAATAAACTGTCAGTTAGCCTTGTTATTGAATCCCAAATAACTGAGCACAATCCAATTATGCTACTTTATGAACACAAACCCACTCCAAAAATTACAACTCACTTATCAGAGCGTGTAGATCTGCCCGCATGTGTTGCCGATATAGGAAAAGCAGACTATTCTTGTGTAATAAATTCAACCGATGCAGAAAATGCCATGAGCCTGCTTGTCAATATTATTTCTAGTATAGTAACATCCCATACTAAAATACTCAATATACCGAGCAGAAAGAGAATCAGACAGCCTTGGATGACCCCTGGACTCCTCCGCTGCATCAGAAATAGAGATAAATTGTATAAAAAGGCAAAACGAAATGCAATGGACGAAATGCATAAGGCAATATATATCCGTTACAGAAACTTCTGCAACAATCTGGTTAAAAAAGTAAAATGTGAGTTTGAGCGTACACAATTCTCAAAACACTCTAAAAATCCAAAAGCTACATGGAACCTAATAAAAAAAATTACACATATGGGTTCTAGAAGAAACAGTTCTGATGATTTACTACAAATAGAAAAAGATAAAATTAGTTCTGTAAACAAAGTTAACCAGTTTTTTGTTAACGTGGGCAAGGAACTGGCCACAAAAATAAATTCTAGCACAATGGTTCCTATTACTGAAAAAGACAACTCAGCTCCTAACATAAAAACTAGCCCTCAAAAATCGATGGCCGTTCTGATAACAGACTGGGAAGAAATAGAGTCCACAATTGTGAATCTTAGGTCGGATTGTGCGGTAGGCTGGGACGGAATCTCATCTTTATTAATTAAAGCTGCTAGAAAATTCCTAGTTCCTGTTCTGTGTCACGTATTTAACTTATGCATCACAACTGGTTGCGTTCCTAAGGCCCTAAAAAAAGCCATCGTCCATCCTATTTTTAAGACTGGTAGTAAAGGTAACGTTAATAATTACAGGCCCATCTCTGTCCTTTCCACCATATCAAAAATTTTCGAAAAAATTCTTAATAAAAGATTACTAAACTTTTTAATATCCAATAATATTCTAGCACCAAATCAATATGGTTTTAGATCTGCGAAAAATACTGAGGACGCAGTCCTTAAGCTAACGGGCAGTATTTCTTCCAATTTAAACAAGAATCTCAAAACAATTGGTATTTTTCTTGACCTGTCTAAGGCCTTTGATACAGTTTCGATCCCAATTCTGTTAAGAAAAATGGAAAACATCGGTATCAGAGGCTTAGCGTTGAACATTTTCAAAAGCTACCTTAGCGACCGTTGCCAGAGCGTTAAAATAGATAATGTTATGAGTGAAGAGGAACCGATTTCTTTCGGTGTCCCTCAAGGTAGTGTGGTCGGACCTACCCTATTTTTAATTTATTTAAATGGACTATGTAATCTTACTATAGCTAACACAGAAATTGTTACATACGCGGATGATACGGCGTTAATTGTACATGGCCAAAACTGGTTAGACTCACGCAACAATGCAGAGTTCGCGCTTAGAGTCGTAACGAATTGGCTAATAGAAAACAAACTCACTCTCAATTTAAATAAAACCAATTTTATAGCCTTTAGCCCTAGCTTAAAGTCACAGCCCCCGATTTCATACACTTTAATGGCACACAAATGCTCACAAAACAGTGAATATTGTAACAGCTCATGTCCCCAAATTTGTCGTGCCTCCTCCCTAAAATACCTTGGAGTGGTTATTGATTGCACCTTAAACTGGAAGGAGCAAATTGATGTGGCTACTGCTCGCACTAGAAAACTGATCTTTCTTTTCAAAAAATTGAGGTGCAGTGCCGATTCTAAAACCCTAAAACTGTTTATTTTTCATTGGCTCAGTCAGTTTTCACCTACTGTATCACAGTTTGGGGAGGTGCTGCCAAATCTCACGTTATACGCTTAGAGAGGGCTCAGAGAGCTGTGCTAAAGGTTATGCTAAATAAGCCACTGCGTTTCCCTACTAGAGAGCTTTATATTATCTCTGAGGTGCTCACTGTCAGAAAACTATATGTGCTAAACGTGGTCTTGCGGAAGCATCTTCATCTGACCTATGACCCTAATTTAAATAAAGATAAACGTAGGATTCACAAAGTTTGCCAAACTTTACGTTGTCGCCTAAGAATGATTCGCCGACAATTTGACTTCTTAAATGGGCCTTTGTATAATCAAGTTAATAAAAGTCTAAACATATATCCTTTAACCTACAGAAAATGCAAATACTCGGTCTCGAAATGGATCCGAGAACTAACTTATGAAGAAACAGAAAAACTGCTTAATTAATCGAATTTAAATATCACATAATAACTCACCACACGCACACACCTAGCACATACAAACACAACACACACATACACACACACACAAACAAACACACACACACACACACACACACACACACACACACACACACACACACACGCATTCACCTCACACATACAACTACCACCACTCTCACACAACATACACACTTTTATTTTAGTAGACTATAATAACATTTTAGTAATACATTTGGTTATGTTTTTTTTTTTTTCTATTATTAAATCTGTACTCATCCTGTTTAAAATATAGGTTGTTTATAATATTATCCTGTTCATAATATTATCAAATAGTTTTGTGTACCGAAGACCCCTCAATTTTGGAGGCGGGCGTTGACTGCTGCGACACAGTCTCCGGACTACTGCGGTTGTTATCGTTCCCAATTAAATGTATTTCATTGTAATGGTGCCAAATAAAGAATTTTGTATTTTGTATTTTGTATTTTGTATTTTGTTAAAAGTATACAAGTCATACTTACTCGTATAGTCAGCATCTTTAGTTGCTGAATAACTCAGTACCTTGTCATATTAGGCTAACTGTCTATTTGACTTACTTAGACACGCGGAAGTTCATTGTGACAAGGTATTGAGGTGTATACGAACTAATGATGTTGACTGTACATATCTCGGAAATACAGATTTTACGAGATAATTCCAATCCTCAGCAGTGATTATTTAGAATGTTGAAATAAAAGGCTTTGCACGAGCTATCGGAGTCTCAACAACTAAAGGATGAAGCCGTTCTCAACACTTGGATATAAATGGAATTCCAAAACCACTAAAAGAGACTTTATTAGCGCAGAATCAGATCAAGAAATGCAATAATTTTCTTACTTAAGTATATTTGCCAATTTTTGTATGCAACTTTAAAACGATTTGACGACCTTAGCCGAGAGGCGAGCTGGCCAGACTTTGCGTCGCACTATCTCTGAGGTTCCGGGTTCGATTCCCGGTCGGATCAATATGGGAAACGAACTTTTCTATATTTTCTCGTGTCTGGGTGTTGTGGTACCATCGTGTTTCTGATTTCTGTAACATAAGTGCTTAAGCTACTTACCACAGGATCAGAGCAATGTATGTGATGTTGTCCAATATTTATTTTATTTTATTTATTTATTTTGTATTTATTTATTTATCAAAGGTTAATGCATTTTGTATTCAACTTAGAAAAGGTTTTGTGTTGGGTACTTGCAATTTAATAGGATTCCAAGTATTTACGATTTTTCAACCGGAGAGTTCCGTTCCGCTGACCTGTTTTTATTCAGTTACCCTGAACTTGTAGCTAAGTTTTCGACTCGAATCATTCGGAAGGTTTTCTCTAGAGTACGCACTCCGGAAATCCGGGTAAGTGTGGAAACACGATGACGGGCCAAAAAGTTTCCTAATTGAGCTCCGGAAAATAAATTACGGCTTGATTGCTCTAGGTCCTTCTAACCGGATGTTTTTATTTTTGTTTTATTTCTTTTTCATTGCTTAGGGATCTGCTGTCGCAAAAATAAATAAGAAATACATTCATTATCACAGAGAACGTGCAGGTTTATTTTGAATGAAAATTAAGCACATATTTGCTGCGCAGTGAATGGAATGTCTTTTTAAAATCTGAATTATTATTGTATCGCCTAACTGTAATTAAGACTGAAAATCTAGCTTGGAACCACACGTCGTACCCGAGCTCGATGCAAATTTCGTAAAACATCAGTTTTCGTAGCCAATATGGATAAACTCGAATTTGTTTTAAACTGTTTAATTAACCACTACTCGTTAACTACATTTTTGTGTTTATTAAGTGTGATCGTACTCTGTTCGATCTGATCGATCGTACTTTATGGATGACCCCAAAGTGCTCCATTTGCGGGGAACTGTGTTAAAATATTTTACTGTTCTTATTATTATTTGGAATTCAACAGTTCTAATTGGCTACTTGACAGTTTTTGAAAAAGTATTGTAAATTGTGCGCCCGTTCATTTTATATCCCAAGCAATTCGATTTATCTGGAAATAGAAAAATAAGATTTTGTGTAACACATTTAAAAAGCGCGCGAAAACGCCTAGTCGCGTCACTGTTGCAATTATGACGTCAACGTCGTTGACAACGAACCGATACGCATAGGAACGACTTAATTAAGATAAACGGAAAATGTTTCAATAAATTCTTTATACGATTAGAGACACAATAATTCAATTTAATCGGTAAAATAATCATTGTTTCGCCACATTAAAATAAATAATTTTCGCCGACAGCTGTCATTTCCGAATTGCAATGGTGGTTTCCGTTTCGGTTCTTTTGTTCCACAGATAAAAAAACTAAAATTAATTTTGCAAAAATAAAATACTAACGATGATTTTAATTAAAAAGTAAAAATGTAAAATGATTACTTAACTAATAAGCTAACATATCTAACACTTTTCATATTTTTTTGTAATCACATAGTCAAGTAGCCAATTGAACTGTATCCATTTTTTTTTATATCACACTTCAAGGTTGCCCTCATCCCACCTGATGTTAAGTGGAAATGAGGTCCTAGCTTAAGGGTGACAAGTACAGCATAATAAATCTGTTACTGGATTTGTCGCCCTTACCTTGAAGGCTTGACCCCTGCTACTAATGGTGCACCCCCTAGGAGCTCTGGAAACCTTACTCACACGCTGGATGGAACACAACAACACCGAAGTGATTGTTATTTGGCTGCGGTTTTCTGTAAGGTGGAGGTATTTCACCAGTCGGGCTGCTCCAGTTCGAGTGATAAATCGCTAAGCCCTACCTCTCTTATTGCGACCATTACCATTGCGACTTATAAGACCTTTAAAGTAGTTACTTTAGGAGTTCCTTGACCAGAGCGCACAGAAAGGCTAGTGTTTTCCAGGCTTTTAGAGTTAATTGTTCACTCGGTTCTATTTTGAGTACGTGTTTAAAATGGAAACAGATTGCATTATTGGCAACACAAGAGGACTCCAACAATAATGTTCCAACAACCTTTACTGAATCAAGGCAATATTTCTTCAAGAGCTGCGCTGCAATAAAGCGCGGACACTACAAAGGGCTTCTTATATTACGGTCGACTTCTGCATTTGTCGCAATTTAAGTCGCATCACGCTAACAATGATTGCTGTCTTCTTTTCAATCCGAAATATTTTAAACAAAATATGTACTGAAAAATATCTTAGGTCTACTAGGTAAGAATTATTAGTAATTTATATTTTGAGAGGTACATCTAAAGGTCTCTTTTTTTTTTGCAAGAGTCCTTTCTGGGAATTTTAGATTTGGTAAGTTAATATATTTCTTCGGTTCAAAATTCATATTTATGAATTATTAATGTAATTATTTTAAGGACTATTAATATGCTTTGAAATTCAGAAAAAGCTAAAATATTTCATATATTTTATTGATAAGTAGTGTTTATTTAACTTGGTTATTATTTTTAATGTGATTAACTTATGCTATCGATTTTTGTCTATTTTTGTAAAAAATGTAATGTGGTTCACAGAATACGTCTACATACCAAGTTTCAACAGCATAGGTCTTATAGATTCAGAAAAAAGTGTCTGTGACATACGGTCGGACCCACAGACATAGAGACAGACATGACGACTTCATAAGTGTTCCGTTTTTCGTCATTTTGCTATGGAAACCTCAAAACGAATTGGACAGCAGCTATGTTTGTCATATTGCTATGATGTTAAGTAAATAAAGCAACGGACAACGAAGGTACCATTATCGAAAATTCGTTTTACATATTAACCTAGGTCGGGTCAAAAAGCCGTTGGTGGAATTGATCCCTGGACCTCGTAGAGGCGCGGTGGCCTCTCGGTTAAAGCCTAGCAATATTTCTGCAAAAGTCGCGCTGCAATAACTTCGCGGACACACTACAAACGTCTCCTTAGATTGCGCTGCGCTTCCGGAACATTTGTCGCGCTCAAGTCACGACGCGCTTACAAATCACTGCTGCGACTTTCCGACTCTGAATAGAGGAATCAGTGTGTGCAGTCGAGGCTATTTTTAACATAATTTTCTTGAGAAAATAAGAATGTGAGTATTCAAAGTAGTACCTAAGTAATAAGGTAGTATGTAAGAAGGTAACTCTTGGCAAAATTATGTTAGACCCAGATCCACACAAACTTTGCAAACAGTTTTATTATAATGCCTATTATAATTACATGACTGCACAATACACTTACATACTTGTTTTGATTATTTATTTGATAAATAAATAAGCTCGGCGGAATTCTCCAAGACAATTAAAAACTACTTTTGGTTGGACCTACTTACCTTAACTGTAATCAATAATCATTTAGTGGGTTTAAATTTATGTATTTTTTTAATTGTTTTCAATAATTTATTACAGCAATTTGTACAAGCTATATAACTATATAAAAATAATTGGACTGGAACAGCCCGACTGGTGAAATACCTCCACCTTACAGAAGACCGCAGCCAAATAACAATCACTTCGGTGTTGTTGTGTTTCTGCGTGTGAGTTAGGTTTCCAGAGCTCCTGGGGGGTGCTACATTAGTAGCAGGGGTCAAGCCTTCAAGGTAAGGGAGACAAGTCCAGTAACAGATTTATTATGCTGTACTTATCACCCTTGATCTAGTACCTCATTACCACATTATACTGAGATTTAAAGCATTATTCTTTTAGGTTGGCCTTAATTTCCACCGGTAGGTACTGTTTAAGATTATAATTGAGTAATCAAACTACTAACATAGGCGTTTTTGCAGGTAATTTATTACAACTAAGCTAATTCGATTTGAAACTGGTCTGTAGTCCAGTTTTATGTAAAAATTACGGAAAATATCGCAATCAATATTTTTCCTTTTAAAGTTCTTGAAAAATTAGCAAAACACGGCACTACGGAAAAAATAGGGACTTTAAATTTTTAAATTAAATACAATTTGTGAAATATTATTGTCAAACAAAAACACACTGGCAAACAAATTCTTGCATTTAAAATGTGAGGTACGATTTTCTCCGTTCAAATTGTTTGTCGTAGGAAGGAAGCGGACCAATATTCAGTCCGAGTGCTCACTACAGGTGCACTGCAACGCGGCTTCCGTTTAGATTGCTCACACTATTTGTTCGCCGCTGAAGCGACTGCTAGCCGGAGCTCCGCACAATAGTGTTGCCGGATAATCGATTATCGATTAATCGATTATCCCCCCCCTCAAATAATCTAATAATCGATATGACAATCGATAGTATCGATACTATCGATATAAACGATTATATCGATACCTATTTTTATAAGATATAATCGATTATAATCGATTAATCGATTATAATCGTAGTCAAATACAATATAATCGATATAATCGATTATATCGATATCAAGTTGAAAGCAATACTATCGATATAATCGATTATTTCGATATAATCGATTAATTTGCAATTATTGTTAGATTTAATCGTCATTCATATAATGTCTTCTTAGACATAACACATTCAAAATGAAACCGTGAACAAGTTATTTATACCCTACTTTTTATTCATAAAACGTGATAGCTAAGTTTCTTGGTACCTACCTGAACTGTACCATCATGGCGATACTATCTAAAAATAATTGCAAATTAATCGATTATATCGATATAATCGATTATATCGATAGTATTGCTTTCAACTTGATATCGATATAATCGATTATATCGATTATATTGTATTTGACTTAGATTATAATCGATTAATCGATTATATCTAATAATTATATCGATAGTATCGATACTATCGATTATTAGATTATTTAGGCCTCTTTTGGAATAATCGATTATAATCAATATACAATCGAATCGACGGCAACACTACCGCACAAGGGGAGATTAAAATGCGGTGAATTGGTTTTTGTTAAATATTTGGACTAGTGCTCATCAAATTAGTCAGTGAAGTAATATGTTGTCACTGTGGAAGGGAAGCGGTAGATGCAAATGGAAGAATAGAATAGAATAGAAAATTCCCGTATTCACGTAAACTTTACCACTTATGAATCAGTACCTATACTACCGCCACGTTCGGAATATTGATGATGTCGAGAAGAACCAGTAAGAAAAAGACGACACATATCTACGAGTTTCTTAGCTATAAGGTCTAAGTTTAGGCTATCAAAAATAACTAGCCATCTATAAGGTTTAAGCCCAGAGAAAATTATATTTTACTAGCTGTGCCCGTGACTTCGTTCGCGTGGACTACATCCTTCCATGGTCGGTTTTACCCCTTTCTCCCCTAATATTCGAAACTAAAAGTAGTCTATATTTTAATCCAAGTTTCGAGCTATATTTGTGCCAAATTTCATATCTCTAACTTCAAAAATAAACATTTTTCCATATAAACTTTCAAAGGTGGTATTACAAACACCGCCCCCCCCCCTTATTTTCTAATAAAAAGTAGCCTATGTCCGTTCTTGAGATTCAACGTATACCTATACCAAATTTCATCAAAATCGGTTAAAAGTTTTAAGCAGGAAAGCGTAACAGACAGACAGACAGACAGACAGAGTTACTTTCGCATTTATAATATTAGTAGGGATAATAGAAAGCTCATCATGCGATGAAACATGATGGATTAATTGTTAGTGCTTTAGTTACCTAGGCTATTAGCTGTTTAGGTAAGTGGCCGGTAAATTGTAATGAAGCCCAGTACTATGCGATATTATAACCAATACACGTATTTAACGAAGTGTATCTTTGATCAAAATTAAATCTTATGGTAACATAATAAGAGTGTTTATATTCATTGCTCTTGATTGTGCTTATACATTTTGCGTGATCAGTTTTAGTAGAGTCGCATTACTCAATTAATGAAAGCACATTTTGGCTACTCATAAATCGTTTGTTAAATAGGTTTGTCTTCGTCACTGAAACTCAACGAATAAAACTATTGAGAAGGCAATATAAACTAATTAAAATGTATGTGGATGGAAAATAAAAGAAAGCAAATTGTAAATAATTCAAAGTATCTTAACGAAATTAAAAAATATATTTAAAATACGTCTTCCATACCATTTGTCGTTCGTCGTTCAAATCTAACTGTCACTATCTGCATTCGGATACACATACGTACCGTCATTGCAAATAAGTGCATAATGATGTTCGGATACATCCACTATCCCACATGTAGGTATGAAATAAAGCCAACTGTTTAATTGAACTTGCAAGTAAAAGCAGGTAGTAAAACTCATGGAAGCTCAGTAAGTAAGAGATAAGATAATACAAATGTGTTAAAAATCCAATAAGAGATGCATAACCAATAATGTTCCGAGTAAGACGACACTTCGCTCTACAGATGCCGGAATGCAATTCTCAATTCGCTTATATGCAGACCGAGCAGGTGCCTGCGAACAGAATTACGTGGAGGGCCCCGTTCGGATCCGAAGGCTGTTTACTATGAAAAGTAAATTCTTTGCTTAACAACCAACAATGTGGCGTTTTAAAGTGTATTATCTAGAGTAAGGAAAAAGGTTCGTAATAGAATTGAAAGCGTGAATGCTGTTTTATTGATTTTTATTTATTGCTCATTAAAAGTATTATTTAGTAAAAGTTTTTATTTAATACGGCAGTTAGATTATCAATATACAATGGAAACGTATTTATTTCATTAAATAAATACATATTTATGATGCTACAACGCGACAAAGATCATTGGAGGGATGCTTTTATGTCACTAATTCGTAAAAACTGTGCGAAGAACTGACGTCGCGTTAAATTTGTACACTTACTATTTATTAGATAACTGGTTACTTTTAACTTTTAAGTACATTTTTGTTTACAAGATAAAAGAAAATTTGATTTCGTATATTAAATTATGTATAATTAAGAAAAACTTACACAAAATAAATAATGCCTCTAACACAATATTGGAAAAAGAAATGAGTTTTGTTTGTGAAATTTCTTGATCGTAAAGGTTTTTATAAAATTAATTTGTGTTTTCGCGACCTGCTCACGCCCTTAGCCTCTCTCCATTACCAACTAGGTTAAGATTCCTACTTTGTTTTTGTCTTTTTTATGTTATGAACAGTTTTATATTATAGGTATGGTAGGGAGTAATCCTTATTAAAGAATCGAGAAGGTGTTATAATTTTTTTTATTTTTTATTTATTTAAAACTTTATTGCACAAAAAAGTCAACCTTTGGGTCATGCAAGAGAGTTAGTTTATAGTTGCGGTAATAGTGTCAAAGTTATCTAAAATATAAAAACAAAATAAACAAGAATAGTAACTACCGGGCGTTAAAAAAGTCATTACGGATGCTATTAAATATACATAAACATACATGAATAAATAAATTTAGCGTTCTCATTTAAATTTCAGCGCGTAATTTTTAGCCACATTTGATTTACTCCATTCAATAAGAGGTGCATAGCCAATATTGTCCCCAGTAAGACGACACTTCGCTCCACAGATGCAGGAAGGCAATTCTCAGCTCGCTTGTATGCAGAGCGAGCAGGTGCCTCATGCCTGACAATAGAATAACGCGGAGAGGTCCGCCCGGATGCGAAGGCCGTTTGCTCGCTTACAGCCACCTTGCAAGAGACACGTAACTAGTAAATAATTTCTGTTATTTATTATGTCGGTTTATTTAAGAAGGATAAATACAACTTGGAGATTCGTCGAAGAAAAAGTACGGTCGATTTGTTTAATAGACATTCCAGAAGCATATCGTATTCTAGAAATAATCCTACATACAAATCATATTGCGTACTTTTCTGATTTTTAAGAATATCATTTTGGGCGCACTAAAAGTTGTGAAATCCTTTGGCAATGGTGATAAAGTGTTATAGTTGCTTTTGATTTAAAGATGCCGAAAAATGGCGTATTATTGAAAATTATTACCAATATGTTAACCATTTATACCTTTTAGTTTTGATTCGCTGTTGTCGGGTAATAGACAAAGTATAGAACACAACTTATAATGAATCTTTACGTTTAGTAGTCAAGCTGCAACTTGTTTGAAATTACATTTTATTTCCTCAAGGACTGCCCTTTCAAAAGGATTGGGCATAGTCCCACGGTGATTTCCCAAGATTGGGTATAGTTCAAAAATAAAGATGCTGCTGTTCAAAATCCTTCAGAAATTTACCTGCTCATCCTATGTTGTTTTTTCCGCTCGAAAAAACAAATTCTGCTTATACGCTTTTAATAACTTTCAAGAAAACTTTTACTGCACGTAACGAAATGTTAACATTTAAATTGAGTCTTTTGCGATGCTAATGTCGCCGTAACAAAATGAGCGCGCGCGTAACACGTAGCTCTTGACGTGACCCAATAATCTCGCGACGCAGAGTTAATGCGGACGGAAGAAATGACGTAAACAACAACTTGAAGATGCCAAGGTTGTCATTTTTAAACTAATTTAACCGTATACGTCACTCTTTATATATTTATTTAAAACCCTAAGAACATTCTCTATCAGCTTATGCCCGGTATATGAAAAAAGGTCCATCGTAATTACGGATAATATTCAAATAAACGAGACATAATCTAAAAACGACTGACGGACGACTGATGACAGCTGTTATGGAAAGTAAATTTGAAATTAGAATTAACGACTCGTAGAAAACCGGATAGTCAATTTCGGCACTTAACGGTAAAATATTGGAACCAGGCATTAAAAAACCCTTGGGTCATGCAAAGAGTTTGTTTATGGGTGCGGTAATAAAAACTAAATCATAATAAAAACAACAACAATCATAACACTATAATTAAAATAAACTGATCAATAAACATAAATACGCATGATTAAATAAAATAAAACTTATATTTACACAATCTGTAAATATGCGTATGTATTTATTTAAAAAAACTAAGTAACACTTTGCTTGGCCCAGGGCACGAGACAATTATAAATCGACATAGTCCATCAAGCGATCTTATTGCTTGACTATGTATTTTTTTTTATATTGCACTTCAAGATTGACCTCATCCCACCTAATGTTAAGTGGTAATGAGGTCCTAGCTTAAGGGCGACAAGTACAGCACAATACAGCTATTACGGGACTTGTCACCCTTACCTTGAAGGCTTGACTCCTGCTACCCACACCCCCCAGGAGCTCTGGAAACCTTACTCACACGCAGGAACGCAACAACACCGAAGTGATTGTTATTTGGCTGCGGTCTTCTGTAAGGTGGAGGTATTTCACCAGTCGGGCTACTCCAGTTCGAGCGATAAACCGCTATGCCCTACCTCTTAAAATTATTCGTATTGATTAGTGAATGTGTATACCTAAGTTTAGTGACCAACCCCACTGTTGAAGTAGACATATCTACCGGGACCAACAACTCTGTGTGCAATTATACTTGAGCACACCGTGCGGAGGTCACATCTATGATCTGATATGCTCGTAATAATGATCATCTAATTCGATGGGAATGGCTACCGATCTAATACCAGATCACCAGTCGACCTCCGTAGCCGAGAGGCGAGCGGGCCGAACTTGGGTGTCGCACGCAACATCTCTGAGGTCCCGGGTTCGATCCTCGGTCGGGCCAATATGGGAAACGAACTTTTCTCTATTGTCTCGGGTCTGGGTGTTGTGGTACCATGGTTGTTTTTGAATTGTGTTACACAAGTGCTTAAGCTACTTACCACAGAATCAGTGCAACGTATCTGATGTTGTCCAATACTGTCTCTAAAGCGTTTTCTGCTTCTAGCTACAAACATTTGGATCTATACTTTAATTTCGATATAAATGGTCTTTGCAACTGAATCTTACCCCAGCCTTTTAAAAAATTAAAATCTTTTTTTTTAAATTTTTTTTTTTATATTGCTCTTCAAGATCAATCTTGTGGGATGAGGTCAACCTCATGCCACCTGATGTTAAGTGGTAATGAGGTCCTAGCTTAAGGGTGACAAGTACAGCATAATAAATATGTTACTAGACTTGTCGCCCTTACCTTGAAGGCTTGACCCCTGCTACTAATGTAGCACCCCCCAGGAGCTCTGGAAACCTTACTCACATGCAGGAACACAACAACACAGAAGTGATTGTTATTTGGCTGCGGTCTTCAAAATTCTGATTGAGGTTCTGATAGATCATCACACCCTAATACAGTAAATAGTCTCAGCCAATGCCACTAAGGGCTAAGGTATTATTGAAAATATGTCATCGCTACAAGAATATGTACTGGCTTAACTATACTTGGTGATCATAAATCTAAACTGAGTTCGAAATATTCGAAGCCTGGGAATCGAGCCAAAAACCCCAAGATCATAACCCGGTACTAAGCTAGACCATCGAGACATTAAAGGCTGCCGACCATCTAAACTATGCCTTAATCAGACTAATTTCCTATGACCTACAAAGAAGCCCCTGCATAGCGTCAAGACACGGAATTCCGAATAAATTACATGAAGTGCTCTGCCAGTTATCGCCCTAACCACATTACCGTTACTCCAGCGAATTCGTAACTATCGTCCTAATGAGAGAAACAAATTAACTAAAGGCTTGTTCCAACAAGCCTGTGTAAATTAGAGCAAATGCTGTGAAAGTTTACTACCACTTACACCTTCGTTATAGAATGCGATTTTTGCTAGCGTGGCCCCGTCAGTAACAAGATCATTCATCATCATCATTTCTGCCAAAGGACACCCGCCTCTGAGCGTTTTGCAGGGGGAGTGGCGCAATTTTTTGGGGGAGATAGGAGTCTATAGGTCTTCCCTAAGAGTCTGGGCTTTGTCCCACTTGAGACAAGGTAGTTTTGTCAATCTGTGACAAAGTCAGCTATTCAGCCTCGTGGGAGGAAGGTCAGCGCATCTTCTGGTATTCGTTGGTGGTCCGTCGGTCATATATTTAGATATATGATCGACCGATAAAGGTTTAGACCTTTCCTGCCCCAATGGCAATTGGTTCTACGAGTTGGTTTTCCTGTGTGCGGTATGGAAAGTACCGTTGCTGCGTGTTTTCTGAGAAGCGGCTAGATCGCCAAGCGCTGATGCCAAAAGCAGTATGCCTGTTGTGGCTCTAAATCCAACCCTACTGCTAAAATGTTTAAGTCTTCTTTAAATGGCCAACCACCAACCATCTGTGTGCCTTCTAGAGCATTACCTGTTATTCACCATGCAAGTTCATAGTTGATTAGTAGAGTGGATCTTTTCAAGCCACCAAACAGTCTCTGACTAGGAGATTTTGTATTTAACTAAAGTTTGAAATACGAGTATAACATGAAATTAAATCTTATTAACGAATAAAAAAAATGAGATGGTTCCTGTGGTATGGTACCCATAATACTGGCCACATGACTCTCTTCCGTACTAAATGCCTTTTAAAGTTGTCAGCCGCCTTTGCTGCTACGCCAGTGCACCCAATTTACGAGACCCACAGTTCAATGTGAAATAATCGTGTTAAATGTAGCTTTATTTCAAAATACATTCCAAACTAGAGATACTTCCGTGCACGAGTTTCTACTTCACGGGTTCTCGGTAAATTGATCCTGATGGAATGATAATACTGGAACGTAGTGGAACCTATCAAATAATAGGTACGCGTAAGGTCTCTGATATAAATGGCCTAGCTGCGTCTACCGAGCTGAATATTTATGGGGGGAAGAGAGGGTGACGTGATGCAATCTCGCGGCATGACAACTGGATTGAACAGGAAATAAGTTAAACACTCACGTTTTTCTGGTTTTTATTTTCATTTTATTTGGAGTAACACGACAATGTCTCATTTTTTGATGACGTGTTACTACCAGACAGTTTTTGAAATGATAATCATATCCATGGTTAGCTTATATTATAATTGTTGATCGACCAATACTTGAATACTTCAGAACACAATGCGTTCGATAGTAGTTTGACACGGTAACTAACCAGTGAAATTAATATTTTATCTGTGGGATTAACTGGTTGAGAATGCCACTAGGCATTAAATCCGAATTTTGCGCTATTTTGTTTATATTTTGCAACAAAACCGTCATTACTATAAGTTTCTTACCTATATTACGAAGCTATAGAAAACAAGTACTTTTATTTCACTTAAGCAATCTAAGATATCAAACATAATATAAGAACATGTACAAATAATATAAGGTTTACAAAGTACCTAATACTCTGTGATGAATTTAAATATGATTGTGTTTCAAATGTATGTAACGTTTCTAATGAAAAAAACGTCTAATCGACTCATTTGTTACCTTTCTCTCTTTTAAAATAACTGAATTGAAGTACCTATAGTTGACAATTATGAGTTTAATTGCGATTCGAACAAAATTTGGCACATTACGAGTATAAATTTCTTACCTATACCCACCAAAATTGCGCTAGTACAGGCATTACTATTGCCTATTCTTGATTATGCTGACTGTTGCTATACAAATCTCAATGAGGTATTTCTTGACAAGCTTGAGCGTCTTCAAAATTTCTGTATCCGCATCATCTTTGGCTTACGCAAGTATGACCATGTCTCCAATTTTCGGGCTCAGCTTAACTGGCTTCCTATTCGTCGACGACGTGACCTCCATCTTTTATCTCTTCTTTATAATATTTTATTTAATCCTCTATCCCCTCCGTATCTGAAAGAACGATTCCATTTCTTGCAACCCATCAAAGAGCATGGTATGCGATCTTCCCGTAAACTTCTACTCACTTTTCCCACTCATACTTCTGAATACTACTCACAATCTTTCACTGTCCAGTCCATACGCTTATGGAATTCCCTTCCTTTACCTATCAGGGAATCTGAGTCCCTTCCCATTTTCAAATCAAGAGTAAAAACTTTCTTTCTTTCTCTTAACTAAATCCGAACTTGTATCCTTTATCAAAGTATTTTAAATAATGCTAAGCTTTGTTGGTTATTAATTTAATTTCATATATTTATTTCTATTTGTTTATATCATAAATACTTTATGGAAATTTATATATTTATTTATTATATAGGTATTTATTTGTTTATTATAGTTTTATTTATCTTTACGTATTTTTTTTTATATTTTTATCTTGTTATGGTATTTATATTGATTTTTTCTGTTAGTATTTTTCTCAAGCATTTTGCACGGCTGTACCCGTTTCTCGATGTCTACTATTTCCTCTACCTAAAGGTTGTCTGGAAGAGATTGCTCTCTAGCAATAAGACCGCCTATATTGTACTTAAATATGTCTGTAAAACCAATTTCTGTAAATTTTTCTGTGCAATAAAGTGTATCTATCTATCTATAAAGTAAACGTTTTAAATTGAGTTTATAATTCAAACCCACATTCATCGGAACATTTGTATCAAGGAATGATGGAATTTTAATTTAAAAAGCTGAGAGGTTTTCATACCAAATGTGAATAATATTAAGTCAAACAGAAAAACCGTTAAAATATTCGAATTATTTTTTGTTGTCTCTCCAATATTTATCATTTGCGTCACTCAAACAGAGATGTTTAATTTAAGCAAAGGGTGGACGTCATTTACCTGATTTTTTTAACAAAATACAGCCGACTAATGTAATTTGTATTCGCGATTCAGCGCCAAATGTCGCAACATCGGACCAGCTTGATTAATTGACTGGTTTTTTTGTCACTTTTCTTTGTTAGTAATGTAAATGTAACCCTTGTTCTCATTGAAAAACCTTGTTAAAGTATGTAAAATGAATGATAAATTAGATGCTTAATATAATTGTCTTGTATGTATTCAAACCAATCTCCTTGGCTTTCATAGTTCTTAATAGATTTTAATTTGATAGTGTACCACGCCGAACTAGGGAACTAAGATCAACTTTGTACAACATTACATTAATTGCTCCAATTCTGTGAGAAGTAGCTATAGCACAAATAACGACGGTACCACACAATACACAATATAAAAAAAAGTTTGTTTTTTATATTGACCCGACTTGGAATCGAATTCGGGACCTCACAGACTGCGCCACGCAAAACTCCAGTCCACTTGCCTACGGATATCTGAAAATTTGGCACGATGTACAAAAATACCACCTCCTTAAGAGTTCTTTAAGTTATAGGCTGTTTTTCCACACCGGATGATCCGTTCTGACCTGTAAGATCCACCCACTCAAATATTTCTCGAAGTTCTGATAAAAGCTCCCTTCGAGTGATACAATATTTTTTTCCCTGTGTTCAAATTACCTTATTAATATAACTTATTCCTTTTCTCCTTTTTCTTCAAATAAAATTGGCGCCTATACCTACTCACGTTACTGAAATTCATTGTTTACTTTATCATTCATGAGATAGCAATGGACAGGATTGCATACTTGAAGTACCGAATCATGTATTTAAAAATGAAGACAAAAAATGTCTAAAATGTTGATATCTTTGAGTATTTTTGGTATGTACACTGGTGCAATTAATATATAAAAACAGTAACTGTAATTTTATTCTTCACAATCTATAATACAGTTTTATTCTATTGACTATTTGCAACGCATACCCACTACAAATGTTGTTTGCAACATTATGAATAGCGCATAATTATAATAGTATACAGCGCATATTGTTTAACCCATGATATTTGCATGAGAAGTAAGCAAATTTAGGCATAGCTTACGAGACAAGGCCAGTGTAGACATATTTTTGTTGTCTGTTATTACGAATTAGATGAACTAAGAGAATATAAAAATTAAAAGAAATAAATTAAAAGATGACCTTGTTCCACTCCAGACATCCATCCAGACATTTTTTTCTCTCCTCTCTGTTTTCCTAGCTCTAATATTTGTAACACATTTACATGTTATTTATAACAAGCATCAGAGTGGACCTTTTGAACTAAATCCATTTTCAAAAAGGCTCTAACAAGGAATATTTTCATTTGCTATGCGTGGGAATTGAACCCACGTCCCCGGTGCAAAGGGAAAGAAACAAAGTATAACACTATTTATATTTCGGGACCCAGGCTTCCAGAATTATAATAAAGTTATCGTTACAACAATGTGCACTGACTTAATCATTGCGCTAAATGCGAGTATTAGTAGTGATCATCATAAAACTGAGCTTTATGAACCAAGAATTGAATCCTTAACCGCTAGACTATAGGGGACGGGATGGGACTACTTAAGAGGCCATTTTGCATATGATGTTGTGGCAGGTCAGGTTGAAACGACTCAAACTCAAACTCAAATATTTCTTTATTCAAGTAGGTTACATATAACACTTTTGAATCGTCATTGAATACAATGCAAAGTGATTCTATTTCCGGTTCGGAACCTATATCTACCGAGAAGACACCGGTGAAAAACTCAGCAGATCATTTACAGCATCAGTATCTAACTTATTTCTATGTGTAGCTCACTTTGGACCATGTCATATAGTTTTGGTTTTGATGTGTGATGAAACAAATAAGTACTCAAGTAGGTTTTTACTTTCGAGAGGTAAGCTGGAGCAGACCAGTCCCCAAAGGTGGCACCTGTTCACAAGCATGACGTATGTGCCAGCCATCGCTTCACTTCCCATAACACTGCCACAAGACGGTGAGGTCCAACCAATGGGTTTTTGTGAGTAGTCCTGTCCTTTTTAAGGTTGGGAGTCCCACACAAGCCGTCACCTCTTTGAAGTGACGGCGTCAAAGCATTTTCCCCCGTTACGAAATAAGGACCACTAGACACATATGTAGTACACATTTAGTATTAAACACTAGACCAAGGCGCAAAGTGCAAGGCTACTTACCAAATGCATCAACGAGGCCCTCAAATAATTTTTAGGTGGTGAAGTAGGTTTAGGGTTAGTTTACTGTTAACTTGCGTTACTCTGTAACAGTCGGTTAAATCTTAATAACACATGCAACAAACGGGTTCCTAGCATTACATTTGTAGACTTATGCAAATTTGGACTAGAATTATGAATCCTTGAGGTTTCAGCTATTGTAGTCAAAGTAGTTGTTTAGTCCGATTCATTGTATATTCTGTATACGAGTTCGTGCTCAGATTTAGATCACCAGTGGTGCTGTGGTTTTAGAGTTTTACAAAGCATTTCCACTTTTGCCCGGCTACAATATTTTATGATTTACAATGTGTCAAAAATGACTATATTTTTTTCTCCAACCGTCTACGAGGCGTTAAATAATGGCGATCCAAATATCTGTCATCAGTCGTCCGTGAATCGTTTTTAACTTACGACTCGTATAATTTATTACTATCCGTAACTAGAAGGGGGACCGGAACCCTGGCATATGTCGATGAGGTCCTTTTTTAGGGTTCCGTAGTCAACTAGGAACCCTTATAGTTTCGCCATGTCTGTCTGCCTGTCTGTCCGTCCGAGGATAATCTCAGAAACCGTTTGTACTAGAAAGCTGAAATTTGGTACAAATATGTATATTAATTACGTCAACAAAGTGCAAAAATAAAAAATAAAAAAAAATGTTTTTTTAGGGTAACCCCCTACACGTAAATTGCGGAGTGATTTTTTTTAATTTCAATCCCAACATGTGATATATCGTTGGATAGGTATTTAAAATTGAACAAGGGTTTACTAAGATAATTTTTTTATAATTTTAATATTTTGGGAAATAATCGCTCCAAAAGAAAATAAAATTGTGTCCCCCCCCCCTCTAACTTTTGCATAAAGGCTTTCTAGGAAAATTATTTTGAACCTGATGGGTTTAATAGTTTTTGAAATTTTTGAAAAAATATTTTTTTAACTAAAGTTGCAATTTAGACGTATATGCTAGCATTTTTTTTTCTTACTGTACATATTTTTGCAACTTTAAGTGGGGATACTTAAGTATTGTGATGCACTGAAAACTATGGAACCCTACACTGAGCGTGGCCCGACACGCTTTTTAATTAACTAACCTTACATTATCAATATGTTAAACTGTAGGTTTTTTTTTGTAAAATTAACTTATGATTTGCATTAAAGTTTACTGTTGACATGTGACGGTTAAAAAAAAATGGTAGATTGAATATTAACACACTTGAATCTTTGCTAAAACGCAAGAAAACCTAACAAACACGTGTGATGATCATGAAACCCATCAAAGGTTTTTTATGTATACCTATCTATTCGATGGCCGTTTCATTAATAAAATAATTAATTAAATACAGTCTAATATAAAGGCAAAGAAAATCCCATGATGAGACGATTGATAGAATAATTAAAATAAATATTTAATAGAACGACAATCATTATTGTCTCATCTGTCAACGCACAGCTTAGAGCGCTGAACGGTTTGATTTGTAAATTTATTCATAGGCAGATAGGCACCCCTCGCTCAGCGCTAAGAAAGGATTTTACAAAATTCATCTCCTTAGGTGGTGCGAACTCTACTTAGATAAAGCCGTAGGCACTGGGGGTCTACTCTCATAAACGAAATATGTCGGATCCGACAACGGATGGCAATTTTTAATCCTCATAACCATAAAGAAATCACTTCGAATGCAAATTAAGCGTTTTCAAAAAACAAAATATTATTTATGCAAATCAAAAACCACATCTTCATTCCCAAACTTTTGAATAATCTTCAAAAACGAAACCTTTCGTTTGTTCGTTTCGTTTTCGAGAGTACCCCCCCCCCCCCCCTGGTACGTAGATAAAACGTAGATACTGAATACTTTAAAAAATGCTCCCGAGGTCTAACAAGATTGAGCTTAAACTAACAAAATGAATGTCAACTGAAACGGGTATTAGAGTAAAGTTATAGAATTTTAGAGGTTTACAATTTCAGCTACTTTTAATGAGCGACTAAATGAAAGCTTAAGCGCTGTTTTAATGAAAAATGTGCCTTAAGAAGCGTCGAGAGCTAACTAGGGTTGTTAGTAAATTATTTTTTAAATGAATGTTAACATATCCAAAAAAGTGGGAAACAAAAAATGTTTTCCCAATGTACCTAAATACTGGGCACAAGCTTGATCACAACTATGAAATGTAGTGGTTATTCTTCACCTTACGGGCCGAACACTGCTTTTTATTGGAGGCAGCTTGCTATACGCTGGGCGCCAGTTTTTAATTTATGTTTTATCTTTATGATGCTGCTATAATAATGCAGTATATTATTTCTTGGCTTTTCCTTTCATCAATAAATTTTGGGTATCATATTTTTTTTATTTATTCATATGCCAAGTGGTTCCCGATTCTCTGATTTTGAAACATTTCTGCAACGAATATACCACGATGAGCAAGTAGTTCAAAACGCATCCGGGAGAGGGAACTTACCGAAGGTTTACAGCTTATCATAACAGTTTATCATAATTTTCGTCATCTATAAATAACTTGCGGTTACCTCAGTTATTGACACAGAAATATAGTGACATTGTTTGTTCAGACTATGTTTACCAAAAAAAGTTGACAAGATCTAGTTTTTTTAGAAACGAGGGTATTGAACTTTGCTCACCTTTTAGACAATTTTCTGAGAACAGGTTTTTCATTTAATTAAAAGTTTGATGTTCTGTCTCAGGTCGTGATTATTTATGGTACTATCTGCCAACCCTAGTGCGGGCTATTGTCCGTAAGCAAAGGAGTCGTATCTAATTCATGCTCAGCCACCTTTGTCGTCTAAATGACTTCCAAAACATTAACGAAACATTCCACGAGACTAGATGACAGATAGCGACAGTCAAGAAGTTTGAGTAGAAACGATAAAATATGCACTGAAAATACTGCGACAGTATAATTTTAATGAGATAAGCAAACTTCAGTAGCAATTAAATGAATGATTGATTTTTATTTTGAATGCCACCTAGACGTCTATAGCGAATTTTATTGTACCAGACATAATTTTTCATTAGAACACATTATGTTATAAAGTATTAATTACTGAACATTATTGAATAAATCAACACTAAAGATGCAATGTGGGTTCGATTCCAGGTCTGGTCAATTTCGAAAACGAACTTTTCTAAATTGACTTGGGTCTGGGTGTGCTTGGATGACGCCCGCAGTTAGTATTCGTCGTCTGGTACTCATAGTACAAGGCAAAACCTTAGTTTGATACCAGGTTATTGGTGTGATAGTCTGGCGCATTTATTATATAAAAAAAAATTGGATCAACCATGGTTTTCCGTCATCGACCGAAATATTAGATGTTATCTGTCATCCATGCCCTTTGGATGCGCCAGGCAAGTACATTTTATCACGCTCTTAATTATTTAAAAACAAATGCGTTATGCTATCAGCCAATTAACATTAACGAAGCAATTGTGGTCTCATGCGAGAAATGGTATGTAACCAACCAAGTTAGCTGACATAGTGACGTCACTAAAGGCGCTGTCAAAATGCTTTTAGGTTTTTTCTTGTTTTCAGTCCGATATCAAGTACTTATGTACGAACAACAGCACCTCAGACTATACACTATGACCTTGGCACATACCTTACGTCGTTCGCATAAGAACTAAAATCGAACTTCGTGAGATTTCGTGTTTACCTTCACGCTTGACCGTACTGCATGTGTGTCATCTTCAAATTTACGAGTACCTTTGTTTATAGTATGTCCTATTAGTCTATCTAAAAGATTTTATAGATCCACAGTTCTGTCCAAAATACAAACAAATTATTATCCCACGCGACACGACCTACAAAAATGTCCCATGTCTGTGTAATTATTACAACACAAGCATTGCAAAAATTGCCAAAAGTATCTTAGAGACTAATGTAATTAAAACCATATTTGACTGATATAAGTATGGAAATAAATTGTTTTTATGAACACGCGCGCGGAATGATAGTGAAAGAACTCTTAATATTGTTTGAAGCCATATTTTGCCGGTACTAAATTTTAGATCGCAACTGTCGATCTTACAAAATCGGTTCAGATGTAAAGTACTTTGCGATAACTTCTTTTTAATTCAATATGGCCCATTTGAATACATACAATATATACTGCAGGACCATAATGTGAATGATAAACATTTTTGAATTAGAACTTTCTCTCATAAGGGTTAAAAGGTCTTAGCAAATTACGCAAACGCGAACTTTGCAGATATTTATTTAGTAATTTAACATACTCTTTGAAAATTCATACGACGTTTATTTTATACTTAATAAAATAAAATTTCCAGGCCATTTCGACATCTTTTTAAGAAGCATGCGACGCTGGTCTTACCCCTTTAAAAACTAATTCCAAATAAACAATCCAACATTTTAAAATCCCTTTATAAGAACAGCTCTGCAACCAATTTGTCACTTGTCAAGAACCATTTAAAAAGTGAAAGTAAAATTGCTAAACCTACTTCTAATTAAAAAGCTTGGGCTGTTACTGAATGAAAAGCTCTTGTCACAACAAATTAATTTATTTTACTGAACTGGATTTGCTTACTTCTATTTGTTTATTTAAATTGACTAAGTTACATTGTAAAAAATCATACCCAGTTTATTTCAGGTTAATGTTATTAATTTCGTTTTCACCCTAAAATTGTAAAATTTAAATCCGCTCGAAACAGAAAATTGTTTAGTTTTTTTAACAGGCATACGCACGTAAAAGGCCATCAAACTTCGTGCCTTAGACCAGACATATCTTAGGGCCGACTTTCTCAAAGATAAACAGACAAATTGCCAGTTTTCAATGAAACATTTATACATATTTTAGGACCGACTTTCTCAAAGATAAACAGACAAATTGCCTGTATTCAATAAAACATTTAAAGTATAGCATGTATTTGTGAAGTTTGACGTTTATCAGGCCTAGCGTACGCCACGGGACTAAATTTTATTGCGCTCTTCACACAAGTCAAAATCAATTGAAGTCAATGCGTCAGCTGCTGATTGGCTAAAAATACGAGTGCGTTGTGCTATTAGCCAATCAACAGTATCGAAACTTTTGTCGTCTTATGCGATAAAGTTGACGTATTGCGCATGCTAGGCCTATATCTCTCCTCTGTGTGTAAGCGAATTAACCGATTTCAATGACCTTTTCTTGAAAGCCGGTCTTCTTGCTATAGTATTTATTTATGTTATGGTAAAATCGGTACAGCAGTATATAAGTATTAGCTCTTTTCCTAATTATGTAAGGCATGTTTGGCGTATGATTTTTCTATACTGTTTCATGGGTAATTTTTATTAAAGTATTAGTATTCTTTGCATAAGGTTTATTTTTAATTGTTCATAGACTAGTTTTTATCTCAGACTTTAATTTAAGTATTTGTTGTACAGTATTATTATACCCTGAACTTTGCGTTTATTTTCCTAACGTTAATGCGAGGAAGCTTGTTATTTAGACTTTCCTCATGTGCACAGTTGACCATCCAGTGAGTTTATGTGTCACTCGCTGCCCTCGGGATTAACTTAGAGGTAAGAGCGTGTTACACATTTATGCTGTACAATAACTCTTAGTTGAAAATACGTACACGTGGACCTTGGAACTGGAAATTTATTAGGTACTAACGACACAATTTTTCTAGAACCACCACTTACAAATTGGAGGGTAGGCAGAAATTTTACCTACTGTACAAGTTATTTTGTTGATTTGAAGTAAATCAGATTCTATTGAGGGTAATAGATGGATAAATCATAATCGATTCGATTTATTGGTTTTTATTTTCTGATTTCGTGAGTTGTTTTTTGAGCGTAAATTTGGTCATAAAATATTAACATGAAATTATGGAACGATGTATGTTTTTCGAATTTCCAAGAATGTTACTTTTATTTTTCTCCACATTTATGATTATCCTTTTATGAGCTATAAATTCGAAATAGATTAGGTACTAGAATACTTCGAACAAAGTAGATACTTCTGAGTTTTACTAATACCGGTAGGATTAGGTTCCAAGCAGGTACCTTCAAATTTTGTTCAAGTTAAGTTTGTCAATGCATGTGTTATTTGTGACTAACTTTTATACATTAATTGAGTTTCAGTTCTCTACGTGGCTACATCGACGATCTTTCATCATAACTTCAGAAAATAAAGGTTTGTTGCTGCGACGTTTTTAATCGAATCCCCAAAAGGACTCAAAAAGTGAAATCCGACACACTTGTGTACGACAAGACTTAACTCAGGCTAAATGAAACATCGACGTATCTCAATTTCGACAATTCATTAGATCGGCATGTCTTAATTTCGATACTATTCTACTCCGGCAAAATATTTATCCGACATGGCTTAACTAGGAAACGACGCAAGTTCGGTAACAATTCTACTGCGACAGTGATTCTACGCCGACATAAGCTAACTTCGACTCACGCTACTCATAAACGCTTTGCGTTGACACGGTGTTAAATCGACACTACGTATTCTAGACGTTAATGTTATAAGAGAATCTTTTAATTAAAAAAGAAAGACTTAATGTAATGATAGACGGAAAACTGAATAATGTATGTGATTTTTAAATAAATTAAATAAAATTGCAAATTATGAAAATAGTTTTACTGCAAATGTATGCTTTAGTAAGCAACAATACATAAAAATATGTATACAGTATATAGAGAACATCATTTCGGGAAAAAAATTAAGTCCGTGAATACATAAATCTAATAAATTCACAAAAATAAAAAGTGAACAAATTTTACAATAATATTCACAAAAAAAAAATATATGAAACTTCATCTAATTTACGTAAATTTCTAGAATATGATAACAAAACACATTTTTTTGGGATATTTGTTTTTCACGTACGTTATGTAGGCAAAGTTCTCTAAATAATCAATTTAATCCCAATAAGGTTACTCATACTGCGAAAGTTTGTACGAATGTATGGTCTGGATGACCTATCTTTGTCTTTGTCAAGAAAATGACTATAGAATAGATGTGTGTAAAATTTGGTAGTTAGACAGATGAGATACTATAATACAAAAGTATGTTTAGTTCCATATGTTTACTAGACAAGATCATAGTATTATTACATAGGAAAATTTAAGTTAGCAATAAAACGTAAAAAATACACTAGAAGGTTTTCATTTGTTAAATGATTTCAGAAATAAAAAATATAGCAACCCAAATAAATCCCACAAAAAGACAAAAATGATAAGTTTTCTGACGACATTGTACAAATTCAAAAATAAAAATAACGAAACATCATCTAATCTGCGTCATTTCAATCAACTCATAAACTTTTCTAAAGTGTTATAATAATGACAAAACAGCAATCACTTAATATTTTACAAACAAATTAGTTATTTTTCGACGATTTTTTCTGTAGATTATTATTTCTTTTTTATGTACATAATGTAGACAATTCCCTCTAAGAAATCAATCATTTCCATTTCATCCTTCATTTGCAAATGCATTTTTAATCTTTCATCTTAACTTACTTAAATAACTTTGATTGTTTTCGTACATACATACCTACCTACCTACCTACCTCTTTTCGAAATAACATAATGTCGATTTAACACCGTGTCGACGCAAAGCGTTTATGAGTAGCGTGAGTCGAAGTTAGCTTATGTCGGCGTAGAATCACTGTCGCAGTAGAATTGTTACCGTACTTGCGTCGTTTCCTAGTTAAGCCATGTCGGATAAATATTTTGTCGGAGTAGAATAGTATCGAAATTAAGACATGCCGATCTAATGAATTGTCGAAATTGAGATACGTCGATATTTCATTTAGCCTGAGTTAAGTCTTGTCGTACACAAGTGTGTCGGATTTCACTTTTTGAGTCCCCCAAAAGTGAAATTGTGACAATTGTTCTACCGACTTAATAATTCAT
The DNA here is from genome assembly GCA_037074685.1 of Glyphodes pyloalis. NCBI lineage: Eukaryota > Metazoa > Arthropoda > Insecta > Lepidoptera > Crambidae > Glyphodes > Glyphodes pyloalis. The sequence continues at coordinate 12,829,358 of JAYKKO010000008.1, read as the reverse complement.
GTGCATATTACGTACTTTACATTTTTGCGTAGCTTACAGCTTCAATCGATTCTGATTCAGAAAAAAAGAATTAGGAAGCGTCCTGTTTATACATGTGTGGTAAATATTATAAAAAATAACATAAGCCATATCATCCGGAACTCATTTATGGACTAAAAATATGGAACCACAATCTTAATTAGGGCTACAAACATTAAAAGAGTTTACTAAGAACACATTTTTCCTGTAATTTTCCACTTAGTTGGTACACATTTTTCCTAGAGCGGTGCCATATTACCTTCACTTATTTATGGAGGGAAGGACATAATATTTTATTAAGACCTGGCTTCAGAGATAAGCGGTATGAGTTTACAGTAAACTATTCTAGTAATAGGCTCATAACCTATAAGCTATGAGGGTTTGCTTCGGTATATAAGAGATGGGTTGGGTTGGATTGAGTAACAGTCTACTTCGGCTCAAACGGAAAGGTACGCCCAATCTGCTAAGTGTGCCTAAAATCATCGCCTGTTTGAAATGTAATTTATATTTACTATCTTTAAGATTAATTGGGATGTATAAATTTCGTTTAAGTATATTAAAAATAGGCATATTGCTTCTTTTTTAACCTTCTTAACGGCAAAGCATTTTTTAATTTGCTGGTTTCGGTCTGGTTTTGGACCTTAATTTAAATAAGTATGGTTCAAATTATGGTGGTTATATAGTCGACAGAGCTCTATAAAAGTTTAATTATTCCTTTTGTCTTCCTTACAAAAAAAACTGGTGGCGCATCGATGGGTTAATGGTTTAAATATAGGATTGTGATTAGTGTTGCCGTCGATTCGATTGTTAATCGATTATAATCGATTATTCCAAAAGAGACCTAAATAATCTTATAATCGATATGACAATCGATAGTATCGATACTATCGATATAATCGATTATATCGATACCTAGATTAATCGATTATAATAATCGATTATAATCTAAGTCAAATACAATATAATCGATATAATCGATTAATTTGCAATTATTTTTAGATTTAATCGTCATTCATATAATGTCTTCTTAGACATAACACATTCAAAATGAAACCGTGAAAAAGTTATTTATACCCTACTTTTTATTCATAAAACGTGATAGCTAAGTTTCTTGGTACCTACCTGAACTGTACCGTCATGGCGATACTATCTAAAAATAATTGCAAATTAATCGATTATATCGAAATAATCGATTATATCGATAGTATTGCTTTCAACTTGATATCGATATAATCGATTATATTGTATTTGACTTAGATTATAATCGATTAATCGATTATAATCGATTATATCTAATAAAAATAGGTATCGATATAATCGATTATATCGATAGTATCGATACTATCGATTGTCATATCGATTTTTAGATTATTTGAGGGGGGGATAATCGATTAATCGATAATCGATTATCCGGCAACACTAATTGTGATCCGATATCCGTGGATAGTCTCATGGGTAAGATGCCCGGGTCAAGCAAAGTATGTTTTGGATTTTTCGCACATAGCTCGATTTTGTGATTACTGATCTATATTACATATGACACATTACCAGGACACCAGGCCTGACTTCGATAGCATGATGATTCTGGCCCGTTGTGGTAAAGAGGACTTGATTTCATTGATTGAGGCCGTACCAGTCGTAAAAATATTTGATCTGATGATGTGAATGTAATAACGACAAATTTGAAAATCAAGCTGCGTGTAAATGACGTAAGCGATCTAAACAGATGGAGTCGGGATTTCTGTTTTTTTCGACATTTTTTTTAATTTTAACAAGCAAGAAAGATTAATTCCTAACCACCTGTTGTGTGACCTCATCGTTGGCGTCAGAACTGATACGTCACTATGTTTGGACGCTGATTAATTAGCCTCGTAAGTAACCTTGACGACGGATCTGTGACAAATTAATTACTGCCTAGTAACCGACCTAAGTGCCTTACATGACCCTCCCATTGGGCGGGTGACGCACTAATGTTGTGGGTAAGTCGACACTAATATAACAGTTCGTTTTGGCTGGTCTAAGGATACGATTCGCATTTGGGCAAAATTGGGTTGCTGCGGCGGTTAGGAGTCTGCAGTTTTCCCATGGCACCGTCACTAGGCGATAGGAAGGTGGGTGGGGTTTTTAAATAGGATAGTAGTCCTCATAATACAGCGGGGAAGTCCCACACAAGCCGCTATAGTCCCTACGAGAGAAGTACGGTATGCAAAGGTATTTCCCCCGTTCCTCAATAAAAGGGCAAAATTCGGTGAAGCATAGATAGCTGAGTGAGTATTTCTTTTCGCAACTGACTAACTGATGATAGCCGCACATGGCTTTTTCTTCTTTCTCCGACTTTCGGGGGAGTGAAGGGGTCACACCCCTAGAGCGATAGGGCAGATTACTTCAATTCCATGATATTACGAGTATAATAATTTGTAAAACTAACCACTCTAATTGAAATTTTTTATACGAATAGGTAAATACAGCATTTCATATTTTAGTTTGTTTATTAAATAGCGCCAAGGAGCATTTGATTTTCGTTATAAAAAATATTCCATCCACACTTCTGTCTCTCCCCTCATTTAAACGAACAAAAACAAGTAAGAAACAGGAGAACGTACCCTTTTTTGTTAAGTCAACTATAAACTGGCTAAACCATTGTGACTCTAGTGGACATTGAGAATTAAGTTTTAATAGAGAGGTAGACAGTAGCCACAACGATTCGGTAACGATGGCAAAACTTAAAGGTGAACATGACGACCGAATTTAGTGACATTTATTATAAGTATCGTGCTTTAGAAGACATGTTATACTATTGATTTCGGCTGATATCTCGATATTAGTCGTTAAGCCAGACCATTTGGTAGAGGGTTGTGTGTAAGACAAGTGACCAACTTTATTGTCAGATGTTCTCAGACCAGGTGTTGGTGCGACCTCAGGAGCGCTGTAGCTAAGGCACGAGTCCAAAGTGCAAAAGATCCCAGGTTCGATTCTCAGCCAGGACATTTGAGAACTTTACATTTTTAATAGGTCTGGGTGTTATCAGTTTACCCTTCAAATTAGTATCCGACGCATTTAGTGATCATATTATAAGTAAAAAACCGTTTGAGACCATTCGGTAGATGAGGTCGTCTGGATTATTTATATTTAGCGACTACCGTCAAGATAAACTAAACGTGAGGTTTTATTTGTGGGTGGCCCCTTACAAAGGAAAAGTTTTGAAGCGAAACTGGTCATATTAAAAAAATGTCTTTGACATAGTGTACGCAAAGTGTGCGTCAAACAGGCACGATATTCTATTACTAGAGGGAGGGTAAAGAAATTCCAGCCTTTCCTCGCTCCATAAATATGATAATATTCAATAGAGACGCGGTAGTTTCAGCCACGGTACAAACATTGTCAGTAAGTTGACTCTTCAAGCTTACAGTATCCACGCACAGTGCGGTATCATAAGTTAAACACTCCTCGATTGAATGATAAAACCAAAGCAATCGCACTCATGCTCTTAATATCCACTATAGAATCAAACACACACGCATACACAGCGCATGAGTTTATGCAAGTTCACATACACACACACTCAACAAATGCATATCACAGTTTTAATGGTACATAATTAAATTGATTATATCAGTATGTTGCTCTAATATTAATCAAGCGATGTGACTCTCACGTGACTTTAACGTGACACGTTTTGCTTAGTGTGAGAGTCACTGTTTTGTTGTAAATGTAAATCTCAAGTTTTTGCCAAATAAAAGCATTTTATTATTTTTTATATTGCGGTCGAATTAATAAATGTTTGATAGACATAGATAGTAACTACCTAACCTACCCATTCAATTGTAATATTAATGATCCATGTTTATTATGACTTAAATCAACCGCCCGCTTGGTTTGATCAAGTGAAATAGAGGGACCAAATGCAAATAGTTTTATAGCTTAGGGGTAAAGTAAAATAGTTTAAAAAAAAAACCTAAATTCGTTTTGTTAAAAATTTCCCAGTAAATTTTCGACAAAATGTTCATGCTTAAATTTTTCAATAAATGTGCTTTCTATACTAACTAATCACAGTAGGTTGATGTGTTTACTCGGCGAGGCGCATTATACATATTTGAGTGTTGCAATGGGTGCCTTTGTGGGCTGGCCTGCTCCAGCTTACCTCTCAAACGTAAATACTTACTTAAGTACTTAATTGTTTCTTACTCATCAAACCAAGACTATTATATGACATGGTCTAAATTGAGCTACACATAGCAATAAGTAAGATATTGCTACTGTAACAAATCCACTGAGTTTTTTACCGCTGCCTTCTCGGTGGAGATAAGTTTCGGTAACTGGTAATAGAATCACGTTGTGTTATCAAAAGTGTTATAAGTAACCTATTCAAATACAGAAGCATTTGACTTTGACTTAACCGGTACATAATGTTTTTTACCGATTGATCAAAGTCAAAGTCAATCTTTTTTATTCACATAGATTACATTAGTAATACTTATGAATAGTCACTATATAAAGCAAATGAAGCTACCTCCGGTTCGGAACCTGTAACTAAAGAGAAGATACCGGCAAGAAACTCCGTAGTTTTTTTACTATATATACATGTGAAAGCTAAACTTATTACTAATTTTGCACTAAGACACACAGTTAGTTTGTCAATTGTAAAATAAAAATTTAAATTCAATTATTAAAAAAATAAAAAAACAAAGGTATTTGTAAATTAAATTAAATTAACTTACATGCGTTATCGAGGCAAAATTCTGACATTGATTGAGAAAATGTGTCATATATTTTTTAAATAATATAAAACGGTAAAAATATAAGAACAGGCGAGCAGACTAGTTAGTGATCCACACGTTCTTGTCATTCATATACTCGTCTACTTGATAGTAGCCTTTTTTCAAAAGACAATGTTTGACAAATGTCTTAAATTTGTACAAAGGTAACTCAACAATAACTTGAGGGAGTTTATTAAACATTTTTATGCTTAAAGCAACAAATGAATTACCTATTTTATGTAGTCTACGCTTAGGAACAGCAAGCTTGTTTTTATTATCATGCCTATTGTCCATGTTTATAGTTATATTATATCAACTATCTGTTTATTTATCATTCAGGTAAAACATACTGACCAATTGAAAGTGATTTTAAAAGCTTAATTGTAAGGCTATCAATTGTATTTTTTAATAGCGCACTGTATCGCCATCGTGTTTGTACATACCATTTCCATGAACAGGGTTATAAAAACCAAAGCAATCAATTTTGGTATCCGACTTGTTTGCTCATTACTTTTTTAAATTACTCTTTCTATAATGTTTATTGGTACTAGAGCGTGGTGTATTTCCGATTCCATTAAAAGAGTTATAAAAAGTTAAACGATAGATTATTGTTTGCAGATTTAATAGTTCAAACGTTGGCTAGTCAAAAGGAAGCACAACCGATATGGTATATCACTTATGGCTCTGTTAGTAAAGTAAAGTAAGCGTTTGAATATTTATCGGTACCAAATTTCATAACTCAAACGTTCCTGCGTAAATATGGAACCAACACTCAACAACAAAGCGCGTAAGGTCCCGGGTTCGATTCCCGGTCAGGTCAATTTGGAAAACGAACTTTTCTCAATTGACTTGGGTCTGGGTGTGCTGGGATGACGCTCCCAGTTAGTATCCGTCGTCTGGTACTCATAGTATAAGGGAAAACCTTAGTTTGTGACTAGGTGATTGGTGTGATTGCCTGGCGCATTTATTTATTTATAACACTCGTAAAACTATCTTCACAAATTTTGCGTAAATTTAATAAAGACGTAAAAGGAGGGGTTATCAATATGTACTTTAGATTAGTTTTGTTTCTATGATTAACGAAGAAATAAATAACAATGAAAGGTGGAATTCTAAAGATGGATGATCAGTCAGGCGTGTTTGTAATGCAAAATGGTAGTGATGTTCACTACATAAAGTAACGTTGAGATGAACACGTTATATTGAAATGAACACGTTGAAATATAAAAAGTTAATTCTACAATTCTTGTAATTATTTACTAGGTATTTATAGCTTTGAATTTTTGTAAATGTTTCCATGGAAGTTTTTTATACTGTGTCGCTAGAGTGTGCATTCCAGTACAGCGGCATTCCGACCACTATTGCCTTCTATGGGGCGGGATGTTTCATTTCACCTGATATCATTTCAATATTATGAGGAAACTAAAGAGGTAGTACTTGAGAACAATGTAAACTTGTTCAATGGTATTTTTAAAGGTTTCCAAGGATATTTTCAACTAGCTGACGCCCGCCCGCGAATTTCTCTTGTGGAATTAGGATCCCCTTTTCATTTAAGAGACTAATTTTGATAAATCTTTTATCTTGTATAAACCGTGTCGGGTTTTAGTGCAATCAATATAGTGGTTTGGGTTTTGTGTTGATAGGTCAGTCAGTAATAGGGGTCTAATGCCTTATTGACAAAGATAAATATTTTCATAAACTAACTCCCTGAAAGAACCAAGAGTTGACTAGTAAGTCAAAGTCCAAATCAATATTTTTTATTCATATAGATTACATTAATAATACTTATGAATAGTCTCTATATAAAGCGAATGAAGCTATCTCCAGTTCGGATCGGTAATCCCACTAGCAATCAGTTCACTTGTTGTTTTATTTTTGTAATAAAATTTAAAGTAAATATTTTAAACTCTTCACTAAGCGGAAAACATATTGTACGCTTCTAAAAAGCATTGAATTATTTGTTTGAAGGACAGATATTAAAACGCAAGAGATATATACTTCGAATACTTAATCATCTTTAACAATTGCAGAACAATGAGATTTGTTTAAACTACTTGCTCAACTCGTATTCCGAGCCATAAATGTCGCCTGACGCCTCCGTGTGCGAGCATTTATTTCCCATACTCCATAAACTTGCGACAAAGCTATGAGAATCACAATTTGTTACCCACGGGCGACAAGAAAGTCGCCACTGTTCCTACTGACTCTAGACGAAGAGCTACCGACTTTTTATTATGACTATTGCTATAGTCGAATGACCATTTCCAATATTTGAAAAACAATCATTTCTTGTTACGGATTGTAATAAATTATACCAGTCGTAAGCTAAAAACGAGGGATGGATGACTGATGACAGCTGATATGGAAAGTAAATTAAAAATAAACTAGCGGTCCCGGAAAACTTTGTTTCGCCTTAGAAAATGTTCCCGCTTTTCTGTTGAATTTTTTCTTGAATTTTCTTTGCTATAAACCGTACGGAGCCCAAGACCTTTCCAACGAATGCAAAACCGTGTAAATCGGTACGTACTCTTCAAAAGAAGCTAATTAGAATAATAAGCAACATAGAACCAACTGAAACTTGTAAACCCTATTTTCAAAAATATCAAATCCTTACTCTTCCTTGCATATACATATTGAAAACATGTAAATTCGTCCGAAAGCACCCAAAATTCGACACAAAACGCGAAAATATTTCAACAACCTATCATCTACGCCATACGTAATGTCTATCAAAATATATAATAAATTGCCTAAAATAATAAAAGAAAACGACGAAAAACATTTTATTAAAGTATTAAAAGAATTTTTAATTAATAAATCTTATTATAACATTAAAGAATACCTAGAAGAATAAAACTCCTGAATGTACTTCCGACAAACCAAAGTACATACACGCAGGAACACACACTCGCTATTATCAAATTAATTCCTTACAAACATACCTCTAGATTGCGCAATGCGCGGGTTTGTATGTGTTTATGTATTTAATGTAATTTATTTATTTTTATTAAGTGTCGCCTTTTAGTCAGACAATTAAGTTGTTGAAACACGAGCGTCCTCTCTCATATTGCAGTGCCCTAACGGGGTCTATAATGATCTAACTATAAGCAAAACATCTGTACTGCATCTACATTATAGCAGCAATAAAAGATTGAGTATTGAGTACGTGCGTTCCGGAGTTATAGCGTCAGGAAGGAAAATCCGACTCATTTTTATATAGTACATGAAATTAGAATCGACGACTCGTAGAAAAACGGATAGTCATTTTTGGCACATTACAAATCGTAAAATATTGGCAAAAGATGGAAAAAATACGGACGGTAGTTTGACGTAACAACGTCAAACGTTACAGTAACCATCATCATGCCTCTCTCTCGTTCGTGGCTCGCTCTCGCTTGCGCAACGCTACAACGAGCGTAACCGGACAATGACGCCATTTTTCATGCAAGCAGCCTGTAGTATCGAGTTATTAGACGTTGTCACGTCAAAATCAGAAAGTGTTATTACACACTGTCCGATAAGAGTTATATGTGTTTGTAAGAAAATAAATGTGCTCATCGAAAAGTTCTCTAAGCCTTACTCAAAATAAATACATTGAAATTAATCTACACTTTACCTTTTGTCCGCAATAATTGTGTTCATTATGTGATATTGCTGGCATAAATTGACTATATATTAATATAAAGACATCATTAAATTCTGTAAGATAAATAGTTGATTCTAAAAGGTGCTTAAAAAGGGAGTAGTACTTGTTGATTTCGCATGCCAATTACTTTAATTCACATGTAGGAAATTAGATTTCATATCTCATTTTGAAATTCCTTCCAATACAATAAATAAGAAAATATGTTAATACCTTTTTTTATAATATACAAACAAAACCATTTAAATCACACAGTTACAATTTTTTCTAGTCGTCACCTGCTTAATTTTTCATGATACGCTCGTCTCATCCCATATGTTGGTAGCTCTTGATCTATTTGCTCCTACGTGGCCGTGGTGAAAAATTATACCAGTCCATCTTGGAAATGACTATCCCGGACCCAGTTAAGTAACAAAGAAAAAGTCTAGGTACAAAATTCAAGACGAAATTTTGAATATAAACAACCGCTATGACTTATTGTATAAGAACATCAACACACCCAAATGCCCGGTCAATTTTCGTCCTAATTTACAAGCCAAAAAAGTCTACATATGAAGGGAGATTGGATTAGATAAGTTTATGTGTTACTTTGTACAAAGGCTAGGATTGAAGTGTCGAGACAATGTTATGCATATAATATATACTTGGTCACCTACGCGATGTTCCAATTGCTATGAGTATCAATCAACTGTACCTATGCATAATATGAACTAGAAACATACAAGGAAATTCAGGACTGATTATAGAAGCCTGGATGGGCTTACAGATTTGCTGGACATTGCTATGATCGTCATTTCATGCGAAGAAGGATCAGTGTTGAACATGAATGAGGTCCTAGCTTAAGGGCGACAAGTACAGCATAGTAAATCTGTTATTGGACGTGTCGTCCTTACCTTGAAGGCTTGACCTCTGCTTTTAATGTAGCGACCCCCAAGAGCTCTGGAAACCTTATTCACACGCAGAAACACAACAACACAGATGTGATTGTTATTTGGCTGCGGTCTTCTGTAAGGTGGAGGTATTTCACCAGTTAGGCTGCTCCAAATCGAGTAATAAATCGCTAAGCCTCTCTTACATCCTAGACTCCCACAGTGGCTTTGTGCCACTTGCGTCTTTTTGTTTCCTATCTGACTATTGATAGATTCAAAGCCTTATCATATTTACCCAACTATTGTGGGAAAGATGTGCTCTCATTCTAATGAATTTAAGAAACAAACTGAGGGCTCGGTAGCGGGGCTAGAACCCCGCCTCGTACGTTTGGGGAGGAAAGCGATATTGCACGTGACGAAAAGAACTATTTATTTATTTTTCATTTTAAAACTTTATTGCACAAAAAAAGTACAAAAGGTGGACTTAATGCTAGGAGCATTCTCTACCAGTCAACCTGTTGGACTCTTGACCTGGCCTCTCCTCCCTCACTTCACTCACTATTTGCACTATTTAAATAAAACCACTGTTTGTTCTTGAATTAGGAATGTATTGACACAATAACTTTGGCTACCTATTAAACCGACGGAAAATCTTGTCACCGCGATGTAACAGGGGATAACTCCATCTATTAGCCGATCTTAGGAACTAATCATTTTAATTTAAATTTCAAATTTGACACATTCGATTTAACATTTCCGCCCACCAAGGGCATTTAGTGCAAAAATGGCCTTTTTAAATAAATTTAACAATCCGCCCACCGTAACATACTTATTGAACTATAAAAACCAATAAATGAACTAACAATAAACTTAATAAATGTAAAATAACACGTACTTTTAAACAGTATAAAGAAATTTTAATACACTACACCTTTTTATTCGTATTATGTACAATTTGAACTTTAAACAGTGGACAAAACTTAAAACAAACTACGTACTAAAACTAAACATTATTATGAACAGGCAGAACACAACTTAGATGTAGTTCTCTTAATTGTGGTTGATCTTACACGAATTGTGACCACACAGGTTACGTCATCACTACCCGTGCTTTTCTACGATTCTATCCATAAATTGATGTCGAATCCTCTATCCAACACAAGTAACACATTTTGAACTAAAGTTTTGATACCTGCTATCCAGTTAATTTTAATAGTCAACAGTATGCTTGCGTATAAAATATTTTGATGTGCACCTGTGATCAAGAGCTTACCCGAATAAGATGTATTGGAAAGTACGATAGAGTGTTTGGCCTCTTGTGACTACTATGATTGTTCTGTATTCTACCACTCACTCGCATAATTCCTTGATGATCTAAATATAACGTAAAGATTTTAATTTTGAGTTTTTAGACTTTCAAAAAACCTTGGTCTTACTATTGTAAATATTCTTAATTAAATCCTTCTATTACATTACATACAGCAAAATAATGCATTAGCTATTTCCTCTTTAGATAACTATTTCTTATGTTGCTCACTCCATTGATAAAATCATCTCCTATAATATGCTATCACTCTAAGCAAACGTGGTAAAGAAGAGAATCGCTGTAATATAGTATCTTCACCCATTGTATTAAAATGCGACTTAACATGTTCTTCTTCCATGGTTTCATTTACATTTTTTGGTCTGGTGTAAGTAATATCTGGTTCACGCAAAAAATTCGGACCAGAAAACCAAAGCTCATTACTTGAAAGTGTATCAGGCTGAATACCTCGTGAAGCACAATCTGCTGGGTTTTCTTTAGTCGATACGTGAAACCACTGTGATGAATCAAGAGTTGTTAAAATCTCTGAAACTCTGTTTGCCACAAAAGTTTTCCACCTGCTAGGATGACTATTCAACCATGCTAGCACTACTGTTGAATCTGTCCATGCCTTGATGTCACTTCTGGGAACTTTTAATTCTTCGGCTACTTCCACCAATAGTCGTGTTAAAAGAGTAGCACCGCATAATTCTAAGCGAGGAATGCTAACTTGCTTAATTGGAGCGACTCTGGTCTTGGCGGCCAGCAAAGACACATGCACTTTGCCTTGAGGATCGATCACCCGTAGATACACTACTGCTGCGTAAGCTAATTTGGATGCGTCACAAAATCCATGTACTTCGCGAGTGTTTTCAGTGCCCAAAGTACCCAACCATCGAGGTATGCGAACAGATGTAAGATGAGGTAACACATCACGGTAAGTATGCCATTCCTTTTTTAGTTGTTCTGGAATTGGTTCATCCCAAGTAATTCCTGTAAGCCATAATTTTTGGATGAACATTTTTGCAATAATTATGCTGGGAGCTAACCATCCCAGAGGATCAAATAATCGCGCTATTACTGATAATATAATTCTTTTTGTTTCAGGTCCCGGCGACGTCGTGGGAAGATTCACCGAGTACCGCAACTGATCTTCGCTTCTGTCCCAGGTAATACCTAAAATCTTAGTTATGTTATCTTCTTTTATGTCTATATCTTTGTCCTGCATTTTATTAGTGTCCTTTTGTGTTTCTTTTACTTCTATCATTTGTTCTTTATTATTCAGTTCTAGTGTGTTCTTTTGCTTTGTTATAACATTTTCGCTTTGACTTTCCATCATATTTATTTATAACAGTAATTGCTTATCATTGCTATTCCATTTTTGTAATGGAAATCCACCTCGTAATAATAGCTCTTTCATTTGCTTATACAATTCCAGCCCTTCTGTAACATCTTTGCATCCTGTCATTGAATCATCCATACAGAATGATTGTACTACCTTTGATGCAGCGAGAGGTAAGTCTTTACCTTCATCATAACTTACTTGATTTAATGCTCGAACTGCTAAGTATGGTGCGGAAGCTGTTCCAAAAGTGACCGTTAATAATTCAAAATCTTTTATTTCAGATTCAGGATCTTCACGCCACACTATACGCTGATACATGGCGTCTTCTTCTGATATCAGGACTTGCCGATACATTTTCACGATATCAGCTACCAGTACGATCGGATGTTCTCTCCAGCGCAACACCAGATGACGTAAATCAGCTTGAAGCTTAGGTCCCACCATCAGAGCGTCGTTAAGCGATACACCAAAACTATTCTTGCTAGAAGCATTAAAGACCACGCGCACTTTTGTAGTTGTTTTATCATTCCTAACAACAGCATGATGAGGTAAGTAGACAGCTTCATCTGTTTTTGAGTCACACTTTTTTACAGGTCTCATGTGCCCTAAAAGTAAGTACTCTTTTATTACATCAGCATAACTTTTCTTCAAATCCAAATTTTTTGATAGCCTTCTTTCTAATGCCTCAAATTTCTTTACAGCTATTTGCCTGGAGTTGCCACCTTTACAAGTTGGTTGATCTTCGCGGAATGGTAACTTCACAATGTATCGTCCATCAGATGTTCTTTCGGTTGTTCTCGCGAAAAACTCTTCACATTTTTGCTCTTCCTCTGTCCATAACTTGTTCTTAGTAAATGATTGTTCTTCAATTTCCCAAAATCTTTTCAATGTGTCATCTTCATTTATTTGTGCGTGCATCACCTTTATTTTAGACGTTTCTTGGCATGGATTTCGATGGTCACTATCAACTGTTCCAGAAACGATCCATCCAAATGTTGTATTTTGGGCAATAAGTAAACCATCAGGACTTTTCTGCATTCCTTCTTTTAGAATTTGACTGAAAACATTAGCGCCTAGCAGCAAATCTATCTTTTTGGGAGTTTTGAACTGGGGATCAGCTAAGCACATATGATCTAATTCTACCCAATTGATGGAGTTTATCTGTTGTTCTGGTATATGAGAGACCACTAAGTTCTTAAGAACGTAAGCCTTAAGTTTGATCTCAAAACCATTTATCCTCGACTGCAGATGAATGGTTACTACGTGACTAAACGTAGTTGCACTTTTGTCTCCCAATCCAGTAACAGAACCTCTTACCTTTTCTTTTTTCAGCCTTAACAATTGTACTACAGCCTCTGTAACAAAACACGCTTGCGAACCTTGATCGACTAAGGCTCTTACTACCTGTTGCTCACCAGATTCAGACGTGGCATTTACTAGAGCTGTAGCAAGTAAAACTTGCCCATTCTTAGGTGTCCTAGTTGTGGTGCATGAAACCATTGGTGCAGCACTGCTCGCAGCATTAGTATTATCAATAGGTTTAGTTTCATTAGTTTTTTCCAAATCCAAATGTAAAAGAGAGTGATGCCGCCTATGACAAATCCTGCACGTAGTTGGTTTATTGCATTGGTAACTGCTATGGTTGCTACCCAAGCAATTGAAGCAAATTCGATTCTTTCGCACAAAATCGTGCCTCTGGTCTAAATCTAATTTGACAAATTGTTTACAGAAACACAACTTATGTTCTTCTAAGCAGTACTCACAAGTAATTCTATTTGTAGTGTTTGCAGACAGCATAACTTTTGGGTTGGAATATGGACCATTACCATTATGTTGTGTGCTTTTTTTGGAATCAATAAACTCGAACGCCCGGAAACGATTTTCCAAAAAAGTTTTGAATTGATCTAAAGTTGGCAAATTATTGGACTCCGTATCAGAATTATGTAATTCCCAATTTTTGCGCGTTTCTGCATCTAACTTGTAAGCAACAATATGAATAATGATGACGTCCCATGTGCTCACGTCAATATCAATATTTGTTAATGCATTTACACAATCCATGGTGGTATCTAAAAGTTCTTTCAAACCCGTTGCTGATTCGTTAAGTAGTTTTTTTTGCCCAAACAAACGTTTCAAAATACAATTGGCTATAAATTTCTTATTGTTGTACCGTTTTTCTAGAAGATACTAGCATTGAATGTAATTTGCGGCTGAAATTGGCGTATATCTAATCAATTGTTCGGCTTCACCAGACAAGTGAGTTTTCAAATAATGTAACTTTTGTACATTGTCTAAGGACTGATTGTTGTGCACTAAAGATAGAAACAAATCCCGAAAAGTAGTCCATTCTGAGTAAGCGCCTGAAAATATAGGAATGGTGATTTTAGGAAGTCGTACAATTTGATTGGACACGTTACCAACTTTGTTTACATTAGTTTCACGCTCTTTATCAGTTAATTTACCAATAGCTACTTTCAGTAAAGACTTGTAAACTAAATACTCTTCTTCAGTTATTTCGTAAATTTCCGTCTTGACATATTCTGAACTAGCTAACTCATCTGGATCCGAAATTTCATGCAATTTGGTATTGTTTGACCTGAATAAAGACCAATCTCTTTCCAAATTCTCAAGTCTAGCTTCTACATACTCCTTGCTAATTCTGTCCTTAGGGCTTTTCTTGAAGTTAACTATACCCTTCGCAATTGACTTTCGTAAGTCAGTTTGCACATTCAATAACTTATTCATTGTGCTAATTATTAAAGTTACTTGAAAAACTTTCTAAGTTTCTAAAAATCGAGCATAGGTTCTTGCCGCTTCCAGAACCGCCGCCAAATCTCGGCTGCCCTCTGGTTACCTGCAGAATTACAGCTACCTCCTGGTTAGCTGCTGGAGACCCACGCCTTAGCCGCAGCAGTCCACTGCGAGCGCGGGGTTGTGGTCACTCACTGACCACTAATCAAAAATTATGACCTTACAGTCATCCGACTCCGTAGGACCAAAATGTTGGACTCTTGACCTGGCCTCTCCTCCCTCACTTCACTCACTATTTGACCTCTTTGACCTCTTGGACTTATTTGCACTATTTAAATAAAACCACTGTTTGTTCTTGAATTAGGAATGTATTGACACAATAACTTTGGCTACCTATTAAACCGACGGAAAATCTTGTCACCGCGATGTAACAGGGGATAACTCCATCTATTAGCCGATCTTAGGAACTAATCATTTTAATTTAAATTTCAAATTTGACACATTCGATTTAACACAACCGTTGGGTCATGCACGTTTATGTACGTTTATGGGTGCGGTAACAGTAAAAATGTGAGTATGGATAACAAAATTAATAATCATAAATAGCAGAAAATTATACACGAGAATAGAATATGCATACATAGGTTCATGATAAATAAATATAATAATTAAACAATATATATATATATATATATATATATATATGCAAACAAGTGAATAAATAAAGCAAATCAATTGAGCAAACGAAATTTTATGTAGAGGGGGAGGAATAAAAGAATTCACGAACTTTTAATTTAAAAATTCCCTTAGTGAGGGATTGTCGAGTTTCGGTGGGCAGAGCGTTCCAAAGCCGGATGGCTTGCACAGTGAAAGACTTGGAGAAGAACTCAGTATGATGTCGAGGAATGCTTAAGCTGAGATTGTCTGAGGAGCGAAGAGAACGGTCGTGAGAAAGACAGAGGTATTGAAATTGTTTCTTTAGATAAGATATAACTATACCGCTAAGATAGGATGCGATACGGGTTTCCTGTCCTGGCTGAGATGGAAAGTTAAATTGTGATGCGAGCTGTTCCATCAGAAACTAGGTGTATGTGTTTAAGCCGATGTTGCCTACGGGACACTACTTCAGGGTATATGGAAATGTTCATATTTTTAAAATAGGCATTAGGTACTCGTTATTGACAGGTCTATCAACATGGATTGCACTAAAATTCGAACAGGTTAGATACAAGGACAAGGACTTTTCAAAATTAGCCCACAAAGGATTAAACGGGAATCCTTACAGGACGCGGTCAAAAAAACGAGTCGGCGTCCGATAATATCACAAGTGCATTTGGATTGTGCTTAGGTACTAAGAGTCAAATCCGCCGCCGTACCTTGGCTAACTTAGACTTGTTGACGAGCTTTGTATTGACCCCGCTCTCTACGCAAGGAGGTCTGGGTTCGAGTTTCGGACTTCGGATCAAAGATTTACAGAGCAAGAACAAACATTAAATAAACATTTTTTGGGTTTCGTTAGGTGTCAAGTCATATGCTGGGATCCATAACAGGAGTGCCTATAGTCAGGATCAGATTAACGTATCTGAAACAAGAAAACCTCGTTTATCTAGTCCTTTCAATGGATGGTCGTAAGCTCAGTGTCCAGGATTCGAGTAAAGTCAGTTTCAGAAATATCTTGGGTGATTAAGCCCGTAACCAACGTTGTAACGATGACTTTATTTAAAAGCCTCTACCTTAATCCCTGGGCTTAAGCCCAGCAGTGAGACAATTAAGAGGCCATAAGGTAGGTACCTACCAATTTAAAAATATGTAAGGGCCTGTGCACCTCATTCTCCAGAGACAGGCGAGTAGATTGAACTAAACTCAACTTCCTACATTATTCATGACCAATTCCTAAATTCACACACACATTTTATGTCTAACACAGGGAAAAGTTTTTCAAAAGTTGATAGTCTAACGGGCACGCAGGCCTGATGATCAGGCCTTTTGTGTTGTTTATGTACCGTACTTTCGTACTCTTCAGGGTTCCGTGGTCGCTAAGAAATGTTTACAGCGATCTGACACCAGAGCGGTTTGAGATTAGTTTTAAATTTAGGATTCCATGGTCACTAAGACAATTCTGACTTCCATATGAATGGCAGCACTGCGGCTTACGAAATGTTTTAAAACCGCAACCGCACCTCTGAATACATTTTCATTTGTTCATTATAAATAATAAATAAATAAATATTGGACAACATCACATACATTGCTCTGATTCTGTGGTAAGTAGCTAAAGCACTAGTGTAACAGAAATCAGAAACAACGACGGTACCACAACACCCAGACCCGAGACTATACAGAAAAGTTCGTTTCCCATATTGACCGGGGATCGAACCCGGAACCTCTGAGATGGCGCGCCAAAGTCCGGAACGCTCGCCTCTCGGCCACGGAGGTCGACAAATTTTATTCAAATCATTATATTCCTTATAATACCTCCAAAAGCGAAACTTTGGAAGAATGTGTGTATATCTAGATATTTGGATGTCTTGATGTATTTTTGTAATTCATTCACGCACCAATTACAAAATGGATTTGAATAAAATTTGGGAGAATGCTAGATGAGATAATAACTTAACACTTCTAGGGTACTTTTATTCCAAAAGAGCGTAGACGAATTCGTGGGCAACACTAGTATCTTTAGATTAGAAATGATGAGAGAAAAACTACTGAATCCCAGGCTCACCCAAGGGCGAGATAACTTTTCGGTACAAAGTGGAATAATGTATAGTAAAATTAACAGTTACCCACTTCTCTTGAAAGGAAGACTAACAAGTGGTTCTGGGGTGACACAAATGTATGTTGCAGTAGTTTAAAATCAATAGTAGAATAATTAGGTGAGAACCATTGAATAGCTGGAACAAGGACAATTTTTCAAATATTTTGAACGCAAAAATTTGTATTATATCTTTTTCCCGCAAAAGCTACTAAACTGATTATGTAGAAATTAGATAAATGGCAGATTAAAATTACATATTGAATACTTACAGACGAGAGTATTGAAATGGTATAACAACTGCTGAAAATGCCAATTTGCAATTAAACTATTATTAATATAATTTGGATTATTTTTGGGTTAGTAACGATAAAATATTATAGGTATAGTTTATTAATTACAAACTATCTGATGACTGTTTGATGCATGTATGCATACTTTTCTTAAACAATCGGGCACTCGTAGCATTAACACTAGAAAAAAATAAAAACAATCTTGCTGTACTTTTGTTGCTTTCATCTTGCTAATAAAAACAAACTAGTTTGCAGCACCGACGTCTCAAACGCCCGATTTATCTAGGCATCGTGAATCACCGTCGCATCAGTTAGCCAATATAGAGGGTCAACTGATTGCATCCATTAGGGTTAAGCACAGTAGGTATATCCTTGTATCTCGAGTGTGACCAACGCAGCGATGTGGCCGTGTCTCCATCTTAATTGATTCCCAAATGAGCCCCATATCGGTTCAATTGCTTTGCCGATCTCGATAATGTGTTCCTATTGCAATGGTTTCCTGGTTGCTGATATAAGTATACGGTAGCTGGCCGTTCTAATTACTAGTTGTGTACCAGATTTCTTCCTGACTCAAGTTTCTGCGCATACTTAGAAGGCTGCCTCAATCAGTAATGGCAAGATGTAGCATTGTGATTGTGAATAAAAAAAATAATTTTATTGATACTAGAGTTTTCTTAAGGTTCCATACCCTTTTACATATATCCGTCTGTGCCCAGATTGTATTTCGAGAAATATAACTTTGTACATACTTTATTTTTAATAATGTTTCAAAATATTATTTGAAATGTATGTATTGATATTGTTATATTTAATATTTTACTCTTTATATCTGTATACGTACGGTACAGACATGTAACACAATATTGTCACATCATACAAAAGTAGTCCCGCTTGCGCAACTTCCATGCCAGTCAGTCGCGCCGCAATAAATCTCTATTGTCACAATTTTCCTAAATTAGATCTAAAACACAAGAATATAGTGTGCATAATCGTGCACAATCTATCTCACTGCCATGAATCTACCATCTCCTATATTAGAATGAATATAAATTGACTTTGGAACAGTATCGGCACCCAAGAAAAGCTGTCAATCTGTCTCAATAATAATTAATCTGGCAACTGCTTTCTTTTTTGTAACCATATTTGTTTGTTTGCAAATCCAGAGCTGTTTGGTATGATATTGTGAAATATCACAAAAACGGATCAGTTTTTTTTGCATTATATGCAAAACAACATAATCCAGACTTGGGAATCCTAAAAAGAGCGTGGACTAAACAAGATTTTGTTTTTTTACTCCCAAGAATGCTCACGGTACTTATTTTTCCCTTTTAAATGTAAACATGAAAATACACTCTTTTGCCTGTAAAATGCCTGTGTGCTTATTTAATATACATGGAAAAAGCTTTTGCGTTTTACAACTAAGTAGGTGGATTCTAATTTTAGGTCTAAAAGTTATTTTTCTTTAATAATTATAAAGTAATATATAAATATCGGACTCCATTACATCACACTAAACTGATCCTGGAGCAAGAAGCAAAAGTCCTTATATTACGGATAGTAGAACCAATGATGGGACTACAATATATACCAGTTGACCGGAATTTGGAGTCACGCCATCTCTAAGTTCCCGGATTCGATTTTCGGTCAGATCAATATGAAATAATCAAGTTTTCTATATCGTCATCGGTCTGGGTGTTGAGGTATCGTCGTTGTTTCCAATTTATTTAATTCACATGCCGTACATGTCACCTATCCATGTATACAAGAATTGATAGACATTAAGACCTTAATAGGCATTCATGGCACTCCATTTTTTTTTTTGTAAAATCTAAATACACAGTACTCTTTCCACTCATTGCCGCGACCTTGGCATTTTACTTTACGAAGTTATCTCCGCCACATATTGGCGAAAAGGAAAAAACCTCAAAAGCAAACAGAGAATGTTCGTAAATAACACGTAGGCTTGCAAGAACAACGTCACAACTTAAAATCTTTGATTTTCCAGTACTGCGTTATTCAGTTCAATTAAAATCTGGCAACCCGCTATTAAATGGCGTGCGTATGGTGATTTGAAATTATGTACTTTGATTTTCACATATACCTTGCCCTAGCCTATGATGCCGTTATGAAGTGAAAATAGTAAGTATTAGAATATTCATCAGTATATTCGATACTTTATTTCTTAAGGACCTATTTCCAAAATCACAGCGAAGAGTGGTTCTGGTAAAAACTTTATTTCAATGAATAGATCAAATCATTCTACATTATTAAAAAAAGATAATATTAAGCTAGTTTAAACTAATGTAAAATTTTTATTTTGTGACATACATTACATAAAAAAAAATTGTTTCTTTCAATGAATACTGTATCTTACATACCAAAACACTCACAACTTAGCATCTTTTTCGCTTTTTAGTTATCTGATTTAAATAATATTTTTTCCAAAGTAGAAAAGAGTTAAATAAAATTTATACTGATACTCAAAAATTAAGCAAAACCATATAAATAATTCAAATTATGTACAGTGTTTTAAAAATACTGATATCCCGTAAATCTCGTATCGAGATTGTGATTTCTAATCTAGTCAAATCTCGAATTTATGGTCTCGACTAGATATTGCATTCCCTATGTGCAACCTATACTAAAGCTTAGTGTGTGGTCTAAAAGCGGGCTAAATCGCTAAATTATAAGCAAAAAGTTTGTTTTTCTCAAAACTTCAGTTGCGTCGATGTTTCTTCAAAGCAGGATCGTATCTTTGGGTCCACAGGATGAGCGATCTGTTTCATGTTTTCCCTCGAATTGATTACATCAGCCTTATTGAATTTGATCTCGGCCTATTTGCCTAGAAAGCCCGGCTGAGTTGTGCCTTTTTGTAGCACTTGTTTGAATTACGCAGGTTGGGTCTGAGGAGGTCGACTCGGCCTTTTTTGTGAAGGTGAGATCACCTATCTTACCTATTTGTTTGCTTATAGACCTATATTTGAGTGACCTACAGTTACAATATTCTTTGTAAGGTTTTTTTATTCATGAAGTAGGAGGCACTTACTGCCTCCGTCCTAAAGTGCTTAAAGTGTCTCTGTCTAAATCCAGGATGTCATGGGTTTGAATCGCGTGACATGTGATTTCCATACATTTCAAACTAGTCGAAACGATATGCAAGGTTGACTACTGCCAATCGACTAGTACCTTCTGCGAGGCGGGGATGGTCCAGTGAACTGCTCATCATTGCTCCTCCCCCAAACCTTTTCGGGGCAAATGAAGGGGCTAGATAGCGGCCATTCCACCGGTGATGTGATAGGTCTTCTGTTCTCATTGCATCACCATCAAGATGATGCGGACCACCCGGGGGTTTCAGTAGGTCTTCCTCCTTCAGGAGACGGTACGGTGTCTCAATGCATTTCCGCCCGCAAAAAAGGCCCCTTGGTCATTTAAAACTACTTTTTTGCTTGTAGTACGAGTATATTACATTACTAGTACCCACTGCGGCTTCACATGCGTATTTTCCGCTTTTTTCCCACATTTTCTTCTGATTCTTGGTTCATATTCATTGTAGAGTGATGTTGTATAGCTCAAAGCTTTCCTCGAGATATATAGACTAGGCATCTAATTTAACAATATTTTTTCAATTCGAAATAGTATTTCCTGCCACTAGCGAGTTCAAACAAACAAATTTCTCAGCTTTATACATGAGTATAGATTTAAACTGGAAACAATAAAAGACCGGAAAAGCTGACAAGTCAAACAAAACAAGTAGGTAGGTAGTCAGCAAAGGGTACGAGTAGTTTAGTTTACTTAAGTTAACAAAATTACTATTTCGGTACAGTATACAAATAAATACTTACACCTTAAATATGCTCGTGTTAGGCCCTTGGGCGTCATTTTCAGGAACCCTTCTCGCTTCATTAGACAGCAACTATTTTTAGTTCGCTCACAGCGTCCGGAATATAACTAACTAAATTGATCATTATTATGGGTCTTTCGTCAGTTGATACTACAAATCGATGATACCGCAGAACGACATTTTTCAATTGGTCGATCAACATTGTGTGAAATGACATAGTACTAAAAAGTTATTCGGCGACTGTTTAATGTAAAAGCACAAACACTTTTCATTTTTTTAAATTAAAAGATTTCTTATTCTAAATCACGGAGTGACACCGCGATGTCATCAATTCGTGGTGTCAACTGTCGAAAGAAAGGGTTACTTTATAATTAAACTACCTTAAATCGTGCCTCTCTAAATACTTGACATTGACGGAATCATAAACGCGGGACAGAGACAATGGAAAAAAAAACCAAACTAGTTTTTACGGATTCTTCGCTCCTATTCGTCACAGCGGAATATTGCATAGCCCAAAGTCTTCCCCTGTAAATAAACTAATGTTAATGTAAATTTTTTTTACTAGTTCCCGTTTAAAGAAACACAACTCTTAAATTTTATAATATTAGTATAGATATATTGATAACAATTTTGCTGCGCCCTTATAAAGTCCAAGAGTATTTAATTTTCTTCCAACCTTCTAAATCCAACCGCATAAAACACCTCTTTTCAAGTTGTAAACGAAGTTACACTCGTGTTTTGTAGTTAAAAGAGCCATAAAAGAATGCGAACTAATGAAAACATAACTAAGGTCTAACTTGTCATTGCGAGCTTTGATTAAATCTCGGTTTTGCAAGTGAATAGGATCACTTTGTTGTCCGTCTGTCCGTCCGTCTGTCAAGACCCTTTTTCTCAGGAACGCGTGGAGGTATGAAGCTGAAATTTATATCAATTACTCAGGTCTACTGTCCCTTGAAGCTGTGAAAAAATCAAACTTCTAATCCAACGCAATCAAAAGATACATCCGTTTATGCCGCAAATTTTCGACACTTGCAAGGGAATCAAAACCTACAGGGTGCTTCCCGTGAACTCAGAATCTTGAAATTTGGTACGAAGCAACGTCTTATAGTATAGATAAAGGAAAAATTACGAAAACCATAAATTTTTAGTTACATCACATAATATATATTTTTTTAATAATTTTAAACTTACTACCCATTTCCTCATAAACGCGTAGAGGTATTAAATTGAAATTCATACCAAATACTCAGGTCTATAATAACTTTAAGCTGTAATAAAATCAAACTTCTATGTCAACGCAATCAAAAGAAACAGCAATTTAAGCTGCATATTTTGAAACTCGCAAGTACTCGCAAGGGAATCAAAACCTAAAGGGTACTTCCAGTCGACCTAGAATCTTGAAATTTGGCATAAAGCAACGTTTTATAGCACACATAAAGGAAAAATTCCGAAAGCCTTAAATTTTTAGTTACATTACAAAATATTTATGCTCCTCCATCTTTCCCCATTGTAATGTTATGAATTTCATTTTGCAATAAAAATACCATAGTTATGACTCGATTGTCGTAATGAACGAACTTTGTAAACCTTGCAGGTTTGTACGGAACCCTCGGTGCGCGAGTCCGACTCGCACTTGGCCGGTTTTTATTCTACTACTCCGTAAGTTATTCATCGATTCGTGTAGGTAGTAGAGGCCACTAAACATTTTTAAATACATTTATTATGCGCTTTTCAAGAACCGTTAATTCTTTCATTTGTCTTAATTTCTTACCTAACCCATCTACTAGCAATTCATTTGTTGATAAATATTAATAGCTCGCTAGACGATCAACTAATCTGTCCGGAAAAGGGCTTGATTAATACAAGTGACTGACGAACCACTACGGTTATCATTCTGAATCTGATAAAATAGAATACCCGTAGCAGAATTAGGTCACTGACAAAGCTTTCAGAATTGAGACACTGAAAACTACTTGTGGCTGGCTAATCGCGCAAATGGACCGAATAATTGTTACAGTTTAGCAGGCCTAGAAACTGCGCGGTATTAAAAGCCATAACCAGACACTCCAAACAAAAAAGACACCAATTTCACATGAAATCGTATGATTTTGAGGTCTGCAGATAGGTACTGCAAAAAGGAAAAGGAAACACCCTTACACCTCCTATATGAATCCTTGATTTACTAACGAGGCAATCACCTGGTACGACACATATCATAGCTGGGAGAACTAAAATCTCTGAAAATCAGGATGATAATATGTTGGTTACAAATCAATTATAGACTACTTACTATTTAATAAGTTACGAAACAGAAACAAATTAATCCATTCGTATTTTGTCTCGTTGCACTGGGCGTCTACTCTTGAAAACGAAATATGTCGGATCCGATGACGTTTAGTATTTTTTATTGCTCATTATCGCAACTAACACACTTCGAATGCGAATAAAGCGTTATCAAAAAACAAAATATTATTTATACAAATCAAAAATCACGTTTTAATTCCCTAACTTTTGATCAATCTTCAAAAACGAAACCTTTCGTTTGTTCGTTTCGTTTTCAAGAGTAGACGCCCTGTTCTTTCATTTTTCTTATTTTCTTCAGCAGAACGTGCCATTGCGACGATTTATCAAGGAACAAGTGGACTGTTATAAAATACGGCATGACAAAGATTTATTGTTGACTCAAATCAGTTTTGAGTTAACGTAGGCAATCAGACGCGCTTATTTACAAATGGAATAATTAATGTTAAATGATTGTACGAGGAATTTCAAACAAATTTGACAAGTGGATTCTGATGTGATTAATAATGTCGTTATCATAGACTTATAAGTCCATGGTCGTTAATGACAAAACTGGCGCTGTCACTTATGCAAAAGTGAAGTTTTTCAGGAGAAGCATTTAAAACTTTGACACCTCACAAAACAATGACTTAAGAATATATAGATGAGACGAACAGCTTATATTACAACGTCAAATTTTAACTCTACTTTTTCATAAACATTGATCACTTATGTTGTAAAAATATACCTTTATTTTTTTAAGCCAACCCTCTCAAAAGTGTCGTGGTGGCTCTAACGAACAATAACTGTAGTTGTGTCGCAATGACACTCACGTCCTCATACGGAAACTATGAGTACTACACAAGTAACGTTATCGCACTAAGTAAAAGGGTTTTTAGGACAATTTTCAGATATTTAACTCATATTTGCATCTTTGTAAAAGTGACAGTGTCGCACCGGTTGCGATGTGTAATCATAATAATGCACAATTGACCACTTGACAGTATTTGAAAAAATATTGTAAAATGTGTGCTCGTTAATGAACCGGACAAATGTAAATTACCAGAGAAAAATAAGATTTTGTGGAACTCGGAATCGCGTGACCGTCGAAGTTTGTGACTTTTATATGGTTAGCGACACAATAATTCAATTGATTTGGTAAAATCATCGTTTCGCCACATTAAAACAAATAAAATTCGCCAATAGCTGTAAATTACAGAGTTTATTGACGTCACACAAATGGCGGTTTCTTTTGTTCTACAGATAAAGAAAGTAAAATTTATTTTGAAAGAATAAAATGCTACCTATTCTTTTAATAAAAAATAAAAATGTAAAATTACCATTTTACAATTACTTTTCATAATTTATTGTTAACAATGTCAAGTAGCCAATTAGGATGTTGATACTAGTTAAAAAAAAATTAAACGTCTCAATGCCGTAAAATATAACTTTAGTTCTATGTTAGATTGGCCATATAGTTTTTTTTGCAAATAATCTTTAAATTGCTTCAATATCATATCAATAAAGTTCAAGTTTAAAGAAACCTTTTTTTTTAATTTTTCGATTATGTGGAACTAATTATCGTTTGACCACTTTCCAATAAACTGTTTAAGCATTTTTTTGTTAATTTGAGGTTATTGTAAGTACCTTAAACAAATCTTCTCAGCCGGCATCTTATTCTCTCTAACCAGCCTTTAGAAACATTTTTCATTATTAAAATCCTGAAAAAGATGTCTCTCATAATTTATAGACGACCGCTGCGATTTATTTTTAACAGAGTAGGCTTACACGAATAAGCGATTGCTTAAGATATTTTTGTTGGGGTTTTGTGTAGTATCTACTGAAACCTGTACATAGGTATTGTATTTATTTTATTCATTTTATGTCTCATTAAAGAGGTTTTTCTCTCTTAGTACTAAATATGTTTTCTAAGTACTGACAAAAGCGTAGCAGACAACACACTTTGGACTTGGTACAGCCTTTAATGTCGTGCGCAAAGAACTCATTTCGAACCGCATGTGTTTACGTGATTGAAGGACTTAAGATCCTGTGGTGGTTATGGCTGAGCCAGGTTCCTCATAGCATCACCTTAACGGCGATCAGGTCCAATCGGAGGTTTAAGTGGGTAGTTCTGGCCTTCTCAGGGCTGGGAGTCCCACACACGCCGTCACCTTCCTCAGGTGACGTTACGGTGCATCAATGTATTTCCAATCTTTGAGAAAAAAATATCTATTGTTATGCGTATGTTATGTGGTGAATCTCTCTCTTAAAAATATTTTGTATCTGCTCGTTAAATGTGTACGGTAAGCATCATTAATTTTTATACACTTCAGTACCTTGTCATATTAAACCTCTTTCCAATTGACCTCATCCCATTTGATGTTAAGTGGTAATGAGGTCCTAGCTTATGGGTGATAAGTACAGCATAATAATACTGTTTATGGACTGGTCGCCCTTGCCTTAAAGGCTTGACCCCTGCTACTAATGTAGCACCCCCAGGACCTCTGGAAACCTTACTTACACGCAGGAATACAACAACACCGAAGTGGTTGTTATTGTTGAGTGCGTTCAAAAAAAACAAGCCCTTCAGCTTTAAAACCATATCGGTATAGATGTCTGGATCAGAAATGTAATCTATTTAATGATATCTAGGATTGTTATCTACTTAGATTATTTGCCTAAATTTTCAACGATTATAAATTAACTTTTTACTCGTGAAAGATTTCTCTTGCAGCAAATAAAAAATGGATGCTAATCCATGAACGCCAACATAACAACAAAGTTCAAGATTTTTCTCTCATTTATCAAAATTTTTGTTATGCAAAAAAGTTTCGCCAAAAGGTTTGATATATGAGCCCTAAAGCGTTTTTTATTTCCACTCAAACAGTGCACGAGAATGGAAATTCGCAAAGAATTTAACATCCATCATAGCTGCACTTCATTTTAAGCTAGCTCATAAAATGAGCCAACAAAAGGAAGCTTGTGCATATTAAAAATCAAATTTGGGTATTAGGTGTTGTTTTAAAAGTTTGGGTTTTATTATTATTAAAGTATTACTACTTGTTTTTTTTTAGATTTTTATAGTACTTTACGACGTAATATGGATTTTCAAATATTGAACCCACTGAGCTAACCGCAAGTTATCGTAGGCGACGGATTTTTCTGCTGTGTCAACCCATTAGCCTCTAGAAAGTGCCCTCTGCCGAATATGTTTAGAACTAACTTGGAAGAGCAGCACGTGCGATATGTGAAGGTCGTGGGTTCGAATCCCACACCGCAAGGAGAGATGAAAATTTTTCTGTTTGTTTAAAATGTTGGGATGAAATACCATGACGTATCGTACTTTCACCCAGGGGGGGGGGGGGGGTAGCAAAGTTTGATGGAATCCCTCTGCCCATCGACTCATTACCTCAGTGGGGATATTGAGGGATATTAGTTTGCTTCAAAATAAAGTTTTTTAAATTGTTTTATTATTTAATTTACGTTTATAACATTGCTATTGGCGTCTCGACGACCTAGTGATTTAAGTACCGTTCAGCGATCAGCATCTTTTGTCGGTTCGATTCTACAGTTTGTTTCGGAATTCCCAAGCATAGTTTGGGTTTGAGACCTGGGTACTCTCTTGGCAACACATTTTATTGCGCAAAGAAAGTGTATGTACTTACGTCCTACAACGTTTTGAAACTCAATAAAAGGCAGATTTAGGACGCGATCGGTTTTATCAAAGGCTGTAAAATAAGTTCGCGTAATGTTTAGGTACCATCGGCTGTAACATTGGGAAAACTCCTTTATTTACGTCCTTTCGTCGTTTTTATGTGTAAGTAAATAAGAACTACACACTATGACATTGGCGCCGCCTTACGCCGTGCACATAAGAACTAATATTGAGTGGCAAGTGTTAACCGTATATAAAACGCAATGGTCACCCGCACTTTATTTAGTACCTTTTGCAAACAAACGTCAAATCCTTACCGTATCTTGTTTTCACAAAGCTAAGGGTCAGTATATACTCCGTTTATCTATGGTTATCAACGAAAAGGCGTTAAACATTATGTACAGTCGCCGTCAGATATATCGGAGCAAACAAAGTGACCAAATACTTCTGAACAGTTAATGTGTCAAAAAGTTCCATACACCACAAGTTACCATTAATATCTGAACATTCATTACTTCAATAATATCTGAGCAGATGCTAGTGAATAATTTCTTTACACACAACTTACCAATAATATCTGAACACTCATCTAGACAGGTAGCTAAATGAGACACATGACGTGCGTGACACATATTGACGTTATGAGTGTTCAGATATTATTGGCATCTGCTCAGATATTATTGAAGTAATGAATGTTCAGACATTAATGGTAACTTGTGGTGCATGGAACTTTTTGACATTTTAACTGTTCAGAAGTATTTGGTCACCTTGCCTGCTCCGATATATCTGACGGCGACTGTACAATTGTTGTGAACTTGACTTATGCTCGGTTCCTATATTTAAAAACGATACGTTCTAGTTACGAAAAGTAATAAATAATACAAAGGTGTAAGCTAAAAACAACTGACGGATGACTGACGACAGCTGATAAAGAAAGTAAATTTGAACTTAGAATTGACGACTCGTCGAAAAACAGACAGTAATTTTACACACATTACGAATCGTAAAATATTGAACCGGGCATTAACTTGTTCCAATAAATGTAAAATTTCCACTTAAGGGATTGAGTCCAGTACTTCCATATCTCAAACCCGGGCTATGCCATAACAATAATTCTGATAATATCACTGGATAATAAATCTGAATCGGCTCCAAGATGAAAACTTCTGTAACCATTCCATCGGAGGGTAAATCCCAACACTCTCCTCATCTTTCCTCTCTTCGCTCCCGGCATTCAATCAGGACTCCGCAAACATTAATTATAATGTTATGGCATAATTACTCTTCACATGCAATGATTTCTTGATGTATTGGATTAATAAGGGTTAATAAAGTCAACCTCTGCGCTCAAAATGGACTTTACGAGCTAGTGATAAAAGTCATGTTACGTTGAAACGACAGCTTAAGCTTGACTAGCGGCAGAAATTTCAATATTCGCATGTTTATAATTCAGGCTCCACCCTAAATGTGTAGCTCAATTTGTGAGATGACGCAAAACGATATTGTTATATTAAAACATTTAATGAGCCTCATTATGAGTAAGCTGTGCTTATGAAAATTGACGGAACAGTTTACAAAGTGAAAATACCAGGAAATATCGGCGATTGTTCATTGTTATAATTTTCTAATTTTGCTTTTCAGTTGGCAAATTAATCATGATTGTGATGAAATAATTTATTCTCGTAGGTACTCGTAACAAGAAACACTTAGGCAGCGTTAAAGTGAACTTTTTTTAAACTGCCTAAGTTATTGTTGCTTTACTTATTTAAAACATATTATTAATAGTCGTCTTTTGAAACAATGATAGGTAACACAAAGTGGAAGACTGTATTGATATTATTAATGACAAAGATATCTGGACCATTAACTAGACGGTTAATTTTTTAGCTTAATTGTTTTTTTAGATAGACACATATGCAAGTAAGAAAAAATAAATTTATTTCTTTTTTGTATAAGTTATTTATTTCTTTGTGAACCTCGGGAAATTACCGAGTTCTTACGATGGTTAAAACCGTGGTTAGTGTTATGACGCTATCATTGATGCACCGTTTCTATTAAAAGACTATTCTTTATATAAGTATTATTATTCCTAATAATAATACTTATATACTTATATAAGTATTATTACAAATTTGTAAGCTTTTGTCCGCGACTCCAATCACTTTCAGATTACGCATTTATAACCTCAGTTATAACTATGTAATAATAATAATAATAATTTATTTATTGCAATATGTGGTTACATAAGGTCTTATTGATAGGTAAAAATAGTTCTCACATAAACCCTGCAAGGGCACAGCAATCTTATTTTCATTAGGCGACATATTAAATAAAAATTATACTACTAGCTACTTACAATTTACAAAAACAATAAAAATAAGGCGTTTAAGTTTTGGTTGAGAGGTCGAAATACTCTTGAACACTATAAAAACAATGCGTACTTAGAAATTGTTTGGTTTGCTTTTCAAACTCTATGTATTAACCTGTGCCTCAGTAAAATGTTCCTAATTCGATTCTCGGTAGAGCCCATTTGGGCAATGGTGGTCAAAAATGATTTAGAAAAAAAAAACTCGTTTCTATTTACTTGATAATTAAAACCAAAAATAAAACTTCTAAAACAATTATTTGAGTTAATTTAAAAATTATTCTCGTCGTACGCTCATCAACACTTGAAGTAAACACTTGCAGATATAAGTTCTAATGCCGATGACTTAAGGGCGGTGTAAATTGCATAGTCTACGAACCCAAGATAAATAAATGTTCTACCGCGACACTTTAAACTGGTTCAATAAATCACAGTGCAGGAAAAAGCCACAGATGCAGCTCCTTAGTTTATTATTACCTAGTGATCCAGGAAACGAGAACTCATAATTTCTTAGCAGACATCTGGCAGTAACTACTGTGACCATCTAAGCATAAATTATATTTCACAGGGAACCATTGTCTTCTGCAACATTGAGAACTCCAAGAAATAGAATTCACACTACGGAAAAAAGAATTGACATTTCCAAGGGCCAATAACAGGGTTATCTTCTCCAGGTTTGTAATTACTCAGTTGAATGCAAAATAACACAGATCTAACTAACGGAGAGTACATTTTTATCTTTGCTATTGTAAGGTAAAAACTCAAGGTTTGTATCGCCTTTATTTAATGGACATAAGAACTAATTTCGTACTGTTTTACGAACTGTTTTCTGTGGTTGTTGACATTATACCTATTATGGTATACCTAATATAACACTAGTCAAAAGGCATACAGAAAGTAAAAAATACAAAATTTACAAAAAACAATACATCAAACAAAAGCGTAATCTTCTCATTCAGACTCAAGGATCAATTACTGAATACTAGAGGATCAATGGCTTTGTTTAATTGATTTATTTTATTACCACGAGTCACGAATAAAAGCAGTTTTAATGCAGAGCTTTAAAACATCTTAATGAAAAATCTTTCCAACAACTGAATAAAATAAACAATTTTCATTTTATTTATAAACGAGCGGCCCACCATGGCTTCGCAAGCGTACTTTTTCCGTACTTTTGGCACAATTTGAACTGACTCTTCGCTGTTTTTGATCGCAATGTGATACAACCTAGTCTGCCTCGATAAATCTTCCAATACAAAAATATTTTTTTATTTCTAGCCAGTTCATGAGTTTAGCGCGTTAAAACAAACAATTAAACAAACTCCCCATTTCAAATAGTATACTTAGATAGAGGACTACTGGTGAAATACCTCCACCTTACAGAAGACCGCAGCGAAATAACAACCACTTCTGTGTGGTTATGTCCCTGCGTAATTTTTTGTCTATACATTATTTGTTTTACAAACATAGACAATGGTTACTCTTGATAAAAAGTCAACTATCTACAATATGGCATAGCATACGCCACGCGACTAAATTTTATCGCGCTTTTAACAAACGTCCAAATCGATTGAAGTCAGTGCGTCAGCTGCTGATTGGCAGAAAATACGAGTGCGGTATGCTAATAGCCAATCAACAGTATCGAAACTACTGTCGTCTCATGCGATAAATTTGTCGGATTGCGCCATGCGAGTAAATTTTATCGCGCTCTTAAGAAATGTCAAAATCAATGCATCAACTGCTGATTGGCTGAAAATACGAGAACGGTGTACTATCACCTAATCAACGTTAAAGAAACTTCAGTCGTTTCACGCGAGAAATTTGACGTATTACGCATGCTAGGCCTAGGAGATAGTAGGTACACTATTTCGATTAGGTCGATCTGCAACACGTATTGAACCCAAAGCCCCGATATTATAATCCAGTACCTACTTAAACAGCCAGACCATTGAGGTTTTCATAATAATACAATGGGTTAAGGAAAATAAATGATTTAATAAGATCATAAATCCTGATCAAACAAATACAAAAGGGGTTATTTTGGGGTAACAAAAAGTACAATTTATATGTAATATTCAGAAAAACGTCGCGCGACTGAGTCTAGAATATTAGGGACAACGTGATTGATTGCGCGGTGATATTTCAAGAAAAAGTGACACTCCTTTTTTTTCGGCGAAATAGGTTATATATTCAAGATTAGAATTTTAGTGATAACCAAATATAGGATTGCGGTCAATATTTTGCATTTGGCTTCTTATTCACACGGGATAAGGGCGATACAAGTCCAAAATGTAGTTTGACGTGCTTTTTTATGTACAAAAGAATATATTCTTTGTAGATAATCTACCGTTCGCCAGTTATTTACATTCGAAAATGAGATGCACTTGCGTAATTTGCAAAAAAATTAATTGTCTTGAACCAGATAAACTTAAATGAGGGTTCGATTAAAAAAGTAGGATTTTTTTTTTGCTGTGGTAGGTCTTCTGTGCTGTGGTAGGTCTTCTGTTCCCATGGCATCACCATCAAGGCGATGAGGTCCACCGGGGGGTTTTAGTGGGTATTCCTGCCCGCATAAGGGCAGGGAGTCCCACACACGCCGTCACCTCCCTCGGGTGAGGGTACGATGCGTCAATGCATTTCCCTCCGAAAAAAAAAAAGGATAATACTATTTAAAGTTTGTAATTAAATCTTTTAAATGATTGTAATACTTTAAATATGTAAATAAATATAAAAAATTTGACAACATCACATACATTGCTCGGACTCTGTAGATAGCTTAATCACTTGTGTTACAGAAATCCGAAACAATGACGTTACCATAACACCCAGACCCGAGACAATATAGAAAAGTTCGTTTCCCTTAATGACCCAACCGGGGATCAAACCCGGGACCTCAGGGATGGCGCGACGCCAAAGTCCGGCCCGCTCGCTTCTCAGCTACGGACGTCCTAGAACTTTAGTACCTAAAATCGCTTGGAATGAAACAATGTGTGTGATTACAAAGTCAAAGTCAATATTTTTTATTCATGTAGATTACATTTGTAATAGTTATTAGTCGTCTCTATACAATGCAAATGAAGCTATATACACAGCTGATCAAGTTGTTGCATAAAGTGATCAAAGTTAAAAAGAACAGTTAACGCACAACATTTTTAATTTAACGGATTAATCAAAAAGGTAGTTTGTCGATAAGTTTCCTTCTCAAAAAAAGACTTATGTACTTCGCTTTACGTTTGTACTATATGATCTACATACAAAAGCTCGTCAGACTTTACACTTTGAACCTTATTTCGTGTACATAAGAATTATTATCGAACTGCAAGTGTATACCTTGATGTGCTGTCGAACGTACACACGTGCGATCGTACATACGCCAAACTATGTACTTTGAACCGCCCTTATACCACGGGCATAAGAACTAATATGGTACAATTGAAAAGTGGTAATGCAATTTACGATTTAGAATTTTTTTTTCCAAATTGTATTAATGTACGCGTCTTGGACTAGGAATCGCCTTTATGTCGTAAGCATAAGGACTAATATCGAGATGCATGTTATGATCGTAAATGCTTTCGACCCAATACTACGGGGAATGAGAGTCAAATGCAACATGGTGACTTAATTAAATATATTAAATTAAGGAAAAAATATTAATGTATCTTCATTAAACTATCAAGAATTTTTATTGAACATATAAATTATATTGAGTTCTAACGGTACTACAATAAAATAAAATAAAAATAACCTAAAATTACATGTTATAAGAATAAGCATGTCGATAGTCAAAAATACTCGTAAGAACGAACATAAACAATAGGGCACATTTTTTAAGCAATAAAAAATCTTTTTTACTATAATATTATTTTTTTTAATCAATTTTTAAAAAAATAGGTTCCTACCACAAAAACAAGATCCAACCATGATATAATAACCTCACAAAATCCACCCACTTCTAACAATACTCAAACATATTGTTCAGCTCAACGCCTTAACTCGATTAAAAATTAAAAAAAAAACTGTCGTGTCCATACAATAGCTCCCCACGTCCAACCGCCGTATATCGGTCGATAACCAGTCTGCCGCTTGCCTGCGAGAAAATGGTCGCATAATCTGTGCCGCAAACGCGCTCTCATCTTGCGTAAATATCGCGCGCCTCTTCCAACAACAGCAAACCGGTTGCAGCTAGAGCGAGACAGCAAGACACACGTGTTACAATATCGTAATTTGTTTAGCAAAAATAACCTCGTTGAACGCGAATCAGTGTATTAACTATCAAATATACTGACAAGAGGCATGCTTAATGGATATAGGTATGATGCGTCTGATATGACCTTCTAGAAGGATAAAACGTTTACGCACACTTTGGGGTCATTTCATTCGGAATGCGCAGCGGTAAGTACCTAATTCATAATGTTTTTACCCGGCTAATACCGACTCAAAAGAAGCGATGTGTTGTTTGCGCGTAGGTCGTGTATTGAATGAACGTATTTATGTGTGTGGCGATGTATGATGTCATTTACGTACAGACACATTTTGAAGCGATATCATGATTATTATTAAATGATTTTTCGGATTTTTTAATGTGACATCAGCGAAAATGAGCATGGTCGTTGTATGATATGTATGCAGTCAAAACACTGATTTGATTTTCAGTCTGATTTTTTTGGTATTTTATTTTCTTTAAAAACTTTGTTGCATAAAAAAGTACAACAGGTGAACTTTATGCTATGCATTTTCTACCAGCCGACCCTTGGGCCATGTAGAGAGTTTGTACATAATATATGGATGCGGTAATAGTGAAATTTTTTATAAATAACTAAATGAAACAATCAAAATGACCAAAGGCAACCGAATTCAAGCCTATGAAACATCTCAATTCGGTGGTCTCTTTCTATCGGGTAGATACGGTCAACAGCACATCATGTTTTACATTTGTATTTCGATATTCGTTCTTACGCCGTCGACTTAAGGACAAAGTGTAAATTTCCACGTGTTGATTAAACAATAAAATGCACGTCAGATGTACACTTTGTGCCGCCCATAAGCCAGTGACATAAGAAGTAAAATCGTATTATAATTGTTTACCTTATGTGTTTTTGACCGTACATGTATAATGTTTCAATTTACACATCCATTGCCTGTTTGTTTTAATACTATGATGATACTGACGCCGCCATAAATTCAATGAATGTGAAAAGCGTTGGATGCATCGAGTGTACTTAGCCAGAGTAACCGTCACCCACCTGTTTAAGTTTCGTAAGCTGTAATAATTTGACAGCTTTCAAATACTTAAGTTACAATTCGGATTACAGTTAAACAATTTTAGGGCCATGTTAACTAATAATTTTTGAAATAAGTATAAATTAAGAATATAACGACGTGAGAGATAGAAATCAGGTTTTCAAATTCTCAGCCTTAGCCACAGGTACAGGACATTACGGTAAATAAGTTATAATTATGAAAATGTTAATTAATTTTGCAAAACGATGTGCAACAAAAATAAATTTCCGAGAAAATTTAGTTCACGCAATCCCTACTTCCCTACTAATCCCTACTATCCCTACTAATATTATAAATGCGAAAGTAACTCTGTCTGTCTGTCTGTCTGTTACGCTTTCCTGCTTAAACCTCACAACCGATTTTGATGAAATTTGGTATAGGTATACGTTGAATCTCAAGAACGGACATAGGCTACTTTTTATTAGAAAATAAGGGGGGAGGGGGGTAATACCACCTTTGAAAGTTTATATGGAAAAATGTTTATTTTTGAAGATAGAGATATAAAATTTGGCACAAATATAGTTCAAAACTTGGATTAAAATATAGACTACTTTTTGTTTCGAATATTAGGGGAGAAAGGGGTAAAACCGACCATGAAAGGATGTAGTCCACGCGAACGAAGTCGCGGGCACAGCTAGTAACATATAAAACGACCCAAATCTGTGAAATTCCGACTTAGTGTTTTAAGATCATAAAGATGAATTTTAATGTATGTTATTGCAAAATTCAATTCTATCAGAATATGATGATGTATCGCTATATATGCTATCGTGATAGAATCGGAATAGTTTTTATGCTAGATGTATTTTCATTTCGTACTTTTAAGTAATACTAAAATTTTCATTCTAACAGGAACTGAAAATAGGAAAGAGGCGCAATTGTAATTTTGGAAATGCCCAATAAGCTTCACTAAAATGTCTTCCGAAGAGGAGTATGTATTGGAGATAGATATACCATTAGATCATAATGAAGCTACAAATGCAAGTGGTGGAAAAAGAAGTCAAAGAGTCAGACGTGGTGTCAAAAGAAATATGGAGACTGAAGATGACGAGGGAGGAGATATTGAACAGAGCAGGAGAGGGAAACGTGGTAGAAGCAAGGTGACGGGGACAAAAAGAAAGAGAACATTAGTTAAACGTGATTTGGAGGGAGCTTGTTCTTCAACAGAGTAAATAATCCTTGTTATTTTTTAACATTGTATTCCACATTAACACAGTAGAGTTTTTTTTGCAAAATAAAAAACACAAATCATATCAACAATTAAAAATCCAATCTGTGGTTTCGTCCAACATCTGGATACTTCCTACAACAGCTTTATCCTAAAGCGTATAGCTTTAGCACTTAGGCCATGGAAATAAAATCAACCTTCAAGCGGGCGCACAGTTAATTGTAACGGGAGCGTACGCGCGTAACCGAAAAGACGTATGGGATGGATAAAAGAAATAAAGCACTAATTGTTTCAAAAATTATGTATTTATACCCAGATATATTATCATTGTCTTCAAAGTCTTATATTTCAAAAAAAGTAATTTAAATATTAACAGTAATACAGTCAAAAGAACTTTGGACTTTGTTGACTTTGAACTTAAATAGTTTCCTGCTGACGGTACAATCTAACGAATGTTTTTTACTTTTTTCACGCAAATAATATTAACTAGATTTGGATGAAATGTAGATAACATATTTTCTTCATACTTAGGCAAAAAATCTACGGCCAAAAGCACATCACGAAATAAAAACTTGCAGTTTAATATTGGTTCTTATATGTAATACATAAGGGTGATGCAGAGTCCATGTTTAGTTGTCAATCAATGGTCATAGAAATGACGTCACCTGTTTTCGAATTGTTGTTGATTTTTTTAAAGAAAGAAATAAATAAAATATGTGTTTAACCATTTAATACTTGTTTATACCCATGTATAATCAAGTGTTTCTTAGCATTTATAATATTTTTTTGTTATGCCGAGAATATCACAGCGGATCTCCCTCCAAAAAAAATGAAGGAACCACGTCATAAATCGTCTGCACTAAAGCCTACAAAGTATGAACATATGAACAATAAATATTTAACTTTAACTTTATTTAAAGTTGGAATTAATTATTTTTTAAAAAAAGTGCTTTTAACAATGCTTTTTAATCTTCTGAAACTGTTTTGAGTAGGGTAGCTTTACAATTCAGGTTTTCAATATTATTGAAATTCTGAAAACAGAGCTGGATAAACAGCAAAAACTAGTGATAGTTTATTGAAGCAGCATTTATTGAAAAAATTCAAGAGAGAGAAAAGAAACGAACTCAACACCTAAAATATTGTATTTCAAGTGTCTAAATTTTTTTGTATACTTTCAGGTTCATAAATTGTAGCGAGAGTGTGCCAAGTATCAAAATAAAAGATGAGCCACCAGATGAGCCTCAGGACGAACTAGAAGTCGAGAAGATCAAAATAGTCAATATTGGTATTGAACAATTAATCTAAGCTATTCTTATTTGAGAGTTGCACTTTATTTAGATCAAATCCCAGAGAGAAAACATAATTGTCTCAAGGATCGTTGATTCAAAAGGATCTTTTAAACATTGAATAGTATTTAGTGTTTATAAATACTAATATCTCATATATTGTTTCAGGAAGCGAAGAAGAAAATGAATCGGATAATGATGATGAGTACCTTGTTTTTGTTCCACGGTCTCAGCGCATGTTTTTAGCAAATGAAGACAAGGAAAAAGAAGATGCCATGAATCAAGATTTTTTACATGAGCCT
This sequence comes from Glyphodes pyloalis, assembly GCA_037074685.1. Lineage (NCBI taxonomy): Eukaryota > Metazoa > Arthropoda > Insecta > Lepidoptera > Crambidae > Glyphodes > Glyphodes pyloalis. The sequence continues at coordinate 12,791,447 of JAYKKO010000008.1, read as the reverse complement.
GAATCAAATCTCAGCGAACTTTTTGAGGTCAAAATTAAAGAAGATGATTGCGACGGATTACCAATCGGTCCGGAACAGTTTTTGTTCGAATGGAAGAAATTCCCTAAGACGCCAATTCCGGTGAAAGAGAGGCGAGAAGTTTTTAGAGGTCAAGAAGGTCCAGCTACACCCCCATTGACTCCATACGAAGCATTTACTTCCATATGGGATAGGCCAATTATGGAACTAATAGTTGAAGAGACGAATAGATATGCCAGCCAAACAATAGAGTACCTCTCTTCTAAGCACGAATACTCAACATATTCTCGTGTTAGACGCTGGACACCTACAAATGTAGATGAAATGTACAATTTTTTCGGTATAATTCTAGCAATGGGCAGTAGCGTTAAAACTGATGTATCAGAGTATTGGGCACGCGATGGGTCTGTTAATGAGACTCCAAATTATTCAAAATTTTTATCTTTTAACCGCTATGTTCTCTTAAATAAATTTCTCCATTTCACCGACAATAGTTCCGATTTGTCTGCATACAGCTCATCACAGGCGAAGATTTATAAATTTAAACCAATTACTGACCATCTCAATTCAAAATTTCAGTCTCTCTATAATCTTAAACAGAACATCGTAGTTGATGAGTCGTCAGCCCAATGGAAAGGTAGTATTTCAGTCAACCCTAATATAAATAGACCCAATAGTTTAAAAACATATGAAGTGTGCGATGCCAAAACCGGATATCTTTGGCGTTTTGAAATCCAGTCTGGTCATCAAGAGTCTGCAGACAGTCTTGTTCTTCGTCTCTTGCAGGGCTTAGAGAATCAAGGTTATTGCGTATGTTTGGACGAGCAGTTTACCAGACCTGATCTTGCTCGAACCTTAAAATCGAAGGGTATTGACTGTGTAGGGATTTTGCACCCTCAACGCCAGTTCGTCCCTAAAGGATTGGGATCATTAAAAAAAGTGATTGGTAAAATCCAAGGTTGTACGAGTGGAGACGTAGATCTTATAGTTTGGCATGACCAGAACAAAATTAACATACTTTCTACATTTCACGGTAATGCAATGCAAGAGAAGAGTGGTGCTGTCAAACCTACAGCTGTGTTAGATTATAATTTGCACATGGGAGGCATTGACCGTAAAAACCAAAGACTGGCGATGTTCCCAGTAGAAAGGAAAAGGTCTCGAGTGAAGTATAAGAGACTGTTCCGAAGATTTCTTAACGTAAGTGTATTGAATAGTTTTATTTTGCACAACGAATCCATACTGCCAGAACATAAGGTTTCTAAGTTTACTGATCAAAGGCGTTTTAGGCGTGAGCTATTTCACAGCCTCCTGATACAGCAGACGCTGGTTACTGCCTCAGGAAAGACGTCATCTTTGGCTATAAAGTTTTCGGATGACTTTTTCCAGCATCTCCCAAAAGAGTATAGGCCTCTCCCAGGTCGGGGTAAGGAAAAAATGCGTAGGATTTGTGTCGTCTGCCGCAAACGGGTACATACATACTGTCCGGGTTGTAATGCTACCCTTTGTACTTATGGCTGCCATCCACGGTACCACGGTGGGGAATAGTTAACAGAACTCTTTTATAAATTGTTTTAAAATTAAAGTAAGTAAATTATTGAAATAAATACAGTCCACAAACATATACCTAAATAATTGCGAACTGTTTAGCTTTCCTAAGATATGCAATGTTTAATTTTATTTAAATAATGTAAGTATTTTGATTACGTATGTCAGAGAGTAAAGTTTCAATCAAAACGAAGATCAAATTGCAGTCTAGACTTTCTTGTGTTCGATCAAAATAAATTAGTCTGCCAATCCCAATGCTTAAACCGAGCAATTACAAAAAACAATACTGTAGGTATTGTATTTTGCTATGCATGATTAATATAAAAGACAGGTTGAAACAAGCCCGGCGTACAAGCCTCGACATCCATTATGAAAATGTGTCAACACCCTTTCTCTTTAATGCGTTATTGTGGCCAATGTTAGCATTGTGTTCTATTTAACAATTTCGTGAGTGAATTCTGATCCGTTAATTGATTAAGTTTGCTTTGTTACTTTGATAGAGGTACAACAGCGTATGCGTACCTGGTATTTTGTTATTGCACCAGTAAAACGACCCTTAATTGTATAGGCGGTTTTACTTGAGTATCTACCTTCTCAAATTACTGACAGACTCGAGATGACAGGTAAATCCATTACTAAGCCAGATATTAACTTGAGGCTTTGATACGGGATCGTGTTCTCGTCTGATCACTTATTTATGTGAAAAGTTTGTTTTACTTAATATTTTACATAAACGGACTGGTTCTAGAATTTTGCAGGATTATGTATCTTGATGCTTGAGATTAATTATGGAGGAATAAAAGAGGAAATTACTTTAAGAAGTTGATTGGGTTCATATGTTGTTAAGCATATTTATGTTTCGTCTAATGTTATTGCCACAAGCAAATGGATTCAATGACCTATGCCTCAAATACACCCGAATCGGATTTTTGTAATTTTTTAAACACATTAAAGTTCATTTTCGAATGCGATGCACGATAGCATGCGCCACGCGACAAAATTTTATCCCGCTATTAAGAAATGTCAAAATCAACGCGTCAACTGCTGATTGGCTGAAAATACGAGTACAGTGTACTATCACCCAATCAACGGTATAGAAACTTTTGTCGTCTCATGCGATAAATTTGACGTATTGCGCATGCTAGGTCTGACCTAATAGAGTACCTTAATGTTTATCGTGTCACACTGTTTGTATTCTAAGTTTCTAACTGCAATTATATCCTAACTTCCTATTAAATACTATTGCACTAAAATAAAAAAAGCATAATTTTATTCCCTTAAACTGAAATTCGTAACCATGACCTATGAGTTTCTTTTCTACAAAAGATAGGTTTAGGTAACGACGTAATAGAATAGAAATCCAATTAAGCAACTTTAATTAAATCAAAACTAAATTGAAGTAAATTAGAATCCTAGCCGATCACATACCTACAGCTGGGGTAACCCGATAAGCTACATTAAATAAGATCGGTAATTAGTAATGTTGCCATGTTTGAAGAATCTTGCCAAGGCTCTGATGGGAAATTTGGAACAATTCTTTGTCATTTATTTAGTATCTGTATTAAACTCAAAAACATCATGCAGACGGTACAGACAAAAGTACGTCACACTACTCACGTTACCGTACCACCCTTATGTAGTCCGCATAAGAACGAATATCGAATGCAACTGTTTACCGTGACGTGCTGTTGACTATACCATAAAATCAATTTTGTACAAGGATGCGCGTGCGTAAAGTACTGGATTATCTGTGACTGTGTGTTGTCTTAGTGATAAGATCGTGGTTTTAACTTGTCATCGAAAGAACTGGCTTAGGATATCACAGAATTTGAGCAACATTACATATAAACAAAATACATATTATTTAGTTTAATTACACCCAAACAATGTATGAACTCGGGGACACAATAACAAAGAAAAAACAAAAAGGAAAATGTTTTTTAATAACTGGACAATACTTTATTAATACTTAATTTGATTTCCTCAATTTATAAATAATGCAACAAAAACAGCAGATAGGTACTGCAGTAGAAAAAAAATTCAAACTTAATTGTTCCATAATACCATTACAGTCATGTTATTTGCTAAATTTGTGATAGCAACATTATCTTAAAATAAACATCTCTGTTTAATTGCTCTCATTAAATGATCATTTAAGGTTTCACTATTGAAAATAGAGTTAAGTATCAAATTAGCTGATATTTGGAAATTAATTAAAGTCACGTACCTGGTATTACGCTGGTATTACAAATATAATTGAAAAGAGACTACGAGTAATTTGTAATAATGGATAACTGTAACTTTATGGCGCGACTTCGGGACTATAACTCGTACTGTATAATGGTTGGGGGAAAAGTCACTTCGCATTGTACACTTTTTTTTATTTTTTATATTACACTTCAAGATTGACCTCATCCCACCTGATGTTAAGTGGTAATGAGATCCTAGTTTAAGGGCGACAAGTACAGTATAATAAAGCTGTTACTGGACTTGTCGCCCTTACCTTGAAGGCTTGACCCCTATATTTTTAACACTATATTTTTAGAGAGCAATTAGTTAAACCCTGTAAGAAGCTTTTCATTTAGTTTATACATGATGTTTGTTTTGCCTTAAGATTTATGTTAGTAGTGTTAATGAAAAAGTAGTTGGTGAAGTTAAAAAATAAACAAATTTTGAGTTGAACCTCGGCACCTGAGATTGTAACCCTATACTTAAACCACTAAACCATCAAGCCGTATGTAGAACTCGTTTGTATTGCAAAATAACCTAAAGGAAACATTTGTATCAAATAAGCAAGAAAGACTTTTCCGATTGTTGCTCCAACACCGAAAACATTTTTGTTTGATTTCGCCGCTTCTTTTTATTTTTTCCTCATCTTATTTCTTTCTTATGCCATTCATATTTTTTGATGTAAATAAAAGCGACAACCGCAAGTATTTCGTTTTGTATTTGGGTTTTATTTAGACTTCGTTTTGTTTTCTTGACAAGTAGCAAGACTTCGAGAAAAGTTGGTAATATCTTAAAGTGACATAGGTCTGTTTATATTTATTATCTACTTGATTATACCTACTTTTAATAGACTATAATTAAGGTCTTAAACTTTCATACACTTATGCCCAGTTCCAATATTTGAAAAAAGATCCGACTTGTTACGGTTAGTAATTAATATGTTCGAGGCATATGCTAAAAACAACGACGACTGCTGACAGCTGATATGGAAAGTAAATTTGAAAATAGAATTAATGACTCGTAGAAAAACGCATAGTAATTTTTGACACATTACGAATCGTAAGATAATGAAACCGGGCATTAGTAACGTAATCGTTTTACCAAACTAAAGGTTTCCGTATTTACTATGCATCTATTCTGACCCGATGTGGGCTAAGCTCAGTGGATAAGTGGAGAGCGGGGGAAGACTGATTGGCCGAAGGTTCCGCAGGTTATCTGTCGCCCGCGTTACTGACGGGGCGGTGCAGGCGACAGCACCGATAAAAAATAATACTTGAGTCTGGAAGCTGAGAAAAAACAGGTTTGTTTGGTTGATAGGTTGACAAACGTAGTGTTATTACATGAAAAAACTGTTCAAGTGCAAGTCAGGCTCCCTTAATATCAAATCTTGGTGTACGGTTATTTATGAAATGGTGAAAAACGCTATAAGTACCTACGAAACCTTACAATGTGTTATTTTGCGTCACAAGCAACTTAGAACACATTTAATTATAATACTGGTTTATCTATGCAACAAACTATGTGCATTTGACGCACATTATTTCCATAACAAATAATGTACAATATGTTGTGGCAGGAGTTTTTAAACTATAGGCCGCAACCCCCAGTGGGGTGTCAAAGTATTATACTATACTCACATTTTTACTGTTACCGCACCCATAAACGTACTATCTGCATGACCCAACGGTTGACTGGTAGAGAATGGTCCTAGCATTAAGTCCACCTTTTGTACTTTTTTTTGTGCAAGTAAGTTTTTAAATAAAAATAAAAATAAATATACTCAGGGGTCTTAGCACAAGTATTTGGTTAGTCAAGTACTTTAAAATTAGTAATAATACATTATTTTATTAGTATCTTGGGAATAGTCAGATCGTTTTCTAGTAAAGCAGGTTGCGTACTCATTATTTTCTAAACTCCAGTCTTTGGTAACTGGAAATTGTAATAAGTAATGGTATGATAAGTGACGCATAATCAGTGTCACAACATGCATACACTTTTTTTAAATCTACATTTTTTTAATGGACTCTGTCCTGCGTTCAGAAACAACGCAGTGATTTCGCCAATGTCAAGTTTTTAGAGAGGTAGATACGTCATGCACTTACTTATCTTCGACGAAAAAAATATGACACCTGTCAAAACTGTCACATACCATCCATGTAATTTGACATCTGTTAATAAGTCATTTATTGTTAAAGTAAAGTTAGTGCAAACCAGTCTAAAATAGATAATTAATTAGCTGTTCCAATAATAATTTTGTTGAAGTTCCGGACTGTGCTAACATTTATATTGTTGTTTTACGCTCTCCCGGTTCTTATCGCTGCACATTCGTTTTGTTAGCTACGGGAGTCGACTGCGACGAAAGAAAACGTCGAATCGTTTGACAAATGTTCGGCTACCGTTTAGTCCAAGGACTTCGACCAACAATCCAGGTAAGTGACATCGTATGTTTTAAAGTATGAATCCCTACTAATATTATAAATGCGAAAGTAACTCTGTCTGTCTGTTACGCTTTCCCGCTTAAACCTCTCATCCGATTTTGATGAAATTTCGTGAAATTTCAATCATTAATTTGATGAAATTAATGCCACCTTTGAAAGTTTATATGGGAAAATGTTTATTTTTTAAGTTAGAGATATGAAAGTTGGCACAAATATAGCTCTATTAAAATTAAAATATAGACTACTTTTTGTTTCAAATACTAGGGGAGATAGGGGTAAAACCGACCATGAAAGGATGTAGTCCACGCGAACGAAGTCGCGGACACAGCTAGTAATAAATAAATAAATACATATTGGACAACATCACATACATTGCTCTGACTCCGTGGTAAGTAGCTTAAGCACTTGTGTTACAGAAATCAGAAACAACGAAGGAACCACAACGCCCAGACCCGAGACAATATAGAAAAGTTCGTTTCCCATATTGACCCGACCGGGGTCGAACCCGGAACCTCAGAGATAGTGCGACGCCAAAGTCCGGCCGGCTCACCTCTCGGCTACGGAGTTCGTCAAAATGAATACTACGATAAGGTATCTTGTCCGGCACTACAAATCTTTGTAATCATAGAGACGTATTTAAATGTAATTGTAAGTCTTTAAGTAGGTACTAGTGACCCGCCGCGGCTTCGCACGCGTAACGCCCGTTTTTTCCATTTTCCATTGATTCTTCGCTCCTATTTGTGATGTCATATAGCTTAAAGCTTTCCTCGATAAATGGGCTATCCAACACAAAATTGAATATTTTTAAATTCGAATCTGTAGTTCCTGAGATAAGTGCGTTCAAGTAAATACACAAACGTTTCGCCTTTATAATATTCCTATAGATTAAATCGATATTTGCAAATATTTTCTAACGGTCAAACTGTTTTTTTTTTTGGGATAGACAGCGGTGGCAGATAGATAGTGTGGCCTATCCTATAAAAACCCCTGCCTCCCCCTATTCTGCACACATCTCATTGCCTACTCTTGTTTTCTTGGCCCCGGAAAACGGATATCAAGACAGTCATGGCGGCAGGTCTAACTGTTACCAACTCAGCTGCTTACCAGTTCCGGGAAATATTTAAAACCAAATTATTCTTCATTATGCTGAATCTGTTACCGGTGTGCAGTGCGCGTGCAGGAGTAATGGATGGCGAATAAAGACTCTTCAAGTCTAGAAGGTTTTGTATTTGAAAAAAAATAATAAAAAAATACAGTTTGCGTAGACAATGAAAAGATTCTGACAATGGCGAAAAATAACGACCTCCGTAGCCGAGAGGCGAGCGTGCCGGACTTCGGCGTCGCGCCATCTCTGAGGTTCCGGGTTCGATCCCCGGTCGGGTCAATATGGGAAACGAACTTTTCTATATTGTCTCGGGTCTGGGTGTTGTGGTACCTTCGTTGTTTCTGATATCTGTAACACAAGTGCTTTAGCTACTTACCACAGAATTAGAGCAATGTATGTGATGTTGTCCAATATTTATTTATATTTATATTATTTATTTATTTATAACTAAAGTATGTTGCTAGGCGACCGTGACGAATGCGTGCGTGAACAACCGGATACAAGCCTTTGTTAAAAACAAAAAAAAACATTGGACATTCTTTTATTTTTTCCGGATAGTGTAACTCCATTTGCTAAGGCGACAATTTCACAGGAGCTTAAAATAAATATGAATGTTTAAAGGTCAGAAAGAGGGCGACAAAACGAGCTTCCATTTACATATTTTTTGTTCTTTCCGCAATATGTTTGCGGCAAGACGTATGTTCATTGATTGATGACGGTTGCGAACGTGATTTTTCGTACATCGCCATAATTCTAGTAAGGTTGTTTCTAAGAGTACCGTCTAATGTGGACTGTCCCATATAAGTTACAGTAAAGAAAAGTGTACTGCTATCGGTTTTCCATTATCAGATAAAGATAGGTATATAGGATAGGATATATTTTTTTATATTTTGGACCAAGAACATAGAAACACTCGGTAAAATAATCCCGGAAAAATGACAACTCATTACCAGGAATCTGTAGCACGAGTACCCTGAGGGCAGAATCGAGAAGTGCTGGGTTATAGTTATCTGTGTGGCTCACTAATCTGCTAGATCAATAGCTGTTGAAGATGGTGCGTGCCGATCGTGGCTTATTAGCTTGTAAAAATGCTGGAGATCAGCTTATTAGTATGAGATCAAAAGCACACAAAACACTTACAGTTATATTATCTAAAAAATACCCACAACATAAGAGCTTACTTAACTTAGCCAGTACCACTCGAAATTGGATGACTGCTTCAATTCGATACGCTTATTTATGATTTTGGTTGATAATCACCAATGCCCGTCCAATCTTTTAGTATTGCCAAAGTAACCTCTACTTAATTTTTGTCTAAAATGTAAGGTTAAAAAGTGAATCTGGACTTCGTTTAGCGCCACTTGCCACCAACAAAACAGATCATCAGATAGATTAAGGCAAGCAATTCAAACAATTACCCAATTTTACCCAGCATCATCAACGGCGCGCTACCTACACTACGCCAGATGATGCTTTGGGCCTAGTTAATTGCGGTCCCAATCGCCGGATTCGTAAAAAAACAATAATTTCCTACCAGCAACTGGAACCACTCAAAAATTACAACTGAAATAAAAGAAAATGTACAGTCAAACAATTTTTTTTAGTTCTAATAATTAAAGTATAATATAAAACTTTAATCATGAAAATATACAAAGAAATCATGCTATCAATAAAAACTGACTGTACATTTATTTATTTCAGTTATCATTTGTGAGTAGTCCCAGCTGTCGGAAGGTAATTATTATTTTTTTAGGAATCCGGCGATTGGGACCACGGTCCTAGTTAATTGCGGTCCCGGTCGCCGGAAGCCTCCGCGAGAAGGATCTGGATATCTTCTAAGAGATTTATTTTCTATAGTTTTTGAGAGATGCGCTCCAACTTCACTAGCGCTTGTTTTATACTGCTGGGACATTAACCCAGCCCAAAAGCCCTTGAGGCTCATTTCATCTGATCGTCGATAAAGACAGGCTTCGCGGTTAGGGTTTGCACTCATTGAAAATATTAATTATTTTACATTTTAAATGCCAGAGGCATTAGATGGAACCTTGTAGGTATAGCCAGCATCATTAGTTCTTATACATCTCAGTACCTTGTCATACCAAATCTCCGCGTAACTAAGCACGTCAGCACATTAAGTCACTGTCTGACTGAATGTGACAAGGTACAAACTTGTTAATGACATGGATTTAGTTTATTATACTAAATCCTTGGCTAATGACTACAATCTTCGACATGTTATATCGTTGCTTGTTGCGTTAAATACAGTAATGTGCTAAGAATATGGCCTCGCTCTATAATAGTTTAGCTGCACGCTGTTATTTAATTACTATCTGTTACCCGTGACTTCGTTCGCGTTATTTCGGCATGAAAAATATCTTATATGTCAATCTTATAACTTATCAATCTTTCTACAAATTTTCAGCCAGATCTATTTAATAGTTTTAGCGTAAAACAATAACAGACACATTCATGCTAACTTTAGTATTTATATTATTACTAGCGGACCCGACAGACTTCGTCCTGTCAAAAAGATTTAGAATGTGGCTTAACTCTAAATTTTAGTTAGAAAACGTTTGTATGTGAAAAAAAAGGGCTGTTTTTAGGGCTTTCCCGGCAACTATTCGATTTTTTCTCGCCGTTAGAACCATCCTTGGACTTCAACGAACATGTTAAAAAAAGAATTGGCCTAATTGGTCAAAGCGTTGTTGAGTTATGCGCTTACCAACACATTTTGCGATTCATTTTTAAATAATAGAATAGGGTTTATTTAATTACACACTTCACAGTAAATCTCACCATGCGACTTCCATAAGAAACGGTTAAAAATCAATGGTTTCTGATCCCCGTAACTGTAAAGTGCCATCACAAAAACTGAATGATGATGATGATACATTCCTTATAAAAATATATTCAGATCCTATGCGACGTTGTGGTTTTTTTTTTTGCAAAAATGTACCAATCTATGGTATATAGTTCAAACTTTAATCGGAAAAGCTTTGGTACCAACCGAATATTTTTTTAACAATAAAACACAAAAAACGCTCATAACAACTTGCAGTAAGCTCAGCTGGAAGAGCTGCACGATCTCGGTTTGAATCCCACATATTTTGAAAATCTTTAAGTAGGTACCTAATAGATATGTTTATTTAAACAACCTCCGTAGCCGAGAGGCGAGCAGGCCGGACTTTGGCGTCGCGCAATCTTGAGGTCCTGGGTTCGGTAGCCGGTCGGGTCAATGTGGAAAACGAACTTTTTTATGTAGCTTTGAGTCGGGCTAACGTTTTTTCATACAAAATCAGAGAAATGTATGTGATGTTGTCCAATTTTTTTCCTCAAACAACTCAGGAGCTAAGGTAAGTGGTAGCCCTACGATACAGTGACATGTACGAGTCCTTTATATGTTTCCATTGAACTTCCAAAAGCCCTGTCATATACGCTATAGTTGATTACTCCAACAAAATAAAACGGAACATTACCAATACCTACTAAATATTTTTGGTAAATGATGAATGATAAAGAAGACGAATACAATTCTGTGAGTGCGTAATATTGAGAGGTGACGCTATAGCAGCAATGGTGCAGTCCATAAGGAAATAAAGCTACCCCATGATCTGGTATAGGCAACCCTACTGAATTAAACAATCACTGTCATCTTATCTATGCCCCACTGCAGGCCTTTCATTATTCTGCCGTCCAAATTAAGAGTGCAATAAGTCGAGTTTTCAGGCAAATTGACTTAGGGCCATATCTGTTCATTCAGGAAAATAAGTTCGGAATTTTCGCCTTAGACGTATTTTTAGTATCTTTAATAGCTTCAGTTCTATTGGTTATCATAATTATAATATCTAATATTGCGATTCTCAAGTAGCCAATCATAACCGGAATATTTTGAGTCACGACTTGGAAAGATGTGATAATTAGTAATATTCCATAAATTAACCGCAATAAGTCCTTGTATAGTTAGAAAAAACCTATTAGGGCATCATATTATTTATGCTACAAAACAGAAATAATATGTCGGTTCACTAACAAACATTGCAATAAGTAGTAGGTATAGTTATTGCAGTTATGAGTAGGAATGCTATATCAAAAGCATAATGATGAAGAAAGTATTGCTTTTTACTATGTAATAACTTATATAATTAAGCCTTTTTTTTATCTATTTTTTAGTAAAAGTTTTAAACCAATAGCTTTTATACTACGAAGTAACACACAAAACACAAATTAAACCTTTAACCACGAATATAATATAAAAAGCAATCAAAACTTAGTTATTGCACTCTTTGTAAGGACAGTATCACTGATATCGAGCCATCGTAACAACAAAAGAGAGATAGGGCATAGCGATTTATCGCTCGAACTGGAGCAACCCGACTGGTGAAATACCTCTACCTTACAGAAGACCACAGCCGAATAACAAGCACTTCGATGTTGCTGTGTTGTGTGAAATTAATGTGAAAAAAAAAAGAAACAGCTCAACTTTTTTATTATTGAAATTAATATAAATTGAAATTATTTAAGTTTTTTATAAAATGGAACGTTTTATTTCACCCGTATGTATAATGGTAATTATAGCGAATTTTCTGCCGTAGTTGCGTGAGAATATTATTATTTTAACAATATAATTTTTACGATAGAACACGGTTTTTTGTTTGGTGTTTAATAGCTTTCGAAGCGTGCCTTGGAGAGTAATGATCCAGATAAAGTGAACAGTTTTTCAAGGATTCCTTTGGAGACCAATAATCCAGTTTAAGAATATTTCAAGGCATAATCAAGACTAAACTTAGTTGTCTACCTGGATAAATCGTATTTGCATACGGGCTCCTTTATAATACAGATTAATTAATTTATCTAAACATTACTAAAAAGTCACTTCCCTCCAAACACACAACCATGCGTATCCACTCATAGCGTGTATAGCGTAGCTTTGTATCTCCGGCTTTATAGGTATCCTTACTGCGTAATACTCTTACGTAGCAGTACTGTCTACTCTGAGTTTCTACCAATTATTACCTTACGAGATCAAGACTGCTTCAAACTGACAATCAAGTCCTCCAATCGAGAAGGTTCGTTTGCTTTGAGGGTTATAAGCGTGTTCTCAAACGAGTCCCAGCTTCATCTAAAGCCCCGTTCAAGGAAACGTGTGGCGTCGTGGCGTATGTCGATGCGGAGATTTAAGCGGAGCGGATTTAAGGGAAACAAGTATTTTTTGTGTTTTTGTAGACATAGTACGTGACACGCTGAAAGGCAAACATCACATTAAAAAAAAGGTTCCTCGTTCCCGGTGCTGCGCTTAAAATGCGCCCTTGCTTTTTTCAACCTGTCTATCGATGATGGCTGCGAAGCCTTATAATCTTCACTGGAATTTGTGGTAGCTGAAGGCTCTCTCTCCCATTTTTCAGGGGGATATTCTTTGTCAAACCGAACTTCCTGGGGTATGAAAAGTCCATGCGTATCCGTGCTCTGGGAAATTCAACTCTATCAGCACCACAATTCTCACTCCTTATCTCTTACCCCTCATTTCACCCCATCACACGATGGCCGATTAGTTCGCGTCTCATTCAAATACGACACATTGGCTCTATAGGCGGAGACCTGTGTTTCGTTCCTCGCGTACATTAAAGTTCAAAGTCTGAACAGCAAGGCCTTGTTAGACCGTTAGTTGGTGCCTTTAAACCCACCTGATGTAATGTACTAACCCCCTCCTGGAACTAAGGAAACCTTACTCGAACACAACAACACCGAAGTGATTGTTATTTGCATGCGGTCACCAGTCGGGCTGTTCCAGTTCGAGCGATAAATCGCTATGCCCTACCTCTCTTAAAACATCTTCATGGCACCGCACCATCTGCCACTTCACTCGCAGCGTCCACGGTCAATTCATCATCCACGTGCAATGCTACAATTGAAAACGCTTTTCTTTTTCATTCTAGTAAGTCTGACTTTTGCCAGCCCGCGCACCGCTCCCTCCGCTTTCCTTTAACCACAGCTTTAGGAACAACAAGGACTAATTTTAATTAAAATCTGGAGTCGATAACGGTTTATTTGCTACAGTCAGCCTCAAAAGTAACTGGATAACAATGCGAGAGTTACCGTCGCTATGGGCCGTGCTACATGCATGAAAAAAAGGCTTAATTATTCTATGATTACTTGGTAAACAGTATTTTGACGTATCGGTTAGGTCAAGTGGATGGAAAATAATTAAAATAATTAATTTTCCATATTGAATGCAGCGTTAATGAAGTTTTACAGTTTTAACATAAAAATGTATGGTTGATAAAATTTGGTTGTCACTAATGATATATTTTGAAATTCGGTTTAGATTTCAGTTCAGTTTAGACTTCAGTTCAGATTATTCTTAAAAAGATCTGAACCTTATATTTTCTAAGGAAAATTATACTTGGAAGTAGCGTTAATCATTGGAAGTGTATTTATTTAGGGTTTTTTCAAATAGACACGAATTTTAATTTATATTAATCACAAACAAACCTACCACTTATTATGAGAGCAAACCTACCACTTTCATTCTCCACGAATAAATAATTTAATATTCGAGTCCTACTACGGAATTAGTTTAATCGTGCACAAGACGCGATTTTAATTAAATCTTAGAGACAATTAATTTCGGAATACGAATGTGTGCTTTGAGGCATGCAACCTTGCTAATACAAGGTGTTCCTAGTAATAATGAACGGCCCGTAGGAACGGTGTAAACGTGGTTACTGAGGTTTTGTTAGAATTAATTAACCATGTTGTAGGTACGATTAATTATCAAGTATTAAATAGTTAAATCCTTTTTACGTACTCCTTTGTAGGAGCTTTTTAATAGTTTTAAAAATACTTCAAATACATATCTTGTTCTATTGTTCTTCTTTCCTGTAAGTCAAAATGTTTCTACATATTTCTTCATAGATTTTTATATTTTTTCTATAGTGCTTCATGCTAGCAAACTATTTTAAAGCAACAGAATAATTTCATACCTCCATGCCGCAAGGGGAGATGAAATTATTCTGTTTTATCTTTGTTCTTTACTTTGTATTTTCTTTATTTCTGCATGTGGATTTACAATCTTTTTTATTTTGCACGTCATTATTTTTTTCCTACTAGCGCCTCGATGTTGGTTCTGTTTTTTTTTGTTACGGGGAGAAATGCTTGACGCACCGTACATCCACCCGAGGGAGAGAGGTGGCGTGTGTGGGACTCTCCTACCCACTAAAACTCCCCGGTTGGACCTCATCGCCTTAGTAGCGGTGTTGTGGGAGATCGACTCAGCCTTAACATCCACAACACCGCTGGCGGAATGGCCGCCAACGGCCCCGTCTACTCACCCCATGGTGGTCTGGGAGACTGGAGACGGCCGATCCAACTAGACCGCCCCCACCTCGCTGCGGAGACCGTGAGTGCAATGCCGACCGAGGTGCCCTCACACCATCAGCCGGCCGGTCTCCAATGTTGGTTGAGAAGAAACTCAACAGATATCCTCTTTTAAAATAAATTATAAACAGCACAACAAATCGTAACAATAAAAATTGCCTAGGTGCAGATGAACATTTTAATTATTCCACATATAAAATTTTTGCACAGTGTAATAAGCCTGTTTCAAAAGCAATGTTTTGATTTGAGTTTTGAAATCTATGCATGGGCATTCAATAATGCTTTGCGGTACCTTATTAAATAATTCGATAGGTACCTAAACCTATGAAGGAATTACTACATTTAGATTATATGGAAGTTTCGTCATTTTTAAATTTAGAAACTTTTAACATTTAGTTAAAAGCTAGTTAATTCGATTTGACGGGATATGCGTAGTGTAAGGGTGTAAACAATAAAAGGGGATTGTAATTGTATAGTGGTGAAAGATGGAAACTAACAGGACGCGTTTGGTGCCTAAAATTATTAAAAAAGCTACTCAAGGGCACTATTTCATGAGTAGAAAATCGCGCATATTATTTACTATTACTACTATTTTATGGCTACAACATTATTTGGTTAGGTGCATTGCTTTACGTGTACCTGGTCGTACCGATTGTAATTGACTCTTACGCTAGCCGATGATCGATTCGCACAAGATGCGATGGAGTGTGGAATCGAGTGCCCGATGCAAGACGTTCACGGTGGGGACCAACAATTCGTTCTTTCATTTATTTTCTCAGAAAGCAAAGAAAAACCAACCCACCCGCTCCGCGAGAGGCTCACGGGCAGTTACTGAACATAGATTTCGTTGCGGCAAGTGCAAAACGTATGGGATTGACATTTCAAGATCATGTGACATTTCTAATTGAAATGTCAAAACTACACATATCAAATTTTTCGATATGATGTCAAAATACCGCTTGGGTAGATCACCGGTTATACTTGACCATTTATTTTGATCGCCACATTTAATATGCAAATCACAAATGTGGCTTGCAAACGTTTTCAAAGCGGTCACGTGGCGTATGCGTCGCGGTTAAATAAAAATAAATTTATCAGGACATGGTTATCTCAGTAAAAAAAGTTTAAAAATGAGACTTAGATAAAGGATATAATAATATCAAAATATGTAAATAGGTACTGTTTTAATATTGTAACCGGCTGACAACGAAATTATGGCATTTTTCGTGCCATGGATATCCTTGGTCAGACAAATTGAAAGGTTTCTTGGTGACCTCAAACGGAACCCTAAAATCTTACCAACAAATACTGACCTAGTATTTGTTTACCAATTAAACTTTGAGTAGAGAGTAAAGCAATGAATGTGGGTTTAGTGTCAAGATTTTCTTAGTCTCTTATAGCAGCCATTTTATGAATGCTCGATTTGAAATGAATTCGTCTCGTAAAACTTCAAAGATGATTCACTGTCTAGATATTTATTAAGGCGCGTTTTTATTTGACAGTGTTTTTACATGAACCTTGTTTCTCTTTTATTGAAATATCTTAATGTATGTTAAGTGACATGTCACATAGAGAGTTTAATAAGTTTTGGAAGTTAATTATTAACATTAAGGATTTTTGTATTACGCCAATACATTCCATTTGCAAATAAGTTTACGCTTAAATGGAAACGGTTTTTGATTCATGTTTTTTTAATATACTGTCTGTTTGTATACGATTTAAATATACTGTGATACGCTTAAGTTATTCATAAAAAAATTAAAGTTTATTTTCCAAGACAGTATGTAGGTATTCCGAATGTAAATATGTATAGGGCAAGGTCATTAAATAAAGACAAATAAAAATGAGTAAAATAAACAGATTCCAATGGCGAATACGTTTAATATTTCAATAGCACACAATAATATGCAATATATTACACTAATAATTAACAAAATGAAAACATTGTTACATTAAAAAGAGTAAGTGTCGAGTTTCTTGCCGGTTCTTCTCGACATCATCAACATTCCGAACACGGCGGTAGAATACTTAATTTGTGCTGGCGATCATAAGTGCTTTGTAAAGCTTACATGAATAAAGTTGATGTCTATTCTATTATATTCCAAGCCGATGAGCAATAAGAGAAGACTTCAAGCATATAGCCATCTTGCCAGTTCAAACAGGCGATAAATATGGGAAACAAACATCACATGCATTATTTATGGTCAACTAGCTGTTCCCGCGACTTCGTTCGCGTGGACTACATCCTTTCATGGTCGGTTTTACCCCTTTCTCCCCTAATGTTCGAAACAAAAAGTAGTCTATATTTTAATCCAAGTTTCGAGCTATATTTGTGCCAAATTTCATATCTCTAACTTAAAAAATAAACATTTTTCCATATAAACTTTCAAAGGTGTTATTACCCCCCTCCCCCCCTTATTTTCTGATAAAAAGTAGCCTATGTCCGTTCTTGAGATTCAACGTATACCTATACCAAATTTCATTAAAATCGGTTTAAAGGTTTAAGCAGGAAAGCGTAACAGGCAGACAGACAGACAGAGTTACTTTCGCATTTATAATATTAGTAGGGATAACTCTAGCACTCGTGTTACAGAAATCATTAGACAACGACGGTATGTACTACAACACCCAATACATTGTACAAAAGTTAAATTATAAATTCCTTTAAAAAGTTTATATACTAGACAAAGCTATCTCAAGATGAAGCCTGTATATCTGGACTCAGGATATAGACACGACTTTGTAGGCATTCTGTATTCAGTTCACAGACGCGTGCCATATTGAAATATAATAAAACCGCTTGTAAATTACATTCGGAATATTTATTGGTTCCAGTCTGAACTGGTACGTGCTAGTAAATTTTAGCGCAAAGCTTTGAAGATTCAGACCTTCTATATAACTTCATCTTATTAAAAATATTTCGTCAGGGATTAATGTTTAGGTTTTGATATATATGCTCGCTGAAACAATTATTGGAGTCCTGGCTGATGAACTAAGGGTCTTGGGTTTGATCCCCGACTTCTTAAGGCAAAAGCTTGGACTACATATTTACTCTTACTTTGAGATCGAGTTAATTAATGGTGTTGTTTGATATTTATGCTTTCCTGTTTGTATAGGTAATTGTCTGGCGCATTTTTTTAATCAATGAAAACAAGCTTTAAACAGTGTTGCCGCTATAATTATTGATTGCCATGATACGATTTTAATACTCATAATGTCATTGGAACCTAACGTTGACTTTCTGCGTATTTTTTATATTTATATTTGGGTTATTGTTGATTATATAACTTATTCAAATATTTCTTTATTCCAGTAGGTTACATATGTCATTTTTGGCTCGTCATTCAATTCAATGCAAAGTGAAAATCACTTTTCCCTGAGAAGACATCGGTTAGAAACTCTGTAGATTAGTTACAGCAGCAGTATCTAACGTAGTTATTGTGTAGCTCACTTTGGACCAAGCCATGAAGTTTTGTTGGGATGAGTGGTGAAACAATTAAGTACACAGGTAAGTATTTACTTTCGAGAAGTAAGCTGGAACAGGCCTATCCCCAAAGGCGGCACCTGTCCACAAGCAGGACTCATTGTTATTCAATCATCAAATTTATTTCTTAACAGTTAAGAATTGTAAAATTTGAGTTTTAGTACAAATACCTACCATAATAGGTATCTGTAAAAACCTTCATTACGTGTAATCTGACACGCTCTGAGCCGGAATTATGGACTTATTCGACTCACAAAAGAACAAAAAATAACCTAAATGAAAAAATTAAATCCAATTTATTTCTTTTCGTCGTCATTCGTGAAGCAAACATTTGTCATGTAATTTAGCTTTCTCCCGGCTTGACAAGAATTATGTATTAAGTTACCGCAGTCAGGTTATTTATCAAAATACTGCTGTTATGTTTGTGAACGACAAAATACCAGTGTTTTGTATTTTTCTTTTTACTTTGTTTGTCTTTTGTGCAGTAACTAAATAATGTTATTTGGCTTTTAATAAATACTTAGATTTGTTGCAATCCATGGAGATTTGATTAGCTGCTATAGGTTTATCATAAATTATTAAGTTAATTAATTCATATACCTATCAGACGCATATTATATATGCCAAAGTCTTGCAGACGTAGTCATTACAATAGTAATTATAGGCAGATGAGCTAATCTATACTAGTATTAGGTACAAATCTCAGGAACTTCAGCTTCCTTGATAAATATACTTTTTTTATATTGCACTTTAAGATTGACCTCATCCCACCTGATGTTAAGTGGTAATGAGGTCCCAGCTTAAGGGTGACAAGCACAGCATAATAAATCTGTTACTGGACTTGTCGCCCTTACCTTGAAGGCTTGACCCCTGCTACTAACGTAGCACCCCCAGGAGCTCTGGAAACCTTACTTTCACGCAGAAACACAACAACACAGAAGTGATTGTTATTTGGCTGCGGTCTTTTGTAAGGTGGAGATATGACAACAGTCGGGCTGCTCCTGTTCGAGCGATAAATCGCTATGCCCTACCTCTCTTCGACTATCTATTACCAGTAGGTACTGAGATCAGCGCGAACAAACAAACAAACTCTTCAGTTTTATAATATAAGTATAGGTTCACAAACAATTACATAGGCATATACCTACCACATCTCTATTATAGGTAACACATGCAACGCTAAACCGGTTGGGCTATTTCGCCAACAAGTTAGACTGTATAAGATAAAGTTGGAAAGAGCGATGATTTAAAATGCACTACGAATTGCACTATGCATGCATTGGTTGGATCACGCGATCCGTTTGCATTCCAGGTTTCTTGATATAGATCTATGGTGTGTGTTTTATATGAGTAATAATAGGCTGGTAGTATTTCATAATATAGCTTACGTTAGCATACATAAACAGATAATAGAATGTGGGATTCTCATGAATTGATCCGTATTTTCATAGATATAATATAATTGTTATTAAAAATCTAGGAGATCTTTTATGATGACTATGTATGGTGAGAATCACAGTAAACCTGTGCGGTCAAGGAGACATTTATCTATTAAAAAATACACCTATTAGAAATACATACAAGTTATTAGTTTTAAGACTTAAAATCTTTATTTTAGGTCAAAATATGAAATTAAAAAGAAAGTGCGTATAGCTTAACCTAACACATTTTTTGAATCTGATGTGTTCAAGTATTTACTCGTTGCCATTAACAAAAACTAGCAATGAAAATTACGTTTGTTGTATGGGAGCCCCCTTAGTATTTATTTTATTCTGTTTTTTAATTTCTTGAAATATATTTTCATCATTTGTCTATAATAGTTTATGAGTAACAGATTGGTGACAGTTCTTGTTTATAAAATAGAGTGAATGTAAAAACCAAATACTTGTTTTTTATTGAAAAGTCATTTGAAAACTGTAAATTATTCATCCATCCTAATCGCACTCATATTGCAGAAGGAATCCTGTCTTAAAAGAACAAGCGTAATTTCAATTCTTTGCTTTCTAGTATAGAATCAAAGAAAACAGTTTTAAAATCCTACAGATAAGCTTGTGGCCAGCATATGTGCCATAAACGAAGAAGGAATGTTTGAAAGCTTTTACCGTAAAAGTTTTTTTATGACGGGCAGTTCCAATGAAATAAGAAATATTTGGCTTGTGCGTATGAACTTCACCTTGGCAATGACCATTACTGGTTGGATATGATGAAAATAAACGTTTTGTGTGATAAAAAGAATCGTTATGGAAGCAGAACATTGATATACACTAGTACCTAGTGCTTTAAAAAAGATACGTGTATCATTATTTTTTTCAGCGGTTACTTACATAGTATTTACTTTTATTATTTTTTCACCAGTTCTTTAAATACATACCTACCTCCATAAAATTATACGAATAATCAACATACAAAGTATATATTCTGATACATATTAATATAACATAATATAATATAAGTCTGCCCAAACAAAGAGGGGCGTTCCCTCTTCGGCCTTCTTGGTACCATGCCCCATGGCAGTGACCTGGGACAAAATTTTTATTTGTAGATTTTTTTATGTTTTTTGTTTTAATATTTTTTTGAACTATCACTAACTGTACCTTATTTAATAGTAAAAATTATATTGTTACATATAACACTTCATAAATTTCCTTAAACATTTGATAAATTCGGCTAACACACAAGGAAGGACCTTTTTATATGGAATAATAGATTTCGCTATCTATAGCTTTAAATACAGACCTACTGAATATATTAGACTTAAAATGCTGTCTGATGTTTTAAACTACATAAGTACCAGTTAAAATACCAGAATACACAAGTACCAGTTAAAATACCAGTTACATTTAAACAATTTTGAAAAACTGGCTGTCTCAATAAAGTTTTACTAATCGTTGACACTATCAACATCAACGACGTTATTGAAAGTTAAAAAAAACGATTAAACAATTAGTTTCCCAAAGTAATTCAATTATTCCAAAATACAGTTCGAATGCTGTAACAAATAATCACATTTTTGATTCATCTCTGTTGATGTATGGAAATGCAATAATTAAATGCTCACAATAGTTTTTAATTGGCAGCTAAGGCTTACAGTTTCAGGAAATAGTTCACCGTTTCGTATTTTTAAAATACGTGAACTCTTCAACGAAATTATTTATAGGCGACTGTTTTTATATAAATAATATTTGTTTTGGTCATTTGTTGAATATGATTCGCTAAAGAAGTCTATTTGGCATTTAAAAACAGTAGTTACTTAGGACACTTTTGAATCGTCACAGTGTACAATGCAAAGTGTCTCTGTGTTACATTGAAAAGAGTAAGTGTCGAGTTTCTTGCCGGTTCTTCTCGACATGATCAACATTCCGAACACAGCGGTAGAATACTTAATTTGTACTGACGATTCATAAGTGCTTTTGTAAAGTTTGCAAGAATAAAGATGTTTTCTATTCTATTCTATTCACTTCCAGTTCGGGACTTATACCTACCGACTAGATACCTGATAGGAATTAATGTATTTTACAGTATTAGTATACAAAATCATCCGTTAAGTTAAGTAGGTACTTTTAAATAAGACTTTGCTTTATTGAGTAAAGAGACAATTAGGCTATTTATAAAGTATTTTTAAAGAAACAGAAAAAAATAATTTATCTGTGCGGCGTGGGGCTCGAACACACACGACCTTCACGTATCGCTTACGGATTTATAAAGTATTTTCCCTCGAGGAGTAAGCTGGAGTAAACCAGTCTCCAAAGGCACCTTTTCACAAGCATGAGGTTTGTGCCAGTCATTTTTTTTCTTTTTTTTTCACTTAGCCTATAAACTGTCCCACTGCTGGGTGAAAGCCTCCCCCATACACTTCCAGCGCTCTCTATAAGGTGTCAGGTCTTGCCAACCTTGAGAAAAACGGTCCAGGTCGTCACGCCAACGCATTTTCGGCCATCCTCTTGGACGTCCTCCGTCATTAAGCATATTTAAATGAATGTTAAGACTCGTCACATAGCGGCCCCATCCCAGGGACATTTCAGTGGGGATACGCCGAAGTACGGCAATTTCAGTAGCCCCCAATCTTTATGAAACAGTATCTGTTGAGTATCGAGTTCTCATTAAGAGTCATCTCACTTTCAGGGATAAGGTTTAATAATTTCTTTAACAATTTGATCTCGAATCAAATTGCTCTTTTCAATTTGCTTTCGGTATTGTTTCTGAATGGATTGAAATAATGAAATCATAGCGATTTAGTTACGGATAAATTAGTTTTGAGTCTAGGATGACTTTTGATATTAACTGAAAGACGATTTCAAAAGAAACATAGTGGGTGTTAATTTTTTTTTAAACATGATGGTAAATAAAGGCAACTTATGATACTTCAAAAATTAAGTATAAAATAAATATTTTGTGGCCTATTGAAATATAGATAATTTTCAACAACACAACACAATTTCTTTTGTGGTTTTCCAATTGGAATTATACATTTTTGAATTTATCACCTAAATATTTGAAGAGGAAAGGTCGGCGTTAAGTAGAGTGAATCATGTACTTATATTTATGTCATACAACGAAAGATTAATGTGGATATGCCTATCCCCAGATTAATTGTTGCGCCGGAAAACTCCCACATTTTATAAATTACAAAAGTTTTTTATACAGTTTTAGTGCAAGGGACACGCCCGATGTTGTCAAAATTATATCCACGACATCAGATGTTGGAAGTTGCATGTTATTATGGATAGTTGCTGGGTAAATACTTTTAAACAACTATATATACCATTCCTCCATAGATTTCTTAAGCAGATAGCAATCTGTGTTGCCACAACTTTCCTAAAATACAATGGCTTAATAGTTTTAAAGCATTTAAAAATAAAAATTAAAAGATTGTTTTCTAAATACATAGAATATTTATGTAACTATTTTAATATTTATGATATTCGACTAAATTTCTAATAAACTGACATTTCTTCATGAACGTTGTGTTGTCTTCAATGTTAATATGTTGTTCATGTTTGCTTTAGGTGCATAATGAGGATTTCAACCTTTAAAAAGTAAAGTTTCTCTAAACATTCTTGACATTAGTGGAATCACTGCGTTGTATCTAAACGCGGGATAGAGACCATTAAAAAAAGTATTTGCAAAAATATTTTTGAATAGTCTCACCATTTTAATTCCAACGTGTACACGTGCGATATTGCCGCATTTATCTATCGATGTCGTTAGCAGAATCAAGTAATTCAGTAGAACCTCCACCCAAGTGATCACCCTTACAGATAAGGTGAACAATCTATTGCATGCAAGTTGAAGTCCACTATGGAGTGTAACGTTTGCTCAAACTAGTCAACTAGTTCCATTTGGAAACTTGTTGGCGCTGAACGAGTGAACTCGGCTTGCACTGGAACCGACCCAGTTATATCAAATTTCATTGATGAAGTTATGGAATGCGATTGGAATTGGTCGCAGAATGCTGGAGGCCATAGTACCTACTGGAATATTTTATGCCTATCAGTTGTACAAATAAATAGTCAACATCTTTAGTTTGTAAATCACTTATACCCGGTTCTAATATTTTACGATTTGTGATGTGTCAAATAGGACTACCTTTTTTTCTCAAACCAACTTCGAGTCGTTAAATAATACCGGTCTATAACAACAGCTGTCATTATTCGTCTATCTGTCGTTTTTAGCTTACGTATAAGTTATTAGGTACTGAACGTAACTAGAACGAATCGTTTTTCAAATATTGGGACCGGTCATTAGTACCTTATTTATTTATTAATTTCTTACAATGACTCAGTGTTTCCAAATTGCCAGCATGCTAATTACAGTACTTTAATATTACATAGAAGAAAAAAAATAAAACGTACGTCACATATATCGCACAATAATATCAAAAGTCAAATAGAAAGAGGTCAAATTATACAGGAAATGTTCATGTCAAATTGTTAATAAAGATTAAAGATTAATTAATATTACAATATGTCGAAATTAAAAGTAAAAAATAAAAGGGCCTTGCAACAAAGTTGCCCAAAGCTATCAGCAAATAAGTCAGAGTCGTGGTCATGAGCGAGCATATCCCCGAGCAGGCGTAAAGCACGGGTGGTGGGTGCGTGCGCAGCGTAACGGGTGCGCGTCTGCGGACGCAGCAGCAGGCGCGTTATCATATTAAGTTAACTGAGTAACTGACTACTTATTTAACGTGATAGTTACAAGGTAGGTACTGATGTGTATACAAATCAATGACACTGACTGTACATTTGTAATAGTCAGATTTTGGTTTGATTAAAGGGTAGATGGGGACATCATATTACAAAATATATATTTTTTGGGAATCTAACCGATGGATTCAATTAGATTGCCAAAAAATACATATATAGGTACTGCGGTCGAATTGAGAACTTGCTCCTTTTTTTTAAGTTGGTTACAAAATAAAATACACTATTTTTTTCTTTAACCATGTAAACAAAATTTTACTGAGATCCATTGCATTAAATTTACCGCGACGTTACTTCTTAGTTACAAATTTTACTAAATAATGACATAAACACACCTTGAAACAAAATTTATACATATAAATAAATGTTATTCTGTTATTCCACAAGTCTTCTACTGAAATGCGCTGTATTATCATCAAGTTTTATTTTACAGCTGAGTTTTAGTTAAATTTTAAAAAATGCAACTGACGGATTACATAATGTAGAACCGTATTGTTTTACCGAGACATCATCTCAATATATAAGTTGAATTAAATGAAGTTGTTGCATAGCAAACTAAAACTAAACCAGAACAAGTATTCCTATTCACAAAACCTCGGAATTGGTTCCTAATCCGGGAAAAATGTTTTCCTCATTCAAAACAGAACAAACACAGAGATAAAACAATAACTATACGAATCAGTTCATCAATCAGCTACAAGAATATTTTTTTTAGATACTATGAATGAAGCATAAACAAGTACACAAGATCAAAAATTTTAAGAAAAAATAATTGTATTCTACCTGCAAAGAGACGTGCAAATATTAATAAACTATTGACTATTCAAAGTTAACTAAAGATCAGCGAAGTTTAACGTTCATCTATTTTGATAGTTATTTTCAATCGTAGACTCTAAATAATAGTTTTTCAACTAAAAATTCACATAAAATGCTTAAATTAAGATTCAATAAAACTTTCACAAAGTTTTCAATTTTTTGAGATAAATAGTCTGAAAAATTCAACGATAAAATTCTAGTTAAATGTTACTTACGCATAAAAAATGTTTTAGAAATATTCCCATTACTGAACTTAACGTTTTTGTAAGTACAGTCGCCGTCAGATATATCAGAGCAGACAAAGTGACCAAATACTTCGAGCAGTTAAAATTTCAAAAATTTCCATACACCGCAAGTTACCATTAATATCGGAACATTCATTAAGTACTTCAGTAATATCTGAGCAGATGCCAATAACATCTGAACACTCATAACGTCAATATGTGTCACGCACGTCATGTGCCTAATTTAACTACCTGTATAGATGAGTGTTCAGATATTATTGGCAAGTTGTGTGTATAGAAACTATTGACTAGCATCTGCTCAGATATTATTGAAGTAATGAATGTTCAGATATTAATGGTAACTTGTGGTGTATATGGAACTTTTTGACATTTTAACTGTTCGAAGTATTTGGTCACTTTGTCTGCTCTGATATATCTGACGGCGACTGTACTTACAAAAACGTTAAGTTCAGTAATGGGAATATTTCTAAAACATTTTTTATGCGTAAGTAACATTTAACTAGAATTTTATCGTTGAATTTTTCAGACTAATTATCTCAAAAAATTGAAAACTTTGTGAAAGTTTTATTGAATCTCAATTTAAGCATTTTAGAAGTATTTGGTCACTTTGTCTGCTCCAAAATATCTGACGGCGACTGTACTTACGTCTAAAAACATAATATCATTACCAGCAACGATCTTCGAATATCCATCAAAGTCCGTAAACCTCGGATTTCAAGTATTTTTCAATTGATGCTGCTTTGACGTGGTTGAACTAATTGAGTCGCATCTTACGTCTGTCAGTCGCAGGGAAACCACTCAGTCATTATAGTATTCGAGTACTTTCAAGAGTTTCCTGTCTTTAAAGGAAGAATTGCGGCCAAGTGTGTGTCGGGCCATACATCGATATTTTCGACCTTCATAGCCGAGAGCCGCGCGGGCCGACGTTGGCGTCGCGACGTTTCTGAGTTCCCGTGTGCGATTTCCGGTCAACGCTTTTTTTAATATCATGTCTGTCTGTTGTAGTAGCCTCGATATTTCTGAATTTCTGTAACACAAGTGCTTGAGTTAATACCACAAACCACATATCAAAGCAATGTGTGTGAGGTTATCCGATATAAAAATTATAAAGAAAGAGCAACTAGGCTGCTTTAACAAAGTCTATAATCCAGACTAACTTTCGCCTGCAGCTGTATTTGCGTTGACATCTTAATATATAAAAATGAATCCCTATTTCCCTTAGTCTGCGGGCACGAAACTTGCGACGGCCGAGCGATGAGCGGGGCGACGCGGCGGCGGAGCTCGAGCGGCGCGATGCATTCAAAAGTATGCCTGAGTATGGTAACGCGCACGAAACGAGCGGCGGCGGGGCGGCGTGATCGAGCGATGCACGGGCGGCGGCGGCGCGGCAGCGACGGGAACAAACTAGTTTGATTTGATCGCGCGCGATTACAGTATTGTTGCGTTGGAAAATATTAATTGTACCTAATAGAGATTGAGATTGATAATAAATAATTGATCTGTGTATTTTGTCAAAACCTGTTCCCATAAACTGAAAAAATATTAACCATAGGAACAAAAACAATTTAATTTAGTGATGGAAAGAAATAAAATGCAATTTATTGAATGAACAGAATCTCAAGATTATAATAACTCCGTTCTCATTAGTAAATTTGGCTCTAATAATTCTCAACAACACTACTCCAGCGCGACTGACTCGCCGCTTGTTTCGTGCCCAGGCGACTCATCGCTCCTCATCGCGCCGCCCCGCCCGAATTATTTGAGCCAAGTTTACTAATTAGAACGGAGTTATTATAATCTTGAGATTGTGTTCATTCAATAAATTGCATTTTATTTCTTTCCATCACTAAATTAATTTTTTTTGTTCCTATGGTTAATATTTTTTCAGTTTATGGGAGCAGGTTTTGACAAAATACACAGATCAATTATTTATTATCAATCTCAATCTCTATTAGGTACAATTAATATTTTCCAACGCAACAATACTGTAATCGCGCGCGATCAAATCAAACTAGTTTGTTCCCGTCGCTGCCGCGCCGCCGCCGCCCGTGCATCGCTCGATCGCGCCGCCCGCGCCCCGCCGCCGCTCGTTTCGTGCGCGTTACCATACTCAGGCATACTTTTGAATGCATCGCGCCGCTCCGCCGCCGCGTCGCCCCGCTCATCGCTCGGCCGTCGCAAGTTTCGTGCCCACAGACTTAGTCATACCATCACGCGTGAACGGCTAGACCAATTTCACTTTTTGTATTGTTTGTTATGATCAGGAGAAGGTTTTTATTAAAGAAAAAATGATAAAAATAATTATATTTATATTTACATAGTCGTCGTCAAGGCAAGACAACGTCTGTCATGTCAGCTAGTTTCTTTTATAAAAATATCTGATGCCATTTAGAAATAATGTCGTATTCTGACGGTTCTAATTATTCATATTGGTCTAGTAGTTCTGAGTCTATTCGTTAATAACACACAAAAATGCATTTTTTGTCCTATTTATAAATAAATATAATGTCGGTCGTAATGCCAAGTCGTATACTAAGTACGTCAATACCGCAAAGCTTTCGTGCAATGGCGCTCATTAAATGAGGCCTATGGCCAGCAATGGACAAATATAGGCTAATAATGATGATGATACTCGTAGATGTATAAATATTTACCGGTTTAGTATACCGGTACATGAAACCGGTTTAGTATACCGGCTTCTTAACTTATATGACACCCAGTTTCTACGATACAGAAGTACAATACGATTTTCCTACATTGCTTTTAAATTCATGTATTCTACACGTAAGTACTTCACTCTACTTGGCACGGATCCAGGGTCGTCTTAAGTGCTTGCGATTTCATCTGATTTTATTAAGTTAGGTTTCTACTTTTTAAAAGCTTTTTACTAAAGCTTTTAAGTAAATTTTAATCATTGTCAGTAGTTCTCATCCTAGCATCGTGAGGATGGAAATTTGTCACACGGACATGGGGTTTGGGTTATTTTGACAAGTTATTTTTTATTTCAATCTCTATTCTACAAAATAGTACAACAGGTGAACTAAATGCAAGAAGCATTATCTACCAGTCAACCTTGAGTAATTCATCGTCAACTAAAATTGTTTGACAGGCGCTAAATCGTTCATTCGAGTTAAAGGGTGATATAGTTAGTTGTAGGTTTAAGATCTACTCTGGTTTCTCTATGTCAATTTATCTGGTTTAAGGCATTTAGTTAATTTAGTTTAGAAAGTTTCGTGTACTGATCCACTTATTCCTTCATTCAGTTCACTTGCATCCCTGCATGAGAAGTAAGTTAATTCATAGAAAACGAATTTTCTACCATAGGTATATAACACCCGTAGTATCTGTAGGTACGTTTTATTCTTACATAACTGAGCAACTGAATTTAAGAACTAATCTGATTGATTGATTAAATTAATTTTATTCAGGGTTTACTCATCTCACTTCAGCCAGCATTGCACCGGTATCCACTGCGAGGTGGGGATGGTCGAGTTGGATCGTCAATCTCCACTCTCCCCCCAACCACCGTGGGGGGAGGAGACGGAGCTACATAAGCGGCCATTCCGCCGGTGGTATTGTGGTTGGTCAGATTGATCTGATTTCCCACAGTACCACCACTCAGGCGATGAGGTCCAACCGGGGCGTTTTAGTGGGTAGTCCTGCCTTAATAAGCGCAGGGAGTCCCACACGCACCGTCACTTTCCTCGGGTGACGGTACGGTGCGTCAAAGCATTTCCCCTCGTCTTAAAAAAATGTCTACCCATCTCTTGCATCAACCCACCATACTCAGATCAAAACCAATAGAACAGTTCCTTATCGAAATTGATAAAATCTATATTGAAGTCGTATTTAGTGACTATATTTCAAATATGTTGTGTTGAATGCTTTTGATGTTAGCTTGCTCTAGTCACTTAAAATAACATATTAAATTTAACTGGTGGTGTTTCCACGAATACCGGTTCAATTTATGAAGGTAACCAAATTTATGCGCAAATTCCTTTGAATCATAGGTACTCCTCAAACTAAAAAGGAGCCCTCAAAATTCGTTTACTTAGCATTTAGCTGTTCTTGAAGGCTAATCTTAGAATCGCAACGTTTAATACTACATTAGTTAAATGTAATTATTTCTGTTGGGTTTTAATAACATAATTATATAACTTATTTGTTTTTTTTTACTGTTAGTCAATTGTATATTCGTAAATGGTTATTGAACTAAGTAAAAACAAATTAAGCATACTCACCTTCAATATTATTATATTAATTACTCGCTACTACATACAAATTTTTAAACCATAATAAAAACCCGGTCAAGTTTGAGTCAGACTCGCGCACAAAGAGTTCCGTACCATTGATTAGATAAGCAACAGTAAGTACACAAATTTCAAGTAAACAAATTTATTGATATCGAGCAAAAATAGGCAAAAAGTCTTTTGTTGTATGAGGATCCCCCTTAATTATTTTTTTCATTTTATTTTAATTCATTACATACATTTAAAAATAACGTAAACGAAATATTTTGTGAATAGTTGAAGGGTCTACCTGATACCGTTATTAGCAACATTTTGTTCTGTGAAAATTTACACTATCTAGATATCACCGTTCTTGAAATACAGCCTGATGACATACAGACAGGCAGACGGACAGACAGATGGACGGACAGACGGATAGCGAAGTCTCACCAATAGGGTCCTGTTTTTACTCTTTGGATATGGAGCCCTAAAAATCAATAAATTGGATCGACTGTTTTTCCTACCATTGTATTCCCCCGAACTATTGTTTAAATTTTTAAAGTTTATCTTTCAATACCTCACACACCAGAATGCTCCAAGAAAAGAAAAACAAACTTAAGGGACGCCTACATAAATCTACATGCCCATTTGACAATCACCTCTAATTAAATGTGCGTCAACTGACTCCTAGCCTCCCAGCGAGCTAGGCAACCTTAATTTCACCTACAGACTCTCTGAGCGATTCCATCGGCCGGCTAAGACGTACTCACGTATTTTCTTAGAGAATTTATCTTATTACTGGCAATATTGCATTCTTGTATTCTTGGATATCCTCGGATTCTAGGACTTAGACGGTGCTCATTGAAACATGTATTTTCATATAAGAGCAGGATGTCATTATCCAGTAACGAGAAGGTTCAGATTAGGTACAGGATGTGATTAAGAAAATAATGGATGAAATATTATTGTTGTTCTGTTATGTTTCTTGGTAACAAGATTGATTTGATCGCAAATATCATGCATTTTTTCATTGAACTGGATTTGTCTTTTATAATAAATCTTGGAGTGGAGAGAAAGCGTTTAGGTAAACAGGTAGGATGCCAGTCGTTAGGTTGATGACTAATCAATCAAATAAACATTTATTTATTCAAGTAGGTTACATGTAACACTTTTGAATCGTCATTGAATACAATGCAGAGTGATCTGCTGCCGGTTCGGAGCCTATATTTACCGAGAAGACACTGGTAAGAAACTCAGCATATTACATAGTTACAGTAGCAGTAGGTATCTATCTTATTTATTAATAGCCTTGTGTACTGTGAATACTTTGGACCACTTCGGACCTTAAATATAATGCTTGACACGTCCACTTAACAATAATGTATTTGTAAATAAAAAAAATAAGTTACGACAATATTTAAAAAACAAACAAATCACACACAATTTACAGATTTTATCAAGGATCCCTAATTTTGTAGCCTATGTCAAATTGGAAGAATGTAGCATTCTATTGGTGAAAGAAATTTTTAAATCGGCCCAGCACTTTTTGAGTATTCATTACAAAGATACAAAAATAGGTACAAATCTTTCCTCTTTATAATATAAGTATATGATTACACATCCGATCAATTTAACAGTATTAACTTACTATAACTGTTTGTTAAGTAGTCATAACTCTTCGCCAGAAATTGCAAATGTAGATATATAAATGTGTTTTCGAAGATATATCTATACATGTAATACTAGATTACCACATATAGGATGATTTCTATCCGCTATTATACTCGAATGTATTCACAGATAACAACCAGGAAACGATGATCCACAGTAAATCCAAAAAAAAGCATTCGTTTTTGATAGGAAAATTTCCATATGCATCATAATTAATAACATTTAAACATTGGTTAATGTAAGCTTCCATTACAAAATATCGTTAATTATTCGGTTTGAAACGGTTAAAAAAGCAAATACAATACTCCGTTTAAAATTGTAAACATTAAACACGAAATGGAATCAATGCATCCGTTAACAGGCGATTAATTAAAACTCGATTTGTTCATTAAATAACGAATGACGTCGGTAAAGATCGCTTCCGATAATATGCTTGAGTGAAATCTCATTTAATTTCGAACACAGTTTCTTTGTAACGGAATTTGTAAATTGCATAGTGTTTTCACAGAATTGTATTATAAAAGTAATGAAAAACTATAGTTTGCATTACGTTTAGAAATAAATGAATGCCTATTTCCCTTGATCACGCCATCACGTGTGAACGGAAGGACCAATTTCACTTTTTCTTTTTTTATTGTGTTTGTTATTGTCAGGAGAAGGTTCTTATGAAAGAAAGAAAATAAGAAAAAAATAATTAGTCGTCGTTAAGACAGGGCAACGTCTGCCGGGTAAGCTAGTGCTAAAATATTTATGAATGGCAGCGGAAAAGTTTATACGCTATATGCTTATGGAAGCACAAAGTCGTAATATAATACGCTTAAACATGCGTGAATGTTTGTATGTTTGCTTGTTTTAGTTTACCTATGTTCATATTTTAAATTTTTTTGTAAAAAATTTTGTCAACAACAGGCCAGTTAAATGCAAACCTCTTTATAATTTTTTAGAAGAAAAGTTGTGTTCCATGTTGCGTTTCATTTGTTTTTTCTGTTCTTGCTCATCCATTAAATTTGACGGGTTATTGTAAAGTCGTCACAAAGTAAATTCGTCACAGTTCTCATTTTCTAAATGAAAAATTATGACGAATTTACTGCAACCCTTACCTACCTATGACAGATTAAAACATTTTTTAATGCATGTGGCGAATTTACTTTGAATGTATGGAGAGATCAAAAATGTGACGAATTTACTTTGTGACGAATTTACAATAACCCAATTTGACTTAGATTTTGATTATTACTATTTTTGGTTTGTTATATTCTATTGTTTTTATATAGTTGTTATATTTGAAAACTAGCTATTATGTAACACAGTCCACAGGATTTGTTTAGTTACTCGTATCAATGAACTAAATAGGTTAATTAAAACAGAGATTAACGTTTTAATGTGGTCAGCTAATGTTAAAGCTTATGGCCAGCAGAGAGATCATAATGCGGAATGGTTGCATAGCCTGCCAGTACTTATACGACGAGTAGTTAGTATTTTAGTATTAAATAGGTACTTAAAATTCAATGGCAGTGTGCCAAGCGTACATTCACTTAACGTTTGTGTACAAAATATGCAAGCAACTCTTGCAACCAAGTTTCCACAGTGCGACTGTTTAAACGGCAGAAATTAAAACTTTTGTATTTAGAGTCAGACTTTTAACAAGGGGTTTTCTACTACAATTGCTAACTTTTAAGCTGGTCTAAATATCTACCTACTAACTAGTTTGCCTTCACAGTTTTATTTAATTTCATTTGGTTTTGTTAACGACATTCTACATATACATTTTTGATCGTATATACATAATATAATTCGTAATGTATAGTACCTAAAGTAGTTAAGACTGACACAAATAAGGAGGACCAGTATATGAAATTAATACAAATATTTTATTTCGGTAACTTAGTCTATTACAATTGTTAGGTGTGGAAACTCCATTTTACGCAAAGCATTGCCTGTGTTAGGAAGGACCGCTCTTGTAATCAGTTTTTTATCTGACTAAATTACAACTATGTACAGTCGCCGTCAGATATATCGGAGCAGACAAAGTGACCAAATACTTCTGAACAGTTTAAAATGTCAATAAGTTCCATACACTACAAGTTACCATTAATATCCGAACATTCATTCCTTTAGTAATATCTGAGTAGATGGTAGTCAATAATTTCTATACACACAACTAACCCAAAATACATACAAATGCACACTCATAACGTCAATTTGTGTCACGCACGTCATATGTCTTATTTGGCTACCTGTGTAGATGAGTGTTCAAATATTTTTGGTGAGTTGTG
Organism: Glyphodes pyloalis; assembly: GCA_037074685.1. Classification (NCBI taxonomy): domain Eukaryota; kingdom Metazoa; phylum Arthropoda; class Insecta; order Lepidoptera; family Crambidae; genus Glyphodes; species Glyphodes pyloalis. The sequence continues at coordinate 12,757,814 of JAYKKO010000008.1, read as the reverse complement.
TGTATAGAAGTTATTGACTAGCATCAGCTCAGATATTACTGAAGTAGTAAATGTTCAGATATTAATGGCAACTTGTAGTGTATGAAACTTATTGAACTGTTCACATTTTAAACTGTTCAGAAGTATTTGGTCACTTTCAGGCCTAGCATGCGCCCCGCGAGTAAATTTTATCGTGCTTTTAAGAAATGTCAACATCAAAACGTCAACTGCTAATTGGCTGAAAATACGAGTACGGTGTACTATCAACCAATCAACAGTATATAAACTTTTCTCGTCTCATGCGATAAATTTGATATATTGCGCATGCTAGGCCTACTGGTCTGCTCCGATATATCTGATGGCGACTGTACTAGACATTTAATAATAATGAAATATAGATAATCAATATTGAGGTAAATATCAACATGCCTTAAATGAAATACTTAGATAAATCATACAAGTTCTTGTTTAGTTAAAAGGAAGGATTTTATTCTTGATTTGAAAATAGGATAGGACTCAGATTTCTTGATAGGTGAACGTAGAGAGTTCGAAAGGTGTATCGACCGGATAATGACAGGTTATTTGTAGAATGCAGAGGAATCATGTAGGCGTACAATATATAAATAAATACATATTGGACAACATCACACACATTGATCTGATTCTGTGCTAAGTACCTACTTGTTTTCAAGAAATCAGAAACAACGACGGCACCACAACACACAGACCCGAGACAATATTGGCGTTCGTTTTTCATATTGGCTCGACTGGGGATCGAATTCGGGACCTCAGAGATGGCGCGACGCCATAGTCTAGCCCGCTTGCCTCTCAGCTACGGAGGTCTTCCTTCAATTTCCTATGATACTGCAAATATGTAAACCTTTTTTGTCTTCCTGGTTTGTCGACTTACTCTTTTAGGGCAGTGCTGGACGCGGACCCACATAATATAGTTTCGCAAATAAAGTGGTTTGCACACATAGTTATTTTTTTAAATGAAAAAATGCGTATTGGTAAAAAATTTGCTAAGGAATTTCTGTTCCATTGAATGTAACTAATTTCCAATTATGTACTGACAAACTAGAAAATCATTATTTATAAAATTTTAGCTAACCGTGTTGTTAAGGGAAAATTTTGAGAACGGCCAACTCGAGATTTAAAAAACGTTCGTTTCAGTTCAAGAAATGTTCTTTTATTAATGAAAAAGGTTTTCCACGTGGATGAAACTGCTGACAGAAATTAATTAAATAACGTTTAATAAGAATTTTTGAAGCAAAATCATACCAAATATTTGGAAAAAGCGTTTTTATATAGTCCTAATTTTATCTACTCGCAACAAAGTAGCAGAAGCTCATTGAAGAGAACCGCTTAGAGATAAGTTTTTGCTTTGTCAGTAATTCGAAGTTTCTGAAATCAGTGGCTTAGCAAGTTTTGGCTTTAGGTAATACAAGTTTGTGGCGGCGAGAACAGTTACCTACTGACATTTAATTTTTCACAAAACCTTTATACGAAATATGTTGTGGATTCAGAATATGTGGACCTTATTTTTAGGTTGTTTTATCACAAAGTTAAGGTGTGAATAATTGGCTAAATTCTAGGTCACAGCTGACGTATATTTTACGTTTTAGTGTGTAGGGGAGAGGGGGGCAGCTTTGAAAAGGGGCACCTTTGAACTAATATACACATCCCTGTTTTAGCCTACACGCGTAGAAATCGTAATGCGCATAGCTGTCACATATCAATTTTAAAATTTGACAGTAAGTTACCCGCTAAAATGGTTTTCTTGTTTTGGCGGTCAGTTGTGAACTTTTAAAACATTTAAAGGTCCTAAGTATTTCGTGAATGTAATTCTATTAAACGGTGAGTGTTTATTCTCTATTTGCAAGTGAATGTAGTTTCAATGATGATTTAATAACATATTACAATATAGAAGTGTGGTCTGTGTTTATCACGGACAGGGCAGCTTTGAACGAAGCAGTTGGGGCAAATTTTCAATTTTCAACTACTTAAATTATTTCAAAGGTATATTTTTTATTATTGTAGTTCGTTTAGTTATTGAGTATATGTTTGTTATTGTTTGTCAAGATCATTATGGTAAGAAAAAAAACGTAAAGTTAATGAAGATGATATGGAAAATCCTGTTACTCAAGTAATAAGAGGGCAAATGTAATTATTTTATATTTACTTAAATGAATAATAATTCATCTGTAAATTTAAAATATATCAATAACTGAATATTAATGAACTTTCTATAATAAAAAGATAATATTAAAGAAAACTTCGCTCTCCTTAAGTTTTGTTTGGTTGCTTGTTCCGAGTGGTTTTTTTATGTTTTTTTTTTAAACTGATCTCAAATGACACAGTCCATTTAAAATTTTGTTTATAAATTATTTAAGAAATACATGTTGAAAAATATTCAGTTTTATTTCATTTTAAACTACTGATTTAAAACTGACCCATGTCTGAACATTTACACGCCTGTACAAACATGAAAATATCTAATTATGAGTTCATGAACAATTAAAAAAGACATGATTAATATGATTATATCGTTGACTGATAACCATGACCGCTATTTAGGAAGAAATAACTAATTAAATCAGACAGATTTAGAAATTATATGATAAAGTATAAAAATTGTTCAATGCTGCACCCTCTCGCTTACCTGACACATACAATTTATATTATACATTAAGCTCGCTCTTGTTATTTACACTACGCCAGTATGTAGTGTGTTATATTTACGATCTTCAAAGAGTCAAAGAAAGTACACGACATATTTGAAATGTTATCATAATATCCCTTAACAAAATAAAAAATATTATTGATTTCAAGCATGTATTCATTCTGCTTATGAATTGTTAATCGGAGATTTATGTATTTTTACTGAGCAAAACGTATTCTACTCATTTGAATAACTACCTATATCTGGTCAATTTGTATCGGCAATTATTATTTATTGTTGTACACAATATTTTTTTATTTAATAAGAAATTAGCTGTTATAATTTATATTATCACTCCTTGAAACATTATGAAGAAGTGGTTTAAACAAGTGCATTTATTCTCATGTACTTTTGAAGGTACCAAAATAGTTAATGGCCAGGATTAAACCTTGAACATTGAGCTGAAAATATTAAATAATAGGATAACTAAACCTCGACAATCTTTTTCTTTCAGCAACTCGGCAGCGCGCTTATAAATCCAATTTGGCGTTAACAAAGAAAAGTTCAACTCATGAAAAGAAAGTAGAAAAGGCTATGAACATTTCCGAATCACTTAGTTACAGGACTGTTCGTTTGTTACAGAAAGTGTTGATGAACACATGGAACATACGTAGAGTGATTTTGTGCGTGTCTGTTGCGATTGTCGATTGGCGTAATGGTATTTACTTCTGTTTGCGTGTTCAAAGTCAGTTAATAAATTGGTGAAGGTACCTAAACTATATAAGTATATTACTGGTATTTCGTAATGGTACAAGCAGTGGTCGTTTTTATTATTTATCCATTTTTTTTTAATTCACTCCAAGATTGACCTCATCCCATCTGATGTTAAGTGGTAATGAGTTCCGAACTTAAGGGCGAAAAGTATAGCATAGTAAAACTGTTACTAGACTTGTCGGTCTTACCTTGAAGGCTTGACCCGTGCTACTAATGTAGCACCCCCCAAGAGCTCTGGAAACCTTACTCACATGCAGGAACACAACAACACCGGAGTGATTGTTATTTGGTCTTCTGTAAGGCGGAGGTATTTCACTAGTCGGGCTGCTCCAGTTCGAGCGATAAATCGCTTTGCCCTGCCTCTCTTAATTTTTATCAGAGCAAATTTTGTAATAAGATTGTTTACATGGCTTAAAATATATCTTGGTATAACATTGGATATTTCAGTACAAGTACTATCTATAGAAAAAATGGAACTACAATAGTACGATTTTCATTCGAATTTTTCTATTACCAGCAGCTTCTAACGTAAAATGTATTTCTAGGATACCCTTGAGATAGGATGTATATTAACTTTGTGGGGGAGCCTGTGTAGAATCCGCAAGGAGTCCCGACTGCTCCACAACAGCGCAGCATTAACCACCAAAGAGGTTTTAGTCGGTGCGACCCCGACACACCACTCTCTGCTGGGAGTGACGGTGCGGTAGGCATATCCCACTCGACAAAAAAAAAATATTTTTGTTACATAGTTAATTACATATACATAACCTCATACATAATTAGTTAATTAACGGTTGTTGCAAAATCGTCGGTCTCGCGTGTTCTGAACCCGTATTTTTCATAGCTACCTTTTTTCTCGGAAACAGTACACTTTCGGAACAGTGTCTGGAGTTAGGTAAAAAGTTAACTATCCTACATCTATCTCCCGAAGAGATAAATCTTGAGTCCATCACGCCACAAGTAAAATGCTTTCCGTTAATGAATTCTACTTACCAAGGCTGCTAAAATAGTTGGAATCTAACAACAGCAAGGCATCTTTGTTACTCGGTAGAATGTCTTGAAAACAAGCATGAATATTCTGACATATTGATACTGTTTAATAAATTTTGGTAATTTAATAAATCTCTTAATTTTACATTTAAAATAAGTTAACGCGTCAAAATGCGATGTCATTTATAGTAGTAGGTAATTAATACGAACTACTTACTGCCCGATTCGGTTCGGTTCTAGAGCCAGCATCATAAGTTCGTATATACCTCAGTACCCTGTCATACCAAATCTCCACGTAACTAAGCAAGTCAGATAGACAGTTACTTAATGTGACAAGGTACAGAGTACTCTACCTACTGACTGTACAAGCCGTGGTCACGAGCTGACTCTTGGTTTAACCTAACCAAAACGATTGATCCATTAACTTGTTTGAATGTATAAAATGGAATGCGAGCCTTTAATTCTAAACCTCTTCATTTACTAAAAATCTATTGAAAAGTATAAACGAAGAGCTGATATTATTTTAGAATAAAATAAGTACAATACCTTTTGACACCATTGAGAATAGATAAAAAAAAATATTCACAAATCGTAATAATTCACGTCTAACTTTTGAAAGGATTTGTGGAGTTTTTTTCCAAATTTCCTTTCCAGAGAATAAAAACAGTAAATAATTTATTGTTCACTGAACATTAGAACATAAAAAACAAGACATTATAAAATCCGAACTTTTTCATTCTTCAAAACATTTCTCATATTTCTTGAGAAGAAAGTTTAAAAGACGTTGTCGCAAATCTGTCCGACATAAACTTGTTTCGTAGGTCGGGCACTTCATTTGAGCAAGAAAAAAAATCTGCTTCGAACAAACGCAAAAGTGTTTTACCATCTTTAACAATGATGTTGTAGAATAGTCTTACTTTCATATCTAGTTTCAAATGTATAAAGTAGAACTTTCTTTGTGTAAAATGTTGGTGTAACAAAATTTTGCTAGTAACATTTGGTGTAGCGAATGTGTGATTAGTTTCGTCCTTTAGCTTCGCCGACATGTGTTTTTTTTTTGAGATAAAAAGCATTTATGTACTGTCTTTATAAGGGCTTTCCAAACTCATTTTTACGAAAATTATTCAATTAGCAATATTTTTTTATCTTTTTCGTATCCTATTTATGTAAATTAAGGATTTGGGTTGATCTTAATGAATTTTTATAATGTCTACAATAAGACACTAAAAAAATAATTAGGTTGAACCCAAACTCATGAAATACTCACGTGTGGGTACGTAGTGTTCGTGTAACTCACTTTTTTCAAGTAAAATACATCCATCATATGCTTACAAAATAAATTTAAAGGTTAGCTACACACGTTCTTATTTACATTAATTATGTACTGGGGTTAATTACGCTGGAAATATTAACCGTAATACAATTTCAGTCACGCATTCGAAGTTCAAAACGTCCCATACACGTGACGACCCGCCTTAATGTTGCATTTTTTTACCGGATGCTTCTTACAGACATGGGTAAAACGGTTTTGAATGATGTTTTTCACGGAAATGCGTACACATGTTACTAAAGCCGTATCCATGCATATTAAGATCACTACAGACTACATGCTGCGCACAAACAATTTTATCAATGAGCAGTTTTCCCCTCCGCAAGGGGAGACGAATTTTTTTTCTTTAAAATATGTGTGTGCGGCGTAAATCACTATAAACATTATAAATATCAACGTGTAGTTTTATTAAATGCATAGTAAAATAAGACTAAGAGTATATCAAAACAACGATTTGCACATTTAATGTGGTGCATTCAGTATTATTTGATGTTCATTTTAGGTCCTGACAATGTTTTTCAGTTAACCGTAAAGTTTACAAATATAACTAGTATCTTAGGGCTCTGCAGCCCCTCTCTTAAAATCTCAAAAACGCTAAGTTTGTGGCCGCTCAGCCCCCATGACATCAGTTAAGGGTTGAATACGACCCGATTGCTAAAAGCGTTGCTGTAGTTTATCGATACCAAACTATAGAAACGTTACCGATTACCAACTTTTAACACAATTTTTTTTTAAATATATAGTCAAGATAAAAAAATACACTAATTAATCCTTTTCTGATCCTAAAATAAGAGTATTACATGTGCACGTATCACGCTTACTGACAATCAATCATCATTAAACTTTATTTAGGGTCCGTTTTCTAATAACTTGACAAGAGGCATTTTTTTTCTTGCATACACAAGTAAGCTACTTAAAATAGTCTAAATTTCACGATTAAGATTTTGCTATTCACTTAAGGTCTAAACAAGGTACCCACTGGTAGTCAGGATCCACCATTTGGTGACACCTGCTTTTACCTGGAGTAAGAAATGTATACCTACATCTAATAATAAAAACCAAAAATAGCAAATATTTAAAATAAGTTAACGGGTCAAAACGCGACTGAAGATCTTCAGCATGGAAACCTGTGATTAAAAATGTTTATCGCGGTTAGAACGATCAAAAACAATTCCAGATACTGTCAGTGTAGTGTGTCGAAGTGACTTGAATAACATTTTGTTATGTGAGAATGTGAGAGTGGATGAAGATTTGCAAGCTCCCCCGAACAGACGAAGACGAGCGAGACCAGTCAGCTCGTGACCACGGTTGGTGCAACCTAACTGAAACGTCGGGCAGTAAGTTGTTCGTATTAACTATTAAATAAAAACGGTGTCGTTTTGACCCGTTAACTTATTTTAAATGTTTAAAATGGAACGCAAAAGTCTTAAAGTTCTTACAGAAATAGAAAAGACAACAAAAATCGGAAAACAGTTAGAACTTTCTTTTGTCACTGTTAAATTAAGTTCGAGCGTTAAATAACGTTCCGTGTACGTTCAGGAAGAGAAACAAAGTTTTCAAACTGTGAAACAAATATGAACAAGGAGACCCTCTGGAGATATTTTTATATCTTACGAGAACTTTATAACAGAGAGTGCCGACAAAGAAGTATCGAGGCAGCGTAAAACTAAAATTTTATTTATGTACTTTTTAGCAAACAATTTTTCTTCGATAAAATACTTGGGTACTTTAAAGAAATAGTTTCCATTAGAGTTTGAGTAAAATAAAATATGAAGATTTTAAGTATACAATCGTGTTTCACTTAAACATTTAAATCGCAATCAGTCCCATTTTTCCTTTGCCTAAATTTTTTTTGACACTATGTTTTATTTTTAACCTACAAATGTTTTCAAAATAATTATATATTTTATGAACATATCACGTAATGATACTCCATTCCAAATAAAAACATTTATTTTGAACGAAATCGCTAACATTATCTACAATTCAGTAGATACAATTTATTGCTAGCTTAGTTCCAAAAACACAAACAAAATAGATATTGCTGATAGAAGTTAACTAAAAAGCGTTTAATCAACATCGTGTTTTATAAACTAAACCATATTTAATATGTCAGGTGGGTCGGGTAGGATAGAAGAGTGGGGTTCAGCTGTCGTCTGGAAACTTCGACAGGTATGCCAGGAGCCAAATACATATTTTGATGAAACCTGGGCTAGAATAACTCCTCAGACCTCCCTTCAAATTCAGCGGACAGGGAGGCTACGAGAGAACCTACGGTTAAAAGCACGTCAGACACATTTTGGACATTGTATCACCTGTTATGTTTACCTTAATGTGCTGTTCACCATGAATATGTCTTTTCAAGCCGCTTCACTGCCACGCCTCTGTTTTTGATGGCTCTCTATGATACTACGCACAAAATCCTGGCGCTACCGAAGCCGCGTTGCTGTCCGTAAATTTCGAGACAGAGGCTTTACCAGTGAAATTTAAAATTAAGTTCAAATTTGGGATAATTACTCTATGATGATTAGTATGTACAGTACAGGCTTGTTTAAATAAATGGGATTTATTCTCCATTCATGAACAAAACCAATGCCCGTACAACGTCAAATGTATACAACTCTAAGGTACCTATTGTTTTCATGATTTTTGAGCCGTTTAGATTTCGAACATTAATTTCATTGAAGACCCTCTACTTGCAATTCATATACTGAAATCCTGCATTCCACAGAATGAGACCTTTCAAAGTTCCATGTCCAGTTTTATTACGTACACACACGAGCTTGAAAATTGTTCAGCGAACAGCGAGGCCTGATCCTAACCTCGAATTAAAACTTTAAATTCAAAATTCTTTCCGGTCGGGGTTTTGGGAAGGCATTTGAATTTTTCGCCAGTTCCAAACACATTAAGAATGTACGATGTGTAATTTTTGCGGCGACGCCCTCGGCTCACGCGAACTCGGCTGAACGGAATTATGACGTCTCGGTTTAGAGTGAAATGGTGGAATTAAGTTATGCGGTTGTGAATTTTAATTTACCACGCCAGTGGAACTGACGATGGGCTGATTAAATTGGTTGGGTTATAAGATATGCTAAATAAGAAACTTATTTTGTTTGGTGATAATTTGTACCGTGACTTGTTTTTATTTTTTTAACACCAGTGCTTCTATCTACTTACCATATAATGAGAACATCTTTCATCTATGGTAGCTGAGTTGAGAAATTGACAATTCACTTTGTAGGTTTCTACAAAGTTAATAGTTTTTAGTAGCGGATAGTAGGTAAATAAGCAGAATTAGAATTTTAATTATTTTAGGATGTAATGAATGTTTAACCTTAATAGAATTAATAACTATTAGGTTCGAAGAATTAGTGGAAAATGTGATAAAACGAGGAAAGTATGCGTTCGAAGCCGCCGCGTGCCGCTAGGTATTATAAACAAAAAGTTTTTCAGAATTTACGGGTCTCAACGGTTCAACTTCTCTTTAATATTTCAGGATGCGTTATATATACAATTAGGTAAACTATACATACCTACTTTGCTGTTTGTCTTAAACTGTAAATGTTTAATAGTGATTCAGGATATTAACTAATAAAAAAAAGTAAAAAATGTGTTGTATAGCTGTGATGTAAAAGTAAAGTTTTATACAACCCTCTTTGATTTTTTCTTGCCTGATCTTTACCCGCTAACACCTACTTACGGTAGGAAAAACTGTTTTTTGTCCCATACTTACCGTCTCGTGGAAGTCGCAATCATTGTATCGAGAACCACTCCGCAAAGTTATTGTAGCCTGGACAGGATTTGTTTTTCAACTTATTTCCTTCGTATCAAACTTCCTGCAAAAACGTTTCTATTACTGGATACAATAGGTTATTTATACAATAAACGAAATAATGACACTGGAATAAGCACCCACTTGATAAGAGTGCAGAAGGAAATTGGAAATGTCGACAGGACTATCTCGCGTCGATGTAATATTCCGACAATAGAAATAGTACTTTATTAGAACGAGTATGAGACCCATGGCTGCTATGAAGACCCTTAGCGGGATCTTTCAATAGGAGCTATTGTTATAAACATTACACACACATACACATCATCGTATGATAATTGTAATGATTCTGTTTTTAGGCGGTCAGATTTAAAATTACCCTCGAAGAGGCGTTTGGTGAAAACGATGAAACGTATTTTGTGCTGCAATAAATAAATAAAATAAAAATTGATGACGTTACAATGCATCAAAGTTCAGAGGAGGGTTGTGTTTACGTCACTAATTCGAAAAACTGTGTTTAGAAGTGACTTGGCTCTTAATATTAAAGCAATGTACTTATCTTAGTAAAATTTTGTTTACAAACGGTAGCACGCCATAAGCTGTGTAAGTAACCGCCCATTGGTGATATACCTTCACCTTTTAGAATCCCGCGGTCAAATAACAATCACTTCGGTGTTGTTGTATTCCTGCGTGTGAGCAAGGTTTCCGGAGCTCCTAGGGCGTGCTATATTAGTAGTAGGAGTCATGCCTTCAAGGTAAGGGCGACAAGTACAGCTTAATAATAGATGCTAATAGACCGTAAGCTATGAGCTCATTGCCACTTAACATTAGGTGGGATGAGATCAATTTTGAAGTGCAATACATATAAAAAGTAGGTGAAAACCCAAACCAAAAGCAGTTCAATTGACGCTTTTTGTTATAAAAAGACTTAAATTGGTTATATATTCAACAATTAATGTATAAAACAATCAGATCACCATAAATTTATTTCGCTCATTAAAATGTGGTAAGACACACTAGCCATACACCATTAATTAGGTACGAGTACAAAAACATTGTATACGTAAATGTGAGTTTTTCGAACGTTTGAACGAAATGAACAGTTACCTATTAATAATAGCTTCAGTTAAAACAAACTAGCAAATAAAATGGCTTTAGTTACTTCAAAATTTCTACTGCGAGGCGGATCTCTTCAGACATTGAGAGATAAACTTTTTAGACGAGTTCAAATAGACTTCGCTGTTCAAACTTTACCTGGCGTTTGCAATTTAAGCGGTATCCGATTACGATTAAATCCTGCATTTTTTTATATTTGCTTTTGCCTACTTTTACCCACTCTCACCTTAGAAGTATTTTTTTTAAGATAACTGGCTACTTAATTATATTTATTGCGTTAGTTTATTTCATACCCATTTCAACAATAAAGGTTTTATACATTTTATATAAATTCGAAAATCGTTAATGCTTGTACTGAATGAACTTTAAAACTAGTTTTCTGATTTAAAAAATCTTTCATCATTGAAAAGCTACATTCACTTTGAGTAACATAAAACTATATTTATTGCTAGAAAATACTAACGCCCAGTTCCAATTTTACGATTTGTAATGTGTCAAATATGTCTATTCGTTTTTCTTCAACCGACTACGAGTCGTTAATATCGTTCCATAATATTGCCCGTATAATTAACTAATATTTTATGATTCGTAATGTGTAAAAAATTACTACCTATCTGTTTTTTTACGTGTCATTAATTCTAATTTCAAATTTACTTTCCATATCGGCTGTCATCAGTCGTCTGTCGGTCGTTTTTAGCTTACCCCGCTTATCATTTATTACTATCCGTAATTAAAACGGATCGTTTTTCAAATATTAGAACCGGGCTTTAGTCCACGCGTACGCGGGCCGCCGCTAGTGATCCATGTTTTTAAACTACCTAAAAGAGGAGTTCTAAAGGAGGTTTCTCGACTTCCCCTTACATATTATTTAATCGATAAATAATTTAATAGCGGAATAATTTTCATGCAATTTGCCAATACATTATGACTAAATATATTGTTTTGAATATTACTTCGAGATGGTGATACGAAGCTTAAAATAACAAGAGGTTGATGTGTGCAGTGAACTCTGAGACTTTCCATCTTCTTACTACCCACAGCTATTATCACGTATCTCATAAAATAATGGAAATAATTTTCTTCAACGTATTCAGTACTTGCGTCATCTCATTTCACGTAGGCGTGAGAAGGGATGCAGAATTGATATATCGATAAACTGTTACAATTCATAACAAACGGGTATGAAGTTCAAAATGAGAAGGTAGTTCTATTCTAGCATTTCCTTGCATCTTACCTCGCGTGAGGTTTTTTGTATAAAAATCATTCATAGTCGTTTCTCAGGCATAAAAATCAACTTATACAAATTGCAGGACAATCACCGGATTGTATTTGTATATGTGTAGCCGAACTTCTAAACCAATGACCGCATTGGTTTAGAATTCCGCTACACAGCGAGCGGGGTGGAACGTGTAAACGTGACGCTTGTCTTTGTAAATTTGGAAAATAGAAAGAGAGAGAGAGAGATAGAGAGATGGAGAGAGAGAGCGAGAGAGAGAGAGAGCGAGAGAGAGAGATGGAGAGAGGGAGAGAGAGAGCGCGAGAGAGAGAGCGAGAGAGAGAGCGAGTGAGAGAGAGATAGAGAGAGGGAGAGAGAGAGCGAGTGAGTGAGAGAGAGAGCAAGCGAGAGAGAGAGAGAGAGCAAGCGAGAGAGAGAGAGAGCAAGCGAGAGAGAGAGAGGGAGGGAGAGAGAGAGAGCGAGCGAGAGAGAGAGAGAGATAGAGGGAGAAAGAGCGAGAGAGAGAGGGAGGGAGAGACAGCGATTGAGTGAGAGATAGAGAGAGGGATAGAGAGAGCGAGAGAGAGCGAGTGAGTGAGAGAGAGAGCAAGCGAGAGAGAGAGAGCGAGAGAGAGAGAGAGAGCGGGCGAGAGAGAGAGATAGAGAGAGGGAGAGAGAGAGCGAGCGAGAGAGAGAGAGAGAGAGAGAGACAGCTAAAATACATCACCGTTCTGCTCATGCCATTTCGCATTCTTTGCACTTCAACGCATTAGGCGTTAAAGTTTATCAATATTCCTAATAGCGCCATAGTTTAGGCGAAGAGAGGTGCGGGCGTTTTACCACTAAGGGGTATGAAAAATAGATGTTAGCCGATTTTCAGACCTACTCAGTATGCTCACAAAATTTCATGAGAATCGGTCAAGCCGTTTCGGAGGAGCACGGGAACGAACATTGTGATACGAGAATTTTATATCTAAGATAATAATAAATGCGCCAGACATCCAGACCGATCATCTGAACTCTAATTAAGTTTTTCCCTCGTATTATTAGGACCTTAAGGTATCAAATTACTTATTAAAATGGAAATCGTTACTCTCGCGCAAAAACTACTCAATGGATTTTAATGAAGTTTGGTATGGAATACTAAAGTAAGATATATCTGATGTTATTTTTATCTTTTCAAAAATAATTTTTAATCATAAATACAAATAATTATCACTTTTATTTGTTGTTTTTCGATATATTTATCGTTTCATCTCTACAGACAGCGTTAGGTTTGGCGGTAGGTATCGGAATACTCAATTATTGTCACTTTACCGTAACCTCCGAACGTAAACGTTTTCTTACATCACCATATTTTCATAAAAATAGCATGTAGGTTCGGTAGGCCGCATCCTACGTAGCCCGCAGCGGTCGTCAATCCGTCAACGACGTCTTTCAAGGTAACGTATCGCCCAAAGATGGTACTTCAGCGAAGGTCAAACTGCGGTAAGAATTTTATTCGGTTGTGGTAATAAACCCTCCTTCCTCATCGGTGGTGCAGTGGCTAAGGTAGGTGGCCAAAGCGCGAAAGGTTCCGGGTTCGATTTCCGGTCGGGTCAATTTGGAAAACGAACTTTTCTAAATTAACTTGGGTCTGGGTGTGCTAGGATGACGCCCCCAGTTAGTATCCGTCGTCTGGTACTCATAGTATGTACAAGGGAAAACCTTAGTTTGAGACCAGGTGATTGGTGTAATTGTCTGGCGCATTTATTTATTTACTACTGACAGATATTAGAAGAACTGACATGTTCTTAAACGGCCAAATATCTCATTAGGCTTATCAACAAACATTGAGATTTCAGCAGGGCATCAGAAGTTGAACGTGCCTTCCAAAATATGGGTGATACACGTTCTAAAATTTGGTCGAACCGGTTATCCATCCAATACTGGGCAGCGACAAGCGTAGCTTAACTACGGTATCATTTCTGACACATTGCCGCCACCGCCTTTCAAGAAACTCTCCAATATAAATCGGTGACTACAATACACTACAATACTATATGTTTTGCTTTCAGCAGTAGAAACGTTCAAAGGTGCATCTGTGCAAGACTATAATAATATATTGTTGTGTTTGTAGTAGTGGACCGGATGCTTAGTTTCGATTTACTACTGACGTTGGGAACTATGCACCACCAAGAACTAAGCGTAAGCTCTGCTAGTATTGCTAAAGGTTGGCTGGTAGTTGTCTACCGCCGTGGCGTGAGGGGCTTAGCTAAGTTCATGCAGTTGCGCATCGGCATACACAATTAACTTATCTTCGCATATTTAAGTAACTTCAAACAGCTTAATTTGCATTGTTTACAGTCTACACATACGAGCAAGTATGAAAAACAGCGTCAGCTATGCGAACAGTAAACTAACTTAGCTTTGCTTATAAGTTCGCTCTTTTGTTAAGAAACAATGTGACGGTTTCAGTAGACATAGACGACCAGTCAGCTTGTAGCCACAGCTTTTTTTTCTTGAGGGGCAAATACCTATCACACCATCATTTTTTGTGGGGCACAAAGAGTGGTGTGTCGGACTCGCACCGACTAAAACCTGCTCGGTGGCCAACGCTGCGCAATTGTCGGGAAGTCGGGATCCCTTGCGGATTCTATACAGGTTTCCTCACCGCGCCTTCCGCCAACTGACCTACCTCGCTCGGAAAACGCAGCTGGAGCGAACCAGGCCACCTGATGGATGCCACGCTTACTTGCTGAGTTTATAGCCGCGGCTAGTGCAATCCAATCGAAACGTAACTACTCGTAGTTCACAGTTCACTATTAAAACAATGTCACGTGTTGAACCCTTAACTTATTTCAAATATTGAAACTGGAACGGACAAGTCTTAAAAGTTGCTTAAACCAGACATACTTAATAGAAAATCTATTCTGGCTTTCAAACGTACGAGTACACTGGGTCTTACAAACTTAAAGCATGTGCCAGCCTGCGTGTAACTAGTTCACAATTCACTCCTAAAATGATATCGTCTTGAACCGTTAACTAATTTCAAACATTAAAAGTGGAACGGGCAAGTCTTAAAAGAACTTGAGACTCTGCAACCCGTACTGTGGTCGTAAGACCTAGAAATCACAGACACAATAGAATATTTATTCTAACTTTAAAATGTGCATTTGGCCTTGTATGGTTAAAGCATGTGCCTGCCCGCGTGTCCACCAGATCGATCACGCGTTCGCATCCGTTCGCAAATGTTCTCAAAGCCTCGTTGGTTCGCTACACAATGGCTTTTAGCTTTGTAACTGTCTGTAAAGTGCATCAGTGGATAACAGATTTTAGTGCTGCATCTACATAATTCTATTCTATTTAATCCTCTTGCTCCACCCTATCTTAAAGAACGTTTCCGTTTCTTGCAGCCCAACCAGGATCGTGATATGCGGTCCTCACGTAAACTTCTCCTTACTTTTCCTACTCATTCTTCTGAATTCTATTCCCAATCCTTCACTGTCCAATCTATACGCTTATGGAATTCTTTACCTTTATCTATCAGATTATCTGAGACTCTTCCTATTTTCAAAGCCAGGGTTAAATCGTACTTCCTCTCACTTGCTTAATGTTAATTTATGTCTTTTATCTATAATTTTAGCTGGGCATGTTGGTTGTTAGTAAGTTTCATACACTTATCCATATTAACTTATTATTATTATTATTTTTTTTTTTTTGAGTCAAAATACTTTACTTAATTTTATATTTGATAAGCATGTTTATTTGTATATATATATATATATAAATATATATTATGTTATATATCTATGAGTTTATGTATGTTTATAATGCTATACTATGAATATAATTCAAGAAATAAAACTTTATTAATGTTGCACGGCCGTACCCATTTCTTGCCATCTACTATTTCCTCTACCTTAAGGTTGTCTGGAAGAGATCGCTTTCTAGCGATAAGACCGCCTAAATTGTACTATAATCAATCTGTAAAACCTATTTCTGTAAAGTTTTTGTGCAATAAAGTATATCTATCTATCTATCTATCTACATACTTGTGTGAACTTATTTGAATCCAGTACTTGAGTTGAGTGTATATAGAGTGAATGAAGTTGGGGTCCCATCCATAGTATGGAAATAGATCGAAGTCATGTTTTTATATCTTATTGTCCGTCTTGAAATGTCTAAAAAAGGTCTGAAAACTTTGACATGTTTTCAGACCTAAGTTGGGTGAACAGATAAGTGTATAGAATTCTCCACAGTCATTTAGACCTTGACCCATGAGTGAGAAATTTGCTGTTTATTCACATTATTACTCAGTTTATTAATTTAATAAGTTTAAAATATTTTTTTTTTCAAATTTATTACATTAATAAATAGTGGATAACATCACATATATTGCTTTGATTCTGTGGTAGGTAGCTAAAGCACTTGAGTTACATATATCTGAAAAAGACGGAACCAAAACAGCCACATTTGAGACATCATAGAAAAGTTCGTTTTCATATTTTTCCAGTCAGGAATCAAACCTTAGAGATGATACTACGCCAAAGCTCCACAGCTACAGAGGTGGTCAATTTGTCTTCATCGTTATCGGATCGAAATTTATGTATTTTTGTGCGGAATCCTCGCATCAGTATCGGACACTTATTTGTCGATTTTTTTATCTATCACGAAAGAGCATTATATGTCTGTGAAATTGTAAATATAGCGATATACAGACGAAAAAGTTTTTGTCACATAATGGGAATTTTTAACCATCTTAAAATTACTGAAAACGATTTCAATTCAGGTGAACTTTCTTCAATTAGATATGTTTTGACTTGGAAGACGCTTTTCGTTCCTTTTAAAATAACATTTTATGAGACTGTGCACATTTGGCGGCATCCAATTCTCTTAGATTTTCTATTCGGTTCCTTTATAGTTTAAATAGCTTTGTACAAGCGGTATATGTCTATGTAGGCATACCCATTTTTTGTCACACCATTAAGCCTAAACGGCTTAGTCATTGTAAGCAAGAGAAGAATAAATTCAAAACGTTATTTTGATTGTTACCTCCATTATCATAGACTACGGGGCTGTCTGTCAGTTCACATTCAGGGAGGTTTCTTTGAATATGACCATTTTGCCGTTGTATGTTAGCTCCTCCGTGGACTAAAATGGAGATAAATCTACACTAATATTATAAGATTTGTACCTATTTTTGTATGTTTGTAATGAATAGGTTCAAAAAGTACTGGGCTGATTTAAAAAAAAAATTCACCAATAGAATGCTACATTCTTCCGATTTGACATAGGCTACAAAATTAGGGATCCTTGGTAAAATTTAAACAATGTAACCGAAGGTGTGGAAAAATGAGTCTTAAAATGTCTTTCGTCGAATGCGCGGAAAAAATCCTGTAAGGCGAAACGAAGTTCGCCGGGACCGCTAATAATAAATATTGGTCCACATCCCATGCCACGCTTTGACTCTGTGGTAAGTAGCTAAAGCACTTGTGTTATAGACATAAAAACCAAAAAAGGACCCGACCTGGAATCGAACCCGGAACCACGGAGAAGGTGCGAAGCCAAAGTCTGGCCCGCTCGCCTCTCGGTTACGGAGGTCATCAGGAGATAGGCGCCAGTCTTATTTGATTGATCTATTTCATAGTACTGATATTATAAACCCAACAGTTTGTAATTAGCAGATTTTGATGAAATAGCTAGTAATAATGTACTGTATTTCTTTTAAATAGTTTCAGCGATAAATCACTAAGAATAAACCTGGAAATAATAATAAATTAGCAAGAGAGATTAAATAGTTGGCAGAAAGGTTCTCTAGTATCAGAATTTTGCTTAACTGAATTTTGTTTAGCATAGCGGTCTTTTTTAAACGAATGAGCTTAAGGTATAAAAATTATTACATAAATTAAAAGATTCAATCATGAGTTTGAAAATAAAACGGCATGTTTTCCTTAATCTTAAAAGAAAGAATTTCATTTATTTATGTTTCAAGTAAGTTTTTAAATGACATTATTTCCAGAATATTAAGATCATTACAAAAAAAACTGCCATTCTGCAGTAATACATGAATATGCATTCGATTTAAAAGAATCATTCGAACCAGAGGTAGCTTCATTTGCTTTATATAGAGACTATTCATAAGTATTACTTATGTAATCTATGTGAATAAAAAAATATTGACTTTGACTTTGACATTGCACCTTTTAGAAAGTGTAACTATTCATCAAATTGCAATAGCGTTGCAGTGTCAACTTTTGTTACCAAAACACTTTGGTTGTTGTTAATATTTCCTTTAGGTACCTACAGGTCTTTGTCATAGACGCGTGTTAACGGCGGCAGCTTATCATTCCAAGATGACATTATTATACTGAGGCAACGCGTTGCCTGATTTACGGTCATGTAGCTACTTTACTCGTAGAGGAGGAAATAAAACAATGGACGCTGTGAAATATCGCTAAGTGCTTAAGTGCTTCATAATTTGGTTCGACGGTTCATGTGTTTTGACGACTTTTTGCCATCAATCACTTTATAAGTAACTTAAAAAGTTTGGCGATAATGGTGGCGAAAAATTCTATGTGGATCTGTGTGAAAGCCTTTTATAAAGTAATATCAAGTTTGTGGAACAAATTATGATAAAAATGTGCACAATAATAATAAAAATATTATACAATATGCATAGTTTTAAGTGTAATTTACATTTAACAAATTTTTTTTGTTAATAATAAATCAACCATTTTTTTTATCATGTACAATTAAACACTTTTCTTCCAATATTGTGCCTCAACTGAAGGAAATCCTTCCTACAAAACAGTAATAATAAATATTGGACATTATGACATACATTGCTCTGGTTTTGTGGGAAATAGCTGAAACACTTGGGTAACTGAAATCAGTAACAATGACGTCACCACATCACCTAGACCCAAAATCCAAGTGTTTATACCGCAAAGCTAAAAATATATCTGATTTGTGTTAGGTACCTTTGTATTTTCGTAATGGTTGATAATAACCTTTTTTTTCGCCGGGTTTCAAATTAACCATCCACCAAAAGACACCATAAAAATATTTTATTACACAATGAGTAATAAGCTGTATTCGTTCCATTCGTTATTTAAAATTTTTACTGAATCTCATTTAATACCTCGTTCCTAATTGGAAAATTAGTGACAAGGGCCGCATTTTAAACAATGGAATCGGAATTTAAAAACCTTCAGAATCTAACTTCGACGTTGCGCGAACCGCTTCGACGCTCAATTCGAGATCGGAGACCGGCGGGTCAACAGTGCGACAACGGCGCCGCGCACACCAACACGACTCGACGGGACTGGCCGCACGCATCCAGCCTCCTTCGCCGGGAAACTTTTAAAAAGTTATTTTATTATTTATCTGTGTTCGATGACGCGTAAATTCGCCATTTGGACTTCGGAAGAGAAATACGCGCGTGATAAAAAAGTTATCAAAACTTAAGTGATTGTTTTCTAACTAGTAATGGTGTTGTTTTCTCGAAAAGTTACGTTTGGCGTTATTAAAATTTAATAGTACATGTTTTACGGAGTGTTAAAATCCAAAAAGTTCATAAACAATTCAATGAGTTGAAATTGAGTTGGAAAAGTTTACGAACGTGCTCCAGAACAGTGAAAAATGTAGCAAATAGAACGAGCGTGGAGTTAAAAATAAAGAAAGCTGTCAGCATTGAATGCTGATTTTTGAAGACTGCTATTTGCGAAAAATAGTTAATTGGCCGCAGTGAGGTAAGTTGAAACTGAATTATTAACATTATATGGGATAACCTTACATTGGAAAACATAAATTGCCTAGTAGATTTATATAAATCTATGACAATATTTTTAAAGTCAATAAAGTTGCAATCGTTTTGATTCCTAATCAATCTACGCAATCATATTTAAAAAAAATTTATATATGCTAGTCATTCGAATATTAAATAAATTACTCAAAATTATGAATACATTTTAATTACAATCAAATCTAATTACACTATTAAAATTTTACCTTGAAGTGTAGGGTAGAATTTAAATCTTAACGGTGACCAATTTTTTAATGAAATTTACAACAACAAAATAAATAAAATACATACATCAGTGTATCTTTTTAAAAAATATATGTAATTTGGAAATAACTAATTATCCCTACTAAGTGTTGAAGAAACTCATATGGGTCTAAGTTGTTAATCCAAGTCTGATAATGCTTCTAATAACAATAGAACAATATATAATATGAGACACGGTATCGGAAAAGGAAAGTTTCGCACATCTTATAACGTACCGCGAAGTCCTTTATAGATCTAAGTGCCATTCTTATAGAGATGACCCTTGGGGTCAAATAATATATCATTATCTGTAAGCCGCATATTACGAACTTCTTACAAGGAGCTTTTGATCACCATTTTATATAAGTACCTGGATGACCGGGGTTCGCACGGTATGTTTGAAGATATGTAGTGTGTTCTTTAAATTTTATTTTGATTAATGCAATAGGTACGTACTGATTCAATTTGAAAAATATATTTATACTCCAATAAACCGATAGAGCATGAATCATTGATTCTACTGTTGTATCGGACAACAATCACTTACAACTATCTGAACCCAAAGCAAGCAGCTTAAGCTTTTGAGTTACGTAAAAGCTGAAACAAGAGTGGTACCTCAGATCATACGTGGATACATATATTAACACCCTAACACATGTAATGCATATTAATATTCCTCACTCGAATGTACAAACGAGTCAGGTTAAGTTTATTGAAACACATCGTTGGCGGAACCACGGTCAGAAGCTTCTTTAAAAGAAATTATTAACGTCGCTGCGAACATAATTAATACGATCATTTACTTGAGTATCCACTTTTTCTTGCAGATCTAGGCGTAAAATAAATGTATTTTTTTTGCTATGAGAAAATATCTTTGCCTCGTATTACTTAATTTTATTAGAAGAGTTTTTAATTCAGTTACCAATGGTAGCTATAAAATAATATGATAATAAAATACACGTTATCTAACATTAAACTCATAGTAGAAAATCGTGCATTCGTTAAATGTGATATAGCTTTTGTGGACATTTAACACTTTATAAAGGCTTCACAATTAGGTAAGACATTAACTTTGTTCCAAAAAATTGTTAGGTGTCCATTCGCAAATAGTAGGTAAATGCTTTTTCAAATCCTAAATAAATGCGACCATTGTAAAAGTACGCATGATTCATCACTTGCTATGATTATGAGGCTCTTGATTTTTGGCTCATGTATTCAGGTCATGTATCTTAATAAATTTTTAATTTCGTACTAAAAAATATACATTTTCTTGCTTGTTGCATAAATCCTGTGGTATTAAATAAAATTTGTTTGTTGGTTTCTCAACTAATGTTGTAAAATATGAAAAAAATGCGAACAATATTATTTTCGTTTCTGTTTGTAACGTTCTATGAATTCTCTGAAAATATTTTTTTTCATTTTAAGGCCTACTTATATTTCTTATCAAAATTATTCTTGGTATTATAACAATAATTATTTAAAACCATAAAAGTTTTCCCTGCTTAGATTTTTTAATTAATTTGTATAAGCCAAGTCTTTGCTGCTCGGTTCTTGCTTTCCATGAACGGGAAGCTTTTTTCTGTGTTTAGCGTGCTCTTTCAGTCAGGTTTTTTAAAAAGATGAATTAATAGCCAGCTTTTAAAAACAGCCGACAATCTAAAAGCCTCACCTCAGCGATCTCTTGCAAAAACGCTAAAGAATTAAATAAATTAGTGGTTTATTTTAAAACCCCAACGTAAAACGACGGAGTGTTATAATAAGTTTGACGTCTGTATATGCTTGTGTGGAAATGTGACTCCCAATGACTGAACTGATTTCGATTTATGAATTCGGGAGTGTTTGTTATTTTTGATGGAAATCTGTCCAAGATGGCCGTCACCACAAAATGTCAGATTACATATTTTGACACAACTACCTTATATATAAAAGATAATGATACTCAAATTTAAGATGTGCCTTAATTGATGTGTCAGGGTTGAAAAAGAACTATTATTGTGTTTTATGTCAAACGTCAGTTCGACCTCGGTGGTGAATTGATTAAAGTTGACATACGAAGAGTAAACGGGAATGTGACTGGTTCAATTGATCCGTTCCAGTTGACCTTGAGTCTGGATGTACTGGGTTGAAGCACCTGATTGGTATTCGTGGTCTGCCATGGATAACAGCATATCAAGTTAACACTTGCAGTATATATTTATACTTTACTCATAGTTCATTGGGAAACCTTAGTTTAAGACTGATTGACAGTTGATGGTTATGATTGTTTGATGTTTTCTATAATTATTATAGCTAAAAATTCAGGCTAATTACAGCCAAAAGCACAAGTTTTTAGAATCATTTTGCCTGCAAAAAAAGAATCAAATAAATGTTCATTTATAAGTAAGCATGCGATCGTTAATGAAAAGAATTTGCTAAAAATAACAGCATCATCGCACAAAAATAAACATCCGGAATTGAAATTGTTAATTAAAATGCCTCAAAATTGAATACCGTGTTTGCATGGACAATACTTACTTTTAAATATTCAATTAACGAGTCTAAAATTAGAAATTTTGTTTGAGTCCGTTAGCTGAAATGTAAAAGAATGGATTGATATAGCTATGATAAATTGCACGCCAATGTTTGCCTGAGACTGATTCTCTCTCATATAATTTTTAGGGCCTGTTATAAAAGGTTCAAAGTAGTTCAAATTAGTTTTACCTCCTAAATCTTTTCAAAATTATAAATCTGAAGAGTTTCTTGGTATCGTAGTAATAAAATATTTTTGTGTTGTATAGTCCATTTATCGATAAAGCTATATAGGAGCTATATAATATATACTATATGGGCAGTGGAAAATGTGGATAGTAGGTACGCGTGCAAAGCCTGCTGTAAAAATAAGTATTGGCTTTTCAGCTTACCTAAGATTGTTAATGTATGTTAAAGTGTAATAAAAGTTAGTTTTGAAAAAAATATTCTACTTCCAGGTTGATTCTTATTTGTTTGGCCAGGTACTCAGGTATTGTATATTGTATCAAGTGAGTTAGTAGTCACGAAGTCTCTGCGTACGCATTTACTTGATACAGTATTAGTTGAATTACATGCTACTCAGTTGTACTAGTGGTACACTTTATTTAGAGTTTAAACATAAAAAATGCAAATAACGAATAAATTAATCATAATATTTGCTTCTTTTGTGGTTGCATTGCGACCTATTTATTACACAGAAATCGACATAACAGAAGAAAGCAGTCACGCATCCCCTGGGATGTTACCCAACATTTTAAAAGGCAAAATGAAACTAAAAATCTAAATTCGAGTTAAAAACCAATTATATTATCAGACAAATAGATATTGTAGTTTGCTTGACTTGTCGAATGAACGAATATTTTAAATCATTGGACAGGCCTGAAGATCTTTCAAGTAGGGATTGCAATCCGGTGTCATTTTCAATCTGGTCGGTTCCGGGCCGGATATCGGATTGATTTAACCATCAGATAACTTCCTTCTCTTTTACTTTTCAATATGGACAGTTGAAGGTAAAGCAGTTAAATTTTATGCAAAATTAACTTTATTTTTACAAATTTAATAGAAAATTTAAAAGTATATCATAGATAGTCCAGTTCTGTAACTGTTAAGATTTCTAAACTATTAAACCTTTTTTATTTTATTGTGAATCTACATTAGAGGTATTGTCTAAAATAGTCAAACTTTTAGTTACTTCTATTTTTATATTTTTTTTTTGGAATATACCTTTCTTTTACTATATCCATCGCATAAATCAGTGCTTATCACTGCGTCATAATAAGTGAGCAACTTGTCTAAGACGAATTTCACTATTAGGTACCTACTCGTACATTATATACTGCTTAATGTATACCAGATGATTGTTGTATCCCCCGGATTACTGGATCCGGTTTTCCGGATTGCAATGCCTACTTTCAAGTGTATAAGCAGGTGAGTTTACATTTGCAGGGTTTAATATATGAGCTGGTAAAGTAAAAGTATCATGATTGCAAAAATCACCAGTGACATTGTATGTACATTACGTAAATTGATCAATTATAAGCGGCCACATTATCTTATGAGATAAAAATCGAGGCTTTGAAAATAGAAGTATCTATTGTCAATATTACAGGAAGGAAATATGGGTAACTGTCTCAATGAGTATGAAAATCGCGTTTTTCATATGTTGATTTTGCATTTCAAATGAAGCGTTGCTGTATAGTTATACGGTTTTGGATGAATAAATAAAATATATCTATTGTTTGCACTACCCAGACAAAGTTTAGCTTAAGCCAATAATGAGAAAAGAAGTATCTTCCTTTTAAGCCAGTTGTCTTGGAGCTAAAAAGACAAATTCATTGTAAAGACCTGCCTAAATCGACATAGTAACAACCAACCCCCTACTCGGCAAATAACAATCACAATTTGAAAAAAGCAAAACAAACGTTTGAGCTCAACTTTTTTTTTCGTTTGCTATTGGCGAAGGTCTGTAACTACTCTGCGGCGTCAAGAACGTTTCTTTGAGGGCTTTTTGTCGTTTAATAAGTGGCTTTATTACTTTAGAAACTTTGTGGACCTGTGTACGGATTAGGCTAACTCCATCGTGTGCAGGCAGAATACTTTCTAGTTACATTATCCCAATTATGTCATGCAGTGGGTCATTTTATCCATAATCATATAACTATTGAAGGTTAAGGGAAATTCTTTCGTAAGCAAACGCAGACCATGTAAAATATGCTTACATATTGTTTGCAAATAGTTCGTGTACCTATACAACGATACAAAGTTGACTATGGAAATAAAGGTAAGCATTAAAATAAATAAATGCGCCAGACAATCACACCAATCACCTGCTCTCAAACTAAGGTTTTCCCTTGTACTATGAAAAGATGTATTTTATTAAATTTCTGATTCGTTAATTTTTATGAAATAATGAAATCTTGCCTATAGTTATTTAGCGTACCTAATACACACTAAAATCCAGGTAAATAACCTTGTTTGCAAAGGTCTAACTACAACACAGTGTCAAAAACATTTTTGTTGTTTGCAAAGTAACTTTATTACAGTTCAGAGCTGTTTGTTCCTCTACCCCTCCCGTGTTTAATGTACAGACACGTGAACAAAGAAAGGTGACAAAAATGAAGAACCGCAAAGACCTAAGGCAAGATGAGAATCTCTTTGACTCTTTGGCCCGTAAACTCTCACTTGGCAATGTCTTGCAATTTTTCATAGCACCTTATGCGAGCTGCTTTATATACCTTAATCGTGAAAATGTGGAGATGTGTCGACGTCTTGAAATAAGACGCGTTAAAAGTTGAAATTCTACGAAGCTTCGGAGTTAGTGAGATAAGGATTTTAGGTGATGAATATTGAATAATGTGGTGCGTATGTAAATCGCTATGTTTGCAATGTTCTTTCATTATGTTTCTTTAAATTAATATGGCTACGAATTTTATAAATTGAAATTAAGAAAGATTAACATATCTCTGTATTAAAAAGTGCGTTTTCACTTTAATTTTTACCTTTATTTTATTTTGTTTTTTATAATTTTTTTTGGTCAAAAGTTTGATTTATTTATCAGAATAAATATTTATTTTGTTTTTATTATTAAATCACATTAATGGATCAAAACCAGCTTATAAACAATACTAGTAATAATTACTACGAAAGAAAACTTCATAAGTAAAAGGTAATGATTTTCATCGCGTGACGTCATTCCGCCCAATTGCTACGGTATGGTGATTTTTGATATAACATTAACAGGCATGCTATATCACCAGAAGGTCTTTACACCTACGGATTGCCATCTAGCGAATTTTTTAAGCGTGATAACACGCACTTCTTTGTTACTCAACAGTATCTTACTACAAGGTGTTCCCTATCCAAATATTTACATACCAACACTACCAGACACCACTGATCTTGTACATTTGCTAAACAACCTTAAGCGAGTTTTATGAAAAGGTAAATATATTTTGAAATTGTTTAGATGTATCAAACAGACCAGGTATCCAATAGAACGGGCGGTGGTAGTAATTGATACACATACAACGCATGTTATCGTTATTTTAAATTATATTATCGGTCTTTTTTACCGCTGCAGGGTTTATGCCTTGATCGTTGAAAAAACGCCATCGTTACAATAATGTATACTGGCTTAATCACCTCGCTTGCCACATGCAGATTAGTGATACAGGATACATTAAAAACATTATATATTACAACAGCACGTTAAAGTAAACAATTGCAGTTCAATATTTGATCTTCTGTGCACGACATTAGGGGTTTTTTAGCACCCCCCAGGAGCTCTGTAAACCTTACTCACACGCAGGAGCACAACAACACTGAAATAATTGTTATTTGGCTGCCGTCTTCTGTAAGGTGGAGATATGTCACCAGTCAGGCTGCTCCAGTTCGAGTGACAAATCGCTATGCCCTGCCTCTCTTTTCTTCTTGGGTCGTTGCAATGTCCAATTTGTGTAGTATGACGAGCTTTTTCAGTACAAAAGTCGGTTTTAACTCTAGTTGCGACTTCTTCTGTTGCCTTTATATGGATGCGTCGCAGTTGGTATAATTACGTTATATTAACTCGCACATTAATTGTTATGACGCCGCCAAGTAAAGATTAATTCCATAAAAACTACAATAACTTGTCAATAAAACGTTGTCACACAACTCAGTTGTTCTACCGTAAAAGTTTGACATGCCCATGTAATACCACATCGTGTATTTATTTTATCAGTTTCAGCTTAAAAGATCTTCTGTCTTTAGTTGTTACGTAATAAACTTACCTAACAATAGCTTATAGTGACCATATTTTAATTTTTAACGTTTAAAATATATATTGACTATGCCGTCGCATGAAAACATAATATGTTTCACAAGTTATACCATTTGTATTATAAAGTATAATTTAAATACATTTAAGCCAAAACTCGAGCTTTTAAAACTTTGAACACACTTTCCGCGCCATATAAAATAACTCACCAAACTTTAGCCACATATTCGTACAACCAACAAATTAAGTCTATTATTACGGCATTATTAATCCCCTTAATGCATTTTCGCAAGTTAAACATTAAATTAGGGACTTACAAAGTAAACATATTTCCAGAACAACGAACTTCGCGTGCGGTGGCGTGACTTCCCGTTCGTAAATTAAATTGTTTTTCTTACAAATTACGCTCATCATTCATTTTTTTAGTCTGAACTGAGGTTGGTCAACAGGAGTTACAGAAACTCATTTAGAAAACAAACTCATTATTTTACATTTTGGTAACTTGCGCTTTTAATACAGTAATTTATTTATCTATTTGACAAGGTAGATCATGAAATATAGCAAACCGTTTGAGAACGGTAAATCGCATATCAAGGTAAGCACTTGTAGTTCGATTTTAGTATTTATGCCTATGACATGAGAGTTGTACTCTGTATACTTTGGATTTTTCCAAAGTGTATAGTACGACGTGCTTTCGGCCGTACAAAGTAGCAGCCAGATAGTTTACAGTTAATAGTCAACCCTTAAGAATATATTTTCCGACAGAACTATAGGCCTCCTAACCTCAGCTAGGAGGCCTAAGGTTTTCCGCAATTTTGTTCAAAAGTCCTTAATTTTTTTTGCAATTATCTTTGAATTTCTTTCAAGTAGAAAGTACACTGTCGCTGATAACAAATTTCACAAAAGGGAATATTTGTTGTTCGCAAGTGGGTTTTTATTTGTGCTACAACCAATTTAAATTAGACAAGGAATTCGTTTATAGTTAGATAGTTAACATTTGCTAAGAACGGATTTTGCGACGCATAGTTTAAAGCAGTATTAACCACCTCGCAAGGTTACTTGATATCTTAGGCTATTGTTTACATATTAGAAACAGATTTTTTTATCTCCACATGCGGTGTGGGAATCGAACCCACGATTATTGCTTAAATATCTTAAATAACACGCAACAGAAGCCGATAACCACTAGTAACTTTATAAAATATTAACTAAATAAAGCCCTGAGTCTAGTCTGAACTACACATACCTACATGGACTTGATCATAAAGTAAGATTGCTTTAATGAGATGGAAACAACAACATATCAATAAATGCATATAAAAAATTTTGACCGTGAGTGATTCAAAATATCACAATGTTACTCGTATCAGGTTATTATGTCAAAAATGTCACCTAACAAATAATTGAATTGCATTTTATCACAGAAACATGATCTGTTTAGACATTTGGTTTATGCGATGTTTTCCATTATCATTGTTTACCCCTGATGCAGCTAAGCCCAATTGTAAACCAGATGTAATAATGATAAAGTGTAATCAATACCTGTAACATTGTATACTTTGCCGACTGATACTCGGCAAGTATGAAACAGATTTGAATATTTTATGGTTCTGCTCGAAAGATAATAACATCAGTTGATCAATGAGTTAAGGTAAGAGGGGTTATAATGTGGACTTTTCCGATGTTCTTTTCGGAATCACCATCGAATTTATGGCGTAGGAAATAAGCCGAAAACAAACTTTTAACCTTCCATTTACTTATACATGTAATCCATGGCCAATACAATGAATACCTACAAACCGGTACCTAAGGTGCCGTTTTAAAATGATTTCTGAGCCGTTTGGAACAAGTTTCATAATATGTCCGATATCCACGTTTGGTCCAATTTGAGGCACTCAGAGTTCGGTGTAAGAAACCAGATTTTAAAGAGGTTTCTTATTTCAGTTAAAAAGTAGTATTCGTAAGTAAGATTCGTAGAGACCTTCTCTATCCGTTTGTATACTATAAGTATCATTCTCCCCCATGTGTTAATATAAGTTTGCGTTTGGAGCTCCATTTGATTGACTGTTGTTGTAAGTCTGTTTAATGGGAATCTCATTTCAGTTAAATGGAAAGACAACAATCTGTGATTCCAAGCTGCACGCGAATGAAGTCAGGAAAAAGCTAGTTCATAATACGATTCTTTTCCCGTATGCAGACATACAAGTTTTTAATCTTAACAGGATGAGACCTATTACCCTAGCTGTAAAGAGACTTGTGACATGAATAAAGATTTTTGTATTTTTTTTTTTTTTGTACAATATGCAGATATATAATATAACGTCTATGATGGCTTGTTTAAGTCACTGAATATGATTTTATTTTTAATACTAAGATAGTCTGTTTTATTTCATGGTTGAGGAAGATGAGGCCTATTATCAACAATGAGAAGTGTATTGTTTTTTAGTATTACCGTATGCAGCCCTACCTACTCTTTCGAATCACTACTTATCTACCTAGATAAGTAATTAATTTAAAGATCAAGGTTCCAATGTTACACGAGTTGTTTTTGTTGAAAGGTGGCCAACTTTCACATGCCTTTTCTGGTACAAAACAACTCAATAACCCAAGAAAAGAAAAGTCCTAGTACTTCTGGATATTGAGTTGTAAAAACGAGTATGCAATATTTTTTACGGAATACATTTGAGTAATGTCCTTTGGCCATCAGCTATAATACCAAAATTGCACCCAAAACACGGTTATGTTTTCTTATTCCAAGATATTGTTTGTAAGATTGCTTTGTTGTCGCTCTCAGTAAGTCTTACAGTAAGAAGGTTGGTATAATATTCTGCGTTTTAGAAACGAATATAAATTGCATTATTTCAATGTGTGTTTTTCTTGATGATAAAGATTTTGGATTTTTAATTAATGATCAAAATACAAAATTACAAATTTTTGTAGATAGATGACAACATTAACCCTAATTCGTTTAACAAATATTGCCATATATACACTTGATCACAAATTTTGCCGGAAAGTTTAATATTAATGAAGGGCTTTAAGGTTTTTTTTTATCTAGAATCAAATTTACTTCATTATTTTGGTCAACAACGGTAAAATATTTGGAAATTTAAGTTCTCGGAATAAAAGTGTAAGGCAAAAGTTTTGAAAATTTACCCCGGTGAAAAGATAATGAAAGCACCGACTAACCACCAACTTTCCTTAATTCAACTTAAGTCTTTCGAAGTGTTAAATTTTTAATAGCCTATTCTCCAGATTTTAATCAAAAGGGTGAAGATACTCAACCCAATTCAAAATATTGATATCTAATCCTAGCATATTCCTACTTTAATAACTTTGCACAAAATTTGTTTTATGATCCTTTGCAAATTTCGGAACAGGCAATTATAAATGTATGTTTATTCAAACAATGATTGGCTCGGCGTTAGAACAATGGTAAATTAATGTTCCTGGCTTAATGAAATAGGGTTGTGGGTTCAATTCCCACTCGGAACAGATATTCTTGTGATAAACATTTGTGTTTATTCCGTATCCGGATGTTTATAAATTTATTAATGTAAAAAGTATGTTTTGTAGTTTCACTGCTGTTTTTCATATCACAATTGCTATTAAGCTACTTACGTAATATGAGATCAGATCAATTATTTGGCAAATTGTATGATGAATATTTATAATAACCTGCAGGAACCTTGCTGGCATCTTTTTGGTAGTGATTCGATTCCAATCGCTAGCAGTCGCTGTTTGATTTGTATAGCTGACTCGTCAGTGTCATGTGATGTTATCTACACGAATGAGGTTGAATTTGAATTTGAATGAACAAATAACCAAATATTACTTTTCCTAGCTGTAGTGGAAGAATGGAAAAATATGTCGCTCAGTGAGGAAAATAAAATACAATTCAACAGTCTTGTCACGTATCGCGTAACTGGTAGGTTTCTTGACACGTATCGCATTGGGATTTAGGTAGAATATCTAAATTCAATAACTAAATCTAGGCAAAGATGTTATTATGAAGCACCTGGCGTAAAAAATATGCTATCAATCACAAAATGTAAAAGTGTTTTGAAGGTACTGAGATCATGCTTTAAGTATGCATGATCTCAGTAAGTACCTCAGGAAGTACAAATAAAATTTCTGTTAATGTCACTAGAGTTCAAGTATTTAATTTTAATACCTCCTGCTTTAACTTCTTGAAAGTCTTCTTGAGAGTCCCTGACATAAATAAACAGTAGAATAGACGATTGTGTTGCTAGGGAGTATGAAGTAATTTTCTAGCCCAACGCTTTTTCGCGTAATAGATTGCATAAGAAAGGCAATATCAAGCCGTGTGAGAAACTACCTACTCTTTACGTCGCATTCATACATGTGTATGAGGCACGTTCGCGATCCTATGCAATAAAGCAGTATCAGATCGGTTTAATTCACCCCTGCTCAAAGGAAGTTAGGAGATGTAGGTTACTAGAAGGTATTTCAGGGTACAAATAGATATCACATCCCTTGAAGATGTGCTGCGTTTGTACACCTACTATTATAAAGAATTGGTTAAACACCGAGTTTCTGGCTGGATTGGTCTCGACAGGATTCGGTCCATACTGGTATAGCTTCAATTTTGGTTTATGCCCAGTTTGACGATGCGTCTTACCAACTTACTTGTAATTTAAACTAATCTTTGAATTGAGTTTGCATGTTTGTAAATATTTCCTTCTGTTTTTTGAAACTGTGCGGCTGATTTTTGTTAATTTATTGGTAGGTATATTCACCATTTTAATATTTGTATGTTAATATGACATTTGGATGACTATTGTATACGTGGGTACACTTTCCCCCGCGAAACAATAAACATATGTATGTATTATTAATAAATAAATGATTTGGATTAAAATTAGTCGCGTGAAGTTAACAAAGTAATATTTAGCAATGAAATCGTTTAATTCACTTATGGGTCAATACAATCCAAAAAAAAATTAACAGATGCCAAATTTACTAAATTTAAATTTAACTTGAAACGAATAACAAAACCTGTTTTATTTTAGACTGTGAAAATAGTTTCCATTGTTAGTCGTAATAAACTAAATTTTATTACACGCTTCTGAACGATTCATGAATTTATAGTCTTATGAAATAATGTTCACGTATTATCAGTGATCTGTATATTTAATCTGTAGATACTTTATTTCTCATGCATGAATCATTTTGAAATAAGAATAGCCTTCTTTTAGAATTCGCTATATCCAGGAGTTTGATGATCAAAACGATAAAAGGAACTCTTAAATCACTAAAACCCGTGAGTTTTGGTTTAATCATTATATTTTTCAACACTCATTGAATAGTTTTTTTTACTTAGCCTATAAACTGTCCCACTGCTGGGCAAAGGCCTCGCCCATACACTTCCAGCGCTCTCTACCTGGTACCAAGTCTTGCCAACCTTGAGAAAAGCGGTTCAGGTCTTCAGGCCAACGCATTTTTGGCCTTCCTCTTGGACCTCGTCCGTCTCCTGGTGTCCATTGGGTAACAAATTTGGCCTACCTCTCTGGTTGGTCATTCGGCATTCAATTTCATTTTTATTGAATAGGTATACATTTTTTATCTCGCGCCAGTATGATGATGGGGTTTTGAGGTATCTTGTACATTTTACTCGAAATACGATGGAAAATTATTTGAACTGACGTTTTATTTGTTCAGGTCACCAGCTTTAGTTATTTTGCGACCATTTATTTCACTTTAAAGTTTACTGGTGTAGGCAATCCCACGAGGGTTCATATTCATACAGTTGGCGAAATATGTTGAGATTTCGAATTCAGTGAATTTGATCTTTAAATTTGCGTCATAAATTTACATTCAAAATTTCATACAAAATAGAAATGATGTATTATATTAATTTGTTTTGAACTTTAGTTTAAAGTTAAATTACTTACCCAATTAGGTGTATTATTATGTAAATATGGTTAAATATTAACGCGTACTTTATTATTATTTTTCATTTATTTTATTAATATATTCGTTGCAGATGAAATGAAATAGATTTTGTTACCTTCAACAATATCACGTTTTTTTTATTTAAAATACATAAGTTAAATAAGTAATACTACTCAGACATATCTACTGAGTCATAATAGGTACCGATTGGTAGCAGATTCACTTTGTATTGCATTCAATGAAGATTCAGAAATATTTGGATATCCTCTGTGGGTATCGAAACAACGACTCTTAAGTTTTACAGACAAGATCCTTAAGCAACATAAACTGATGACATAATATCCTTAAATAAGGGTTCTTAGTAAGTATAATATTATTATTTCAAAATAATCCTCATTGTTCAGAAAATAAAATGACTTTTCGGACCTACATCGCTAAATCAATGTCCATCTCGTGATCATTTTTAAAAATTAACACTTGCTGCTGTTTGTTGTAGCTTTAAATATTGCAGCATGTAATGTTGTAATGGATTCGTTGTTCCTTTATTATTCATAAACCAATCCATATCGTGTTTTACCGGGCTGTGCCCCGTGAGACGAGCCTACGTGCTCAAAGAATAGTTTATTACTCCGACTTTGTTAACTACTGAACTTTCGCTTTTAAAATTTAATAAAACAAAAAGGAATTGCTCGGATACAAATTCTTTGGTAATTTTAAATTTGAGACAGCAAACGGGAAGAAGTTTGTATTAAAAGTCCCGGAGACTTGTTATAAAAATCGCAATCTCGGGCTGAGTTTTGTTTTAAATAAAATCGACTTCAGAATTTAAACTATGTATTCTGATACAGATGGTAATTCAAAACTGCACTTGGGTACTTATCTTATTAAAAAGAAGCTGTAGCGTTCGTAACTGCCATTTTTTTCCTTTTAAAAATATACCTACTCCAAAGTCTAGATAGAGTAGGTGTCATTTTTATTTTGATGAGGAGAAAGGCATTGCGGCTTCTTATTGCTGCCTCAGGAAAGGCAGCAGCGTATGTGGGTCTCCCTTGCACTGAAAAAGCAGAGGTCTGTTCACCGAAACCTCCCCACATCATCTTACTGTCTATTGATGGCGCTATAGGAATGTTTTAATATTATAAGAACTACATAGCTGCCACGGTGCGGATAGAGCATGTTATCCATCTTCACATTATATTGCGTTTATTGTTTTAAAATAAAAGTTTATCAGGCATTTTCAACAAGTTAGGGCTTCCGTGGTGCAGTTTTCCTACCAACGGACCCACTCACCGGGCCCGGTGTGAATGGCGAGACCCGGTGGATATCCCCAATGCCCGGCCCGTTCTTTCGTATAATTAAAATGAGATAATCACATTCTTCATGGATTTCACAGAAAATCGCAGATTCTATGTCAAAAGTGCGAGGTAAAAAAGTAGTTTAACTTGATTTATTTGTAAATGCAGCATCAAAACTAGTTATAAACTCGTAAGTTCCGAAGATTGCACTAGCATACAATAAAATTCTCTATTTTGATTTAGACAAGCCCTATACTTGGATGACCTTTTCGGTGGCTCAGCAGCTAAGGTAGGCACTTAAAGTGTGAAAGTGCTGGGTTCAATTCTCAGGCAGGTTTATTTGGGAAATTATTTTTTCTTAATTTGCCATGGTCTGGTCATGGTCAGTACATTGTCAAATGGTCTGATGTCTACTATTATTATGAGGCAAAATTTAATTATTTAAAATTAAATCCAAAGTAATCCAAATATCTAATGACTTAACGAACCGCACTGATACAAATATATTTACTGAAATTGACATGAAATTAATACTTCTTTTGAAAAGAGACACATTTGAAGTGAAGGAAAAATAGATAGCAGGATTGGAGACGATTTTAAAAGTCGAAGTTTCGATGTAATATGGGTTATCGATATATCACATACA
Organism: Glyphodes pyloalis; assembly: GCA_037074685.1. Lineage (NCBI taxonomy): Eukaryota > Metazoa > Arthropoda > Insecta > Lepidoptera > Crambidae > Glyphodes > Glyphodes pyloalis. The sequence continues at coordinate 12,723,326 of JAYKKO010000008.1, read as the reverse complement.
TTTAAGGGCGAAGTGTGAAAGAAAATATTATTTGTGACACCTAAGTACTTTCTTACTAAGTACGGCCGGCCGAGAAAGTGGACAATGGCTTACTAAGTTTCTTCTGTAATCTATAACAGGGAGGTTCATCTTTTTTTTTGTAATAAAGGCTATATTGTAAACGAAAATCAACACAGATACTTTATAACGTGCACAATACTTTCAACCGTAGGATTGGAGTATGAATTTTTAATTGACCCTACCAAAAACATACGTTTTTAAAACACTTAAGCCTAAAATAGAAATGTTAAATGAATGGGCAATCTAGTAGTAATTTAGTAGACAGTGGTAGTCGTTATCCAGCTAATGAATCTTACTATTTGAACATCTGAAAACAAAACAAGAATATATTTTACGAGTATAAGTTTAATATTTAAAGAAACTGAAAATTTCAAGCAAAGTTATTTCTGAATACTAATACAGCTTATGTACAGCTAAGTTTACTGAATAAAACATATAATTTTATATCCAACAAGTTAATATTATGTAGTTTTTTAGCTCATGACTTAGGCAAAAGGTTTTAATCAATATGAGATTTGTAGTTTCTAAACGAACATTCATTACTTCTAAATTAATTGTCAGACGAACAAAGACTAAAGGTCAAAATCATAACATTATGGCTTCTTAGTTGTTGAGTAAAAATACACGTCTTACGGTCGGCTGTAGATGAGGAAAAGAGATTCTCGTGTAAGGGCGCCATACTGGGACACGCTGCGTGAGATATTAATTTGGAGAAATGCGTTGACATTGGTGATACTATGACGTATCAAGGCGCTCCCTCACCGGGAGCATTCGCGTTTAACATTACAGATTACAGATGCGACTTGGAGCATTACATTACAATACTACCTCCTGACCGACGAGCGTTCGCGTGTAATGTAACATTAGTTAAATTTGCGAGCATTCTGATGTATTTGTTTCCATGATGTCATACGAAGCGGTCATTGTGCTGAGCTCGGCAATATTAATTCGACATTGTATCATTATAAGGTTCGCATTTTAATTCTCGGTTATCATTCTTCACTGATGTAAACATATTAGGTATCATTTTAAAGAGCGCTTTGTAACGCTCGGTTCTCTTCCTCCACTGTTGTAATGCTCGAGTCTGCAACGTTACATTACACCACACGCAAATGCTCCCGGTGGTGTAGCACCTTTGTGGAATAGAGCCTTGTACCTAATTAAAGTGGTTCTATGACGCTCGTCTAATAAGTACTATTTGCTGGCTATTAGCTTGAAATGTAGTATCTCTAAGATATAACATTCACTGTCTACACTCTTTATACATATTATATAAAAAGTGTTATATGGCGAATGTTATCTTGCAGTTTTTTTTTTCACCATCATTTATTAAGATCTAAACTTCACAGTTCTACGATTAATTAACAATAGCAACTAAATACATATTTGAAAGACAATGATTTACGACCTTATTTATAACACTAATTTATATTTTTATTAATGTTTGACACTGACATTTAAGTGATACCACTTAACTTGCAGTCGGTCAATTACGAAACTGTCGAGTTATAACAATACATAGTGGGGAACATACATTAGTTACAGTAAGAGTAATAAAGTATAACATCAGGTGTTTTAATGTCCCACTGTTGGGCAAAGGGCTTTATCATTCAAATGAAGTTAACGTTACAATAATGTATACCTATTTATCAACACGCTTGCCAAATGCGGATTGATGTTCACAAATCGGCGTTATGTTAAAATCTGTGCAATTTTTGATGAACCCTGAAAACTAAATCAATTCTTAAGAAAAAAAATTCTTCTATATAAATTTCTATCCAACAAAGAAAATAAAATAACATTGTAAGCGCGCCTGACTAAAAGTAGTTATTTCATTATTTTTCTCAAATATAACTGAAAAGAACGGCATCGTCTATCTGATTTTACGTTATTAAAATAATAACTGTAATTGGAATTTGAAATAAATATTTTCCATTAATCTTTTTACTTCGTTAGCTTGGACGGTTACATTTTCTTGAGATTAATGACATTCAATTATTGAAAAACAATCATATAACTAGAAAACAGTTAAAAAGCAAATAATTCGACTTAAAGTATATAAATTGGCAATCAATCGTTCATAAAAACCACGTGCCGTTTTGTTTAAAACACAAAACTTTTTAGAATATAAATATCAAAGGAAGAAAGAAATATATGTTTAGCTACAAGATAACCGACCCACACTTAGTAAATTTTATGGTCTATTAAAATGCGCCAGACAACCACACCAATCACCAGGTCTCAAACTAAGGTTTTCCCTTGTACTATGAGCACGAGACGACGTATACTAACTGGGGGCGTCATCCCAGCACACCCAGACCCAAGTCAATTTAGAAATGTTCGTTTTCCAAATTGACCTGACCGGGAATCGAACTCGGGACCTTTCGCGCTTTGGCCGCCTACCTTAGCCACAGCGCCACCGAAGTCATCAATTATTATAAACATTTTTGCACCACAGCAAATACTGCTATGGCATTATCTCTGGAGAAAAAAGGTTTCCTTGATAGTTGTCATAAATTTATATTTTACTAAGTCCGTTTAGTTATGGCAGTGGCGTGAAAAGGCTAGTGCATGCAAACGTTCATCAAACAGCAATTCCATTATTTGTATTTGATAATTTAAAATATGGTGAAAGCTATGATAAGAGGACATTTTCATGATGAGCCTGAGAATAAAAATATTGATTGCTATCGATGAACCCGATGGCCCTGAAAAATTCTAAAATGGCCTCCACGTAGGTACCGGAAATCCACAGTAGGACGGTCTCTCAGAAAATGACTTAACGGTAACGACCTTGTCACTGCAAATTGAGTCTGACAAGGTTAAGACAAGGTGACAATCCGAGTTGTGTATATGTTAGGTGAGGCCTATGTTCAGCTGGATTTCATTCGGCTGAAATAATGGTTACAAACAGATTTCGAGATTATGCAAACTAAAACAATGTAAATTTGCATACTAGACAACATTCATAGCCAAACAGACAAAGAGATAAAATATCTGCACTGCGCCTTACGCGTAATACTAAGAAAATCTTGTCAATGTCTAGCTTAACGTCATCATGCCCCCGGCGCACTTTATTAGTGTAATTGGATGTGAATGTTAATTTTACAACCAAAAATAAAAAAATATTTACATCTTTATTAATGAAAGCAATCAATTTCAGCGTTAGTGTGGCTTAAATTCGAGAACGGCTTGAACGATTACCTGATTTTGATTTTGATATAACTGTGGTCCAATGAACGATTGAAGGGTAAGAAAAAATAAAACTTGGAATAAAATAGGCAAGGCGACGTTCGCCAGGACAGCTAGTATCCATCCATCCATCAGCCTCTTTTCGTCCACTGCTGGACATAGGCCTCCCCTACAGAACGCCACAACGCGCGGTCCTGCGCTTTCTGCATCCAGCGGCTCCCCGCACATCTGACGATGTCGTCAGTCCATCGTGTTGGGGGCCGCCCCACGCTGCGTCGTCCGGTACGTGGTCGCCACTCGAGGACCCTCTTTACCCAACGGTCGTCGGTCCTACGAGCGATGTGGCCTGCCCATTGCCACTTCAGCGTGCTAACTCTTCGGGCTATGTCGAATACACCGGTCCTTCTACGGATCTCCGTATTACGGATCCGATCACGTAGGGAAACGCCGAGCATAGCCCTCTCCATAGCACGCTGCGCAACTTCGAGTTTCGTTATGAGGCCAACATTCAGAGACCACGTCTCAGTTCCGTAAGTCATCACTGGTAACACACATTGGTCATAGACCTTTCTCTTCAGGCACTGGGGAATTTTGGACGTGAGGATATGCCTAAGCTTCCCGAACGCTGCCCAGCCGAGTTGGATTCGTCGGTTGACCTCTTTCTCGAAGTTGGATTTGCCTAACTGGATAGTTTGTCCCAGATAGACGTAATGATCGACAACTTCGAGAATCGCATTCCCAACAGATACTGGTGCCGGAGTCACATGGACATTGAACATTACCTTGGTTTTATCCATGTTCATCCGTAAACCAACCCGTTGGGAAACACTGCTGAGGTCATTGAGCATTGTGCCAAGGTCCTCCAGGGATTCTGCCATGACCACGATATCGTCTGCGAATCGAAGGTGAGTGATGTATTCGCCATTGATGTTGATGCCGAGTCCGGTCCAATCGAGAAGCTTGAAGACGTCCTCCAATGCAGCGGTGAACAGTTTCGGGGAAATTACGTCTCCCTGTCTGACACCTTTCTGCAGTGGGATCGGTCTCGTGCCTCTATCTTGGATTCGAACTGACATGGTGGCGTTTCTATACAAACACTTCAACGCTTCGATGTACCGATAGTCAATTTGGCACCGCTGGAGGGACTGCAGCACCGCCCAAGTCTCGACTGAATCGAAGGCCTTCTCATAGTCCACATACGCTAGACACAGAGGCCGATTATACTCCTCGGCCTTCTGTATAATCTGACGCAGCGTATGTATGTGGTCTATGGTGCTAAAGCCTTTTCGGAAACCGGCTTGTTCGGGAGGCTGGAAGTCGTCGAACCTGCGCGAGAGTCGATTTGTAATGACTCTCGAAAACAACTTATAGACGTGGCTCAGGAGCGAGATAGGTCGATAATTTTTCAAGCGGGTTTTGTCACCCTTCTTGAAAAACAACACCACCACGCCCCTGGTCCACGCCTCTGGAACGATGCCCCCGAGGATGACAGAATCGAATAGCTTCTGAAGGGCCACTAGGACCGGCTTGCCGCCCGCCTTCAGAAGCTCCGTTGTGATTCCGTCATCACCCGGTGCTTTACCGTTTTTAAGCTGCTTGAGAGCCATTCTGATCTCGTTCAGGCTGACGTCCGGGATGTCTTCGGTATAGTGTCGGGTTAACTTGGATCGTGGATCTTGGACCAAGTCGACAACAGGAATATGGGATGTCTTGTACAACTATCCATAGAACAGCTCGACCTCACTCAAGATCTCATCTTTGGAGGAAACGACAGTGCCGTTATCGGTCTTCAGCCTGGTTAGCTGGCTCTGCCCAATAGACAGATCTTTTGCGAACACTTTGGAGCCTTGGTTCCGCTCGATCGCCTCCTTAATACGGTTTGTATTGTAGAGGCGAATATCGCGTCGCACCGATTTCGAGATCTGTCTATTTAGCTGCCTTAGCTCAGTCCAGGCGGCTGGAGACTGCACCGTCATCTCTCTCCTCCGATCCATGAGCTCGAGGGTGTGGTCCGAGAGTTTTTTGGTTCTATGGGAACGGCGGGTCCTGAAGAATTTCGACCCCACCGTGTGGACAGTTTCCACAAACCTGTTGTTCATATCGTTCACATTTTCGCACTCGTCTAGGCATTGGAAGCGATTTTCGAGTTCGAGCTGAAAACTTTCGGGGTTTTTCGCACTCGGCAGACGTAGGTTTCATCAGTCGGCACCGCTCGGCTTTGACACGAATATTCAATGTGCCTCGTACCATTCGGTGATCGCTCCCGGTTTTCACCATGTTGATCACCGAGACATCATTGAATATTTGCCGCTTGTCCGACAAGATGAAGTCTATCTCGTTCCGTGTCGAACCATTAGGGCTTATCCAGGTCCATTTCCTTTGTTGTGATTTTTTGAAGAAGGAATTCATCACGTAGAGATTTTCCTTCTCCAAAAAATCAACCAACTTCTGCCCCCTCTGGTTTCTCTGCCCGAGTCCAAATTGCCCCACTTTCAGCTCATCGCCTTTCCTTTTGCCTAGTTTCGCGTTAAAATCTCCCATAACCACAGTGAAGTGAGTTTTGGATGAGTGGATGGCTTTCGAGATGTCCTCGTACAGAGCCTCCACCTCATCATCCGGGTGTGTCGAGGTTGGAGCGTAGACCTGGATGACCTTCAGCGAATACCGTTTGTTTATTCTGAGTATCAGGTACGCTACTCGACTTGACACACTCTCAATCCTCTCCACGTTGGCTACGAGAGACTTGTGAACGATAAACCCGACACCGCCCTGCGACAAATCGTCGCCTTCCCGGTGGTAGAGCAAGTTTCCAGACCGGAGGGTTATCGTGTCCTCCCCCTGTCTTCGGACTTCTGATAACCCTACAATGTCCCACCGGATCTTGCTCAATTCCTCTTCCAGTTCGGCGATCCTCTCGTCGGTCCTGAGTGTGCGAATGTTATGTGTTACCAGGGCCAGAGTTCGTTTGTTTTGGTGGCTGGATCTCGACCGGAGATTCTTAGCACCCCGCACCCCGCCGTTACCAGGCCCGCCACCGTGAGCCGGAATAGCGGGGCTGCCGTGACTCGGGGCCGTTGTGATAATGCCTCTGTTCATGTAGGAGGTTTTGCCGTAATCGCCACGCTTGGCAGGCGGGTTGGCGATCGCAGTAGATGTTGTGTTACTCAGGAGAGCGCTGCTGCCCATTAGAAACAATTCTGAATCGGAAAATCTATGTTTAGGTATGGTTTCTGTCTAATCCCTTAAGGTATGAAATGGATAAAATATACTTCCGTATTCGAATCCGATTCAGAAAGATAAAAGACGCTTATTTTCATTTATTTCGTAAGCAACTACTAATTTTGTTAAAAAAGAAGGCATACTATACCCTGATGGAGTTCCTAACAGACCGCTTTTAATTCTAGTTTCAATTTTTTAATTTTAATACTTTCTTACAATTTTAAATATTATGTGACTAACTAAATATTTGTACGCCAAAATGAGGTAAGACAAAGTGATACTAATCTTATTGTAACCTAATATCTCTAATACCATTGACAAATAAAAAATTGATTGTTTGATTGATTTATTTATTCCAACACTTTGTGAATAGTTGTGTGTTTGTCTGTCGCATTTACCTACTTGTTACTTTTCTATTTAATCAATGACGACTTGCTACCAACATGTCTTGTTCCGTTAGTTTATTAGCAGGTCGAGACCTCAATTAAACGGCTGGCTCCGTCTTTACGTAGAAGATGAGGTAGCAGCTGGTGGATTTCGAATGCAAATGCAGAATATGAAAGTTTCCAATGTGGCTATCGAGAAAGTTATTGAGGGGTTAATTAAGTAGACTAGATAACGTTTCGGGCGATGGGATTAAATTGAAAATTTGAATATGCACTAGACTTACCACTTTAACAAGAAGTATGATATTGAAAAATGAATTGGTCTTTTTTTTACATGACTATTTACCTGAATAATAAAGGTCCCGTTTGTTTCGTTGACTGAATAATTGATAAAAAGGACTTCTATCATGTCGTCTAAAATGTTAAAGATAAAGATAGAAAACTATTTTAACATCGTGTTGTTGGCCAATATTTACAATTAGGGAACTTATTTATAGTTGATTTTGATTGTAATTTTTTAAACAAAATAATGGTCAACATCACAGCCTTTAAAAGCAAAACATTCGTAATCATACAAATTGAATTTCAGTAAAAATTATGAGACTAAGTAAAAAAAGCTATGTCTATAATTACTTAAGTGAAAAAGACTATAAGTGCATAAATGTATTTTTATTATTAATTCATGGATTTTAATCTGTTTATTTTAAAGACAAAGGTTCTTATAAAGCTCTAAGAAAAGCTGTAGGTGTCTATTTTTAAAACATTAGGCAATGACAAGTGAGAATAGCCTCGCACAATATTTATACGTGAGCCAATTTAGAAAAGCTAGCTGTAAATGAAAAAACTTTTCTCAGCTTTCATCTGGAAAGCAGTTTATTAAAGGGGATGGACATTTAATTAAATGGTCTGGAAAAGCTAGGAAAGGGATGTCAGTTTAGAAAAGTATAGAACCTTTCGTTTTGTTTTGTGGTTTGACTACACTACCTATGTTGTCTTTGATGGTCAGACTGAAAATCAAGTGGCGAGCGGTTTGGAGTATACAAAGGCGTTACGCCATCTTTGTGATCTCGGATTCGATTCCCGGTCGGGTTTGTACTAACAAACTTTTATTTTCAATCTAAACTTAGCATGGAAAAGGAAAATTTTCCTGACTTATCTATTTCCGCACAGACGAAAGAAACCAATGGCGCGAAAATTTACATTTTCATTTTATTTAACTACAATAAATTTTACAAGAAGTTAGTCTATATCTAATCTTTCAAAAACATATTAGGCATCAATATTCAGATTACTTGTATGTAATTAACAAGTAAAAATACAACTATGTAGAAAACCATTTGTTAGTTTAACAAATTACTAGTTTGTTAAAGTAATTTACCTATTTTATATCTTTTTTATAATTTTTTCTAAATTTTTAAGTCGCCTCAATGAGTCTACATTGAGCTGAGAACATTAGGGTAGTTACACTTCGCGATGAATTAAAATCTGACTTAATAAATTAGCAAGCAAACGGTATATACTAACTGTACGTTGATTATCATTTGTTCTCATTACTTAACCTAGTTTTGTTTTATTATTCAGTACCTGCTCTACTTGACTTGTAAAGTTTTACGTTCATGCTAGACAAGCGTCGGTCGAATGACGTCAGATAACGAGTTGTGGTTTATATGTTACATAGTAAAATATTTTTGAAGAGTTACTCACTATTTTAGTAGTTACTCACTATATTTTTCATACATTTTCTAATATATAATTTGGTTAGCGTTAAGAAATTTCGCATACAACTACGTAAAACTATTAAATTTTTAAAACGATATTTTAGATGGCCTGTCTAAATTTTTGAAATAATTGCAGCTTTGCACTTCAATAAACAGAGTAAAATGTTTGTTTATGTTATATTAATTTACTGTATGTCTTTATTATTTTATTTTATTTTTACACAAATCATTGCAATTTCAGCTGGACACCAAACAAAGCGTGACGTTTAACCGTTTAGACTTAAAAGTCATTGTTGTATCAAATGTAGGCAACGACAAGTGATTAAGATATCTACTGATGATAACATTAAAGACACCCATCAAATAACAAATAATTTGCAACTTCTACCTTGAGCGTACGTTGTTACCTAAACCTAAAATATAGTTGTTCCATCTTGCGTACCTTTTACGTCATTGAATTACGTGCCCTTAGAAATAGAAAAAACCAATTTGCGGTCGATCCTTATTGACTAAAAAAGTAATTAGCTAAGAGCCACTGAGGCGCTCACTAAAGGCCTGAATCAAATCACGTTTTTTAGTAGGTCTAAAATTTTGAACTATCATTATGTCACTAAAGAATCACTTTGTATTTAATTGTGTGTCGTGGGAGCGGCTGCATTAATCGAACTTTGACATAAAGAAAGAAATACATTTATTGGCCACGAACACGTTTCAGAAATAACATGCATACAACAATATATACACATTTAAGGACATGCAAAAAACGACAAGTCAAGCATCTTAAATGTATGCAAGGTATGTACACACAAACTGCTTGCTAATTCATTATACTACAGTATTGGGTGCTATACGACCCACTTCAAATGTGGCGAGGCCAATTGAAGTTAGAAGCTCAAAGATGCGTTTAAATTTGCTAGTTCATTAAAGTATGGGGCCAGGACTCTGACTTACAAGAGGGTATCTTACTTATATGTTGCATACCAAACAAAGGTTGTAGGATGTAGTTTGCGATACCTATATTATGGCATATAAGATGGATACACTTTATTACACAGAAATGTTACAGAAATTGGTTTTACATTCTACGTATATCATAAACGGGATTGTTTGTAAGAAACTATGGATATCTCCTGCATACAAAAACTACCAAATGGATTTGAATGAAATTTCGTATGAAGAGAGATGACATACTCAATTAACATATAAGATACTTTTTATTCCAAAATAATGTAAGGAAAGTCGCAGGGAACAGCCATTATAAGATATTAGTATATTTGAAAATGTCTGTCACTTTTAAATTCTGACGTGTACCATCACACCTGCCAAATCTACAATTTTTTTTAAGTCCTGTTCAACACTAATGAATAAGGCATTAAACAGAAGACAGGAGATTATTCATTTTTCAATTTAATAGGCTATTTTAGTGCCCAACGTAAACAAGTCGAATTCCTTTAATAAATCTATCTGGAGCTAACATAAACATAGACATTTAATATAAACATTCGTAATTAGGTAATCTGTTATAGTGTTGTTAATCTTCTAGTTATGTGGAGCGTTTGGTGTTGTCACTAGATAAAAACTGGCAAAGTTAATGACTTAAAAAAAAAGTAGATAGATACTCAAAATACTTGAATAGCTTAAAACTAAAAATACAGTGATTCCTAAAGTTTTAAAAAGAAGCTTCAATGGAGCCTTATTTTTATGTACAGACAAAAGCACGACAGATTATTATTTAAATTGTTCACCGAACTTATACCATGGGCATAGGATTTATACCTTGACGTGCTGTTGACGTACCTTTATTTTAATTAATCAAGGGATTGTAAAATATGAATCTGCGAACCAGTTTTGCAACTTATTCTATGAAACTTAGGAGTACTTACACATTTTTTTTGTTATTTTTCTTTGACCCATGTATGTTCATTTTTAATTAATACTGCCATAATAGACCAACTGCTGGGCACGATGATATGAAACGTGGCCTACTACACAGTACGTGCCAAGTACGGCTTGGAGAAGATGTGTTTTGTTACCATACCTAATGTAAATAAAATATTTTACAGCTGATAAATGCCCTATGACTTGGCATAACCACGACTATCGAAATTATCGGGCCGTAGGCGACTTTTTTTTCTGTTGTATCAACCTCAACCGTAATCGTAGGTTGAGAGGTTGATGCAATAGAAAAATAAATTCGCCTACGATAACTTGTAGTTAGCTAGTTAGAAAGTTTTCTGTTTTTTTTTCTTAATCGACCCAGGCCTAATTTTCATATTATTAATAATCACCTCCACTTATGTCAAGTAACTTAACAGATATAGTGGCAATACTACCGGTATTGCGTGCTGACTAATTGGTGACGCTAACATTAGATTAATAAAGTTAATTAAAACGAAAATGTCCCAACGGTGAGCGTGTGTAGTTTGAAAGCGCGTGTTTAACTGAATTATTTTTTCCTTTTATCTTCCAACTTTTATTAAACTTAAATGAAAAGGACAGGTTCCAAATAACTATAGGGAGCAGCGCATGACTATTTATGTGGATAAAAGTAAAATTTTACGTGTCTTATTTGGGAAATAAATTACCCAAAGTCACTTTTCCATATGGACGAAATCGTAAGCACAGCTTGTATAAAAAGAGCCCAACAATCACATCAATCAACTGCTTTCAAACTAAACTTTACCTTTATAATGTGAGTAGATACCAGACGACGAATATTGACGAGAAGCGTCAACACAGTAGATTAAAACGAAAGTAAACTTCAAAAAGTTCGTTTCGAAGATAAAACTGACCGAAAAACCTAGGACTTTCCACACTTCGGGCAGTAGGGAAGCAGATTAAAAATTGGGTTTTACTTCATCTAGTAGATTATCCAAAAATATGTATGATATGATATATATGACAATTCAATAATTTATAATATGTCACACATATTATATTGAATTGTCATATGAAGTCATTAGTAGGTTCATTTTTTACTAACACCCCGCAACATGGCATCGATGTATGTCAGTATTTTTTTATAAATTAGCCAAATTATATTATAAAAATTATATATAATAATAAGTCTCAAATATGGTTTTTCATAACTATTAAACGAACTAAAACCAATCTGGTATTTCGACTTTCCTATTATAGGCACTATTCTAACGATGTCGTCAAAATGTTTAGAACTACATTCTAACAGACGTGGATATTAACCTTAAGCCGTGAATACTGGAGCCTTGGGCAGCAAATTTGGCGGACGAGTGCCCAGATTAACATGTAACAGTAAATGGACTTTGAAAAAAGCATGTTTACAGCTTGCGACGTAACGTAATATCCAACTGGCGGATAAAGTGTATATCTAACACCGACCACAACACTCGACCTGCCACAACGCATGTTACTACGAAACTCAATTCCAGATAGAGCCAACGCAAATCTCAATAAACACATCTCGGAGTATTCGTGAATCGCTAGATCTAAGATGTTTGTTTTAAATCTATCGCGAGACCACGGATACTGTAAACACGAAGCCTGTAATAACAAACCAGCTTTATAGGAGACATGCGTTTGCGCATAGAAGCTTCCGCTTTTTTACGGCACGTGACTAATTTGTTTATTTATTGAATTCCTTCGTTATTTTTTCTGGTCGCTTTAAAACCGTGTTCTGATCGGCGAAGGTATTTTTATTATGATTACATGGCAATCTTTGTCTTAATTTAGTTTGGGTGTTTCCCAAAAAATATTTGGTAAAAACAATTTTAAGACTCCGATGGTAAACCAAAACTTATAGGAAAAAAACTCAAATATTTCTTTATTCGAGTAGGTTACATATAACACTTTTGAATCGTCATTGATTCTACTTCCGGTTCGGAACCTATATCTACCGAGAAGACACCAGTAAGAAACTCAGCAGATCATTTACAGTATCAGTATCTAACTTATTGCTATGTGTAGCTCACTTTGGACCAAGTCATATAGTTTTGGTTTTGATGAGTGATGAAACAAATAAGTACTCAAGTAAGTTTTTACTTTCGAGAGGTGAGCTGGAGCAGACCAGTTCCCAAAGGTGGCACCTGTTCACAAGCATGACGTATGTGCCAGCCATCGCTTCACTCAACCATATTGTAGGGAATGTAACGACCCGCCACATAGCGCCACCACCCCAGTGACATTTTAGTGAGCATGACTACTCCATCTCCCCATAATTTGAAAAGATACACTATTATGAATTTTCTTTATTTTTATTTTTCTGATGATTCATTACCTCAAATACTTATGGATGATCCATGCACTGATTAAATAGGGTACTTATTAAATGCCAAACAATGAATTTAGAAATATTTAATCTACAATTAATATATTTCACGTTCTTGCATAGCCTTATATCGTCAAAAAAATAACGCAAAAGCGAAACGAAAATTTTAGCTTCAGACCTTGAATCCCCTCGATGAGTGTCCATAGTCTGTTAATTCGTTCCACTTGAACAAGCAGATGGACAAAGAGCCTTTGCAAGTTTCTGATTCGCCATTGTTGTGAGCGCCCAGTCTCGTAACTTGCGATCAAGATAAGATGTTGGTCCATTCGCTCTGTATTATTCCGCCGTTGGGCTATCTCACTCGACTAACCTAAACTAAGTCTAGGAATATCTAGATTAGCATTTTGTTCTTCATTACGTAAAAAGGTATCAGTCTGTTTGGGTAAGTTGATCAAACGTTGACCAGATAAAGTAGCCTAAGCACTTGGCTTAGGCTACTTATCGAAATTACCGAAATGTTACAGAAATAAGAAACAATGACAGTACCACAACTCCCAGACCCGAGACAACATAGAAAAGTTCGTTTCCCATATTTTTTTTTAAAGAGGGAGCCGATATTGAACCGACCGGGGATCGAACCCGGAACCTCAGATATGGCGTGACGCCAAAGTCAGGCCCACCCGCCTCTCGGCTACGGAGGTCGTCAAAAGGAAGTGAAAATGGGTTTTATTTAATCGGGCAAACAAAAAATACTAACCTAAGTTTAGGTAGCTACATAACTGGTTGGCCACAAATTTTTAATCCAGCAAACCAAAAATACTAACTTAACCTAAATAAAAGCTTGGCCACAAATTTAATAAGTGAGCTACTTGGCCTTGGACGACTTGGGGCTAAGTCAGTATTTCGGTCGCTCAATTTGATAAAAAGGTGGCTGTGAAATTCTGATACAGGATTTACATATACCGTTCAGTATAAATGGGTTCTTAATGCTTTGTAAGTATACTGTGACTCAAAAAGGTACTACTTTACATTAAACTACACTTTGGACTTTGCACCGCGCTTAAGTCGTGCCCATAAGACTTAAGATAGAACTGCGAGTGTTTACCTTGACATGCAAAAGTGCATTTTGATAAAAACATTTTATTAATTATATCAGGCATTTTATATCTGGTCACCTAAACACGTCATGTAATTTTTGACAACTTTACATACACTGCTGATTCTGAGGAAATAATTTTTATACCGAAATTAAAAACAATAACGATGATAAGGCATGTGACTATATGAAAAACTTCGTAATGACCCTTATTGGGAATCGAACCCGGCACCTCGATACAAGGCGCGACGCCAAAGACCGGCCCCTTCGCCTTTCGGCTACGGAGGTCGTCTGTATGTTTATGACGCTAGTTACTTAAAATATTGTGTTTTTTATTTGTTACTTTACATCTTTTTTGTACAGTATTTTTTGTTATTCGTAATATTTTCACCTCCCTTTAAATAAACATTATCTTGAAGAGTTTGCTTTCTTTCGATCGATCGACTAAATAATAAAATAATACCAATTTCTGAAAATGTATTCTGCAATGAATGTGTACAATAATTTTCTTATTGACTGTGTGATGTTTCTTCAGATTTATGTTTCGCATGTCTCACCTGTGTCCTCACTGGTATATCTTTGCAATACGTTTTACTGCCACATACATAGTATACAAAATGAACAGTAGAAACAGTTGCGTTATTTTGAACAAAGGGTGAATAAACACAGAATAATACGTTCATTTAAAATGTCCTATCCGGTGAGCACTACCACTTTAATATCTTGTGTGGCCTATCTTAATTTCTTTGCTCTGTTTGAAGAGCGGTCTCTAGAATTAAATTTCATCCTGCTTCTGAAAATGTCTATGAGAGTCGACTATCTCTATGTTTATTAGTACCCGCAGCTTTGCTATTGTAGATTATTTATTTATATGAAAAGTATATATCTCTCCCTATATATATTCGCTGGAGGAATGTAGCACTTTTATTCTGAATTATTTTTTGAATTTTTTATTAATATATAAATATCTTTCTTCTCTTAATTTAGATACATGCATAAAAATGCAGCTCAAACATTTTGGAACGCTAGCTCTATGCCAAATTTTACTGATATTGTATTTTGTACTTAAAGATTAAGAAGATAAGATTTTCCGAAATTCATCCTCGAATTTTGATGCCGACGAAGTCGTGAAAGATAAAACTTATGAAAAAGGTGAAAACTTGTATATGTAACATTTTAAAAATTGTGTAAAATTAAACAAAATCAAAAATCATATCAAAGTAAAAACTTCACTAACAACTTTGACATAAGTAAGTAGGTAGGTACTCTAACTAAAAATCTTGATTATATTTTCATCACATTTCCGTTGAAGAGTTTCTAGCTTTCAATAAAACGAGGCCAACGTCGTTAAAAGTAGAAATCGTATATTTCAGTACTGCAGAAAAATTATGCAAGTGTCTTAAATTTTACGGGCTACATTAAAATTTCGTGTTAAACATTAACGATGTAACGCCAAATTTCACTGTAATTTACTGAGTGACGACCGTCCAGTGAAGTGTTTTAAAAGACATTAAAAGTCACCATAAATTGTTACAAAAGTAGGTGTTCATTTGTAGAGTCATTATGGAGCTTCGTTGTAAAATTGTATGAAAGTGCTGATAGATGGATATACTTTGTTGCACATAATATCTTCAGAATCCGTGTTACAGTCAAAATGGTACTATTTAGGTAAGTCTTATCGCTAGAAAGCGATATCATCCAGACAATCTTAGGCAGAGTGAGAAATAGGTATAAATTGGGAAAATAGGTGAACCTTAATATTATTATAAAATAAATATCATATTTTTTTAGTAAAAAAATATAAATAGGTTGTTAGAATTTGATTAATAAACGACATTCATGTCGAGAAAGGAGCTTTTTATTAAATTTTATTGGATTTTTGGTTATTTTAACTTTGTTTTGTGTGTTTTACTTGAAAATACATACGTTAGTACTATTATTTTTTACACTTACTTTATAATACGATATCACAATTTCCGGAAATTCCCTAAGTGATAATACTTTTTAGATTAGAAAGCGAAAGGATAAAGGTATCCTTTATCTCAATAAGTCTGTCTCTGACACCCTTATCATATTATACCCTTTCGGTCAATGCTGCCCAAAATGGCTGGACAACGACCCATTTAACAAAAACTTTACGAAAACTCCTTTAGGGCACTACTTCACTATCATAATTCAGAAAGATAGGGTTACACATCATCATTTTGTATGAATGAACGTCCTTTCAAATGTCAAATAGTTACACACAGTTTAACTATCTTTACCCATTGTCATTTGACGACCCAGAGGTGTTACAGATAACGCAGTAGCTAACGTAGACGCTCGAAGTACAAATGGTTCGTATCTTGGTCTAGTGAAATTAGGGAACAAACTTTACTAAATTAGATTGAATTGACGTCTTCAGTTAATATTAGTCGTCAGGCATTCATAATATAAAAGGGATAATTATTTTTAGCCTAATTTGATGCCTTTATTTATGTGGTATGCCCTGACAAAATAAGAGCTATTTTATAGTTGAATCCAAATGATGAATTACTTAGATAAATAATTAAAATACACACATTGCCTACTTCAAACATCATCTGGCAAATGTACCGTCAGTTGTACTTCTTAGATTACTCTTTTATTGTTATCGTTTACTTGCACCATTCAGATTTTCATATAGTCTCAGATATAATACAATCGGATGCGTCCAAATCCCACATTTATAAAATTCCTAAGTGTAAGTGCTGAAAGCGCAACTAAATATTTAAATAATATGCTTAAATATTACTAAACTAGCTATCCGCCCCGCCTTCGCACGGATGTACATAATGTGAATACTTAAAAATATTGGCTTTTCTATTCTTTATTGCAAATAAAAACCTTTCTCTTGAAACACTCTATCAATTAAAAAACCCCGCATCAAAATATATTGCGTAGTTTTAAAGATTTAAGCGTACATAGGGCTATAAGGACAGAAAACGCAACTTTAGATAGATATATTTTATTGCACAAAACTTTACAGAAATAGGTTTTACAGATTGGTTATAATACAATTTAGGCGGTCTTATCGCTAGAAAGCGATCTCTTCCAGATAACCTTAACCTTAGCAACTTTGTTTTATACTATGTAGTGATACGTAAAGATAAGATACACAAAACCTGTTGCTATGTAATTTTAATAACAACTGCAACATGGTTGTCAGATTTGTTACTAAAACTAAGAATTTTGTATTTTAACGGATCAAGGGATAAACGTTCTCAATTAAGTATATGATTGTTAATTTTTATTCATAACATAATATGCAAATAACTTCCAGAATATTAATATACAAATACATGTCTGCTAACTACTAGGTCTTTGTACAATAAACCATTACCTACCATAGAAATTGTCCCAATATAAATATTGAGTTTTATACATATTATATCGGCATTTTTTCACCTATAGTTTGAGAAATGCTGCATTAGAATTTATTAGGCTTAAATTTTCCAGTATCGGTAATATTCGATGTAATTTAATGTCTAGCGTTATGTTTGATGTTCAAGTATTTACGATGCGGTGTACGAATGTTAGACAGTGTTCAAATTTCGCTTTGATCGTCGCGTATCAAAGCATGTGTACTTAGTTTGTTTTGTAAATTCTATATCTGTATGAGAGTATGAACAGTCATGTTTATAACTAGATATCCATTGAGGCACAATAATAATATATCGACAACGAAAATACGGCTGCATAAAACTATATTAAATGCGCCAGACAATCACACCAATCACCTGGTCTCAAACTAAGGTTTTCCCTTGTACTATGAGTACCAGACGACGGATACTAACTGGGGGCGTCATCCCAGCACACCCAGACCCAAGTCAATTGAGAAAAGTTCGTTTTCCAAATTGATTTGACCGGGAATGGAACCCGGGACCTTACGCGCTTTGGGCGCCTAACTTAGCCACTGCGCCACCGAGGTCGTCATTGACAACTAGGTCTATATAGTATTATAAATATTGGACAACATCACGTACATTGTCCTGATGCGGTAAAAAGTAGGAATAGCACTTGTGTTACAGAAATCAGAAACAACGACGGTACCACAACACCCAGACCCGAGACAATATAGAAAAGTTCGTTTCCCATATTGACCCGACCGGGGATCGAACCCGAAACCTTAGAGATGGCGCGATGCCAAAGTCCGGCACGCTTGCCTCTCGGCTATGGAGGTCGTCAATTATGCAGCCGTACTACGAATCTATTTAGATTCGGTTCAGATTACTAAAAATAAAAGTTTTTTAGACGATTTAAGAAACTTCCCTATTGAAACGAAATATGACTTAGACAGGTCTGACAAAAGCTCAACAGATTTTCAGGTATAAGGGTCGGGTCACTCGTCAAAAAGTTCCAGTTTAATTAACATAATTACAAATTAAAACTGCATTAAGTCTCCAAAAATACTATCTTAAATCATCAACTGGTCTCATATTAAGGTTTTTCTACTAAACGTATAGGACGATGAGACGAGAATTTGGTATGAGTATATATTTTTTTAAATTAAAGCATACAATTAAAGTACTATTTCCTATACCTAAAAGTTATCTGGAAGAGATTGCTTTCTAGCAATAAGACCACCTAAATTGTACTTGATTATGTCTGTAAAACCAATTTCTGTAAACAATTTTGTGCAATAAAGTTTATCTATTTATCTATCTACAATGTTATAACTTATTGCAAAATAATAATTGCTTGCTTAATGCACAGTTCTTCAAGATAAATTGATTTCAAAACCTTGTAATAACTCTTCCTAGAGCCCAAATTGATTCTCCTATATCCCTAATGCTATTAATTCTACTTTCACCTCTAACCGGACATGTACGGTGCCCATAAACTACGTCACTTACCTGGGCAGTGTCAAACCCTTGTTATAAAGAGGTGTCAGTAAAACGCCTAGTTGGCGAGATGAGCTGATTTACCGGTTTTATTGATCCAACCTGCGTATTGCAATCGCGTAGTATAGTTAAAACTAAATATGAAAAATAAAAATACATTTTTTCACTCCACAAACGACATGTTATTCATACAAACCTAGAATTTATAATATCCATGTAGGTTTAAAGACCGGAATTACGGTTCACTAGCTTTTTAAATTGCCTTAGCACTAATCCTGTCACAAAGATAGATAGAGGTACTCAAGGGACACTAGTAAAATAGTTCCAGATCTATTGTTTTTATGAGTCTTGTAATCCCATGGACTTAATATAGGTACTAAGTCCATGTGTAATCCCCACTCCGTTGGTAAAGGCCTGTATTATCTTGTACTGTTTCTAGAATTTTAAAGCCATGGCTGTGTCCGTCATTTTGATAGATGTCACGTCACATCACCGACTACGTGATTTCAGTATTTTTTACACCCAGTCAGCGACGGTTTTAACCCGAAAATATTTTGAGCTTTCGTCAAAAAATGACCAGTTACATCTGTAACTGGTCATTTTTAACTCCATTATGGAAGTTCTTTTATTTGTTGTTGAAAGACTTTTGAGTACCTACATGAAACATTGCTGAAAGAATTACTATGTTAGCATAAAAAGCTACCCGAGATTTTACATTAACAAAATCTCATTTTTGTACGTCCCCAAATTCGTACTGCGTCATTGCGTTTTCTTTTGTATGAATGTCACATAAACTGTGTTTAACAATTATCAATCATAACTAAAGGATTTTTCCTACGAAAATTAATTGAAATGTATTTTCAATGATATAATTATCAATAATGATTTCAATTATAATTTCTTTAAGACAAAAAATAAATGCGAAAGCTAATGCTAGCTGGCATCCAGCGTTAATCATTGCAGATCATAAATTAAAATACCGATACCAACACAGTACATCCCTTTCCACATCACTCAACTGTACCCAAAATACGAGTAAGCAACCAGCAAATACGAGACCCAATAAAAACGGCCCTCTATTTGCGCCGGTCTCACTAGCCGAAATGAACTGTAACCGCCGATGAAAGTCGATTGAGCAGGACGCAACTATTCTCTCCCTAATTGGTTTTTCTGTTGTTTCCAGTCTAAAAGTTCATTTTATTAAATAAACTCCAAGTAACAACAGGTCCCGACATTTATTTTGGGATTTAATTCAACACTTGCGTAAACGCATAGGTATACGTATAGGTTCTTTTCTTATTTCAATTGGCTCACTAAATATACGGATAAAAAAAAAGCTTTATGAATTAAAATATATCAGACAACATCTCATACATTGAATTGTTTCTGAAAGTAAGTAGCTTAAAATTTTGTATTAAAAATCTTTATAAAACCCTCGACAGTTCGATATTAGTGCTTACGTGTACACCATAAGAGCGCTCAAAGACGAATCTGTTACGTCTGATGTGCCGTTAACTCTACCTATTATAAAGTTCCGTTTTTTTTTAATTAAGCCATTAGAAATTCGACAAAGTGTATATAACGTATTTGTTATTTTAACGGAGCTGTGTAAAAATAATGTAATCCGACATTTTATCTTGGACCGATTTCCATCAAATATAACCAAAAAAACTTCCCACCAGTAAAAGAAAATCAAATTCAACTCATCCGTTCAGACGCTACTATGCGCCGTGCGCTGATACGTTAAACTATTATCACCCCATTGATTTGGAGTCAGAGGTTGAAAACACTTAGGTCCTGCAAACCAGAATCGAAGGCGGTTCCACAATCCCACAGAACAAAAGATGCTCGTCACTCGAACGGTTGTGCGGGACCACTAAACATTATCCCTTAGGTGGTCCAGTCCAGACCAGTCAACTAGAGACTATCGATCATATTCTTAGTCCCAAAAGCGCTATTTAGTTCCAAACTAAACAAAGTTTGTTTGGGTACTAATTAAAGGATAAACAGTTACTTTACTTCCGTAGTGGAGAGGCGAGCGGACCGCACTTTGATGTCGCTCCATCTCTGAGTTCCCTGGTTCAACTCCCGGTCGAGCGAATATCAAAATGGAAATTTTCAATATCAACTCGGTTGCAGGTGTTGTGGTTTCTGATGATTGTAACACAACTTAAGCTTTTTACCTCAGAGTGAGAGCAATGATGTGATGTTGTCCAGTATTTATACCTACGTAAATACACACAGATGTGATAGTTTTCCAGTACAAGTCATTTAGTGTACGGAAAAAGTTTAATGCAAAGTCATGAGTAGCCTACCCGTACGGTGATTCAGACGAATCGTCAGTTTATCACCAATAGTCACTTTATATAGTCGGCGTAACAACTTATTATCACTTTATTATGTTAGCGTAATAAAACAAATGATCCTAATCAACACCTATTCGCTCTTATAGCAGCACATTTACGCAACAAAATGAGATGTTGCGAACTTTGTTGCCTTGTGTTTATTGTCTGTTTGAGTTTTTCCTTTGTGGGATTTTCGTAAGTTCGTTATAGTACAATTACTGTGAAACTACATATGCACCAGGTATCTATACATACTTTGAATTCAGTGAATTTACTTTTGCTTGCACCGACACTATAAGTATTTTTAATAATAATGTTGTACGCCAGAATTAACGTAGATTTTGTCTGGTGTCCTGATGTTGAATAAAGTACCTACACAAACATTTCGACTTTATATTTAAAGTTGAAATGTTAATGTTACACTTAAGGCCCAATACGAAGAGAATTAGCGAAACATCATGTATTTCTGTTCACTACAACGATGACTTCAAGTAATTCTAAGCATTAAATCACTTTTTGTACGTTTATTCAGATATTTTACAAGGTCGCCGCCTTCTTGAAATTTTAAAATAAATGAATATATAAAAATTATACCGATTTAAAAAAATGTTAAAAAATGATTTCTTCAAATTATTTTTCTTCCAAAACTCTGTAAATATATATTTAGGAAAAAATGTTTTTACTAAAAAATGTTAGGGTTGTGTTTCCAAAGGTCGCCGCCTTCTTCATTTTTGATAAAATCTATTAGTTATTAAAATAATTCATTTTAAACACAAACGCCTAATTAAATTGCATATTACTTAGATATGAAAGTTTGCCGTTCAGGTGCTTCGATGTGTAGTGTTGACAGGTGACGGCAGTTAGTTGTCTGTTTTGAAAATAGTAAATAAATTGGTTTACACGCGTAGTCTTTACTATAACGGTGAAATAATGTTAGGAAAAGAAATAAATATTACCTAAGGGCTTTTTATTTTAGAAAAGAGTTTATTACAAAAACGCAGCTCGAATTGTGAAAATTCCATTTTGAGATTATATTTTTTGTAAAATACTTTTTTGTTGGGAGGCTGCTTAGGCTGCATTTTTAGGGTTCCGTAGTCGACTAGGAACCCTTATAGTTTCGCCATGTCTGTCTGTCTGTCTGTCCGAGGATAATCTCAGAAACCGTTTGCACTAGAAAAATGAAATTTGGTACAAATATGTATATTAATCACGTCAAAAAAGTGCAAAAAAAAAAATAAAAAAATGTTTTTTTAGGGGACCCCCTCTACACGTAAATTGGGGAGTGATTTTTTTTTTAATTTCAATCCCAACATATATCGTTGGATAGGTATTTAAAAATAAACAGGGGTTTACTGAGATCATTTTTTGATATTTTTAATATTTTGGGAAATAATCGCTGCAAAAGAAAATAAAATTGTGTCCCCCCCCCTCTAACTTTTGAACCATAAGTTCAAAAAGTATGAACAAAATCTGGAATATAGAACTGCATAAAGGCTTTCTAGGAAAATTATTTTGAACCTGATTTAATAGTTTTTGAAATTTTTGAAAAAATATTTTTTTAACTAAAGTTGTAATTTAAGGATACTTAAGTATTGTGATGCACTGAAAACTACGGAACCCTACACTGAGCGTGGACCGACACGCTTTTGGCCGGTTTTACTTATTTACATTAGCCAAACTGATCATTTATACATTTCTAGGCAAGTGAGAAACTCATAAATGCAAATCGTCGATGCGCGTGCAATACCGCGTATGTAGCATTTGCCATAAAGATTAAAGTTGTCTGTTATTTCATATTATTTCAATCTAAATTAGAACTTACGGAAAAAATTCATTACGCGGTATTGCACGCGCGTCGACGAAATATCACAACCGAATCGGAAAATAATGAACAGAGTAAGTGCAAACACAGAGACGGCAAATAATGTCATACATTGTCATAGGGGTATGATTGACCGCTCGGAGTTGTCTAGTAAGAATTAATACAATCAGGACCTTACCCCCACTATGGAGAAAACAGAATAAAGTTTTTAATTTTTTATTTTTGCAATTTTTACAACGACATTTTGTAAGACTCACAAGAACAATCATTTCAAAGTATGTAGGTACGTGAAGTTATTTTTCGTACGATGCACCAATTAAGAAAATGTGGTCGCATGTGGCTAAAAGCCAATCATAATCTTCAGTAGGCATCTGAAATGGAATCGGCCGATCATGATCGCCATGTATACATGTCGGTATCAAGTTTGATGTCTTGAGAGCAGAAGAACTCTGAATTTAGCTTACTGAATGCCGTGACTGCAGCACTAATTCTGCTTATTATTTCAGCATCGAGGTTGCACTTGGGTGTTATTGTACTCCCAGGTAGCGGAATTTGTTAACCCGCTTCAACTAGTCCTCACCAAGTCTTCAGTTCAGTGTCTCGCGACCATTAACGTCCATCGACAGCCATTCCTCTTTTTGATACTTATTTTTAGACCAAATTTTTGGCAAGACGGTGAAACTCCGACATGATTTGCTGCAGGGTTTTGGAGATTCTGCCACGAAACAAAGGTCATCTACGTACAAGATCTCATTAATCATAGCGTGTGTAACACGTTCGTGCAAGCCCTGAGTGCGGAACCGGATGCGAAAACCTTTCGAAGAAGTCCGTGAGACATCCCTGACATCCAATGCAAAATACAGCGCGGATAGTGTAGGCTAGTACATACCCTTGTTTCATACCACAGGTGACGGGGAAAAAAGTCAGACTATTCGTCGTTGACAGAACTGCTCCGTGCATCATAGCTTCCCTAGACCATCTAGAGAGCTTTCCGGGGCACGCCATCGAAAGCCTTCTCGAGGTCAACTCTTTTCTTGAAGATGACGCACTGAAAAATTTGCTTTGCACGTGCCCCGATCAGGCCAAAATCCAAATTGGGTTTCAGACAGGTGCTCTTCGGTGTGGTTTAGGAGTACTCTAGCAAAGATTTTCCCAGGGGCTGATAATAGTGAAATACCCCGATAAGAGGTGCAATCGATCAATGCGAGAAACTGTAAAAATGCTGGGACTTGGTCTTTTTCCCACAAAGTACAAAAAGGCTCCATATAGCCGAATTAAACCCGTCACCACCGGATTTAAGTAGTTGCTCTCCCGGTATCAAGTTGATACCAACCACGCGCTTTTTTAGTTGTTTACTGACGGCAAGAACAATCTCAGCAAGTGTCAGCGGCTTATCCAGCTTAGCTAGAGTGGGGAGTTCAGATATCAACAGAACATATTCAAAGTCAAGAGACCAGCGCACGTTGAGTAGAGCGTTGAAGTGTCCCATTCATTACTCGAGCACTTTCTCCTTTGTTTTGAGAAGTCCTTCACCATTCGATGGTTTCAAAGGAGCTTTTGAAAAGGGGATCGTGCTAATCAACTTTCGAACCTCACTGCAAAACTCCCCAAGCTGGTTTGTGTCAGGAAACCACTGCATGTAGTGAGCTTTGTCTTGCCACCACCGATCCTTTGCCGAGATAGTCGACGAAGCTTCAGGTTACTCTTGTCGTATTTCCACAACACTTTCAGGGTGAATTGCTCTGCTTTGTCGATTGCGCTAACTATGACTTTATCGTTTTCACCAAACCAATTTTCATGTTTTTGGTTGTTAGCCCTTGAGTGACTTTAGCCATGTCTAAGATATGAGAAGATATAGCCAACCAGCTCTTTTCGATATCACTGCTCTCAGGGCTTACAGACGCTTAACTGATTGTTAGCGCTTCAGTATATGTCTTCATTGTCTCATGATTCATAAGCCTATTACCGTTTAAACATGCAGACTTGGATGGACCGGATCTGCGAGGACGCCGGAAGCAAAGACGTAGTTTTATAACGTCAAGTATGTGGTCAGTCTAGCAGTGACCACCACGAATCCCGTGGGTGATTAGGACTTGGGAAACGTCTCTTTGCCGTACTTTCGCATAGCCTATTAGATACTAATATTTGGGCCTTGGGTGCTCCATGTAGTTTTCTGCTTCGCGGGGAGGCTGAACAAAGTGTTTGTAATCGCAAGAATTTGTGCACATAAATTGAGCAGTAGCTGACCATTTTAGTTCATGTTACCCACTCTATTTCTGCCTAAGATTTTAGGCCAGCCTTCATAGTCTTGAGCCATTTTGGCGCCCAACAAGAGTACCAGCTCGATTGGACGTACACTCTCGATACTGCGCGCTAATTCTTCGGAGAATTGCTAAGTTTCCGGGAACAATTGCGGTTTTCCGTTCTGGATAGGTGTTGGAGTTGTGATTTATATTTATATATGGATAGGGTTAGCACGTTCTACGCGCCTGAAGTCATATTAGGTGATTTTAAAAACCGTATTTTATTGTATCGTCGACTACGAGTGAAACGATGCGGAGGCAGCCGCGGTTACTACCATCCGTGTGGGTTAGTATGAACATTTCTTTAGGCCATCTTTTCTAGCCCCCTCCCCGGCTGAGCAGGCAAAGCAGTGCCCTCCTAAACAGGCCACCTTTGTCACTAAGGTGCTGCCGAATCCTCTTTATCTCCCCGGTGTAGAGTGAAAGCGACCACGATGTACCAACTACACCCCCAGAGCCGACCAAGTGCAAGCCTCGGACAAAGCCCAGTCTGTATGAAACTGGACCTCTGCCCTATCAGCTTGCCCTATGCTTATCAGCGTGGACTGCCTTTACCGCCGAGTTAGACTTTGTACACAAAGCAGGAGGTTCCACCGCAAGACCTGCCAACCGAAGCATGCAGGATTCCTAATCGGGTTTAGCTCACGAGCCGACGTAGTAAGCCGGGGTGTGATCGTTGTGTGTACCACAGCTACTTGGAGCCACCGATGAGGATGCGTGTACCGTCTGCAGTTCTGCACTTCATGTACTTCATGTACCTTTTGAAAGGTCGGTTAGCATACACGCTGCAAACGCTCAATTATACCCCATATATATATATGGGGTATAATTGATATAATACGCCTACTCATTTTTTTTTGTAAATTTTGGACTTAAAATAAGACTTTTATAGCACAAAATTCGTTTATTAAATACGTATTATTCGTAGGGAAATTATTTTTTTTCATATAACATGAATAACAAAACATGCGTCTATTGAATCTAATTGTTTCTTTGAGTACACCAAAATAAACGTATTAAATCAATCTGCCGCTTGTGTCTAACCTTTCCTTTGGGTAATAACTCCTACACAAAAAAAAGACACGATTATTCGTGTAAAAATGGAAGCTACTTTTATTAGTTATGCTTCATTGCAGACCGCAAAAATTTTAATACAGCTATCCTAATGTAGAATTATTATATTTTACTAATTTGTAGAATCGTGTATCGTTTTACTACACTTGTTTATGCTTCATTTATGACACGAATAAACGTGCAGTGATACATTTCTGTTAACAAGTCACATATTATTCATTAGAATAATAAAATTATATGTTTTTTCTTGAATACTGAGATAATAGATAGTTTTATTTTCTTAAAAAATACATGATCTGAAATATTTTTAACCTTTAATATAATTATACATTAAATATATCTATTCATTACGACATTAAAGTAATGTGATTTCAAACGTTTTTATGGTTTCCTGAAAAGTAGTAGTTCTTCGTTTGAACGTTTATTCGTTGGGGCCATCGATATGTTTGTATGTATGTAACGAATAAAATACAAAATTGATAATCTATTGGTACTTACTAATATTACAAAGTAGTAAGATTTAATAAATTATACGTACGCAATGCTGTCTCTAAATCAAAATTACTCTGCACAGCATGACATGTATGTATTAGTACTACATGGCATTAGCTCGTACTAGCACCGCACACTCGTGCTGCGCTAGCACGAGCTAATGCCAAATGCGTTCAATAGATGGCGCGCGGTTCGCCGCGAAACGGGTAATGTCAATTGCTTCGTATTGGGCCTTAAGTACTTTTGTTAGCGTATCACCTACAACAATTCGCGTTAGACCCGTGCCGTAGAATGGACTGAAACTGAACTACGAAAGCTTCGGAAAGTTATAGATCACCGAAAACCCGGGTTTCATCGTGAATGTTTTTACGTAGCACCAGCACTTGGCTCTTACAAAAATTACTATAAAAAAAAACATCTTTCATCTTTAAAAGACCTATTTTACGATATCCTGCGTGATTGTATCACTACGTAGCATAAAACAAAGTCCCTTTTTCTGTCCCTATATCCCTATGTACGCTTAAATCTTTAAAACTACGCAACAGATTTTGATGCAGTTTTTTTAATAAATAGAGTGATTCAAGAGGAAGGTTTTCATTTGCAATAAATAGCCTAAAAGCCAATATTTCTAAGTATATATATCACATCCGTGCGACGCCGGGGCGGATCGCTAGTAGATAATAAAATTAAATTATATTTGAAAGAACGTTAAAAATAATCTTAAAAGGATTTACTTTTTTTTAATTTTCACGAAACCTATTGTGTTTTCGTTCAAACGACCGAATACAACAAACTAAGCTCTTTGATGATTACGAAGCTCTAAAATTCCAAGTGTTTAATATTGATTTTATGTCTTTACAGGTAAGCTATCCGACCTTCGATTTTCGTGAACGCCTAATTTAATGTCTAAAGGTGAGAAAAAATGCTTGCTTCTTTGTGAGCAATTTTATGCTTTTTCATGTCACCCTTATGATTGAATTATGTTCCTCTTTCATTCAAAACTGAATCTTTATCTTAATTTCTATACAGAAATGGCTAGAGATATACCTGTATCTGTGAAGCCTATATTTTTTGGTAAAAAAAAAAACAATCAACAGCTTCGTCGTGTCAACACTACCATGCACCATAGTTTAATACCCTCGCTTGCTAAATAATAGCTGATGATGAAAAACCAAATTATGTTCGAAAAATCCATTTTATATTTGTTCAACCCGGTAATCGAACCGAGGACCTCGGTTACAATTCGGTTCTTAAAAATATAAAAATTAATTTGCAAATATTGTTGAACTTTATAAAACTCTTGTAAAATTGAATTCGTGCTCGAACACTTTTTTTAGTTTTATCAAAAAAAGATAGTATAAAATTGATTGCTCAATTATTCATACACCGAATTATAAAAATTTAACTTTTTATTGTAAGTATCAGCATTCTTATTACTTTACCTACCTGCCGTACAAAATCTTATCAATGTTATTTATAGGAGAAGAACGTGTATTTTCTTACGAAACATCCCAATATAGCAAAAAGGTTTTTTCTTTACCAGTAAATACCTGTTCTTGCAAAAAAGAATATTCAGAAATCTCACATGGCCCGGTAACTTTTAGGCAATTGAATAAAGGGTCAGTTACTAAAGTTTCACTTTGACGTAAGAGCTTCAAGCTCAGATAAGAAATATTTGTGATTGAGTACCTAATAATACTTGCGTAAGGCATTGGATAACCTTAGTTGTTATACAAAATTTAATTGTGCAAAACAGAGATTTTGTCAATGCAAAACAAAAGCTAAAAAAAGTAGGTTACTATTGCTCAATTTGTTTGCAATATCATGACATAAAATCATAAAATTAAGCTTCCTTTTTATTTGTTAAAAGTTGAATTTTTTATGTTACTGCTAAATAGTAAGCCTCATTGTTCACATCTAAGTTTTTGTCTATAAATATTTCCGTAATATACTCTCAGGGAACCAATTTTAAAAATATTTATCCCTATTTGCGTTTTTTTTAATGGTCTCTGTCCCGCGTTTTAAAACAACGCAGTGATTCCCCCAATGTCAAATAATCCACTAATGCCCGGTTCCAATATTTAACGAATCGTAATGTGTCAAAAATGACGATCCGTTTTTCTCCAACCGACTACGAGTGGTTAATACTGTTCCATATCAGCTGTCACCAGTCGTTCGTAAGTCAAATTATTTTGATCAAAATAATAAATAGCTTCGGAGCATTTTAAAATCATATTTCAAAGATAATTTGCAAAAAATCGATTTAACCAATGTAGCACAAAGTTCTCGTTTATGGTACGATACCTTAAAATTATGTGTGATTGCTGTCAACATCCCAATTTCAACAACACATTGCATCATCAAAGCGGCGCGAGAGTCAAGAATAAAACGCAATGCCATTAAACCGAACGAGTTCTTCGTGATTGATTTTACGAAAACCGTGTTTTGTTTTAATTTCCCAAAGGATTTTACTTAAATTTCTGATGAATATTGATATCGATCCGCGAAACTCATTTAACTTTGATAACTCTTGCTCTCGATCAAAGGCTGCGAGCGTGTCAATGTAGCGCCAAGAGACCATTTGTTAACTAACTCATTTAATCACATACTCTCAGCAAACTGATCTATTTGGAACTGTTTAGTCGATGTTTAACGTTCGGAATTAATAATGTTGATCTTGCATTAAACTGCCAAACAGTTTGTTATGTAAACAGTCATTAAATTTGTTGAAACTACACACGGATGTAGTTGTGACGTAATTATATTTGGAGCTGATTTTTCAATTTGAGTTGTGACAAAACTGGGTTAAGCATAATAACTGCTCATCTTAAGTGAAAGTTAAAATAAGTATGTAGTTCTAAATGGATACGGTACAAGGTACGGTGAATGGTTGAATGGTAGAGAATGCCCCTACCATTAAGTCCACCTGTTGTACTTATTTGTACAATAAAGTTTTTAAATAAATAAATACATACCAAAGGCTGAGAGGTTATTACTTGTACAACAGAATAATTCAATAAGAATCAAATAGATACATTTATTATTTATACACACTGTTTGGTATTATTTATTTTAAGCCAAAACCCTGTTCAATGGTTCAAAACAATTTCAACTAAAAGTTAAATCCTTTGCTTTATTAAACAACAAATCCATCGACTAAATATTATCCAGCGAAGCATATTTATTTTGTTAATTAATCTCGTAGAAAAGGCAGTAAATGATTAATCTGCCCTGAGTTCCCTGGACAAACCCATTAGTTTCATAAAGACGGGATTGTCCACCTGCTCTATCAGATAGAAGCTTACGTTTAGATTACCTGTGGTTTTGTTATTTATAAAGTTTTCTAGCCTTTCAACGGGAAATTAATATGTCAACTCTGACTAAATTTCATGACGTCCTTTGCGTTTTGTCGAGGAAAATAATTTACAATATCTGTAAAAGTAGCTGACAGGGAGTTAGATTGAAACGTCACTTTGGTCTTTATGATTTGTTATACCATCCCAGTGCATTTTATTCAATTTTCATTGCGCAGTTTGTGTTTTTCAGCATTGCTCTGTGTAGTTTTCTATCAAATATTATTTAAAGATTTTTTAAAAATGTATAGTGATTCATACCGCACTGGGAAATTTTAAATATTTTAAAGAAACAGCAAAATATTAATAGGTTTTGTATAAAACGGGGCACCAAATAGTATTATGCATTCTTTCGCTCTTATTTGTATTTTGAATTTGATGAAACTGTATGACACTTTTTGCAGTATGTACGAATTAAAGCGGGACCTAATCAATTGTTTGTATTTTGCACGAAACTGTAGATCTATACCTAAAAAATATGATCGAGGTCTATATTTGTCAAAATGCGGTTTTGTTACATTTCTTGTCAAGTCTCAATAAAATATCTTTATTTTCAAACTCTGTTTTAATAAGCTTAGCCCTTGCTCTAGGATGAACCGCTTTTTCATAACCAAATAGCTTAAATCACTAATTAGCAATAAATTCTCTCTTTACCAACAAACAACATGTTACGTGTATCGTGTCGTTGTAAAAATGTGTTTTACCGGAATTAATATGTCGAGTAGGTACAGTCAACAGCACGTCCATGTTTACACTCGAAGTTCGATATTAGTTCTTATAAGCACAACATAAAGGCGATACAAATGCCAAAGTGTGTAGCCTGACGAGCTTTTCATCGTACACAAAAGTGGACAATAAATACCACAGGGCGTCAGTTGTTTATTTGAAAAACAAGGGAACGTGTGTAATCAAATTGGGGATGGAATGTCAATAACACTGTTGATGTATGAAATGTAAACGATATTAATGCTAGCTTTAGTGAGAAACCAATAATTAACAGGACTGAAATAAGATAGTAAAAACCTTTTTATGCTTTCAATATAAACAGGGTCGGTCATAAAATTTTAATATCAACATCAGCGTTGAATCGATTACGCAAGCGGCTTTTCCGTTTTATAATTCTGTTGGTAATAGAATAAAATATTAACATCTTAGATACATCCTGGAGCGAATGATAGCATATCATGTTCTTATCTTCCACAAGAGAGAGGTAAGGGCATAGCGATTTATCGCTCGAAGTGGAGCAGCCCGACTGGTGAAATACCTCCACCTTACAGAAGACCGCAGCCAAATAACAATCACTTCGGTGTTGTTGTGATCCTGCGTGGGAGTAAGGTTTCCAGAGCTCCTGGGGGGTGCTAAATTACCGCTTTTTTAAACGACTTAAAAAAAAGGAGGTGGTTCTCAATTCGACGGTATATATTTTTTGTTATATTCGTAATTTTCAGGAATTTCAAAACCGGAAAATATTTAACCATGTAACTACCTTTTCGCATATGTGAACTACTAGCAACTAATCCCGACTTCGCACGCGTGCAATGAAGATACTAATTATTTTATAATAGCACTAGCGACCCGCCCCAGCTTTGCACGAATGTAATGTAAATACTTATAAATATTGGCTTTTCTATACTTTATCGCAAATAAAAACCTTCCACTTAAATCACTTTATCTATTTAAAAAAGCCGCAATAAAATCCGTTGCGCGATTTTAAAGATTTAAGCGTACATAGGGATATAGGGACAGAAAAAGCGGCTTTGTTTTATATTATGTAGTGACACAGCTTATCCGGCAAACTCTGTTCCGCCTTGGTGGCTATAAATAAGCAGATTTTGAAACTCTATCAAAACGTATGCTAAGCTATCTGACTAGTTTTACGTTAAACAATTTTATTCAACCAACGTAGAACTTTCAGTTGGGCGATCTGTATTAAATAATATTGGAACAAAAGTTTTCATTCCATACTCGAAGTTCTGACACATTTTTTTATACTTTGCTAATTCTTCAAACTCGTGAAATATTGTGTGATGTGTCATTTCTATTGACATAATAATTACATAATACATTTAACCCATCGTCATGGGGGCGTATCAAAGTAAATAGTTACTACAATACCCAGTTATTTTTGTATCGTATTACCAACACAAATTTGAATATTTTTCTTTTAATATAAGGACCCAATGATAAATATTTTTGAATATTTGCTTAAAGGGTTACTATTTTGACAAACTATATAACGAAAAAAAAATAGCATACTAGCAAAAGGAAATCTAATAGTTACATTGACTCTGTAGCTAATGTAAATACAAATTATACATGTGGGTAGTTCATGTTGACCTTTCAGAACATTGGACACATTGTAACTTTCAACACAAAAAGTATGTCCTCCATTTTGTACAGACACGAATGGTAGCAAATATATTTATGAAATTACCACTTATATGCACTTTTTCCCTATTACCGCACCCATAAACTAACTCTGCGCATGACCTAAAGGTTGACTGGTAGAGAATAATTTAGCCCCCCTAGCTAATGCTAGGGGGCTAAATTTAATTAAAATTAAAAGGTCCAACAGGTTAAATTAAAAGGTACAACAGGTGAACTTAATAGGTCACCTGTTGTACATTTTTGTGCAATACAGTTTTTAAATAAAAATAAAATTATATATAGAAATCACTTTTAAAATTTTACGTGTGTTTATCACGTTATGGTATATAACTTCAGTTATTTTTTTTGCACAGTTCCTAGTTTTTCGTTATATGCTATTTCTTCTACCAGAAGGTAGCCTAGACGGTATTGCTTTCTAGAGAGATGACTGTCTAAATTAGAGTAAAGTGTGTCTGTAAAACAAATTTCTGTAATTATAGTAATACTTGCAATATATTATGTATATTTATATATCTCTTTTATTCTAGAAAGGTCAGGACATTGTGACCCATCCCCACAAACGCGCGGTTAACTATTCCCAGCGGTAAATTATTCAAAGTGGTAAAGTGTGCGACTACAAATGATAATAAAAATAGAAAATGCAAATGGTGTTTCCGTAATTATTATTTAACTAGTTTCAGGCAGATAAGACTAGCTACATATAACTCAAATTGTCTTGAAATAGGTATTGCCATAAAAATGCCGTAAAAATTAACACAATTACAATGATGCTTGTTCAGTAAGTAATCTTATTTTTCGTTGTATTAGCACATTACAAAGATATTTTCTCTAACTGACCATATAAAAGTAGTCAGTAAGTCAGACGGCTAACAAAGTTACATATGCGGAGGTTTAATGTGACAATGTATTGTAAGTATATAGAGGGTATTATCTCAAGATATGTTATTTTTTCCAAAGTAAATTTAAACACCTACCTCGTTATTCAAACAAATAATAAAATTCCTTGCCTAGTTTCGGCGAAACTCATCAAAAACGGCATCAAAAGAAATCGCAACGCTTAGTTGAACTTACTCAGTTCCCTATAATTATGAACTATTAAGTTAATTTGGTTAATTACCGAGTCAATGTAATATTTCTGGACCCCTTCTCCCATTCTTTTTAATTGAATGTCATTTAGAAGTCATCGCTATCTAACAATAAGATCGCCTGAAATGTAACATAATGTTGTTTGTAAAAGTGCTTTATATAATTTACTAGCGACCCGCCCCGGCTTCGCATGGGTGCAATAGGTACTAAAATATGTAAGTATTATGCATATAAACCTTGCACTTTATTTTATTACATTGACTCCACTCGTACCCCAGTGACGCTTACATGGAGCCTACATCGCATGCTGGCTAGCTGAGCGCTGTGAGTGGCAACCACGCGACTTTTTTCTAATACTTGCATTTTTAAACTCATGATATCTTCCGAATGAAATGTCCGAATTGATTAATTCAAAAAGTAATATAAAGGTATTAAAGCCGTCTTGAATATAAAGTAATTTATTTTGATAAGGATTAATACCAAGGTACAAATAAAGAGCCTTTTCAAGCGGTGGCATATTAATTAAATTTTTAGATTGAAAAACCGCTTACTGTGACATAACTATAATATTTAGGCATATGCTGTCGCAACATTTTTTGTAGATAATGATGAGTTCTGCAAAGTCGTAGTACATGATTTTTTTCTATCATCAATAGTTTTAGCAGCGCACGCGATGTAAGAATTTTTTCAAGTCACCTTGGGTTACATTATTGGAGTTTTAGTAAGGATCCCAAATTTAAAAAAAAATAAATATTATATAGCCTTTGTCACCCGAAGAAAGTGTAGCTTTCCAACGGTGAAAGAATTTTTGAAATCGGTCCAGTAGTTTCGGAGCCTATTCATTACAAACAAACAAACAAACAAATCTTTCCTCTTTAATATTAGTATAGATATTAGTATAGATATTAGTATAGATATTAGTATAGATATTAGTATAGATATTAGTATAGATATTAGTATAGATATGGGTTCTATTTCATTGAGCATCAAAAAAATACTAACCTAACTTAAATAAAAGGTTGGTTACAATAAGTAACACACTTGGGCATTGGCAACTTGTGGCTTTGTCGTTATTTCTGTCACCCAAATTAAAGAAAAGGTGGTGTGCCTGTGAAATTGATTTCTTTTTAATAATTTATAATATTTTAATAAGCATGTATAACAATTTATATATTAATAAGTAAGAAAAATGTTAAGGGTGGACAGCCCTTATTACTAAGGGGTATGAAAAATTGATGTTGGCCGATTCTCAGACTTACTCAATATCCTCACGAAATTCCATGAGAATCGGTCAAGCCGTTTCGGAGGAGTACGGTAACGAACATTGTGACACGAGAATTTTATATATAAGATAGAGATTTATCGATTTTTAATATTGTGCTTTAATTGATATGGCGACAATTTGTCTTTTGACATGGTCAATATGGCCACCTTTATTTCGCTATCTACTATTTCTCCACCTGAAGGTCGCCTTGATTTGATTCTTGATCTATTACGGTTTCTGCACGCGATGGAAAGTTAGTAGTTTTCCCAACGATTCAGCGATACCTGGAATAACCTATCGGGTTACGGCTCCTCCTTGAAAAGCAAACCTTGGACTGTTAATTGAATTTCCTTGTCAACCACGTGATTTTTCTGAGGCTTGAATTTTTTGCGATTTCTCATCTTAGGTAGTGGTTGTTGAAATAAGCGAAAAGCTTTCTTGATCTGTGGCTAGGCTGTTAATCTACATGGTCGAAATAATTATCCCAAAACAAAATTGATTTTAATTTCAAAATCCGAGAATCAAGTGACTTAATATTTTCTTGTACATTATTTAATATGTATGTGTATAATATAATCTATTTAAAAGTGAGAGTTAATGCCTAGTGGTATTCCATACCAGTCAACTCCACCAATCTGAACGGAATATATACGTCTTTTCTATCTAGAGAACCAAAAGTTTTTCCATCTAAATTTACTTGACATGTTTTTCTCAATGACGGCCCTAGAGTAGGTACCTACGACTTGCATAACCATTAATAGCTCATATTTGTTCAGTGGGCGCTACCTAAACTAAAAAAGCATGGACAAGTTAGCTTCGCATCAAAAGTTTTTTATATTAACGAAAGTTCTTTCCACACAATATTTTATCAAAGGAGCATTATTGCGCCAAAACCTCGTTTTAACCTCTAAGACAAAATCGACTTAATTATGAAACTTTTATCAAAGAAAAGGAAACTTGCGGTTTTTATTTACGTATAAATACCACAGGCATGCAAGATTTTAAAATATTCACTTACGTTGATAAAAAACTAAAACTAGAGTTAATATATTGGAAAATATCTTGGAAGTAGTTTATTTTAATAAGTTACCTTAAAACATATAATTGTACTTGTTTTTATTGCTTATGTCATGGTGACAATTTGTTTTTTTAGAAAAACTCGCAACGTTTGTCCTAGTCTAAAAAAAGACTTCAATAATAAAACAAACATTATGAGGCTCTGATACTGCAGACAAACTATGAATACAGTTTGTAGGACACTGGCTATTTTAATAGAGTAACTTAATTTTTAAAATAAATCAAATAACAATCTTAAAGTGCTCACATAAAATAAAGCAATTTTCGTTAAGACACCTTTCCGTCTAGTAATATAAGCCAGAATTGTTCACCTATTGACGAAATTCAAATCCAAGGATAAAGTTTTCTTGTTTCCATCAAATAAAAGTAACTTTTTACCTTTCCGTCTAGTAATATAAGCCAGAATTGTTCACCTATTGACGAAATTCAAATCCAAGGATAAAGTTTTCTTGTTTCCATCAAATAAAAGTAACTTTTTACCTTTCCGTCTAGTAATATAAGCCAGAATTGTTCACCTATTCACGACATTCAAATCCAAGGATAAAGTTTTCTTGTTTCCATCAAATAAAAGTGACTTTTTACCTTTCCGTCTAGTAATATAAGCCAGAATTGTTCACCTATTCACGACATTCAAATCCAAGGATAAAGTTTTCTTGTTTCCATCAAATAAAAGTTACTTTTTCTGCATTTAGTGATGGTTTGTGGACGTCGAAT
Organism: Glyphodes pyloalis; assembly: GCA_037074685.1. Lineage (NCBI taxonomy): Eukaryota > Metazoa > Arthropoda > Insecta > Lepidoptera > Crambidae > Glyphodes > Glyphodes pyloalis. The sequence goes on along the minus strand of JAYKKO010000008.1, from coordinate 12,686,632 downwards.
TCAGTTTTTGTGTGCCTTGTGAGCAAAGCTAAAATTCGTGGATTTAATTCATTTGCATTGAAACTGTTGAAAGAGAACATCAAACAAAAACCGTTAGCTTTTAATTTTTTTTTATTTTAACTACGGACAAGTAGGACGGGTTTTTTTTTAAATAACTTTATTGCACAAAAAAAAATTACAAACGGTGGACATCACGTTAGGAGCATTCCCTACTAGTCAAACGTTAAGTCATGCAGATAGTTCGTTTATAGGTGCGGTACGGTTCAAGCAGTTTAGTAGAAACACTATTTACTTTTGTTATTTTATAGTTTTGGAATCAAGTTTTTAATCATTTGTGTAAATTTGAGTTTGCAAACCTTTTCAGACATCCACCGGGCTCCGCAATTTATATCTACTAGGCACGGCTTGTAAACTCTAACGTAAATAGCATTTAAGTTAAATCACAGTTATAAGTAAGACTTTTATTAATAAAACTTTGCTACATACATTTTAGTCAAAATCCAGTGAGCCTCGAACCAGTCGGAAACAGCAAAAATAAATTAAATAATTCACAGTAAAATTATCAGTGCATCAAAGTTAACACCTGCAGTTCGATTTTGATTCTTATATCTGCGTCATAAGGGTGGAACAAAGTCTAAAGTGTAATTTCAATCCTACTTTGAAAGGCACAGTACTGTACAAAGTCACCCAAACTAAATTAAATTTTTCATATAATTGTTAACATAAGGCCTATTTTCTGACTCCAAATAATTACTTTAAAGCTACTAATTTAGAGTTTATATCAAATTAATCAGGTTGGGCCATAAAATGTTGAGCCTTTAAGTGCCTAACTGTAAGTACTAAATAGGACTTACGAACCTAGAAGATGTCTTATAACGAAATCGTTAAATTGTTATGGGTAGTTCCAACACGCCTCTGTTTGCTCTCTATTGTATTTAAATGTTCCGATTTATTACTCCTATCGGGTCTGTTTATTTTCTGTGTTTTAAATTAGATTACTCTGGTATAATTTATATTTGCAATATATAACGACTTAAGAATAAAGGAAAAGTAAAACTAATGAAATTGCGAAAGTATTTAGATAGCGAAAAAAAATTCAATTCAATCATAATAAAGTGAACTGTCAATCTACAACAATCTTCCGTATTTTCGTTACTTTATACAAACCTTTACTACAATTTGAAAAAACCAAAATTAAAATTATGCAATTGGGTCGAAAATGCCCTTACGCGAGACTAAGGCCACAAATTATAGTATTCTGTGACCAAAAGCAGATTGTTTAATCTTTTTATTACATTTTATTATAACATTAGAAACAGTAGTATTCAACAGTTCTTTCTTATTGAAAAATCGGGCTTTAAGTTATAGAGATTTATTTTAAAATGAACCATTTTAAATGCATACAATAAAAGAAAGTGATTTTTCCAGTTTACAATATTTGTAGAATAAAACATCTTTCTAAATTTGGAAATCCTTAAAGACATAACATTAAGGCCAACTAAAGTAGCTGTCGACAACTGCCTTTTCGAATTTAAGGTCCATTGTAAGCTAAAAATAATATTCAGTAAAAAGGATTTTACAATACCCAATCTACGTTCAAGACGGACGACATGATACGAGTTTAATATATTTTATTGCTTCAATATTTCACTGAAACTTTTCAATTTCACTAAAGGATGTTACAATACTTATTCTATTTTATCTTATATCTCATCTGATTTTCCTAAATTTCTTAAAAGGAGGTGGTAGTAGAATACTAAGTTTGTACTGACGATTCATAAGTAATAAAATTTCCATGAAAACTTTACAAAAGCACTCAATAAAAATATAAACTAATCCTAACCAAAACTGCAAAAACCTCATACAATGCAAGGGCATTGTTTTTCTCCCGTTGCGGGATTCGAACCTACGCCCTCGGGGTAGTAAAGCTCAGCGCTCTAACCACCACACCAAGGAGTCAGTTTAGGCAGCATAAAAGCATTTCAATACGTCAACGGCATAAACACGTGGCAACTTTTTATACGTCGTAAAATATGTTTTATACTTTATCTAATAAAACATTAAAATTGGCTTATATTCCCAACGGTAACGCCATTACGTAGCTCGACGCACGACGCGAGGTACCATTGCCATGATTTAATTTTCTCCACATAAAATATACGGAATTCGCGAAGTTATAAAATCTTAATAAAGCCACCCTATAAAATATGAGGTCTCTGAATAATTTACGAATGCTATGCATTGAAATATTTCAATTGTTTCGATGGAGAGACCTGGACGAAAAAATACTTTTGTTTTTTTAATATCACATAAAGGTTCATTTCATTCGGTAAAGTATCATTATTTATTTCGCACTGTAGTGAAAATAACTCCATAATTGAAAACAAGTCATTCTCACGCTTACCAGCTGCAGATTAATGTTCATATTTTCGAAAATTTCGGAATACACGATCCACACGAAAATATTTGGTAATTATTGCAGTACATATACAAGTATACCACTAGGTAGATCTTCAAGGCTATAGCTACACAAACTATATAGGTATGTCAGAAAAATCTAAAAAAAAAATAACAGAATCACATTGTATGGTAGGTACAGTCAGCTTCATAAAGATCTAAGTGTCCAGAGTGGTCAAAATTATCTGAAGGACAGAAGTTCATTTTTATGTACGTTGTCAGGTCGTCTTATTGTTGTAAACGTACAGAGTGGTCAATATTATCTAAACTACACGATTCCATAAATATGTTATGTGTTAAGATGAGCAATAATATATTCGCGTCCTAAGTATTCATTGGTATCTAAGCATTCAAAGTGATCATAAATATGTTGTTAGTAAAGAAAAGTAAACTTTAATGTTTACGTAATACGATTGATTTCATTTTTATTATTGACAGTGACGTTCTAAGACACATCGATAAACGAAAACTTGGATGTCCAATTTCGTCACAGCCTACAAATATATTATGGATATGCCATAAAATTACGTGCATGCAAGTGGAATTTTGTAAAGGTAGGAAACTGAATTTAAAGTTTTTGTAAATTCACGCGGGAACTGAACCGACTACAATTTACAATTTAAATGATAAAAAAAATGCTTAAACTTTACTATTTAGATATTATTATATTATTAAAAAGGTTAAAAATTAAAGTATGGTTTTTAATTTGCATTTATAATAAAGAATTGGGTACAATTATGAGAATTGAAAACTGTTATTCGCATACGGATCTGACATTTAAATTAAGTTTTTGGGAGCTGGCCTCCAGTTTTTTTACTATGTGGTATTTAATCTAGGAATTTACTAATCACATCAATGTGTAGAAAACCATAGTCAACTATGCCAATGTATTCATTAAGTCTTAAGTATTCTTATTGGAAATTATTGCGCCTAACGATTTATGACATTAAAAATGGGGATATTTTACAGGTTTTATAGTTTCGGAAAAAAAGTGGCTGCAACACACGAATGGACAGATAGACATGACGAATCCATAACGGATTTTGCCATTCGGCTACGGAACCTTAATAATCTTAGATGTTTTTAATAAATTAAGATAAGTTAATTTAGTAGATATTAGTATTAGTTACTTAGTTATGTCGTAGTGGCTATAGTAGGCAAATAGTTGTTTTTTTTTTATATTACACTTCAAGATTGTCCTCATCCCACCTAATGTTAAGTGGTAATAAGGTCCTAGATTAAAGGCGACAAGTACAGCATAATAAATCTGTTACTGGACTTGTCGCCCTCGCCTTGAAGGCTTGACCCCTGCTACTAATGTAGCACCCCCCAGGAGCCTTACTCAGACGCAGGAACACAACAACACCGAAGTGATTGTTATTTGGCTGCGGTCTTCTGTAAGGTGAAGGTATTTAACCAGTCGGGCTGTTCTAGTTCGAGCTATAAATCACTATGCCCTACTTATTGAATTTTTAGATAATGCGTAATAATAACATATTATGTAAAAATTTGACTACTTATTTGACCGTAAACTGATCAAATTTTATAGCCGTGGGATTAATTTAAACACACTCGTTAGGAGTTCCTGGATTAAAACTCTGATAAGGTGTAGCCTCGTTTTTAAGTTAGATCTGCGAAAGTAAATCTTGGAAACTGCATTAAATTTGGTGCAGTTGTTCTTGAGTGATGTCGACACAAACACACATACAGACAAAAAATCTTAAAACACCAGGTTTTGGCCTCAATTGCTTTCTTCGAGACCCCCTGAACTTTATCTTTTTCCAAAATATCTATTAACACGGACCTGTTACACTTTTACAATAGAAAAATAGAAAATATTAATTGAGAAAAAGATTGATTGGTAGGTGAAAATATTTTATAAACAAGCTTTTATTATGAACATACAAAGCAAACAAAAACCAAGATATACATAAAACTCAATGTTTTTAAAACCTTACGAAGGTGTACCAAATTTCAGCTCAATTGGTCCACAGGAACAGGGGGTCTACCCCCATAAACGAAATATGTCGGATCCGACAACGGATGGACGAACCAATTTTTAATCCTCATAATCATTAAAAAATCACTTCGAATGCAAATTAAGTGTTTTCAAAAAAACACAATATTATTTATGCAAATCAAAAACCAAGTCTTCATTCTTAAACTTTTGAGTAATCTTCAAAAACGAAACCTTTCGTTTGTTCGTTTCGTTTTTGAGAGTACCCCTCCAGATGTTCCTATGGGTATCTTCTAACTCCATTACCAGGCCAGCTCCATGTTACTATGTTAATGTATTGTTATCGCAGTTACCTAAGTAGGTATACCAAATTTCAGCACAATTGGTCAACCTGAACTGGGTCAATTCTTCGTTTTAAGAATTGTAAACATACATACCTATAATGTGGTAGATACATATAAAAGCTTACAAAGAGATGTCTAAGTTGCGGGCACAGCAAACGAAGAAAACAAAATTGGTGAAACAATTGAAGCCTTGCTGCTTGGAACGCCGACACTTTACGCACTCGAAGTTTAAAAATCTGCCAAATGTGTAGATATTTATGATCACTCTGACCGCTTAAATAACAATGAACAGTTTTGATGCGTACATATTAATGATGATTGTAATCGTGTACATGTTATTCGAGACTTATGATGAGAAGATATTTATGACTTGTTGGATGTGTACAATATTTAGGTGACTTTGAATGATAATATATTATTGCACCTTTGTTCCTCATATATTTTTGACTACCTTCACACCTCATATCTTTATGAACGTGACTGTACATAGATTTATAGCTTCTTTGTTGTTAGGTATGGCCACTAAAAATTGTTTAATTGAAGTTTGAATCTGTGTATAGTCAGCATCTTTAGTTCGTATCATATCTTTCATATTATTAAACCTCTGCTGAAACGTCAGTTCAACAGTCAGCTTAATTTGATAAGATACATGTGTATAGAAACTAAACGAGACTAAAAATGGCGACTGTTCATACTTCACAAGTAATAGCATATTACAGAGAAAAATTGAAAGCTGTGATATGGCGTTCAAATAAGCTCTGGGACGGAAAATGGCGAGTTCTATTTATGCCGAGGGCAAATCTAACGGTAACCTGTCTCGGGCAAAGTGCAGAAGCGGCATCTTTAGGTGTTTTACTCTTAGTAAGTACAAACTGCCAATCGTCACAATGGCGATGGAAATTTTATGTTTTTAACATCTAAATTATATAATGGAGTTCCAAATAAAATATACTGATAATGAAATAAAATATGCAATTCAAATACCAATCTAACGATAAATCAATTATATCATCGAATACACGCCGAAAAAACATCCTAATTTTATTAAAGGTGTTGGAGATTGCAGATATTTTTTGTTTGTATTACATGATTAATATAAAAACGAAATGCCCATGCCAAAAGGTGAATGAAAGATTTCCAGAATCAATAATAAATTAAGAATTTTTTTTTTCGGTGACGGTGAAGAAACACAAGAAAAAAAACCAGTTGTCAACTTAAACACTGGAAAACCTCAATATCGAAACTTGATTCAAGTCTCGCTTCGAAGTGCAAGAACCTCCTTCGATCCTAAAAGTTCGGTGAAGATGATAAGGCTTCACGACCATTATCAATAGTCAGATAAGCAAGTTCTTGAGTGGTAACCGTGACTGGGTAAACGTAGTGTAGGATGACCTCCAGTTATATGGGCACGCCTGCAATCTGAGAAAGCTTGCAGGTAGATGCTGGAAGCGTATACCTGAAGGCAGGGTGCGATCGGAAGCGGAACGCTCATTAGGGGCTGCCTATATCTAGCAATCCATGAACAACTTACTTTAATTGCACATTCCTGTAAACTGAACCAACCTTGTCTCTGTGGTAAAATATCTGTGACCGACAACATTAAATAGGTACCTTGGTATAGTGCTCGATAATAACTTAAGTTTCAACCACCACATAGACCTTCTCGTGTCCCGAACACGCAAGCTAATCTTTATGTTCAAGAATCTTCGACTAATTGCTGAGAAATTTATCATAAAAATGGTATACCAAGCTCTCTGTCAATCGCTTCAATCCTACTGCATTACAGTATGGGGAGGTGCCTGCAATACACATCTTTTAAAACTAGAAAGAGCACAGCGTGCCATCCTAAAAGTTAGCCACTCTAAGTATATGTATATTTATATACACGAGTATGAAGCTGTAAGTTAAATCCTGTATTTCCTCTCTTTTTGCTACGTCTACAGATGTAACAGTTATCGTACTAAATAACCTATTTATAGGTTCGGAAGTGGAGAGACTGGTAATCTGTCACACAGGGTTTACCTAGTACGGATACCAGTCTCTTGCATAGACTATTTTACAATAAGTTTAGAATAAGTCATAATATACTTGTAACTAATTCTATGTAAGAGAAGAAAATAAAGAAATTATTATTATTATTATATTATTAATGGAGTAATATAGGCTGATGATGATGATGAGGTAACTAAAAAGCGGTCGTCCAATATACATAAGCGGTATCGAGTCAAATATTCATACTTTATATATTTTTTGTTGAATTAGGGTCAGTTGCACCAACATAACTTTTACGGAAAGTCTGTTGGCATACATATTAAGTTAGTGCGACAAGACTTAGAGTTCGACTGGAATGTTTGTAAACATTAGCTTTCAGGTCAATCAAAAGCGCTTTACGTGCTCACACGCGTCTTACCCAGAAGTGGGTCAAAAGCTGCCAATTCTGGTTAGGCGAAGTTCGTTAAGTTTCGACGGTTAGCTATCACGCCTATCTGAAATCAAAATTGAGCTGATTTATAGCGGACAAAGGTAGTTATGTCAACCTACATAATTTGTACGGATATCGGTAACGTTAAACGAGACCCTATTACTAAATCTCTGCTGTCCGTCTGCCTATCACAGTATCTCATGATCTGCGATAGGCAGTTACTTTTATTAATAATTTCACTTTTTGATTTATCCTAACTTCCGCTATTCCTAAAACGCCTTGATTCCTAAAGCGACATAGAGTGAGAGGTATTAGTTCCGTAGCACATACCAAACTCTCACCATAATCATCACATAATCAGCCATTATCGTCCACACCGAGGCATAAGCCTCTCCAACAACACGTCACTTAGATCGGTCTTTATCTAGTAGAGTTTTTGACATATTTATTTATTTCTTGCATTACATTGTAACAAAATCATAAATAGCTCAAAGGAATTAGCAAATTGAAGTTGTATTTTTCGCAGGGCCATGGAATACTGACGTGTGATATGACTTGTTCTAAAGTGGACACCATAATTTGACGAGCGTAGCGTAAAGCATTCCTGCTTGGATGACCCAAAACCACCTTTAAATTCTTACAGACCTAACATAAAATAATGATACCTACGGCCATTGATCATTTTGACTATGTTAGTGTGCAATTCTACGCATCTTCATTCCACAACATGTATGATTTAAACCTAAACAATCCCTTTGTTCAAAACTTCAAATTCGAATTTAACCTTTATTCAAAGTAATGGTCCATTGAAAAGGTCATTGGGGAACGTTTCTGCGCACCCAGAAACTAACTTCTCTCCCTTGCCTGACCTTTCAATCAGAAGTTAGCTACTGATTGAATACTGAAACGATGTTAGACTAACTAAACAAAATAATAGACTGCTCTTCGCTCTTTAGCAAATGTTAAGGAATGCATTTTAAAGATAAACTATAAATGTAAATTCAATGACCTCATACATTGTTATTGTGTATTTATAGCTTGCATTGACAGGCACATATGTAGCAGTTTTTTTATTAAATAACGAACCAGTGATAGGATTCTATATTATCTGACGGTAAGTGTTATCAGTATTTCAACAGAAGAGAGTCATCATCCACTCATAGTCATCCGGTGATAAAATGAAAATAGTGGAATTTAATAAGATAATTCACACTCATTCTACAAAGACTTTGAAAACAGATAGACAAGCAATTATGCGTCAGACATCAAGGCTATGTAATCAAGCCTCTGCAACCAAAGTTAGTAGTGATACTTACTAAAATACGTAGTATTATTAGACACGCGGAACCAAAAAAAAAATATCAACCTAAATATGTTAGTACAGGATCCGTGGCCTATTTTTTCACTTGATTACTATCAAGCTAATTTTCCGTGAGTAGCTTCATTTTGATAAGAGGGACCCCACACTAGCGTCTTTCGAGCGTCAGCGTCTTGCCGCGCCGACGTTGTTTGGGCGTTGCGACGACGCGGCGCCCGCTCAGCGTCGACGCGGCGCCCGCTCAGCGTCGACGCGGCGCCCGCCCAGCGTCGGCGCGGCGTTTGAGCGGCGCTTGCGCTGGGCGTCCTCTGCACATCGCGTTCGAGCGTCGCGCCGCGCTGACGTCATGTACAGTTATTTCGAAAATGGAAATGTAAGATTTGAATAACGCACAATATAATGTTTTATATTGCAGTGATAAATTAATGCTTTCAACTTGTAAAGGAAAAAATATATTTTACCTATTTGACACATGGCACGAAAAGGCAACTTTAGCATTTATTTTCTCGAAAACTAAAAGTACTTTAATTGAAAATGGGTTTCTTCGGCAATATGAGCTAGTATTTTAAGCTACATCCATATTTGCTATCAGCTAAAAAGTCTTCTACCTACTGATTTTAAAACACGGGCGGGCCGAAACAATTGAGTTGATCATTGTACTGTTGTCAAAATAAACGCTGCGGCACGCGTCGGGCCGGCGCGGCGCCTGTGGAGCGCAGTCCTGGCGTTCGTCATTTCGACCGCGCCGCTGCGCAAGCGTTGCGTCGGCGCCGCGTCGACGTTGCGTCGACGCCGCGTCGGCGTTGCGTCGACGTCGCGTCGGCGTTGCGTCGACGTCGCGTCGGCGTTGCGTCGACGTCCACGCTCAAAAAACGCTAGTGTGGGGTTACGCTAAGACGCCCAACAATTTCCTGTGCGAACATTTTTGATTGTGGTAGCTAACAAAGGTAGCGATGATAAAATATGTCGATTTGATGATTCTTCAATATTTATTACTAACTGAATTGTTTTTATTAAATCTTATGATAATTATCTAAATTATTTGAAAAAATATTTGTCCTACAAAATCTATGGTTTCATCAAAGAGTCCTCCCCCTCTAACATGTACCTATTGATAACGAGATCACCAAAAATGATTACTTACCAGCTGATTTTTTTTTTATTACTTCATCAGATAAAAAAAATAGATGGGCTAGCTATTAACTGGCAGTAAAAAACAAGCCCTATTAAATACACCTGTGAAATCGATTCTGTTTATCGTTAATTTTACTCAAATATATTCCGTTTAAGCAAGCTCAGTTTTTGCATGCCGAAGGTATGGACAAATTTAAGACGAGAGAATTCATCCGTAATCCGTAATGAAACAAAGATTCCCCGGCTCAATTTATTCGACGTTCCACAATGTGAAGTATCCGAGTTTGGATCAACATTCAGCAAGCTTTGTTGAATTGTAATTACACCAGTCTCATTGCACCAAAACGATAATTATACGGGATTAAACCACTCTTGTCTGGAGTATGCCCGTTAATTTTAACCTGAGATCAAAATTGCCAGCGCAGGTAAAACTAATTTCGATTCTTAGCTGTCTCCGTGGTGAATTATGAGACATTGATTACATTATCAGTTTTAAATTAAAGGGAATTTTGAAGTATAATTTTCTTAGATGAGTCAATGAGTTATTGCCATTGGGTGAGGTTTTGTTCTGAACAATAGTATAATTGAAATTTATTTTTTTATTTTTATAGTACTATACGCCGTACTAGCGAACTTTAAATATTAGAAACAGAAAAAAATTATCTCCCCTTGCGCTGCGGGAATTGAACCCACGACCGTCACGTATCGCGCGTGCTGCTCTTACCAACTGAGCTAACCGCAAGTTATCGTAGGCGATGCAATTTAAGTATGTATGCCGATAAGTATGTAGTTCTAAACATATTCGGCAGAGGGCACTTACCGGAAGGCTAACGGTTGATACAGCAGAAAAATTTCATCGCCTACGATAACTTGCAGTTAGCTCAGTTGGTAAGAGCAGCACGCGCGATACGTGACGATCATGGGTTCAATTCCCGCACCGCAAGGGGATATAATTTTTTTCTGTTTTCTAATATTTAATTGAAATTTGTAAGCCTCAATTACACCATAACATCCATGTGCCTATATGCTTCTGATTTTCGCTGAGCAAGCTACTGTTATGATAAAGGCTACCATTATTCGAAATATGACAGCTGATAGTTTTTGAAAAATTCAAGGACTTGACAACCCTAAAAGTATCAAAATCTTACTGTTTCATAAAATTACCGTTGTCACTTTATGAAAAATTGAGCATGTCTTTAAATGTTTCATATTTGCTTAAAAGTAAAATTTAATTGGCCTCATTCACACTTAGTAGTTTGTACGTGAAGAATAATAAAGATTGAACTCTTTCAACTAGAAATGTTTGTTTCCTTCTAAAAGACATCTTCAATCTGAGGAAGCATGTCTATATACAACCTTTTTCAATCAACAATTCGTACATAAAATAAATGTTCCTTCTTTTTAACTGAAAAGTGTTGCAAGTCACCCCATTACGTTTGTGACTTGCAAACGTTAAAAACGTGCAGAAACCTAAAAACATTCTGCGTGTTGTGATTGCTTCCACGATTTCTTTGTAATGATCCGAAGAAAAAGTGGTACAATTTAATTTACTTCGGAATGCTGAACTGTTACGCATTTCTGTTCTACATACATTTACCTACTTGTGCGGCAACTATTTCATAAGCACTACAACAGGATATGGTAGTAATGTTCAAAGAAATATTATTAATAGAAAAGTTGAATAGATTCCGGGAATCGAAGATGAATTTCAGGTTATGACGCAACATGCGTTTGACGTAAGTTATATCTGATGAGATGAAATCTCGAAGTACGAAGAGGTAGGTATACGGTACCTTGAATGTGTTTTTTTGTCCTTAATAATCAATCCTTAGTGTAGTCATTGAACTTTTCCTTGAGTAACGTACGTAATCTAGATTTTGTGATAATAATTTGTTTATCAACAAATAACTTGAGGATGTAGCAGTACCAATTGTAATATAATTAAATGTGTATTGGCTCAAAAACTTGTGTGGTCTTTTTTAATGACATTTTCAAAAGAAAAAAGAAAAAAAAACGATTGTAATGATATCACTTAAAAGCTACTTAACTTACTTTGTACTTGTCGCCCTTAAGCTAGGACCTCATTACCACTTAACATCAGGTGGTATGATTGGTCAATCTTGAAGCTGGCATTTACCTCGCCCAGCGTCTCTCAATCGCCATTCAGCGAGGTAATGCAGCCAACATTTAGATTACCTTACTACAGGGACCTTGTTTGTTTTATTAATGTATCTATTTTACAATTAACTATTTAGTGTTAATTTATTTTATACTAGCTGTGCCCGCGACTTCGTTCGCGTGGACTACATCCTTTCATGGTCGGTTTTTCCCCTATCTCCCCTAATATTCGAAACAAAAAGTTGTCTATATTTTAATAGAGCTATATTTGTGCCAACTTTCATTTAATTTTCCCATATAAACTTTCAAAGATGGCATTACCCCCCCCCCCTCCTTACTTTCTAACAAAAAGTAGCCTATATCCGTTCTTGAGGTTCAACGTATACCTATGCCAAATTTCATCAAATCGGTTGAGAGGTTTAAGCGGGAAAGCGTAACAGACAGACAGAGTTACTTTCGCATTTATAATATTAGTAGGGATATACTAGCCGCCGGCCACGACTCCGTCCGCGTCGACTTGGTATTTTCTAGCAATAAATATAGATGGTCCGTTTTAAAAGTAGTCCATATTTTTATGCAAGTTTCGTGTTATATTTGTGCCAAATTTTATATCCCCATCTAAAAAAAAACATTTTCTCATATAAACTTTCCAGGGCGTTATTACCCCCATCCGGGGGATGTATTTTCAAAACAAAAGAAGCCTATAACCGTTCTAGAGGTATAGGATAGCTATACCAAGTTTCATCGGTTCAGTGGTTAAGGCGTGAAATCTGGACAGAAAAACAGACAGGACAGTCAGACAGAGTTACTTTCGCATTTATAATATTAAAAGGATTTCATACTTTAGTTATATGCAAGTAAAATGTAATACTTAATTACCAAGCCTATAATTGTGTCAACAATGCTGCAGAGTTGCAAGCTGCTGATGTAAATACAGCTCGCGTCGTCTGCAAATACTCGCGCGCTTTGTGCTAGAGTTGTTCAGTTATGACACAGTATAAACTATGATATGACGTCATAAATACAGTAACATGTACGATGAAGTTATGGATTTCAATAATGCTGTTGGAACTTTGTCGAAGATGCATTGGTGATAGATGCTTTCCATGCTTTGATACTAATAGGGGACCGAACTGCATCAAAACTACCATATTGTTTTTATTCGTTCAATAGCTTATTATAAAAAAAATTGACACGTGTTTTTCACTTGCTAAATTGGTATTATAAAACTATGTCATGTTCTGTGTGTGTGGTGTGGTGAGTGGGGGCTCGATATATTTACGGGTAATAAATGCACCCACTGATGACGTTATGCCACTATTCAATTCTACGTATCGCCGTTTTTTAGTGTTCCATACTTTTGCATAGTCTTACAGATGGACAATACAATTTTAAATCTTATTACTTGGTAAAAAAACACGTAATTTTTAATAAAAATAAATGAAACTATAAAGAAACAGCCGATACGGATTACTCATACAGAGATGCGTACAAAATTACATTGAGGCGATGTCTAAAAATAAAATAATTTCCTTCTGTAAGGAAATCAACGTGTTATTTGAGAGATTTTGTTTTTAACAGAGCTGTTTGGCATTTTATTTGTGAGAAATGCGTTCAGCTAAAGAAAGTCAGAGGCGTGAACGGAACTCCCCAACAAAGGCGTAGACATCCCATTCAAGAGTCTCGGAACGTGTCGTCTCCATCACAGTGACGTGATGTGAATATGGTTTAACGGTCAAAGCATGCCAGGCCTACGTCGCATCAATATTGGTCAAAATCAGTAGGAAGCTACTAATCGCCTTTACCCAGCAAAAGTCCCAAAGCTATGAGACCATATATTTTTCCCGTCCTAAATGATATCCGGACCTGTTATATTGCATTTTGATTGGTGATATATAAAATTCAAACTCAAATAGTTTATTTCAGGACCAGGTTCCATAGTATTATTACAATTTATGACTTATAAAAAACTAATGTTAGTACTTGCGTGATATTTGTCCGACATGGCGCGTCACCCAATTTCGCAGCAAGGTTTCCCACCGGTCTCTGAACACCTTAAGGAGACTGGAGCTGGAGCGAAGCCTGGTGAGCAAGGAGGCACCTTTTCCTTAAAATGGCGTATAAATCATCTATATTCGCCTCTGCAAACATTCCAGACGCGCTACAACGCCCCGACAGCTTCAACAGTAGGTATCCTTAGTGCGTTGTTATTGAACACGAAGGTCGTTGAATATCCACTGCGTATGGTTAGTCCAGAGACTGCACGCGTATAAAGATGGCAGCTTTGAAAAGCGTACGAACGCATCGCGCAAATTTCGGTGTCACTGACAAGAAAAACACATTTTGTTCTTCTTCATTAATATACAATATGTACTATTAATAACAGCGACGCGTAGAGAAAGGAAATATGTATAAACCTATTAATAGCCACGTTACTTATCGAAGCAAGGAATTTAATCAAGCTGTTATTTCTCATTAAATCTTGTTCAATATTCCGTTTAATTAAGGCTGATGTCAGTCCTCTTGTTTTTATAAAACACCTTGGTCTGAGCGAAGCCTTTCATGTAAATTACGTCAGTAATATTTATGAAGTCTAAACATACATATTTACATATAAACCAAAAGAATATACCCCTGGTTCAAATCTTTAAATTATCTAGAAGATACCAACACGCAATTCAATTATTAAAAAGGAAGCTAAATAATAATATGTTTGCAATTTATTCTTTCATCATCAAAGTAAGTAATAAATATTTGTACCTCTCTTTGTGTGCGATTTTTTACGTTCCTATGGGTGTTGTTTTAAAGTGGAAAATATTTATTTTTGATTGTTTAATTTAATATTCCCTTAGTGGTCCATATTGATCAGAGCAATGGACTCAAGCCCCAAAGGTCGTGTGTCGAAATTCGAATCCCGCGGGAAACACCTTCACTTTGTGAGGGTTTCCTAGTTTGATTAGAACATTGCAGGCTATTGTCCGATCTGTGGCCGTTATAATTCAACTATATTCCCATGTCGCCGTCAATAGACGATGAGAGGTGCGAGGGTTTTAGCGGGTAGTATCAGCTGTATTCACAGCGGGGGAGTCCCACACACCCCGCTGCCTTTTCCTCAGGCAGTGGTTAACTGCGCCAGTGCGTTTCCATCACTTAAAAAAGAAAAAAGAGCTATTGTTCGTTAATAATGATTATTCCAGGCTTCGATATACCTATTAGCCGTTGATCCCGGTTATGATCCACATAGATTTCGTTTCTTTTCAAAGAGTTACGGAGGTCAGAAAGTTATCATACCGAAGTAATAACCAGCTCAAAAATAGTTAACGGGTCATAACACAACAACTGATGCACTGACCGTGGACCACGGTTAACGTAATCTAACCGAAACGTCGGGCAGTAAATAGTTCGTATTAAGTACAAAAAAAGTTGTCGCGTTTTAACTGCAAATCTGTTAACTTATTTCAAATGTTTAATAATAGTTTAAAAACACGCTATTAGCACGCACTAAGAATCCGAAAGCTTGGTAAGGCCGCCATATTGGATTTGTAAATTTTACGTTTCTTAGCTAGTCATGTATTGTTATCAGAGGTCAGAGCGTGTGATTCATCCTAATCAAATACCGGGAAGTGGGTCAAAAGATTTTCTCTCATCTTTTGAACCACAGTTCAAAAGACGTAAGAAACAAGTGAAGCTAATAAGTGCGTGTAAAATGGAACACAAATGTCTTAAATTATTCAACGTAAATCGTCAAAGTCGTAGTAGATCACGGGCTTCGTTATGCTTATAGATGCAAAACAGATATATAGGTGTGCCAGGAAAAATTTGTCACTATTCTAACGAAATAAAACGTAATTATTTGAGCGCTATTATTTGAAATACAATAAGGAAATAAGAAACAACATATCACACTGTTAAATTACCTCACTATGCCTACAGGGTAGTTTTTTTAGAGCGAATAAACCGAGGCGCGGGTCTAATTAGGGTGTCGCTAAGATTTTATGTTTGGGCTCGTCTCGTAAAGCAGCCAGTAGATAACGTTTTAGTGTACGCACATTTACAACCGCACCAATTAACTTGGGATTGTACTAATAACATTCTAATTGAAAAGCAGAAATCCTGGCGCTTTGAAACTTTAACTGGATTTGGCTGATCTGGTAACTCCTAACCAAACCGATTGTATGGTACCTATATGATTGCTTGCGCTATTTACTATTTCTGTTAAATCGGACCTAGTTCAAATGTTAACTAAGTTTTGAAGATAGGATGCAATGAGTTCCGCGTTAGAGGTTGAATTCTTTGAGCTAACCAGCAACTTAAAAATGTATTATTTACAATCAGTTTTCGTTTAGAAGATTTCATTAAATAAAACCAATGTGACATTATTTGTTGTCTGGAGGTAGATTTGCCACAAAAGATTTATCTACAAATTAAAAGATATCCATTAAAATCATGAGTGGCCACTTGCAAGCTAGTTGGCTCCCTACCAAGACACAATGAAAGCCAATCTCAGGAGACTGCACATGGAAAGTAAAATGCTTAAGTTATTTAGTTGAACGAAAAACTGTGTTACAAGATAAGCTACACGACATAGCATTGGCAATATTCCAAAGAGAAATAAGCTAAGAGGAGTAGCATCACTACATTACAACTGACTAATAAACTATGAATGTTGTTGAAAATAAAAATAATAATATTGGACAACATCACATACATTGCTCTGATCCTGTGGTAAGTAGCTACAGCACTTGTGTTACAGAAATCAGATACAACGACGGTACCACAACACCCAGACCCGAGACAATATAGAAAATATCGTTTCCCATATTGACCCGACCGGGGATCGAACCCGGAACCTCAGAGATGGCGCGACGCCAAAGTACGGCACGCTTGCCTCTCGGCTACGGAGGTCGTCAAATGCTTACTTTTTAAAAGCAACAGAAGTGTTCTTACCTGATAACAGTAACTTTAAGATTTAAGAAAGAGCCAACCAAAGATTAACTATTTTTTATTATAGTTGGTATTGGGTTTATATAATAATTTCAGTGTTTGCAGTAACAACTAAAATATTTTTATACATCTAGTTACTTATATCAATGTATAACTTGTCATTCCATATAGTCAAAGTCAAAGTCAAAGTCAATATTTTTTATTCATGTAGATTACATTTGTAATACTTATTAATATTATACTCAACTGCATCTCATGTTGCTGACAAAACATTGTCAGAAACTACATTTTCTCCTTGCGCTAATGACATACATTGTAACGTGTGAAAATTTATTAAGTACCTGTCTTAATTATTTCCTTCTATCGTTTGACCTGCTTTAGAAAAAAAAACATATTTCTTGTGAAAAAATAGCTTAATATGTCTCTTGTTGCTTTGGTGGGGAATAACTTGCCAAGATTTTCCATTTAAATGGGATTTCCAAGATTTAAAATATTGGGTGGCAACTGCTATTCTAATATACTTACCTAATCTAATATTATGATCAAAGCATTGTTGAAGTGCACGATATAAACAAGAAAAAAATTTAACTTGAAATCCGCATTAAGTGCGTGCCCTTTATTTAAAGTTAGGTAGGTACATACGTGCACAGAAACATATTTAGGTAGATACCATAACAATGTTTTTAACTAAAATAAATATGTTATACTTAGTATTTTTCGAACGCTCACCCAGTTACAGATAGGCTTAAGCCCTCATCAACTACCTGTCGCCAACTCGTAAATCCTCAGTTATTCCTCACGCCACCGCCCGCTGGTCACCAACAAAGTTCCCTCATTCTCAACAAAGGATTAAGCTCAAGCTTAACTGACGGCATGACGCATATAGTAATGGTTCTTACTTTTATGCTCCTAGCCCATTGCCCTCATTTTTAGGTAATTAACTATTTACCTATTTTTTATTAAGCTTTTATTTATCGGTACTTATTGCTGCCCACGAATAGGGTAGATGACTTAAATTTTCTTATCCAACAGATAATTTACCAAAAAACATTTGAAAATATTATTTTTATCATGTAGTCGAAAATTTACTAAAATTGCATAAAAATTTCTTCATAAAGTTTATCACATCTCCGTATAGTTTTTACAAAATTATAACATTAACAAACCCCTCACCTGAGCTTTGATGCATATAAGCGACCGAAAGAGATGTTTGCAATATTTTTTTAATAATTTACAAAGAATGAAAAGGCGGTGGTAAATAGTGCGACATTTTATGAGCTAAGATAATGACAGATTATCTATAAAAGAGTATCAAAGACAAAATAAATTAGAAAAAGGTTTAAACTTAAAGCAGGTGCGTTTTGCACAATGCACTTCATTGTTTATTTATTTGTTAAAGCCTAAAATACATTTTCATTGTATTTTGAAAATCTAACTGATTGACTGAATAGAATCAAGGTTTTTAACGAAATATGATATTTCAGGAAGATAACTCTACTATCTGTTAATATAACAGTTAGTTTAGTTTTCTTCCGGAAATTTATATAAGTGAACAAAAAATTCAATTTTTGCGATAGAACGCAAAATCGGAATCACTGTTCCAAACGAGGGTCAACGTGGGGAGGGGTCGTTGAATCAATCACATTGCTTTTTTATTAATATTTTGCTCAAAACTGGTGAGTTATCAATCAACTAATCAAGTATTTGTTAATTGGTTTCGTATAATAATACTTGGAGTTTTGATTGAACAATGCAACGTGAATCTGGAACGTATTCCTACTGATTATTCTGAAATAAAACTCAGCAGTACCCAACTCGTTATGTAACGTATGGGTAAATAACTTTGAAGTTATTACGATCTCCGTAGCCGAGAGGCAAGCGTGCCGGACTTTGGCGTGGCGTTATCTCTGAGGTTCCGGGTTCGATCCCCGGTCGGGTCAATATGGGAAACGAACTTTTCTGTATTGTTTCGGGTCTGGAGTCTGTGGTGCCGTCGTTGTTTCTGATTAAGCTACTTAGGTATAACACACGTGCTTTAGCTACTTACCACAGAATCAGAGCAATGTATGTGATGTTGTCCAATATTTATTTATTATTTATTTATTGTTTTGATAAGAGACGAAACTATTAAGAGCATATCTAAGTATGTAGTTTGTGCAGAAACCAGTTTCCAAAAGCACCTCTTCATAAACATGACGTATGTAGGTATGTACCACCTCTTCGCTCAACCATATCCAATGGAATGTAACGACCTACTACGCGCTGCTATTTTTAACCCCTAAGCAAAAATTGTAGTCATGAGGTTAACCATTAAACATACTTTTTACGGGCACCCAACAGATATTACAGTCTAACATAAAACCTTTTACGTTGAAATTGCGTGCAACTGATCGCGATAGCCAAAGTTATCACACGGTAAATAGAACAATAGTCTGTTCCCCACAACATGTTTACTTAATAGCACGCCTTAAAACAACAATGTATGATAAAAGCCTCATGTAAGAAAGTATAAACGAACGATAATGGAAAAGATATTCAATAACACAGCATATTAAAATCAATCATGTTACGCTACGTTAAACTCCGAATACGATGACAAATGAAGGAACATATTTTGGTAAAATAAACGTGTGTTTTCGTCAGAAATTTTCTTGTTTCACAATATGAAGAGTTATACAATCACGTAGATAATTATAATATTACGATTTTGGTTTAATGCATGTGCTGGCAATTTGTCAATGAGAACAAATATTTTATTTTCTCATCAGCTAGGATTTATCTAAAAATGTATTCGAACCTTTTTCATTTGGAATCAATGTTCTAAAACGCAAGAATCAAACCTACCTACACGAATATAAGCGAAACTTGAAATCGCTAGATCACAAAGGAAATTAATAATACAAACTTATAACAAATTCTCAACCGCTAGTCTGCTAGACTGCAATCTTTTTTTATTATATTGTCCTTCAAGATTGACCTCGTCCCACCTGATGTTAAGTGGTAATGAGGTCCTAGCTTAAGGACGACATGTACAGCATAATAAATCTGTTACTGGACTTGTCGCCCTTATCTTGCAGGCTTGATCCCTGCTGCTCATGTAGCACCCCCCCAGGAGCTCTGAAAACCTTACTCACACGCAGAAACACAAAAACACAGAAGTGATTGTGGCTGCGGTCTTCTGTAAGGTGGAGTTATTTCTCCAGTCGGGCTGGTCCAGTTTGAGTGATAAATCGCTATGCTCTACCTCTCTTAAACTCATATTTAGTTAAAACAAAACTTTGATACAAGTTATATTTCATTTTGTATCAAATATAACTTGTAATAAGGTTGAAAGAAGAAAAGAGTTAAAGCTTAGTTTGTAACGAAATGGCGTTATTTTGAAGCCAGATGGCAAGTTATCCAGCGAATGATAAGAAAAAGAGAAAATCTGAACTAAAAATGAAGGCAAAACGAATCAAAAGTTGACTAGCACAAAATACGAGTCGGTTGTTTTCAAATCGAAGTTCAAATAATACAGCTAATATGTAATTTTCTCGTACAGATAAGATTCTTTCGCATTTGATCTCAGAATAAATATTTTCTCATTTATTTTTCAGAAAGCTTGTATCGTTGTAGTTTAATGGTGCCAGTTTACAAATGCCAAGGCAAGTCTTGTTATTGGAATCGCTCGTTAACGAGATATCTGTTTTCTAGTTTCCAATTACAAGACACAATACAAGAAAATAAAAGTGCTTTTTACTACGCACCATTATATTTTTTGGGGTACCTTCATGGACAATCTTATGTACAAACAATTGTATGTACCTAATACGATAGATAACTGGATAGCAGACACGTTTTGTTGTATTATGTAAGCAATTTGATAAAACGATGCCTAGTCCTTAAGTTAGTATGCCTATTGCGTGGTAGGTGTGTATGTGTGTTTTGAATATGTACTTATAACGCATTTACAAAAGTACACCACGTTTTCTGCCAGAACGGTAATTAAAGGTTGAAAACGCGTCAAGGTAATCATTTTTATTATAATAGAATAGAAAACGATTCTGTTCATGTATTTTATTACAAAGCCTTTACGAATCATCCGTTTGTTGTGAAAATACTAATAATTATTAATCATCAATTGTACACAGATTTTTTGGTAATTTTATGAATAAGTCATTCAAACATTTATCAAGCATTATTATGACTGAACATATTTTATCAATAATTCATAATAGGAGAACCAGTGAACGAAAAAACATACACTGAGGAGAACGGACTGGGTCAAAATAACCCATATGTTTTAGTCCGTTAAATAGTTATTAATAAAAAAAAATAGACAAGTATTTTTTCCTTTCCCAAATCACTTAATAAATACTTAGATAAGTTGCGACGTCGAGTTGCGGAGTTGTGTCTCGTTACGTCACTGCTAACAATCTTCTACTATACATATAAAAGTAAGTCGGGTTTTCCTCCCTGACGCTATAACTCTAGAACGCACGAACCGATTTCCACGGTTTTGCATTCGTTGGAAAGGTCTCGGGCTCCGTAAGGTTAATAGCAAAAAAATTTTCAACAGAAAAGCGGGAAAATCCTCTAAGGCGAAACGAAGTTCGCCGGAACCGCTAGTTGTTATTAAAATATAACATAATGTAATTTTTCATTTCGCAAATTATTGAATAAATATTGAGATAAAAGGATACCAAATTGCGAGGTTGGGGCTCGTTACGACACTGGTGGATACAAAATGAGAAGTATTGGAACAGTGGTCCTAAGGGTTGGCCGAGTCCCCCCCGCTGGGTTCCGCATCTTGTCGCGATGGGGGGGCTCAGTAACCCTGTGGTCCGGGACGTTGAGGCTGGCCTTGTCACCCAGCCTCCAATACCGCACAGGGTGAAGCCAAGACGGATCCCGAGCTGGGCTGCGGAGAGAAGGTGGCTCTCTGCGGCAAGCCCGCAAGGGCAGAGGTGGATCGCGGAGGAAGAGGAGGACCTCGGTGTTTCGTTGCCGGCCTCCCTGTCCTCCGCGACCCGGCAGTGGCGCGCTGCCGCGCGACGCGCGAATCGCGTCGTGGTGGGGTCGCGGAGGAAGAGGAGGATACGGTATTACGTTTGCCGGTCTCCCTATCCTCCGCGACCGGTGGGTCTCGGGACTTCATCTGGCTCTCGGAGGGAGAGCTGGATTGAGAGTCTCGGGTGTCCACAGAGGCGGTAGGCAGCGGAGCCGCACAGCAGATCCGCTGCTGGGACCGGAGATGCCAGGCGTGGGGTAAGCCTGGCGTCCGTTACCTCGGTCCCGAGGGGGTGGGGCGTGTCAGGTGGCCTGACACACTCCAGCTGCGTATTTGCGCGGCGAGATGGGCCGCTTGGCGGTAGGCGCTGTGGGGGAGCCTGTGTAGAATCGCAAGGAATCCCGGCTCCCCCACAATTGCGCAGCGTTGGCCACCGAGGGGGTTTTAGTCGGTGCGAGCCCGACACACCACTCTCTGTTCCCCACTGAGAGTGACGGTGCGGTAGGCATTTCCCCCTCGACTAAAAAAAAAAAAAAAAAGGGTTGGCCGAGTAGCGCGTATTAGTCTAAGGTCGGCAGTTCGGATCTGGCCTCCGGAATGTTATTTATTGTAGTGGATGTTAAGGCTGAGCCGATCTCTCACACCACCGCTACTAGGGCGATGTGGTCCAACGGGGAGTTTTAGTGGGTAGGCCAGGTAGGCAGGAAGGAGGAGATTCCCACACACGCCGCCTTTCTCCCTCGGGTGGAGGTACAGGGCGTCAAGCGTTCCTCCCCGTAAAAAAAACTGGTGAATGTAGTACTGCAAAATGTAGCCATTGAAGACGTATACGACAATTCAGTTAAATGTGTCGCCGTTACTTTTTAATTAAACGGAAAATGCAAAAATGCGTATCATACCCAAATTTTTTTAACAAACTGGCTAAAAACAATTTTAGTCAGCTTCCGTTCGGAGCTACCATTGATTCCGAAGTATATATATTTTTTTTATAATGCACTTCAAGATTGACCTCATCCCACCTGATGTTAAGTGGTAATGAGTTCTTAGCTTAAGGACGAAAAGTATAGCATAGTAAAACTGTTACTAGACTTGTCGCCCTTACCTTGAAGGCTTGACCCCTGCTACTAATGTAGCACCCCCCAAGAGCTCTGGAAACCTTACTCATACGCAGGAACACAACAACACCGGAGTGATTTTTATTTGGCTGCGGTCTTCTGTAAGGTAGAGGTATTTCACCAGTCAGACTGCTCCAGTTCGAGCGATAAATCGCTTTGCCCTGCCTCTTTTGAAAAAATATCGGACTTTCACGTTGTGTATTGTTATGTAATACTTAAAAGTATTTAAAGAAAAACACATTAATGTACGTTAGTTTGATGGATTCATTCAAACAAAAACTACGAATTTATTAGAGTTGGTTTTCATCGCTATGTTTACGAGATTCGATTGAAGAAAAATGTGCCTTGTCAAATTAGATAGATTTATGTGTAACTAGTAACATGTTAAATTCGCGATTTCGTGATTTATCGTACTTTTAATATTAAAATAGTGTTTGTTAAGTTTTGTTATACATTTGAAAGTAATTCAGACTACCAACAGATCTACTATCTATTTACCTGTCAAATGAAGGAATTAATTAGACAAGCTTTTGACGACTTTGTTGGCGCAGTGGCTAAGGCTGCAGCCAAAGCGCAAAAGGTCCCGGGTTCGATTTCCAATCAGGTCAATTCGGAAAACGAACTTTTCTAAATTGACTCGATTCTTAGTGTACTGGGATGACGCCCCCAGTTAGTATCCGTTGTGTGGTGCTCATAAGGGGAAACCTTAGTTTGAGAGACCAGATGATTGGTGTTGGTTGTATAATTACACTGTGAGTATTCGGAATTGTATTTAGAATAAAACAACTAAAGGAATTATAACAAGGATTTATTTAATTACATCAACGACAATGAGATGAGAGTCCATCAATTACTCTTACTTAGCTATTCGTACGTATAAAATTACATCATTTTAACATTAAATAAAATCGAATGACTGACCTGATGTTGCTCTAGCAGAAAATGTTCGCCACCGTTTACCCTCCACACTGTCACAAGTTGCGTCCGTTCGTGGCGGCGACTGACTCCCGACTGACTCACCGTTGAACGTTATTCAAACACGAACGAATGAACGAATGTATATGTATGCTACTTCATAGACCGATTAATCGGTCTATGAAGTTGCAAGATAAATATGAAAAAAAAACATTTTACAAATTATAATTACAATCTATAGTAAATCATTATTAAATCCACCTGATTTATTAGTTATCCTTACAGCTCGGCCATCCTGCTAGAGCAAGTCCCTTTGCTTTAGTGATTTTAAAATTACACTTTGTATATACTAAATTTTTACAGGTTACAGATTTTTACAGAAAACATAATCATTTAATGCAGATATTCTATTTATAAATATTCATTTCATGAATAATTATTAACTTGAAACTACAAGTATTGACAGTATCTTTGTAAATGTTTAGTACACTGAAACGATAAGACTAACCTTAAAAAATTAAACAAGACAATAAGATATGTAATTGTGTAGTTAAAGATTAATCTTTTATTACATAAATAAATAAAGTACCATATAAATAGAACAACCGTTTTAAAAACATACAATGCTATACGAAACAAAACAATTCATTCTACATTTAACTATTATTTATTGATAAAATTGTAAATTTAAATAATACAAATTAATGTTAATTCTTCTGAATTTCCCTTATAAGCATAAATACCTCCACCATACCATAAATTCTTAACCAACGTGTTTAAAAGAATATAAGTTTAATTACTGTAAACGTCAAAAGAATTAAAAGATTTTGTTTTGGCTTTCCCAGATTCCAATAAATATGCACACTAGTCAAGTTGAATTACTACTTGGAGTCGATTCATCATTAGAAGTTGGAAACACTTTTAAATTTGAATTATTTACACCAAATTTTCCCGATCTACAAAAAGTACTTATATGACCAAGTTTTTCGCAGGTATTACATTTGTTTGGAGGTTTTTGACATTTATAGCTTTTATGACCCTCTTCGCTACAGTTATGACAAATTATTTTCTTAGAAAAATCAAATCGTCGGCTGTTGGACGATGTTAAACCTACAATCTTTTTATCATGCCTTAACTTATCGCTTGCATCCTTACTAGTAGCTATTTTAACTGTCTTCAGGTACATGAGCGCTTGCTCAGGCTCGCGAAACTGAGCAGCTTGAGCACCTATCCTTACCGCACGATCTTCTATTCCATTTAAAATACAATCGACCGCTTTTCTGCCACTAATACCGCACCTATTTAGTAAATTCATTTTCTCATAGTAATAGCTTTCTAACAACTCCCCATAACGAGCCTTTTTAGCCAACATAATAGTTAAAAGCTCTGCGTAATCTTCTCTGCATGGAAAAGATTCAAGAAGTTTTCTTTTCCATTCATTCCAAGTGTAAAGGACCGTGCTAAGGCCCTGGTACCAAGATTTAGCGAGTCCAGATAGTTTAGGAAGGGCAAAGTGTATTATTTCTTTTTCTTGCCAACCATAGATCTCAGCACACTCCTCCACCTTAGTAAGCCAGATTAATATTGTTTGGTCTTTTGACGTAGGGTCAAACTCTGGGACAACATTACTGACTGAAAGTTTAGATGACGATTGATTTTTCATGTCCTTTATAATATCTAAAAATTTATCTATCATATTATGGGTAGCACTAGAATCATTTTCTAATTTGCTATGAAAAAAACGGTTAGTCTGATACTGATTATTATTATGACTGCGTGTATTGACGCGAGAGGAACGAGAGTATATCCTCTTCCTTTTATTTCCACGATAAAACGTCTCATCTGAATCACTACTATCAAAATACCTCTTGTTTCTCTCGCGCCTATACCGCTCTTTATTAACATACAAATTAGGATGGTATTGAAAATTTCTATCAGACGTCTTCAATCGTTCATTGGAATCACTGCGGGGGCACCTTACTGGCCTCGAGTTTTCACGCTGCTTATATTGAAAGTAGTCTGCGTCGTCGTGAAAAGATCGACTACGAGCGCGCGACATACGCTTAGACGATGATAACCGGCGAAATTACCTTAAATTATTACTTTTAGAGCGTTGCCGACGAGACTCCCCACCGTACCGGTGTTGCCTCATCGACTCCCCGCTCGGACTTAGAGTGTTACGAGTTCTCACTCTTGACTGTCTCCCACTATTTTCACGGGAATCCCAATAACAACCAGTACCATTAGAATAGTGGCTTTGCCTACCTTTCAGGCTCCCTTCCACTTTTGTACTTGGCCTATGGGTTGACTGCGTCTGAGGCTGTATTTCCGTGCGGTCAGCATCACCAGCCTCATCCTCCACGCGGTCACTCTCAACAGTCCCGTCATTACATTGACCGACAGCAATTGATTGATCAACGTTTTCCATGACTGAAACTTGAACATAGTAATGGTTAATAAATTTCTTTTATGAGTCAACTTCCACAATAGCACTGCTATTTTTTTTAATGTAAAGCGGGCACTTTCAACTGCTTTCTTTTATCATATTTTATATGTAAGGAGACACAGTGTCGAAAAATAATCTTCTAACTGAAATCTATGCTAACTTATTTACTGTTATTATTTATAAGAATCCAAAAATATATATAGATGCACAAGATTTCAGCCGATAAATATCCAAATGCATTATTAAGTAACATCAAAAGTAATTTAAATTGACGGTAGGTACTTTAAGGACATAAATTTAATATTTTATGACTAAATGTAAAATAAGGTAGTCAAATATTCACTAGGTTTACACTGCTTTCATAAAAAACGTATTTACCGTTGTTAATATGTTTAAAACGTTTAAAGTAGGTACATTTAGATTAAGATGCTTAAGATTGAGACTGATAAACTTCAAAAACAAAACTGAATTAATGAACTCCGTTTTTTTTTCTCATAAAATAACCAATGTAGTAAAAGGCACTTTTAGGTTTAAACGTACAATTTTACATGACATTATTAGTAAAACAGGTTCGTTCAATTACAGTTTGAGAATTAACCACAATTTCAAGGAAAAATTAAGGTTTAACTTGTAATCAAAGGGTTGAACTCTAATCACATACCCGACAAATGCACACCAAAAAAACATATTTCGTTAAATTATAAACTTGCAGGCTGGATAAACGAATAATTAAGAAAATTATTCGCCAATCTCACTTCTGAACTATAATTACACTGTGAGTATTCGGAATTGTATTTAGAATAAAACAACTAAAGGAATTATAACAAGGATTTATTTAATTACATCAACGACAATGAGATGAGAGTCCATCAATTACTCTTACTTAGCTATTCGTACGTATAAAATTACATCATTTTAACATTAAATAAAATCGAATGACTGACCTGATGTTGCTCTAGCAGAAAATGTTCGCCACCGTTTACCCTCCACACTGTCACAAGTTGCGTCCGTTCGTGGCGGCGACTGACTCCCGACTGACTCACCGTTGAACGTTATTCAAACACGAACGAATGAACGAATGTATATGTATGCTACTTCATAGACCGATTAATCGGTCTATGAAGTTGCAAGATAAATATGAAAAAAAACATTTTACAAATTATAATTACAATCTATAGTAAATCATTATTAAATCCACCTGATTTATTAGTTATCCTTACAGTTGGTTGTCTGGCGCATTTAGGTATTCATTTTTTTTTATAATTTAAAACGACATTGCCTTTTTACCTTATTGTACAGTAAACTGGGAAAAAAATATTAAATAATAACAAAACAAATGTGTAGATATCTATACATAACAGGGTTAAAGCATACCTTTTATTTGAATTTTCGCAATGCAAAAAAAAGTCTATCATATGAAATAGTGTGTCGGATGCATCTGTTACATGATTGACTGACGACCGGGTTTTTTACACATAGCTCTGTGTTTATGACTAAAACTGATAAAGTAACGCATTATATTTTGACGACCTCCGTAGCCGAGTGCAAGTGAGTCGGACTTTGGCGTCGCGCTATCTCAGAGGTCCCGGGTTCGATCCCTGGTCGGATCAATATGGGAAACTAATTTTTCTATATTGTCTCGGGTCCGGGTGTTGTGGTATCATCCTTATTTCTGATTTCTGTTAGACAAGTGCTTAAGCTACTTACCACAGACTCAGAGCAATGTATGTGATGATGTCCAATATTTATTTATTTATTTATACTTTAACATGTTTGAATACATTTCTC
The DNA here is from genome assembly GCA_037074685.1 of Glyphodes pyloalis. Classification (NCBI taxonomy): domain Eukaryota; kingdom Metazoa; phylum Arthropoda; class Insecta; order Lepidoptera; family Crambidae; genus Glyphodes; species Glyphodes pyloalis. Next base: position 12,658,684 of record JAYKKO010000008.1, on the reverse strand, counting down.
CGGCGAAAACTCTACGCGTGTCTTAAGACATATTCATAATGCGCCTTTTTGGTGTATCCTTAACTTCTTTTTAATTTTGACTGGTTTGACAACTGAATAAAAGATTAACGATTACCAAGATTTTTTTTTTATTTCCTATTTAACCAACAAAATACCGACTACACCCATATCGTAACAACGCGTGTGTGCTTAAATTCAGAACTTATTCAAGTCATCAGAAAGACATGTATCTTCACGTAATAATTTAATTTTATTGACAAGACCATATCATTAAAAAAAATTAATGATAAATTTCTAATATAAATGTCTTGACTATAATTATTATTATTATTTTTTTATAATGCACTCCAAGATTGACCTCATCCCACCTGATGTTAAGTTCCTAGCTTAAGAGCGAAAAGTATAGCATAGTAAAACTGTTACTAGACTTGTCGCCCTTACCTTGAAGGCTTGACCCCCTGCTACTAACGTAGCACCCCCCAGGAGCTCTGGAAACCTTAACTCACACGCAAGAACACAACAACACCGGAGTGATTGTTATTTGGCTGCGGTCTTCTGTAAGGTGGAGGTATTTCACCAGTCGGGCTGCTCCAGCTCGACAAACTACTTTAAAAACAAGAAATTACTTTGACAAACTTTAATTATATCTCAGGAAACTACTCTACACTAATAATATAAAGCTGTAGAGTTTGTTTGTTGGAATGCGCTAATCTTGGGAACTACTGGTTGGGATTGAATTATTATTATTATGTGGTGGGTAGTCCATTTATCAAGAAAGGCTTTAAACTTTAGATCATCATCGACGACCTCGGTGGCGCAGTGGCTAAGGTAGGCGGCCAAAGCGCGAAAGGTCCCGGGTTCGATTCCCGGTCGGGTCGATTTGGACAACGAACTTTTCTAAAGTCTGTGTGCTGGGATGACGCCCCCAGTTATTATCCGTCGTCTGGTACTCATAGTACAAGGGAAAACCTTAGTTTGAGACCAGGTGATTGGTGTGATTGTCTGTCGCATTTATTTATTTATTCAAAGTTAAAGTCAAAGTCAATATTTTCAAAGTCAATATTTTTTTAATCACATAGATTACATTAGTAATACTTATGAATAGTCTCTATATAAAGCAAATTAAGCTACCTCATGCTACTATCATGCTACGACTCATAGGAGCGAAGATTTAGTGGAGAAAGTGGGAAAAAACGGTGATAGCATGCAAAGCCGACGGCGTTAGGACCTGGTAAATAAAGGATAAACAATTTTAAATAATTTTAGGATTAATTGAACAATAAAAAGATAACTTCATTATTATTTTATTTTTATGATTATGAATTGCATACCCACATGAATAAATTAATTTTGATTATTAAGATTAGCAGTAATCATTTAATCCAATATTTTTATTCGCAAGGCAAAACTTGACTGAAAGTACCCACACAACTCACACACGTCCATCTATCGTTTGCAAAAATTTATTTCTAAAAACTCAAGACGTTTCCAGTTACCGCCGAACATGTTTGTTATTCAAATCCATATCAAATGTGTTACAGTAACAGAATGAAAACAGCTTTATTTGTTAATCCGCGAATCTGTAAAATAACAAACAATATTTTTGTTTATTAATCTTTGAATGATATTTAATTTTACGCCATAACGACCTTCCCAACCTTGTGAACTTCTAAATGAAACACGGAACATAAAGTCAACGTTTATTAAAACAAGACATGTAAATACATGAAATAGATTAGATTAAAATGTAATGGCTTGCCATTGCAGTCACACAGTTATACTTATTATTAAGTTAACGGTTTAGTAGTTAATAAGAACTTAATTCTGAGATGAGCAAGATCAGCCAGATAATGATTAAGGTTGGTGCAACCTAAACAAAACGTTGGGTTCGTATTAATTACTAAAAAATGTATCTCTAAAAACTGTTAGTTAAAAAGGAACACGAAAGTCTTAAATTCTATATATGGCTTTGGTTATTTTTCCAAGCAGGTGGGTTCCACCAGAATACCAGCGCTGTTGCGGTGTTAGAAATAATGCTGTAGCAGCATTTGCTGTTGTAGAACCTAATTGACCACATTATGTTATGTGTGTGTGTGTGTATTTCTGTTTTTTTGTTTTAATCGTGTTGTGTGTCAATAAACATAGTATTTCTATTCTATTCTATATAACACTTACCTATAGGTAGGTACTTAACAAGTTTGGAAAGTTTAAGATTCAGTATTAAGCGATAATTATTTAACAGTTAGGTAATTTCAATCAACATCGTGTTTTAAAATGAAATACCTCGAGAAGAAAAGCCCACAAGTATATACCAAATTATAGGAAAATGACTTTTTATAAAAATGTATTTAATACTGCCCAGTACTGGAATAATGTCTATGAAACTAGAACCTTTCCCATTTTCAAAATTTTATTCATGCACTAGCCCGAAAATGATCCCGCACAAATGGGCTAACATGACAAGGCGTTTTTTATTGGATTCTATTGCATTTGAAGAAATTTACTTCTATATTACGATTAAGTAAATGTTTTAAAAACAAGAACAGACAGTAATTTTTACCAAGCTTTGACGTCACCGCGGTTAATTTTTTATTTAATTTTTGCGATTAAGAAATAGACATCAATTTATCAATTAAAAAACTGGTTTCAAAATAAAAACCGCCAGTTATTTCTACCTACAAGCACAAGTTTGTTAACGTACGACACGACACACTCTAGGAGTAACACCATCAGGTGTATTATCTGAAGTATTCACGGAAGTAATTTCGCTAATATATGACAACACACGAAGACCGCCTTAACACATACTGATTGACCACAACGGAGGGGAAATATGATGGATCGGGTACGAAAGGAGCGTTATTGACACACGGCTCATTTGACATGCGTCCGACATAACGCTGACTCATGACTTAAGAGCTATTGCAATTTATAATATGTCTGAAAACGCGGACACTACATGTTCCTAAGGGCGCGTCCTCATTAGGTGAACAATGAGCGGCTTACTGATTCTGAGCGTATCGGTCGCTAACTCAAAAGCAACTGAGCGGTGAACTATAGCGTATTAATCGCAAACCGCTTCCGAATTCTGGTGAGGGAAGGTAAACTTGTATATATTAGTATTCTGACCAGTGTGTATGTAGTAAACTTCGTTTCTGACTACAAAACTATTATCTTTTTTTATTAAAAAACTGATCAGCCATTGACTTCTGATGGCAAGCGAACATAAACCCGAGGATCAATGAGCTAATATTAGCCTAATCAATCTTGATTCGAAAGTAGGTACCTAAATTATACTTATGAGAGCGAGTTTCTTTACTAAGTAGTGCATATTAAGAATAACAAAACAAGTTATTATGTTAACATTTATCTTATACCCTGATCCTGCAGAAAAATTGTGTAAACAGTTGTGGGATTCTGTCTATTTATAAACTTACTTCTTTTGTTAATTAAATAAATATCGAGTGTGATGGTTAATTTTATCCGCATCGAAGTTCTTAGTCAGATTTTTGATATTTGAATCATTTGAGAAGGCCATTTTGCGAATGTGTGCCATTTTACAGAGCCCCACACAGCCTGATTGACCGCAAAGGCCAGGACAGATGATGGATTGAGAGCAGATGGGGCGTCCATTCACACACGGTTCATTTAATGGTCGGATATATACGACGCTGACTCCGAACAGTGAGTTATTGCGATCAGTAATGTCTTGACGACGCACAAACGACATTTTTCTGTCATGTCTCCACACAATGAGGTTGTTTTTTCGCTCATTATCCTTATTATATCTTCTTCTGTCCCGTATTTGCGCTAGTTTGATGTTAGTTTTGAAGCTGAAGCTTTTTATTAAAGTTGATTTGATTCTTCTATGAATTTATCATTAATAGTAGTTTATTGTAGCCTATTTTATTTGTGATTTCAATGGATATAACTTTTTAATTAAAACTTTTTACACCTGTCGCAAAAACGACCGGATGTTATAAGTTTGACGTGTCTCTGTGTGTGTGTGTATCTGTTGATGGCATTGCAGTTACGTACGTAACGTAGGTAACGAAATGAAATTAATAAATTTCTGTTAGTTTCAATGGGAATCAAGATGTGTGACCGGACGGACTCTTTTTTAACTTTGCTTGTGTTTGCTCTGTTGTGGGTCATTAATGGAATGATACTATTCGATGCACTATATATTTCTATTATTTAATGATCAGTTTAACGGTAATTGTTTCAGTTAATCGTGCTTAACGTAATGGGCACCAAGATTTACGAGAAGGTTCATTTCTTTTGATTGCTAAGAAAAGAAGTGATTAGATGGTGCTTCAGCTTTACGACCACTAATTCGTAACAAGCCAAATGTAATTACGGGCTATGGGCTAGGTCTAGACTAACAATTTATTATGTTTATTTGTTTAACCTCTTGCCGATATTCTGCCTGGAGTAGTCCCGGGAACTTGGAAGGAAGCAAATAGTAAAACCAATCCCAAAAGTAAGCCAGCCTGCATCTTTGAAGGATCTCAGGCCAATTATCATTTTGCCTCTCATGTCTAAGATTATTGAGAAGGTTGTTTGCATTCAGATGGTGAGTTTTTTAGAAACAAACAGCATTCTTCCTTCTAAGCAATCTGGGTTTAGATCTGGTCGTGGCACCGCGACACTGCTTTTGGACGTAGTTGATGATATGTAGTATAAGTGAATGTTATCAATCACGTCTTAAACGTGATCGATAAAGATAATACAATGCGCGTAGGCATCTCTACCCTGACCACGTATTATAGATAAGTAAACTAGTATATAAGATGTGGATGTGTTAATAAAGAGAAGCTTATACAGTAGACGTTGGTTCATTAACATCGACCCTCCAACCTCCCATGATACAATATCTTGGGAGCGCAGGACGTGGGAGAGGGAACGATATTGGTGCTGCTGGACTATTCCCGTGCTTTTGATAGTATAAATACAGGTTTACTCATCTCCAAGCTTCATTATTATGGATTTGATGATGCATCGATAAAATGGTTTACCAGCTACCTCAGTGGACGGACGCAGAGAGTGGAAATATGCAATGATACTGGAGGCACTAAAAGCGTTCGGCTGCTGTTAAATAAATAGAGGAGTCCCACGAGGGTCAATCCTAGGGCCAATATTGTACATTTTATATTCTTGTGATATTATTCAGTCCATCAAAAATTGTAAATTTCATCTCTATGCAGATGACCTCCAAGTGTACATCTCATTCAATCCGAATGAGACGGCACGCGCAGTAAATATGTTGAATGAAGACTTGGAACGCATAGATGATTGGTCGAAAAGAAACGGTTTGGTCATCAACCCAACCAAATCAACATATTTAATATTTGGCTCTAAAAATCAAATTTTAAACATAACCAGTCGAGGACCATCGGTAAAGATCAAAGATAATCCTATACCACGGGTGAATGAGGCACGAAATCTTGGGGTGCTCATGGACGGAAACCTGAAATTTGAAAATCATGTATCGGAGACTGTAAGAAACTGCAACTACAGGTTAAAAGTATTTTATAAAATCAGACAGTATTTAAGCGTTGAATTACGAGTACATTTTTGTGAGTCATTAGTATTATCTAAACTCAACTATGCCAATACAGTCATTGGGGGGTGTCTCCTGGCTCGTACAAAAAAACTTATACAACGAGTACAGAATGCGTGCGCCCGTTGTTGCTTTCCGGTCCCTCGCAGAGCCCATATTACTCCATATCTCAATCAAGGTCGGTCTCCTTTTTGGTATTATAAAAGACGGAAATCCCTCTTACCTCCATGAAAAGTTGAAGTTTTCTCGTATACCATTACGAGGCGCCTGCAGACTGAACTATACGAAACATACCACAGCTGCTTTTCGGGGTAGTTTTCGCCACGCAGCCACAAAATGTTGGAACAACATACCGCCTCCAATAAGGAACTCTCAGTCCAAGAATAGTTTTAAAATCAAATTTAGGGCTTATCTCTTGGAAGTTCAAATGATATGAGCCTTGAATTTGATAAACATTAAGTTACTTTTAATCCTTTCTTTTATTTATTTTTATTTTATTATTATTTTATTTTTGTATGTCCTCTTGCACTTTGCACGTATTTGTTGATCTTTGTTGATTATTATCAACCCGCATTTGGTGAGTGTGGGTATGCAACTCTTGATTGTGGCGGTGTCGAATTATTGCCTGTAGTGTGGCTTGATTGGTTTGCTCGAGTAGATTATTTGCTGTTTCCTAGCACGCTTTACTTATGCAAGATGGTGTGTAATTGCTGGGTACCATTTATCTAACTATTGTTTTGCACTTTTAATGGCGCCTACCTCTCCGTCATCATCAGGCGACCACTGAAAACCAGCGTCGTGGTGCCATGCAGTGGTATCACGGCATAATGCTGAGATGGTTGCCTTTTTAGCACACTCTTAGGGTAAGAATTAGATTAGATGTAAGCTGTTGCCTGTTTAGTTTAATTTGTAGCTCTAAAATAATTCCTTGTAACATTGTATTTTTTTTTTTACATCGTTTTTTGTGTGCTAAATAAATACTTTCACTTTCACTATATAATTGACTGTGAACGTCGAAAGAGAATTACACACTAATGCCGCCGAGCCGCCAACCTACGTCGACAAGTTTTGACGGCGGGTTAGGCCTAGGCTTCATTCATAGCGACTTGGAAAACTTTGTCGGCGCGAAATGAGAAACTTTTTTGTCAGTTAGGGACACTACTGCTTGAGTGACGTTAGAAAACAGAGGTAGGGGCACGATGGCGGTATGTTTAGAATAAGGAGTATATACATCTATGGCGGAATGTCTCGGCGGGCAGAGTGTTTAGGCATACGTTGCTGAGATTATCTTTAGGGTTATGAACCTCAAAAGGAATAACAGACGGAACCCTTATTACTTTGTTGTCCGTATTATGTCTAAATGACGATCTGTCAAGACCTTTTTATTAAGTGCAGGTAGCGAGTTGAAATTCAGACCGTATACTTAGGTCTACAGTCTTATGAAGAGACGAAAAAAAAAATTGCAGTAATTTTAAGCAAAAAAGTTTTCGATTCTTTAAAGGGAGTCAAAACTCATGCTGTGCTACGTCTTCTTATCCCACGCCATTTCCGTTGAGAAGATGGGGTCCAGGGGTGGGTTTTAGTGGGTATCCTTGGCTTCTATTAGGGCAGGAAGCCCCACACACGCAGTCACCTCTTTTGGGCGACGGTACTATGCATCAATGCTTGTCGTCCCGCACAAAAAAGGCAATTAAAACTCAAAGGGTAATTTCCATTGGCCTTCAACGACATCACATAACATCGTTATAGACCGGAAAGAAACTCATCTTATGTGGTTAATTGCTTTTAAAATAATAAAATTGCTTTGGGGACTGGTCTGCTCCAGCTTACCTCTCGAAAGTAAAAACTTACTTGAGTACTTATTTGTTTCATCACTCATCAAAACCAAAACTATATGACTTGGTCCAAAGTGAGCTATACATAGCAATAAGTTAGATACTGATACTGTAAATGATCTGCTGAGTTTCTTACAATGTGTCTTCTCGGTAGATAAAGGTTCCGAACCGGAAGTAGAATCACTTTGCATTGTATTCAATGACGATTCAAAAGTGTTATATGTAACCTACTTGAATAAACAAATATTTGAGTTTGAGTTTGAGTTTGAATAGATGTTCAATATGTCTTATAAAATATGTCCTATAAATATAGAGCGTCAAAATTTTAAATTGAAGCCACTCGTTCCAATAAGGAACATATGAATCGGCTTCATGTGAATGGCAAAATCATATTGTATGATCTGACATGCGGAATCCAATGGTAGGCAAGTGGATTGCGTCGGCATCTTTCAGGTTTTGTGTGTAGGTAAAGCGCTTTAACCAATGCTCTTCTTTGTTAGAGTAAATTAAGTTTTCCGATCTTTGGAAATAATATTCTCAATACTCAATACTCAATATTTTTATTGCATCTTTAGTGTTTACTAGGTGGTAACTTAAAATTAGATCACTAAATACCCTGTAAGGGCACTGCAATTAGAGAGAGGACGCTCACTCTTTAACAAAGCTAACACGATCCTTGATATAAACATAATAAACAGAAAGAAAACGAAAAGAATTTACATTGGAAGTTATTATAGCTTTAATTATTACATTATTAATTATATTATTCTTAATTTATAATGATTCTTCTTCTTAGTCGGTAAATTCTTGCCAGAGTGGTCGTGGTCCTCATTATGAATCACGGTGGGTAACTATTTTAGTGATACGGCGCCATTCATCACGCACTGCAGCCTTCCGGAAATTCCGGAATTGGAAATAATATATCAAGTGCTAAATTTCCACATTAAAAAAAACAATTTCTAAAGTTAAATCCAAGTATATTTGTCAATGTACATACCTACTTTGTAAGAAAAGCTTTTCTTTCATTGCTCCCCACAAAATTTCCAAGAGGAAAACACGAAGCTTAATATAAAAGGACGCAAACCCTGAAAATGTGATACATATCAAGAAATAGATTCTATTTGCGGGAAAATGCTGATGGAATACTAATCTCAAGGATTCGGTTGAAATCCAACTTTGAAGACCGTCCAATAGTTTCGAGTATGCTGCACACAGCGAACAAATTTTATATGTTGAACACATTGTTGTAAACTGCTGCTTAAATATTTGAGCTTTTCAGGGCATAAAAGTTTAAACTGAGTTAAATGAATCTAGAATATTATCGCTAAACATTCAGATCCAGATATTGAGCTTACCTCACAATTAATTACGTAAGCAGTTACCATAATTATTCTTCATTTATGCTCAGTTTGCGCGAATGTGAAAGCTCAGTTGATGAATTGCTGTGCAGTGTCCCATCGTGAAGAGATCTTAAATGTAAGAAATTAATTAATTGTTATTCCTCCGATACGTTTATTATGAATTTTAACGAAAAAACTAACACAAGTAAAACAAGCAATTTTACATTTTAATTTGATAGTCGCACAAAACAAATAATACTTGAAGTAAGTATTAAGGCGTTTGCCACGTTTAAACTAAGGTAATTAATTGCAGCTTCTTTTTATAGGCCACACAAATCTGAAAATGTTATTGTTCTAGTACTCTTACTAAGTATTTATTAGGTTTCTTTACTTTTTTAATGACGTTTTTATTTTAAAATACGGGCAAGTGGATGTCATAGAGATAGAACAAAATCAGCTTAAATTTCGTCCCGTTTTCGGGCAAAACCCTCGAACAAAGTTATCGCCACGCTTACTATTCGAAAGAAAGATAAAAGCTCCGTAATGGATGCACCGAGATAAACGCTGTGAGAAATCCTAGCGAATACTCAGGCTGAGGTCCGCTTACCTGTTACTTGCTCCCTTCAATCGGTCCCAAAGTAATCCAGACATTGCAGTCTGACCTCCGGAACCCTAACAAAAATAAGCAGATTTATTTGGATCATATTTAAGATGTTTTTTTTTTAAGAAAGGGAAATGCATTAGCGCACTTTGTCGCTGCCTGGGGAAAAAGACAGCGGCATGAGTGGGCTCTAAAAAGAGCGCAGATTACCCACTATAGCGCTTCCTCACCTCTCAGTACCTATTGATGGCGCCATGGGCGTATAGTTTAACTATTACCGCTACAGCGTCATTGGCATCATATTCAAAACTTGGCTTGAATGACTCCTGAAGCACGGAATTACCATTCTCATAAGACAACAAGTCTATGACCTAACCAAAGTGGGAAAAGCTCACAAAGAGAAAGCGTTCCCCGCGGGATTTACACGGAATCCGCGGGAATACGGAAGTCGTGGGTACGACTTCCGTATTTTAGAGCCTAACGCTCTGACCACTACATCACGGAAGTAGTTGGCAAACATCACGCTTATTAACCAAATTTAATTATGCCGCACAAAAACATATAAACAATGAACTCCACTATACCGACTTTATTCATAAAACAAATAAAGCCTTTACAGCAGAATACTGTCCCCTTTCAACGTTCAGGGTTAAATCAATTTCCCCGCCGCGGCTGCAAAGTATGCTACTCAATCTATTCGAAAAAGGTAAACAGAGGCCGGGAAGATCCCGCAAATGGTTGAGTAAAATAACGCCACTCCAGTTATTTGCGTCACTGCCTGTCATTTGCATTCATAAATCGAATAATGTTTAGAGTTCCTGAAGGTGAATTGCTAAGAATGGCACTGTCGGTAAGGCCATCCGCTTGCAGGGATTGGAAGGCTCAAATTATGCAGACATTTTGTCAAGTTTTATTAATCGAACGAGAAATTTTGCAAATGCCGTAACGTGAGACTGCTATGAATTTCAGATTTTAAAAAATGTAACAGTTCTGAATATTGAAATCAAATGACAATCAGTCAACTGCTTAATAATTCTATTAATTTAAGTTTTCATCTTAGTAATTATGAAGTCAGAAAAAATCTTGTTACCCGCCAAAACCCAAGGAGGGTGTTTTCGTACGCTTATACGTATGGTTAGGTATTTCAGTGGAAATGTCAGTTCTATTGTGAACTGTAAAATAGGTTGTAAAATCTATACGGAGATATTAATGACTTGATCAATTCGGAACTGAAGGGAAAATAGTAAGCTATATAAAATTGTCAAGAAATCAATAATGCACTCGGTCAATAAATTTCATCTCATTTTTATTGTTTCAAAAATTAAAAATTAAAAATCAGGATTTATTCCTATGTCTATTTGAATTATAGATAGAGACAAAAATTTAAAAACTGTTGCCTTTAAACAATTACTACAAAATAAATCTACAAGAGAAATAAATTAACTGGTGTAAGTTCAGATTCTTATTAAGGTGTAAGTTCAGATACTAAATTAGCGTTTTTATGTGTACCGATGTTATGTGTAAAATCAAAATTTGAAAATAAAAGTGATTCGTCATTTTATGAAATACGAGTAGGTACTCGTATCTAAACAGTTTCAGTCGACTTGTTCGGGAACAAGCACTGTAGGAAAGTTGATTGCTCAGCCTGCAAAGGAATTCATGTAACAATTATTTATTACGTTAATTAACTTACGTAATTGGCCGATAATTACTAGGTTGTGAACTTGGAAGCCCCTTAATCTAATGGAATAGTTGGAATACAAAATTTAACGTTTTGAAATGGCTTACTTTAGGTAGAGAAACTTTATTGAAGTATCTTGGCAAGGCGAAAGATTTCGTTTTGCAAACAATAGCATAGATAGATACAAGTCGGTGCATGGAATTAAAATTCGCCAACATTTTGTTTAAAGACCGCCAAAACGTATCTCAAATCTTATTCAATGTTATTTTATGAAGACCTGAAGATTTGACAATTCAGCTATTCTTGTTTTGAAGCTATTGTTTTGACTAAAATAGGAAACTCTTTTTCTTCAGAATTATGTGCGTTTACGTCATTATATCGTTACAAATTTTACGATCTACCCTTAAGCTAACACCGGAGCAACGCATTAAATTCTGCCATAATTTAAATTTTCAGTAAGTAACCAAAAAAATAACATGAAATAGAAAAAAGTACTACAAATTTTGTTATTTTTTTTTATGTTTCTAAATTTATTAAAGCTGTAAAATAAAAAAGACCGTGGTTTTAAGATTTTTTATCTTTAAACTGCAATCAATAAACAGCAATTCAAATAGATTGGTATGCTATGTATTTTATATAATAACTTAAATCAGGCCATAGATAACCCTTTTCATCAGATAAGCAGTTAATAAACTGTCTAATATGGGTTACTCCCAATACACAATTCTAATATTATTTCGCTTTGTGTAAAAGGATATTTATGAAACCCCTTCGAGACATATAAAGCGTAAAGGGTATAGACAGGAGAAAATAACCTATGAAGGATTTTATTTCTAATATTTAATAATTATTGTTTCAGATATGCTTTTCTAAATAATTATAGCGTCACAACATAGATATATATTCATAGATAAATGATTCAAAAATATATGTTATGGAATAATATGATAACCTTGTTGTGTTATATTTACTACGGCGAACGTTTTGTTTTGAAATGAAAAGATGCAAATTCATTCTTGCGATCAGATTTCATATTATTATTGGTCGCGTACCTCCCACGCGGCATAATATTATCTTTACCATACTTTAAATTCAATTTTCATAAGAATTAAAATAGATGAGCTCTATGTTCATATTCTCAGCACTCCGTGCCTGAAAATTTTAACCATAAAAAGATAACTTTATTGGCTATCCAGTTGTATTACAAAAGTGTGTCGATGCATGCGTTTCAGAAAACAAATTTCAAGGAAGCATCGACGTTTATTTAAATCTGGTATTAATCTATATGCCCTATAAAAAACTTGTTGAGCTATTCCAATAAAGTAGCTTTTTAACTGATTAAACCGATCTGAAAATAGACGAGTTTAGATCATGATTGCAAAGGTAAACTATAAATTGGCACATCCTATCGTTCTAATCTAGTAAGTTGTAAGTATTCTAGCTATTTATCCAGTTGTATCGATATCTATCAATAGAATTCTTCTTACTATACGCGTACATATGTACACTATCAAATTCAACGAAACAATAACATAAAAAAGGGCCAACGCATGAATGGGTCCAAGTAAGCCTATCATCCCCTAAATACAATACAATACAGGAAGCGCGCGTCTCCGAGGGAATTTATGACTCCCCCTACCCACGCAGCCATAGACGTGTTTTCAGTTCATAGTTCACGCATACTTTACGTCAGGACTGACACATTGTGTGGAGCACTTTCGCCTTTTGCTATTAGATTTTATGTTTGCGAGATACCTTTTATTATGTTTGGCTGTCTGCCAGCAAAATCGTTTAAATGAGAAGTTAGCTGGATAGCCATAATAAGCCAGATACGTACAGTTTTATTAAAACACACTCGACTTTTTAAAAAGGCCTTGTCTAAATCAACTGTTTTTATTTTATATAAGCTTTCTATATATATGGCTATAAAACCTTTTTTCGTTATATTTACACCCTGACAAATAGACTGCATCTTGTTGCATTGGATAGCTATGTTTTTATATGAATAGAGAGTGTTGTTTTAAATTTTGAGTAACTAGTCAATTTGCGTTACAGTTGTTTTTCATAAATATCAATATGAATTACCTATGTGAATGACTACTATCCGTTTTAAAAGTCGCGATTGATTACGCAAACTGAAGTTAAGATGAAATACATTTACACACAGAAAAATAATTTATGAAGTAGTTTTTTGAGCCAAACTGTTTTCATATGGTTGGCCAATACACCCGAAATGATTACAAAACTGTCGCGCTATTATTGAGAGAGAAGCGAAATTACAGTCACTAATGGGTTTCTTACTTCTAATGAATGGAAACGTAATTGGTATGAACCCTTTTGCAGAATTCGCCAATTTATGAAGATGTAGGGACCAAGCATTCCTAAGTTCCGCCCTGCTTGACTATTGGGCTCGACGCAAATTACAGGGAAGTTTTCATTTTTGGTCCCGTAAGTTAATTTTGAGAATTAGGTCGTGCGCTTTCAGTTTCATCTTTTGGCGGGACGTAAGAGTTGTTAATATTGTTCAGAATTAGGTCCTACTTTCAAAAGTGTACGTACTTAATTTTTATCTTAATTGCTTTTGGCCATGTCTTTAATACATTATTATTAGTTCCTAGTGAATACTACATCAGATACATACTTGCCGTTCTAAAAAAGGGAGCAGTAGACTTCATATTGGAATATATGACCCCACGGATTTTATTTACACAATATAATAATTTTATGGTAAATCGAAGACTGCTTTCGAAAATCAAATTTCTGTATAAGAATGAACGATATAACGAATACGAGTGAATGATATTTCGAAAGTTATGCTTTTTTGACTCGTACTTTTATGCTTTAACATGTAAAACGTATGCTGTTTACTAAATAAACTAAAGTGAGTTAGTACTTCTTGCTTCAATATTAGTATGAGGGCAACAATTCACGCGAACTTAAACAAACTGGCCGCCTCGCGGTTTATGATAAGATAAATTCGCATTTACATTCTAAAATGCGTGTCGCTGGCCCCGAGCCAAAGTGTATCGATATGTTTACGCCCAACTTGTTTACTCCATTTACACCCGTTGCAAGCGAAAAGCCTAGAATCTTGCGGTCAAGTTTTCTCTTTTCCTTTCCTAAAGGAAATTGTAGTTTAGTGTTATATACAAATTTTATCCATTAATTCCCGGTTCCAATATTTGAAAAATGATCCGTTCTAATTACGGATAGTAGTAAAATATACGACGCGTGACGCGTAAGCTAAAAACGACCGACAGTCGACTGATGACAGCTGATACGGAAAGTCAATTTGAAATTAGAATAGACGACTCGAAGAAAAACGGAAAGTCATTTTTAATAGATTACGAATCATAAAATACTGGAACTAGGCGTTAGAAGATATCCTGACTGACTGACTCGACGATGCCAATTACTTTTTAAAAGTTTCGCCCCTGATGTGATGAAACAGAGATTTTAAATTTCTTAAAGTTGCGGACTTTTATCAGTAAAAAGATAAATTTCCATTTACATTCTATGAAGTGATCCGATACCGTACAAGCGAAATGTAGTATTTAAGCTTATGAACACATTTTGTCGTTAAGGGTTCTAGAAAAAGAAAATAAAAAATAATGTAGGTATTGTAAATAACATACAAATTTGTAAAAGTAACGTGTCATTCAACGACTGAGCTATTAAAGTTTATAATTTCAACGCTGAGAATTAAATGTTATAAATGTGCATCGAAAAGGGTGGAAATCGTTGGTAGTCCTAAGGGATTAAGCTACTAGTTAAAAGATAAAGTTGCTTTTACATTCCAAAGTGCGTGTCCCTGGCCGGCAGCCAAAGAGGACTGAACCTGTTTACTCCCTAACTTGTTTACTTTTACAAACGGAAAACACGGTAGAACTAGTTTGCTGGTAGTACAACATGTGTTCTAGAAAATAATCATTTAGAACATATCGAGTTGTAAGCCTGTTAGGTACAACTGGAATTCTGACCGGTGCGGCGTGCCCATCGGCCATGAAAGGTTCAACAGTCATCAAATGAAGTTTCACTGACAGGCTCTTCTGCAGAGGCGCCTAGAAGGAGGTAGAATCAGTTTCTTGTAAAACTGATCAACTGATCATCTGACTGTCGAAGACTGACGGCACGCCAAATGAAATATCTCGGAACGCCCGCTACACTCGGTGAAGTCACAACAGCATTAAGAAGTTGCTTGCCTTCTTCGCTGAACTAGGATGGTTCTAATGAAATTCCAACCCGTACGTAAAATAGGCGCACAGACTATCCATGCACGAGTATACCTACTCAGTGAGATGATATGCTAACTGGAGACCTAAGTGGCTAAGATAGATAACATAACCGGGGATGGTTCGATTGCTGGTCAGATCAATGGCGATGGCGACCTCGGTGGCGCAGTGGCTAAGGTAGGCGGACAAAGCGCGAAAGGTCCTGATTCCCGATCGGGTCAATTTGGAAAACTAGGTGTGCTGGGATGACGCCCCCAGTTGGTATCCGTCGTCTGGTACTCATAGTTCAAGATTGCCTTAGTTTGGGGCCAATTCATTAGTGGTACATGAAAGAAAAAATGGAGTGGAAAAAGCATTCCATTTTGTAATCTAGTGTTAATTCTTCCAACAAGAAATATTTTAAGTTTATTTAGGCTTTGAATGTATTTAGTTTATGTATGAATAAATCTAAATATAGAGACATTACTTTTTAATAAATACTTAAGTGTTTATTAAGTAAAACTATTTTTTTATTCTTGTTTTTTTCTTACTACTATACTCTTTAAGATTTCAAATAACGACACCGTTAATGGTAGGTCCAAACTTACTTTCCATTTCACGCTTAGGAAGCAATAAATGTGAACTTCCATATTTCCTTTTTACAACTTGCGAATTAGTTTTACAGTTTCTGGCTGTTTTATTGAGAATTGTAATATTTGTTTGAACTTAAATGAGTTTTTTCCCTTGCTTGTTATTATCTGACTTAGCTTTTACATAAACTAGAGTATGTGCTCTATAATAATGAAGGTATTCTTATGTGTATAAGGATACCTATTTATGTAATTAGGTTGTCATTAGCAACTATTGGTTGGGATTAAGTTATTTGGTAGAAGAAGCACATAATACTAAAACCAACTTATTTTTTTTTTATATTATTAGATATTACTTAATGCTTGTCAGTAGGCAGATATGACATTAAATTTTGCACGTCAAGTTGATCAACTTTGGCGTAAATTATCAAATTCCTAAAATAAAACGAAAAGTGCTTGTGGGTTTTAGTAAACAGAACTAATTGTTATTTTAAGCATTGCGCTTCTGAAGTCTTTTTAAATTTAGTTTTTTATGAACTTGCGTTCTCATTGTATTCAATTCATAGTTTAATTAATTGCTGAATTATTAACAACAATTTTTTTAAATAAAGTTTACTTTTAAAGGCTTTGTAATTAATTCATCCTTAGTACTCCAGCATTATTATACTCACTTTTTGTGATACAAGCTTTGAACACGGGGCATGCATATTACTTATAACACCGTTTATGTTATAAGTTTCGGAATGTAAAAAAATACTGGGATGTTTTTTTTTCACTCAAAGTGGCATAGAAGAACTTATATAATTCCTCATTGAAAGTAGGTATCATGGTGGTTGACATTGGAAAAAATTGCTCAAAAGGTACTGGTTACATGTTATGGTGGCCTAGGCATTTTTTTACATCTCATAATGCCATTGAAAAGCACAGACGTTACCCGTCTTACTAAAACACTTACTGATACACAAAATGCAATTTTCACATCATTTAATCAAAAACTATTCCATCACATCGCTTACGTGTAACACGTGTCTAAAATAAATGGTCTCGAAGACAATATCGGGCTGAAATCAGTAGGTCCCCTAAGACCTAGATATTGCGAGCCAGTTGAGAACGATCGAGTAGGATTAATATTTCAAATCAAGACCGATAGCAGTGGGAATACGCTGCAAAATTGACTCCCTATACAATTATTAAAAATATAAAGACGCTTTAGAAACCAACAGTTGGTTTTTATGTCTTTTTTCCTACCTTTGTATAGATGATGGCTGCGAAGCCTTATCATCTTCACCGAGCTTTCGGGGAAGCGCAGATGGCTTTCATCCTTAAGGTTTGAAGGTTATATCAACTTATGTAGACGATCCAATTAGGATCCGCACGTGGGCAACGCAAGGCAAAGGTTTAAATCTACGAGTATGATTGTAAAAAATACTTCTCTCTCAGCATACCGAAATAATAATAATAAATGCGCCAGACAAGCACACCAATCACCTGGTCTTAAACTAAGGTTTCCCCTTGTACTATGAGCACCAGACGACGGATACTAACTGGGGGCGTCATCCCAGCACACCCAGACCCAAGACAATTTAGAAAAGTTCGTTTTCCAAATTGACCTTACCGGGAATCGAACCCGGGACCTTTCGCGCTTTGGTCGCCTACCTTAGCCACTGCGCCACCGAGGTCGTCATTTCTACCACCCATAACTACCACCCTTTACCATACTGAGACCATTTAGCATTTTTTTACGAAGTAATCTAGTCTAAATTTAACATAAAATTCATGGATGGTCATGACATTTTCAGCTTAAATCACAAAATGGCTCGTGATAACTAGATTTAAAATTCTATTTTGGAACTTTTAAAATAAATTCAATAAACTTTATATAAATTAACTAGCAGTCTACCGCGGCTTCACACGCATACTGTCCCCATTTTTTATACAATTTCCACTGATTCGTGATGTTATATAGCCTTAAACCTTTCTGGATAAATGGACTATTCAACACAGATTTTTTTAAATTCAAACCAGTAGTTCCTGACATTTACGCGTACAAACAAACAAACTCTTCAACTTAACACTTTTAGTATAGATAAACCATTTAAAAAGTACTTCTAAGATCTCCCTCCCATCCCTATTACTCTGCTATAGCTTACACTACGGTGACAATACGAATTAAAAATAAAAATGCATGTTAATAGTTAGTTCAATAAACACTATTCAAATTGTAATCGTATTCAATGATAGTTGGAAACGGTTGAACATCTTTCAAACATCAAATTCAAAGTGGTTGTGATAGACAGAAGTTTACTAACGATGCGGGTGAGTCGAGCCAGCGGCTGAATTTCATCATGTAGCGAAACATGCGCTCGCTATAATTTGACAGAAATGGTGGATTGGAGTATTATTTTTTTAATAAAAAACAATACAGTTCGATGATTTTTTGTAAATATTCTATCATTAAGTTTTGTGCCATTTTGTTTTAAAAGAGAAATCACGTATTTTTTACCTTTTATTGTGTAACTAAATGTAATGAATTAATGTAAGTACATGTTTTATGTTAATTTTGTAAAATATCCCTACTGTTTTTCTTTTGTATTCCCTTTTGCAACTACGAATAGGGAATAAATTTAATAGAAATTGAATGCAGAAAGACTCAAAAATACTAATTTAAAGATGACGTTAAAATCCAATAATATCTTTGCCATCAAAAAAAAATCCGGGTCGTCTATAAAATTACGAAGTAAAGTTGTTAATTGGCTTAGAATTAGGGAAAACAATTTAAAATATATTACGATCTCTTCGTTGAGTTTTTTCCCAAACTCCAGCAGCTGTGTATCAAACCAAATGTTTTTCGTAAATTCTAATAACAGCCAGTTTACGGCCAAAATCATAAAACCTTTACTTTGCAAAGACCCAATTCATATTTATAACTGGTGTACCTTTTCATAGAACCTTATCTAACCGCTCATGGCAGAAGTCCTTTCATAGGGCGCAGAAAGAGGCCTATTCAAGTGTTTATTACCTTCATTTCCACGTGTTATCACTACTATGAAAAATGCGCGCCCATATCAAAGTACAGTTGAGCCCCAACACTTGTTTCTATCAATTTTCAAAGATAAAACCTGTAGCGTTCGCGTTGGACGTTGATAAATCTTCAAGTGCCCATTAGCTAGTGACATTTTAAAGTAGCGAGACTTACCTACTAGTTGATACTATAGACGACCCATTCTTACAGTTTTAAAAGGATTGCTGGGAAAGAAATGCGTTAGTGGTTTTATCATGTAAAGCGGTTGAATAAGAGGTTACTGGATGAATGTTTGCTAAATCTAAATTCCGTGAGCTGGGAGTAAAAGAAGAAAAATGTAAAATAGTCCAGTTCCTTTGTGGTATATTGGCTAGAGATGTAATTTGAAACCACCTTTTTATAGTAGTCGATTTTTCTCTTCATAATGTACTACGACCGACTTGATGAGGAGCGATTGTATCCTCTGCGCTTGGGTCATCACAAATATATGTGAAATTAACCTATATGTTTTTTCTGTGTCTGTTTCAAAACTCTTCTATTATTTAAGCCCATTAATAATGTTATACCACTTGAATATGTGAATTTTGATTTGCTGATCTTACGCAAATTAATCGCTTATCCAATATACCTCCTCAAATGTTACTACGAGTATAACAAGATGCCAATATAAAAACTAAGCAGGTACTAATTGCTATTTTTCTTTTACAAAGTTAACTGCATAGTAAAGTAACTAATGATACATTGTATCATACAATCAATCAACGCAGCCGTGTCCTCATCTTGAAATAGCCCTATCATGGATTTGATTAGCTTTATTTATTGGTATTGGCTCACTGTGAACTGTTAGGAGAGATCAAAAAGCAATAAAGTGCGAAATAATGGATCTGGCAGCGAAGCCAAGTAGATATAATGTAAGCTTTGTGAAACTACTTAATATTTTAAAAGAAACAAGTTTGTAAGCTAAATTATATTTCGATTACATGGTCAACTATCCCTACGTAGCACATAGATAAATACATTTTTGGAATATCCATTATTCAACGAATAACTAAATTTAGAAAAAACAAATTCCAGCTCTCAATGACTAATGCTATCGTCAAACAAAGTTAAAACGTAGAGGTATTAAAACATCAAACAAAACCAAAACACACATTATTCACGATCAATCTGAATGAAACGATAGCCGTATCGTTTCATTCAGATTGATTGATTGGCGGCTATTAGGTATTTAAAACATTTTCAATTTTCGTCTAAAGTATCTAACATATTTCCTCTCTAATAAAATCGTTATGAAGCGAAGCCTATTATTAGTTTTTTAATTTTTAAAAAAGGTTTAATACCACTCTCTGACTGACTGATTAATCACAAAGTCTCAAAAATAATAATAAAACCCACAAACTTAAGATTTAGCAAATCTTAAGTTTGTAAAAAATATTGGTATGAAAGTCACTAAAATAAAATACTTTAAATTAAAAAAAGATGCCATGGACGAGTAGGTATTGATAATGTCTCATTAGAAATCAATCCTTTGGGGCTAAAACCGAGTATGTATGTAAGTATTTTGTGCAATTAACTAACTCCAAGCATAAGTTGCAGGTCAGGTCATACCTGGTACCAGAAGTAATGTAACAAAAATAAAATATTTAGACTTATATTGCACATAGGTAATTAATTATTACAACTGTAAACTTCGCATTAATATTGACCGTTAAACTATGAGTAAAATGTTGGTTAATTGCTGTTATGAAAGGTTTCTATTAACAACGCATCATGATGCGTCAGCCAGCGCGTAGGCTAAGCAATTCTGTGATATATCGGTTTTCATAAGCGGAACAGATTCATTAATTAGCCATTTTGATTTATTTTATATACACAAGCGTCAAAGGCACTTTGGATATTTTTTTGTTAGGTATATCTACTATACAATACATACATTACAATTACAATAGGTACATTGTTGTGATACATTGTAAAAATACTTTCCTACATAAAAAAAACTTTTTTTAAATATCAGGTAAGTGTATGTTTTAAATTTGAGCTGAACTCTACAGGAGTAAAATGAACCGTTTCAAAAGTTTTATCAACGCAAATATGTTGATAACCCACCGAACAAAGTTTTTAATTGCAACAAAAACGGCATTCTATTTCAAATTTAGGTAAATTTAACTTTCCCCTTCTCAACTCCTAAACAACTTTACTTTTCGCTCCGCTATCTTACAGTAACATGGACGAGGGGTTACTTAAAATAAAGTGCTAAGCAACTTTCGAAACAAATCTGAAGTTTCATCTTCAGATAGCAAACAATACTGCCTTAATCCTTTGCTCTAAGCGGCGACTTAATTCGTAGTTGAGGATTTATTTACATATTTTTAACTCTGTTAACAAACATAGTATTTAAGATTGTATGCCAGGACATTTGCACTGGTAAATAGTTTTTTGCACCTTAAGTCAACCGAGGAAGCAATTCAAAGCGGTTCAATAGTTTTGGCGCCTATTCAATTCAAACCAATACACAATAAATTTATTTTCTCTTTATAATATACAGATTAGGGACCAGGCTTTAAAATCCAACAAAATTTAAGACATTAATGTTGTATTTGAAATTCTGTGTTAATTTAAAATGTTTCTACATCAATAGGCAGGAAAGTTTTTTGAACATGAATATCACAAATCCGTGATCCATCATCCATCCACATCTTTGTATAAGTGTGTGTAGAAAGACAATAATTAAGCTGATACAGTAACTTAGTTTATAAACTCTTGAAGTACAAATGGCCAGCAAAATTCAAAATTCATTTCCATTTTTCGAACGCCGCGAGCATGAAACTGAGCAATCTATACGAAAATTGAAACCGGGCCTCGTACAAGGCTCACACTTAGATTTTCTGCAGATATCCCAGTACAGACGGCTTTCAAGAATTCACAGCCATATTCTCCACAAAAGACGCGCTCTTCATCTCGAGTACGGTCACCACTTGAACCAAGAGCTGTAATGCAGTTAAAATTTAACACAGCCTGGAAGACATAAAGTCAAAAAGCCACACATCGTTAAATTATTCCATGGTATTTTTTAATTAAACGATTGACATGGCGATTTCCATTTGGCAATAAATCAGCCTATCGCAGTCCACTGCACAAAGGCCTCTCGAATTGTTCGCCATTTTGATCTATCTAGGGCTTTCCGCATCCAGCTCCTGCCAGCCATCTTACACAGATCGTCACTTCACCTAGTTTGAGGGCATCCTTCACTACATTTGTCGAGACGCGATCTCTACTCTAGCACTGTTAACTCGTATAGTAATCGATTCTGCGGCAAACATGGTCAGCCTACTCCCACTTTAACTTGGTGATCCAGTGAGCTATGTCGGTAACTTTGATTCTCTGAAAGATCACCTCGTCGTCTCAAAATTATCGGAACTAAAGTTACTTACTTACTATTTGCTTTTAGTTAGCCTCCTAATCCTAACGTATGTAAATGTAATGTATAATGTAATCCTAAGCCTAATGTTCGCAGTTTATGGCGTTTCCCTTATACAATTAATCCAGAGCCAACCTAGGTGAGCATATTTTACCTCGCGCGTCATATTGCATTAGGCGATTGATGGATTGCCATGGAGTTCTAAGTTTAGCAGAGTGAGATCTATAATTTATGCTGGATTGTATCGCTGATTGGCTAGGGTCTAGCCACAATAATATAGAACAGCGTTCTCCTTCGACTTTCCTTTGCATTACCAAACTTTTTTTAAGGGGTGAAATGCATTGGCTTGCTGCCAATTGTCTCTGTATGTTCTCTCTGTAGAGAACGGGTACTACCCACTAAATCTCCCACAGGCACTTTTCATCGCCTAGTGAACGGTAATTTTTAAAAAAATATTAAAAAAATTATCTATAGCAGCCAAGGTGCTTTCACTACAAGCCTACCCTAGACCAATGTTCGGTGTTAGGCTTTACTTGGTTTCCGTAGTATTTTCCTATTTCCCAGACTGTAGTTACATTTAGATTGTGTTTCTTCAGTACTATAACCACGCGTTGAAAACGTGTAACAGCTGAAACATCCTTGAGGTCGGTAAATTTGATTCCGGTAGGTCAGGGTTCGGAATTATCGGTAATTATGAAACTGATGTTTTAAGCGACCTCTCTGAGAATCCCTATGGGGTTTGATAGGTTTATTTTACACCGATCCCGCAAACCGTTATCAAATTTAGATTAATCCTGGATCGGCATTGGCGTATTTTGATTAAAGGATTAAATGACGAAGCAAAATCGTTCTTAAAATAATGTGTGAAACGCGAATTGCAAAAACCAAAACGCTGAGTTGACATTATGAAGACATAATAAAAAGGCTTAAGATAAGATTCAATATTTAATGTATGGTGACATATGAACTACACAACCTGTAGCTTCTAACGCAACCTCGTTTATTAATAAGTAATATACGATATCTAGTAAATAAGTTATGAGGGAACCAATTAATATGATAGCAGTCAAAATCATAACCCTCCTTTATTGCTTGGAGGTAGTAGGGTTATTTGGTTTTATATGCATGCCAGTTATGTACCTTATCTCCTCTTGTTTCTTGAACGATTTGTCCGATTTCAAAGTATGAAATATCATTAGAATCGTGTACCTCCAATTGTTGATGATAAATCAACTAATGATGTCGTAACGTAAAATATAATCTGACAAAATTACCTGCATTTCATTTTACGTGTTTTTATTTACCGGTAGGTAAACTTTATTATTGGGTTTTCAATTTAATTAGCTTATGTAACTTAAACAAGATAAATAAAATTTAACATCAAACCATCCTTTGCCTGCCATATCGTCCTCATAGTTCGAAGATATTTATACGACAGTGATATTTCTGGAGATGACAACCATTGTCGTTATATCAAGTTCTGGATTCACGATAAAGGCAACGACTTTTGGTATTGAATTAGGGAAACTCCTGACTTTATCGGAGGCCTAAGATTGAACAGCCCCTTCATTTATTAACTTTGGCAAAGAAGTTTTTATTTCTGGCCCACTAGATATATACGAGTAAAATGTATTGTCTCACAAAATCTGTGATCGTACAACCGTTGTTCCATTATTTAGAATGTTGAATAATTTACAAAAAAATCACGTCTAATGCCCGGTTACTTTATTTAAAAACGATCCGTTAGTTACGGATAGTAATAAATTATACGAGGCGTAAGCTAAAATCATTCCAAAATCGTAGTCAGTTGGAGAAAAATGATTTGTCACTTTTGATACATTATGTAGTAGAACTCAGTTCTCCAAATAACACAGACATTTATTTTCTTAAATACAAATACAAGTTACACCGTAGAACACCGTTACACTCTCCGATATCTCTTTAGCGTCCCGACTACACGTCCGTCTCGTTTGAGCGCCAAGACAAGAATGCCCCCACTCGCCGGCCGCCATACTTTTTTGCTCGGTGAATTCAAATTTCGAATAACCGGATATCGACTATTTTTAATTTTTAATTGTGAACCTTACAATTACGAATCGTAAAATATTGGAACTGGGCATAAAAGGATGATATTTAAATTTTTCTTCTATTGTACAAAAAGTTAAACAGGGATAGCTTGCAAGTATTACTTGAAGCAAATAGTGCACGCAAGATGATTTAAACAGCTGACGAAAATGGGTCTGCCCTTCTTCAATAAAAGTACCCACGTATAAGAAAACGAGCGATAAAAATATTTTATGGCTTATGACAACGCTTATAATTTTTAAGCAGATTCTTTGAACAAATTATTTATGAGCTGTTTTAAAAATATGTGCTTTATTAAAAATATTATTTAGAAGTTTAGCTGGCTCTATTCTACAACAAGCTTGGGCTCGAGAAAAATATTAGTAAATTTGATTCATGTGAAGACATCGTTGTGAGTTGATGTTAGTTTGGATAGGATATTATTCAACTGATTATCTGAATATCTGACAAAAAAATAAAACCGTAGTCAGATATTTTGCCGTTTTATAATAGTAAGTACTTTATAAATATTTCAATTTTAATTTCTTATTTTTTTCAGTAGGATTAGGTTCCGAACCGGCTGTAGCTTCAATTTTAGTTTAAATATTAATTTTGACGATACATAAGTGTTACTTGTAACCAACATGAATAAATGAATTGATAATGATTATTATTATGATAAATACCGTGACTATATAAATAGGGCAACTTACTATGAAGCTATGTAGAACAATGCCTAAGCTAGCTGAGTATTATCGCGACACCCGCTGTCCCACAACATTACAGACGCGATCTGTTAAACTCTTTACAAACTCTCTTTAAATCTTTTTATATTTATGCACATATTTAAATGTATAAGTCCATGTTGATACAAGTCTTATCCCTTTCATGTTTAGGAGACCGGTGAAATAAATGCCCGATACCAAAGTATTATAGTAGTTTAAAATGAAAAAAAATTATGTGACTTTCTCTATTTGAGCTAGGACGATCGTTATATACTGTGAGCTTATTGCATACGTGAGCTGTGAGCTTAGATAAAATTCAACACGTGTTAAAGGTTTCTTGCCATTTCTACTTTTATTTAAATATGGATTCGGTTAAATTAAAACTATTAAAACTGAACACAAATATCAACATTGAATAAAAAAGCAAGCAAACAAAAACATCAACCTACTATGTAGGCTTATTAAGAAGTACAATACGAGATGCCTTACAAGGCTTACGAGCGAATGACAAATCAATCGAAAACAATCTATTAACTTTTGACTCAACATGTAAACCAGGAAAAACTTTAGGATATCTTTTTTTTAAGAATTGGCTACTTGACAGTGTTAACAATAAAATATGAAAAGTGTTAGATATGTTAACTTATTAGTTAAGTAATCATTTTACATTTTTACTTTTTAATTAAAAGCATAGTTAGTATTTTATTTTTGCAAAATAAATTTTAGTTTTTTTATCTGTGAAACAAAAGAACCGAAACGGAAACCACCATTGCAATTCGGAAATGACAGCTGTCGGCGAAAATTATTTATTTTAATGTGACGAAACAATGATTATTTTACCGATTAAATTGAATTATTGTGTCTCTAATCGTATGAAGAATTTATTGAAACATTTTCCGTTTATCTTAATTAAGTCGTTCCTATGCGTATCGGTTCGTTGTCTAGGATGTTGACGTCATAATTGCAACAATGACGCGACTAGGCGTTTTCGCGCGCTTTTTAAATGTGTTACACAAAATCTTATTTTTCTCGGGTTATTAAGATTATTTCCAGATAAATCGAATTGCTTGGGATATAAAATGAACGGGCGCACATTTTACAATACTTTTTCAAAAACTGTCAAGTAGCCAATTCTGGTATGTTTAATAATGTAATTTCACGTTTCTGATTATGGATATTTGGTTTCATTGTGTGCAATACAACAGATTATCTGGAATATATGTTCATAGATATAGTTGAATATACCCAGATTTATAATGATTCATTGAGTAAAGAAATGGCTGGCAGATACGTCATGCTTGTGAACAGGTGTCACCTTTAGGGACTGGTCTACATAGCTATAAGTTAGATACTGCTACTGTAACTAATCTGCTGAGTTTCTTACCGGTGTCTTCTCGGTAGATGTAGGTTCCGAACTGGAAATAAATAATCACTTTGCATAATATTCAATGACGATTACTCCAAGAAATATTTGTTTTGATTAATTCACATTGGTGATGGAAGGAAGTTTAAATATCGGTGCCAAACAGACACTATCAAAATATTGAATTATCTTACTCTACAAGAGGCTACATTGATTTCCCACTTAACTAGGTACTTGTTAAGTTTGACCAAAGCCTAGCTGACGACAAGGGTTCCGATATTTACCCGACAACACTAATTCCATTTGAGATCCGCAACTAATGACGAAATGAATCAACGCAACAAGCTTAGATCGCAATCTCTCTATTAACTGGACCCAAATAGGCAAAGCAATTAACCCTTTCTAACACAAACATCAACTCCAACGCCAGAAATCAAAGTAGGTTTGCCGTGAACGTTTCCCCTTGTTTTTAAAGTGTTTCGTTTGTGTTCATTTGTACCTATTATTTACCCCATGGGGATTTCCAGTTCATTTGCTTGATTTTCTTTTGAAAGGAGGGGGTTTGGAGACGATCCCTGGAGGAATTTTAGAGGACGCTGTACTGAGATCGTTTGTAAAGGACGTAAATAAATGTCAACCCGACGAATAGGATAGAGATTCAAAAATACAGATTAAAAACAGCAGCAACCTTACATATTTTTTTTTTCAATGAAAATAAATTGTCACGCCATCTAGTTGTTAGAATATATAAGTAAGTTATAACTTTTAAATTTCTAATCTATTTTTTTCACTTCGAGTGAAGTGACAATGTACGTTCTTTAAGTAGATAACAAGACGGCGTCCCGCACGTTCAATGCGTTTGCCCAGCCTTGGTCTCCAAAGCTCTGAAGTAGATTCAGTAGATATTGGTCTTGCGACAGGTGTGACCAGCGCGCTGGCAATAAATCGGGAAAGTAGCTGGTATGAAAGTTACTGGCATGTACGAGTAACTGGCACACTGCGGATACATTTGCAAGTAATACTGGCATGCATACTGTGCCCTTGCATGCCAGTATTACCATCGCTTATACACAGAACATGAGGCATGCCAGTTAGTGAATACACATGACTGTAGCTGGCATTTGCAAGAAGCTGGTATGCTAGTGTGCAAGTTACAGGCATGTGTATCCCCGGCTTTAGGCTTGCTTATTTTTTAAGCTGTGTTTTGGGATTTGGTTTCCTGCTGGATCAACATATGAAGTCAGATCGTTATCTGTTATCGATTAACGGTTTTAACACGATTGTTATAAAATACACGTTTTTTTCAGTGCAGTGTAATAGGTACTCCGGCACTTGAATAATTAGATATAACTAATTAAAATTTGTTAATTAAAAGTTAAAATAAAGTTTTCATCGGAAATAATTGGAACAGGGGATTTTTCATTCATTACAATAGAGCTTAATTAGAGCGTCGTTCCCGTATAACGACAGTCGTAAGAAATTCTGATATTTTCCCTAAATATGTATCTCTTGACTAACTTCAATCATTTTTGTGTGTAAATTGACAAACCATTGACAATAAAACGTAATTTGTGCCTTATCAAATTGAGATGCGAGTGTTTTCAAATATTCTATTCATGAACAGTCACAGTGTTTGCTTCATACTAATTTTATATGCAAAATCAGGCAAATAACACAAAAGAAAGTTCATATGATTTCTGGTAAAATGTAGACCACCCCGATAAAAATTTCTTTAAATATTTATGTATATCTGAGAGCCAAAATTTGCATCTTATATATTTCGCGCGATGAAAAATAGATGGTGGTATTAAATTATCTAATGTTTATAATTTAATACCACCATCTATTTTTCATAATCAATAGGTACAGTCAAATATCGAGGCAGGTGGCAGAGATCATTTTACAATTAGAGATGGTTTTATCGAGAAACTATTTGTCGGCTAAATGCATTTAGTTGCTAAAGTATTATTAATGTCAAGCAAACTTTTTCTCTTCTGGGCAGACTTTATTTTAAAAAGTTTAGTCGGGAATTAATAGTGACCAGCCAAAACGAAATTGATCATTCTTTAAATAAAATTTCATAGTGATGCTTGATCCATCGCTACTACATACAATAATAGACAAACAATTATGGTAAGGAAATACATAATAATGTAATAGAAATGTTATCTTTCACAAAATAACTTTCAGAGACAATACCTAATCATTATTTATTTATTTATTTACTATCTGTGCCCGCGTTTTCGTTCGCGTGGACTACATCCTTTCATGGTCGGTTTTACCCCTTTCTTCCCTAATATTCGAAACAAAGAGTAGTCTATATTTTAATTCAAGTTTCGAGTTATATTTGTGCCAAATTTCATATCTCTAACTTCAAAAATAAACATTTTTCCATATAAACTTTCAAAGGTGGTATTACCCCTATCCCCCCTTATTTTCTAATAAAAAGTAGCCTATGTCCGTTCTTGAGATTCAACGTATACCTATACCAAATTTCATCAAAATCCGTTCAGCCGTTTAGGCGTGAAAGAGTAACAGACGGACAGACAGACAGACAGTTTTGTTATTAGACAGAGTTACTTTCGCATTTATAATATTAGTATGGATTTTCAGAAAACCAACAGCGTTTATAAATAACATAATTTGAAAATATATAAACAAATAGCAAGGCCAATAACAGGTTTTCCTAACGTATTCCAGATTATGTAGTAGGAACAAAATACAGTCTGAGATATCTGGTGTTTAAACTAAGCAACACTTATATAATAAATAACCATGCCCTTAATGAAGAGATAAGCTTTATGTGCTTTTGAAAAAGTTAAAAATTAGAGATGCCTGATATTTGTTCTATATTCGGCTTATTCAGCATCTATTGTACTATTTAGTTCGGCCAAATTATTCGGTTTTGTTGCCGAATATATTCGATTCTATTTTCTTGGCTACGTGACCCAAAATGCGGCAATATATAGCGGCCAGTAGCGCCATGTAGGACCACGGCAAAGCAATGAAATGATAAGCCGAATAATTCGACCAAATATCGGGTTCGGTTAAAGTTAAACCGAATTATATTCAGTTATTCAGTGAAACCATTATTAAGAATATCTCTAATAGAAATACAATTCTGCATTCCATGTATAACCCAATGGTTCCTAATAAAGTTGAAAATGAGAAGACTCATTTTTAATAATCAGGGAAAAAAAATTGTAAATTCTTGAGTACCTACTCACTAACAGGAAATACGATAAAAATTATCATTGAGAAAAAACTGCCTATTATTAAGTATCACAAATTTAATTAATGAAAGTAAAGAACTTTAAATCATTGGAGTATTTATTAACTAATTAAGAGTTTTCTTTGTTAACGTCAAAAATTCTAAATAGGGATGTTGGCTTGCTAGCCAACTGAGATACTGTTAAATTCCTGAAGAGATAATAAACGGTGACGTCGCATTTTACTCAAAACACGGACTATTCAATAGTTTTGGTGGATTTTAAAATCGCATTTTAAAGATAATTTCGTACAAATATGTATGACCGATGTAATTTAAAGTGCTCTTGTACGGTGTTGTACATGTGAATGGTGTCAGCGTCCGAATTATGTATGTAGTTGGTATACTAATAGGTTTAATTAACGTCTGGTCTATTAGCATTTACGTCGATACGTAAATGCTAATAGACAAGGCGTTCGATCCACCATTGCACCAGTTCGATAACTGGAGCAGCCCGACTGGTGAAATACCTCCACCTTACAGAAGACCGCAGCCAAATAAAAATTACTTCTGTGTTGTTGTGTTCCTGCATGTGAGTAAGGTTTCCAGAGCTCTTGGGGGGTGCTACATTAGTAGCAGGGGTCAAGCCTTCAACAAGTCCAGTAACAGATATATTATTTTGTACTTGCCGCCCTTAAGCTAGGACCTCATAACATCAGGTGGGATGAGGTCAATCTTGAAGTGTAATATAAAAAAATCAGCCCATTTGAGTTCGTACTGGAACATTCCCAAAGCAAGGCAGTCGTCTCCATTATTGCAATCAAGCCATCACTACAATAATGTGTTCGCGCTTAATCACGTTGTCAAATGCCGATCCGTGATCACAAATCAGTACACTGTTCGAAAATTCCGTAACACAGCTAGTGCAATCCGGAAATCGATTCCCGATGTTAATTATGTTATGACTAGTTAGCTAGGCCACTGGCACGGCTTTGCACGCGTTCTATCCCTATCTTTTTCCAGTTTCCACTGATTCTTCGTTCTTTTCATATCATCCTGATGATATATAACCTAAACTTGTTTTGCCAAAAGTATGAACAAATTATACTAATAAAACATCACTTATGACTCTTATGAGGCAGCACAACTTTATAATAATCTTCCTATGCACATAAAAGATTTAAAAGTGTATAACAGCTTTAAGTCTAAACTTTCTCAATAAACACCACTACTTTTTAATTAGTACAAAAAAAAATCGGGGTGCTGTTTATCACCTACTGATCATATTTGTGTAGTTTAAAAACAAAAAAATAAAATCGCAAAATTATCTATTAAAATATGCAATAATTGGTAAACACTCCTTTGAATCAATGAGTTACTCGCACTATGCGTAGCGCATTGATTTGTGTATACGACCGCCTCGATACTTCATTGATAAATTCCGGCAAACTCGCGTCGAAGCTCAAAGCCACGCCCCCTTTCCCGGCGCCCGCGCTAGTGTCAAGTGTAAACAAACAGTGCCATTTTACTTCCGGGTCTGTACGCACGTCTGCCGCGTTTTTTTTTGCCTTTCATTTCGGTGCGACTAGTGCGGTGGTAACTTCGCGATGGCATACCAATACTCACTCGGGAGTATGTGGCCAGGTTACGTGCGTATTTTTTGTCTGGAGAAAACGCGAGTGCCGCGGTGCGTTTGTATGGAGAACACTACCCAAACGTTTGACTGCCAAATGTTCGACCTGTGCTAAGTGTTTACCAGCGGTTACTCGACCATGGTTCATTCCACGTGCCATCCCATAGCCAAGGACGAGAAAGACCAGCATATTCACAAAACTTGTACGACGATGTTCTGGCGTACTTTGCAGAAGATCCCCGGCGAAGCACGAATGACGCTGCTCGTTATTGGCCAGTACTGTGCCTGGAAAATTGTGAATTCAACTGGACCGTACCGTACGTACAAGTAAAGCAACAGAGGCCAATACTTCTCTCGTTAAATAACAATTGTAACGCAATCCTTTTTTAACACCCGGATCTGCAACGGAACGAGTAAGATTTGAATTTAGTGGGCCTACTCGTGCGCGCGCCGTCGACTCCGGCCATCTTCCCGAGAGCGGGTGCTAGCGCTCTGCGAGTTTGAACCGTATGGACGGCCTATCAAAGGCCATAATGGCCGCGACGCGTGCGCTCTTCGTCCAGGAGTTTGATTTGTTATTGTTTGTTTATACCCAGTTTTCTGTTGTGCTTTTACTTTATTATACCTACCTGTTTTCTACTCAAACCGTGTCTAGAACTCATTTACCAACACACCGCCCCCTGAGAGACTGGACTTAAACAGTTTTCACACAATTTAATAAAACGTGCTCGTGTTTGCCTTGTTAATGAAAAAGACATTTGAAACAACAATTAAAATATCTGTAAGTATTTAGGTAAGTTTTGTAAATAAGTATGTAAATTAATGTAAATAGCAGCTGATTCTACCTTTTTAAATACGCCAAAATTACTTTTTGGTAGAATTTGATTTGATTTTTTTGTATTTTTGCTGCTTGTTGGTGGTCAACTCAAGTTAAAAAGTAATTTTGCCGGTCCTAAACCCGGTTTAAGTATGAAGGAAACGTTAGAATATCATAATTTATCTAAATTCTTTAGGTTGCATTGTTATTTTATTTTTTACCTTATTTTGAATGACACAAGTTAGACTTTAAAGTTTCACATAGGTAAATTATGATAACAGCTGTTGTCTAGTTTCGTTCATAGCAAGTGCGAGCGAGAGAGCACGCGGTCGCGAGAGCGAGTGGTCTTTCATTGAAACGTCTTCGAATGGATTGACAACTACGTCATAAACTACGTGCATAAAAAAGGCGAAATTTTGGGATTAAAACAAACGCTATTAACTTTGCTGTTTTCACATATTTAAAATTATGACTACGCAAATATGATCAGTAGTTGATACCGAGCACCCCATTTAATTCTTTGTACTAATTAAAAAGTAGTGGTGTATTATCAAAAATTACGAGCTTTATACCTAATATTTTGTATTATTATATAGATATACTTAAGATATTTATACTAACTGAAATTACTTTGTTAGACATTTAATTTTCATGTAAGTAACTTTTGTAAGTCTTTGTGAAAATAAATTGTTTAAACATTAAAGCCGTCCTCGATAAACAGGCTAACACAAAAAAAAACTTTCAATTCGAACCAGTTTCTACTGCTATAAGTGCGTTAAAAATAATAAATTCTTCAGCTTTACAATATTAATAGAGATTTCCGAATTCTACACGAAGATACACAGCTTAAAATTTATTAAGTTTACTATATTCTACAATAATTTCATCTTATCCTCGTAAGGCCAAATGTCCTTTTGAAAGTCAGACACAATTAATTTACTATTGTCTCGTTTCTGGATTATACGAATTTGACACGCGTTTCAAGTTACGTAGGACCCATAATTATAATACCCTACATTTGAGGCAACAAATCAGACCATTCAACAACGTGTGAATATATCGATGAAATATTTGATAAGCATTGGATTTCCACTGCCAGTCACAATAAAACGCTCAACCATTCGAATACTCGATTCTATCAACTGGAAATATTAACGCACGGTCAGAGGGATTGAAATTTAACCTTTACGGATACCAAGAATTGCAGCCATTGTCTGTCTCGCCGAATGTTTGACCTCTCCGTTAAATGTGGTTGATGAATACGAATCTAGTTTACGAGTAAACCTGAATAGTTCACAGAATAAAATGATTACAATTTACTCGGTTTGAATTAAATAAATAAATGCGCCAGACAACGACAACTACACCAATCACCTGGTCTCAAATTAAGGTTGTCCCTTGTTCTATGAGTACCAGACAACGGATATTAAGTAGGGGCGTCATCCCAGCACACCCAGACCCAAGTCAATTAAGAAAAGTTCGTTTTCCAAATTGAACTGACTGGGAATCGAACCAGGGACCTTTCGCGCTTTGGCCGCCTACCTTGGCCACTGCGCCACCGAGGTCGTCAAAAAAAGTTTTAAATATATGTAATAACTTTTACAAATTAATAGGGAATTTTTGCTACCAACACGATTATACTATTCATTTAACCACCTAAGCTAAAAGTGTAGCTAAATAAAAGCTTGTAATAATAGGTAAAACATGTATAAAAAAACATTACTACAAGTTTTAGAGATTTATTTATTATTTAAAAACTTTATTGCACAAAAAAAGTACAAAAGGTGGACTTAATGCTAGGAGCATTCTCTACCAGTCAACCGTTGGGTCATGCAGATAGTACGTTTATGGGTGCGGTAACAGTAAAAATGTGAGTATGGATAACAACAAAATTAATAATAATAATAGCAGAAAATTACACACGAGAATAGAATATTCATACATAGGTTCATGATAAATAAATATAATAATTAAACAATATAATATACGTATATATATATATATATATATATAAAACAAAATAATATATATAAATATATGCAAACAAGTGAATAAATAAAGCAAACAATTGAGCAAACGAAATTTTATGTAGAGGGGGAGGAATAAAAGAATTCACGAACTTTTAATTAAAAAATTCCCTTAGTGAAGGATTAGTGAGATTCGTCATAGCAATAACAAAAATAACGGAAAAAACACCGGCGTATCCGAAACGACTCGCCGACACGCAACCTAGAAACAATTGCGTATTCGCAAAAATGCGTTTGTGCCTAATATACGCAAAAAAAATAATACACGCTTTATTTTTCTAGTAAGTGAAGCCCTATTAACCAGTATTCAACAAAAAATGGCGTCATAGATCGTGGGGTTACTTTAGTATGGAATATTTTTTTAAATATATTACGCGCATAAAGATTTTGAAATATTGTGGGATAAAAAGTATGATTTCTGTAAATCTAGTATGCAATCTCTCTTTCTTAATTCCACTTAAATCTGTTTAGTTGTTTTTGTATGAAAGTGTAGGCAACAAACATAAATCCTAACATGTAAGTAGACATCCATATTCATACAAACATTCTCGCTTAAAATATAAATTGATTAATAAAAAACCATGTAGCAAAACTTTTATGTAGTCACAAATCTAGTTTCTGCACACCTCAGGACGATGTCATAATAAGTTAATTATTTTTATACAGCCACATTATTTACTACACAGGCGGAGGTTTCTTGAGATAAAGTACTAAGATGTATAGCTAAGTAAAGGTCACACATAGCTATAAAAGGCAGTGCTATTTAGAGGCATCTTTGGTACGAGCATGCCAAAAAATAGAAAAGCTTTTATTTAAACATCAACCTTAATTCACCGGTTTCATTATAAAAACCCCTAAGAAGAAATTTGAAATTAACAACTCGCGAGTGACTCTAACATATGACACTAAAAAATATTTAATGTATTTTTTTATTTTCTCTATTTACTTTTGAACTACAATGGTGGCAACCTTACCCATTGCCTCAATTTGGCCATCCAAAAGGGCAACTTAGCTAGTATTCTGCACATATTTATTAAATGACATACATCTGTTTTATTTAATGTCTTGATTTAAGGAGTCCTTAATAAGTTTTTTAAATAAATCATATATTTTAAATTAAGTAATATACCTAAATAGAATATCCTTTTTCACTTGTCACGCGGTATCATCCACTCTAGTGGAATCCGCTTCAAATACCACGCTCGTTATTCCCCACCATGACCTGCAGCTGCAACGTCTTTAAGAAAAACATACGACACGTTCGTTTTCTATTCCATCAAAAAGCCTAAACTGCGCAAACACAACCACAAAATTACTGCCAGCTCTGTCCAAAATGAAAGAAGCCGTACCCAATATCATCGGTCGTAGTAGCCCAGTCGTCGCGCCGTTAATATAATTAACGCAAGTCACACACCCATTTACTAAAGCAATTGCGGGAGTGCGTCAACATTTTCATATTGTGTTTCTAATGTTCACGAACAACGACAACTAGTTCACTAGTTATGACGTCACGCAAGCGTGCTCTGAATGAAGTTATTAGGTACGAGAAATGTGATTTGGGTAATTTATTATACTTGACCTTTCTGTAGTTGGTCAAATAATAGAAAGTAAAGTAGCTTTATTCAAGCTCCAATTATATTTTTGCTCATATCACAAAACATACACATTTATATAGCAAAAGTTATAACTAGTGCACCTTACACCTTTCTTGCGTTATCCATTTGGGAAACAGGGACAGTTGTCAAGTGACAGTTATCGGATTGCAATTTCGTTTCGACTAGTCTAAATTGACATTTCATGTAGAAACGTCATGCAATCTTTACAGAATAGAAGTCTGTATGTGCTATTAAGTACATAGTTGTGTTGTCTACCAGACCCTGTTAAATTTATAAGCGATGATAAAAAACACACGCACACAATTGTAGTAGGTACCATCGGACTTGTTTCAATCGCCGCCGATAATATAATATTTTGCTTTTGATGTTCACAAATAACGACAACTCACTCCCTAGTTGTGACGTCATGCGAGCGTGCTCCGAATGAAAGCCGCAAGTCAGCTAAAGTTTTCTTAACAATATTAGCTTTGGGTAATTTATTACACTTGACCTCTAACCGGCTATAATTAACATCTTTAACTACAGCGAAATGACAACAGTTTTCGTGAATATTCTACTTAGTAGACTTTATAGAAGACAGAGTCATTATGCTTGCAAATACGTGGGCGCTATGTGGAGGATCGTTACACTCACTCAATAGTGAAACTATACGGGCACATACGTCAATCTTGTGAAGAGGTGCCATAAGGCAAATTCGTTTTAATATTAAATATTAGAAACAGAAATTTTTTATCTCCCCTTGCGGTGCGGGAATCGAACCCACGACCTTCACGTATCGCGCGTGCTGCTCTTCCAACTGAGCTAACCGCAAGTTATCGAAAGCGATGAAATTTAGTTGCTATATCATCAACCGTTAGCCTCCGGTAAGTGCCCTCTGCCGAATATGTTTAGAACTACACACTTACTTACATACTTGCCAGGGGAGATAAAAAATTTCTGTTTCTAATATTTAAAGTTCGCTAGTAAGGCGTAAAGTACTATAAAAATAAAAAATCGATTAAATTCATTTTAAGTTCAGCTTTTGCTTGTTATGAATTATGAAAACAGCAGAGTTTCTTGCCAGTATCTTCTCTGTGGTTACAGGGTCCGAACCGGAGGTAGCGTCATTTGTTTCATATAGTCGTTTAATAAATACAAGAAATTTCAGTAATACTGCAACTGTAATTATATGAATAATTTTTTTTCTCTTTCTCTATCCTTCTTTTTCTCATATTCCAGATTAAGTTATTTTTCAGTAACTCAGTAGATATGAAAGTACAACGTACGAATAAGCGTGTATTAAGTTTGTCTATATAGTAAAAAAATCGTTTCGTCGTTTCATGTCTAAGAATGACTCAAAACGATGTTAGGTTAGAACCTAACTACGATGGAACTTACAATAAGTGAGTTCTAAATACTAAGTAATATAGCTGAAAGTTACAAATCCTTGATCTTGTTTAATAATAAAACATTAAAACTGTGTACAGAAAATCCGTCTGTAAACGTCATAAGAGACAAAACAACTTTTTGTTTACGCCGAAATGCCGAAACCTTTCCGTGGCAAATAAAATATTTATCCTGCCGCAAATATTTGTCAGACAAATTGATAGTGGCAAGAAAAGTCTGCGTTTTGTGTAGGCCCTTACTTTTATTTTGCTCACACAACAAATGTTAAATCATAAAGATACCTGGGTACATTTGTTAGCGTTAAATGTCGAAAATCATTTCTATAAGAAAAAAGTTCGTTCGGTCTGGATATATTGTGTGTATGTTTTAGGCACAAAAATATATTGCTTGCCTTAGTAGTTGTATTATAAATAACAAGCGTACAAATAATGTAATAAAATAAGTGCCTCTAATTTATAATGCGACAAACATTATTAAATTGGCCCTTATTTACAGCAAACTTCTACAAACAGAAAGTCAAATTAAGTCTCGTTTATACAAGAATTAGGTAAAATCAAATATAGCGAATGTATAACAAGGTATCTTGATTGCTAACTTAATAAAGCTTCAGGAAATGGAAGCAATCACATAATTTTTATACTAAGGAATAAATCTATGATTTATCAGAGAGGCAGTAACCAGGTCTGGCCTACCAATCTTTGTTGGAAAAAGTTGGAATGTTATGATTAAATTTTGTTTTAACTATTCAAACTTTTAATTATTAATTATTTTAAACACAAATTGCAGCTTAGCTAATGTTCCCCAAAATCCGAACAGTATACTCGTACGTTTAAAACATAAGTTTTCACGCTCGAGAACTGAAAACACAGATTACAAAAGTTCCAATAAGCCGGCCCATGTTAGTTGTGAATTCGATTAAAATTGTCTATTGGACCAGCGAAAAAATTGAATCTCTCTAAATCTAAATTGAATCACAAAATAATCCCATTACTTTAGCTAAATGTATGAATGATAGGCAGGTACTTTAATAAGACAATTTAATACCGATCAAACTTTATGTTTGTCTATAACAATGTTTTGTTTTTTTAACGTTTAAATGATCGTTAACCTTCGGAAGGTTTTTTGATTTGTGCACACGAAGTAATACTTTGAATAAAGAAGTGAAGTTGGAGATGTAATCCACAATAATTGTATGATTGAGAGATTTCATGACTTGATTGTCTGTCTAATTTTCACTGTAAAATGGACCGATGAACTGACGTGATTTTTCAAATGGAGATAGTTAAATAAATAATATATAAATTAATATTGGACAACATCACATACATTGCTCTGATTCTGTGGTAGGTAGCTTAAGCACTTGTGTTATATAAATCAGAAACAACGACAATACCAGAACACCCAGACCAGAGACAATATAGAAAAGTTCGTTTCCCATGATTGACCCGACCGGGGATCGATCCCGGAACCGCAGAGATGGCGCGACGCCTAAGTCCGGCTCGCTCGCCTCTCGGCTACGGAGGTCGTCTTATATAACAAATATAGGTAATAGTTGGACATTGACATTGTTTTTTTTGTCACTTTCTAGCTCCCTATTTTCCGAAAACAGGCTGAGGAAGTTTGTATGGAGGCGCCCCAAACGCCTTAAAAGGGTTTAAAATTATATATGGGACTCTACCCAGTTTTCAAGGCAGGAAGAAAAAAAAATAGTATACAGACTCTTTCATACCATCGAGATTTACCAGCCCTATTTTTTGGAAATATTTCTCCATTGACTAATATAGGGCATGGAAATGTGTGTGAGACACTTGCAAAATGGCACAAGTTCTATGATACAATCGAATATAAAATGTTTTCATCAAAACAAGTTAATCTTTACATTCTATCCCCTTGAAGAAAGAATGTGATAAACATTAGCTTATTAAAAAAATATTCTATTCCGAGTTCTGTTCTGGGTTCCGAATCAAGAAAGAGGAATCGTGTTACCCCGAATTAAACGCGAGAGAAGTCGCGGGCAAAAGCTAGTTCCAGATAATAAAAGGATCTATTTTCTAAATTAATAATTCGTATTTTAATAGAAATATATGACAATCATGATGAAACTTATTTAATACGCTACTGTCCGGTTTTGAGTGGGTGGCTATTCCGAACGACTCATGTCTCGATAGTAAATAATCAGTCATTTGAAGCCTTGCGAACATCGGACAGTACCTACACTTCCCTCTGTCAATCCGCACTTGATGTGGTATGGTCCATTTTATCCCACATCTTACCTTTAATTATATTGGGACGTTTATGATTGTATTCAAAATATTAAATAAGAGAAGGTACCTACTTACATTTAGAAAGATTCATTCAAAGTAACGTATAAGGCACTAAATTAATAAGGTAAACAAAAAAATCCTATTAAATTAAAACGATTTCAAACGAGATGTTTGATCAGAAAAAACAAATTATTAACAGAAATTTTACATCTTAAGGGACTTCTCACAAAGAGCGACCTAATATTTCATTGTTGAAAGAGGGCTTGTTTAAGATTATCCCCTCAATCGATCGGATATAATGTGCCGAAGGAATTTTCTATGCTCCTTGGTATTTCTGTGGATATTAGAAGGGAGGATAATGAAGCGACTGGGCTATTGTCCTGACAAAGAATATAATAATCTAATTAAATACTAGATTGTTGGGACTTTGCTATTGATCATTCAGTTTAAATTTGCAGCTTTCTAATAGATTTCCCAAAAACCACAAAATACAAATGCAAAATTATTTGCCAAATAAACAAAGATTTGCACGCTAGCTTGTTAAACATTGTACAATACAAAAAAATCCACAAAATAACAACTTGTACTATTTGTACAGATTAGTAATAAGACCTCGAATATTTGAAATGCAAAAATTAAATTTTTGATTTTTAAGTAGCTATCTCACGATGCAATGGAACCCGGGCAGAATATTTTTTATAAGACATAAAAATCAGAAGCCCTTAGTTTAATGCTCCTTGAAAACAGCTTTCAAGTATCAGTTTAACATTTAGCGATGCACTTAACTCTCCCGCACAAAGGGATCCAATTATGTGCGCCGTAAACTCTTCCACTACAAAAGCTTCTTTAAACCAGGACACAGTTTTTACGAGGCAGTCTTAGAGCTCGTTTCATTTGTCAGTGTCTTCTAAGTACTGTTAGTGGTCAGCGTTGATTATTTTCCGAGACAGCATTCCAACTTTACTTCGAAATTGGTTTCTGCCAACAGCCCCACCAAGTTCACGGGTCTGGTTTCTTTGTAACTTGAGACTGAACTAATTTGGAATTTATCTTCGTAAGCTTAATACCCATCTTGCAACTTTTTTTGTTTTTTTTTTCTATAGTTTCCATGAATGTGTATGGTAAAAGCTTTTTGTTCTTAAAACTTTATGATACCCTAAGCTAATAAATTGTCTTTTCTTTCCTTGCAAAAGGTACAGATGTTTATAAGTAGAGATCGGATTATGCATTTGCATATGCATTTGCTTATTTAAGCCGTTCTCAGTGGTAATAGCATATTTTATCTAAGATTTATGTTTCATATTATCGGTACATTTGCTTTTTCCGCTTGCAGTACACTGCGAACCCGGAACGCTGTGTCATTATCCAGGCGCGTCTTTTGTTTATACAGTTACAATAATAAAATAAAAGAGACATAAGTTCAAATTCTGCCCAGTTACCACCTCATACAAAATGTTTACATAATTTTAATGTCATGTAACGTACTCATTACCTATCTCCTATCAAAAAATAATTCATTGTTTTCTGATTTTTAAATAGAAAAATGAAAACTCACTTTACTCTTTTTTATTCATTTAATTTCGCATGTTCTGCCCAATTTTCGAGCTATATACTATTATATGCGTATTTGCATGCATATAACAAGCTTTTTATGTTGCAAAATGATCCGGTCTCTAGTTATAAGATTAAAAAGTAAAGCACCATCGGTTAAATTAAAACATTGATATTTAATGAACAGTTCACTTAACTTACGAGTATCATTTGGTTTGGCAAATTCAGGTTGGTTCACATATGGATTGGTTAAACGGACTTTATTCTAACTGCCAATCAAAACAGAGCGAAGTGGCAAACCGATGTAAAAGATAAAATTCCACCAATTACTTAACAACATACACATTTTACTTCATTTTCTAACATAACATGTAATTAAACGAAAACCTATACTAATATGCTATATGTACGTTAATGTATGTATCTAAAACTGAAAAATGTATTGGTTTAAACGCTCTCAAGAAATACTGGTTCGAATTAAAAAAATATTTTCGTGTTTGGTAGTCAATTTGTTGAGGAAGGCTTTAGGCTATAATATCACGCTGTGACTATAGGAGCGAATGATAAAAATGTGGATAGTACGAGTGCGAAGCCGCAGTGGGCCGCTACTAATTTTATGTCTGTGTAAAGAAAATGTATTAATTTTATTCTTGATTTTAACCTCTTTTACAATATGTAAAGCCTTATAATTTTATAAGGACATTTCAACTTGACACGTTGCTAAGGTAACCAAAGATTGTTGATGTCAAATGGAGATGTTACTCGTAAATTAAACTAAAATTATTTTATTTACACTTATTATATAAAATGAATTGGCATATTGTAAAATAGACTTTGAATGTCGTTTATCTGATTTTCAGGTATGTTATTGTGTTCAAAGTTGTAATGATGGTTTTGTGTTAATTTTATTTAACTAATGAAATAAAAATCTGATTTTCAGAACAACACAACATAGTTTGTTTTTATTTGCCAATGGATGATTGGATGAAATATCCTTCTTATATATGTACTAGCTGTGCCCGCGGCTTCGTTCGCGTGGACTACATACTTTCATGGTCGGTTTTACCCCTGTCTCTCCTAAGATTCGAAACAAAAATTAATCTAAACATTTAAAATAATTTCACGGGTCAAAACGCGGCACCATTTTTATTTAGTAGTTAATACGAACTACTTACTGCCCGACGTTTCGGTTAGGTTGGTGCAACCTATGAAACACGAAACGAATAGCGTTTTGACCCGTTAAATTATTTTAAATGTTTAAAATGGAACGCGAAAGTCTTAAACTTTATAAAAATTAATCTATATTTTAATCCAAGTTTTAAGCTATATTTGTACCAAAGTTCATATCTCTAACTTAAAAAATTTCGCCCGCCACCGCTTTTCGCGTACTCATTACGCGTACTATTAAAATCGTCATATTTGAGATAATTCACCCAAAATCTTATTAAAATGTAGCCTATTTGTAATTCTGATGTATGAGCTATAATATTGTAAAGTTTTATTAAAATCCATTCAGTAATTTTTGAGTGAAAGAGTAACAAACATACATCCATACATACACACAAACTTTCGCCTTTATAATACTAACTAATAACAGTGATTAGTAGTGATTGATTTACCAAAAAGTTGGTA
Organism: Glyphodes pyloalis; assembly: GCA_037074685.1. Taxonomy (NCBI): domain Eukaryota; kingdom Metazoa; phylum Arthropoda; class Insecta; order Lepidoptera; family Crambidae; genus Glyphodes; species Glyphodes pyloalis. The sequence continues at coordinate 12,616,137 of JAYKKO010000008.1, read as the reverse complement.
GAGCTCTTTACTTGTTCATACTTATTACTATGTTATACATTATACTATAAACTATGAGTATCGTATCACTGTTGAATTTTCAAATTAATAAATATGTTAATGAAATAAAGTGAAACGACGCCATTAAATTATACTGGTAGGAATTTACTTCTCTCACCCATTTGCTTCGGCATTTACTTTTACGCAGTTTATTGATTTTTCATGCATTCAATTTGGCAATTACGAATTCAATGAATTAATTAATTGACTTCACAGTCAGTAAATGATAATGCGTATTGAATGGTATGCATTCAATTCACGATAAAGTTTTGAGGTTTTACATGCCCACATTTTTATTTCGTAAACGATTTACCTACAAAAGTTTTACAAATGATTTGAATTCCGGAAAATAAATTCAATACCTTTTGTCTGGAATTCAGTTTTATTCATAAATCTCTATTTAAAGCCGCGCGCTTCAAAATGCATCCGCTTTTCAATGAATAAAAAATTGTTTACAAAATAAAAATATTGATTCGTTGTTCCATCTGATTAAAATTATTGGAAACAATTTACACCCGAAATCGAATAGACCGGATCGTTTAGTGTTATCAAGAGTCTCGGTTTCGATTTCCGTCCAATGACACTTGATTTGACCCTCAATCGAGACCTTGACTGAAGTAATGGCCGCGTGAAATTTTACGTCATGTCATGTCATTACCTATTTCATGCCTTTCTGTAAGTATTTTATGTATGTGGAGTTTTGTTATTTTTATATCAGAATGACCAGGCCGGTTAGGTTGTCTTGGAAAAATTACTTTTTGCGAAAATTGGGGTGGCTTTTTAATTTTATTTCTTAGTTAATCGTCTGGTGTGCAACCATCTATCTATCTAGATACTCATGCCTACGAGTATCTAAACGTAACCGGTTCCTGACGTTAGTTTGTGCCTGAATCCAATATTTGAAAAACTATCCGTTCTAATTACGGATATAAGTTATACGAGGCGTAAGCTAAAAACGACCGACGGACGACTGATGACAGCTGGTATGGAAAGTAAATTATGGAACGGTATTAACGACTCGTAGTCGGTTGGAGATAAATAGATAGTCATTTTTGTCACATTACAAATCCTAAAATATTGTAAACGGGGATTAACGAACTTCATAGCTGAGATATACTTTATGCGTTATATTGTCAACATTTAATATAACATAATACGGGTCAAAACGTAGTTTACGTGAACGAAACGACCACGACTGGTGCAACCCAACCGAAATTGTTGGGCAGTAAGTTGGAATTAACTAATTAATAAGTTGTCGCGTTTTAACCTGTTAATTTTAGTTTCGGTTGGTGAGAGGCAGGCGTGCCGGACTTTAGGGTATCACTATTTCCAAGGTCCCAGGACCGAATACCTTATGGAACCACCTTTTCTATATTTTCTCGGGTCGGGATGTTGTGTATCCGTCGTTATTTCTTATTTCTGTAAAATACAAGCTTTAGCTGTTTATCACTTATATTTATTGTTGTCTAAGTACAGAACGCCACAGGCTTATTGCTGACACTTCAAAACTTACTCCACACTTGGGAAAACTCGGTCTGGTAACTAATTTCATTACTGCAGCGTTAGCTGAAGGTCGTAACTACTTTGAAACCGTTCTGTATCGATACTGTACAATATTGCCTCGTTAGTTATGAGTGTGTCCAGGTGAGCGTACGGTGATAAATTCGTATCCATGTAGAGCATATCTACCAAATGCAAATGTATATGGAGGTGATGACGTGATGAGGCGGGGGAAATATCCTTAAACACGCTAACAGTAGCCTATTTTCATAGAAACCATAGTTTTTAAGAAACCTAAGTCCAAAATGACGTACTAACATAGAGTATAATAGGTTTAGCTAGCATCTAAATATGGAATAGAAAACTTATGTACCTACACGTTTTTAAGTTTATTTTTGAAAGCCTTTTCGGCACAGTTCAATTAATTTGAAAGACATAGTTTTTTGTACTTACTTTAATTTTTAGCAGAACACATACGAGTACCTAAGTATAGCTTTGAAGTTGTATTTACGTCAAACAAAGAGGTTCAGAATGTGGTTTCAGTTTACACGAACGCCATACAACTTCCTTATAAAAACCTGTTTCCGTTAGCAGCCTACCTTATTTACCTACAAAACATCGAAATCAAATTCCAATCCAGAAACTATGTTTTATCTCTTTTGTAATATAAACGCTTGAACAAAGATAAAAAATAGACATTCCGATTCGAAATCTATTCTGTCGTTTGGGAATTGGCCCCCAGGTCTGATATTTTTTTAAGTAAGGAACAAGGTTCTGTTATTTCTATGAACAACCTATGTTCATAGAATTTGTGTGTTTTTTTATTCTGTTCTGCTTTGTTTCATAAAAATTATTTAGGCACTTTATTTTGTTAAATTGTTTGAGTTATTTTTTATACTATATAACAACTGGATAACTATTTATAGTAGTGCTATACGAACGATACATACACGCATGGGAAACGGTATGAGTAACACTGCCACGAATAATCGTAAGTTAATTATAATCACGGTTTAAATTTCAATCTTCTATTAAGTAAATTTGAAGCATCAAAACAAATTCACATCACAGGCAATGCATTCATTTAATTAGCCCACGAACGCCCCTTAGCAAAGATTTCCAAATTTACGATTGACACGTACCGTCGTGGCAGTAACCCGTTTTAGTAGTATGGAGCTGTAAATTCTGCGGTCGATACGTATTACCTAATGGTGAAATCCTAGACGATAATGAAATAGCGAGGCGTGTCATGCTACCTAAATATTTGCGTCGGTAAATATGCCAGGCACGCATAACAACGGCTTAAAACGGAATTATAATGGCTGTACAATATTATCTATTTGTTTTAAAGCTAACATAAAGGACAAATACTTAATCCATGTGATAAAATATAGGCTGAACATTAGGATAAAGAAAAAAAACAACTTAATTTTTTATTACACTTCAAGATTGTTCTCATCCCACCTGATGTTAAGTGGTAATGAGGTCCTAGCTTAAGGATGACTAGTGCAACAGAATAATAGCCGTTACTGGACTTGTCGTTATCTTGAAGGCTTGAACCCTGCTACTAATGTAGCAACCCCCAGGAGCTCTGGAAACTATACTCACACGTAGGAACACAACAACATCGCAGTGATTGTTATTTGGCTGCGATCTTCTGTAAGGTATTCACCAGTCGAGCTGCTCCAGTTCATGCGATTAATCGCATGTAGTATGTTCTCGTATTGTACTTTTTTGTGCAATCACGTATAACAGGTGAATTTAATGTTAAGAGTATTTTTACCTTTTGTTTGATCCTCACAGAGGATAAACATTCTTTTATTTAAAAATGCGCTTGTTGTCTAGGTGTTTGTTTTGAGATTTGGTATATTGAGGTTTATTTCCATTACACAAATGTTTGAGCTACGTACAGGTAAAACAAGTTAGACTACAGACATGAATGAATAAAATAGTGCCGTCTTTATATATTATATTGGACAACATATTGGACAACATCACATACATTGCTCTGATTCTGTGGTAAGTAGCTAAAGCACTTGTGTTACAGAAATCAGAAACAACGACGGTACCACAACACCCAGACCCGAGACAATATAGAAAAGTTCGTTTCCCATATTGACCCGACCGGGGATCGAACCCGGAACCTCTGAGATGGCGCGACGCCAAAGTCCGGCACGCTCGCCTCTCGGCCACGGAGGTCGTCAAATCGTAATCAATATATCGTGGCCTATAATATCGAACTGAATGTGTTTGCAGTCATACTTGAGCGTTCGAAAGATCCAGAGTACGGTCAACAGCATACCACGGTCAATTCGTGTATGTGATATCGTTCACTATTTATTATTGATTAGAAAAATATTTTAACAAATAATGTGTTACACTTTGGCATCATAGTTAAAGATACATTAAACCACACATTTATTTAACTTTCAATTGTTAGCATTCAACTATGAAACAATATTTAACGGACAATTTTAGTGTAGTAAAAAGATATATGCTATTTTTAATATTGAAAAAAAAAGTATGAATGTCAAAAGAAAAAAGCACTACAGCAGTCAATTTGCAGTCAACATAGAAAGTCGGTTGCCGGGTTGATTATAGAAAAACGTTGAAAAAAGCGAACAACGTTGCTGCAGGCTAAACCTATCAGTACTAACGACCAATAGCGGTATCGCAACCATGAATACGCTACTCTCTAAATTGAGAAGCGGTGAACAAACCGAGTTTCGCGAGAGGTCATACAAACTCGTCATCCGAAGGACGTTGGTGAAAATAATTCTGTTCTTCCTCTCAAGACTTCCACAACTCTCGATTATGTACCACCTGCATCTTCGTCATCTTGTGCGTGACCAAAGTTAGAGCCAATTAAAATCGGATGTGGGCAAGGCATATTTGAAATGCCTCGATGGTCGTTTTCAGTAGGTACACAGCCTTCATATCTGGGCCATGGAATCTATTCCCGATCGAGCAAAGCGATCAAACTCCGTTTGTAATCACAAGCGGTAAGCGTATTGATAAAGTCAGTAGCCATTGTTGTAGTTGATTTGATTTCAATGACGTTAGCCTTAGTTCTAAAGATACATTAGCAAGCTTTTTTTTTTATGTATAAATACTCTTCGCTGACTGTTTTAAAAATCAATGTTTTATATAAAAAGCCTGTGCGAATTGGACTCGTGCACCGAGGGCTCCGCTTAAACTTTTTTAGAACAAAAACAACGTAAGGTTGGAACATAGTTATGTCTATTTGAGGCGATAAGGTGTGAGCCGCCCACGTCTAACGGAGTATCTGTGAACGGCCGTGCTACGCTGCGATTTCCGATACGTGATCGCCATTCTAGAACATTTCTACCCAACAGGCTATCATTTCTACTAGGTGTGTACCCGTTGCGATACACATTCGTAGCACATTTCATTTTAATAAGCTTCTAAAATACTTCTCTGGTGATAGATCAGTTCCATCGATAGAAACAGTACCTATTAGAACTAATCTACAAGGTGAAATAACGAGTAATAGATAAAACTGGGTCAAAACCAAAGATACCTATACCAATTTTCTTTTACGAAAATGGTACGCACTACACATTTTGAGTTCAAATTTTATGCGAATTCCGAATAAGCAGAGATGCTAAGACTGTTAAATTTTCATTGTTTTTCTTTCTAAATAATATTTCATAATGTCTAAGTTTTAGTTATAGCCTGAAATTAACATAAAAGACAATGTAAACGAAAAGTTAATTTAAACACGAAAAGGCTAAATCTGAAAATGAAAACTGGATGTTAAAAAAATTATTGTAGCCATTCGTCAATAGCACAACCACATTGAACAGTCGGTATAATTAAAATAACTCTTCAAAGCTTAATCGTAAAAGTAGTGGTCGTTTAACAGTGCTTTAAATGTTAAGAAAGGTATTCCAACTACGGAAAAGAAGCTTAAAAACAGATTTTTATTTATATTTAAACTCATAGGTAGTCCCACATTTTTATCACGGCCCGCTTTTTATTCGAAAACGCGCAAGCGGCTTAGTCCGGCGCTAGGAAGAAGTCGCGTGTTTTCACGGCTACAAAAATAGAACGAGTCGGATTTGCATTCATTTTCCATTTCCATGTTAAAACGTCTACATTTTATTTGTTTCACTCGATAAGCTCTATTTTTAATTATCTGAGAACGAATGTTTGGAGTGGCGCAAGACATTCCTTTTAAGTTTGGGGCGTGTTGTCACGGCATGGTGCGAACGAGGGTAGTTGCCCCAAATATTGCACGGCACCTTCTAATGTATAGGGTCGTATCGTAACACGCTTTTAATTTTTTTTGAAAAATATGTTACATAACTTAAATCAAGTATATCCTATTAAAATATTTTATGCATGCTTATATTTATGGAGCACTGAATATGTGGATGTTTGTTGCTCTTTCATGCTATATCAACGGTTTGAAATTTAACAGCTAAGAATTATAATAAATATAGATTAATTCTATGCCGACATAGAGCGAACGCAGTCGCTGCAATGTATGAAACTAGCATAATAATGCGGAAGAAGTTCACATATTGAATAATGTACATTCAGTATCATTCGTTTGTATACATCCCAGCACTTTGTCACAATAATCACGTAATACGATGGTGTCAGTATTGTTGTCATAAACTAAGCTAAAGTAAAAATTTCTGCTGTTATGTTGCGACTTTTATATTTAGGTACCACATCTAAATTGACAGGGTGCATTGCAAGAAGTATCATAATTAGCTTTGGTGATAAAGCAACGAGTTTGAGTTTAAGTCTGAGCAAAAGGTCGTATGTGTCAAAACTCTCAAATTAAATTCCGTAAAGAATGGGAAACGCGAAATGACAGCACAAACATTTAGTTAAATTGGTGCCAACAGAATTTGCACCATTGAACTTAATGAGGCAAAGTATTGAATTGGTTACAAACTAAAGCTGCTGACTGTACACATTATGTGTTGGTTTTTAGACCATAATTTATACAGAAACGGAAATTAGATAGAATAGAATAGAATAGAAAATATCTTTATTCATGTAAGCTTTACAAAAGCACTTATGAATAGTCAGTACAAATAAAGTATTCTACCGCCGTGTTCGGAATGTTGATCATGTCGAGAAGAACCGGCAAGAAACTCGACACTTACTCTTTTCAAATATAACAATGTGTCCTTAAACTAGGTACTTAAATAAAGTATACAAAGCTATAGTAAGATTTCAAAGAATTAAGTTATTCTAGACCCATACATTTTTGTCATTTAAATAATCATCAATTTTGTAGTAGCCCTTTTTTATTAAACAATTTTTAACATGAGACTTAAATCTATGCATGGGCAACTGGATAACATTTTCAGGTAACTTGTTAAATAATTTAACGCTTAAACCCACAAAGGAATTACTTATCTTATGTAGTCTTAGATATGGAACAGCAAGCTTGTGTTTATTTCTAGTGTTAAAGTTATGGAAGTCAGATTTTTTAAAAAGTAGATTATAATTTTTGCGTACATACATAATACAATCAAAAATGTATTGAGATGCAACGGTAAGTATGTTAATTTCTTTAAATAAGTCTCTGAGAGAATCCCGTGATTTAAGACCATATATGGCGCGGATAGCCCTCTTCTGTAAAACAAAAATAGTCTGAATGTCAGCAGCTGTTCCCCACAAAAGGAGACCGTATGACATAACACTATGGAAGTAACTGAAATAAACTAGTCTTGCCGTCTCAATATCAGTCAAATTACGAATTTTTCTTACAGCGTATGCAGCTGAACTAAGCCTTCCTGCCAGGGCAACAATATGGGGTCCCCATTGCAATTTAGAGTCTAATGTGATGCCGAGAAATACTGTAGAATTAATTATTTCAATAGGTTCACCATTCATAGACAATTTGATGTTGACTTTTTTAACATTCGGCATTGTAAATTTGACACATTTCGTTTTCTTAGTGTTAAGCAGGAGATTATTATTCGTGAACCAATGTAGCACTTGTGAGAGAGAACTATTTACATCTTCAAATGATTCTTTACATCTATCAACTTTGAAGATGAGAGAAGTGTCATCAGCAAATAACACAATCTCGCAGAGATCCTTCGCAAAGTAAGGAAGGTCGTTAATATAAATAAGGAACAACAGAGGTCCCAATATTGAGCCCTGGGGCACTCCCATCGCTAGAGGTGCACCAGAAGAGTTAGTTCTATTCACATTGACCCTTTGAGTTCTGTCAGAAAGGTAAGACTGTAGAAGACTCAGTGAAGTGCTTACAACACCATAATGCCTCAACTTCATCAGCAACGTTTGGTGATGTTTTGTTACACTGCCCAACCATTAATAAAGAGACAAAGCGTAATTTTCTAATACAAATCCGTTTCCGACGTTTTGTGCACACGGAAGCTGTACAAAATTGGGCCAGGAAAATTATCATTCTCTAGGGGAATCTTCACACCACATTAAACCAATTTCCTTAGACTACTATTCAAAGCAAGGTAGACGGGATATAAATGCTTAACACTCCACTACCTTTGATTCGTTTCGAATTCCCACTAAAAATACTCGCGACGAATTTATGGCCTACGAAAAACGTGTGGGTGCGAAAAACTTTTTCCGATCGACCCTTTCCTAAGGTCTGTGATCGACAAGGTTCTGTTTTAAGATAAATAAAATAGTAGGAAGGGTATTGTGTTAGTAAATTATTCCTTTCGCTTCTAAATCATCACATTAGTAAATGCGTAAGGCTGTATTCTGACGGAATATGTTTATTTTCACGCTGTAATGACTGATCAATTTTTTCTGCTCTAAATCGTACAGATAAAAAATTACACAAGCTACTAACGTGACAATAAGATTTTCTTGGATCTGCAAAAGGTCGCGATCAGTTCGAACCTATCCTGTTTAAATCTATGTCACGTGTATACCTACTATTTTCTTTAAAATGTATCTATATTATTCAGAATATATGAATTAGTTACATTAGTTTAGCTATTTAGATCTATAATTTATCCAAAAGAGGCACAAGTGAACATATCAAATGAGAATGGTTGATTAATTACAATCAATTTGTAATCTCACTGTTAACGAAGAATCACAAAACGTAGGTCAAATTGTAATGTCATGGTTAATGAAGAATCACAAAAAGATTTAGACAACTTTAGATAGAAAAGTTCGTTTTCCATATTGACCTGACCGGGAATCGAACCCGAGACCTCAGTAATAGCTCTGCCAAAGTCTACTCGGCAATAAACGTCGTCAAATTCTGTGTCAAAACGAGAATATTCGATTTGTTACCGTTCAACTAATTGGTTGGGTAACTAGGTATATTCGCAAAATAAAAACGAACAGAATTTAGACTCTGCACTTGATTGAGTTCCTTTATAAAACGTTAAACGACCCAATAGCCCAATGACGAGGGTTATTCACAAATCGCAATACAATCAATCATAATTTCGACGGGAATGATTAATGCTAATGACATGCCGCACTTTTCACGTTTATTCGCACTCCATTTGTAAAGCTTTGATTGCATTGTTTAGAGTAAAATTCTGATGTTACCCCTTAAATCTTTTTTAAGACAATCTTAGGTAGATCGTTGGGTGTGGTATAATAGATGCAATAAAATTTATTCGGACACACTTATGTAATGGACTTTATCGCGCATCAAATAGTCCACTAGATGGCAACACATTAGACGTCACATCAGGTTTAAACTTTATTTATGCTATAAATCCCAACCTTAAGCACTACATAATTGGTAATTTTTGAAATGACATTGACAGACGTCAAGACTCACTTAACGTAACAGTTGAACGTTACGCTTTCGTAAGTACCTAAGCAAGCATATAGCAGATTTTTGTTTCCATAAGTCTAGGTTCTAAGATATGGTATAGTTGAGCAATAAGGCGTAAGTTTGAAATTCTAAAACTAAAATGTTAAAACATCAATTTTGAAAAGGCCTTAAATAACGAAAAGTTTTGTTATGTCTACCTAAAACCTAAAGATGAATAAATTTAATAAGAAAATACCTAAAAAATAAAAAGGCACATCGTTAACATTTACAAGTGAACAGATACAATTATTTCATATTTAAATCAATATATTTATAAAGGTTTTTGAAAACAGTGAATATAAAGAAAAAAAAGTAAGAACTTTGAGAAAAATAAAATAGAATTTGTAATTCTGTGGTACGTATTCCAATTATAGTTAATAAGTATTTAAGCACTAACGTTATCAATTCCTAACATTTAACTTATAGCTGACCTACCAAATTGACAAAACAACACATTTAGGAGCGTCCGCAACGGAATAATTTGACAAAACATGAATTTGTCTCCTCGAGAAAGCAATGCGACCCAAATTCTCCTCAAAAGGTCGCATTGTTTAACGTTTGTAGGCGCAATAAGGCCCTTCTTTACGTTAGGTTTCCCTTCGGCAGTTTGGTGAAAATGTTATTCATATCGAACTGCTTAGTTACAAATTGCGATGCAGAAATATAAGTAGTCTTTGCACGAAAAACTTACAACGTCTTAAGGCAGCAGTAGTCAGGTAGACTTGCTAATTTTAACATCGGCGATCGGCGCTTTTGCAACGATATCAAATTAATTTATTAAAATAAATTAAGTATGAGTATGAAAATAGGCAGAGACCCTTAACAGTTATTGTTGATGCTGAAAGTAAAAATTCTGCTGTGGCCCTAGAGTAAAATTTGGCGCCTAAAATTATTTAGTCGCCAAAACGTGCGAATTGAATACATCTATCGAACAAACTATCGCTAAAACGCGATGCAGCATCAATATACTTTGCAAAATATCCGATCCCCGATGCCCTCACAGAGCAGTAGGTATGAAGGAGCGTCTATTAATATATGGCCTTGGGTAACATCATTCCCCCCATTGGGTGCGAAGCGCTAAGCATTAAGCGCTTCTGGTTTATAAACCAAAGAAAGAAAGAAAATACATGTATTTATTGACCACTACTTACAGAAAACATGCTAACACTTGACAATACAAAAGGACAAATAAAAAAAAACGAAAATAAATACAGAATAAAACTGCGAACAAAGGCTTAGGTAGTAAGTTGGTAGTCCTTCAAGCAACGCAAGCTTCCAAACTTGCTCACAGGTTTAATTCACACCCAAGATAAACATTATTGTGGCGAATATTTGTATTTCTTCTGACTCTGGGTGGTTAATAATATATTTGAGTATCAAATGTGTGTTTGTGGTTCATTTTGGTCCAGCCATTTTGGTTTCCATAACACAATTGTTTAAGATCCTAAATTGTACTTTATGATCAGGTCATGTATATGTTGTCGGAGATTTTGAATTCTCATATTTCGTAAGGTATTCGTAAAGGAAGTTTAATAGCAAATTCAACTTATAGCGTTTTGGTTTACTTGTAGTTTAGCAACAATAATTCGTTAATTCCAGACCTGTTGGAATTCGAAACTACAATTACATGAGCGCCTTAAATCTCCACTTGCTAAGCTTCAACATTATAAATAAATGGTACTCATAAATAAGTTTCTACAACTGTTTCATGTTTACGTCGCAAACTTAGCTTCAATTCAATTAGTCTAAATGTCAAGATGGCACCGAATATTCCGCATATCACTTCCATATGTTGCGCTAAACTTCTGAATTGGTACATACTACCATCGTATGATAATAGTATATCTAGGCTTTGCGCAGCTGTAGCCACCATTGCCAATATTTAACACAACCGCATAGAGCCTTATTTGGTTACAGAACCAATTTAAATCCTACAAAATGTGTGCTATAACTATTACATTCGATATTAGCTGTCAAGGAGGTGAAAATTATCAACCATTAGGTATGTGTTTATGGACCATTCAATGATAACTATTAAGAGATAATAAAATATAATACTAAATGATATTTCTAAAACATACCTACTCTGTGTAATTTTTAAGACAGAGGTATGTTACTACGAGTCCGATATTTTTGAGTATTTTTATATCTTACGTTATTTCTAGTTTGCTCTTATAGAACTCTAAAACTAGGAACAACTTTCTTAGTTTTATCGTAGGATATAAAACTTATTTTATTCAAAATACACGCATTAAATTGTTTATGTGTATGATAACATACCTTTCCTTGAGGTCGTTAGACCCAGAAAACAATACAAGAGAAAATCAATCGTGTTAAAGGAGAAGGCTACATATGCGAATAGGTAATCGAAAAAAGTAATGCAACTGCATTCAAGTAAAAACATGTCTAAATCTACATAGAAAGACAGACGCATTTAGCGGTCAGACTAAGTTCTTGCGTCGCATAATTTTGAAATTAGAATACAAGATCTTTTTTTTCTTACCTACAGTGTCGCCCATGCAACGATGGTCGATCTCGAACCGACGGCTATCTCCAATCTCTCTACGTCGTACTCCACCGACCAGCACAACTTCTACGTCACGTTCTTCGACGAGGACTCCGACCGCTACATCAATGGCTCGCACAATAATACACAGGTAAGAAGCTTATAACATTCTAGAACTCCCGGACATCACTAATTAAATAAATAAATGCGCCAGACAATCACACCAATCAACCTGGTCTCAAACTAAGGTTTTCCCTTGTACTATGAGTACCAGACGACGGATACTAACTGGGGGCGTCATCCCAGCACACCCAGACTCAAGTCAATTTAGAAAAGTTCGTTTTCCACATTGACTTGACCGGGAATTGAACCCGGGACCTATCGCGCTTTGGCCGCCTACCTTAGCCACTGCGCCACCGAGGTCGTCATTAGTTATAAACAAACAGAAAAAAATATTTCCCCTTCCGGTGTAGGATTCGATTCGATTCGATGGACGTAACGTATATATTTATTGTTTCTGAAAAATATTTAATGGTAGTGCGGCGTGAAGCGCTATAAAATTTTTGAATTAAATTAACGATTAAATACTTTACCGGCACACAAGGCTTCTAACAGTATTAAGCCTTCTTTCACTCTGATTTTGGATACGCACGTGATTTGAAGTAAAATATGGATTATTTCTAAACACATAATATCTAAGTTACATTCAATTAGACTAAAAGACACTATAGATCTTTTATGAAATACTTGTGTTGATATAGAAGCAACTATGTAGGTCATGACGCGGGGGACAGTATAACTTGTTTGTATTTTGCATGGAACTGTAGATCTACAACATCTTTGATGAAAGCCGCTTCAGTTATTAAATCCCAAAGAAATCGCCGTACTTTGACCAATCCCTCCTAACACCAGATTGAATAAATAAATGTACTGACACAATTAGGAGTGATGCTACTAAAAGCTACTTGAACGGTGTATTCAAACCCCGTGTCTATTACTCACAAATGTCGACATCCAAGCTAGTCGTTAGTCCCATCCTTGTGGCTCTGTGGCTTTGTGGAACCGAAGTTCCAACACGCGGAGCGGGGATAAATCATTATAATTAATGATAATAAGATTTACAGCTGATTTACGGGAACTCAATTCTTCGCTCTTAGATAAATGGCTTTCAGACTCTAAAACAAGGAATGTTTAAGAGCTTTTATTCCAACGGTTTTGATTGTGCAATTCCTTAAGGCATGAAGTTAAGAAACTGAAATAGCAGCATTTTAGCAATTTAGTGCTGCTGCCGTTTTTATCACAAACTAGTGAATGTCCAATAGATTTTTATGATTATAATTAAATTATTATGGTTAATAGAAGCCGCAATAAAATAATACGCGAAGATACCTCTTCCAAATATATGTTTTTATAACCCAACTCGCAAATAAAAGGTTAAGGTCCACTACAAATATGTATGACTAGCTATGCCCGCGACTTCGTCCGCTTGGACTTAATCAAATCGTTCGCTTGGACAGAATTAATCAAAATACTTTCTTAGCGGATGCTTACGTCATAACATCTACCTGCATGCCAAATTTTAGCCCGATTCATCCATTGGTTTGGGCTCTGCGTTGATAGATCACTATGTCTGTCAGTCAGGTATATATATGTCACCGTAAGATTGTAAAAATCGTTAGATTACAATCTATCTCGCGAGATTGTAAACTGTCGACAGATTGTGAACCGTAAAATTATGATTGCAATTTAACGCGTTATTTTTCGCTATATTGTAATCTATCGATGAGAATCGGTCAAATTGTGAACTGACGTAGAACGAAATGCATCTCGCGCGCTGATTGGTTGAGAGTTGTGTGCCCCCCGCCGCCCCGTCATTCGCCATATTTGTTTGTAATTTCGTTTGTTGTTTTTATACTATTAATTTATGGTATGTTTAAAGGACTAAATATTTGTTTATAAGAGTTTCTTAAAAATTTTCAATTTTAATTTGTGTTAAAAAACAAAATAATTGTTTCATTTTGTTGTAATTTTCAATTAAAATTTTGAGTGTTTGAAGAATAAATATTTTGTTACAATTATTTCTCAAAGTATGTCAGGATTATTGATTACCTAGTAAATAAATACTTGAAGATTTTTTGAAGTGCATTTAATTTATTTAAACGACATCTCTATTTTTTTAAATACCAGAAATGATTTGATTTGAGTTTCATTCCTAACTTTACGGGGCCATAGAAAGGCTGGTCGTGATTGGTCGCTCATATAATAAACCGACCAATCAAGAAGAGCTTTCGGACAGTTGACAGTTTGACGCCGGACAGATTGTAATTTAACGGTTTCACTTCGATAGATTACAATACAGCGAAAAATAATCCGTTAAATTGCAATCCCAAGTTACAGTTCACAATCTGTCGACAGTTTACAATCTCGCGAGATAGATTGTAATCTAACGGTTTTTACAATCTTACGGTGACATATATATAGATATATATAAATATATATATCTACTATATAAAAAATCTCTTCATCCTCATTGAATACTTTCTTTACGTCATTTCTCAAAATATCTACACTGTTACGATCCAGGTCCTTGTCCTTATTCATGCGAAGGTATTTAAATATCGTAGATTTTGGTATTTCATATTTTTCTGCAACTTTTCGTAAATAACATCCATTTCTTGCCTCTTTAACTGCCTCAGACAATGTCTCTAGACACAGCTTACGTCGCGTTTTACCATCCTTACTACGAGGCACTGAAAAAACAGTACAAAATTACTTCTAATAATGAATTTACTAATAAAGTAATAAATTAAATCCAAAGTTTGTACCTGTGGGCAGTCCACAGGTACATACTCTTTGATGTCCATAAGTACAAATCTGACATTATAACCTAAAAACATATTACTGCCATAATCGGTACTACTTTACACTGTTACACCACTGAAAATAGATGTTTAACAATATACACTACATTCTGACTCAAGATTGTGAATATACCTATGCATGATATAAATACTTACTTTTTTTGTAGAAAACCTTTAACAGTCCGTTATCAGCTACACAATAACAAACAGGAAATGGCTACTAGTCAGTGTTGCCATACATCAAATATACTTTACGGATGCGTTCAATTCCTTCAATTCCTGTATACATTTTTTAAGATATCGGAGGTGTCCACAGGTAAAACCGTCCACAGGTACATCTTCCCTATATATACCTATATTTATATCGTTTTTAAAATGCTGCCTGATAACGCTTAAAAGAGCTCTATTTTGATCCCAGTCGGCACCAACGGCTTAACGTGCCATCCGAAGCACGGATTAATCATTGTAGCTAAACAAGGAACTTGAACCCACGACTTTGCGCTTTAGAACTCAACGTTCTAACCATTACACCACGTAAAAAAATATTTTTCCTATAAGTAACAACGTTATTATCAATAAGACAAGTGCTCGAGCAGCTTTTTAACAGGCAGGTACCTATAGTAAGTGAACTACTGCACCCATTAGTTCTGTCACATTTGCTCTCCGCCAAACTAAGTAGGCCAACTAGGCAGTTAACTTAATACGACAAGGTACTGAGGTGCGAAGTAACTGATGTAACTGACGGACGATATGTGTCTTAATAATAAAATTTATAAAAGCCAAACAAGAAAGCGTGGTTAATGTCCTGATTTATCCAGTTCGAGTTTCTTAGCGGGTGTGGCGAAATAGGTATAGCTCGTAAGAAATATTTTTGTAACTGGTCATGCGGGAAATAGTTTCGAGAATTGGACTTGCTTGATAGACACACGTTACTACAACACACAATAGCTTTTGTGAAAACAATATTCTAGCAATCATCGTTTGAATGGATCCACGCAGAAACTCAATTGCTTAGTGTTTCTATTTGTGGACAAAACAAAGAATAAATGCGAAGTCCGATAGTTCTCGATTATTTTTGCAAATTTTACCTGATGTAGGTATCTGCAAATATTCAATAATACTCTACTAGCAACCCGGTTTTGCTCTGGTGCAATGTTTTTGTCGGTATGTGTTTTACCTACACTTCCATAGCCGAGACGCTTGACTATAGCGTAAAATTACAATTAATTCGAAGGGATGATACAACCACAAACATTTACACATATGTATTGCATATAAGAACCGACAGTTCATTTACCTTTTAATCCGAGAGATATTTAAATATATCGCTCGGATTAATATATATATATATATATAAATATATATAAAATATAAACATAATGTGTGTGCTTCACAATAATTTTGCCTTGCAGAACAAACACAAGTTCATTACATAAATATTTGTTCTGGTTGGGGTCGAACCTACAATCCTTGGTTTAAGAGCCAGAAGTGCGAACTATTATTCCAATGGGCTAGTCAAATAGGTATGGGAAGAACCTACCTACAAAGGTTAACTGCATCTAACCATTCTTTCCTCCAGGGTTACCAGTCGTTCATCCTCCCGTGGTGGCGGCAGGTGCTGTGGACGGCGCTGTTTGCCGTCATGGTGGTGGTGGCCACCGTAGGAAACCTCGTCGTCATATGGATAGTGTTAGCGAACAAAAGGATGAGGAGCGTCACCAATTATTTTTTGGGTGAGTCCAATCCATTCTATTCCATTAGTATTAGTACTTCACCATCGGTATACTATAACCTACTGTAGGTACATCATCTATGCTGACGCTGCAAAAGCAATACGCCTCTGTCCCAGATTTGCATGTCGTAGGAAGATTTGATTAATCAAATATAGGATAAATGAAGGTCGCCTGGGACTTATCTGCTAGCAGGGCTTTACGGAAATGCGGTATTAATTTTGATAGCTATTATGAAAGTTAATAAAAACGTAAGTTATAAAAGAATATGTACAGACAGATAGTGATCTGTATCACTAATCATTTTCAAATATTTTGTTAGAGGTTGAGATGCATTGAAGCGCCGTAATGCTTAATGTCTGGGTGTAAACAGTAAACAGCGATGTACCTTCTGTCTACACTTCTCTTTCCTTAAAGTAACTAACTTACTTTGATTGCGCAATGGCCTAAAATGACTCTTAGCCTCTGTAGAAGACGTTATTTAATTGCACAGGATGGTCGCAAATTATAGTATACTTATTACGCAAAATGACGTCTCACAACTGGGAGGATTCCATGTTTCCTTAATGGATTTACCATGCGAATAAAGCCCAACTATATCGCCTCGATGCCATTGACATGATCACTGGCACTGGCATCACTAATTATACGAATACAAATTTGTCGTACAACAAATTTGTCTGTGATTTCTTCAAATTTCATACAAGATTCCTTGTTTAAGCGTACAAGTCTCATACTGGAAATTATAACTATAAGTGTCAAACTCGCTGTGCCTAAGTAGGTGAACGAAAGCGAATATTTCATTAAAAAAGTATCCAAAAGATTTAATTACTTTTTCTGTGTTCATGAAAGTACTCACCTAATATTTTGACAATTTCTAAACGAAATAGATAAAATAACCCCATTGTGTTCATAAGTCGTGCCCCGTGACGCAGTGAGCCGTGGAAGACAGAAAGTCAGCCAGGTTCCCGAAACAACTCTGTTGAAAATAATGAATCTTTTGTTGTTATTTAATCAAGAGTCGCCAATTGCCTACCGAAAGTAGGATTTCGAATTGACTTAGTTTTTATGGTACTATTTATTTTAGGCAAGTATTTCTTTAAATGAAGGTTCTGTCTTTTGTTATTTTTCAAATTAACGGGTTTTATTGTGTTAGCTTTCAATAATAATTAAATAAAGGCTAGTAAATCATACCAATCGACTGAGGCCATACACTGAAGGCAATAAGCTTTTTTAAATCGGTTCAATTTTATTTTTAAATCACTTTGAAGTACTTCGAATTTATATCTTAAATCAAAAAATGTAGTGTGAGTATGAAAAAAATTGGTTTTTAAGATCAAAACATCTTTTAACCATCGAATATAACGTATTAAGTTATTCTTAAGGAAAACATTTCATTTTCTTCTCTTGGTGCAAAAACTACGATTTTTTCGTAGTACTAAGATTACTAATAGTAACTGTCTGATAACTCAACACTTAACTCAGCAATGTAAACACTTAAGACAATACAGATTAAAAGGTTTCCTATCTGATTTGACTAGAATTCAACCCCAAACCATTTCCGATTCGATCTTATCTTGCACTGACCGCTCAGGTCGTCTTTCACATCACTTTAAGGTCATCTATTCATTTTAAACAAAGTATAACGTTACACGTGTTTCCTGTAAATCGGTCCCTAAGTGAAACCCCCCTAAATGTTATTTGGTAAGATACCATAAAACGAAATATTTATATTACCTCCTTATCTATGCAGGTAATTCGAGTTGAAAATACTTTTTTTAAGCACTGTAGGATCATTTCAAAGGCTAGCTGACAATTTTCGGAAACAAAGTGTTCGGACACTTTGCCGAATCGACACTTTCGAAATGTGTTATTTTTAGTGACGTTTTTATTCCATGATAGTCAACAGTTTCATTAATTGATAGTGTTATTAATAAATGAAATATATAAATAGCAAAAGTTTAAATTTGAACAAAGTGTCTAAAAAGTTAGCAAACTAATTTTACAAGACCTTAATTGGTTATTGAATGCATTTTCATTCTTCGGTTGTATTGTGGGCCACATAACACTCTAGACTTCCGAAATGTTTTATTGCTTCCTTTTAAAAATATTGTTACTATTACAAAATATGTAAGTATATCCAATTATTTTTCTAATTTGTGTATTATGTTATTTATTTATGGTTATGATCACTATTAAAATTATTGATTGGTAATATTCTGTCATATATTTCTGAGTGGCTGCCTGGTAGAGAATTTCACATTTCGTTGTGTCTTTCTTTTCTAGTCATATATGGAATAATATATTAATTTAATTTTTACGATTATATGTATATCTATTTCTTTCTAAACTCACAATGTAACTCAGTTACCGCTTGCTGTCTTGCTGTGTGTAGTTTTCATTTAATTTCTTCTTTTCAGTGAACCTATCTGTGGCAGACGCGATGGTGTCCACCCTAAACGTGACCTTCAACTTCACTTACATGCTGTACTCGGACTGGCCCTTCGGTCACTTCTACTGCAAGTTCTGCCAGTTCATAGCAGTCCTCAGCATCACTGCATCAGTGTTCACACTCATGGCCATTAGTATAGACAGGTACGAAAACAAAACCGGTGAAACAACTGATCAACGCCCGGTTACAATATTTTACGATTCGTAATGTGTCAAAAATGACTATCCGTTTTTATCCAACCGACTACGAGTCGTTAATACCTAACTAGAACGGATCTTTGTCAAATATTGGAACCGGTCATAAGTATATATTGTGACTGTGACACCGTTTACCTGAAGCTATATCTATTATATATCAATTTTGGGCAGCCTCACATACATTACCCGAATTCTAGGGTAGGTAGTTTAAACACTTATGTTTCAGAAATAAGAAACAACGACAGTACATACCACAACACCCGGGTATGGAACCTGGGACTAAAGAGACGGCGTGACACCAGAGCCCGGCTCACTCGCCTCTCAGCTTAAGCAATATAGAAAAAGAACTTTGCTAAATTGACACAGGTCTGGGTGTTGTAGTACCGCAGTCGTATCAGTTTTCTGTAATCAGAACAATGTATGTGGTTTTGTCCAATAAATTTGTTTTGGGTGGGTATATGAGGGCTTGATGGTTTGGTCAAAATGAAGTTAAATAAAAATTGCAGTCCATTAAGCAATTTGATTGTATGCGTAACTAAAAAACGAAGATGTTTGAGTTATATCACGCCTTACTTGTACGTAGGTGTACGATTTGGAACGCTTAAGCTCTCGTGTTGTGAAAAATATAATCAATGTCGTTACAACAAAATATACTTAAGTACAATTTATACATATCTAGACAGAATACTCACAAATGTACTCCCATGTCCTCCTCACCACTCGGTGCAATATTTAATTATCTTCTAAGCTGAAAAAGCTTAAAAAACTAAAGCCACGGATACGAAGTGGGGCTATGAATGTTTGTATTTGCAAATGACGTTTCAATTTAATACTTAAGTAACGTAAGTGTATCTTATTTAAGAGATCAGTAAGAGCGGCAAATGTAAAATGATTTAAAATACATTTAGCACTGAACAAATCTAACATATAATTTAAAGATGAAACACTAGACTTGTTTTGCTTCAATGTTTGATGACTGAATTCGCAATGAGTCTCAAAAAATAAGTACCCAATTTACTATTCCGTTTCATTAAGCTTTCGCCTTCAAATGCCGTTATGCCAAATCAATATTCAGATGCAAAAATCCTCCGAAATGTTTTGACATAATTTTTTACTTTTATTTTTCCTTTACTGAGTACATTTCAATATCATTTTCTGTATCTTTCTTAATATTTTTAATTTACTTTGTATTTAGTAAGCTGGTTGGACATTGGCAGTTGAATCTATGATACTCATACTTGTAATATTAATTTACATCGACAACAGTCAGACGAGGCAAGGAAGTTTGTTTGAATTTTAGATCAATTTTAAAAACTTGTTGAAACTTACTTTAACTCCGGGGTCCCTCTCGTTACAAATTTGACCTTTTTTTGCTACTTGAAAGCTTTTAATCCCATTTTAAGTAGATTAGCAAAAAGATTTCTGAAATTAACACGCTGACTAACGAAAATGGGAGTTCGCGTTGGTTCTAATTAAAAAAAAGTCGTTCAAACACGATTAACTTGAACTTTTAAGATAGTGTTAACGTTGTAGAATTAATCGTAGCAAATATGAAGATGAGGTTATTTTGTTCAGTTGAGAATCCCAACTTGTTGTTAAGTTTGAACTACAAATTTGACGACTTCGATGGCGCTGTAATAGAAGTAGAATATGTCCATGCGCAGTAGCTGGGGGAAGGCGAATTTTTGATGATTATTGACGAACTCCGTAGCCGAGAGGCGAGCGTGCCGGACTTTGGCATCGCGCCTTCTCTAAGGTTCCGGGTTCGATTCCCGGTCGGATCAATATGGGAAACGAACTTTTCTGTATTGTCTCGGGTCTGGGTGTTGTGGTACCGTCGTTGTTTCTGATTTCTGTAACACAGGTGCTTTAGCTACTTACCACAGAATCAGAGAAATGTATGTGACGTTGTTCAATATTCAATAGATAGATAGATAGATATACTTTATTGCACAAAAATCTTTACAGAAATAGGTTTTACAGAAAAATTATAGTACAATTAAATAAATTCAATATTCAATTGAGACCTTATACATGAATAAACATCAGACAACATCATACCCACCTGATCTTAAAGTAAGCAGCTGATGCACTTGTTGTAAATACACCCAACGGTGATGCCACAATACATTACTTATAAACATTTTACTTAGACCCAGACAAATGTGACAAACATGTGATCATTAATATTTTTCTTCCGTCTGACCATTCATATTGGATGGCTATGATCAAAGTCTACGTCTAGTTATGGCGAATGCGTGGAAAATGAGCTGTTACAGGAAAATAATGCTACTTGCACGCGTGCAGTTACTGCAACTCATTGACGTGCCTTTTAAACCCAACTCATGGAAGCCCCGTTTAGTGCACGCGAGCCGTTCAGATCGGGGGTGAGATATCGTCGATGCGCGTACAATACCGCGTAAATACATTTTTCCGTAAGTTCCAATTTGGATTGAAATAATATGAAATAGCAGACAAAATTAATCTTTATGGCAAACGGTAGATACGCGGTATTGCACGCGCATCGACGATATGTGTAGCTTGTGATATGTGTGCGGTTCGTGAGCGGATGATGCAGATGCATTCGCAACGCATTCAAAAGCTGGATGCCCTACCTACTATAAAAGTACTCTTTAAAGCTACACTAGCATCAGCCATAAGCAATGCGTGCTAGTAAAGATAACCATTCCGTATGGTTTCGCCGCAAACTGTGATATGTAAGCACTAAACACTTGGTACATACGGTTTTATAATAAGTACGCACAACGGAATTTTGTCAGCACTACTCTTAGGCGGCTGTAAGCGGATTTCATATTATAATAAATATTAGGCAACATCACATAGATTGCCTTTATTTTATGGTAAGTAGCCCTAGTTGGTACCACAAGACCCAGACCCGTGACATTGTAAAAAAGTTCGTTTTCCATATTGATCTGCACGCAAATCGAACCTGGGTCGGGCCAGCTCACCTGTAGGCTACTGAGATTGTTATTATTAGTGCTTTCGCAATACACTCGTGTGAGTGAGTACTCTATTGATAAAATACTGTTTGTGCAGTCATTGCATTTACTATTTTCTGTAGTTGTTTAACTAAATGGTTTATTTTTGGCAGATACGTAGCGATAATGAGCCCACTAAGACCACGGCTGGGGAAGAGGGCCACTCTGGGCATCGCAGCAGCCATCTGGGCCGGTAGCTCGGTCATCAGCAGCCCTAACCTCATCTACTTCACCACAGATACTGACGTCTTGCCTGATGGAACAGCGAGGTACGCCAATTGACAGAAAAAAAAACATTTATATTTAGAAGGCACGTAATCGGCGAGTTTTGGCACTAAGTTTTGAATAACAATATAAAGGTAATAATAAAGGTACATAGATTAGGTATATTTACACCAAACATAGAAAAAGAGACAAGACAACAATTACAGGTATAATTATTTCATATGCCAATAAGGTCCCATTTTGCATCAGCGCTGATTTTCGGGCGAAACTTAATTAAGAATAAAAGAAAAGGCTGTTGTTTGGTGTTTAAACACAGTTATACTCAATTTGAAAAATAAAAATAAAACCATACAACAACCATAATTTACAATTAAGTGACGTCAGTAAAGTAAGTACAGCATAACATATTACATACAAATAATAAGAAGAAAGAAAATAGAAACAGAAAAAGAAAATTAGGTAATTTTTATGTTCCGTCTGTAACTATAAATTACAAAATAGACAATTGCCCTTTGTGCAATAAAGATTAAATTTGTAAATGTACTTACATATCTATAGTTCATCTACACGATAGTTCTTTGTCCTCGCGTTTTTAACCTTTGTGTATCCATTACGCCTATGATACTTATTTGACAAGCCTGGTTTTTATAATAAGCCGTCTGACTCCTCAACCTCACAAAGGAAACTAGACGTATTTTGTTATTGTCGACACAAACAGCTTAATAAACCTTCTGAAACCCGGAATCGGAATTTTTATTGGGCTATCAGGTGCTTCAAAGATGACGATTGGACAGAGACAAAGCGTATGTAGATTTTCCCAATTAGAAACGTTTGTGACGTTTCCGAATAAAGGCGCTCGCAACTTGTGCCTCATCCAAAAGCTCAAAGTCTCTCAACGTGCGATTGAGAGAGCTATGCTCAGTATTTATCTTCGTGATAGGAGCAGAAATGGGAATATTCGTAGCAGAACTTAAGCATCAAACAGCTCTAAGAACATATAGCTCTAAGAATTACAAGTTGAAGTAGCAATAGGCAGGTCAAATAACGCGTATAGCTAATGTTCGATGGGGCAGAAAAGTTTTAAAGTGGCGACGACGTACCCGAAAACGCAGCGGCTCCCAAAACATGGTTAGGCGACCTTGTTACGACAGAAGTAGCGCAAAGCTGATAGTTGTCTTGGGGGGGGAGGGGGGGCTATGTTCAGCGGTTCACTTTCTGCAGCTGCAATGAGAATGATGATTACTTCCTACCCATTACTGGGTAGTTATCTGATGAACGGGACGTATTCCACCACCCGGATTCCATGCGGATTGAAGCCACATGCCTTGTAAGGCAATTAACTGCAGTTAGACCGAATAATGAGCACGTTTTATATAAATTAATCTTTGAAAAATATTCAGATTTAGGAAAAGACCTATTAGAATTTTTTTTTTCTAATAGGTCTTTTTTTACATATGTAATAACCCCTACAAGTAGAAAAAAGGTTTCACCTCTCAATTTTCTCAAAACTTTTTTAGAGATAGTATCGCTGTCCCCTTGCAAGTTTTCATGAATATCATCAACTTGCCCAAGTGAATGTCCCCGTGTTGGCAGCTGACTGTATCTTGGATCGTAATCATTACTTTTTATTCTTTCGGTCTAGATGCGAACACACGCTTCAGAATTTAAATATTTAAATTGAAGACTCTCTTGTGAAACAAATATATAGTTCTTAAGCAAAGAAAATGAACGTAGACACTGAAGTGGCACCTTTTTTATGTATTCAAGTGAAAAGAAGACCTCAAACTCATTTTTTTTAATTAAAACTAGCTTCAGCGCTCGTCTTTCCCCCCTTATACTTTTAAAAGTATCACATGCCACTCAAGAAATTCTAAAAGTATAAGACATTTTAGTCGTTTTTGAGTTTAATACTAACTCGTACTAAATTATTTTAAATAAGTCATACTAGTGTTATAAAAAGAAAAGGCTCGATAGAATGTTTGTTTTACATTAAAATGCTCACTAATTAATAAACCAATTAGAAAAATTATTTCTCTATTGGAAAGCTACTCTATCCCCGGTTATATAGGTAGGTATTTAGTGTCAAAAAAATTAGGATCGCTTCTAAAACTCCAATGATAGGAACAGCCAATGGTATAAAAAAATTAAAGTCCGAAAGGATGTGGCACTTCACCACGTTGTGTAGCAGTACATAGTAGCATTCTCCAGAATCAGACACGAACAGTCGCACCCCACGCGTCGTAAACACATTACCCTGATGACAACTGTAAACACAAAGCGAACGATTACATAACGTGTTTAATTGTGTCGCACGCGACATAGGAGCACTTCCGACTAGGACAGGCAGCTTGTCTTGTACAAACAACCACAATTTAAATGGAGCTACAGGCTGCAACTAGAATTCGACGGAGTATAGTAGAATTTAAAAGGAGCTACAGGCTGCAACTAGAATTCGACGGAGTATAGTAGAATGGATATCATGGTTCAACCGTTTTATTATTTTTTGTGACATTAGAAGACTTTAATGTGTAACGATGCAAATATGTGTAAAAAAATGATTCCTTTTTTTTTATTAGGATAATCTACTATATGAATATAAGTCGGGTTTTCCTTCCTGACGCTAAAACTCCAGAACGCACGTACCGATTTCCACGGCTTTGCATTCGTTGGAAAGGTCTCGGGCTCCGTGAGGTTTATAGCAAAGAAAATTCAGAAAAAAATTCAACAGAAAAGCGGGAAAATACTCTAAGGCGAAACGAAGGTCGCCGGGACCGCTAGTAATATTCGAAAATGATTCACATTTCATTTTAGCGAGCAAAGTAAAAAATGCCTCATTGATTTAGCTGTCAAATCAAAAGGACTAAACCTGTCCAGTGAGTTACACAGGTCAGTCTCTAGTGATTACAATCTTAGGGTCTTGACACAGAGATCGTGGATTCAATTCCTGCGGGGCTATCATTTTTGACAGTTTTAGATTGATCAAAAGTATGTCTTATTAGGTGCTATTAATAGTTATTGGGTAGACACCTACGGTCTCTCGAACGTTATTCATTACATTATGAGGAATGAAGGTGCTATAATGTTAATGATCGTTGCATAAGTGTGTTTCGCACAACTCGAGAAATTTAAATTATAGTCCTTCATAGCTTCATCTCAGTGAGATTGGTGGTGCCGATACTCTGCTAATTTAAAGAGAACTCACAATTGAATACATATATGTACTTTAGAGCTGTATAGTAAATATTATTATAGCTGGCACATCGACCAGCAAACTTAGGCAGGAACAGGTCACAGGTTCAGGTAGGCGTGTAACCGTTCATAAACTTCGTCAAGTTTAATTACAAAGTGTCCTTCAACTCATTAGCACTCAAGTGTAACGTTAGAACTCCAAATATTACAAATAGTTTATGCCTTGGGTTACAAACGTACCTATTACTTATAAAATTCAAGCTTTCACAATGGTTGAACTTGAATAATTTTGAAATCTTCAACCGTCGACTTGAATTTAGTATAGTGTATATAAATTCCTTGATTAAATTTTAGTTAACAAGACCAAATTAGCGAGTAATTCAAATCTTGTTAATCGAAAGGAGGCAAAAAAAACTCTCAATTTAAGTTTGAGAAAAATACCAATAAATCGAGAGAAGGTAATTTAACAAACAGAATTACGTAAAGAAAGTATGTCAACATTTTTTAATAAACATCCTCATTTTTAAGAGAAAAAAGGACGACGTTTAAAAATAGACGTAGATAAAACAGACCATAAAATTAAAATGTAAAGGTATGGTAAAACAGATAGGAAAATAAAGGAAGAAATCAATCATATCTTAAACAATTTAATTATAGATATATTCTCAACAAAAGAGACAAAATTAAGACTTGACAGTTATGATTCACTGAGAATATTGTTTGTCTTGTCTCATAAAATTTTGCAAATTATACAAATTCTTTTCGCATCATACATGATATACATATAATAATAGTTTTGTCAGGAGGGATGGACAGATAGACGGATGTTTTTTACCCTTCTCCAAATAATTACTGAACAGGATTGGATGAAATGAGGTATGTAGATAGATTTTTTTATTGCACTTCAAGATTGACCTCATCCCACCTGATGTTAAGTGGTAATGAGGTCCTAGCTTAAGGGCGACATGTACAGCATAATACATCTGTTACTGGACTTGTCGCCCTTATCTTGAAGGCTTGACCCCTGCTACTAATGTAGCACCCCCCAGGAGCTCTGGAAACCTTACTCACACGCAGGAATACAACAACAAAGAAGTGATTGTTATTTGGCTGCGGTCTTCTGTAAGGTGGAGGTATTTCACCAGTCGGGCTGCTCCAGTTCGAGCGATAAATCGCTATGCCCTACCTCTCTTAAATGAGAATTTAGGTTCTAGCTACAAAGTTGTAAACATGTTCTATACCAACCGGGTTGTTCGTTTGATCGGTTGCCCGTGACTTCATCTGCGTTGTTTTGAGTTACAAAATATCATGTAGGTACGCTATTATAGTTCCTAATCAACATAAGCACCAAATTCTTTCCAAATCCATTCAGTTGTTTTTGTGTGAAAGTGATGCAAACATACATCCAGATATTAAGACATTCACAAAGTCTATGTACTATGTAATATTATATGTAACTAGCTGTGCCCGCGACTTCGTTCGCGTGGACTACATCCTTTTATTGTCGGTTTTACCCCTATCTCCCCTAATATTCGAAACAAAACGTAGTCTATATTTTAATAGAGCTATATTTGTGCCAACTTTCATATCTCTAACTTAAAAAATAAACATTTTCCCATATAAACTTTCAAAGGTGACATAACCCCCCCCCCCCTTACTTTCTAACAAAAGTAGCCTATGTCCGTTCTTGAGGTTCAACGTATACCTATGCCAAATTTCATCAAAATCGGTTGAGAGGTTTAAGCGGGAAAGCGTAACAGACAGACAGACAGACAGAGTTACTTTCGCATTTATAATATTAGTACCGAAGTAGGGATTTCAGACTATGTACAAATACAAACATATTTACTATAAATTAAATACCTTCTTAAATTGCTTGAATTAAAGTTAATGCCACAACAACTATGAACTGTGTTCTTTATGTACTTACCTTTAAAGTAAAATAAATTAAACATCGTAGAGAGGATAATAAGTTCATACAGCTTGATCCAGTTACTTGTACAGTCACCAATGCGTTGGCCAATTCTGATCCGTATTTTCCCGGGATTAATATAAACGCTTTCCAGAGTGTATCCCCCCGGTCATCTCACTCGTGCAATAATTTATTTGAGTCGGCCAACACGTAAACAAAACATTAATTTGACTGAGTGTAACGTGTGTGGCAATTGGTTCTCTTCGCGGATTGCACCCCTGGGGGCTGCGTAAGGATTTTATTGCACACATACGCACTGAGATTTATGCTTTATTACTTTTGCCTACTACTTTTATTCTTCAATTTACAATGAAGTTTACGTGATTTTATTATTTTTATAGTACTATACGCCGTACTAGCAGTTGGTAAGAGCAGCACGCGCGATACGTGAAGGTCGTGGGTTCAATTCCCGCACCGCAAGGAGAGATCAAAATTTTCTGTTTCTAATATTTGCAGTTTACGTGATTCATAAAAGGCAATTGATAAAAAGGAAAAGCATTTTCTTTTATAGTTTGTGCGCTGATATAATAATTTCAAGAGAGGTAAGGCATAGCAATTTATCGCTTGAACTGGAGCAACCAAAGCAAGCTGACTGTTGAAATACCTCCACCATACAGGAAACCGCAGCAAATAACAATCACTTCACACACAGTAAGGTTTCCAGAGCTCCTGGGGGTCCCCTGCTACTAATGTAGCTATTAGTAGCAGGGGTCAAGCCTTCAAGGTAAGGGACAAGCCGAGTAACAGATTTGTTATGCTGTACTTGTCGCCCTTAAGCTAGGACCTCATTACCACTTAACATCAGGTGGGATGAGTTCAATCTTGAAGTGTAATATAAAATAAAATAAAAACACACACCACGGTCCGTTATTATTGTATTGGTGATCGCATCAGGTGCGTGGCGCGGTAGAGTGTTGGTTTTGACTGATTGGCCTATAAGATAGCGTCGATAATACAGATCTTATAGATGAAACTAGCTCTGCCCACGAGTCTTCCCCATGGAACAGTGACTTTGACATAAGTCCTTGTACTTTATAAATGATCAATGGCAATAAATATTGTATTTTTATGTGTCATACAGTAAATTTTAGTATCCTTTTTGATATTGTCTTCTCTCACGTTGTTTTAAAATTTCTTATGACTTAAACGACTTCTGAAAATAACAATGTAAAGAATAAAAATGACACGTATTAAAGAAGTAAGTAAGAAATAAAGTTTTCGTACTATTGCCGAGATGTGTCAGTGTCCAAGGACAATCTGATACTTAATAAAGTTTCTCGACCTCCTCAGACAATCTCCATTATTCACAAGAACATTTCTACCAATTGATAAGTTCGTGAGGTCAAACTCAAAACTATCTGTCTTTGCAAAGGTCTAGGCCTCCCAAAGGAAATCTCCTGATAGTCCGTGTTGCCAACCAAGTAACGACCCTTATTATATTCCACAGACGTGTCTGCTTCCCTGACTGGCCCGACGGCATCACTACGAGGTCCAATCTGGAATATGTGTAAGTATTATAAGAATTACATTTTGAAGGAACCGGGAAATTTAATCTTCTACAGTGTGGGACTGGAACATATGATTCTTCCTTCCTTCATTGCGCGAGTGACGGCTCCAACAAAGTTAACATAAAAATTTTGTAGGTTGATGCTTTTTTTCTGTTACTTATCTTTATAATTTGCCTTGCGTGGCGTGATTTTGTGGCGTGACCTTTACAAAATTTTTCGGTAAGTGATAGTCAGAACCACGCTCTATAATCATTCATTATTATTTAAATATTGGTTTTACTAGTAAGATAATTGCGAAATAATTTTACAGTACAAAATTCGCATTTAACGAGTACAATCCTGAAAAGCATTATTGAGTTATAGCGTACCAATTGCAAAAGTTTTTGGGAGAAAATTACTTGAAATCATCAAAAGCGATCAAACAGTTCATAATTGGATGAATCAAGCAATTTCTTCCTTGTTAAATGAATTAATTGATCAATTTAAAACATGAGAACAACATTTTATAATGGATGGAAATTACGTCTCAATAAATACTCCTCTCGTCATCTTACCTAATTTAATTTAATTAGAATGACATTTGTTAAAAGTGAATATTTCATATTTAACAATAATAATTGTCGTATGCCATTTGGCTTATCATAGCGATACTATAATAATTCTGTATGTACCCTGACCTGTGCTAACGATAAATAAAGTATTTGTATTTGTATTTGTACCATTATTCCACCAGATGAAAATCAGAAAAACGTTAACTCAAAACCGTCTTAGTTTTGATCTAAAAATAAGGAAGGTAATTGATATATTATTATGGTTTTGACTAATTAATCGTACTAGTAGGTATACACAAGTATGATGTAACGGTACAATTTAGTTTTAGATGAAATGTTTTTGATAAAGAAGCTCAATCAACGTATTGATGTTATTAAAATTTATAAAATAAATAATATCAATAAAAAGATTTGTTTTTGTAAAATTATGTGGTTCTTATTTACTTGTTTCTTTGTGTGTGCAAATATTATTTTTAGCAAATATATTTTTTTAAAAAGGAAGCAGTCCAGAATCACACGAAAATATACTTACATTAATTACACATTGGTCTTTGAATCTTCAAGGAAAATCACTTCTTATGAAAACTGTTTGAGGTTCTGCGTAAGTAGGCAATTACAGGAAATATTTTATTATCAAAGCTTTTTAGCGACAAAATACCAGTAAGAAACTCTGTAGACATGTAACAGAAGCAGTATGCGACCGTCATATGAACAAAGTATTTTTATATGAGTGAGTGAAGTGATTTTTTTTTAAATCACATTATTTTATGTAGGACCATCATCATTATCAGTGGTTTTAAGTAATGATGAGGATGAGAGTGGAGTTCACCGAGTCAGTAGTAAACTATTCATTATTTGCTGCATTTAAATATAATAACCAAAAATGTATCTCCACCCGCAGGCTAAGATTGCACAGTTATCCGGGCATCCCTACTAATATTATAAATGCGAAAGTAACTCTGTATGTCTGTCCGTCTGTCCGTCTGTTACGCTTTCCCGCTTAAACCTCTCAACCGATTTTGATGAAATTTGGCATAGGTATACGTTGAACCTCAAGAACGGACATAGGCTACGTTTTATTAGAAAGTAAGGGGGGTGGGGGGCGGTAATGCCACATTTTAAAGTTTATATGGGAAAATTTGTATTTTTTAAGTTAAAGATATGAAAGTTGGCACAAATATAGCTCTATTAAAATATAGACTACTTTTTGTTTCGAATATTAGGGGAAATAGGGGTAAAACCGACCATGAAAGGATGTAGTCAACGCGAACTAAGTCGCGGGCACAGCTAGTAATCTATAACCGTATGCACTAATTTCATTGTCATACAATTGGGTCTGGGTGTGCTGGGATGACGCCCCCAGTTAGTATCCGTCGTCTGGTGCTCATAGTACAAGGAAAAACCTTAGTTTGAGACCTGGTGGTCGGTGTGATTGTCTGGCACATTTATATTTATACTAGCTGTGCCCGCGACTTCGTTCGCGTGGACATCCTTTCATGGTCGGTTTTACCCCTTTCTCCCCTTATATTGTCTATATTTTAATCCAAGTTTCGAGCTATATTTGTGCCAAATTTCATTTCATATCTCTCACTTCAAAAATAATCATTTTTCCATATCAACTTTCAAAGCCCCTCCCCCCCTTATTTTTTAATAAAAAGTTGCCTATGTCCGTTCTTGAGATTCAACGTATACCTATATCAAATTTCATCAAAATCGGTTGAGAGGTTTAAGCAGGAAAGCGTAACAGATAGACAGACAGACAGACAGACAGAGTTACTTTCGCATTTATAGTATTAGTAGGGAAGTAGGGATTAAATTCTTAGTAAGAAATAATATTCTTATCTTATCTACAAATGGTGTTCGTTGAGGAGGCTTGAGCCCCTTAGACTTCTTCTGAATGCTCGTCATATTCGCGCGAACGTGAACACAATAAAGTCACTAATTCCGTTTACATTTACATCCGAGCGCACAAGAGGAACAAATTATGTTTGTCGAGGCAACAGCGTAGAAGCGCTCACAATACAATTTGACTAACTAATTTGAGCGTGATAGCCGGAGTTTTATACTGAAACGTTTTTAGAGAAGTTCGTAACTTTGTAGATGGGTTTTGAAGGTTCGTTTGAAGGTGAACCCTTGTTCGTGGTTATCATTTGGTTCATAGATTTTAAAACCGTATTTTACAATTGATTACCAGGGTACTCAAAAGGTAGCGGCTGCAAAACTAAGACGTTGCGCTTGCGCAATTTTTCGGCTTTATATAGTGTAGTCTAGGTAGGATCAGTATAATGAATATCCCACTGCAAGGCAAAAGATCAATGGCTCAGTGGTCTAACGGTTTAATCTCCGGGTTGTAGTCACAACATTACCGCGTAAAGCAAAGTATGTTTCCGATATTTAGAACATACAGGAAACGTCATTTTAGGCAATACCAATTTTTATACAGATCTTTCTGTGAGTAAGCTACTTATGTAAAATAATATTGCTTGCATATATAGCATTAATATAAACATCACCACGTCACTTTTTTACAGTGCCGGCAGTTTAATATACATTTGATACTACTCGGTTTTTAATATGAAATAATGTAATTCTGCTCTTAATCGAGCTCCATGGCCGCCATACACTATCTATAAAATCTTTATTCCCACAGTACTATGAGAGGTGCAAAGTCAAAGTCAAAGTCAATATTTTTTTATTCATGTAGATTACATTTGTAATACTTATGAATCGTCTCTATACAATGCAAATGAAGCTACCTCCGGTTCGGAACCTATAACTACCGAGAAGATACCGGCAAGAAACTCAGTAGTTTTTTTTACAATTAAAAAGCTATGCTTATTACTAATTTTGCACCAAGACATACAGTTAGTTTGTCAGTTCGAAAAAAAAAACAAAAAAAGTATATAGTTATTGAAATAAATAAAATAAAAACATTTAAATAAAAATAACTGTAGGGCTTCATGTGTGATATTCAAATACATCATTTTTATACATTTTGACCTACATGCTTCTGTGTGGTCTTAATCTGACATTGATTGAGAAAACTTATTAAAATAATATACAACGCGTAAGTACAGGCGAGCAGACTAGTTAGTGATCCACGCGTTCTTATCATTAATATACTCTTCTACTTTGTAATAGCCTTTTTTCAAGAGACAACTTTTAACATATGTCTTAAATTTATACAAAGGTAACTCAGTAATTACTTCAGGAAGTTTATTGAACATTTTTATGCTTAAAGCAACAAATGAATTACCTATTTTATGAAGTCTACGTTTAGGAACAGCAAGCTTGTTTTTATTTCTGGTGTTAATGCTATGAGTGTCTGATTTTTTAGGAAAAGTATGCAAGTTTTTGTAAACATGCATTAAACAGTCGAGAATATATTGCGATGCGACTGTTAGGATGTTAATTTCCTTAAATAACTCTTTCAGCGAGTCGCGTGGTCCTAGCTTGTAAATGGCTCGGATGGCCCTTTTTTGTAACACAAAAATAGTTTGAATATCGGCCGCAGTTCCCCATAACAACAGGCCATACGACATGATGCTGTGAAAATAGCTAAAATAAACCAATCTTGCCGTTTCCACGTCGGTCAGAAATCTTATCTTTCTAACTGCATAAGCAGCTGAACTCAATCTTCCAGCTAGATTATCTAAATGGGGTGCGAAGGGGATTCCCCAGGATAGCGGTAGGGTGGCTCCAAAGCTCCTTAAAAACGCTCTTAATTGAACTATAGTTTCGAGTACAATTTGACCCCCTCCTAGTGTGTCCATATAAAAAAAAAATATTGATAATGGCCTAGTTACAAATTTTTTCATCGCAATATTCCAATTTGTTATAAAATGTAATTAGTTAAATCTTTTTTTTAACTTGCAATTCAGTTCTAGTTAATTGATCTTTATAGAAAAATTGGCGAGAACTATTTTAATAAGCCAAAAAAATTGATTGTCACTTATCATGGTCAAAATTGGTGGAATTTTTTGTTTTTTTTTATATTGCACTTCAATTTCTATTGACCTCATCCCACCTGATCTTAAGTGGTAATGAGGTCCTAGCTTAAGGGCGACATGTACAGCATAATACATCTGTTACTGGACTTGTCGCCCTTACCTTGAAGGCTTGACCCCTGCTACTAATGTAGCACCCCCCAGGAGCTCTGGAAACCTTACTCACACGCAGGAACACAACAACACAGAAGTGATTGTCATTTGGCTGCGGTCTTCTGTAAGGTGGAGGTATTTCACCAGTCGGGCTGCTCCAAATCGAGCGATAAATCGCTATGCCCTACCTCTCTTTTTTCTTTTGATCTCGGGGTTATTAGTATGGCTTGCTAAGTACGTATACGATTTATTGGATACAGCTGATCATCACAGTGCTTTGCGATGATCACCAATTCGCAGGCAAGTATAGTGAAAAGTCGGCACACGCTGTTGTAACGATGACTTAATTTCAATAATGAAGACTTTGACCTACTTAGATCGGATAAAAATGCGTACGATGCGACTACGTAAGTCAATTAATAAATCAAGTCAACTTTTCCCTCACAAAATTTCCTTTGCGATTCTTTTTTGGAAACACTCGAACAGAAAATAAAAGTAGGTACAATAAAATTATTGCTCCCGATAACTTAATTAATTAATGGAAGTAAGTTAAACTCTAGACTAAAGCAACTTTCTTTTATTTGATTAATAGTTCTTTTATTTTTCTGTTCCCTTGTCACTTGTGTAGGTACTTCTACAACTAATTGCAGTTAATTAAGGTTAGAGGGAAAAATATATTTTACAACAATAACTATGTATCGAACAATATCTCTTATTTTATTTATTTGGACTGCCAGAGGTAATCACATTAAAAAAACTTGAAATTAACTTTCACAATAGATACGTACAAAATGTAAAAACCTTTTGACATCACGCCTTATAAACAAAAACTAAATAAATACTAAATTAATTATGTAAACAATTTAGATAATGGCTAAATTAAATTACACATACATACATATATAGAAATATACATTATTTTATTATGACATCAGCAAAGTCCGAAAATCTACTCTTCCCATATCAACTCGTAGATTTTCGACTTAAACTGCCGGAGAGAGTCATAGAAAATATCGACATTGCCATTGCAAAACAGTTTGTTATAAGCATCAGTCAGTCAATTATGTGATTAGTGTAAAAAAAGTGCAGTACCGTACAAAGTGACGTGGTGGTGTTTATAAAATGCCCACGAAAGTTACGCGAGAAACCAAATGGTTATGGTGGTACACGGCCGTTAACACATTTAGTATGAATGTAGCTTTATTTATGTGGTAATTTATTAAAGCTGTCAAAGATGCGCCTTTGATAACTATAGGCTTGCTTGTTAAGGTGTTGATAGAAAGATAACCTTTACGGTTTTAATAGGTCAGCATACCATTACGAACGGAGTATTTTCTTTATCAATTCAGGTCACGATAAGTATTTTTAATTATCTACCAGTCTTTTTAAGCTAGATGCTGAAAAGGTATTTATATTTCCTTTTGATTTGGTTATTGCCTTCTACAATATAATGAAAAGACGTTTCATACATGTGGGATAGCGGATGTATCCGAACGTTGTGCATGAGCGATACCTGTGCATTTGAATATCCGAATGGTGTGAACGACAGAGAGTTAGATTTGAACGACGAACGACGACGATGTGGAAGACGTGTGTGTGGTAAATTTAATTTATTTGGCTTTAATATATTGCGATTATTTATATTTGCTTCTTTCATTTCCCATTCCACTACATACAAATATTGGAATTAATAACATAATTGAAAAAATTGCGTTCTCCTAGAAATTTTAGAAAATTAAAATTCTAGGAACAAAACATCCGACATTAGAAATATTTATAATAGTTTTAGGTCCAAGGACAAAACATTATGTGCCTACGTAACCCTCCCACACGGCACTAAAACAAAGACCTAGGACGCAGGTGACGCAGTAATAATTCCCAAAATACAGAATTGTTGACGGTACATACATTCCGAGAAAGGTATTTTGTAGGCAAATGTGCTAATTATCTTGTTGACTTCCACAGCGTCGGTACTAGTTTCATAACTAAAAAGTGTAACACAATAAAATATAAACAAATGAAACAGAACATTTTCAGCCATAATGGAACAGGCAGTTTCACCTTAGTAGTACAGTACGTTCGGTCAAAATTGTTGTCTAATGCCTTCTTCTTTAAAAATATGTTTCAGGTAGTATTGCCATTTAACGACACTATTTTTTAAACCTTCATATTGTACGTCCAGAAACAATTCATTTTCTATAGTACCGGGAATGTCAGTAAATGAAGAGTTACGAGAAGGTTTCATGATTTCTCAGTTGATAAAATTGTTAAAACGATTCCAGGTACAACGTTGCCTTCATGGTCCTCACGTACTTCCTGCCAATAGTGTCGATGTCGTACACATATTCACGGGTCGGCGTCGAGCTGTGGGGCTCGCAGTCCATCGGAGAGTGCACGCAGCGGCAACTTGACAACGTCAAGAGCAAACGACGGGTAAGAATAGGTTTTATTAACTCGGTTGATTTTATAGTGCTGACGTTTTTTACTATATTTTCATCGCGTCAATGTAGAATAATAATGGTCAATAAATACCTCCTTGTGGAAACCCTATCTTATTCATTGTATTTATTCTAGATTTGGAAGTTAAAATTTTGGTTTTTACGTTCTAAAAGTCATAAATTGTAACTCTTACAACCCTATAAAACGCGTCAATAGGTTATGCTACTGCCTTTTCAATATTAGCAATATCGTTTTATTTTCTTTCATCTTGACATTAAATTAGACTGAAAGTGCCATACATTTTAACAAAAAAATATTGAGGCTTAACTGAATATTCTTTTAGCTGTTTATACACCCTTTAAAATTACCACCGAATTATTAATTATTCACAGCTTTTAATCCACCGAATTCGCTGATTGGCACGTCTACTGGATAAACATGGATTTCTACCCCAGGCCTACTGAATAAAAATACGGAAGTTTTTTTTAAACAAAATGAATAATGATACAATTTATTAGCTATATTTTTTTTCTACGCGAATTATCCAAATGAACATATCGTTTTGGAACGGGACCATATAACAAGATACAGAGACAAAAAGGAACCAATAAGTACAATGGTATTACATAAAATAAGTATTGCAAATCCATGATTTCTATAACAACTAAATGTATGGATCAAGGATTGGTTGGTTGACCTTTAATAATCCCAAAATAACTGAACCATTTTTTATGCTCTTGGATTTATAGAATCTGTGTCTACAACGAGTAGCAAAAAAGATTTTCTCATACATTTCTTTAGAGGTACCACAAAGTTTGCCAGCTGAGCTGTTTTACATAAAAGTAGGTTTTAGTTTTTAGAGTTCCATACCCTAAGGGTAAAAACGGCACCCTTTTACTAAGACTTCGCTGTCTGTTTGTCACCAGGCTGTATCTTAAGAACCGTGATAGCTAGAGTTTAAATTTTCACGGATTATGTATTTCTGTTGCCAAAACAAAATAAAATAATAATTGAAGAGGGGCCCCCATACAACAAACGAATTTTTTGCTGCTCGATATTAATATAATCTGTTGTTAGACACCTAAAATTTTCACAGAATATTTAGTTGTTTAATTGAAAAATAAATAATTAAATTAAAATAAAATTAATATTCAAGGGGGGGTTCCAAACAACAAACTTTATTTTAGCCGTTTTATGCCTGAAGTTAATATCGCTTGAAACAGGGAAAACTAAACAATATTGTGTCTAATGTTGAATAGACGGACTCGAGGTGTGCTCACTCCAGACTGACTCGCACTTGACCGGGTTTTTCAGTAAACCAAGACCAAGTTGAACTGTTGTTATCATATTGTGACCATTAATCAGTTTTAAGATTAACGGTCTCGAAAGTCAACGTATTTTTTTGTTTTTGCATTCAGGTCAGTAGGAAAAAGGTTATAACCATTAATTGTTGGCAGCGCTGAAAACAGTTCAATCAAAGGAATGCTTTCCTCGGATTCGTGACCTTAATCGGCTCCAAATACAGACTTATTAATAGAAAATTAGAATTGTTCATCGTAATACCCTTTTAAATAAAGGTTTGTGTACATACCCGGGTTTGGGTGCGTTTGATCTTGATTTATGACGTGCGTAGTCTTACAGGAGTTAATCCGACCTGATTTCTAAGCGAAAAACCGGAAAAGCAACCAAATTAAAATTTATTGCCTTAGGTTGGGTATTTTTATTAGGAAATAGGTGTTCTGTTTTCTGGACAGTAGGCAGACAGTACCTCAAACTATTTCTGTATATTTTGGACAAAAAATAAAGACGGAACGATGATTCAAACTTAGTTTAGAATAAATGTATATTGAATTTATTTCTTAAAATGTTGCTTTAACCTTAACGTTTTGAAAAGTAGCTTTCTCTCCTCACGACCACTATACGGGCGGAGACGGGACAGTGCAAGCGGCTATTCCACCGGTGATGTTGTGGTTGCTCAGTTTGACCCGATTTCCCATAACTCCACCACAAGACGATGAGGTCCAACCGGGGCTTTAGTGGGTCTTCCTGCCATTTTTGGGTACGGAGTTCAACACACGCCGTCACCTCTCGGGTGACGATACGATGCGTCAAAGCATTTATCCTCTGTCACAAACAACAGGCCAAAAGTAACGTTAACCTATCTTATCCAGGTGGTGAAAATGATGATAGTAGTCGTGGTGATATTTGCGGTCTGCTGGCTGCCCTTCCACGTGTACTTCGTGGTGACGTCATACTACCCCGACGTGGTGAACTACGCCCACATACAGGAGATCTACCTCGGCATCTACTGGCTCGCTATGAGCAACTCTATGTATAACCCCATCATCTACTGTTGGATGAACTCCAAGTAAGTATTAAAATGGTTACATATCTGAGAATCAAATGGTGTCACCAAGATGTTGATTTAATTGTTAGAGAAAAACATTGAGCCCGTTAGTCTTCTTCTTACTTACTTCCTATTTATACATGTGAACTCTTCGGCAGCCAAACAGATAATACTGCATCCGCCATCCAGTGAACCAAATGAGTTTATGTAGTGAGGAGTTTAACGATATCCGGCTTGATTTGTTACCCGAGATGACAGGATTACTTTTTAACTACCTAAATACCCTCGATTTTGGTTCTAGTACATCATTAGGTAAACCAGGTCTTGTGGTTTAAGACCTGGATACTGATCTTTGAAGTCGGTCCTAGGGGTCGGTGATCACCATTCCGCATTAGGAAACCATCCAGTATTACGGAAAAAATAACATATGTGAATGATATGTGCAGCCTCTAGGATCTAGTAGTGGGCCAGTTCTATACCTGAGCAAAGGGGAATTTAGCGAAGAATTGATAACCTGAAAAGCCAAATAAATGGTTTTTAAATACAAACAGAATTCAGATTATTTGAAACCTTAACTCATTACCCAACGTTCAATAAACAAACAAGTCTTCAAATATCATCTGAGAAACTATTCCAAATTTAGCTCCTCTGTAAATATCTTGTCAGTTTCATTAAGACTTTTGATATTCTACTAATTATTTACTCGTATATTTACTCTGGAACTCTATAAAAGTAGGAACAAAAACTACGTATTTTGCTTGATAAGTATGGATATGTGTCTACTCAAATTTTCTAGACATGTGTTTTTATTTGACAGACTAAATATAGAGCATCAATTAATTTATGTACTTTATGCTAGCCTTTTGGACACTATTATATAGAAGAATTTGGTCAGGTAGATACGTGTAAGCAAAGTTCCTGAACTGGAGCTTAATTAATATTGAAAAAAATTGTAACTTTTGGAAGCAGAAATCGTAATCCGATCATAAAGGCCACTATGTTTTTAACAAGTTAAGTATTAAAATATAAAGATCAAAAGGATCTCAAAAAGGAACTCAAAAAGGATATTTGAAAATTTCTTTTCATTTTAAAAATAATGTATACATATACCTAAATAAAAACGTGTTGACATTTATTAATTTCTATGCTTATTCCATAAAATATGATTCGATTTTCCACTTGTGGAATCACTGGATAGTATACTGATAACTTCAAACGAATTCTCGAGCTTCTAACTTCAATCCGCCTCGTCGTATTTGAAGTGAGTCATTGTACTCCAACAGAGTAAAAAGTAGAATACTCTTTCAAACTCTTTCTCAAGACGTGTACTACATAACACTATTCATACTACGGACCAAAAATTATGTAAAATAAGATTTACTTCTAAAGTCTGTGATTAGTATGACATGGGCTCATCGAAGTCACTTTTATAATTTCCAAATGGGACAACATAGTTATACAAATTAACATTTCAATTTAGGATTTTAAAAGAACATAACACCGGTTTCCAGAGGACTTTGCTGAGTGATATCCATGGACACAAGCGATGATGCATAATTTGCTTCCTATTGTACCTATATTACATTTTGACTTCATGTGCGAGACAAAGTGTACCGTCCAGTAGCATAACCTGGGGGGGGGGGGGGCTGGACATTGACCCCAAACCTTGACAAACAAAAAATCTAAATTGGCGCCGTACATTCCCTAAACCGTTTTACTTGAATGTACTAGCATTTTGTATCCGTAGTGTTCTGTTCGCTTTACTGATTGGCCTTAAATTAGAAATATAGGTAGGTACTTAAGTAAAAACATTTCCGAAAAAAGGAATAACATCAACTGACAGTAAGGAGGGGCGGGGGGGATTTCCAGTTGCCCCTAGGCTGTGAGAAGCTACGCTACACAACTGAAATCGCCTGTAGTAAGTACTGCTCAATACAGTTTGGC
This sequence comes from Glyphodes pyloalis, assembly GCA_037074685.1. NCBI lineage: Eukaryota > Metazoa > Arthropoda > Insecta > Lepidoptera > Crambidae > Glyphodes > Glyphodes pyloalis. The sequence goes on along the minus strand of JAYKKO010000008.1, from coordinate 12,575,759 downwards.
GGGCACCAACCTCACTTAACACGGGTATTGAGCACTTCTTAAATTCCTCTTACCATGCTGGTGCTTGGTCCAGGTTCCGCCGCGGCTTCAAGCAGTTCTTCTGGTGCTGCGGCGCGTTCGGCGGCGGGGGCCTCAGCCGACACCGGCCCTTCGGTGCGGACCGACTTGATCGCTCCATGCGGTCCCTCTCGCCGACCAGGAAGAATGGTACGAGTAAGTAGTACCTGTCCTTAGTCTCAGTGTTATTGCTGTTAGACTAATATTCACGGAAGAACAACGCCCACACTAATGTATCAGCTATGAGTTATTATTAATGTATTCACGGAGTGACGTGAAGGTGATCGACTTTCATTTTAATAAATGCTATATTTTCACCGATAAAGAAAGTGAAGACCACACTGCAAACGTAATATGGGATACCCTACAGCTAGGCGTAGTGACTATATACGCAAAGTGACAACGGTATGAGTACCTAAAGAAGTCCTTACTATAACTTTGACAATATTTATAAGTAGCTATGCAGATCTTTGCGGGATATAAACAAACCGATCATTTAAACTGAAGATTTTAACTGATTGATTTATTCATAAGAACAAGCTACAAAGTAAACGACCTCTATAATTACCCACTTTTAGATACGGAATTTGGCAGCTCATAATAAGTGTCATGAGGAAAATATTATTAAAATAGGTAGTCTCATCTCCATTTCAATATTTCGTAAGCTGCTTCCAGCATATAAGTACTAAATGTCAAGAAAGAGCAGCTCCATCAAATATAATGTACAGTACAGTAAATGCCATCATACCAAAAAGTAGGTAACAAACTGGATACAACAGACTTGACTATTCCATGCACAACTCTAAAACTACTCCCAAACAAACTTATTATGATACATCAAACTGTTTTGTCTCAAAACTATGCTTTACGTAACATTTTTTTCGTATTCTGACCTCAGTACCGAAAGCACATCCATAAAACTAGTAACAAGTTTCGAGGGGTCCTACGTATGCTGATGTAACACGTAAAATGATGAAAACGTTTTGTTTTCATTAATAGTGTTACGCCTTAAAATTCTAAAAATTGGCAAATACATAGGAGTAAAGTCTTTTACATGATTGTTGTGTTTTGACATGTCTGTCAATGTCATGTAAGAATTAACCAATCCCGTAGCTGTGTTGGATATCACTCCTTCTTATTACTATAAAGCAGATTTTCTCATCGTGAAAAGCTCCTATCGCATAAAATTATTTATAAAAAATGTAAATTTCGAAAATAATGTAAGTTGCACAAATTTTAGCATAGCAACTGTCAAGGTGGATCTAATTTACACCAGTTTAGCTTGGAAACATTACATCGTCCAAGTGCGACACTGGCACAAACAAAAGTACGTAGGTATATACCGCCCTTAATTTCCGCCTTTAATTCTTTGACATAAGATTCATATCGTAATGAAAATGTTTATCACAATGTTTGTTTTAAGTTTCTCTATAATTCCTTTCATGTGAAATAAAATTACTCTATAAACTCGTATATGATCACATATTATGTTAAATTTGTGTTTTTTGCGCTTGAACTAGTATATGTAGGATCCGTCGATCTGTAAACCGCTTACCCCATATTTTCATTCCCGTGCGTGAGTCAATATTGGCAAACTTACTATTAGTTTGATACTCCACCGACGTAATAGAATCCGAATGTAACCGCATGGAGTGACGGATGCTTTTACTCCAAGAGATTGATTGCCCAATCGCGTGCTGGCTTGGCGCGTGTTTCTTTGAACTACGACATGCAGGCAGATTTAGACAATGCTGACGTGTTTTGTAATTGATAAATAACGCCTCGTTTATCTTTTCGATTAGAAATAACATTTAATCTAGGGCGCCATTCATTTGTAAGGTCAGACTATTTTGTCACGACAAGATGCGCACGTACTTTTGTAATAAAAATGGCGCTACGCATGTAAGCTACGCTCTCCGTTCCAACATATATTTTGACGTCATTGGCATACAAGTGTGGGACTATTGGGATGACAGCGCCGCAGGACAATCCTAGGCATGTCTTCCCGGCTGAGTTTTCAATTTGAACGACGCGACATTTAAAAAATGACGTCATCGTACCTAGTGTGTATTGGCCTGTCCCACTGTGTACCTACCGCGTAAATAAAAAGTATACGCTGTAACGTATGCGAAACTTATTTTGTCTTATGCCTATGTTCCGTAAGCTAACGTAGCATGAAGTTTAATACTGTTCCCTCTGTGTTACTGTTAATACTGTTCATCCTGATATAACACCAAAGTAACTGTACCTAAGTAATCGTAAGTGTTAGTAGTCTTCATAAACACTGGTATATGAAGACTATTGACAGTTACGAAGGGGGAAGAAAGCTTAGAAAAAGGAATCTAAATCTATGGGTGGAGATGCGCACAGTGAGCAAGGCAATGAGCCAATAATAATCTATCTGTTTATGGGAATTTGCATACGCACACCGTGTTTTTCATACAGTCTATTGCTCGTAACCTTAAGATTAATGAAGGCTTTGTTTCCTTAATAACTTTGAATGTGACGTAAGCTTAGGATTACGTATGTGATGAAATATAATCAGTAAATGAACCATGAATATTAATATTTCGCGAAATAATTATAAAGTAGCAATCAGCAACGCGGAACAAGTTTATTAATAAACATGACGCGTTGAATAATACAGTTAATTTATTCTTGTAAATACACGCATATGTTTGGCATTAAAAGCTTAATTCAAATATTTTTATCGTTCACCACATCATTTAGAACACGCGTTGGTGCAGTCAGTAATATTTGTTGCTGCACACCTCAGTACCTTGTTAGTTCACGAGTGAGACAGACGTACAAGTAACTAAATACAAATTTTTTTTTGTAAATATTAAATACTAGCGACCCGCCCCGGCTTCGCACGGATGTAATGTAAATACTTAGAAATATTGGATTTCCTATTATTTATTGCAAACAAAAACCTTCCTTTTGAATCACACTATCTATTAAAAAAAACCGCATCAAAATCCGTTGCGTAATTTTAATGATTTAAGCGTACAAAGGGATATAGGGACAGAAAAAGCTTTGTTTTATACTATGTAGTGACGGTGTTAAGCAATTAAATACATCTGACTGTAAATCATGACGGTTGCCTAAGATCAAAAATTATATAGATGCATAGTTGCGACCTAAAAAATTGCAACAGCATAACAAGGCATTAAACATAACAATGCTTTGTTTCGCTTTCGCATTCGTATTTCGAATTAGATTAAACTGCATGACACTTAAGACCTTTTTTGCACGTAATGTCGCGGGAGTCAATCATGTTTGTATATTGTATGTCACTGTGAATCTATGAAATGTATGATCAAAGCGGTTGATGGACTAAACAATAATTAACCTCATTTACATGAAAAAAAATTCAAACACGTTTTTTTTGTGTCAACTTACAAAGTAACATGATTGTATTAATGAACAGGTGCCACCTTTGGGGACTGGTCTGCTCCAGCTTACCTCTCGAAAGTAAAAACTTACTTGACTACTTATTTGTTTCATCACTCATCTAAACCAAAACTATATGACTTGGCCCAAAGTGAGCTACACATAGCAATAAGTTAGATACTGATACTGTAAATGATCTGCTGAGTTTCTTACCGGTGTCTTCTCGGTAGATATAGGTTCCGAACCGGAAGTAGAATCACTTTGCATTGTATTCAATGACGATTCAAAAGTGTTATATGTAACCTACTTGAATAAAGAAATATTTGAGTTTGAGTTTGAGTTTGAATTACAACGGCTTCTTATTTTTGTTTAATTTTTGGTAACGATGGGCTTAACCCGAGAGAGGTCATCTTGGGTCCGTAGAATTAGAATTGTTGACCCCGCCTTACGCAAGAAGGGTGATCAAGACAAAGAAGAAAATGGCTTTTACTTTGAAATTATATGAACTTCATCAATGTAACGGGCATTATTGTATTGCGTAACTTATTTTTCTTCGTAGGTATGTTCATGGCGAATACGAAAACGACAAAGTTCAGCAAAAAGCCGCCGGGCTCCCCCCACTTGCTGCATACAAATAAAATTCACAAATAGGAGATGTTGATTGCGGTAATTGTTTAAAAAACCTCTTCACACTCGTCTATGGATGGCTTATAGTAAATACTTTTGTTAAATAAGAGCCGATGAAGCTAGGATGCGTCCTGGTCAGAAGAAATACCGAAGATACCAAAGCCCTTTGATGCTTGTCACAAAATTGAGTGACCGTTTAACTCGGTTGTGATTGCCTATTTAAAAATTAGCACCTGCATAAAAATGTGTTCATCGCGATTTGAGTTTATTATTGTTGTAAGTGAAAACGGTATTTTCGGGATAATGCAGATTTCGACACCATGCTGAAAACTATAAACCTAACATCTGCTGCAACAAAAGTGTTTTAAAGGCAAAACATGTTAACCGTTAGCAACTTGTCAGTCACCTAATTTTGCGATATATATCAATAGGCTTTTATTTGGCAATTTTTGTTGTAAGGTGTTACAGGTGCATACTAATTTCAACGGCCGTTAATCTAAAATTTTCCTTCTTCACATACAATCGTAGCAACTTACTTAGCAGTTTTATAAACCGAACGAACTCAGAGACTGTCGCAGCTCAATTTTGTATGCATCTGTTTTGCAAATGCTCTGAATGCATGAAGCAGTGACAACTGAACACACACAATTTTGATAGCACATGATACAAATTTTCAGAAAAATACAATATGCATCAACAAGGGTGCATATTCTTTTAGGGAATGATTCTAACCTAATCTCAAATACTATGTATACCTTTTTTATTTAATATTTAATACAATAGCTTTTAACTTTTTTTACTCTTCTAGAATTAACACACGTATTAATAGACAAGTTGAACTGATTACATAAGTAATAACTTTATATAAGTTAGTTGACATCTACTTTACTTGAAAGCTTATACATTCATCTTATTTAAAACTCGTCACGTCACAAACGAAGAATTTGAGTGTTGTCAGAAAGACACAAATATGTTCTGTTGACTTTTATTTTATTACGTAACTAGTAATAACTTTATAACAAAATATAACGTGTCTATAAATACAAATGTAAAATAATGAGACTAATAAATCAATTACAAATACTAGTAGATATGTGACACACGGAAACTCAGACTTGTTCTAATAAACTTGTCATATCAGGTGTAAATGGTTTCTTCACTCTAAGAACAAAAATATTTGGAAGCAACTTTTTTCAAGACATATGTTCATCAGAAAAAGTGTTCGCTAAAATAATGTGCGTTACTTCTTTATTCGTTACGTATATAGACATGAAATACCGGCAAGTTGTGTAAACATTACTTGAAGCCATCATAGCCGAGTGCACGGAGGTTCACAAAGGTTTTGCCGACGACCGCATGACTGAGGGAAAACGGAGGATTAGCATCATAGTCGTACCAGAGGTCCTGCCACTGATGCTCGTAAATAAAGATGCGATATATCCGTTATTTTTCCCTTTCCGCATTAGCCCTTTGCGTAAGAGAGGCTGGTGCATTGAATACCGTATTTATGAGCATCGGTAAAGGCCTCGGTTACGTATTCGGATTTTGCAAAATTCAACTGAGAAAATAAGTGCTATTTATTTATTGCATCATTTCTTTTTTATATAAAACTACACCTACTTTTTAGATTGCCAGCAAAATGCTATCTGTATCAGCGAAAGCATTTAAGGTTTTCGAAAGTTAAATACATTCAAACATCTTCAAAAGTGTTATATGTAACCTACTTGAATAAAGAAATATTTGAGTTTGAGTTTGAGTTTGAGTTCAGAAAAATAAATGAAAAGAATATCTTATAGGTACATTGAATACCTAATACATTCAATAAAGTGGTATCTAGCCTATCTTCATAGTTGCAAACGCAATTTACGTCGAACCTCATTTAGTAGCGTACCATGTTGAAACCAATAGCGTAACTACAGGGTGGCAAGTCGGCAAAATGGCATAGGCCTTCAGTCAGAAGGGGCTCCCAGTTTGAGGAGAATCGCAACACAATTTTCGCATTCCAAGAATAAATTAAATTAAGTTTCCTGAAGTTGCTCTTCATTTCTGTTAATTTGATTTTGGATAAACAAGTTCCTGTAAAAACTTTGTTTTTTTTTTCATCATATATATTATTTATTGTCTTACATTTATGCTCCTTTCATTGCTACACATCCATTGGGGAGGGATCCAAGGAATTACGCCACTGGTTAAAACGTATCGTACTTGACAAATGTTTAAATTTTACGAAAGTATTTTACTTGCTTTTGAAATTTACATATTATTTATATTTGCCCTTTTTAAAATTTACATATTATTTTTAAAATGGTACATACTGTTAGAAATCGAACGGGCAGATGGAAACTGCGAAATCCGATTACGTTTCGTGACACGCTCTTTGCCGCTTTTCCTCTGCAAGGGCACTTTTTCAACCAAAGCGGATTTGACTTAGTTAACCATTGCAAATACAGTAATTCTAGATTAAAAATTAAAATTACAAAAACACACTTTTATGTTTAATTGGTTGAGAACACGGTACAGAAAAAGGCAAGTGAAGTTTTTTGTTAAAGATTTACAGTTATGCGTTCACTGTTCAGGCACAAAAATGTTTATCTGGATTATGTATCTACTGGATAAAACAAGCGTGGTTTATTGAAATACTGTACGTCAAATTTACTGCCTTATAATTAATCAACCATTGTGCTATTTGGATTAAATTTAAACTAATATACAAAACTCAATTATTGTTTCTTTGTCTCGTACATACACTAATATTATAAAGAGGAAAGATTTGTACCTATTTTTGTATGTTTGTAATGAATAGGCTCAAAAAGTAATGGGCCGATTTAAAAAATTCTTTCACCAATAGAATGCTACATTCTTCCGATTTGACATAGGCTACAAAATTAGGGATCCTTGGTACAATTTGAAAAATTTCAACAGAAAAGCGGGAAAAATTATCTAAGGCGAAACGAAGTTCGCCGGGAGCGCTAGTTTCCTTTAACCACGTATTGGTCAGAAAAACCTACGTAATAAAAATAACAAATGAATAAAATCAATTTGTTATTCATTTTATATTTAGATGTATCAGTTGATTACTCGAAGGGTGTAATATTGAACTTTGTTAAATTTTGGTGTACCATTCAATATATAAACTGAATGATTATTAATTTTAGCTTAATCTATACTATGCATTGTAAAAAATACGTTTATACAATCGGTGTTATATTATTTGATCTAGGAAGAATGATAACGCCTGCTAAACGTTAGATTATCAATAGTCAAAATATAATACTACACTTACATTGTTGTCTTTATGCATCTAAGGTTTGTAAACTATAAAAACACAACACAATTTTTTTTAAACAATGTGTGAAACTTGAAAATCCACACATTTCGCCAAATCCGCTTGCTGAAAAAGCCCTCTCTCTTACCTATACGTCAGAAAACATACGTATTGTGTTAAAACATTGGTCGCATTTCTGGGTTGGCTTTGACAAAGTACACTTAGAATAGTAAGCGAGTTTTATCTAAAAGTTTAACCACCTGCTTGTCAAGCGTGAAATAAGCTTACACTTGTGCAAATAGTTTTCTATAAAATATCACTTTTTAATGTTTTATAAGATGATGACCTTATTGTTACGTTCATTTCAAAAACAAACTATTTGTTTGCACAAATAGATTAAATATGAAGCTTTTTAAACTAGGTTTAACGACAATTAGCCCATAGCTCATTAGTATGAGCCTTTTCATTTCATATATTAGTCTTAAATTATGAACGTGTTCATTAAATTAAGGTACTTTAACATTATCATTATATTACATACCACGCTTAGTTGAGTTCAATTTTTTCCCAACCTTTATAGCTGTTAAATAAGACTTGCTTACTATTTTGCACGGATACTTTGTCCAATGAGTAGTTAGGCAGATCAATGGTCATGTTTAGGTAGTCTAACCGTTATAAGTGTTATTTGTATTCTGTCCCCCCGCTTAAGCCGACGTAATGTGTTCTAAAGAATAACCGATCACGACCGGGGAACGCCCAATTTAAACGATTAATTGTCATTCAGGCTCATTTCAATACATTTGAGGTACAAATCCATTATTTCAATGTCATCATTTCATCTAGAACATAAAAACTGAAATCACATCCACAGTGTAAATCAAAATGTAGGGATTTGCGTACAGTTATAATCGTAAAATCCGCTTTTCTTGCTTATGTTCGTTCGGAAACGTTTAATATCCGAAATTACGCTGCACATAGGAAATATGAATACCTACCTATGTTATTGGATCATGCATGAAACCTTTAACTTACTGTTAATATTTTGTACTATACCTACTGTTGTATTAGTCAAATATGCATGAACTTTGTACTCTCAAAAATGAGTATTTTTCCCACGATAGAAAAGGAGCACAGACAGAAAAAAGACTGCTAGGTATGTTGTTATCTTTCTTACGACTTTGTCATACTTTTCAATGTAAGAAACTAACTGGTAGCTGATGGCATATTAAAGAAATCTGGTTGAATGTCAATGTTCATTCAAAGAACGCAGAGGTGAGATTACATGAGGCCTCGTAGAAGACTATTATAGTCATCAACAGCCAATGCCTGTCATCAGTGGTTGCATTTTGAGTGCAGCGTTTAATTGTGTTAGACTCTGTACTAGGTCTGGTTAGGGTTGTTTCGAGGATCAGCTTCTTGCTATCCCATGCGACTATTTTATGAAAATATATGTAGCGACAGAATGAGTATCTTTAGAATGAAATAATCCAGTTACTATCAAATCAAATGTCTTTATTGCTTCCACATTACCTTAAGTGCATTAAGTGTCTAAAAAGTACATAACATATTAGGTTTACATGTGAAGCTATGCAAGAGCATAGCTAAAAACATATGTCCACTCATGAAACAGTGAGGATTTACGGCTACATATTTACTGCTTTCCGGTGTAATGCATCTAATTTTATTTTACCTACGTAACAAAAGGCATCAGAGGGTCACTCCTAAAAACGAAACGAATAAATGAAAGGTTTCGTTTTTGATTATGAATCAAAAGTTTGGGCATTAAAACGTGGTTTTTTATTTGCATAAATAATGTTTTGTTTTTTTGAGAATGCTTTAGTTGCATTCGAAGTTAATTGGTTACGATTATGAGAATTAAACATCACTACCTGTCATCGGATCTGACATATTTCGTTTTTGGGAGTGGACCCTTAGGACGCCTTCGCCCGAAAACGCTAGTGTGTTGACCGCCCTAACGCCTGTTCCCTATTTACAGGCACAATCCGCATCTCTATGCACAGCACGTACAACAACACGCTGGTCAGCAGCGCCTGACAGCGGCGCGGCGGCGGCGCGGCAGACGCGCGCGCACACTCGCCCGGCTCCGCCGCCGTCGAGCGCACGTGGATATGACGCGGGACGCGCGTCTGCGCAGACCGCACCCCGCAAGACCTCTACGCGTGAATAAAAAAGACTATGGGTTCTTCCCCCTATGCAGTGTGTTGATGCTTCGAGCCATGGCTCTTTAACCGGACAAGTTCTTCTGGCTTGTAAACATTTAGGTTCGGTTTGTGCGTCGTTAAAATGACGCGAGATCCGTGTCTGCGCAGACCGCACCCCGCAAGACCGAAAAAAAGGACTCTGGGTTCTTTATCCTATGAAGAGTGTTGACGCCACAAGCTATGGCTCTCATCCGGGCATCTTCTAACCGATTTTTAGGCTGCTGTTTAAGCATCCCGAGGTGCGACTCATCTGGTCTCTAGAAAGTAGTTAAAAATCTTCTTTGACTAGGATATGAAGTTTGCTGACGCCACAAGCCATGGCTCTTTATATTATCGGGTATCTTCTTCTGGCTGGAGTTTGGGCTGCTGTTTAAGCATTCCTAAGTTCGAATCATCTGGAAAATAGTTTAAGTACTTCTTGGACTGGGACATGAAATGTATCGGCGCCACTTGCCACGGCTCTTTATGCGGGTATCTTCTTCTGGCTGGAGTTTAGGCTGCTGTTTAAGCATCCCTAAGTGCAAATCATCTGCTCTCTAGAAAATAGTTTAAGAACTTCTTGGACTGGTATTTAGGCCGCTATTTCAGCATCCGGAGGTGCGGCCCACCGGACCTCTAAAGAATACTTGAAGATCTTCTAGGGCTGAGGCAACATTTAGGTTCGGTTTGTGCGTCGTGAAAATGACGCGAGACCTGTGACTGCGCTCGAGACAAGACCTATACGCGTAAATAAGAATAACTGCTTTTGAGTTTTCTCTTAAATATTAGAAAATAAACATTTTGGACTTAGAAACTACGGCGTTGTGCTTACATGGATAAGATACAAGGCGCGCGGCTTCTGTGCGGCAAACCGCATGAAAGACGCCTTTTCTGATTCTGGAAAAGAGTGTCAAAGTAAGCAGCCTAACTTGTTTATTGATGTGTTGTAGCGGACTTTTAGTGTTAATGTAATACAAGAACCATGGTACTTAGTAATAAAAAAATTTAGTCTATCTTATTAAGAGATAAAGAAACTTAACGATGAAAACTCTTTGGCTCAAAAGCTATTTAAGGAGGGTAAAATTACCTGAAAGGTATATTAGTCCTCAAACCAATGTTTTATAAGTAAGCATCATTGGAGACTATAAGTCAACGTGACCCTAGGATGTGTACAGAAAATAATATAAAATCTAGATACATTTCCACGCTGACCTATCTTTAAGAAAGCCATTAGCTGGTGGACCAAACCGATCTAACTCTAGAACTGAAAGGAAAAAATCTTCATTTTCAATATGTGCACGTAAAATGTGAATGTAGAATTCTTTACTAGAAAACGTATTTCGTACTAAAATTTTTAACAAAAACAAAATTAAATTAAAACTAAAATCTATGTTCATACAGTGGATCGTATAAACGCTCTAAATTGTCTGCATAATAATATTAGTCGATCAATGCTTTCAAACAAGTACAAAATTTACTTCTTTATTTCACATTACGTAAATATCTGTATGAAACACATTAACTAACTAATTTTAGTTCCAATTTACTCAAATAACTAATGTGATGAATTTCCAAAGATAGGTATATGTAAATAGAAACTACATGTAATGTGTATGTTTCCATGTAAATATCCATAACTAGTAATCTTAATCTATTAAGTTATCCCGTATACGTTTGGAGTGTAAATAACAATGATATTTAGTAATGTATTGTGTAAATATGGAAGAGATTTATATGTCGAACTAATAATCATATCCCACATTTGTTATAGATTAAGATAAAATCTATGTGAATTTGGAAATAAAGGAATATAAAAGGAAGATTGTTTAATTTCAACATTCACGACGATCACAGTAGAATAAAAATCATCTTTATTCATGTAAACTTTACAAAAGCACTTATGAATAGTCAGTACAAATTAAGTATCGCCGTGTTCGGAATGTTGATCATGTCGAGAAGAACCGGCAAGAAACTCGACACTTACTCTTTTCAATGTAACAATGTTTCCTTACGCTAGGTACTTAAATAAAATATACAAAGCTTATATAAAACATTTCCGAGAATTATAGTTATTCTAGACCCATACATTTTTGTCATTTAAATAATCATCAATTTTGTAGTAGCCCTTTTTTATTAAATTCAGTAAAACAGTCATCACAACAGGTTACGAGGCGCACGCGTCGCCGAGCTAGTTACTTAGTCGTACCCAAGCCAAGGTCAGAACGAACTACGGCAAACGAATGTTCAATTTTGAGGGAGCACAACTGTATAACAAACTACCCGCATCACTAAAAAACATATACAAAAATAAACTTGCTTACCATATTCAAGGTATTATGCAATAGGATTTTATGACCAGGTGCGAGTCATGCTAAATAGATGCTAAATAAATAATTGTGTTTTACAATTCACTACGGAGTCAGTGCTTTTTATAAAATCGGTGCGAATGACGAAACATTAAAATAAATATTATTAACTATATTCAATATGTTCTCAAGCAAGTGACTTTGTGTTTTAATTGAGAAATAAAGAATCTTTAAACTGAATTTCACGACCCTAATTAAACTACATTATACATAGTCAAATATATTAAAGATAGTATGAACTAAAAGTTTAACAGTTCAAAGCTACCTCAAATGACCAGTTAGAATAGACAAGCTAAAAAATCTTTATCTTTTTCTATTCACACACCAATCTGGAAGCTTCCCAAAATATTGTATAAGTTAGTTGTACTTCACTATTAAAATCTTTCATAGGCATTTACACATTGTTGAATACTTTTCTCACTAACTGATTATAATTAAAAAAATCACTGTGATTTAATATTCGTAACGCATTAGGTAACGTTACAAATATTCAATCTTCAAAATCAGTTAAGAAGTTTATTTTTAGAACAATATCCACAAACAATAAACTCATTTGAACAGGATTGTCTAAAGTTTTAAAGCATCACAGTGTTATTATTAACTGTAGGCTGTCAGAGTCGTAATTAAGTTGTAAATGTTTCAGAAGCTTCCCTTGAAAACAAATTGTTAACAGATAAGAGCGAGAATGAGACATTCAAATTGACCAACTACCTTTGTATTCTTAAAACCAGAAAAATGTTGAACATATCTGTTTCATGGATTCGTTGTTTTTTTTCATAAAATAATAAAATATTATTATCATCATATTCATACTGCTACTGTAACTAATCTACTGAGTTTCTTATCGATAGATATAGGTTTAGAGACCGCAGTAGCCACTCCACCCGCATATCCGCCACTAGCTTGTAGGTATTCAATGACGATTCAAATGTATAACATTGAACAGCCTACATATAACCTACATGTATAAAGAAATATTTTTTATTTAAATAATCATTGTAACGCGACCTTACACTAACGTTCGGACCTAAGCGCTCAGTCGGTTTTAAATTTACCGGGACTCACTCTCGCGCCACTGACTTCCGCCAACACCGTCCGCCCGCGATCGTTCGGGTTTTAAATGTGTGCGCTTCCGCCCACTAGTCTGCCTGTGACCGCGACGCGCGAACTTACTTAGTGAACCGAAATTGTTGTTTTTATTAGTTTTACCGTTTGTTACCTGTTTACCTGTTTCTACAATATACCTGTTTAGTTTCAACCGTGCCTAGAACTCATTTTTCGCCCAAATAGTAACCCTGAGAACATCTTTTTCATCAATCTCCATACCTACCTATCACAGTGACGCCCAACTTGCGGGGCACGGTTTAAAAAGTTAAAATCAGTGAATGTGGACGTTTAAAGTAACAGTGCAACGTTCGACATTGTGGAAAACCATTGTGGAAACACAATAGAAACAATATTTCGCGAGAAAGTGCCGTGCAAACACTCGAAAACCGATTTGAAGAGCACATTTTTGGGCGAGTCCATTTTTACGCACGTGCGCGCCGCCGAGTGACAAACTTTTTTTCCGGTCGTCTTCGAGTTTGTGACTACAACCATCCGCATACCTGCAACACCGTGTTGTTCGAGCGAGGATAGTGAGCTGACCTATCATCATCATGCCGCCGAAACGCAACGCCGGAGCAGTGAAAGATGTCGGATTGGAGTGCGACTCTGACGCCGAGACAGAGAGGGCAACATCACCTACCATCCGTATGTCTGAGCAGATGCTCCATACGCTAGTCTCCAACATCACCAGGAGTCAGGCTGAAGCCAATAATAAGCTCATTGAGCAACTCCTGAGCCAGACTTCGCATTCACACGCATCACCGAGAGTCGATACGCCGAGTCAGTGGCAAAAGGCGGGAAACTTCGCCAAGTGCACGGCGCGGTACGACGGCAAATCAAAGGACGCCGACGAGCTGGAGGCCTTCATCGACGCCATCGAGGTGTTCCGCGATTGCACCAACGTGAGCGAAGAGCACGCGCTGCGCGGCCTGCCCATGCTGCTGGTCGGCGACGCCGCCGTCTGGTGGCAAGGCGCGAAGTCATCCGTCGCGTCCTGGGCCGAAGCCCTGCAGCGTCTACGTGGGATGTTCGGCGTGCCGCGACCCGCGTACAAAATTTTCCGGGACATTTTCGCGAACGAACAGTGCAACGATAGGGCCGACGTGTTCGTATGCAAAGTGCGCGCGTTGTTATCGAAATTACCTTACGTTGTTCCCGAGGTCATGCAAGTGGACATTATTTACGGCTTACTGGATCGCAGAGTGAAGAAGCGTGTGCCGCGCGATACTGTAGACGGGCTGGACCAGTTAATTTCCAAAGTCAGGTTGGTAGAGGAGTCGTTGGCAGAGGTGAGTTCCCATTTCCCTACTAATAAGATAAGCCCCGTTAACCCTTTGACTGCGGAGGCTCGAAACTTAGGTCCGAGCGTTAACCCTTTCCGCGCTAGTGTTCCCGCGCGTTTGGTCAAAGGAGAAGTGATCTCTCCTAAATCACACAGTGCGTGCGTTTCAGATGTGAATGGTGGCGAAAATAGCGCGCCAAAGCGGGCGCGACCAAAGTGTGCATATTGCAAACTTTTTGGGCATTCTATTGATAACTGTCGGAAAAAACCCAGTAGAACCGAAGAAAAAGCACGTGAATCGAGCAGTAATTCTGCACAATTGCGTTGCTACGGATGTGGTCAGCCGGGTGTCGTACGGTCGAGATGTAGCAACTGTAAAGGTGAGCCAAGTCCGATTGTTAGTAAAACCGATTTTTGTACTGCCCAGGTTAGCGAGACTGACGATCCGCGGCCGATGGTAGAGATCCAGATCGTGGACCGAAGTGGCGTGGCTATCTTGGACACCGGGGCTACGCACTCCATCGCAGGCCCCCTGTTGCATGATCTGCTCGTCAAAGAAGGCATAGAGTTCAGAGAGTCATTTCGGAGCGTAGGACTTGCTGATGGATCACAACAAGTACGTCGAACGCTCGAGTGCGACATCGATGTCGTTTTCTATGGACGTAGGATACCTACCACGTTCATGGTATTTCCGAACGCGCAGACGAGGACGCTATTAGGGCGGGATTTTATTGCTCAAGCTAGTATCCTGCTGGACTTACCGCAGAGTAGCTGGTGCTTCAACGACGAGCCCCACCAGTGGCATCCGTTCGTCACCAGCTTCGAGTTACCCACCACTAGAAAAATTAACATGATGGACGTAGAGACGGCAAGTCTATCTCTTCGGGACGACGAAGGTACTAAACTAACTGCAGACCAGAGGGTACAGTTAAACGCATTCCTGGTACGAAGGGCTGACCGCTTCGCGAAGAAAGGCGCCCCCACAGAGTTTATCACCCATCATCTTAAAGTAGATGCACGTCAAGAACCCATCGCCTCGCCGCCTTACCGCATGTCCCCTGGTAAGAAGGAATTATTAGAAAAGGAGATCCAGAAACTGCTAGATGCTGATGTGATAGAGGAATGTGACTCTCCCTGGGCGGCAAACGTAGTTCTCGTGACGAAGAAAGACGGAGGGGTCCGGCTATGTGTCGACTACAGGAAGTTGAACGCCGTGACCGAACCCGATCGCTACCCACTACCGAGAATAGAAGACGTTCTCCACGCAGCCAAGACCACCAGCTACATGACTACATGCGATCTCAGATCCGGCTACTTTCAAGTGTCTGTGGAGCCCGACGATCGAGACAAGACAGCCTTTGTTAGCCCACTCGGATGTTTCCGCTTCAAGAGGATGCCAATGGGCCTACGGAACTCTGGAGCCACTTTCCAACGCCTTATGGACCGATTCAGATCCGGTAAGGACCTAGCAAACGTCTGCATACTAAGTTACCTCGATGATCTCATAATTCTGTCAGAAACTTTCGACGGCCACTTAAAAGACCTAAACGCCGTATTCGATAGGCTGGTCATGTACAACTTACGCGTGAATCGCGAGAAAAGTTGTTTTGCAAGAGAGTCAGTGAAATTTTTAGGACATGTGATTGTACCGGGTGGAGTAAAAGTAGACCCCGGTAAAACAGAAGCGATTGCCAACATGTCACCCCCGATAAACATCAAACAGGTGAAGACCTTTCTTCAGACGTCCAGCTGGTTTCGGCGATTCATCCCTAAATACGCTGACATAGCCAGACCTTTGACGAACCTCCTCAAGAAAGACAGTAAGTGGATATGGGACACTGAGCAGCAAATCGCCTTTGATCATATTAAACAACTGCTCATTACCGCTCCTATATTGCGTCAAGCCGATGAAACGAAGCCGTTTACTCTCAGGACTGACAGCAGCGGATACTGTCTGGGAGCAGTGCTAATGCAGGGGGAGGGACCCGAAGAAAGACCAGTGGAGTATGCGAGTCGCTTGTTGAATAACGCAGAAAAAAACTATAATACTACGGAGAGAGAAGCCTTAGCTGTGGTGTGGGCCGTAACAAAGTTCCGTGGATATATTGAAGGATCAGAGGTTGTGATAAAGAGTGACCACCAACCTCTGCGATGGCTTATGACCGTTAAGTCGCCTAGTGGTCGCTTAGCGAGGTGGGCCCTCACTCTGCAGGAATATAATCTACGTATTGAGTACACGCCTGGCAGATCGAACGTCATTGCCGACACCTTGTCGCGTCCACCAGGCGACGACGAATCAGCATGCGAACTAAGGTACGCCGAAGTGGACTTCCCGTCGAGAAGTCCTGGAGACGTTCGTGAGAACCAACTTAAGGATCCTGAACTACGTAAGGTCATAGAAGACCTTGAATCTAGCGACGATCCGTTCAGGGGGAGAGGATGGTCCGATAGAGGGTACATGATATCCGATGGTGTTTTATATAGATATGGTCCAGAGGAGTGCGACGAGGAGACTGCGTGTCTGGTTGTACCGGAACACGAGCGCGAGAAAATTCTGTCAGAATACCATGACGCGCCGACAGCCGGCCACTTAGGAGTGGAACGCACAATAGACCGACTTAGGTCTAAATACTTTTGGCCTGGGATGCGTCAATACGTAGTCGGTTACCTCAAAAGGTGCGTAGACTGTCAAAGATATAAGGCTGATAATAGGAAACCGGCAGGATTATTACAGACTCCGGCCACAAACCGCCGCTTCGAGGTTGTTGCGGTAGATCTTTTCGGACCCTTACCAGAGACTGCTGACGGGCATAAATGGATCCTGATACTGGAAGATACTTGTTCCCGTTGGGTAGAATTATTTCCTTTGCGAAACGCTACCAGCGCGGATTGTGCTAAAACTTTGATTTCAGAAGTATTCTTGCGGTATGGAGTACCAAGACGAATCATTAGCGACAACGGTGTGCAGTTCATTAGTGAAATAATGCAACAGGTATGTCATTCTTTTGGCATTACACAGTCACTCTCTCCCGTATACCATCCACAAGCGAACCCAGTGGAAAGGAAAAATCGGGATCTTAAACCGCAGTTAGCCATACTAGTAGGAAAAGACCATACTACCTGGGATAAACATTTACCTGCAGTACGTTTTGCTATGAACTCCGCAATCACCAGTAGCACGGGACGTTCGCCAGCTTTTCTCACGTTTGGACGTGAGATGCGCGCTCCCGCTGATGCGTTCGCGGACATGCGCGCCATAGTAGAGAATGACAATGTGATCACTAGCCTTACCCCTTACCTTCAGCGGATGTCAGCCGTACTGCTGGAAGCCAGAGAAATACACGAAAAGGTTCAAGCCAACCAGAAACGCTATGCCGACGAAGGTCGTCGCCCCGCGCCTGATTACGCTACCGGGGACCTCGTGCTCCTGAAAACGCAGGGGAGTAACGATACGACTCCCGGCCAAACGCCTAAATTTATACCTCGCCGAGACGGACCATACCGAATCAAGGAAGCCGTGAGCTCGACGACTTATATGCTCGAGAGGCTGAGCAATGGGGAAGTCCTGGGTAAGTATCACGTCTCCCAGCTGACCCCGTTCGTAGGAGATGCTCCACCACCACCAGTCAACGAGAAACGCAAGCGTGGTAGACCTAAACGATTTCTTGACAACTGACCAAGACGCGAGGCCGCTATGTCTAGGTCAGAGGGGGAGGTTGTAACGCGACCTTACACTAACGTTCGGACCTAAGCGCTCAGTCGGTTTTAAATTTACCGGGACTCACTCTCGCGCCACTGACTTCCGCCAACACCGTCCGCCCGCGATCGTTCGGGTTTTAAATGTGTGCGCTTCCGCCCACTAGTCTGCCTGTGACCGCGACGCGCGAACTTACTTAGTGAACCGAAATTGTTGTTTTTATTAGTTTTACCGTTTGTTACCTGTTTACCTGTTTCTACAATATACCTGTTTAGTTTCAACCGTGCCTAGAACTCATTTTTCGCCCAAATAGTAACCCTGAGAACATCTTTTTCATCAATCTCCATACCTACCTATCACATCATGCTTATTACTTAGCCAGGCTAGACTATCTTAAAGTAAAATAATTGGTCCGCCATCTAGGATAAGCCGCCATGTTAGATACAGTTAATTATGCATTGTCATCCAAACTAAACGTGTACACAAAATTTCAGCTCAATCGGTTGAGGGCAAGTGCCTTTAAAATGGATTGTAAGATTTCACCAGAACATACAAACGTACATACATTGCAAGTTCGATAAAAGCTTGTAAGAATAAAGCGTTATATTTGTATGCTTCTTCGCGTTTTCGCGCATCGCGAAGATTTGAAAAAAAATATAAACAGCGCCATAAAAAGTTTTTATTTCGTAAACATCGGAATTACACCAGATTAATATGACAAAAAAAGATTATTTGATCCAATAAATAGGTAACAATATAAGCTTTATTATATTCTGTTGATAATATTGTATTATCACAATTTGGCATAGTTAAACTTGTCATTTGCTAAAAAGTTACAAAGTAAAGTCCCCGACCTTAAGGTAAGTAGTCCAATGGATAATGATATTGTTTGCCAAATTGGAAAACTTTGGAGAGCGGGCAAGTTGAGTCTAAAAATCGGAAGTGTCTCCTCTTCGAATTGTAGAGAGTAGTTAAGTTTGAAGGTCCCTGAATCCGTTTTGTTTTAACTGATTTCCTCTTTAATTTGACGACCTCCGTAGCCGAGAGGCAAGCGTGCCGGACTTTGGTGTCGCGCCATCTCTGAGGTTCCGGGTTCGACCCCCGGTCGTGTCAATATAGGAAACTAACTTTTCTGTATTGTCACGGGTCTGGGAGATATGGTACCGTCGTTGTTTTTGACTTCTGTAACACAAGTATTTAAGCTACTTACCACAGAATCAAAGCAATGTATGTGATGTTGTTCAGTTTGCCTGGTGTAGTTTGAAAGAATATTTTTTTATTTAAACGTTTAATTGGCTCAGCTATTATAAGGCTTTCGCCCGCGAATAACACAATAACAACCAATTATTTTCTTACTTGCGCCTGCGCTGCTATGTATTCTGATTACATGGAGTCTCTGATTCTAAAAATGTGAAAATTGTTTCTACCGGACTACACTGAAATTAAAAATTAAAATAATAATGGTTTTATAATTAAGTTTTTTTTTCTTTTACTACTACTTGTATGTTACAGTCCGTAATATTGTTTTCATCATTTTCTTAACTATTTATCATGTTTCTCATGAACTTCACCGGGACGCAGGAAAAAGGTTTAGATTAAAGATTCCCAGGGTGCTTGCTTAAAGCTCGTAATAAACAAATACAATAAAAATGTATCATTCAAGCCAAGCAGCGATCTTTGACCTGCGCATTCAAAAGGACATCAGACTATGCACAATGGACTATGTCTTGGGCATATGAATAAACATCGAACTGCAAGTGTTTACCGTGATATGCTGTGAGCGCTGTTTTCCGAAAATTTTCTGCTATATCTAAGCAATAGTACTTTTTCCATGTACCATGTGAAACATGCTACAGCTGCCAAGAATACGTATTTGCTACGACTGCATTCAAATTTCGTTGCTACGGTCTGTTGCTACAGACCAGCTACGCGCTACATGCTACGACAAGCTACGATGTGCAAACTGGAATAGACAAAAAATTGCGATAACGATTATGTTGCTGCATGAATGTTATTAATCTATTGTATTAATAAAGATTTTAGAATAAAGAAAAGTAGTAGAAAGTAAATTTATTAGGCTGGTACTTTTCTTTATTCTTAAATCTAGTTAATCTTTATTAATACAATAAATTAAGGATACATATTAGCAAACAATATTTCTCATGTATACAATTTCGCGTTTCATTTTAAACATTTAAAATAAGTTAACGGGTCAAAACGTGTCAATAATTTTTAGTAATTGATACAAACTACGTTTTGGTTCAGTTGAACCAACAGTGGCCACAGGCAATCTAGTAAGCTAACTTACTTTTAGTTAGCCGAAACATGGGTAATTACTATCGGTAATTAGTAGTTTTGATTAACTAAGTACTAAAAAAGTTACCGCGTTTTGACTTGCTAATTTATTGATTATTTTTTATGAACTGCAAAAACAAACTTCACGGAGGGGAAACAAAATAACAGAGTTCTTTATTATGTATTGTTATTAAACATTGTTTTAAATATGATTGACTGGCGCAAAGTACGCCCTACCGCAGATACTACTAACCGTTAGAATCAAACATTGCGGAAACCTTTCAAACCGCATGAATTGCGACCGTCCGAGTTCATTGCTAACGTTCTATACCGATAGAGACAGCTGTACAAGCTAGTGTTGCCAATCGATTACTATTCGATAATCTATCGATACACGTTTCCCCTAATTTGTCGCTTAAACGTGATATTGGCCGACCCACTGCCACTTTAACTCGCTTATTCTTTGAGCTATGTGGACAACTTTGGTTCTCTATCGGATGTGTTTGTTGCGAATCCTATCCTTCAGAGAAGCTCCAAACATAGCTCTCTCAGTAACTTGCTGGGTGACTTTCATTGACCGTAAATCTGAAATTTTTGTTAGAACAATCTCCAAATATGAGTTGATATGATGGTGTCCTGTAAAAAAAATCAAAAATCTATAAAACAGTAACTCTGCCACAGTTGGGTACGAATTTACATTCAATTTAATTCCTTTTAATTCCTTTTAATTTAGCAGACAATCCGAAGTCTGTTGGATATATAATCGCAAGTAACAATACTACCAAAGCCATCGATAATATGACATGCATTTAATACGATTAATTCATTCCAAGATATCTGTAGTATTCATATACTATTGACACGTCGTGTACCATTTTTTTCGGGGGTAATTTTTTGACGAACCGTACCGCCATCTGAGGGAAGATAACGGCGTGTGTGGTACTCCTCTGCCTCGCGAAAGGCAGAGACTGCCCATTTAAACACCCCCGTTGGACTTCATCGCCTTTTAATGATGGTGATGTGACTCGGCTCAGCCAGAACGACCACAAGACCACCAGCGGAATGATGACCTTTCCAGATGAAAATTATCGACAAAACTATCGATAGTTTGGCGACACTGGTGCAAATGTACAGAGCTCTAATGACTTTATCTGGCGATCGGGAGCGCTGTGTCATGCTACGATAGCCTAGTGCCGATCGCCCAATATTTTAACAAAATGTTAGAATTTTGCGTTTAATGGAAATACAAGTGACGAGGCCTATCTTACATTGTGTCTGGCAAGTATCACAGCAGAGTGCCATCATCATCATTATTGGGCACAATACAACCAATGATACAAGTAGGCAACACTTTTCCAAGTTAGCTGAAAACAATTTAGCGTTCCATTTATTGGAATATTGTTTGATGCCCTATTGCTAAATACATTTGTAAGAAAAAGTTGAAGGGAAAGGTTTTTGGGCTCCGCTATCTGATAGCCTATTAATAATAAACTGAGGTTTTCCTTGTACTAAGCATACCAGAGGCTACTTACTTACTGATGACATTAATCTAGCACACCGGGAGAATAAACTAATTACTCTATTCTCTATAGCACCTTAACCAAAATATTTTTTCAATTCGATCTTGATGATTATCCATTAATCAATGTCTAGTGTTTTAAAACTGATGACGCCTTATTTTAATGGTGGATTTACTCAAAATACCTGCGACATAACTACACAAACAGATACAGTACCTACCTAGTTAGGCATCGAAAAGGGCGTCTTCAGTAGCTGTCCCACAAAGTTTTGACAAATTTTCTAAAATTACAATATCAACGGTTTCGAATGGAACCTAATATCCGATATTATTCATAAAATTTAATTTTAAATGAGCTGAAATCAAGATATAATAATTTTAGGGGAGACCGTAGACACAATGGGATTCCACGGCATTATCTTACGGATTCACAGAGAGAAATCATTGAGAACTGGTGCTTATTTCGTTTTTTTTAATGGTTGAATAACCTTAAGTTGCCAGGTATTTTTCAAAAGGCATCAACTGAGTACATTAAAAAACGTTAAATTAACAAAATTTTAATACAAAATACTGCAATGAAACATCATGATAAAGCACTGGCTGAATAACCCGAAGGAGAAGAAAAAATATTTTGTACAAACTAAAAAAAACTTTTTTATATTATCTACTAGCTGTGTCTGCAACTTCGTTCGCGTGGATTACAGATTTGAATTTATTTTTCTCCTCATGACATCAGCTACCTATCAATAAAAGTCACGTCAAAATCGGACCGAAACAAACAGACAAACAAAAATTCTAAAAAAGTTATATTGGTGTATATGCCGTTTAAAAAATGTATTCATAAACATGAAGTAAAAAGTGACTGTTCAATATTAAAAACTAGCGGGCGCCCGCTACTTAATACGTGTCGACTTAGTCTTTTCTAGCAATTAATATAGCCCTGAGTAATATTAAGGTGAATGTAGCTTTCCAATGGTACGCTAGTTTTTGACTTCATTCGTTACAAACATACAAAAATACAAATCTTTGCTGTTTTTAATATTAATGTAGGTAGACATACTCTACAATTTTATTTATATGTAGCTATAGATTGTTTGATAGCTATATATAGTATAAATTAATATTGGTACATATAACGCAGTTGAAAAAAGTGCAGTAGGTTATGTAATATATTTCCCGGTGTGCCCCTATCCTAACTAGCCATTGTGAGGACAGATCCAATTATTACAATCTCGGGCGGTTTCAGATTATTAGGTTGTCCAGTGTCATTGTTTCATGTTAAAGAAATCCTGATTTTCCTGATTGGAATTCAAATCTGGGTATGCAATCAGAAGTAAAAATTGGTATTTTTTGCTTAAGTTTGCATTATATTCTAAATTACCTACCTACGTTAAAAGGCACCCTTTTTAAAAACAACAAAAAAAAGATTATGCAAGACTATTGTTATTTCTAATTCTACCTCTAAACTCCTACCTTAATGAAATAATTAACTCTTGGATGCCAAATATATTTTTTAATTTATTTTATATTTACGACCATCGGCACACCACGGCTTCGCACGCGTACTGACCACGGTTTTTCTACTTTTCCACTGCTTCTATTGCCTGATACTGATGATGGTCCTAATGGTCGTGGCGTGTTGTTATATTAAAGCCATAGGCCTTGCTCAATAAATTGCCTGTACAACACATAAATTACAACACAAAAATATTTTTTAATTTAAACCAGTAGTTCCTGAGGTTAGCGCGTTCAAACAAACAGACAAGCTCTTCAGCTTTATAATATTAAGGTGTATATTACACTTAACCAGTCTATAGTGCGCTCATTATAAGTTGGTACGTATAGCTATGTACTCGCTGGCAGCGCTATTTGCGAAAATGTCGTGCTATTGGTTAATTCAAGACCTTATTAACAACTTAACAATTTATATTTAGGTATGTTGAATAATTTAATGTGCTTAAAAAATTACTTCAGGTGAGCAGTACAAAAGCAATTGGCTACTTGAATATGAAAAGTGTTAGATATGTTAGCTTATTAGTTAAGTAATAATTTTACATTTTTATTTTTTAATTAACAGCATAGCAGTATTTTATTTTTGCAAAATAAATTTTACTTTTTTTATCTGTGGAACAAAAGAACCGAAACGGAAACCACCATTGCAATTCAGAAATGACAGCTGTCGCCGAAAATTATTTATTTTAATGTGGCGAAACAACGATTATTTTACCGATTAAATTGAATTATTGTGTCTCTAACCGTATAAAGAATTTATTAAAACATTTTCCGTTTATCTAAATTAAGTCGATCCTATGCTTATCAGTTGGATGTCTAGAACGTTGACATCATAATTGCAGCAGTGACGTGACTTGGCGTTTTTGCGCGCTTTTTAAATGTGTTACACAAAATCCTATTTTTCTCTGGTTATTTACATTTTTTCCAGATAAATCAAATTGCTTGGGATATAAAATGAACGGGCGCACATTTTACAATACTTTTTCAAAAACTGTCAGTAGCCAATTATGAATCGTCAGTAAAAGTTATTATCCTACCGCCGCGTTCAGAACGTAAATGATGTCGAGAAGAACCAGCTAAACAACCCGGTATGTACTTACACATTTCAAATATAACATTGTTTTCATAAACTACCTACTAGTAAATAGTAGTACCTACTTAAATAATATATACAAAGTTGGATTTAAAAAGTTATAGGTATTTATATTTTTATTAAATAATTCATATTAATAATTTTTTAAGAGACTTAAATATATGCAAGCATCTCATTCATAATTCTAAAACTATTGTTTTACACGAATGCTTCGAATTCGGTTTTAAAAACCGTGGGAACATCTACATCGAACTTAATTCGGAGCAGCGGCACGGACGAAATTCAAAGCGGTGAAGCAATGCCAGGTCATTATTTCGGCCAATTAACGCCAAATTGGCAACATTTCAAAGGACGCATCGACCTAAATACCAAGTAGATACATACTGAGTACTTTTGTGAACGGGTAAGGTAATTCAACCATACTTGAATATGTACGTTTCAACAGAAATGGACGTACTTATATGCCCGGTTACAATAAGATTCGTAACGTGTCAAAAATAACTATCCGATTTTCTTCAACCGCCTACGAGTCGTTAATCCCGTCAATAATTTCCTTTCCATACCAGCTGTCATCAGTCGTCCATCGGTCGTTTTTAGTTTACGCCTCTTATAATTTATTACTATTTGTAACTAGAACGAATCGTTTTTCAAATTGGAATTTATAACGGGCATTAAGGAACGAAACTAATAGTGATTTCAGCATGTAGATATGCTGATATCCATAATGTTAAACGTGCCCCTAGCCAAAGTATAGGCCATAAAGCTTTAATCGGACAATTAATAGGCTGATACTACAACTAACTACCTACTCTGTAACAATTCTGAAGTGTGTTTTTACTTTTTTCAGTTTTTCCACCTTTTATTGCCCACAGCTATATCTACTTAAATCGCCTCTTATCAAACAAACTTACTATAGATTTCACCAATCGTATTTGAGCTCTACTTTCGATGGATCTATCGACACGTAGGTATAGGTACAACACTAAACATTTCGAACTCGTCCATTAATTGAATTAGGTTAAATTGCACCGAGCTCCTATGAAACAGCGACGGGTTCATTATTGCAGCCGAACGCCTAAGCGTCGAATAGTCTAAGAGTGAGTTGCACCAATTTAACTTTAACGGTAACCATCAATGCGGCCGCTTCCATTAGTTTCTTCACAAAATCAGGCGGTTAAAATCCGCATGGGTTTTGCCGTAGTGCGGCCTTAGACATGTAGGCCTAGCATGCGCAATACGTTAAATTTATCGCATGAGACGACAAAAGTTTCGATACTGCTGATTGGCTAATAGTATACCCCACTCGTACCTATTTTTAGTCAATCAGCAGCTGAAGCACTGACTTCAATCAATTTTGACGTTTGTTATGAGCGCGATAAAATCTAGTCGCGTAGCGCATGCTTGGCCTTATAATTAGTCACGGTCTCAGATCATAGAAAGAAATAGATATGAAACGGGCGCATGGCCCGTGCCCCCGCGACATGCCCATAACGAAATATCACTGCGCGCCGCTTAGTCAGTCGTGATTCTACCGTGGTGGTGTAATGATATCAAAATGCCAACTTGTAGCGTTGTTACGTGTAATAATAGGAGTGAAACCAAAAATTACAAGAACAATGGGATCACATACCACATGATGTATTGTTTTTTTTACTTAAAACTCAGTAAAAACAAATATTTTAACTAATAAACGCACTGTTATGTGGGCGAACTATGGTATCGAACAAAAATCTGTATTTTAGCTGTAAGAGTTGTACATTAACTGTTCAGTGCGACCAGCAACCTTTACTGCGCTTAATCACGGAGCAATGTATCAACCGCTGTGGGTATAGTCGCGACGTGAGTTATTTCGTGGTGCGGCCGCTGCTCTGCGACGCAAACTAGACTAGACAAAGTTTGTCTCCCACTAGCGTAAATGTACAATGAATTGCTTTTGTTTAAGTGTGTGTGAAGCGCATCAATGTCAATCACAGCTCTTGTTTGTATGTTGTCATTGACTCTGTGGCTTTCGTAGCTACGTTGCTCAGTGTGTGCGTGTTGGCGGTGGTAGGAGAAAACGGGAGGCATAGGTAGCATTTGTTTGTAATGAAGCAGTATGGCACTTCTCCCTTGTTTAACGTTCTGTGGTTACGGTCGATAGCACGTCAAGGTAAACACTTGCAGTTCGATATTAGCTCTTATGCACAAGACATAAGTGCGGTACAAAGTCCACAATGTGTAATGCGTGCCTTTTTGTGTACCTAGTAATATTGAATGAAGGAATGTTTTCGGAAAATAATGTAGGATCGATTTAAAGGTTAAGGGCGTAAACAGTCGCGGCGTTCTACATACTTTAAAATTACAGCCCTAATTTATGCACTTAGTTTATTTTATTTTGTACTATAAAAAGTTTTAAACGCTACCCGATATTTTATTAATCTGTGTCCAAAAGAACTAATCCGCGCTGCCCAGCTAAGTATTTAGGAAGTAAAAAAAAAGTCAAAACGCCATAATACTTTGCGGTAGGTATTTGCAAACTATAAATATGTACTCTTACTATACTTAGATTGTTTCGCATCACCACGGGTGATGTCTAACAATCAAATAAAAACGTAGGTTTACCTACGTTTGATTTGGTAATTTAACAAATTTGCTTGTGTATATACAAACTTGTCTGTACTTATGGACGTCAGAGGACACACTTTGTTCTTTGTACCGCCCTTATATCGTTCATTTAAGAATGGATATCGAGTTGCAAGGTTTTAACATGACGTACCATACATAATAAATTGAAAAAAAAATTTTTTTCGTTCGTTTTCCGGTTTCCTGCTTCTTTTGTATGTATTTCGGACCTAAACTCTATTGTCATTGCACAGCTGTACATTTATGTAGTCTGTGGTAGGCTGTCAGGCTAATGTCACTGCATCGTTGTCATTTTTTTTTCGTCTGTATTTTTCGTGAAGTTGATGATTCGGGACATTCGTTCTTAATTTAATGTTTAATTGGTTTTTCCGCTCTCCTGTTCTAATTAATAATTTAAAGAACATCGAGTTTAGAGATGTCGGCAGAAAACTCGCCGGTCAAGGCATCTCGGTCGCCAAGCGTTGTAGAAACGCTTGACGAATTTGAGAACAAAGTTAGTGATTGTTTTTATTATGGACGCCTACTTGCTTGTTTTAATGTTTCTGAAATGTTCGTCATATTTTCTGTTTAAGGATACACTCCTGAGCCATGTCGATATATCGATTGTGGAGTCAGAAAAGCGTGCTAATGGAACACTTCATGTTCGCGATCATTACACTGTATATCTAATCGATCTCAAGTAAGTAATCGTTCTTTGGTTTATTTAGTCAATTACAACTACTTATGATCTTGAATAGTGCTAAATGAACGCCAGGTAACTTGTTACTGTTTTAGATTAAGTTGGAAGGTCAGGCATATTAATCTTGATTGTCAGATTTACGAATGACCTCCTTTTTTGTAGCTAAGTGCACTTTAAGTACATGTACAGTAAAAATTATTGATACTTGGCATGATACTTTAGAAAATATTATAAACTGAAAATTAATTAAGTGCATTATCATTACGTTTTGGATTTATCAGGACAAAAATAAATATTATAAACACATATCAAAAACGATTGTGTAAGTAATCAGTGATATCGGGCTTGGTAGCAAGTCAAATACTAAGTTTAGTTGATTAAAGAATGGCACCATTTATATTTTATGTACACCTACATAATTTAAAAATAGTATCCACAATACATCACACATCTTTATTAGCACTCTGTTATATGTACAGTCGCTGTCAGATATATCGGAGCAGACAAAGAGACCAAATACTTCTGAACAGTTATAATGTCAAAAGTTCCATACACCACAAGTTACCATTAATATCTGAACATTCATTACTTCAATAATATCTATACACACAACTTATCAATAATATCTGAACACTCATCTATACAGGTAGCTAAATGAGACACATGATGTGCGTGACACATATTGATGTCATGAGTGTTCAGATGTTATTGGCATCTGCTCAGATATTACTGAAGTAATGAATGTTCCGATATTAATGGTAACTTGTGGTGTATGGAACTTTTTGACATTTGAACTGTTCAGAAGTATTTGGTCACTTTGTCCGCTCCGATATATCTGACAGTGTCTGTACCTAGGTAAATATTATGAATGGATTGGCAGGATAATCTTTGCATGTTAGTTAGTTATTTATACATATTTGTGTTTTCTTTCAGAGTATAAATTAAATATATATTGAAATACCATTGACAAAATTAGCCCAGCATGGTACAGGTTTCTCCTGTCTGTGATGTGTATAGTTGAGGCTGCTTAGATGAGCCATTCCACCTATGATTGTTTGTTAGTCCAAGGTTGACCCTGGACATCACCATCTAAGACAATGAGGTGCGTCCGGTAGTCTTAATGAGGATTCCAAGGAGGAGGATTTTTGGGGCAGAACTGGAGTGTTGCCTGCCCCTGGGTTCCCACACACTCTATTTCCTCTCCTCAGGCGGCGTTATTGTCCAACAACAAATTTCTATTTTTGTAATGGTAGGAAACCTGCTATTGAACCAAGCCTGGCATGACAGCAGAAAAAAAAGATTTTGTTTTTATTTAATTTTATTGCATAACTCTAAACTATTAATTTGCAGGGTCACAAATCCAGAATACAAATTAGTTCAGTCCAAAATCAGCACTATATGGAGACGCTACACCGAGTTTGAGCAAATACATGACTACCTCCAAGTCACTTATCCACATGTTGTTATCCCGCCTCTACCAGAAAAAAGAGTAAGTACTTTTTTATACATACTAATTACATTTCGAGTACCTATGTGGTGCTCTCAGCACAAACAATTAACAAAAACAAATTCGGCCAATCATTTTTTTTGGCTTGGCTCAGGCAATATTTTTAATATTACTGGACTGGATTATATATTTCGCCTTGTGGGCCCGGCATACATTGGAAGAGAGGGGACCAACTATAATATTAGATATCCTTAAACAGCCACGTGCCCTCTGACTTAGTTCTTTGTTATAAATATACTCATATGTTGTAATTTAAAAAGCATTTGCTGTGATGTACTTTTGACCATAGTTCCATAAAATTCAGATCACAAACTTGTTTATATATGTATATTCTTAAAATTAAACAAGTACACAAATATTAGGTTCCTATTACAGATGGAACGGATATCTGGTTGCTATACGGCCGGCCGAATACCGGGTAGTTACGCACTATCCGGTCGGATACCGGATAGTGATTCTGTTTGGTAATTAACTTTGATAAATGGTTAGTATACAAGAAAACAACAACAAATTATCAATTTACACCACTATACACATTAAACACAAAAAAAAACTTATCTATTCAGCAAATTAGGCGGGCGCACGTGTATTGCATACGAAATAGTTCCGCACAATGACTTAATAAAACTCGTTTCTTGTCTAGAAAACGGTCCGCGCGAACCTATAACACGTAACAGGTTAAAACGTGGACGACGCGCCCGCCGATAAGCTAAAATTTAGGTATCGTTTGGCCGGCCGAATATCCGGCGGCCGGATAGCGCATATTCGGCCTGATTTGTTGTTATAAAAAACTTTGCTGAGGCACGTTATCGTTTCGCATTATAGTTCTGTGTCGTCGTTGTTTACATGCAAATTGATATAGCGACACAGAACTGCTGAGTCCATTCAATCTGCTATCATCATTAGGATCCCATTGACGCTCCCACGCATCCTTCGAATCACAGACGCATTGGTCTTACGTATTATCGCATAAAAGTCATCTATGTGTGCATCCGCAAACATACCCGATGCACTACAATAGCGGGGGAGCCCCAACAGTCCCCTAAAATGTTATTATATTGTACTTTCAGTGCATTATAATACATTAGATGGCAGGCCAAATACAGACTGCAGTGTATGCGCAGTATATTCGTGGTAAATTGCATGTTAAGTTACAATAGTCTGTACCCGGCTCTAAACTATCATGAGGTGTAAATATTTTATTATCATTAAAAAAGTTAATTTTCTCTAGTAAATTGGAACTTAGATGAAACTTAAGTTCAAAAAACAACATTCTACAAATCATATTTAAAAAATATATATATTAGTATTTTTACTAATAGGCCTTTATATTAAGTAAAAAATAACGTAAATTAAATATTGAAGATATATTTGAAGTACTCTTGATAGCATGTCATAGTTTGAAATAAGTTCCTATGCGCACCACATAAGAATAGTACAAGTTCATAGTGTTTAATTGGACGTGCTTTTAACAAAGAAGTAAATGTATAATTTAATAATATTTTAGAAAAAAAAAACGAAGAAATAATAAGGATGTTGATCTTCTATATCGTCTGGCCACACTGTGCTGGGCCTATGTATAGAGTAATTACAAATTTTACTTTTGTAATATAGAACTTTAGAACACTTTAAACGATTCCTACAAAATTTGCGATAAAGCCTTGCCCACCGTTGTTTTTACTCGAATAAAGTACAACTTTAACATAATTATCTGGACTTGTGTAATCGGCGGGAGAATCTTCACAGTATTCTGAGATGGTATCACCGTTTCTATCGAATAGCTGCAAGTAAACCTGGTCACATGCACTTATCATAAAGTCGAATGTAGTGAATCTCAAGAGCAGCCGGGTTTCTGGCGGAGTCTCTAACTCCCATACACAGGTTGCTTTTTGTTGGAATTTATCTGGGTATGCCGGACTAGTGATACGACCTATCTCACTTACAAGTTTTCCACCACAACCTGGATATCTCTCTGATGAGACGTATGTCATATCATAGCCTATAGAATAACCGGTTTCTGTAAGGGTTTTAGCATATATTAACATATATCTACCTGTTGAAAACGCTGTGTAGATGTCATCATAATTAACGTCTATAGTCTTTAATAATTCACTTGAAGTCGTATTGCCATCATACATTTTGATAAACACATTTTCATCGTATGTTAATGGTGTTGTACTTATAAAATAAGCAGAAACAGTATAATTTTCAGGTACAGTGATTAAAGTGTAACAAGATTGATTCAACTCATTATACCCTCCATATTTAATTCTGCCATATGGCTCTGAGAAATTCCTTGTACAATACTTTTCTTTTCTGATTTCAATATCAAAACCTCTGTGATCTGATTCTGACAAAGGAGTAGTTTGTAATCGAAGACTTACTCTCCCAGTCACATATATATCTAGAGATTCCTTAATTCCACACAAAACTATATTTGACGGAACGGTTACCATGTCAGATTGTTCAAACAAATAAGCATTTTCTAGAAACAGCGATTGATCTTTGTTTATAACGTAGTCAGTTCCAAGTGTACTGTTAGGTAGATTTTCATACTTTGATATCACCAGATTATCTCTATCACATCGATTTGCAATCGTTCCAGATTGTAAGTCAAGATAATTAATATGGATGTATGTTGTGTAGTATTCATATTCGTTGTTTAAAATCAGATTATAAACGCAATGTAGGCCTCTAGGAACAGATCCATACTGATAATTCGGTGATAGAATATGCTTCATGTCGTTAGTCATAAGAAAATCTGACTGTCCGCATACAGACTCTTCGATGTTCAAATTCATTTCAAATCCAGAACTAGTAACTTCTCCGTCTGTGTGAAATATTACACTTAAGCTATTTCCTGATGAAACCACTTCCATAGGTTGGGTATGGCCACAATACTGGTTTATTATCATACTGTGCACTTGAATCCCATCTCTTAATTGTACATAATCACAATCACACGTATTAATACCGAGTGCAGTTTGATTTACGTCTTGACACGGGGCTACGTGAAACGAGTTAAAGTTTAATTTTATAACATGATTTTCTGGAGCATTTATCAACCAAACGCAATCTAAATAGTTTTCGTAAACCACATGGGAGCCAATTAAAGGCGATTTAAGTATTGTTGGAGATGTCAAATTGATATTACCACCACACCCTACAGCTGTAGAATAGCTGAATGATATAGCTACTTTAAAACCACCAGCATTTATAAAAAAGTCAGAGATGAAATTTAGTAACATTGTATTGTTGGTGCTTTTTATTACCATGTGGGAGCTGTTATCGTGCTTACCGCATAAAAGTGCTAACCGCTTATTATCGTTTATAACAAGACCCTCGTAAATCGCTATGTAGTCGTTATAACAATTATAGCTAGATTCTAAGTCCAGGTTAATAATAGTAAGGACAACATTTTTGTCTTGTGGCCCTTCTATTTTCCATGTACAGTTTAAATTGCTATCATATGTACCTATCGGACCTGAACTTATTACTGTAGGTTCTTTAATTTCTCCACCACAAGACGTTACCCAATAGGATAACTTAAAACCTTTTCTGGCAATGTATCTATCTGTTCTGAATGTTACAGTTACCGTTTTATAAAATAATAATTCTGGATGGTTACTCCCGCAATACGTTTCATGGACGAAATCATATTGACCTTCCGCACTTATTGTCAAGTTGTCATTTTCGCATTCGGGATAAACACCTTCTAATTCAAAATCAATAAACTTTACATAGACACTTCTTTCCGAGTTTGACTTTATTGTGTAAACACATTGCATGGACGGTGGATACATGTTAGGGAAACCTGGACTATACAAAAATTGTTCTTTTTCTGTTGCATTATAATCTCCTCCACATGTATGTGTCCACTGCGCCTGGAAACCATCAAGATTGATTTGATCGTTCGAGCGAAATACCACTTTCATTCGATTAAATGTGGAATTATACGAACGCGGCGGATCACGTCCACACAGTCTTGCGATTTCGGTGTATGCGTCTTCTTTCCAGTCATAAATAATAACCGCATCTTTACATGAACCTGCCCCTCCTTCAATCGCAAATCGGCCGATGAACTTAAGAGATACTCTAAAGGCCAAGTCTGTTTTAATTTCCCACGCACATTCTATATTTTCCGGATATTGTTTTGGATAATTCGGCGATGAGAAAGTTGCTTCGTTTGTCATTAGACTTCCGCATTGGTTTTGGGTTAGTTTGCCCATAAGTTTAATATTGGAGTTATTTCTAGGTTTAGAATGATATTCAACGTATAATTTAGAAAAACTAACAAGGAGTGGGCTATCCTGGGTTTTGTCTTTGCAATAATCTCCAATAGTTAATTGCTCGTCGTCGTTTGGATGTATTTTCAGAAATTCATCTTCGCATTCGAATTGAAATGTTCCACCCAAAGTCAGTTCCACTCTATTACCGACTGGCACAGAGATCACCCACGCACAATCAAGAGTATCGTTAAAGGTACTTGGTATATTCAATATATCAATTAGACTTTCACTAATAAGTATAGAACCGCCACATGGATGAGTATTCCAATCAAGACTAAAATACAAAGAGTCGCGTTTTTTCTTAGTTGCTCCTATCTGAAAAGCGTTAGAAGGTATTCTGTAAACTGTATCAGCATGTCCGCAAATTTTAATAATGTTTTGTAGTTTACTCTGACCAGACCGATATAAAATGCTTAATCTGGAATCTATCCGACGGCACCTAATCCGGCTTGTTGAAGAATTAAGTTGTAATTTAATAACAATTGTGCTATTTATATTAGGAAGCTCTGTATAATAATGCCACTTACAAGAATAGGATCTGTTAAGGTTTGGTGAAATCAGGTTACCACTCGATCCACTTATAGTACCTCCACATAAAGCGGGGCTGTCTGAGTTGTACTCCGCTTGGAAACGATGAGTTGAACCTGATACAGCATCCAGCCAAACGTAAAGAATCAGAGAATTGCTTGTTGATTCATATATTTTGGTAGATGGTAGATAATCATCCCCTGGAATGTTTTGAATGGTTGCAAAACTATTTCTATCGTTAGCAGAATATATTCCTATACGTTGTCTCAGTGGATCGAAATCTTTTAACTCCAGAGTAATTCGTCTACCTTCGTCCGGGGTATCAATTATCCAGTGGCAATATCGTATTGTCGTTAGTCTTGGGTAACTTGGTGTAGATAGAATTCCTTGTGGTGCAGTTAGTACTTCAGTACATAATGGCATTGAAGAATTAAATGTTAGTCGAAATCCCCGTACTTGCGAGAGTTGCGAATAAAGT
Source organism: Glyphodes pyloalis (assembly GCA_037074685.1). Lineage (NCBI taxonomy): Eukaryota > Metazoa > Arthropoda > Insecta > Lepidoptera > Crambidae > Glyphodes > Glyphodes pyloalis. The sequence continues at coordinate 12,541,242 of JAYKKO010000008.1, read as the reverse complement.
GATGGTTTGCCAAAATGAAGTTTAATGGTAACATTGTTGGTCAAAGTTTGTACCACTGAATTTAAGGGCGTTAGAAGTAGTTCACTACAGTACGTTTTTAAATGAGAAAATGTATTGTTTTCAGGGATCATTTCTTCGATAGTAACTTTGGTCGCACAGGGTGATTCAGGGTCTGGCAAGTTTATATCTTGAACTTTTATCATGAAAGTATGGCCCATTTTTCCTATCAAATGCCATGTGCATACTGTACCATACGGGATGGTAGGTGCCATGTGAGGATATCCTGGTGAAGATAATTCACCTCCAACTGCAATGATTGTCCCTCCACAAATGTCAATACTAACATTGGCTTTAAAACCGTTTCTTGGTTCTGATATCTGAGTAGAGTATTTAACAAACAACAAGTTATTTTTGGATTTAATTGTGCCAGGCTTCTCAGTACAAAACCGTCCCAAAGAAGGTGATAACTCTGTAGATCCATCGCGCACTTCCACGTATTCTGTAGAACAATCGCTTGATTTGCTATCAATATCAAATCTATCTATAAAATCAATACTTAATGTCCGTCCAGGTGGACCAGAGAAAGACCATACACATTCAGTATATGGAATAGGTACAGATGGGAAATTTGGTGAATTGATAATTTCCCAATTATGTTCATTGGTTAAACTCGACGTACCGCCACATTCTATGTTCTTTTCTTCGTACCATAGTACAAAAGTTTTATAATTTTGTGTTCGGGCTCCAGTTGTCTTAAAACGGACAAATAGGGAATTTCCCGTAGTTTCTATGTTATCTCTTACCTCGTGTTCATATCCACAATATTTCCCACTACTCAATAACGGTGATTCCAAAGTTTCACCATTTCGTAAGACAACATATGTGGAACATTGATTATTTACACTAGTTATATTGAATGATAAAAATCGTAAGCTAATCTGTCGGCCCGGTCTCACCCTTACTACCCAGTCACATGTTCTTTCTCCGTAAGAATACTTCCAATCAAACCACGACGGACTAACTGTACCCGATAAATCATTAAATACCCCTCCACATACCGAAGTCACACGCCCTTGGAAACCTTTTGCAGTAACACTGCTGTCCGACGCAAAGTTTATTTTCATAAACTTGGATGCGTTTAACCCTACTGATTCCTCCTTTAAACAGAATTGTGTCTTCACAGGTTTCCAATTCGTCGATACTAATGACGAATATACTGAAACAGAATCAGCGTAACATCTGGGCCTTTCTTCAAGCTGGAATGATAAGAAATCTAATTCTAGATGTCTGCCGTTACTTGTTCTGTAAATCCATTCACAATTAGACGAGTCGTCATAATGATTTGGATAGTTTGGTGTGCTGAAATAACTAATGTTTCCGGGTACAACAAGCTGAATGACACTAGAACCACAATTTATATGGTTTTCCTCAGATGTTGTATCGGGCTCCACAACACCAGCTTCAGCCCAGCGAATATAGAACAATGCACCCATGTTAGACTCATCTAAAGAGAGTTTTATTAAGATTACGTTGAACGAAGATTGTATATTTTTTTTGTTGTCTCTTAAAACGCCGCAAACGTTTTCAAGTATCGGTGCATCTTCATCGTACCCATCGTAAATAACCAAACTATTGGTGCATGTATCTCCGCGCGTATGTATTTCTAAATGTGAAATGGTAAGAGTTATTTTATTTTCAGGCACAGTAATACGCCATGTGTATTCTCCTGGTTTTTTAAACGGATAAGGATAAAGAGGAGAAGCCACATCCCCTTTTTGTAAACCAGTTATATCATTTCCGTGCAAGAAACCAAATCTGAACATAAAACCTCTACTTGAACCCGTACCGTCGCTACGAAATTTAACATAGAGCTTCGAAGCTATTGTTGTATTTCTGGGTATATCGCTTCCACAGTAAACGCCCAACAAAAGACCTGCATCATTATTTTCCCGGATTTCGACATAATCTTGATTACAGTCTTCGGAATTTTCCAAATCAAAGGTTTCGAAATTCATGTATACTCGATTTCCAGGCGACGTGTATAATGTCCATTCACAATCCGAATTAGGAGGGTATGGGCTAGGATAATTTGGAGAAGCAACTTCTCCATTTTCTGAAGTCAACGATCCACCACAGGTATTATCTACAGAAGAATAATGAGCAGTGAATTGACCTTCAATTCGGTCACTGTAGGTACCCAACACCACAGTCAATGCGCTACCGCGACTCACTATTCTCGGCGTATAACTTCCGCAGTACTCATTCACCAGAGGTGCATTTTCATCATCTCCATCCAATACCCGAAGAAATGAGGGGTGACATGCTGCATTTGTCGCATTGGTGGTATAAGTTTTTGGTATAGACATATGTGTTATTGTCAATGTAATTTTTTGATCCAGTCTTGGTGCTTTAATTGTCCATGTACAGCTCCTATTAGAAAGGCTAACATATTTCTCATTACTTATTAGACCATCGAATGTAGCAATAATGGTTGCCCCACACGTAACAGTAAAATTAGCTTTAAAACCTTTGGCTGTTCCCGAATTGTCCGTTATAAATTGCAAGGCCATGTTATTACTTTTTGAAACGATTTGGGATACATGGGAGTTTGCACAAATTATGCGGGTATAATTAGATGTCGTAACAATCTTACTGTCAAATACTCTGATGGAATCTGAACAAGATTCCCTACTATAATCCAGTGCATACAAATCAAAAAATATAAAATTTAATTCAATGCGATGATTTTTGGGAACTGTTATCGTCCAAACGCAATCTAAATCATTATCATAATTGTTTGGATAATTAGGTGAGTATATTATGCCAGAATGAGATCGTATTGTGCCACCGCATCCCTTTTCATAGGTGCTAAAGCTAGATTGAAAGTGGCCATCTTTTAAATCTGAACGTTTCACAAATCGAACTAGCATGTAGTTAGAAGACGATTGAAACTTATGAAGATCTTTAAAATCGCTACAAAACTTTGAGATTAGTGGTGAATTAATATCTGGCCCGTTTAAAATTTCTATTGCATCCATGGAACAGTTGTGTGTGTCTGACATATAAACGTTTTTAAATTCGATTGTCACTTTTCTACCCAAAGGCGCTTCTATTATCCACAGACATTCCATTTCTCCTCCCGTTGTGGCATTCTTTTCTAGGTTCAAAGAGCCAAATTGTTTCGTAATTTTCCCGCCGCAGCCAACACTTACCCATTCTAAACGAAATCCAGATTTTGTAAAATATGATCCTGATATAAATTTAATTTGTAGTGAGTTACTGTTAGTATGATGTATACGTGGTTTCTCTATTCCGCAATATTTTTTTGTAAAGTCTAATTGATTTAATTCTTTAAATTGTACATAATCTAAACAACTCACAAAACTTCTTGTCAATGCAAATCTCCAGGGGCTATCAGCAAAAACATCGAAATGGCTAAATGTAATATTTATCGTGTGCCCTTTTGGAACATTAATGGTCCATAAACAGTTAGAATAAGTAGGATAATTGCCTGGGTAGTCCGGACTTTCGATCACTCCATATGTCCCAGTAACATTATTTTGACATATAGTAAAATAATTTAAGGAAAACCCTTTACCTGAAGTATAAAAGTCAGTTCGAAATTTTATAAATGCAACGTTTGACGTTGTTTGCAGATTGTCTAGGGGCGTAGACATGTAACAGTGTCTTCCTAAACTTGGCGAATTATCATCAATACCATCAAAAATTTCAACATAATCATCACGACAAGATGGAGTGTTCTCTAATTCTAAAACTAGGAAACTTATCTTTATTCTAGATCCATGGCTTGTTATAATTTTATAAAAGCATTCTTCATTATTATTATACTTTTCCGGATAATTTGGAGATGTAATAGATCCACTAGAACTGGTAAGAGTTCCACCACATAATGTCGCTGCACTTTTCCACTCAATCATAAAACCGTTGCCTGCCATGTAAAAATCAGAATAAAAACGAATGTACAGTGCATTGCCCATAGAAGTAATACTTTTAGTTGTGAAAGATCCGCAATACTTTCCTATTAATGGTGATACTGCAGTTATACCATTACGAACTTCCAAGTAATCGCCCAAGTCACATTTATTCATGTGTGATTGTTCTATATTGAATTGAGAAATGTTTAGAGTAATTTGCTGGCCGACGGGCACGTGAATAGTCCACGTACAGTCTTGATTATTTGGGTAGCGCTTAGGCCATCCCGGTGAGTATATGAATCCATGAGTTTTAACATAAATGCCCCCACACGATTTGCTAGTATCTAAAAATTGGTACGCAACTGTAAACCCAGAAAACATTAGAGAAGAATCACTTTCAAATTTGATTAATAATCGAGAAGTTGTAGTTGTCAAGGATGGGGGGGACCTGGATCCACAATATTTGCCAATTGAATCTTGTTTGTTACTGCTGTCTACTTCGACTAGTTCAAGAAAATCATTCCGACATTGAACACTGCTTTCGAGATGAAATGAATTCCATGTTAATTGAATACTCATTCCTTCCGGTGCAATTAAAAACCAGTTGCAGTGCTGACTATTTTTGTATTTCTCGCCAGTAGATGGATGACTAATCGATCCTGTAGTTTCTTTAAAGATGCCACCACACTCTGTCTTTATAGTTGTGTAATTGGCATAAAATCCATTAAATAAATGAGATGAAGGATTACTTATATCGCTCTTAAACCGCATGTACAAGTAATTATGTGTAGATAATTGTGTTGGAGGTAAATGTTGAGCGCCGCAGAATTTACCGATAGATGTAGAATTACTGTCAGGACCATCCCTAATTTCGACGTAATCGTATCGACAATTATAAAATCTACTGTCCTCAAGGTTAAAATCTTGAAAAGTCAGTTGAATAGCCTTACCGGGCACAGTCCCTATTATATACTCGCAAACTTTATTTGGTGGATAAGAAAACGGGTAACCAGGTGAAGTTATTACTCCGCTGTCTCCAGATAAAAGTTTCTGGCAAATAGATTCAAACGCTATTTTAAAACCGCCAGAGTTTATGTTATGGTCTGTTCTAAAAATTATAACTAAATTGTTAGATGATGATAAAATAGAATGTTTCGGGTAACCTTTACCACAGAATTTTCCTATAAGCTTTGATTCTGTTGAAGGGCCATCATAAACTTTCACGTAATCATATCTGCACTTATGTGATGATTCTAACTCAAATGACTTAAAGTCAATACGTATTTTGCTATCTGCCTCAGTTGTTATTTTATATTCGCATCTTAAGTTATTTAAATATCTTCCATTGTAAGATGGTGAAATTATTTCCCCTCTGTCTAAAGTGTACATACCGCCGCAACCGGGTATGCCTTCAATGGAAGCATAAGATATTTGAAATCCATGTCCTGACCCTTGAGAATCTGAATGAAAATGAATCATAACATCTGAACTAGTGGAAGTTGTAGGTTGAGGCTGTGTAGAGTTACAATATTTGTTAATAAGAGGATCGGAACTTTGCCGACCGTTATATATGGTTAAATAATCAAAACTGCAGTTTGCATGAGATTCAATATCTAGTGTAAAGAATGCTAGTGAAATTCTTTTGCTTGGCGATGTTGATAAATACCAGAAGCAATCACGATTTGGTGGATAATTTCCAGGCGATCCTGGAGAACTGATTACGCCATGGGTGCTGGCATTTACTTCACCGCCGCAAATAGGATCAATACTATTCCAATGTAGAGCAAAACCTGATCCCGCACGAGAGTCATCCGAACGGAACCAGAAGTACAAGTAGTTGTGACTGGATACAATTTTACCGCCGTTAGGAAGTTGACTACCACAAAATCTACCTATAAGTTGACTAGAAGATGTTCTACCATCATGAATTTGTAGAAAATCGTACAGGCATTCCGGTTCCGGCTCTAAATCAAATTTACTGAACGTAACATTAATTACCTTATTTGACAATGTGTGTATCACCCACGCGCATTTGTTATTATGACTGTAAGATGTATTAGTCAAGGGATGAACGATACTGCCTTCTTCGGAGTCCAAGTAGCCGCCACAAGTCCTCACTTTCATTCCACATAGATGTCCTGTGTATTGCGCAGGGCACTCACAGCTAAATCCTGAAATGCTATTTTCGCTTCTGCATGTCCCTCCATTTCTACATGGATTACTGGAACACGAATCAGTTATAATATCACAATGAGCTCCGCTGTATCCTTTGAAACATAAACAGGTATAACCTGTCATTAGCTGGTGACATTGACCATGATTGCCACAGGGGTTATCGTCACAACGGCGAGATATGTTCCCATATGTTGAAATGTAGCACCCATGTGTTCCGATTCCATCTCCGTCCATCCCGAAAGGACAGACACATTGAACTGTTGACATGTTTTCCACGCACTGCGCTGATGGATGACATCCGCCATGGTTAATGTTGCATGAACCTCTCCACGTGCATGTTAATCCGTCGCCTTGATATCCTTGAGGACAAGGACCGCAGATGCGGGATCCAACAGTATTGTGACATGTGACTAGAGGACTGCAGCCACCATTCGGAATAGTCAAACACTCGTTAATGTCACTACATGTAAAACCGTCTCCTTCGTATCCTGTTGGGCATTGTCCGCATCTAAAAGATCCAGGCCAATTCACACACTCTACCTTAGGGTTTACCGAGCAACGGGGACCGTTACGAGCATCGCACTCATTTACATCTGTCAAGCACTCGAGACCAGTTCCGTTTGTCTCCCACCCTTGGTCACAAATACACGTGAAACCTTTTCCACTGGTGCTTGGAATGCAAGTGCCATGACCACACATTTCATAATTGCCTTGGGAGCAGTCTTTTTCTCGTCTGGTGCAATGTAAGCCATACCATCCGGCGGCGCAGAAGCATTCGTATGTACCAGGCCTGTTGATACAAGTGGCACCATTCTGGCAGCCCAAGTCAGTGCCAGCGAAGTTCCGACACTCGTTCACATCAATATCACAGTTCTTGCCCTCCCAATTAGACGGGCAAAGACAATGGTAGCCATTTGCTAAATTCAAACAGGTACCGCCTTTCTGACAAGGATTAGATTCGCACTCATCACTTGTTATTTCTTCGATTCGTCTTTGCAGTGTATTGACTAAGTTGAGAAGTCTGTTAATCTTTCTATTGATATTTGTTGATGGCCTAAGGTTCGTATTAAATGTGAATGCAGCAGTTTGGTTTTCTAATCGTTCTAACCTTTCGATTATACTATTCGGACCGCTGAAGTACGTTTCGAAATTGTTACTGTTAGAAGACTGGTACTGGTCACCGCTTTTAGAGGTTGTCTTTTGGAGTATATTTAAGTCTCCGACCAAGACAGCAGAATTTGGTCCATTTGTTCGTAAGACTATGTTCTTATTCAATGCCGCTTCGATAATGATATCTCCATTTTGAGTTATAATTTTAGGTCTAATAAGATTATTTTGACAGTCAAGATTCACAAACCACACCACAAAAAACAGACACCGTACAATTAATTTTGACATTGTGTTCCTCCTATCGCAAATACATTTGGACTGAAGTGAATCGGGTGTCTGCCATTAGATAAATTCATAAAGGGGCGTAGAGGTGTAGTAACACATGGCTCAATGATATCTAAATTAACAACTAAATTTGATACTTCAGAAATAAAAACAATATATTTTAAGTTTGATAAAGGTAATGTTGTAAAGCTCGACAGTTCACATTGTGACTAATTAGGGGCGTTTAGATATCAATTACACACTGATAAAAACAAAATGTTAAAAAAGGGCCAAGTTCGGAACAAACGATTACTATAGTGTTTTCACGCAAGGTTTCTGTGGCATATTTGTTTGAGTCACCTATTTTACGTTGTTAAGAAAACTAATTTTGTGAAGTGGCAGCAGGCTGCCCAGCCTGCTGCCACTTCACTTTGCGGTCTACCGTAGAACCGTCCAACGATAGAGCAGATAAATCTTGAAATGGAGACGAGTTTAGGTAAACGATTCCAAAGGTTAATATGTCTCCATGGACATAGCTCGATTTCTTTAGTCTATCACTATGAATATATTATAGCTATACTACTGTACTGGACATTAGCTAAAGATATTATTATTTTATTATTATTTATTTATTTATTAAACAAACAATGGTTAACAAGACTTGACAGTAGTCCCACAAAACTATTTACATAGTTTGTCTGTGGGATCACAGATGACGCGAGTTCCTACAAATCTTCTATGCTCGGGTCGACTTGGATTATCCCCGACGTTAATAACCAGCTTTTGACACCACATGATATCACTATATAAAAGGGATTGAAGGGATTCGGTGTAGGTTTTTATTTATCATTTTGTGGGCATATGTTTTTTAGTGTTCATGTGTTCGAAGATCAATTGACGATGATAGATAGTGTCTTGTCACGTGGACAACTTGTGTCTGACCTCGACGAAACCCTAGGAAAGCAGTGTGTGAGCATTAAAGATAGAACGAAAACGTATTCTTCTCAGGTATTGTACGCTTGGCGGAAGTCCGACACCACAGACCCTGAGTTCGTGGAGCGACGTCGTGCGGGCTTGGAGAACTTCCTCTTACGAGTCGCCTCCCACCCTCGGCTGTGTTTCGACGATCAGTTCATCAACTTCCTCCAACAGGAGCATGGCTGGCGAGAGACTATCACGGACAGTGGTGAGTCAAAAGGATCGGCTGTAGAATAGTGCTGGTCTATTTTAGTGAGTACGTTGTTTAAAGCAAAGATGCACCCGTCCTTATTCGCTGGGTGTGAAGTAGGAGGTGGGAGAAACACGAATCGATCGAGGCATAGTAGAAAGAGTGAAGTATGTAATCCTCCAACAAACGCACGGAGCGTGGCTGCTTTGTGTGCGCACCCCGCCCCGCCCTTTACCGACGCGCGTCGCACGCACACTCTGACAAATATTCACAATCTTTCAGAGTCACCTCAGTTAGGGCTTTGCACTGGAGAAAATCACCGGTGAATTTGACATAACCGATTGATAACCGGTGAATCACCGGAGATTCTGCATAATTTTGTTATTTTTTTAAATTATCTTCTAAATCAACAATTTACCATATTATAATATTTAATGGACACTGCAAAGCATTCCAAAAAGATACAAAATTATATTTTTTATTTTTATTTAACAGAAAAACGAAAAATATATGTATGAAGTCTTTAACATGTGCCCAGCTACTATTGTGACAAAAAAAATATATTTTTTTACTATTCGTTGATTTTAAAGTTTTCATCTAATAAGCATAACATCAGCGTCAGACTGCAGCGGACTTCTCCGATCGTAAAGGATGTTGCCCATTGCTGAAAACACCCTCTACGATTTCACAGAAGTTGCTGGCATAGAAAGATATGTATTGGCAATATCATTCAGTGGTTTTATATGCTTGTTTATTAATATCCCAAAATGACATAACATTATGCCAATTATGCCTACTTGTTCTTAGAATAAGAATGAGTACACATCTTTTCACTGGTTCAACTTAAGCAGGATTCACTGACAGCCCTAGGCGTATAGGCAGTTATCGTTCGGTCGGGGCGTTAGTTTACCTACTGTTCTCTTTCTACTATGATCGAGGCGCCCGGCGTGGTCGAACAAGAAACGTTCAAAAGACAAACTGTCACGTGATTCTGTGTTATTTTATTACTAGCTGAGTACGCTAAGCATACATAGAGGTAAACAGAAAAAACGACTTTGTTTTATACTATGTAGTGATTTTCATCATTCCATGAGATCATTTGAAATAATATGTTTTTACGAACTCCGTAGCGCTATCTTTGAGGGCCGGGTTTGATACCTGGTCGAATCGCATTTGGTACCGTTGTTGTTTCTGATTTCTGCATACAAATGGTTAACTACTTACCCTAAAATCAGCAATATATGTGATGTTGTCTAATATTTTCAAAAACAAATACATGTTTTATGTAAAACATAACTGACTTGTTAACATATCAATACATTTCTATTGTTACAGGTTACAGATTACAAGCAGAAAACAAATTAAAGTCCCTCTCAGTGTCCATAAGACTGAAGAAACCTGATCCAGAAATAGAAAGCGTCAAAAATTATGGAAGACAACTGGAAACGAATTTAGGGAACTTTCTTTATACTAGGTACTTATATTTATTTAGTTATTTCAGCAAGTAAATAATCTTGCTAGCTAAGATACTGGTGGAAAAACTTAAAGTGCTGTAGTTTAAGATGAGTTGTAGCTATAAAATTTGTTGATCTGTAACACAGCGTTTGAAGACGTTATCGTGGTATAAATAAGATACTAAATCGATTGATTTAAACTTTCAGATCGAAAATAATGGAGAAAAACTACGCGTTGTGTAAACTCCATGCTAACTACGGCAAACTATTTAGTGAATGGAGCGTCATAGAAAAAGAAATGGGAGATGGATTGCAGAAAGCTGGCCACTACTTTGGTAAATACTGATCTATACTACTAGTCAAGGTAGCGAACTTACAAGCTTACTAGAGACACAAGGAGTAGTACTAAAACAAAGGTGATTGTATAACGACGTGATGTGATATTGTCCGCAATTTAAATTAATTTACTAGCGGTCCCGGGATATTTTGGTATGGCTAGGACGATAAATATTTTTAAATAATCATGAATTGCTGTTCGTTTGTCTCGCTAAAACTGAAAAACTGCTGTTCCGATTTCGCTAATGTTGGTTTTAAAATAATGAGGGTCTTCGCAAATAAAAAATCCACTAGATGTCGATGCGTAGGCGTGAGGTCCAACAGCTATGTAATTGGTCATTTTAATGTCATGGTGACATGCCTGTCAATGTAATGTAAACCATAATCAATCACGTAGCAGTTAGACCTCACGCCTACGCATCGCCATCTAGTGGATTTTTTATTCGCGAACACCCTCATTGTGGAGGTCCAGGCAAGGTTAAAAATAAAACAAGCCTTGTTATATGCTATTTGGCGGAGCTCCCATGGCCGAAGGGTGAAGTCGCGGTAAAAAGTTAGTATTTAAATATATTTTTAAACAGAACTAACACAAATGTTCATGACAAGCACGCTTGTCTTTGTCTTACCGATTTGGCATAATTATGTCAAATCGGTAATATAACTATGGAATCGACAGATTCCATAGTTCCATAGTAAAAGGGTTGACAAACCCTTTTACCAATTACCAATTGACCCGTTAAATTATTTAAAAATTTAATGGGTCAAAACGCGACACCATTTTTATTTAGTAGTTATTACAAACTACTTACTGCCCGACTGCGCGTTTTGACCCGTTAAATTATTTTAAATGTTTAAAATGAAACGCGAAAGCCTTTAACCAATGTTTGATCAGATATTGCAATCACAATTTGAATCTTATTTACTTAAGATGAGGTTCAAAACCAATGGAAAATATGTTTTATTTAACTGCAAAGCATAGAACTGGTAAACCGAATAATTCGGCCGAATATACAGTTCGGTAAATGTTAAACCGAATAGTATTCGGTTATTTGGTGAAACCATTGTTGGGATCCGTATTTATACTTATCTATTTGTTCGGTAGACTCGATAGCGGACAGCATAGACTCGGTGGCGGAGGACGAGGAGCAACTAGCGGACCAGCTCAAGGAGTACCTGTTCTACGCGGGCGCGCTGCAGCAGCTGTGCGCCAACCACGAGGCCTTGCAGCGGGCGCTCGAGCATGCGCGCGACACGCTCGACAACAGGTACGAGGAGCAACTAGCGGACCAGCTCAAGGAGTACCTGTTCTACGCGGGCGCGCTGCAGCAGCTGTGCGCCAACCACGAGGCCTTGCAGCGGGCGCTCGAGCATGCGCGCGACACGCTCGACAACAGGTACGAGGAGCAACTAGCGGACCAGCTCAAGGAGTACCTGTTCTACGCGGGCGCGCTGCAGCAGCTGTGCGCCAACCACGAGGCCTTGCAGCGGGCGCTCGAGCATGCGCGCGACACGCTCGACAACAGGTACGAGGAGCAACTAGCGGACCAGCTCAAGGAGTACCTGTTCTACGCGGGCGCGCTGCAGCAGCTGTGCGCCAACCACGAGGCCTTGCAGCGGGCGCTCGAGCATGCGCGCGACACGCTCGACAACAGGTACGAGGAGCAACTAGCGGACCAGCTCAAGGAGTACCTGTACTACGCGGGCGCGCTGCAGCAGCTGTGCGCCAACCACGAGGCCTTGCAGCGGGCGCTCGAGCATGCGCGCGACACGCTCGACAACAGGTACGAGGAGCAACTAGCGGACCAGCTCAAGGAGTACCTGTTCTACGCGGGCGCGCTGCAGCAGCTGTGCGCCAACCACGAGGCCTTGCAGCGGGCGCTCGAGCATGCGCGCGACACGCTCGACAACAGGTACGAGGAGCAACTAGCGGACCAGCTCAAGGAGTACCTGTTCTACGCGGGCGCGCTGCAGCAGCTGTGCGCCAACCACGAGGCCTTGCAGCGGGCGCTCGAGCATGCGCGCGACACGCTCGACAACAGGTACGAGGAGCAACTAGCGGACCAGCTCAAGGAGTACCTGTTCTACGCGGGCGCGCTGCAGCAGCTGTGCGCCAACCACGAGGCCTTGCAGCGGGCGCTCGAGCATGCGCGCGACACGCTCGACAACAGGTACGAGGAGCAACTAGCGGACCAGCTCAAGGAGTACCTGTTCTACGCGGGCGCGCTGCAGCAGCTGTGCGCCAACCACGAGGCCTTGCAGCGGGCGCTCGAGCATGCGCGCGACACGCTCGACAACAGGTACGAGGAGCAACTAGCGGACCAGCTCAAGGAGTACCTGTTCTACGCGGGCGCGCTGCAGCAGCTGTGCGCCAACCACGAGGCCTTGCAGCGGGCGCTCGAGCATGCGCGCGACACGCTCGACAACAGGTACGAGGAGCAACTAGCGGACCAGCTCAAGGAGTACCTGTTCTACGCGGGCGCGCTGCAGCAGCTGTGCGCCAACCACGAGGCCTTGCAGCGGGCGCTCGAGCATGCGCGCGACACGCTCGACAACAGGTACGAGGAGCAACTAGCGGACCAGCTCAAGGAGTACCTGTTCTACGCGGGCGCGCTGCAGCAGCTGTGCGCCAACCACGAGGCCTTGCAGCGGGCGCTCGAGCATGCGCGCGACACGCTCGACAACAGGTGCGGCAGCAGGCGCTCAAAACACTAAGAGAAATTTGACATATTACGCATGCTAGCGTAATATGTCAAATTTCTCGCATGAGACGAAATAAATGTATATACCGTTGATTAGGCGATAGAACACCGTACTCGTCTTTTCAGCCGGTCAGCAGTTGATTTTAACATTTCTTAAGAACGCGATTGTTGACTGGCAAAATTTATTTGCCATATAAATTCAAATACCGATTGGCTACTTTGTTAGCTTACAATATTAATATTTTATTTAGTAAGACTTTGGAACCCGTTCCAAGTAATTTAAATTTAAACCTCAGACAATAGAGAACCACTCTAGCAATAAATTTTCAAAGAGAACACCCAATTATCTGAATATTATACATCAAAACATACAGGGTATTTCTGGCAAGGAATTAGAATTAGAATTATTTTTGAATGAACAGAATATACATATGTTATGTGTCACGGAACATTGGTTGCGACAATACGAATTAATGCTTAGCATTGATAATTATAAAGTCGGTAGCTATTTCTCAAGAGGCTCTGCCATCAGAGGTGGATCACTTATTAAACGGTTTTATTTAGCTCACCCCGTTTGTTTTTTTTTATTACAATCTGACATTAAATTTAAGTAACGTAAAGAAAAAGTCGGGCTCACAGTTGAACGTACTATTGAAATTTCATGTGTAGAGCTTGAGCAGTATATTGTTATGTGTGTTTATAGACCACCATCTGCTGGTCTCAAAAAAGTGAGCACTTCTAATAAAAAAAACATTATTTGTGGTGATTTTAACGTAAATATTCTAGAAAAATCGCAATATTCCATTAGGTTTTTAAATCTTTTTCAATCTTATAACTTATTTCAACTATATAATGAACCAACCAGAGTCACTTCCACATCTGCCACCTGTCTTGATAATATTTTTTGTAATTGTGATACAGTAGATAAATCAATTATTAATTTTATTAATTCTGACCATAGTGGTCAGATTGCTGTGTTCGAACATCATTTTGTCGCTCAAATGTCTTCTATTACTTGCAGGCCTATTACCACAAAACGTGTTGAAAAATTTAAATCGAATGTCTGCGAAAAGATGTCTTTAATATCCTTTAAGCCAGACAATAATGTCGATAGTATGTTTAAGAAATTATTCCATAGCGTTGAAACAGAATTTAATAATATATTTACTAAAAAAATAATAAAAGTAGACAATTTAAAAATAAAATTTATTGACTGGGCTACGTCAGGTATATATAAAAGTAGACGTAGATTATTTGAATTATATGATATAAAAGCTAATTCGAACGATCCCTCAATAGTGGAATATGTCAGAAATTATTCGAAAATATTTAAAAAGATTTGCGCGGTTGCTAAATCTAACTTCCTTAAAGAAAAAATAGTTAAAGCAACTAATAAAAACAAAGTCACATGGCAAATTATCAATAAAGAGACTTGTAAAAACAAAACACAAACAAACAAGCTCTCCCTCAAAATTGATAACACTATTATCGAGAAAGATGGTGAAATTGCCAACGCTTTTGAGACCTACTTTACAAATATCCCGGTCACAATAACTAATGAATTATTATCTAACCCAGATCAAGCTAATTCCCTGCTCAAATCGCATGTCGATGAATGCAAAACTCCCTTTATATTTGAGTACATTAACTTTAAGACAGTTTTAAATGCCTTAAAGGAACTTAATATTAAAAGAACTGAAGATTTATGGGGTCTCTCTGTAGATGTATTAAAAAATATAATACATATTATAGCTCCTCACTTGGCAATTATATTTAATAAATGTATTGATGAAGGTTGTTTTCCAAATTTAATGAAACTTAGTAAAGTCATACCTTTATTTAAAAGCGGAGAAAAAAATGACCCGTCATTTCAGACCCATTTCAATTTCACCTACATTTAGTAAAATTTTTGAAAAAATAATTTCTGATCAGATACTAAGCCATTTCACTGTAAATAAGCTATTACATAAAAACCAATATGGTTTTACTAAAGGGAAATCTACAACGGATGCAGGAGTAGCACTCATCAAGCATGTGTTTGATGCATGGGATTTATTAGTTAGACTTCATAAGATTGGTAATTCATGTGTTGGTTTAAGTATAACTTTTTTTAATAAATTACCTCAAGTTATTGTTGATTTACCTTTGAACAAATTTAAGCTACTTGTTAAAGGTTGTCTTTTGAAAAAAGGGTACTACAGAGTAGAAGACTATATTAATGACAAAGAAGTGTGGACCACTAACTAGTCTGTTCGCCCTCACATGAAAAATTTCACTAATTATATTTCTATTTATACAAACTCAGCAAGAGGTACCTATTTCTTTACGTTTGTCAACTCGCAAGTTGACTAAATTCTTATTAAGCACGAATGTGCATTAGGACCTACAGTTTGTTTAATTTAAATATATATATTTTTGAATTTTTCTTATTACTTTGAATCAATGAATTATTTTTTACAATTTACTACATTATTTTATCTAATTACTACACTGTATGTCTTAGTGCAAAACTAGTTATAAGTTCAGCTATATTTGTAATATGAACGACAGAGTTTCTTCCCGGGATCTTCTCTGTAAGTTATAGGTTCCGAACCGGAGGTAGCGTCATTTGCATTATATAGACGTTTCATAAATATTACTGGTGTAATTTACATGAATAAAAGAATATTGAATTTGAATTTGATAAAATTTACTCACGTGGCGCTTACTAGGCCTGTTTGTACCGCCCTTACGTCGTGCGCACAAGAACTAATATTGAACAGCAAGTCGTTCAGTAAATACAAAACAGACACAATCCCAAATACCTTTATTTAACAGGACGTGAAAACAAAAAATAAAATAAAACGAATTGAGGTATGTTTTATTACTTTTTTAAAGGTTAATTATTTGTTTTGAGGGCATAGCGATTTATCGCTCGAACTGGAGCAGCCCGACTGGTGAAATACCTCTACCTTTCAGAAGGCCGCAGCCAAATAACAATCACTTCTATGTTGTTGTGTTCCTGCGTGTGAGTAAGGTTTCCAGAGCTCCTGGGGGGTGCTACATTAGTAGCAGGGGTCAAGCCTTCAAGGTAAGGGCGACAAGTTCAGTAACAGATTCATTATGCTGTACATTATGCTAGGAAGCTTAAAGGTGACAAGTACAGCATAATGAATCTGTTACTGAACTTGTAATAAACTAGTAAATAGATGTTAAGTGGTAATGAGGTCCTCCTCACCACCACTTAACACCAGGTGGAATCAATCTTGAAGTGCAATATTTAAAAAAAAAGTGTGTTATCATTGAACTGAAACTATCATACAAAATATACTTTTTTTGCACTTCTAAGCGTCGACTCCACTTCTGCTGGTGCTACGTAGAATTGATTGGGCTTTTGTTTTCAGGATAGCAGAACGTTCGCGCGCAGCCGCCGGCAAATCCGGCATTATGTCGAGGCTGTTCGGCACCACCGACCCGGACATAGTACGGGACCAGACCACGAGAGCGCTGGACGCCAAAATCATCGACGACAAAGCTGCCATAGAGAAGGCTCGGAGTGATTTAGAGTGAGTTTCTACTTCGACGAACTCTGTAGCCAGGAGGCGAGCGGGCCGGACTTTGGCGTCGCACACTGGTCCGGATTTTTAATATGGAAGACTTAGGACCCAATGTCAATATTTCGGGCTGAAAAAAATCATGTGGATAGATAAATGAACGTTCATCAACGTTTGTTCTAGCAGTTTTTATGAAATTGGTTATTTTTGCGAAAAAAAAAACATTGAAAAAAAATTTGTATGGAGAAAAAGTGAAATTTTTTTTTTTTTCGAAAAGTTCAAAACTGTTAGCAGTGAAACCTTTTGTGTGTTATTGTATTACACTTATTCGTTAATTCCATATTTTTTTTATTTGCATATACTTGCAGCCTTGGCCAAAATATGCATCGGAACTTTCATTGTATTTATTTCAACTATTTGTGACAATTTAATTTTTTTATTGATTTATAGTCACATAATTTACGCATATTTTCAATATAATAAATTTTAAAATCCATTAATGATTTTGAAAAATAGATTACAATTAAATTTTAAAAATCAAAATAATATTTTACTTCTTAGTGGTTAGCTGTTGCTCAAAGCGCAGTTAGTGATCGAATGAGGCATTGCCTGCTAATATTCCCCTCCCATTCCCTAATATTGCTATCTCTTTCATTTCCTACTATCGCTATCTCTTTCATTCCATACTTCTCTCTCTTTCGCTCCTTGAAACCCTTGCTAGTTGAGCGCTTATGAATCAAATAAAACAGACGGGAGCTCATGTTGGAGCGTCATTAGACATTCAACCCTTGAAGAGTCAACATACCTGGAAATTTTAACGTGAATAATCTAGCAACTTGATCATGGCTGGATTTGGCACTAACCTGGACATTTACGTGTTTCTGCGACAAGAGGACCTCAAGGATTACAAACGACTGCATCAAGCAATTTTGGATTGCGTTTTGCTTGAAATTTCGCAAGAAGATTCAGAAAAATTATTGAATTTTGCAAGATCTTTTACTGTGAACTTAAATCGTCGATGGACCGAGGCACACAGGGTGCAAAAAACATTCATGAAGAAGCATATGAACTGGTTGGAAACAAGAATTAAGTGGCCTGAATGTGAATCAGTAAATCTCACCGAAATTTTTGAAGGGACCGAAAATTTGGATCCTCGTTCTACAGAAGAAGAAGCAGCTGTTCAACCCATTCCATCTACTTCGAAGGCGACTAGTGACATTGGAACATCTACAGACATTGCATCAAGGAAGCCATTTGAAGACTTGGGGAATAAGCAGAAGAAAAGGCGATCGGGTACATTACTCGACTATCCGGAAGAGGAACTGACTTTTGCTTTTGTCACGAAGCTAAAGTCTAATGGGAAAGAAGGTCTTGCTCGCATCATCGATCACCTTGTGAAGAATCCTGAAAAGGTTGAAGCTGTCGAATCACTTTTATCAACAAACGAGAAGACGGACACTATGCAGGAAGATCAAGCGTTGGCCCTTACTGCATCATTGGATCTGTCAAAGTGGAAGTATCTTACTTTACGGTCAGCATTGTCACAGCAATTGAAGCTTCCGTCTTACTACAAGTTGTTGGAAGCTAAGCAGAGGTGTTATCCAGATACCAGAGATATTGAAGTATCAGAACATTTAGTGAAGGTGAAACTACAAGCACTGTTAGACGTGACAACTCGAAGAATACTGCAAGTCGTTGGTGATGATTTAAATATGTGCAGTGAAAACTTGAAGCTTACCTCCAAGTGGGGATTCGATGGATCTTCAGCACAGAGCAACTACAAGCAAAGAAGTGAACTGGCAGAATTCGACGACTCCTCTGTGTTCATGACGAGCCTCGTTCCTTTGAAGCTCGAGAGCGGCAATGTTGTTATTTGGAATAATCCAAACCCATCTTCAACATCTTATTGCAGACCTATTAAATTTCAGTTTGCGAAGGAAACGACCGAATTTGTTAAGCAAGAACAAGCGGCAATGGAGGAAGAAATACGAAATTTGACTATTTCAAGTTGCGGAAACTTGGAAGTTACTCATGAGTTGCACATGACAATGATTGATGGGAAAGTGGCTACAATTATTACAGATACTCCATCTGCAGCTACGTGCAATGTTTGTCTTGCAAAACCTAGTGAGATGAATAATCTTTCAGAAATGTTTTCAAGACCTGTACGGGACGATGTGTATCAATATGGACTATCAACACTCCATATGTGGATTCGAAGCATGGAGTGTCTTTTACATATTTCATATAATTTAGATTTCAAAATGTGGAGTGCACGAGGTGACAACAAAAACCTTAAGAAGTTAAGGAAGGATATGGTGCAATCGGAGTTCAAACAACAAATGGGACTTTTGATTGATGTTGTAAAGCAGGGCTTTGGAACTACTAATGACGGAAACACGGCCAGAAGATTTTTTCGGGAATACAAAAAAAGTGCTCAAATAACGAAGATTGATGCTGATTTGATAAAGCACTTCGCAGTTATATTGCAAGTGTTATCTTGTGGAAAGGCTGTCAATATCGATAGTTTCCGTGAATACTGCAAGGAGACTGCTGAGATCTTTGTACATCACTACCCCTGGTACAATATGCCTTCCAGCATACACAAAATGTTGATACATGGCGCTGACATATGCAAACATTTCTCTTGCCTTCCTATCGGAATTTTGTCAGAAGAAGCAGGAGAAGCAAGAAATAAGGACTTTCGAAATACCAGAGAGCGACACACGAGGAAAACAGGAAGACTGCAAAATAATGAAGACATTATACACAATTTTTTGATATCATCAGATCCATATATATCTCATCTGAAACCTAAATACACCAATTTTAAGTCATCAAGGATGTTTCCAGAAGCTACGCAGTTGATATTATCAGATGAATTAATAGAAGTTGAAGAAGAAATTGAAGTTGATGAAGAAGCTCCAGAAAATGTGCCAGATCCTTTAGAATAAGTTTTAAGTTATTTATAACTATTATTTTGCGTGTTATATATAGATAGTTTTAGTCAATAACTTTAGTTTTAATTTCATTTTAGTTATTTTATTATTATTTCCTATTTACTAAATTAATGAAAAATGTATTAAATTTAATGTAATGTAAACAACCTTCAATTATTTTCTATTGTAGTTTTAAGTTATTTATATTAATTTGTATGTTATGTATAGATAGTTTTAGTTAATTACTTTATTTTTAATTTAATTACTTATTTTATTATTATTTATTATGTACTAAATTGATAAAAAATGTATTAAATTTTATGTAATGAAAACGACCTTCAATTTATTTTTTATTGTACTGCAAGAATTATGCAATAAACAATTTTTAGTTATTTTGTAATACATTTACATACATACCCTATGCTACTTAAAACTTCGTCCGCGTGAATAGCGTCGCGATAACCGACATTAATGCGGACGAAGTCGCGGATGGCCACTAGTTATTCATAAATCAACTTCAAAATGTATAACAAAATAACCAGAAATAGTTTATTGCACAATTCTCGCAGTACAATAAAAAATAATTGAAGGTCGTTTACATTACATTAAATTTACCGCTGCACCACTGAACCGATATAGATGAAATTTGGTATAGATATTCTTTGGGACACTAGATTTATTTAGTAGTTTAGGCGTGATTGAGCGACAGAGAGACAGACAGACAGAGTCACTTTCACATTAATAATATTAGTATGGATTTTATCTTAGTACCGAATTTACTTTCCCGAAACCACTTAAAGAAGCAAAAGTACTGATTTTAAATAAATATATATTAGGATAAACGAAATAAACGCCAAAGCTGCAAGTAAATATTTTGTATTACCAGTAGAGCTCTTGTCTATTTTATCTGATTTATAAGCGTGGAACACCACTTGTCTTAAGAAGAAAAAGAGTGAGCAAAAGAGAATGAAAGAGACAGCAATAGTAGAAAATAAAAGTGATAGCTATATTAGGGAATAGGAGAATATTAGCAGGCAGGCAATGCCTCATTCGATCACTAGCTGTGCTTTAAGCAACAGCTAACCATGAGAAGTAAAATATTATTTTGATTTTTTAAATTAAATTGTAATCTATTTTTCAAAATCATTCATAGTCAACAAATAATGGATTTTAAAATTTATTATATTGAAAATATGCGTAAATTATGTGACTATAAATCAATAAAAAAATTAAATTGTCACAAATAGTTGAAATAAATACAATGAAAGTTCCGATGCATATTTTGGCCAAGGCTGCAAGTATATGCAAATAAAAAAAATATGGAATTAACGAATAAGTGTAATACAATAACACACAAAAGGTTTCACTGCTAACAGTTTTGAACTTTTCGAAAAAAAAAAATATTTCACTTTTTCTCCATACAAATTTTTTTTCAATGTTTTTTTTTTCGCAAAAATAACCAATTTCATAAAAACTGCTAGAACAAACGTTGATGAACGTTCATTTATCTATCCACATGATTTTTTTCAGCCCGAAATATTGACATTGGGTCCTAAGTCTTCCATATTAAAAATCCGGACCAGTGTGCGTCGTGACATCTCTGAGGTTCAAGAGAGTCCGGTCAATATGGGAAATTAACTTTTCTATATTGTCTCAGGTCTGGGTGTTGTGGTACCGTCGTTGTTTCTAATTTCTGTAACACAAGTTCATAAGCTACTTACCATAGAATCAGAGCAATGTATGTAAGGTTGTTCAATATTGACACGACTGACAGTTTCTGTAGATAAAGGACATTTCTGAGGCCTCGCTTGCCCAACTCAGAGTTGCGAGCTGAGGATAGAATGTGCGACGCTAGTTAGATCCGAGTTCCAACTATTATCTCAATTTGGTTCTTAGTACTTAATAAAAACCAGTTTGGTTCTGAAACTTGTAGTGCGAGCACTTTTGTGCTATTTGCAATCTGACCTAGATTTTGTAGATACACAGATATAATCTAAAAAATGGCTTCGGCAAAACAATTTTTACACACTGGCCGAGCGCTTGAGATAACGACAAAAATGATTTATTTAGCACAAATCCAAAGCCATTTTAACGCCTAAATTTTCTGTTAACCTTCAAAATTGAAACATTTCGTTTGTTCTTTTCGTTTTCAGTAGTAGTTGCAACTATTAGGCCTATTATGCGCAATACGACAAATTTATCGGATGAGACGACCAAAGTTTCTTTACCGTTGATTGGGTGATAGTACACGGTACTCGTATTTTCAGCCAATCAGCAGTTGACGAATTGACTTTGACATTTCATAAGAGCGCGATAAAATTTACTCACGTGGCGCATGCTAGGCCTGCATGAATCAATTTTATGTTTTACGTTGAAAGTAATATATTTCCATTTTTAATATGTATAATATTGTATAATACTTATAAAACTATGAATACTTAATTTGTTTAGTACTTTATTAAACAAAATATAGTGTTATGGATCCACATATATGCTCCAGCTTACCTCTCGAAAGTAAAAACTTACTTGAGTACTTATTTGTTTCATCACTCATCAAAACCAAAACTATATGACTTGGTCCAAAGTGAGCTACACATAGCAATAAGTTAGATACTGATACTGTAACTGATCTGCTGAGTTTCTTACCGGTGTCTTCTCAAAAGTGTCATATGTAACCTACTTGAATAAAGAAATATTTTGAGTTTGAGAGTTTTGAGTAAGAGGACAGGATTTTATTTTATTTAAGCTTGCAACTGTTGCGTCTTTCACTATAACAAAAACATAAATTAATACTTTGTGACTTTTAATGCAGGGTATTCACCAAGAAGGCTACTGTAGAAATAGAACATTTCCAAAAGCAAAAAGACAAAGACATCCATGAGTCGCTGGTTGCGTTCATCGCTCTTCAAGTGAAAGCTGCTAAAAAGGTAAAAGTAATGTTTACTTCGTTTTTAATGTAACCCAGTAGTTTTCTTGAGCTTGCGCTGATTACCTATATTTGTTTGTGTCAAATATACTAGGTGCTTACTGAATAACTAATTTGTAATTCAATCCGCACCATTCGTTATTTATTTTAAGTAATTTTAGATACAGTCGAATAACTGTGTCGCATTGAAACATTTAAATATACTTTTTTCGGTTTTACAAATTTTATCACATGCAAAATTTTGAACTGTACTTGTATTTTAAATAAAATTTTGTCGTCTTGTTCAATTATTTTTGATTTTTAAATAAAATGTTGGTAATACCTAATTCATTAATAAAATACAGATAACATGCGTTTATTCCTCTCAAAAATTACAGTTCATTAAAAGCTACAGTATTTAAATGCTATAAAATTGGGAGGCAGGCCCCTAAGTGTCTTTTTATAAAATATAATGTAGATATTCCCTATTTGACGCCTAACTAAGCGGATGATGTTTGCTAAAATCATTACATATGCGAATTTCAACGTTAGTGTAATAACATAAAGTATATACCTACCTACCTACTGTCCGTCATCTGAAACCCCTTTGTGGTGCCGTCCCAATAGTGAGCGCAGTCAATAAGTTGGTTTCCGAATTCTACTTATGCAGTTGTAAGTGATAATAGTAATCACAATTTTATTTCATTTCAGAATCTACAAGCGTGGACGCAAATACGAGAGTGCCTACAGAATATGCCCTGAGCGTTGGACATCAGTTTGTGTAGTAAGGCTTACCGTAATGTACAGCTTACAATCTAAGTTGAATGACCTCATTTGAATGATGGGAGGGTTTAACATATGTCTGACAAGTTCGTCAGTTTCCTTGGGTCTAACACACCTGGTTTTACTATACGTATGGTCTACGGTCATGAAACAAGCCTTTCAGTTGCCTTTTTATACACACATCGTAGCAACTTTTGCATTCGAAAGCAAATACAAAAGACATTGTAATTTGGTTGGTTCACCATGATGAGGCATATTTTAGAAACGATAATCGATAATATAAGCTCTTCGTCATTCACAAACGTTAGAAAAACATTCGGAAAGTGTACGATTTGTCTGTGGTGTTATGAAACCATCGATTGGAGAGACAAAAAAAAAATGCAAATTTGTTTCCGTTTCCGACGCTTTGTAAATGAGCACTGGGATTGTTTTGTTGCTTTAAATTCGATCCAATATTAATTGGCTTTCATTGATTGACTTTGAAGCGTTAAGTCCAATTTAGCACAGACATCAACCACTTTAGTACACCACAGTTGTGTTTTCCTCTTGCGGTAATTGATGTATTAAGGTTCATATTTGGATACATCTTTTCTGCCTGCTGAATATATTGGTCCATTATACTCTATTAATTTCCCAATTTACACATTTTTACGAGAGCAAATGATATGAATATTCCATCCAACTACCATATTTAACCAATGTTTTGTATTTTTTTTATTTATTTAAAAAAAATCAAATGTTTTATCTAAATCTAGCCATGATGGTTTTTATGTAAATATTTGCTTGTGGTAAACTATTTCTAGTATTATTCGTGTAGATAGAAGAGAACAAAGATGAAGAGCTATCAACCACGTGCGACAATCGCTGAGCAAATATTTTATACATACTAGAATATGGAACGTATATTTAAAAAAACCGAAAAATTTCATCTCTCGTTGCGATGCCGCACTTCCAACTGAGCTAACCGATAAGGGGAGATTAAATTTTTATGTCTCTTTTAAATATGAAAAATAGTTACGCTAGTGCGGTAAATTGAAACCTTGCATTTGTTTGTTTCGTTTTTGGTATCGGCGTGTTATTTCATTAAACATATAGTTTTCAACGCCCTCTGGCTACAAAGATCGCCCCTTTTTTTTATATTGTACTTCAAGATTGGCCTCATCCCACCTGATGTTAAGTGGTAATGAGGTCCTAGCTTAAGGGTGACAAGTACAGCATAATAAATCTGTTACTGGACTTGTCGCCCTTACCTTGAAGGCTTGACCCCTGCTACTAACGTAGCACCCCCCAGGAGCTCTGGAAACCTTACTCACATGCAGGAACACAACAACACCGGAGTGATTGTTATTTGGCTGCGGTCTTTTGTAAGGTTATTTTCACCAGTCGGGCTGCTCCAGTTCGAGCGATAAATTGCTATGCCCTACCTCTCTTACTGCACTGGAGCGTAGACGCCAATTATGATTTTGTGAGCTTTTCGAACACGTTTGTTTCTTCAGACATTTTATCTTAAAAATATCTGTAACTTTTATTTTATATTTTCGTTACAAAATGGTATGTTTGATCTCAGAGTGATCTACCAAAATTATTTATTGTAATCATAATTGTAAAAAAATGCTTAACCAAGTCAAAGTGACATACTATGTAGATATATAGGAATGCAAACGTCGCACTTACTACTTATTTCACACTTAATATGTACAGAATATCTCGAGTACTATTATATATTTGAGTATTGGATACAATTCAGTACTTGTGAATTAAAAAATGCTCCACCAAAAGCTATCAGAGTTATAAAAAATTTGCGCTTCGCTTGTCATCTTGGCACGAGCACTCCCATACCCCCAGATTTTGCAAAATAAATTGATAGCTATATCCTAATGACTTCTCAGTAACTAAGTTTATTATTTGAAACATTCTGTATAATAAAATTGCATTGGTGTGTATGCCAGCTCTCCGAGTTCAATCCATTACTAAATAAATACATATCTTCATTCATGTTATACTTACTCAATAGTTTACTACGAACGGTTTACCTCAACCTGGATAGGCAAGCAACTTTTTTTTTATATGGTCCCGACTATGGGCGAAATTGATCTGGTTGCCCTCAT